>CM044979.1:26992281-28238915 GCA_024586325.1 Stellera chamaejasme | reverse complement strand
TCTCCTAAACTCTTCTCAATCCTTTTTCCACTCCTCAACTGAATTGCCTTGCAAGTTTCATTGGGGTCTATCTCCGTGTCACTTGGAAATTTGCCCTTGCTCAAGAATTTGATAGTGTTGGCAAGCTATCCAAGTTGACACTCCAAATTTTTGATGGATGCCCTTGTGTTGACGTTCACTCCATCAATCTTAGCATTAAGCTCTCTAATCTTGTGGTCAACTGCTGCTCTCGAATGCTTGAGATCCTTGCTCTCCAACAAAAATGATTGAATCTTTGCAAACTAATCAATGCTAGAGGTTGCAACTTGCTGATTTGATTGTTGCCCTTGCCCTTGAGGTCCTCCACTATAAATTTGTTGATTGTAGAGTCTTGGTTTGTTGTAGTAGGCACTTCCACCTTGCTAATATTGCCCTATATTGGCCGGATATTGTGACCAAATGCCAAAAGGCATTATCTTTTATTTTCTTCTTCTTCCTTCTCTTCTTCTTCTCTGCCGAAACATGGCAGCTTGCGCCATTTTGAGCTCCAAAACTAAACTTGGAGGAAACTTGAAGAACCTTCGAGGTAAGGTTACCAAAACGATCCTTGTGTTGTGTAAGTGAATAATCTGAGGTCGGTTTGTGAAGATTCAGCCCGGTTTGTTAACCGTGAGCTGCTGAAATTTGGGAGTAATTATGGAACCACCTTCTCTGCTTGATTTATTGGTTTCTAAACGTTCCCGGCACCTTCTTGTGTATGTTTGATAACAGGAGTGTGAGCAGAAACGCGCCGGAAGTGTTGCAAAAATCCGTTCAAAGATTGGGTGCGAAAAATAAACTTTGCTTTCAGTGAAAGGTAAGGATATATTTGTGATCAGAGTGAAGAGATGAGTCTGTTTCTATTTGGTTTTGTCAGAAAAGGCTCGGTGTGGAAGCCGTTTTACCCTGCCCGAGCCTCGATTTTGGCGCCAATGATATTGATTGATTCTGTGAATTCTGAATGTGTATTCTGTATTTGTGGATCATTTGTGAACAGGGGGTAGTCAGAAACGCAGCTGAAACTCTGCCGAAACTTGTACCAGGACGGCTGAACGAGAATTTCGATTCGGACTTGTATGTAAGCTTGTTTCAGCAGCGGTGGAGTAGTGCGGGACCTCAGAAGTCACACTACCGCGTTTTGGGCCGAACGTCGGGATTTTCCTGGGATTTTGCTGCGGATCGGTTTTAGCGAGGTAAGGGTTCAACTTCTCTCGTTATGCATTCTGGGAGGGATATCATGTATACCGGGATTAGTTGAGGCGGGTTCCGGGTTGAGGACGATGGTCCGGTGATCCCGGGACCAGTCATATGGTAAGGTACAGGCTTGCAGGTTCAAGGCCCGGGATGGTCTTGGAGACCTCGGGTTCTTCTTCGGTATTTTGTATCTGCACTGGGTGCTGATATTCTGTGTATACCCTACGGTATATTCTGTGACCCCGGCTGGTACCATGCTTCTGTTGGCTTCGGCTACTGACCTCGGCTGGTACCATGCTTCTGTTGGCTTCGGCTTGACCCGGCTGGTCCATGCTTCATTGGCTTGGCTTCGACCCGGCTGGTACCATGCTTCTGTTGGCTTCGGCTTTTGACCCCGGCTGGTACCATCCTTCTGTTGGCTTCGGCTTCTGACCCCGGCAGGTACCATGCTTCTGTTTCTGACCTCTTGGAGAGGGCTGTTGTTCTGTTGATTTTTATTTTAAGTCATTCTGGCGGTCTGCACCGCGTCCTTCGGTATTCTGTTTATTGGTTACGTTTATATATTTTGTATATATGTGTTTTGTGTTTTCTCTGTTTTGTAGGTACTGTGCACTTAGCACTCTATGCAAACTGTATCTTACCTCAGCCCTTACTGGGTCCTCCCGAGGACTCACCCCCTTTCTGTTTACCACCTTTCAGGGTTACTTGACAATCAGCCAACGGACTAGAGATCCGCGGTGCTTTCTGTTTTGGGATTCAGTAGCAGCGGTACTTGCGGGGATCTTCTGAGCTTGGAGTTTCAGCTAGATCCCGCACTTGGGTATTCTAAGGTTTTTCTTGGTCGGCTCTGTAGGTGTATATGCATGCATGTCATCTGTCTGATCATGCTATGTATCTTAGATACATTCTGCTTCTGTATTTCTGTTTGACTGGAGGGTTCGCCCGTGTCAGTTGAGGGCGGGACCCAAAATGTGTTCATATTGGTATAAATCGGATGGTTTCTGTATCTGGATGTTTTTGTGAATTGTGAATGATATTTCCATGAACTGCATGTTTGGTGATGGTTGAGTGCTCGCCTATTTCAGTGGGGCGGGGCTCGCCATGGACAGCGAGGGTTTATATCGTATACTTGCCATCTTTGAGTTTGTAGGTTGTGGGTCGTAATACGACCAATACTTATCAGTTAGCAAAGTGTTCTCAGGCACTAGGCCTTTGAGAACAAGACATTGCGGTCCGGGTCATGGGACCACTGCAAGCAGCGGGTTTCGGTTAAACAGACCGTTTCCTCGATTTCCGCTGCAGCTTCCGCTTCTGCCGTCACGGGACGGCCCCGCCTCCGCAACCGGGCGCGGGCGCTCGTGACAACATCTGCGGTAGTTCCTTTTTCCGTACGAGTATGTCTACATCTATTGTTGCACAAGAAGTATGCTATGTCTCGGGATTTGCCTATCTGTTATTTGTTCAGAATTCTTCGATTAACCTGTTAGGATCAATATCTGTTTGTGAATGAACTGGTCAGAAATTGGTTTGTCTGTTTATCTGCATCTTATATCTTTGGGTGGACAGCGGGAGTTCAGTACCTGTTATCCGTCTGGTGTTCCGTCTGTTTTCTGCTGGGTTTCTCAGGGCATGTTGAAGGTCTGTTAGGTATAGATTCGGTACTGTCTAGGGTTGTCAGGTAGAAATAATGGCAACTGACTCGGGGCGCAGCAAGACACACCCTGAGGGTTGGGACGACGCTGAGAGGCTCAGGATGGAAATCTAAACTACCACTCCCGCTGCACCAACAACAGTGGTCCGAGTATGTCAGGTGAAGAGAAGTAAGAATTGTTCAGATAAGTCTCGGGATTTCCGTATCTATGGTCTATCTGGTAATTCTATCTGTTCAGGGTATTATGATATTCTGCTATTCAGTATCTGATGTTCTGCTAACCTGTATCTAGAATTCTGTTCTGATATTCTGATCTACTTGTCTGCATCTGTTTTGGTCCTTCGGGACGTATATAGAATCTGATCCTTCAGGACATCTGAATGATTCAGGTTACTACTGGGGACCAAGAGTCTTAAGGGGGGGAGGATGTTACAGTCACCCCTGCGGGTTTATATAATTTTATCTGATAAATTGCTATACCGGGTTTAACGGCATATTATGAAGGTCGGGATTTCTATCAAAAGTTTCTTTTGAGTAATTGCCAAATAAGGAGTCACGAACACAGGTGTAAGAGTCCTATTCGGGGTAGGCAGGAGAGTCTCGCGAAGGCGAGCCGAGACCGGGAGTAAGACCCATGGAGGCGAGGGAGATCGCGAGGTTCGCCCTAAGGGGAGGCTTTAGAAACGCAAGGGTGAGTATGAGGACGGCCCTGCGAGTCTCAGGGCCCGCGAGGCGTGACCTCGCGAGGCGAGCACCGGAGACCACAAGGATGTTAAGGCGACCGGAGACCACAAGGATGAGACCTTGCGAAGGCGATTCCGAGACCACAAGGATGAGACCTCTCCCAAGGCCTCGTATGATTCTCGATAAAGCGCGAGGGCGCGATTGCTTGGGTAGTGTACCAAGATGCCTCCTCCTGAGAGCGGAGTATGTGCAGGGTCCTGAACTCCGTTTTTTGAAAGTACTTTGAAGAGTACCGATGTATTAGTCACAAGTGAAGATCTTTTATAATATGATAGTTTGTGTTGGATCCTTCACGACCCTTTACTCGTGTTGAAGATACTTGTTTGAAAATACCATGTTGAGGCGAGTGATCCACGTAACTGAGTTTGTGTGGAGCGCGATGACCTTTTATGGCCTGATATTCTGTGTTGGATCCTTCATGATCCTTGTGAGTTTTTGAGGAGGGGGGCATTTGCTTGGGTAGTGTACCAAGATGCCTCCTCCTGAAGGCAGAGTATGGGCAGGGTCCCGTACTCTGTTCAAATTCCAAGTCTTTGGAGTTGGCGAAGGCGCTTGGGCCGTTTGCGGACCGTTTGATTGCGAAGGCAGCGAAGAGTCTCTTCAACATTTAATGCAGGAGAGATAAAGGAAGATGAGAGGTTTACTGACCGTTATGGGACGCAACACGTGGCGCCGTAGGGGTCGATTACGCTTTGTAAAAGCGTTTCTCCTTTTTGTACGGCAGGGGAGAGGTTTAATAACCGCTGGATGCTGGCACGTGGCGCCTTGGGAGTCATTCACGCTTAAAAGCGCTTTTTCATTTTGGCGGGCTTATAAAAGCGTACCCGAGAAGATTGAAACCTTTCTTCTCCACTCTTGCATTTGTTCGCTTCCGCTCGAGTAACCCTTTCGTATTCTTGCGATTCTTGGCGATTTCATCGGCAGTTGAGAGGTGATTTGCGGTGGTTCCGGTCAACTGTTCATTTGCCAACCGCTCCGTTCGTTCTTGCTTACTGCTTTAAACCACTCAGGTAAGTTTTTTCTTCCCGCACACTGAGTGCTTCAAGTTCTCTGAGCGCACTGAAATGCCTTTCTTTGGCTGTTTCGATTTATATGCCTATCTGTTCTTCCTTTTGCAGAGATGGATTCCAAGGAAGCTGTTCGCCCAGTGGTCGCTCCTCTCGAGAAGACCACGGTGAAGTTTGAGAGAATTCACCAGGAAATGGTGGGGGCCTTCTGGCCCGTGGAGAAAACGCCGGTATACGCATCCCGCGGGTGTTTGTCGGGCGAAGGGTTGGCCCGTTACATGGAGGAGAACAAGGAGAACCGGGTGTTGTGCTCAGACACGGCGCAGCTTTTCGGCGGGATTGCGGTATCCCTTCCCGCAATCGGGTGCAGGACCTTTGCGCTGATTGGGAATGCCTCAACTCGCTTGGCGCCAATACTTTCTCGAGTATTGCGGGTTTCATTGTCGCCGCCACATGGCCGGCGTGAAGCCATTCGCCGATGTATTCAACCGCTTTTATCGGTTGGAGCCGAGAGTGGGGGTGCGTTCTTCTACGTCACTCCCATAAATGTTGGAGGTAACCACTCCATCTCCTTCACTGCTGCGCCCCGCATCCTACCACAACCTGAACGGATCCTTTTTCTTCTTGCCGCGCGAGGGCACATTTTCCCGTGGCGAGGACGCGACAATCCGTGCAAAGCATTGCGCGGAGGCACTGTGCCGACTCACGGGGAGTGCGGTGGCGGCATACGTTCAACTGCTGGGGTGGTTGGACGATGTCCTTTCAAGGAGCGCATGCGGCGTTCTTCCCTTTCTCGGCTGCCCAGGACGACCACCCTAAGGTGGGCTGGGATCAGCACGGGTTTAAATCTTGTGGCCGACCCCGATGCCCCCGCCATACGAGGGATGGGCTCCCGTCCACCGTGGGACAATGATAGATTCTTTCTTCGCTGCTCTAGCGGCGCCCCAAGGTACGCTGCGCATACATACTAATATACTGTAATTTTGTAAGAGGTCTGGTAGAACCTGGTCTGAAGTCCCTCTTTGTCTGCAGATGCCGTTGCAGAGTCTGGCGAAGCCCAGGGTAAGAAAGCATCCATGCGCATCGCCCAACGGGTGCACCTGGCTTGTGCACTTGGGGAAGACGCCCCTGCCATGGCGGTCAAGGTGTTGGGACCCATTGTCCCCAAACTGTCCAAGAAGAGGGCGGGCATCAAGCCTTCGGTGGCTTCTCAGCCGGAGAAGAAGAAGAGGAAGGTGGCTGCCACGCAGCCTGAGGAAGAGGAGCCTCGCCGTGCACCGAGGGACCGGGCTGAAGGGCCGGGCCTGGGGGCTGAGAATCTCTTTGGAGCCGAGGGGCCTACTCCAGTTATTTTAACTGAAGAGGCCAGGGAGCCTGCTGGGGAAGAGGGTCCTACTCCAGCCATTTCAGCTGAAGAGGCCAGGGAGCCTGCTGGGGAAGAAGTTCCTAGTGGGGAGCCCCTGGCTGAAGAAGCCAGAAGGGTGGAGCTTGAAATGCCCCCTGCCGCTGAAGAGGTCGTGCCTTCTGCAGAGGGCCCCGAGGGAGCGCGAGCAGATAGCTGTTCCCACAGAGGCTGTGCCCATCTCGGTGGTGCAGCCTATTTTCCGAGAGGCCGAGGCCGCCGAGGCCTTTGTATCCGGGGCTCTTCGCGAGTCCTTCACTGCCGATTCAAGGTGAAGACTTGCCCGGCCATGTGGTCGCGGCAGAGATCGTCACCAGGAGGGAGAGTGCCTCCTCCCAAGGGTAAGATGTCGGGGCTAACGTCCCGATCTCCATGAGAAGGAGGGGCAACCAAGCTGCAAAGGCCATTGGGAGTGCTGGCCATCGGGAGGTACCAGTCATTCCTTCGGGCAAAGGCGGAGGCCACTAACGCAAAGGAAGAGATCCTGTAGCCATCCCTTCAAGTGGGGATCCTCAAGAGGCCCTTCAGGGAGAAGGCCCCGCCACGAAGGGGAAGAGGGTCCCGGTGGTTGAGGAGACTTCTTCCTCTTCTAGTAGTGAGGCCCGGAGGAAGGGGGTTTGGTGACACGGTCCTCTGCGAGGACAAGTGGTTGGGAGGTTGCCCAACCTTCCAGCAGCCAGCTGGAAGTCTGGATGGATGGGCGAAGTCTTTTTTATTTTGACAGTATTTACTTTGTATTTGAATTCATACTTCTCTTTCCTAGTTTCAAGATGCATTTACTTTGTAGGCTAGGGCCCTTAAGGCCAAGGGGCTGGTCCCTGTGAGGCTCTTGTGGACCAAGGGGTCCTTACAGAGATCCCTTCCGATTTGGGGACCGGGAGCGAGGTCCTTGAGAAGACCGGAGTCCGGTCCCACTATTTGGAGCAAAGGCGCGTTGCTGCCAAGTCGAAGTGGTCGAGGAGCCGAGCTCGAGAGTCCATTGTACCGGGAGCAAGGGAGGCTCTGAAAGATGCATGGGAGCTGGGAGGGGAGCAAACCCTCCAATCCCCGCCTGGAGGGCTGCGCACCCCTTGACAGGAGGTGACCGAGCGGAGCCTCGACTCCCCGCCGAATTCATGAGGGAGGCAGCTCAACAAAGTCTGCAGTGTAAAACAGCCTCGGGTCTTTATGTTAAGCTTAGTTTAGCCTTTTTCCGCTTCTCGCTTTAATAGTATTGGGATGCAGCGGTGTCAAAGGTCATGTCTGCTGAGCAATGGCATGACTTTCTGAAGTATGCCAACAGGCGGGACGACGCCCAGATATCAGAGATTGCCTCTCTCAGGAGGGAGCTGGAGTCCTCAAAGAGGAGGGAGGAGGAGCTCAAGGAGGAGCATGCCAAGCGCGTAGCCCAACTAGAGAGTTGGTGCGATTATGGCAACCAAGAGCGGGCGCACAGCATGCGGTACCGGTGGGAGCAGGCTGCCTTCTTGATGTTGCGGCAACGCTTCCTTCAGCAGAAGCAATCTTGGAAGCCAAGCAGCTTGAAAGTGCTTGTCTTGAAGGAGTCCCTCCTTTCCCCGGGAGGCAGAAACCAAAGCCGCCCTTGCGGTGGCGAAGGCCCAAGTTGAGCAAGCGAGGCCGCAGCGAGGAGGCGAGGAGCCAAGCTACCGTCCGAGGCTCAACCGGGCGGAGAAGAAGGTGGAGGAGGGCAGGCTTGCTGCTGAGGTTGCTCTGAAGGCACGCCTGGAGGTCGCCACTGACCTGGAAAAGGCAATGGCCTCAGTGTGGGAGATGGAGAAGGCTCTGGGCCTTCCCCCCTTTGAAGGTGAGGATCCTGAGTCCTCTTCCTCCATTAAGGTGCCCATCCCTGAGCGGATGCCTCGACTGGTGGAGAAGCTTGGTGAGATCCAAGCCCTGGGCGAAGCAGGGGCGCAGGCCTATGAGGAAGGCTGGCTGCGATGCCGCTTCCAAGTGGAGAAGGCGTTTCCAGCTCTAAGTCTTGGGATCCTGGATGCTGCCAACACCAATGAGCCAACGGTAGAGGCGCTGCTTCAGTGGGGGGAGCAGGGAAGGAAGATCTCCAGCATGTGGATGCCCCCTATTTTGTATAAAGACCTGCATTTACATACTTTTTGGGAACAATAGATGAAGTGAAACTTCCTTTTTCCTTCACTGAGATTCGCTTTAACTCGCGATAGCCTTGTAGGGTACGTTAGCTTAGTTTAATAACCATAGGCTAAGTCCTGTCTCATGGAGAGATGTCCTTGGGGTCCGCAAAGGCGAAGCCACGGGGACTATTTATCAAAGAGCTAGAGACTTAGTCTTAAGTTTATAGTGGCGAGGCACTTCAAGATCCGCAACGGCGGAGCCACATGAGTCATTCCAAATGACTTGTGGGTCTACTTGTTGAGCCCCTTTCTTGGGCAACTGTTTAGGGAGTAAGCCCCTTTCTTGAGCTGTTTAGGAGTAAGCCCTTGGGTAGTGGACGGTGTACCAAGTAGAAGTTCCCTGTAGTTTGCTTATCATTTATACGATAAGTATTCAGTAAAAAGGTCAAGTGGAGAACCATCCGAGGTTCCTGGGGGTAAGACCCGCAGCGCAAGGGGATTATCCTTGGGACGGGCGAAGTAGTCGAAGGTTGGTTGGGGGAATGAGACCAGCAACCACCTGTGTGGAGAAGTCCGAGCGGAAGGCCTGCTGTGGCGTGCGAGGACGACTTACACATAGACCTTCCCGAAGGAGCCAAAAGGGGTTACCCTTCCGCAGGCGCAAGGGGATTACCCTTGGGGCGGGCGAGTTGAAGGTCGGTTGGGGAATGAGACCCGCAACCACCTGTGTGGAGAAGTCCGAGCGGAAGGCTGCTTGGCGTGCGAGGACGACTTACACATAGACCTTCTGAAGAAGCCAAAAGGGGTTACCCTTCCGCAGCGCAAGGATTACCCTTGGGGCGGGCGAGTTGAAGGTCGGTTGGGGAATGAGACCCGCAACCACCTGTGTGGAGAAGTCCGAGCGGAAGGCCTGCTGTGGCGTGCGAGGACGACTTACACATAGACCTTCCCTGAAGGAGCCAAAGGGGGTTACCCTTCCGCAGCGCAAGGGGATTACCCTTGGGGCGGGCGAGTTGAAGGTCGGTTGGGAATGAGACCCGCAACCACCGTGTGGAGAAGTCCGAGCGGAAGGTCTTCTGTGTCGTGCGAGGACTTCTTTCACTTATACCTTCCTGAAGGAGCCAAAATTGGGTTACCCTTACGCAGCGCTAGTGGATTACCCTTGGGGCGGGGCGAGTTGAAGGTCGGTTGGGGAATGAGACCCTCTACCAACTGTGTGGAGAAGTCCGAGCGGAAGGTCTGCTGTGGCGTGCGAGGACGACTTACACATAGACCTTCCTGAAGGAGCCAAAAGGGGGTTACCCTTCCGCAGCGCAAGGGGATTACCCTTGGGGCGGGGCGAGTTGAAGGTCGGTGGGGGAATGAGACCCGCAACCACCTGTGTGGAGAAGTCCGAGCGGAAGGTCTGCTGTGGCGTGTGAGGACGACTTACACATAGACCTTCCTGAAGGAGCCAAAAGGGGGTTACCCTTCCGCAGCGCAAGGGGATTACCCTTGGGGCGGGCGAGTTGAAGGTCGGTTGGGGAATGAGACCCGCAACCACCTGTGTGGAGAAGTCCGAGCGGAAGGGCTGCTGTGGCGTGCGAGGACGACTTACACATAGACCTTCCAGAAGGAGCCAAAAGGGGGTTACCCTTCCGCAGCGCAAGGGGATTACCCTTGGGGCGGGGCGAGTTGAAGGTCGGTTGGGAATGAGACCCGCAACCACCTGTGTGGAGAAAGTCCGGCGGAAGGCCCGCTGTGGCGTGCGAGGACGACTTACACATAGACCTTCCCGAAGGAGCCAAAAGGGGTTACCCTTCCGCAGCGCAAGGGGATTACCCTTGGGGCGGGCGAGTTGAAGGTCGGTTGGGAATGAGACCCGCAACCACTGTGTGGAGAAGTGAGACTGACAAGGTCCGATGCCATAACTCAGTGCAGTGCAGTCTGACCGGCCGGCATGAGAGGGCGATGAAGAGGGCATTTGAAATGCCATGTAAGCTGTAAAACAGGAAGAAATACATATGTATTTTATTGAATTTTGCAAGACTAAGGACTTACACGTAATATGGGCGCAAGTCATCCGTATGAAAGTTGCGGGGGAGCAGACGACCATCATGGTCTTGTAGTTCATAGACTCCTGGGCGGACTTGTTTATGAACAATATAAGGCCCGTCCCAGTTGGGTCGCAGGACACCCTGCTTGGGGTCGCGAGCGGTGAGGGCCGATTTAAGTAAGGCAAGGCCTCCTTGTTGCAGTACCTTGGATTTGACCCGGGAATTATGATGAAGACTGAGCCTCTGTTTGAGGGCAGTCATGCGAAGGCGAGCACCTTCGCGCAATTCTTCAATTAAGTCGAGTTTGGCATGGAGCCCTTGAGCATTGGCTTCGTCGGTGAAGTTGATCATACGGATTGTAGGGAGATCTACCTCAATAGGTAGGAGCGCATCTGCGCCGTATACTAGAGAGAAAGGTCTCCCTGTGGGGTTCGCGTTGTGGTGCGATAGTCCCATAAGACACTTGGGAGTTCATCTACCCAGCGGCCCTTGGCCCCATCCGGGCGTTTCTTGAGGCCTTCCTTGAGGTTCGGTTGGTGACCTCAACCTGCCCATTAGACTGGGTGTGCGCCACTGGGGCAAAAAGCATGCGGACATTATTGTCCTGAGACCATTGTTGGACATTGTGATAACTGAGTGCCATTATCTCGTAATAATAGCACGAGGGCTGCCGCACGCAGACAAGATTCTTCCAAAGAAACTTGATAATCTTGGCGGAAGTGATGGTGACCGGGGGTTCTACCTCGACCCATTTAGAAAAATAATCAACCGCTACAACACGAAGCGGTGCGGACACGGGCGGTCGGCATTGGACCAATGAGGTCGAGGCCCCACAGGCGAAAGGCACCTTGGATTTGTCGGTCTGCCGAGATTCCGTGGATGGTAGCCCGGATGCGAGGAATTGATTTGGCACCGTGACACGTTTTGACCAGTGCGGCGCGTCCTTTTTCAAGGTAGGCCGGTAATACCCTTGACGAAGGGCTTTGTGGGCGAGTGCCTCCGCAGCGATGTGAGCGCCACAATTGCCTTGGTGGAGAGTGTCCAAGACGGAGTGTCCCTCAAGGGTGCTAAGGCACCTGCAAGAGGCGCCGCAAACCCGCGCGATGCCATAATTGGTCATCAATGAGGACGAAGCGGAGGGCTTGCTTGCATAACCTCGGGATGCGTGGTGCTGGTTTTTAGCGCAGCAATGATAGGTTTCTCTCAGTCTGGATCGGATCTGCGTTGCTAGAGAGGCAATATCAATACCTTCCGTGATGGAAGGATTGGTCGAGTGGCTGTGGTAGAGGGAGTCTTTCCCTTTGATAGCATGTCTGCCGACGTATATAGAATCGATCCTTGACATCTGAATGATTGAGGTTACTCTTGAGGACCAAGAGTCTTAAGGGGGAGGATTTACAGTCACCCTGCGGGTTTATATAATTTTATCTGATAAATTGCAAAACCGGGTTTAACGGCATATTATGAAGGTCGGGATTTCTATCAAAAGTTTCTTTCGAGTAATTGAGGTTTCAGGGTTTGTATTCAGTTGTAGGGATATTTCAATGAAGGCCCAGGATTTTGTTAAAAATGTGTGGGACACATTTTCTGTTGATTAGTAAGCTCGGGAATTTTATCAGGACCTTATACAAGTGAACTTTCAACATATTTGAGGTCGCACGAGTTCCCCGCACCTTTCCGCGGAAAATATATTTTGGGGTCGGGACTTTCGTTCTCGGGTGACGCTCAGGGCTCGGGATGGAAACTTTGATGGTGCCAATGGTGTGTGGTGTGATATGACTCGGGATGAGTAATGGGGTGATAACCAAGCTAGCACACATGACAAGATTACTTGGTTAAGCTAGCAAGCACACACGTCGGGATTTGCTCGGGTTAAGTTGGCGCGGGATGACACTTAGACACATTTTTCTGGCTTGGACTTGGTATGGTGACTAAGGATGTGTGTGTGTGCTTGTAAGGTGTGTGCGCCTTTGCGGAGTTATTCTAGGAGGTCAAGCTTTACGCGAAGGCCCTTGCTATTTGCTTCATTGTTGAAGTTGATTGTCCGTATTGTTGGGAGGTCTGCCTCAATTAGGAGGAGTGCCTTAGTTTCGTAAACGAGGGAGAAGGGGGTCTCGCTAGTGGGTGTTTGCGAAGTTGTGCTACAATCCCATAGGATGCTTGGTAGCTCCTGTGGGCATCGCCCCTTTGCTTCGGTGAGGCGTTTTTTGAGTCTCTTTTTCAGGGAGAGGTTAGTGACCTCAACCTGGCCGTTAGACTGTGGGTGAGCTACCGCGGCGTATAGCATTTGGATGTTGTTGTCTTCAGTCCATTGCTGCACTTTGTAGTTGGTAAATTGAGTCCCATTGTCCTTGATTATGGCGCGGGGACTCCCATATCGACAGACTATGTTCTTTCAGAGGAAGTTGATGACGCGTTTGGAGGTTATCTTTGCCAGCGGTTCGACCTCGACCCATTTGGTGAAGTAGTCTACAGCCACTATGCAAAAGCGGAGTTGGCTTGGTGCTGTTGGCATTGGGCCTATTAGGTCGAGGCCTCATAGAGTGAAGGGAATGGGGTTTGTAAATGCGGGCGACTTTGTAGAGGGGAGCCTTTGTACCCTGGAGTTGATTTGGCATTGATGGCATTTTTGTACCATCACCGCTGCATCTTTCTTCATTGTTGGCCAATAGTATCCTAGGCGTAGGGTTTTGTGAGCCTTCGCATCCGCTGCAATGTGGGCACCATAGGTGCCTTGATGTATGTTCTCGAGTACTGTGCGCCCTTCTGATGTGCTAAGGCAGTGTTGGAGCGGAGAGGAGTATCCGCGATGCCATAGGATGTCATTGATGAGCACAAATCTCGTTGCGCGAGTGCGAGTCTTATTGCCATGCATATCGCCTTTTTCGGTTGTTTTGAGCTGGGTGGCGATGGTAGTTCACCAGTCTTCTGGCTTCTCCAGAGCGGCGGTGATGGTACCGATGTCCAGAAATTCATCAACTGACGGTTTGGCGAGGGTCTCACAAACTGTGAGGGTCTTTCCTTTTGATAGTGAATAAACTTTCACGTTTTATGAGCGTGGGATGTGGATGAAGATGATCTCTTCAAAAGTTGTGCGTAGCAAATGGATGAGGTTGAGACATTTGATAAGTGTGGGGTCCCTACATTCCGAGCAACCTTGGACTTGGTAAATGACAAGCTAGGAGTCGCTGTGAATGTTGAGACGGCGAATGCTCGCTTTCAGTGCCATTTTGAGCTCCGCGACGAGGGCCTCATATTCTGCAACATTGTTAGTCACTGGGAACTGGAATGTGACTCGTAAAGAAGATTCCATACCTAGCGGTCCTTGTAGGTAGATTCCACCTGGCGGTGAGATTGTCTTTGTGGCTCCATCGAAGAACATATTCCATTCAGGTGGTGGCGGCTCCGCTAGCGGTGTTGATGCTTGGGGGCTGGTATGTCCGTGGTAGCGAATTTAGCAAGGAAATCTATGAGGGCTTGTTCCTTTATCACCTTTCGTGGCTCGTAATTGATGTTGTATTCGCTCATCTGGATGCACCATTTGGCGAGGTGGCCCAAGTGTTCTGGGTGTTGCAGCATCTCCTTTATTGGGAGGTCAGTGCGGACCGTGATTGTGTAGACCAGTGCCAGGATCGCTTTTTGTAAGGGAGGTTATCGCGTTCTACCGATTGCAACGTGTGGCTTCTGTAGTAGATGGGCCACTGCTTGCCTCTTCTTCCTTAATAAGGACTGAAGCGATGCTGTTATTGGTTGTAGATAGGTAGAGGATTAAGTCATTGCCTGGCCTGGGGCATTTGAGTGTTGGGTGATCTAGGAGGTGTTTTTTGATGGCCTCATAGGCCTCTTCATAATCCTCTGTCCACTTACAGTCCTCTTCTTCCTGATATGGTTGAAGAAAGGCTTGCATCTATCGCCAAGTTTGGATATGAATCACCCCAATGCCACCAACCTGCCAGTGAGTTGTTGGACATTGCGCAGCTCTCGAGGCTGGCGATGGCTTCGATGTGTAGATTTAGATATTCATAGCATGATGTGTTTTCCATAATCATGCCTCTCCACTTTCACAAAGAAGAAAGAGGAGAAGGAGGAGGACGAAGTAGAGATAGAAGGCGTACCTTGCACCCTAGAAGAACAACGTAAGGATATTTTATCCTTGCTCCAAACGTATGCTCCAAGTCTTCCGATTGAATCTTCAAGCCTTCAAATTACTTGATGAGGGCAGATTGCATGTGATGGAATGAGGTTGTTTTGTGTTAAAGAGACACAAAGTAGTTCCACCCGAAATGCTCTAGGAATGCTTGAATATTTCGGCAAGAGAGAAGGAAAGGAGAAGTTTTGGATTCTTGAGTGTGTGTTGTGTTGTGGCCAAATCATCTATTTATAGATGATGTAGGGGGTTACTAGGAAGGATTACAACTCCTCATGGCCGAAAGTACACATACTTTCGGCCTAAGGAGTGGTTACTTCCTCCTTATACACTCCCTTGTCCAAATGCTAAGTAACTACTCTTTTAGGCGAAGGGGTGCCTTCCCTTGAGGTGCCTCTTCGTCAATTTCAGGCTCTCGTGACCGAAAATCTCTTGGTAACTTCCAAGAGATGTGCACACATGCACTAAGGTGCATACACCATGCACCTCAATTGCCAAAGCCATGTCCTTTTACCAAAATACCCTGATTTTGTATAAAAGGATGCTAGTAAGTAGTTACTACTCATGAAACATCACAAATGTTCCATATAGCCACAATTCACATAGTTGAATTCCATAGAACTCATTTCAGCTCACTTTGAGCTGAAATCACTTCTCAATTTGAGATGAGCTCAAAAGGACTTGGTGCGTTAAGAATTCCAACAAACTCCCACTTCCACTAAGTTATCTTTTGATTGTGAACTCCCACTCAAATAAAATCTCTTTAACACATATGTAGGCCAAAGTAAACAAGTACATTCACACAAGTAGAGTTAAGGGTGCGACCCCAAGGCATACACATAAAATCACTTTCATTGTGGTTGTTAGACTCACAATGAAAGCTTGTCCTCTTCAAAATAACGTGCTTGAACCAATCAAGTAACAGTGTATTGTTTGAACTGCTCTCGAGTTAACAACCAATAGGAGGACATGTCAAATCCATGAATTTGTTAACAAGTAAGTACTTGCTTACTACTAAAATATAGACTAGGATGTATGGAGATCATACAAACTCGATGAACCAGTTCATCTTACCCTGATTTTAGGAAACCAAGACGACAAATAGTTAAGGTGACGGTGTTGGACATGTCTCCCACTTAGAAATATGACAATGAGTCACAAGTTCTTTAGATAGAACTACATATTCTAAGTCCTTAACTTGTCTCATCCTCTAATCTACTCAAAATAGAGGGCGAGAGGCTCGTGTGAGAAAGCTCTCTCTAATGCCTATTCTTGACATGTTCTAAATTTCGTTGTGAACACTAGTAGATTAAACCACAAGAATGAAGGAAATAATTTGCATTATTAAAAAATCATCCAAATTACATGCGTGACACCAAAGATGGTGAAGTACATCCAACAAACTACAATCTATGAAGACCCATTTCCTTAACATGACGGGCAAATACAATAGGTGGAAGTGGCTTAGTTAGAGGATCAGCCACCATCAGGTCTGTAGAAATGTACTCAATCTTAACTTCACCCTCTTCAATTGCATCCCGAACGAAATGATACTTCATGCTTATATGTTTGGTTTTCCCGTGATACTTGGGATCCTTGGTGTAAGCCATGGCCGCCATACTATCACTGTAGATAGTAATAGGTCTGTCCACCGTAATTCTAGATTCCAAGTTTTTAAGGAAATAACCAAGCCAGAGGGCCTCCTGTACAGCTGAGGCACATGAGATAAACTCAGCCTCCATGGTTGATAATGCTGTACAGGTCTGTTTTTTGCTACACCATGTAGTTGCCCCTCCGTTAAGCATGAAAACATAACCAGAAGTAGATTTGCATGAATCTCGATCACCACCCCAATCAGCATCAGAATAGCCATGCAAATCAAGATTCTTTCCTTGATAGCATAGCCAATAATCCTTCATACCTTTGAGGTACCAGAGAACCCTCTTGACACTCTTCCAATGCTGAATTCCTGGGTTTGAAGAATACCGTGCTAACAAGCCAACTGCTTGGCCAATATCAGGCACAGTACACAACATTGCGTACATAAGGGAACCAATCACACTTAAGTATGGGATATGAGCCATCTCTTCCTTTTCTTTTGGAGTTATGGGACACATATCTTGCATCCATATGCAAGTGGTGTATTCATGGGTTTTGAGTTGGTTAGGTTAAACCTATCCAGAATCTTATCTACATAAGGTTCTTGAGATAAGCCTAACAAGTGTTCCTTTCTATTCCGGTGGAAAGTGGAGGATAACCATTCCTTGATGGTTGTCATCAAACCAACTCCATTGCTGGCAATTAAAATGTCATCAACATAAAGAGTCATTATGGCATAATCGGATCCAACTGAGTACAAGTACACACAATGGTCTTCGTGCATCATCACAAATCCATAGCTTGTGATCGCATGGTGAAACTTCAAGTACCACTGTCTTGAAGCTTGCTTAAGACCATAGATAGACTTCTTGAGTCTACAGACCTTGTCCTCAAGACCTTCTGGACGAATCTTTCAGGTTGTCTCATATAGATCTCTTCACTCAAATCACCATTAAGGAAGGCTGTCTTGACATCCATCTGATGGAGTTCAAGATCCAGATGCACCACAATGGCCAGCAGTAACCTGATGGAATTGAACTTCACAACTGGAGAGAATGTATCCTTAAAATCAATTCCCTCCTTCTGTGTGAAGCCCTTGGCCACCAAACGGGCCTTGTACCTTTCGATACTTCCATCAGCGTTTTTCTTTATTTTTAAAACCCATTTATTACCAATGGCCTTACGGCCAACAGGAAGATCAGAAAGCTCCCACACACCATTCACTGCCATTGAATGCAACTCTTCATTCATGGCATTCATCCATTCCTCCTTTTGTGCACTATTTAGAGCTTCTTTGATGTTACTTGGTTCATCTATCTCAGATGATACCAAATAAGTTTCTCCTCCGAGAGACCCCACCTTTTGGGTTGTCTCGATTCCCTAGTTGATCTTCTCAACATGGGTGGAGGTTGTTCCAGCTCTTGTTGATCCTCAACTCCCTCTTGAACAGATCCTCCTACTTTAGGATCTTGTTCCATGGGATCCTCAATTCATTGGATTCATTATTAGAAGTCACTACTCCCTCCTGTTGAGGTATTCCATCTAAGATGGGTGCATCTTGTGCAACTGGTACTTTTGTAGTACCTAGTTGATCCTTTTCTAGGATTGGTACCAAAGAGTCTAGGTCATCACAATTACCAACTTTTGGAAATTCATTCTCCAAGAAGTTAGCGTTTCTTGCATCAAATACAAGACCATTTTTTGTGACATAGGTCCAAGAAGACATAACCCCTAGATTTAGTGCAGTAACCAAGAAATGCACATTTCTTGCCTCGGGGACCTAATTTCCCCAAAGGGTGGTCCGTTACATGCACATAAGCCAAGCAACCCCATGGGTGCATATAGCTAAAATTAGGCGTCTTCTTCTTCCATAACTCATATGGAGAAGAATTAATGCTCTTGGTAGGGATTCTATTGAGAATGTGAACTGCACAAAGCAGTGCATCACTCCAGTAGATGGTGTCCAAATTGGCCTTAGCCATCATGGACCTAACCATGTCCATAAGAGTCCTATTCTTCCTTTCTGACACTCCATTCTATTGAGGTGTCCAAGGAAGAGTGAACTCTCTGGCAATTCCTTCATGTCACAAAATGCCTTAAAAGCATTTGAACTATACTCTCCACCACGGTCCGTTCTCAAGGACTTGATTTTCTTACCCATTTGGTTCTCAACCAAATGCACATACTGAAAGTAAGTGAAAGCCTCTGCTTTGTTTCGTAGTAAGAAAACGTGAGTGAATCGAGTGTAATCATTCGTAAATGTGATGAAGTATTTGAATCCATTTATGGACTCAACTCTTAATGGTCCACACAAATCGGAATGGACCAATTCTAACGCTTCTTCCCTTCTAGCTCCATGCCCGAAAGGCTTTCTAGTCATTTTGCCTTCAAGGCATGCTTGACAATTTGGTAAAACAACTTTGGTCAAGGATCCAAGTAGCCCTTTCTTGGCTAACTTATTCAACCGATCTTGACCCACATGTCCTAACCTTTCGTGGCAAGTTATTTCAGTTGTGACCTCGGTCACATGACAACTAGAAGATGCATTAAAATCACAATTCGGTCTAAGTTCATACAAACCATTGTTAACGAAGCATTCGTGAACAAATAGGTCATCTTTATAAATAGTTACACCACTATTGGTAAAGTTCAAGCTATATCGATACTTCAACAAACTACTAATAGAAATTAAATTCCTACTAATATTAGGTACATATAAAGTGTCAATAAGATACAAATATCCATTACACACTGGGACTTTACAAGTCCCTATTCCTAATACCTCTATTACATCATTGTTCCCAACTGCAACACACTTTGCGCCCTTGGGAAGTTTCCTGTATGCCACGAACCATGACTTATCACGGACTATGTGGTCCGTTGCCCTGGAGTCTACAATCCACAAAGAACTGCTCTCGGTTAGCATAGTACAAGATGGAACAAATACATCAGAAATATAAGTAGGAAAATGTACCTTGGGAGGGTTCTTGCAATCCTTAGCAAAATGGCCCTTAGTCCCGCAATTGAAGCATTTGAGTTTGGAAACGTCCCTTTTCTTCTTGAATTTCTTCAAGTTCGGACCATTTCCACCACCCTTTCCCTTGCCATTGCCGCCACCCTTCTTACCTCCTTTGTTGAACCACTTACCCATCATAATGAATCCTCACATTTTGGAGGAAGAGGTAGAAGCAACAAATGCACGAGAAAGGATATTGAGTGCCAACACCTCGGCCTCAAGTATTAGGTGACGTGCAATATCATCAAATGTCTTGATTTGAGCATTGTGACACAAGTTGACCTTCATCAACCGCCAATCCTCATCTGGCAAGGATCGATAATAGCCTTTGGACTGTTGTTCGTCCGTGAGCTCATGTCCAGCCTTCTTCAAATGGTAGATCATTCGGGACATCTCCCTAAGGTGAGCACTCATGGTATGGTCAGCTCGCTTCGATAGTCCTCAAACCTCGAGAATCATGGCTCTCTGTTTTCAACCGAGACATCACCATACTTTGCCTTGACTCGGTCCCAAATCTCTTTGGCACTATCAAGGGTCGAGAATTCAACCATGATCTCATCTACCATAGTTGACAAAAGAGTAACCCGGCAAAGACCATTCTTTTTCAAGAGTGCCACATAGGCGGTTTGGTCTTGATCAGCCGGTGGTTGAACAATCTCGATAGTCGGGACATCTAATGTCTCTGCTCCGTCAAGATGAACTTGACTTTCTGTTCCCAAATAGGATAGTTCTCACCATCCAATTTCAGGTCTTTGTTAAGTTCAACAATAATACTTTTATATGCCATCTACATGATGCAAATCACATGTATCAAAATTCAATCAATCACAACAAGACTCAAAACAAGTTACAAACACATGAAACCACACAAACATGTTCATATGTGGCAAAAGGAGTGCTTATAGCATCCAATTAGAAACACATAAACAGTTTGCATAATTTCACATACATGTTCGTTTTGAGCCTTCTAGAAGGTTCAATATACACTTACTTTATAATTTCATGTACACATACGTGAAACCCTAATGTAACAACCATTAGCACTTCAACCAAGTCTTAGTTCCATCACCCATAAGTCTCATCAATACAATACCCAGGAAAGATGGTGGAGTCACAAACAGTCTCGCTTAAGTACCACCTCCTTAGACAGTATCATACCAACTTGACAGGGTCCCTAGAAACCTTAACTTATTTGAAGTGACTCATCCATTAAATCAAGTCTCAACTCCCTTAGATTCACCATAGTAATGTCGAAACATCAGTACTTGAATCATCATAGGGTAGAGTATCTTGATATAACGAATGTCATGTTCCTTCTTAAACTAAGTTTCAATTCCCTCAAGTCCATCATAGTGGTAACATACATCAGTACTAAGACCATCAAGGGCTGAAGTTCTTAGTCTAAGTCAAGGATTAATGTCACACGTATGCTACAAAAGCACACTAAGTAAGAACATGTATCACAAGTTTCAACAATATTTACATGTTCAAAGATACAATCATGGATCATACAAGCAATTTAACATGTTATTCAACCATATACAAGCATGATTCAAATCAAATATTACTTTCATGCTTCCTTTGCCATTTAAACAATTATAACCCCTTCGAATAACCTAATCGGGGGTCTTGCTGCCCGGTCAGCGAGTCGGGTCCCGGGGCGAAGCGCACACGGACTAGCGAACACATGCCATCGCGAACAGACTGGCGAACACATGCCATCTCGAACACAGACTGGTGAACACATGCCATCGCGAATACATGCCATCGCGGAACACATGCCATCGCGAACACATGCCATCGCGAACACATGCCATCGCGGAACATATGCTATCGCATATGCGAACCTTCCCCCTCGCGAGCGCAAATCCTGCCACTCACAGAACACGACTTGCGAACCCCAGCTTTCGCGGAATGGAGACTGGCGAACCCAATCCCCGCGAACACGAACTGGCGAACCCAGTCCCCGCGAACACGAACTGGCGAACCCAGTCCCACGAACACGGATGGCGAACCCAGTCCCCGAACACGGACTGGCGAACCCGGTCGCGAACATAGGCGAACCCGGTCCTCGTGAACATAGATCGCGAACCCGGTCCTGCGAACACTCATACTTAACATATCACAGATGCAACACATATGCCATCAAGGCCGAAATCAACATGCATACAACCATACATTTATTTCGGTTTCAACTAACTTCATCCACTACATATATCATCATGGCGAAAACAACTCGAACAAGTTACTCAACATAATGAACAAGTGGCGGTTATATCATGAAGCATCACATCTTTTCGCATTTACAGATGACTTTTAAAGTAAGCATATAACATGAATTTCGTAACCTGGCTCTGATACCATTTGAAGATTTAAAGTTCTTCAGGACTTCAATCATGTTACATGCACGTTTAGATATAGTGATTTTAATTAACAGCGCATGATGTGTTTTATTCATAATCATGCCGTTCTTCACCATTCATCATCGGAAGAAGAAAGAGAAGAACAAAGAAGAAGAAGAGAAGGAGGAGGAGAAAGCGTACCTTGTGCTCCAAGGGATATGTGGAAGATAAAGTGTGGTTTCTATCTTACGCAATCTTGATTTCATCAACTGCTCGATAAGGACAAATTGAGGATGCATCCAAAGGGCAAAATTGTGTTGAAATAAACACAATATTAATGCACCAAAACTCTAATATGTTTGCAATTTCGGCCAAGAAAATGAGAAGGAGAAGGAATGTTTCGGATTTGGTGTGTGTGTAATGTGGTGCCTCTCCCTTTATTTATAGATAAGGGAGAGGTGCCAAGGGGTGGTTGGGACACCCCTTTGGCAAAAAATACATGTACTTTCGGCCAAGGGTGATAACCAACACCTCTTGGTCACAAAAGGAGGGAAGGTTCATGGTAACCTCCCTCCAACTTCCATTTTGGCGAATTGGTGCCTCCCTAGAGGCACCTCTTCGCCTCTTTCAGCCTTCCTAGGAGGAGTTAGACATATGTAACTACCTAGGAAGTATTCCCATGTAGTAAGGTGCATACACCATGCACCTAGGATGCCCCTTTTACCAAAATACCCTTTATTTTGTCCAAAAGGTGTAAATGGAAGTTATATCATGTGAAACATCACAAAGATGTTCCAAATGAACATAACACACATATTTGAGCTCCCATAAGCTCCTTTCAGTTCACCTCGAGCTGAAAGTCACTTCTTCATCAAGACTAGCTCTCTTGAGCTGGAGTTGAGCTGCCACAGCTACTTGTAGCTGGGATGAGCTCACTTTGAGCTGGGTTCAGTTACCTTGAGCTAAGGTGAACTCAAGTTGAGCTGCATTTGAGCTACTTCTTGCTCAAGTATCATATCAAATGATCTTGGTGCGCCAAATATACTAACAACGTGTCATGTGTTGGTTCATGACTCCCACTCAAGTATTACGTAACATGCTTCATTTAAGAAACAACATAAATTGAGGCCGTAGCTAGTCTCATCCTTAAGTCTACACAAGATTAAGGGCGAAAGGTTTGTGTGAGAAAACCCTTTCTAATGTCTATGTTTGACATGTTCTAATTTTCGTTGTGAAAACATAAAGATTGAACAAATTAGATGATGACAAACAAACAACTTTATTAATTATTCATCATGGAATACATGTGTGACACCAAAGTGGTGAAGTACATCCAACTTAATTACAATCTACGAAGACCCATTGCTTTGACATGTCTAGCAAATACAAGTGGTGGCAATGGCTTAGTAAGAGGATCTGTAGATATGTATTCTATTTTAACTTCACCCTCTTCAATTACGTCCCTTACAAAATGATATTTTATGCTAATGTGCTTGGTCTTTCCATGGTACTTGGGATCTTTGGTGTAAGCCATGGCCACCATACTATCACCGTAAATAGCAATAGGCCTTTCCACCATGACCCGAGATTCCAAGTTCTTAAGAAAGAATCTAAACCAAAGGACTTCTTGTACAGCCGAGGCACATGAGATAAACTCAGCCTCCATGGTTGACAATGTTGTACAAGTTTGTTTCTTACTACACCATGTAGTAGCCCCACCATTAAACGAAATACATAACCAGATGTAGATTTGCCGAGTCACGATCTCCACCCCAATCAAGCATCGAGTAACCATGCATATCAAGCTTCTTGCCTTGATAGCATAGCCAATAATCTTTAGTACCTTTAAGGTACCGTAGAACCCTCTTGACACTCTTCCAATGTTGCATTCCAGGGTTTGAAGAATATCGAGCCAATAAGCCAACCGGTTGGCTAATGTCGCCTTGTACACAACATGACATACTGTAAGGAACCTATAGCACTCAGGTATGGTATGGTATGTTTGTCATTTCTTCCTTTTCTGCTGGAGTCGTGGACACATGTCCCCTCCAATCTTGCATCCATATGCAAGTGGAGTATTCATGGGTTTGGAGTTGGTTAAATTAAACCTTTCCAGGATCTTATCAATATAAGGTTCCTCGAGAGGTCTAACAAGCGTTCCTTTCTATTTCGGTGTATTTTGACACCTAAAATAAAGGAAGCCTTCCCTATGTCTTTCATGTCGAAAGTGGAAGATAACCATCCTTTGATGGTTGTCATTAACTCAACTCCACTACTTGCAATTAGTATGTCATCTACATACAAGGTCATTATAGCATAATTGGATCCAGACGAGTACAAGTATACACAATGATCTTCATGCATCATTCAAAGCCATAGCTTGTAATTGGATGATGGAACTTTAAGTACCATTGTCATGAAGCTTGCTTAAGACCATAAATAGAATATTTTAAGTCTACATACCTTGTCCTCAAGACCTTCTTGGACAAACCCTTCGGTTGTCTCATATAGCTCTCTTCACCGAAATCACCATTGAGGAAGACTGTTTTAACATCCATTTGATGTAACTCCAGATCCAAGTATGCCACAATGGCAAGTAGTAATTTGATGGATTTGAATTTTACTACAGGTGAGAAGGTATCTTTGAAATTAATACCTTCCTTTTGTGTGAAACCCTTAGCCACCAATCGGGCTTTGTATCTTTTGATACTTCCATCAGAATTCTTCTTTATCTTTAATACCCACTTATTACCAATGGCCTTCCGAGCAATAGGAAGCTCGACAATTCCCACACACCATTCATTGCCATAGAATGAAGTTCTTCATTTATTGAATTTAGCCATTCTTCTCTTTGTGCACTATTAAGAGCTTCTTTGACATTACTTGGTTCATCTATTTCAGATGACACCAAATAAGTCTCACCCTCTGAGAGACCCCACCTTTTGGGTTGTCTCGATTCCCTAGTTGATCTTCTCAACATGGGCAGAGGTGATTCTAGCTCTTGTTGATCCTCAACTCCCTCTTGAACAAGTGTATCCTCTACAGGATCTTGTTCCATGTGATCCAACACATTGGATTCATCATTAGGAGTCACAACTCCCTCTTGTTGAGGTACTCCTTATGGAGTAGGTGCACCTTGTGCAACTGGTACTTCTGAAGTACTAGGTTGATCCTCTTCAAGGATTAGACCGAAAGAGTTAAGATCATTACATTCACCAACCTTAGGAAACTCACTTTCCATGAAGTTGGCGTTTCTGCCATCAAATACCAATCCTTCTTTTTGACTGATATCTAAGAACACATAACCTTTCGAATCAATGCAATATCCAAGGAAAGCACATTTCTTTCCCCGAGGACCCAATTTTCCCAAAAGATGGTCCGGGATATGCACATAAGCAAGGCAACCCCAAAGGTGTATGTAGCTTAGGTTAGGCGACATCTTCTTCCACAACTCATATGGAGAAGAGTCGATGTTCTTAGTTGGTACTCTATTGAGGTTGTGAACTGCACAAAGCAGTGCATCACTCCAATAGATAATGTCCAAGTTATCCTTAGCCATCATGGACCTTACCATATCCATTAGAGTTCTGTTCTTCCTTTCAGACCCTCCATTTTGTTGGGGTATCCAAGAAAGTGAACTCTCTCTAGATTCCTTTCATGTCACAAAAGGCTTTGAAGGCATTTGAATTATACTCTCCACCTTATCCGTTCTCAAGGATTTTATTTTCTTACCCAATTGGGTCTCAACCAAATGTACATACTTCTCAAAGTATGATAAAGCCTCAGCTTTGTTCTTGAGTAAGAAAACATGTGTGAATTGAGTATAATCATCAGTAAATGTAATGAAATATCAATAACCATTTCTAGATGTCACTTTCATAGGTCCACACAAGTCAGAATGAACTAAATCTAATGCTTCTTCTCTTCTAGTTCCGCACCCAAAAGGCTTTCTCGTTGCCTTTCCTTCAAGGCATGCTTAGCAACTTGGCAAGACAACTTTGGTCAAAGATCCAAGCAAGCCATTTTTGGCTAACTTATTCATCCTATCTTGACCCACATGTCCAAGCCTTTCATGCCAAGTCATTTCACTTGTGACCTCGGTCACATGGCATATAGATGAAGCATTAGTGTGGCTACTCGGTCTAAGTTCATACAAGCCATTATTTACTAAACATTCACACACAACTTGATTATCTTTGAAGATAGTAACACTAACATTCGAAAAAGACAAGCTATAATTGTACTTCAAAAAACTACTTATAGAAATCAAATTTCTACAAATATCCGGTACATATAATGTATCAATTAGATATAATGATCCATTACAAGCAGGGACTTTACATGTCCCCATTCCTAATACTACTATTACAACGTTATTTCCCACCGAGACACACTTTGCACCTCTTGGAAGCTTTCTGTAAGCCACAAACCAAGACTTGTCTTGGCCTATGTGGTCTGTTGCTCTTGAGTCTACAATCCACAAAGAATTGCTTTCAGTTAGCAAAGAACAAGATGCAACATATACATCAGAAGAAGTAGTAGGCATATGTACCTTAGAAGGACTTTTGCAATCTTTTGCAAAGAGCCCCTTCTTTCCACAGTTGAAGCATTTGAGCTTAGAAACGTCCATTTTCTTTTTGAACTTATTCAAATTGGGTCCGTTTCCACCTCATTTACCTTTGCCATTGCCGCCCTTGTTCTTTCCACCTTTACCAAACCATTTCCCTTTTCCTTTGTTTCCTTCCTTTTTGTTAGTGGAAGGAGAAGCAACATATGCTTTGGAATGGTTTTTGAGGGCCATTACTTCGGCCTCAAGTAAAAGATGGCGGACTATGTCATCGAACGTTTTGATCTAAGGATTATGGCGCAAGTTGACATCAACCGACAATCCTCATCGGCAAAGATCGGATTATAGCTTGGACTGTTGTTCATCCGTGAGGTCGTGCCCAACTTGCTTCAACTGGTGGATCATCCGAGACATCTCTCGAAGGTGAGAACTCATGGTGTGATCAGCTCGTTTCTGATAGCTCTCAAACCTCAGAATCATTGATCTTTGTTTCTCCACAAAAACATCACCATATTTGGTCTTGTGATGTCCCAAATTCCTTTGGCACTGTCGGGGTTGAGAACTCAACCATGATCTCATCCACCATTGTCGAAAGAAGGGTCACTCGATAAAGATGATTCTTTTTCGGATAAGCCACATAGGCTGTCTGGTCTTGCCCTTCTTCCGGTTGGGCAACCTGACCTCCATCGATAAAACCTCAAGTGTGTCCTGCTCGGTAAGAATAAACTTGACCTTTCGCTCCCAAATCGGATAGTTGTCACCATCCAATTTGAGGTCCTTGTTCAATTCAGCAACAATATTCTTACATGCCATCTACATGATGCAAATCACATGTATCAAAGTTCAATCAATCACAACAAGACTCAACCAAGTAACAAATACATGCAACTACTTCAAACATGTCCATATATGGCAAAAGGAGTGCATATAGCATCCAATTAGAAACACACAAACATGTTTCCATAGTTTCACATACATGTTCTAATTGAGCCTCCAAAAAGGTTCAAATATCTCAGTTTAAGGTTTCATGTACACATACATGAATAGCTTATGTAACATTACATATGGTATTTAAACCTTAGTCTCATCACCCATAAGTCTCCTTGATACAATTCCCAGGAAAGGTGGAGGGGTCACATCGGTCCCGCTTAAAACCCACCTCCTTAGACAGAATTATAATCAATTTGACAGGGTCCCTAGAAACTTTAGCTTTTAGAAATATCATATCCTCCTTAAACCAAGTCTCATTTCCCTCAAGTCCATCATAGTGGTGAACTAATCACCGGTACTAAGACTCTCTTAGGGTTGAGGTTCTTAGTCTAAGTCGAGGTACAATGTCACATATATGCATCTTATGCATACTAGTAAGAACATGTAGAAAATACACAAAGAACACATCTTGGTTTATTCCTCCTTGAATTAAGTCTCTCATCCCTCAAGTCACCATAGTGATAATTCCCGGAAGGAATGACACAATTGTACCGCTTAAGTTCATTCCTATACAGAATTACCATCTAATTAAGACTATCTTCGGGTAAAGCCAATAACTCAAGTGAAGAATTACACCAAGAACTTATCTTGTGCATTTCATGCCATAATCACAATTATATCATGTTCTAACTTTCATATAGATATACATGTGAATCACAAAGAAGCAACATACATGCTTTCATTCAATCATACTCATGAACACATACATAAGAATACAATGATTCACATATTCGATCATAACCCCTTCTAATAACACATGCCTATCACGGAACACATGCCTGTCGCATGTACGAACCTAGCCCCTCACGAGCGCGAATCCTGCCTCTCGCAGAACACGGCTTGCGAACCCCAGCCTTCACAGAATGGGTGTCACGGGTGCGCCGCGCCCGGTTGTGGAGGCGGGGCCGTTCCGCGACGGCAGAAGTGGAAGCTGCGGAAGACATGGAAGCGGTCGATCCAACCTAGACACGCTACGTGTAGTGGTCCCGTGACTCGGCCCGCAAAGTCTCATTCTCGAAGGCCCGGTGCACGAGAACACTTTGCTCACAGATTATGCAGACAGAGTTATGCGCTTATAACCTTCGATCGTGATTCGACCCGTAACCTACAATTCCCAAACATGGCAAGTATACAGAATAACCTTAGCTATCCATGGTGAGCCCCGCCCCACTGAAATAGGCGAGCACTCCACCGTCACCAAACATGCAGTTCATGGATAACATCATTCATAAGATCCACAGAAACATACAGAAACAGAATGTGTCTAACACATCAGAATATGATCATACCCGGGTCCCGCCCTCCACTGTCATGGGCGAGTCCCCAGTCCTACATAGTATCCAAAACATCTATACAGAAGCAAAATGTATCTAAGATACATAGCATGATCAGACAGATGACATGCGTGCATAAACACCTACTGAGCCGACCAAGGAAAATCTTAGAATACCCAAGTGCGGGATCTAGCTTAAACTCCGAGATCGAAGATCCCCGCAAATCTTATTGCCGCTAACACACCAACAAGAGAGAGATATGTTAACTATGAGTTAACCCATATGCTATCCGTTAGCATAAAACCAGAAGTCAGAAAACAAACTATAGATTCAGACCCAGATACAGATACAGATTTGAATAATGATTGAGACTCGGACTACGGACTACGATTCAAACTTGAATATCGGTTCAGATTTGAGACAACGATTCGGATTCGGACTACAGATTGATTCGGACTACAGATTCGGATATCAGATCCCGGACTATAGTTACTCAAAGAGACGCCCTTACAGATAGAAAAATCAGACGAGCAGAAGAGTACCTAAAATAGAATCGGACAACACACCTAGACTCACTCTGCGGGTTGTTGGTCGGGTACTCTGGCTTGTAAGTCCTCTTTTGAGAACTTGGTAAGGGCTTGGGGATAGGCACGATTTATCTTTACGTGTAACAACCTGCAAAACAAAGACAAAGAAAATGCACACAAGCAGCAGATAACCAACATATGCTTAACCAATGCAAATCAAACATATGCAATGCACATAAGCAGAATTGTTAGTATAGCAAAGAGACACGCTCAAACGATAGTCCATTCTCGCCCGGCCACGTAATGAACTACCACGGACATATGAGATCGGTACCAGCTCGAGGTAGCTAACCCCATCGTAACACCACCCCCGAAGGAGTTGAATCAGAACACCACCCCGTAGGAGTTGAATCAGAACACCACTCCCGTAGGAGTTGAATCAGAACACCACCCCCGTAGGAGTTGAATCAAAACATCAGCATCTTCGAGTCCTCGCACCTGCACACCAATGCCTATCCCGACTGACCAAGTTTGGGTATCCTCGGGCCACCCTCAATCCAAACTCAGACTCGGTACACCCAGACACGCATTTCATAAAGTAATCCGAAATGCAGAATCAAGAGCAATTTTGAAACCCTTACCGCACTATTACCGACCAGCGAGAAGAATCCGGCAAAATCCGACGCTCGGCCCGAAACGCGGTAGTGTGACTTCCGAAGTCCCGCACCACTTCACACCTGTTGATTCAAGCTGAACAACCACACACAAGTCAGAAATCAACAATCTAGACCCCCGTGAACTAATCCCTCAATGTCCCGCACTTTCACGCAAAATTCCACAGAAAGCTCGGTTTCTCAAACCGAGATAGAACATTGTTATCTATACACACATAACCACACCCAAACATTTAAATCATACTTTCCCAACATTTACACCACAAACAAGCAAGTAGGTCGGTATTGTCTACAATTTCAGAAAACGACGTTCCGAACATCGTTTGATACCTACTTCAATTCCCGATACCACTTCATTATCAATACACCCCCGAAACACACTGTAACTATTAACATACCTTTACCGTTCACACAAGTCCGAATCCCAATTCTCGTTCAGCCGTCCTGGTACAAATTTCGGCGGAGTTTTAGCTGTGTTTCTGCCCACTCCCTGTACACAATTGATCCACAGATACAGAATATACATTCAGAATTCATAGAATCAACCCACATCAACGGCGTCAAAAATGAGGCTCGGGCAGGAAAAAACGGCTTTCACATACAACCTTTTCTGGAAAAACCGAATAGCACCACACGTATAACTCTTCACCCTGATTACAAATATACCCTTACCTTTCACTGAAACTGAAGATGAGTTTCCGTACAGGAAATCTGAAACGAATTTCGGTAGTACTTCCGCAAAGATTCAGCTCCCACTCGACACGAAAGACGTAATAGGAAGGTGCAAGGAATGCTTAGGAACCATAAAATCAACCAAAGGTGAAGTTCCATAATTATGTAGGAATTTGAAGCTTGCGGTTTCCAAACCAAGTGAATCTTCACAAACCGATAACCTTACCTCGAAGCTTCTTAAAGTTTCCACCAAATTCACCTTTGGCCATTAATGGCGTTCTTCCATGAAAGCTTCACGGTTTCAAGAGGAAGAAGAAGAAGAAAAATGAAGAAAATTTCATTTCTTTCCTTTATATGTTTTCTTTCTTTCTTTCTTTTCTTTTTCTTATCTCCTTCCATCTTTTTTCATATTATGACAAGTGTCCCAATAGCTCCTTAGTCACCATGGTGACTCACACACCAAGCCAAAAGTCGAAAAGCATAAGTGTTGGGATGTAATCCCGCGCCAACTTCACTCGAGTAAATCCCGACGTGTGCGCTTGCTTTCCCTAGCCAAACAATCCCGTCATGTGTGCTTGCTCAGTTGTCACCACATTACTCGTCTCGAGTCATAACACACCTCAAACCTTTGTCGTCCCAAATCTTTCTTCTCGAGCCCCGAGCGTCGCCCGGGAACGAACATCCCGATCGTGAAAAATATACTCCGCGGAAAGGTGCGGAATGCTCGTACGACCACAAATATGCTGAAAGTTCCCTTTTATGAGGTCCCGCTAAAGCTACCGAGCTTACTGATCGACAGGAAACATGTCCCGCTCCCGAAAAAATATGTTCCGCGAAAATGTGCGGGGGACCCGTATGACCTTAAATATGAAAGCATTCCCGAGGATGATACCCAGAAAAGATCCGGGAGCTATCTGACCACCCATAGACATGCCCCGCATGCTTGAAACGGAGCCCCGGAATACCAAAGTCACTACCCGCTCGGGGTGACTGTAACAATGGGGACTGGCGAACCCAATCCCCGCGAACACAGACTGGCGAACGCCTGTCAGGCGAAGCCTTGACACTGGCGAACCCCTCATGCCGCGAACGCCTGGACACTGGCGAACACCTGTCAGGCGAAGCCTTGACACTGGCGAACGTCTATCAGGAAAAAAACTTGACACTGGCGAACGCCTGTCAGAAGAAGACTGGACACTGGCGAACGCCTGTCAAGGGACCGCGAGGTGTCATACAAGGTTCTCATACAAGAACATACATACATGCTTTTAATACAAGGTTCTTGACCGAATTCATACATACATGTAATTTTCATGATTTTAATCATCTTCAAACATACAAGCATGCATACGGTTCATACTCTTGATGAACGATCATATCAATTGCATGCTTAAGGCCGAAAATACATGTAATGTTCATTCAACCCGAAATGCATATTTGCATGCAACATCCATACGAGTTCATGCGAACATGCATATAAGTACATGCGAACATGCATATACATTCAAGCAACACAGGCTCTGATACCATTTGTAGATTTAGAGATTCATAACATGATGTGTTTTCCATAATCATGCCTCTCCACTTTTATAAAGAAGAAAGAGGAGGAGAAGGACGAAGTAGAGATAGAAGGCGTACCTTGTACCCTTGAAGAACAGCGTAAGGATATTTTATCCTAGCTCCAAACGTATGCTCCAAGTCTTCCGAGTGAATCTTCAAGCCTTCAAATTTCTTGATAAGGGCAGATTGCATGTGATGGAATGAGGTTGTTTTGTGTTAAAGAGACACAAAATAGTTCCACCCGAAATGCTCTAGGAATGCTTGAATATTTCGGCAAGAGAGAAGGAAAGGAGAAGTTTTGGATTCTTAAGTGTGTGTTGTGTTGTGGCCAAATCATCTATTTATAGATGATGTAGGGGTTACTAGGAAGGATTACAACTCCTCATGGCCGAAATTACACATACTTTCGGCCTAAGGAGTGGTTACTTCTCCTTATACACTCCCTTGTCCAAATGCTAAGTAACTACTCTTTTAGGCGAAGGGGTGCCTTCCCTTGAGGTGCCTCTTCGCCAATTTCAGGCTCTCATGGCCGAAAATCTCTTGGTAACTTCCAAGAGATGTGCACACATGCACTAGGGTGCATACACCATGCACCTCAATTGCCAAAGTCATGTCCTTTTACCAAAATACCCTTATTTTGTATAAAAGAATGCTAGTAAGTAGTTACTACTCATGAAACATCACAAATGTTCCATATAGCCACAATTCACATAGTTGAATTCCATAGAACTCATTTCAGCTCACTTTGAGCTGAAATCACTTCTCCATTTGAGATGAGCTCAAAAGGACTTGATGCGCTTAGAATTCCAACACGATGTTCTTCGGATTTGCGTGTATCCCGCCCTTTGATATTTGGTAGCCCAAGAATTTGCCTTCGCCAACGCCGAAGATGCACTTCTTTGGGTTCAGTCGCATGTTGTATTGGCGAAAGTTGGCGAAGATTTTTTCCAAGTCCTACAGGTGTGTGTTAACTTTCTTACTCTTGACCACTATGTCATCGACATAGGCTTCCAAGTTCCTTCCCATTTGGTCTGCGAAGACCCTGTTCACCAACCTCTGGAAGGTTGCTCCTGCATTTTTGAGACCAAATGGCATGCGAACATAGTGTTAGATGACATCGCCGGTTGAGAATGCAGTCTTCACTATGTTATCAGGCTCCATGAAGATTTGATGATAGCTGTTGTACGCGTCGAGGAAGGACAAGGTATCGCATAGTGGAGTCCACCAGTTGGTCGATCGGAGGTAAGGGGTATGGGTCTTTGGGACACACTCTGTTGACTCCCTTATAGTCTACGTAGAGGTGTCATTCCTTGTTTTCCTTGATGGCGATGACGATGTTAGTGACCCATTCGGAGTAGTGAACTTCCTTATATATTAGCATCCAACAACTTCTGCACCTCAGTACATACAAATTCTTTGCGATCTGGGGCCATGCCCCTAGTTTTTCGCCTAGGTAGATCTGTTGGGCACCATGCGAAGAAATCCATGTTGGTGTGAAGGAGGTGGATGGGTGCCTCCTTGTCCTAATCCGAGAGGTCCTTCCCCATGCAGAACTTCTTTCCTGCGTTGATTTCTACTTCTTCAAATGCGCCAGAGAGGTCTGGAGCGGAGTCGTCGCTGTGGTTAGGCTCCTCGGCGTGCAGGGGCCCGACGAGTGTGGCGATGTAGTTACCCCTGGTTACGTTTTGGTTAACGTAAATATAGGCATATTCGCAGCTCGTATTGAATACCAACGTTAAGGTTCGCACATCGCAGTGGATATGGAACTCTGTTTGTGTATTTCGTCCGATGATTGTTTTGTAGGGGCATGGTAGATCCAGGATGATGAAGTCCACGAAGCTCGAGTCGCAGACTGGTCTTTTGTCCTTTGTGGTGCCTATCATCATGAATGGGAGCATGATCGCCCCTAGTGTGGGGATTTCTTCCCTCCCGACGCCATAAGTTGCTCCCTTCGTGGGTTGGAGGCCTTTTGTCACAGCCAGCCGGCCGCCGACGCCGGAAACAGGAATTACGGCGGAAAGCGCGGCAGCGAGCATCGAGCTCAAATACGTAACAAACGAGTATCGACTAGCAACCTACTGAGAACCCATACATGGCAAGTATACATGATAACTCCGACAAAATACCAACCAAGCAGTTCATGGTATACCAAACATTGCTCATCGCAACAACCACAGAAACACTGAATTCATATCATAACAAATCCGATATAGGCAAGTCGGGGCTCCGCCCTCGACTCAGAAGGCATCAAAGGCAGAATATATTTCCGATCATATGGCATATACAAATTCATGATCTGATCTACATGCATGCAACTACAGCTACAGAGCCATTAAACAAAATCCTATAGATATATACCTAAGTGCGGAATCAGAAGCCTCTCGCTCAAGAATTCCCGCACGTGGTACCGCCGCTACAGTAACCCAAAGGTCGGGAAGCACCGCGGATCTCTATTCCGCTGGTTGCTTGTCGATCGCTGAAAGATGGTAAACAAATAAAAGGGTGAGTCCTCGAAAGGACCCAGAAGGGCTTAAGGTAAAAGTGCGGTTTGCCCATGTGGCGACAATCTGAACTCGCAAAACAGAATATCACAAAGATATGCATGTACATATAAACATAAAGCATAACGTAAATCAGAATCCAACATATGCGGTCCAACCGCCAGAACGAACCGTAAAGACATCCCTCAAAAGAGGTCTGAATATACAGATCAGATCTGTACAGTTAGCACGGTACCGGCTGGGGTCGCGAGCCCCATACCGTCCGTAGGTCACGTAACGTAAGTATCGGCACTCCGGTGCGGATACACGCAGAATGTCGGCACCCCTTCGGCGGACACGTAATGCAAGTATCGGCACTCCGGTGCGGATACGCATAACAGATCTAAGGAGCACCCGTGGCCTCTCTGACCATCCGGGTCTCGTCACAGAACAGAACATACAATAATAACAATAATACATAAATATAAACAGAAGTAACATTACCTGATAATCATATACAGAACAGAATAGGAACCCGGCCTCTAAGGTCATCCGGGCCTTGAAACAGAACAAACGTACATTTTACCAAATTAAGCCCTTACCTCAGAAACGCTGCCCCGCAGCCCAACACTCGGAAAATCCCGACTCCCGACCCGAAATGCACAACTTGGCTCCTACGGGTCCGCGCTACTCCACCAACGCAGAATCAAGCTGTACAACCATAGTTGGATCAGAACACATCCAAACAAACCCCAGAAAACAATTTCCGCACAAACCCGCACTTTTCCGGAAAATTCCACAGAAAGCTCGGTTTTACGAACCGAGCTAGAACCTTGTTATTCCAACTCCCACAAACGTATTCCAACCCTTAAACCCGCATTCCAGACACTTTCCCCGATAAACTCGTATAAAACTAACTTTCTCATTTCTAACCCGAAAATGGTATTTCAAACACCATAACACACCTACTTCCACTCACATTACCAATTTAGCATCCAATTCAATCAACACACACCACCAACATAGAAAAAGAATCACTTTAACAATTTGATCCTTAACCAATTTTTCACCACACTTCCAATTCAAACCGTTCAAGCTTCCAATTAATCCCACTAATCACCAATTTCACTTCCTAACCCAACTTACTAACCAATTGCATCAACACAACAAACCCCCAATTTTGAACAATTCGGCCTTAATGGGGATTTCTCACCCAACCTTCATTTCAATCCAAACAAAGTTCCATTAGCTCTCTTTAATTACCAATTACACTTCTTAACCAAGATTACTAACCAATTTCACTTAAATCAATAAAACCTCTTCACATTACAATTCGGCCCAAAGAGGGGTTTTCTACCCAACATGTTTTCCTTCAAATTGGAACCATAGATAGTCTTAGAATCATGCAAGGAACAACATACTAAGAGCATGATTCAAGAACACAAACACACACAATTTTAGAATTTCCCATTCAAATTTCAGCACCCTAGGTTTCCATCTTCCATGGAGTTTTTCCAAAACCTAACCATAGATTCCTACTCCCCTCAAGCCCAAGAACAACATACTAAAAGATGGGAGGGAGAGGATCACTCTTTCAAGTAGACAAGAACAAACTCATACTTCTCCAAAAATCCTCATTTCAACACCAATCTTCAATTCTAAAGGGTAAAGAGAAGAAAGAATGATGTTTACCACACAAAGCTCCCAATTCTTCTTTGATTCCAAGCAAGGAGAAGGATTTCAAGCTTGAGGTTGAATTCTTCAACCATGGCGGCAGCAGACTCCACGAAGAAGAAGAAGAGAAGAAGAAAGAAATGAAATATATTTACATGTAATAATAATAATAACCCTTTATATAATATCCTTTCTTTTTTCCTCTTAAATCATAAAGGGACAAGTGTCCCTTATCACTCACACACACACACATGCTGCCGAAATGGGCTGCTGCTGCCCATGCTGAATACTTTTAAATTTGCACCCATTTGCAAATTAACTCCCAATTTTTCCGAAAGTTCCAATTCTTTTTGCCCAAAAATAATTACCGAATTCCAAAATTAATGAAACTTGGACACAATCTTCAGAATATTATAACATTCACAGAACATTTTTCAGAAGTTCATTTACCAGTCCAGAGTGTCCTACCGAGCTCGCTGAACCCGAACCAAAACCCGACGTGCGAGCGTGTCAACCTTAACCGAAATTCCGTCACTCCAAAATTCTATAAAAATTCCCATAAATTCCATCTTAAATTCAAACACAACTTACCCCAAAGCCGTCAGAAAATTTCCATCCCGAGCCCCGGGATTCCCGTCCAGAGCCCCGGGAGTCGCCCGGAACCGAACGTCCCGCCCCAAATATTAAACTCCACAACCACCTCCGGGACGTTTCCACGACTCCAAAACTACAAACGGCTTCTCAAACTGAGATCTCGAGAGCGCTACCGAGCCCGCTGTACGTCCCGAGGCGACCCCGACAACCCCCCGGCGCCAAAAAATATTTTCGGCGGAAACGTCCGGGGGACCCACACGACCTCAAATACGGAAGGGTTCGCCAAAACGATACTCGGATAGGGCTCGGGAGCCGTCTGAACGCCGAAAAACGTGACCCGCAGGCTAAAACCGAAGCCCCGGGTCACCCGGTCGCAACCCGCTCGGGGTGACCGTAACATTCTCCCCCCCTTAGAACTCTTGGTCCTCCAAGAGTAGCCTGAACCAACCAGACAGGTGTCGCTACCAACCAGAAAATATAACTATTCCTCTAACCCAGAACAATCGGACCACCGTACTGGTGCGGCGGGAGTGGTAGTTTAGACTACCATACAGAGCCTCACGGCGTCCCACCCTCCGGGTGCATCTTATTGCACCCGAGTCGCTTGCCGGTATTTCTACCAGACAACCCTGCATAAGATCGAACCTAAATCTAACAGATCCACAACAGGCTATCCATGAAGATACCACATAAAACATAAACAGTTGGGGGGGTAAAACCAACCTAACAACTTACTCTGGAAACTCATGATAACCGATATAACTCGGGGTAACTCGCCCCGCCTATCAAATCTTACTGTCTCTCTGAACGGTGCTACCTCCAGTCAAATTCTATCAAATTCTATCACCAAACGCCGATTCAAGAGCCCTACGGCGGCGGTTCGTATAAGCAGTGGTGCAGTCGTTCGCGGTTTTAATCCGCGCCTGTAACAATCTGATCTTTGCCGTAGACTCCTCAAAAAGCTCGGGTCCCAGCTTAACCCCATCAGACGCATCTGTCCAACAAGATGGTGTCATACACCTCCCGCACAACACCTCATATGGTGCCATGTCAAACGTAGGCTGAAAACACTTGTTGTATGAGAACTCTATCAAAGTAACTGCTAGTCCCAAACTCCTCCAAAATCCAAAGTACAGATTCGCAACATATCCTCCGATATCAGAATCACCCGCTCCGACTGCCCGTCCGTCTGTGGGTGATAAGCTGTACTCAGATGGAGTCGCGTGCCCAGCGCTTCATGAAAAGCCCTCCAGAACCGTGCCGTGAAACGCGGATCACGGTCAGATTCAATGGAGTCTGGTGCTCCATGTAATCGTACAATCTCACTGATGTAAAGCCGGGCAAGCTTCTCCAGAGGGTCCGTGACCCGAATAAGCAGAAAGTGTGCGCACTTTATCAGCTGATCCACAATAACCCAGATAACATCATGGCGAGACCGTGTCAGGGGCAGTGCAGTCAGAAAGTCCATAGTAACATTGCTCCACTCCCGAACCGGAATGGGCAAAGTCTGCAGTGTCCCCGCCGGTTTCGATGCTCAAACCGCCGAGTGTGCCTCCTCGAAAATCTCATTCCGTAACTCCCGATCCTCGTGTACATAAAGGCGATCTCGAAGTATAGCAATCCTCGCCTATACCGAAACGTCGGTAACAAATAAACCCTTATCTTCCCAGATAACTTCTTCAATACCAAATCTCTACCTTGCGCTTCGCGCATCCTATCAAGCCACTCGTAATGTATAATAAGTGTAATAACCTCGAGCACGCTCCCGTAGCTGCCACCGTGCCAAAGGCACGCGATCACTCTCCTCGATCGGTCACCAACATTTCCTCCCTTAATTAAGCCGGTATACTTCCTGCCAGAGCATCGGCAACCGTGTTGCCCTTGCCAGAGGTGTACCCGATACTACAATCATAGTCCTTAATGTATTCGAGACATCTGTGCTGCCTCAAATTAATTCCTTTTTCGTAAACAGATATTTCAGACTCTTATGGTCGGTAAGAATCTGAAATTTATTACCAAACAGATATTGGTTCCAATGTTTCAGCGCATAAATTACTATAGCCAACTCCAGATCATGTGCCAACCAGTTCAGCTCATGCGGTCGCAGCTGCCTCGACCCACAAGCTACCACATTACACACCTGCACCAACACACACCCCAAACCAGACGTGGAAGCATCCGTATAAACCACATACGGTAAGATCGGATCTGAAAGAGTCAGAATCAGAGCGTTAGTCAACTGCCGTTTCAACTCCTGAAAATTCTGCTCACACCTATCAGACCAGATATAAGGTTGACCCTTCTTGGTCAACTGCGTAAGCGGAGATGCCAGAATAGAAAGTCCCAGTACAAACCTCCGATAAAAATCCTGCTAACCCCAGGGAGCTCTTGGTCTCCCGTGCCGTGGTAAGTTGTTTCCAATCCCGAACCGCCCTCATCTTCTCTGGATCCACAGCAGACCATGCTCAGATAGAATGTGTCCAAGAAAGGTGACTTCCCGAATCCAGAACTCACACTTTGAGAATTTAGCATAAAGCTGATATTCCCAAAGTGTCTGCAGATCTACCCTCAGATGCTCCCGATGCGAGTCCTCATCCCGAGAATATATCAGAATATCATCAATAAAACCACCAGAAATGAGTCCAAGTACGGTCGGAACACCCGATGCATCAGATCCATGAATGCCACCGGAACATTGGTCAGCCCGAACGGCATGACCGTAAACTCAAAGTATCCAAACCGGGTGCGAAAAGCAGTCTTAGGTATGTCCTCTACCTTCACCCTAAGCTGAAAATACCCAGATCAGAGATCAATCTTTGAGAAAACCCTCAAACCCCGAAGTTGATCAAAAAGATCGTTAATCCTCGGTAACGGATACTTATTCTTCCCAATAAGAGCATTCAACCGTCTGTAATCAATACAAAGTCAGAGTGTCCCATCATTCTTCTTAACAAACAAAACCAGAGCACCCCACGTTGAAGTGCTCGGTCGGACGAAACTCTTTTGCTGTAATTCCTCCAGTTACTTCTTCTACTCCTGCATCTCAGAAATAGGCATCCGATAAGGAGGAATAGATATCGGAGCAGTACCCGACTGCAGGTGGATCTCAAACACAATTTCCCGCGACCCGAAACCCGGAAACCTTTCTTTTTCAACCTTCTCGGACCTCGAATCTGTCAATTCAAGCTGAATTAGCAACTTTACCAACCACACTACCAAACTACACCCCGACCCAAAATCGAAAATCCGTGAAATTTCGGTAAAATTCCGCTTTTCCGCAGAAACATCGAATTCAGAACCGATTCGAACATTCAAGAATTCACTTCAATAATCACAAATCAATCCACGTAACACATCAAATTCAACAGAAATTCCCAACATAATCACCAAAAATTCGGCCAAAAGGTGAGTTCTCACCCGTGTTGTGTTTCCAACGATCCAACGTTATTTCCCTAATCCTTACCTACCCAACATCAACATATATGAACCACACAACGATCCAACGGTTCAATTCCATCAAAACTCAGATCTAAGCCAAGAACATCAACTTTCCAATATTGCCAAACACTCAACAGAATCGAACCATACCTCAGACAGACGTAGTACTCGAGTTGCCGATCAACTTCCCTGTTGAACTCTCGGACCAAGAAGCAATCTAGAGCAAGCTTTGGAAGCTTGTAAAACACAACAATGGTGGCTTTAGAGAGAGGAAGAATTCGGCAGTGAAGAAGGAAGAAGAATACGTTTGCATTTTTGCAAGACTTGCCAAAACTTAAGTCTTGTAATAATAAGTCATGTGCTTTGCACATGACATCCTTTTTGACATCATAGTGAATCATAATCACTAGAAATAACAAGAGACCAAGTCCAATACTTTCCACTAATCACATTTCGCCAAGTGTCACAGCTTGGCTCGCCCCGAGTTCAAAACCGCCCGAAACCGTAATTTCGACCGAACATTTTTCTTCACGTAAAAATGTAAATTATATCCCGACTCCAGATCTTCCTCAAAACCGCAAATCTGAGTCCCGGGTCACTCCCGGAGCCGTTTCTCCGCCTGTAATCCCGAAAATCGTCCGACGGCAACCCCCGCCCCAAAAATATTTTCCGCGGAAATGTCCGGACACTGCCAGACACTAGAAATCGATATCGGGTCAATCCGAACTCCGGTTCGAACTGAAGCAATCGACCGAGTAGCCGCTAACCCGCCGGCCAACCGGCTGAATAGCCTCCCTCCAGGAGTTTGTCAATTCCTGCAAACCAAGTCTCTACTACCTCCGGCCCTCCTCGGCCGCCGAACCTCGGGGAATTCAAACTCAAAACCTCTCCAAAAGTCCAACCTCGTCTGATCGGTGTCTCGAAGTCTCTCCCGTCGTTGATAGGACCGACGAGAAGTCTAGGTGTCGTAGTGACCACGCTCCTGAGTCACTCACTTACCAATTCCAAAGTCAGTAGCGAGCGGTGGCTAAAGTCTCGCTATCACCACTGATCAAAATGCCCTTACCGTGGCATAAACAGATTTTCCCCGCCATCTGCCGCCCGAACCAGCCTAGGTGGCGGTAATACCAAATCGAGAGGGGTCCCTACGACGCCTAAGCCTCGGGGCGGTGAGTGTGGTTGTTCGCACTCGGGTCACGCTGAACCCGTATCCTATTCCACGGAGGTGTGGGATCCCGATCCCCGCCTCCGGTACCAAATCACGCTATCAACGCGTGTTAACCATATCTCAAAAATTTCAGACCAAACAGAATCCGGACAAAAGTCGGTCACTCCTAATCTCTACGAAGCTAGCAGCAGTTTTCTAAGGCTCAGAGTGTAATGCAATGCATGATGCAAGGATTCTTTTCGTAATCCCGAAACTAAATAATAATCCTTAACATAGAATCGATCATGCTTATAATCACGGAATCACTTCATATAACACCCACACCTTCCATAATGCTCCAAAGAACCGCCACCGCTCCACACGCATTCCGAAATGGTTCAAATAAGGAGTTGATCAGGCTCCGCATCGAACCACCTGCAATGTGGTGTAAACCAGTAGCTTGCCCTTCGAAGTCATCTTCCGCAGGTACTTAACCATGAACAGACTTATCTTACTCCAAAAGTCCACCCTCGGACTTGTATACTTGCCTTCCACATTTCATATCAAAACCAAACATACTTTACCTTTTGGTCAATCCGACCCAACCTGCTCTGATACCAACTTGTCACAGCCACCCCGCCCGGTTGCGGAGGCGGAGCCGGCCGCGACGTCGGAACAGGAATTACGGCGGAAAACGCGGCAGCGGAGCATCGAGCTCAAATACGTAACAAACGAGTATCGACTAGCAACCTACGTAACCCATACATGGCAAGTATACATGATAACTCGACAAAATACCAACCAAGCGTTCATGGTATACCAAACATTGCTCATCGCAACAACCACGTAAACACTGAATTCATATCATAACAAATCCAATATAGGCAAGTCGGGGCTCCGCCCTCGACTCAGAAGGCATCAAAGGCAGAATATATTTCCGATCATATGGCATATACAAATTCATGATCTGATCTACATGCATGCAACTACAACTACAGAGCCATTAAACAAAATCCTATAAATATATACCTAAGTGCGGAATCAGAAGCCTCTCGCTCAAGAATTCCCGCACGTGGTACTGCTGCTACTACAGAACCCAAAATGTCAGGAAGCACCGCGGATCTCTATTCCGCTGGTTGCTTGTCAGACTGCCTGAAAGATGGTAAACAAATAAAAGGGTGAGTCCTCGAAAGGACCCAGTAAGGGCTTAAGGTAAAAGTGCAGTTTGCCCATAGGGCGACAATCAACTCGCAAAATGAATATCACAAAGATATGCATGTACATATAAACATAAAGCATAACGTAAATCAGAATCCAACATATGCGGTCCAACCGCCGTAACGACTCAGAACGGCCCCCTCAACAGAGGTCGAATATACAGATCGTAATGTAATGTATAGCACGGTACCGGCCGGGGTCGCGAGCCCCAAACCGCCGTAGGGTCACGTAATGTATCGGCACTCCCGGTGCGGATACACGCAGAATGTCGGCACCCCTTCGGCGGACACGTAATGTATCGGCACTCCGGTGCGGATACGCATAATGTAACCTAAGGAGCACCCGTGGCCTCTCGACCATCCGGTCTCGTCACGTAATGTAACATACAATAATAACAATAATACATAAATATAAACAAAGTAACATTACCTGATAACCATATACGTAATGTAATAGGAACCCGGCCTCTAAGGTCATCCGGGCCTTGAAACGGAACAAACGTACATTTTTACCAAATTAAGCCCTTACCTCAGAAACGCTGCCCCGCAGCCCAACACTCGGAAAATCCCGACTCCCGACCCGAAATGCACAACTTGGCTCCTACGGGTCCGCGCTACTCCACCAACGCAGTAATCAAGTCATACAACCATAGTTGGATCGTAACACATCCAAACAAACCCCGAGAAAACAATTTCCGCACAAACCCGCACTTTTAGGAAAATTCCACGGAAAGCTCGGTTTTACGAACCGAGCTAGAACCTTGTTATTCCAACTCCCACAAACGTATTCCAACCCTTAAACCCGCATTCCAGACACTTTCCCCGATAAACTCGTATAAAACTAACTTTCTCATTTCTAACCCGAAAATGGTATTTCAAACACCATAACACACCTACTTCCACTCACATTACCAATTTAGCATCCAATTCAATCAACACACACCACCAACATAGAAAAAGAATCACTTTAACAATTTGATCCTTAACCAATTTTTCACCACACTTCCAATTCAAACCGTTCAAGCTTCCAATTAATCCCACTAATCACCAATTTCACTTCCTAACCCAACTTACTAACCAATTGCATCAACACAACAAACCCCCAATTTTGAACAATTCGGCCTTAATGGGGATTTCTCACCCAACCTTCATTTCAATCCAAACAAAGTTCCATTAGCTCTCTTTAATTACCAATTACACTTCTTAACCAAGATTACTAACCAATTTCACTTAAATCAATAAAACCTCTTCACATTACAATTCGGCCCAAAGAGGGGTTTTCTACCCAACATGTTTTCCTTCAAATTGGAACCATAGATAGTCTTAGAATCATGCAAGGAACAACATACTAAGAGCATGATTCAAGAACACAAACACACACAATTTTAGAATTTCCCATTCAAATTTCAGCACCCTAGGTTTCCATCTTCCATGGAGTTTTTCCAAAACCTAACCATAGATTCCTACTCCCCTCAAGCCCAAGAACAACATACTAAAAGATGGGAGGGAGAGGATCACTCTTTCAAGTAGACAAGAACAAACTCATACTTCTCCAAAAATCCTCATTTCAACACCAATCTTCAATTCTAAAGGGTAAAGAGAAGAAAGAATGATGTTTACCACACAAAGCTCCCAATTCTTCTTTGATTCCAAGCAAGGAGAAGGATTTCAAGCTTGAGGTTGAATTCTTCAACCATGGCGGCAGCAGACTCCACGAAGAAGAAGAAGAGAAGAAGAAAGAAATGAAATATATTTACATGTAATAATAATAATAACCCTTTATATAATATCCTTTCTTTTTTCCTCTTAAATCATAAAGGGACAAGTGTCCCTTATCACTCACACACACACACATGCTGCCGAAATGGGCTGCTGCTGCCCATGCTGAATACTTTTAAATTTGCACCCATTTGCAAATTAACTCCCAATTTTTCCGAAAGTTCCAATTCTTTTTGCCCAAAAATAATTACCGAATTCCAAAATTAATGAAACTCGGACACAATCTTCAGAATATTATAACATTCACAGAACATTTTTCAGAAGTTCATTTACCAGTCCAGAGTGTCCTACCGAGCTCGCTGAACCCGAACCAAAACCCGACGTGCGAGCGTGTCAACCTTAACCGAAATTCCGTCACTCCAAAATTCTATAAAAATTCCCATAAATTCCATCTTAAATTCAAACACAACTTACCCCAAAGCCGTCAGAAAATTTCCATCCCGAGCCCCGGGATTCCCGTCCCGAGCCCCGGGAGTCGCCCGGAACCGAACGTCCCGCCCCAAATATTAAACTCCACAACCACCTCCGGGACGTTTCCACGACTCCAAAACTACAAACGGCTTCTCAAACTGAGATCTCGAGAGCGCTACCGAGCCCGCTGTACGTCCCGAGGCGACCCCGACAACCCCCCGGCGCCAGAAAAATATTTTCGGCGGAAACGTCCGGGGGACCCACACGACCTCAACTACGGAAGGGTTCGCCAAAATGATACTCGGATAGGGCTCGGGAGCCGTCTGAACGCCGAAAAACGTGACCCGCAGGCCAAAACCGAGCCGGGTCACCTTGTCACCCTTTGCCTCCACCGCCGCAACCCGCCCATCGGGGGTGACCGTTCGAACTAGGCCCTGTATTGCGGTGAGGAGTCTGGTCTCCTCGCCGAGATTGGGAACCTGGATCGCCTCTGTCCGGAAGCGATGTATGTAACTCTTCGTTTCTTTGTCGGACCTTCAGGAGGTGTCCTGCAGTCTTAGGCGGTGGCTTGGAGACAATGAAATGGTTAGAAAATGCGCTGGAGAGCTCTTTAAAGGAATCGAATTGCTTACCGTGCAAGGTGGTGTACCAATTAGCCGCAGCTCCGGTGAGCGTGGAAATGAAGGCGCAGCACAGAGTGCTATCTCTACCTTGGCGATAGCCATTGCTGAGATGTAGTGTTGGAGATGGATGTCAGGATCAGAGAGACCATCGTAGGCGTCGAGCTTTGGCTGGAAGAATTGATCGGGAGCTGGGCTACCAAGATCCTTTGGGTGAACAGTTGGGTCCAGAGGTGATCCGGGCCTAATCGAGTGGAGTAAGGCGTGTTTGCCTTTTCTTCTCGCTTTTCCATTAGCTCGATACGACGAGCGAGGGCATCGAGGGTAGCGGTGGCAGCGGTGTGAGTGGGGTCGGTGGCACCCCTGTTGGAGCGGTAGGGGAGGTGGTTGAGGCAAGCTTTGTATGCGCTGAGTAGGGACAACTCCCGTAGCATCTAGGACCCCCTGAGGGTATCTGCCAAGGTGTCGCGCAGGTTCTGCGCAATGGCCTCTTTGATGGCGGTGAGGACTGTCGGGTCCAAGACATGGATGGGCGTTTGTTGGAGAACGACATTCTGTTGTACCCCTCATGTTCCACCAGAGGGAACGACGTACGCTCTTCCAGAGGGAACGACATTTCTTTCTCCATGGCCGGGTTGTCCACAGTGGGAGGTGCTTTCATTGGTGGAGTGGACGGAAACATCATCCCGGTGGAGGGGAGGACCAGTGACGGTGTTTCTTTCAGTGTTACCATTCTGCCGGGTGCTGCTTTTGGTTTGAGGCATGTTTAAACAACGGTATATCTTTGTGGTTTTTGTGTTTCCCATAGACGACGTCAATATGATAACCTCATTCCTAAATGCTCCGAGTTCTCAGATGCTTGAGGGATGATTTGGGTGCTTGAGTGCCAGAGACGACGATTTGCTGCCGGAAGAGTGATCTGCGGAAAGGAAAATAGAGTACTCAGGAGTAGAAAGAGAACTGGAAGTGTGTAGATGGGGTCTACCTTTCCCAAGTCTCCTTTTTATAGGAGGTGTTGAGGTCGTGGATGCCCCATGATGTTACCCCCTTAGGCGGAAGCACACGTAATGCGGAATGCCCGACGGCGTCAGCGGGAACCGGAATCGGGGTAACAATAAAATAGAGTTCTCTCAGTGTGGTGGCCCAGAACCCAACCCGATTAAAATTTTTCTTTTACTCTACTCATGCTATTAACTTGTAATGCAAGTAACGAGGATCATCTGAACACAACACACGTATGTACATACATATAGATATGACAACACAAGTTCTGCCTCGCAAGCCTCAAAATGCAGCAGAATATCGAAAATTCTCATACCGATACATATGTGATGCAACCTAACTTTACATGCATGCGTTCACATATACAGAGCCAGAACCTAATATCCAGAATACCTACGTGTATGGAGGGATCCGTGCACCAAGATCATCGTAAAAACCTCCATGTAGGTCACCGCTTGTCACCAAGATCCATAACATGTATACAGAAACAGAATGTATCTAGGATACATAACATGATCAGACAGATGACATGCATGCATATACACCTACAGAGCCGACAAAGGAAAACCTTAGAATACCCAAGTGCGGGATCTAGCTGAAACTCCGAGATCAGAAGATCCCCGCAAGTACCGCTGCTGCTGCTAACACACCAACAGAAGAGAGAAGTAAGTTAACTGTGAGAAAACCCATATGCTATCCTTAGCATAAATCCAGAAGTCAGAAAACAGACTATAGATTCAGACTCAGATACAGATTTATACCCAGATTCAGATTTCAGATATCAGATCCAGATTTCAGATAACAGATTCAGATTTCAGATATCATATCCAGATTTCAGACAACAGATTCAGATATCAGATCCCAGACTATAGTTACTCAAAGAGACTGCCCCTTACAGACAGAAAATCAGATAGAACAGAAGGGTACCTAAAATGTAATCGGACAACACACCCGGACTCACTCTGCGGGTTGTTGGTCGTGTACTCTTGAAACGGTAAATGAAAGGGGTAAGTCCTCTTTTGAGAACTTAGTAAGGGCTTGGGGATAGACATGGTTTCTCTTACGTATAACAACCTGCACAACAAAGACAAAGACAAAGAAAATGCAAACACGCAGAGATAACCATTGTGATGACAACTAGGTTGACGAGAAATTGTGACATATTGAGTGGGTGGAAAAATGGGTATTTTATTCTTTCCAACCCGTGGAAACGGTACTACCGAAATCCGCTATGTGCAGTGGTCCCATGACCCAGCCCGCAAAGTCTCGTTCTCGAAGGCCCGGTGCCTGAGAACACTTTGCTCACTTGTAAACTTATTGGTCGTGCTACGACCCGCAACCTACAAAACTCAAAGATGGCAAGTATACGATATAAACCCTAGCTATCCATGGCGAGCCCCGCCCCACTGAAATAGGCGAGCACCCGACCATCACCAAACATGCAGTTCATGGGAATATCAATCATCGATCACAAACAACCAGAATACGGAATCCATCTGCTATATATAACCAATATGAACATAGCTCGGGTCCCGCCCTTAACTGAAATAGGCGAGCCCTCCAGTCAGGTAATGCTGAGAATCGAATGTATCCCAAATTACATAACATACAACATGATCTGATCTAAACATGCATGCAAGTACATCTATAAAGCCGCCAAAGTAAAGCCCTAGAATACCTAGGTGCGGAATCTGGAAAACTTTGAGAACGAAAGATTCCCGCACGTAGTACTGCTGCTGCTGCTGCTAAACCACAAACCGAAGAGATAACGTCGATTACCCAAACAGATCACAAAAGGAATCTAACGAGAATACCTCAATCATAAACAGACCAATACCTCAAACAAACAGAAATGCGTAACGAGCACCGCGGAGGTCTACTCAAGCAGGTCGCTTGCCCGGATCCCCTGAAAATGTTTAATATTTGGGGGTGAGTTCTCGAAAGAACCCAATAAGGGGGTAGGTACGATAACGGACGGAAACTTTAAAAACGTTTTTACCTGCATAAAAAGGGTTAGCGTGCAATGATCTAGCAGGTCATACGATCCTAAATATATAAACAAGAATATGATATGCAATGTCATGATACTCATAAGTCCCGTCGGACTGGTGATGTTATCGACCATGGTTGGCATACTAGTCCAACTGGCGTCCCCATCAGCCGATAAACAGATCCAATAACTTAGCGACCATGGTTGGCATACCGGTCCAACTGGCGTCCCAATCAGCCGATAAAAATTTCAAATAACTTAGCGACCATGGTTGGCATACCCCAATCAAGGCGTCCCCATCGATCGGTAAGCAGATCCCGAGCTAAAATTCCCGTCGTGTGTGCTTGCCCACATATTACCCGTCCCCGAGCCATAACACCACTCACACCCAAACCGTCGAAAACCTCATCCCGAGCCCCGAGTTTCCATCCCGAGCCCCGGGTGTCGCCTGAACCGAACATCCCGGCCCCAAAAATATACGATCCCAAATATGCTGACGGTTTCCTTTTCCGAGTTCTGGTAGAGCTACCGAGCCTGCTGAACGTCCCGAAACAAGTCGCACTCCCGAAAAAATATTTTCCACGGAAATGTCCGGGGGACCCGAGCGACCTCAAATATGGAAGGATTCCCGAAGATGAAACCCAGAAAAGACTCGGGAGCTATCTGACCACCCAAAGACATGACCTGCAAGCCTGAAACGGAGCCCCGAGTCACCAAAGTCACAACCCGCTCGGTGTGAGCGTAACATTCTCCCCCTTAGAACTCTTGGTCCTCCAAGAGTAACTCGAACCATACAGTGTCCTTACCAACCGTAACATATTCTCTCTACACCGGGCATAATCGGACCACCGTTATCGGGTGCGGCGGGAGTGGTAGTTTAGACTACCAACCCGAACCTCTCGGCGCGTCCCAACCCTCGTGGTGCATCTTGTTGCGCCCGAGTCGCTTGCCGGTATTTCTACCTGGCAACCCCAGACAGTACCGAATCTCTACCTAACAGACCTTCAACATGCCATCTTGGAAGACATCGTGCACTACAAACATACTCGGAGGTAAAGCCAATCTGTATGCTACCCTACCGACTCGTTCCAAAATCTCGCATGGACCGATATACCTTGGGCCCACTACGTTTCCGCTGCGCACTCTGATCCTCCTCTGCCAAAGAACCTCCAGCTACTTCTTCAGTTCAACCATCTCCACCATCGGCTGAAACAAAGAGAGGTAGTAACTCCCTAGAAACCGTAAGTCTACGGTTAGCACAACCAATGTGTACAGAATTCTTCGACAGCCAACCCATCCCAACACCTATACCAATTTGGGAGGGGGTCCTTGTGGCTGTTGAAGATTCGGGGGTGGTGATTGTGGTTGTTCAGGCCTTGGATTCCGCTGAATCCGCCTTCTAACTCTCGGAGGCGTGGGATCCCGGTCCCTACCCTCCGACAACCGATCACGCTGTCTACGTGTGTTAACCAATTCTTGAAACCAACTTAATCCATATAATTAAATATCCATAACAGTTAACTCTCTCTCTACAGAAGCTAGCAACAGTATTCTAAGGCTCTGTAGTGTAATGCAATGCATGATGCAGAGATTCTTTCCAGAATCACAAAACCAAATATACCTTAAACTATAAGCACAGAATCAGATCATGTTCATATCACCAAAATCACAACATATAACCAACCAACAAAATAAAGGTACCCGCACTCGAGCTCCGCGCTTCACTACGCGCTCCGATGTCCAAAATTCCAAAACCCGCCTGGAGTACCACGAACCTCTCCAGAAGTGCTACCTCAGCACCGGAGTTCAACCTTACCAGAATGCTTCGAGGTACCGCCCGCTATTCCACACACATTCCAAAGTGGTTCAAATAAGGAGTTGATCAGGCTCCGTACAGAACCGCCCCAGAATAGAACGTAGAATAGTGGCTCGCACATCAAAGTCATCTCCCGCAGATATTCATCCATGAACTGGCATTGTTATTCCAAAAGTCCACTCCTGGACTGGTATACTTACCTCCGAAGTCCACGCCGAAACTGATCATATTCCACCTCTCGGGTCGCACCGACCCGACATGCTCTGATACCAACTTGTCACGAGCACCCACGCCCGGTTGCGGAGGCGGGGCCGCCCGCGACGTCAGAAGCGGAGACAGCGGCGGAAACCGCAGAAACGGAAATGGTACTACCGAATTCCGCAATGTGCTCGAAGTGGTCCCATGACCCAGCCCGCAACCTACAAAACTCAAAGACGGCAAGTATACAATATAAACCCTAGCTATCCATGGCGAGCCCCAACCCACTGAAATGGGTGAGCACCCGACCATCACCAAACATGCAGTTCATGGGAATATCAATCATCGATCACAAACAACCAGAATACGGAATCCATCTGCTATATATAACCAATATGAACATAGCTCGGGTCCCGCCTCAACCGAAATGGGCGAGCCCTCCAAAGAGACAAGTACGAGAATCGAATGTATCCTAAAATACATAACATACAACATTATCTGATCTAAACATGCATGCAAGTACATCTACAGAGCAACCAAAGTAAAACCCTAGAATACCTAGGTGCGGAATCTGGAAAACTTCGAGAACGAAAGATTCCCGCACGTAGTACTGCTGCTGCTAAACCACAAACAGAAGAGATAACGTCAGATTACCCAAACAGATCACAAAAGGGATCTAACGAGAATACCCCCAATCATAAATGACCAATACCTCAAACAAACAGAAATGCGAACGAGCACCGCGAGGTCTACTCCGCAAGTCGCTTGCCCGGATCCCCGAAAATGTTTAATATTTGGGGGTGAGTTCTCGAAAGAACCCGATAAGGGGGTAGGTACGATAACGGATGGAAACTTTAAAAATGTTTTTGCCTCGCATAAAAAGGGTTAGCGTGCAATGATCTACCGATCATACAATCCTAAATATATAAACAAGAATATGATATGCAATGTCATGATACTCGAAGTCCCGTCGGTGTCACAGCCACCCCGCTTTGGTTGCGGAGGCGGGGTCAACCGTGACGTTCGGAAACCAAGAACTACGGTGGAAAGCACGGAAACGGTACTACAACCCGCAACCTACAACATTCACATACGGCAAGTATACAAACACGCAGTTCATGGAAAATCATGCATAGCAAGAGAACACATGATCAAAAAATCTATTTCCACATCAAAACTTGTATATACAACATAGGCAAGTAAGGCTCCGCCTCGACTCGAGACAGCTTCAACATCAGCAGATATCCGTAATAAATATATCATATACAAAGTCATGATCCACTATACATGCATGCAACTACAGCTACAGAGCCATCAAAAACTAAAGCCCAAATATACCTAGTGCGGAATCGGAGAAACTACTCTTTCTCAGTAGATTTCCGCACGCTGCATCTGCTTCTTGCCGCCACGAAAACCCAAAAAACCAAAAGCACCGCGGATCCCTAGTCTACGTGCTGCATATCGATCAACTCGAAAGGTGGTAAACAATAAGAGGTGAGTCCTCGGGAGGACCCGATGTGGCTGAGGTAAGATACCGCTTGCTTAAGCGGTAGTGAACAGAACCTGCAAAACAGAACAGGACAAGCATATATATATATATACATACACAACATAAACAACAAGGTGAGCCGAAATCCCATCACATGCGGTCCAACCGCTGACCCTTATAATATCGCAGAACAGCCCCTCTCCAAGAGGTCGAAATATACGAAGCACGGTACCGGCCGGGGTCATGATCCCCAAACTGTCGTAGGGTCACGTATATATCGGCACCCCCAAAGGCGGATATACACATAATGTCGGCACCCTCCAAAGGCGGACACGTAATGTAAGTATCGGCACTCCCGGTGCGGATACGCGTAACGTAACCAAGGAGCACCCGTGGCCTCTAAGACCATCCGGGTCTCGTCACGTAATGTAACATATCGTAATGCATATGGAAAATGTAATGTAATATATCAAAAACGTATAAGTATAAATATCGGCGCCTAGCGCGGATATGCGAGAACAAAATATAAACCCGTGGCCACCAAGACCATCCGGCCTTGAAAGCAGAACAAACGTGCATCTTACCATATGACGGGTCTCGGGGTCACCGAACCACCGCCCTCACCCGAACCCGCCTCAACTAAACCCGATATACATGCAAATACTCCCGAATGCATAACGAGAGAAGTTGAACCCTTACTCGAAAATCGTCTGCGGACAAATCCCGGGAAATCCTGCTCCTGCCCAAAAGTGACAACTTGACTTTTATGGTCCCGCACAACTCCACCAATGCAGAAACACACTGAACAACCACAAACAAATCAGAACTCACCAAAATAACCCCCAGAAGACAAACCCGCACAATCCCGCACTTTCCCGCAAAAATCCACAGAAAGCTCGGTTTCTCAAACCGAGCTAGAACATTGTTACTTATACATCCATAAACACAACCAAACCTTTAAATCATACCTTCTTCCCAAATCGTTCACACAAGTCCGAATCGAAATTCTCATTCAAGAAATCCGGACAAATTTTGGCAGAGTTTCAGTTGCGTTTCCGACTACCCCCTGTTCACAAATGATCCACAGATACAGAATATATGTTCAGAATTCATAGAATCAGCCAATATCATTGGCGCCAAAACCAAGGCTCGGGCCGGAATAAAACAGCTTTCACACCGAGCCTTTTCTGACAAAACCAATTACACCATCAGAATCAGAACTTCGCTCTGATCACAAATATATCCTTACCTTTCGCTGAATCCACCGTTGGATTTTACACCAAATTGTTCAGACGCACTTCGGCACCACTTCAGGCGCGTTTCTTCCTACGCTCCTGTTATCAAACATGCACAAGAAAGCGCCGGAACGTTTAGAAACCAAGAAATCAAGTAGAAGGTGGTTCCATAACCACTTCCAAATTTCAGCAGCTCACGGTTTCCAACCGGAGTCACAATCACAAAAACCGATTTATAAGGAGTTAATTATTTCTCCTAAGGATCGATTTAACCAACTGACCTTCAAGATTTTGGTGAGAAATTGAAATATGCCAAATTGCTCCCTTGAGCGTCGGCCATGCGCAGAGAAGAAAGAAAGAAATAAGTGAAGGCTCTCTGATACTTCTTTCTCTTCTTTCTTCTAATACTATATATATATATATATATATATACTTAATTACATATATATATATATATATATATATATATATATATATATGTATATAATAATATAATACCACATGTGTCTCACTAACACACACTTCACTTCTCGTTTTAAAAGTAACCGCCTCACTCTCTGCCGCTTTTCAATTTCGTTTCCTTTTTTTTCCTTCTTCTTTCTTTTTTTAACAAATTTATCTTTTCTTCTTCTTTTTTTTTTTACTTTAATCCCCAAACTTTCAAAAGTTGCAATTTAGTCCAACCCGAAAATTGCAACTTCCAAACCGTAACCCCAAACGGCACGAAATCTGAGACACATTTTCGGGACCTCATATCACGCACAAAACATGCTTCACATGACTAATTATGAATCCCGAGCCCCACAAAAATCGCTAATCCTGGTAAATACGCTTAATCGCGTAATTAACTGAAATTCGCATTGGGTGGCAATAACAGTAACCAAAACTGTACCACATCCTCAGAACTTCATATCTGACACCAATTATACTTCATATACTTAATTATAAGTCCAGAGTGTCCTACCGGGCCCACTTAACCCGAGCAAATCTCGACGTGCTAACCCAAATCCAAATCCCGTCATGCCAAAATTCCACAAGTATTACCATAAAATCCATCTCAAAATATAGCATACCTTACACATGAGCCGTCGGAAAATTTCCATCCCGAGTCCCGGGAGTCTCCCGGGACCGAACGTCCCGCCCCAAAAAATATACTCCATAAAAAGATTCAGGACGTTCCCACGATTCCAAATATGCAAACGGTTTCTCATTCCAAGGTCCCGGGAGCGCTACCGAGCCTGCTGTACGTCCCGAGACAACCCCCCGACCTCGAAAAAATATTTTCGGCGATTGGAAGTTTGAAACGTTGAATTCGGATAAGAATTGGAAAAGTTGCAATTAAGTGGGATTATCGGAAAATGTCGGGTAATGAAGGGTTTTAAGGTTGGTTTTGGTCGGTTCTGCTTGTTGGATGATGTTTGTCAATGTATAATCTTGCATTGTCTAGGTTGGTTCTGAATTCTGACATTTCGTGGAAATCGGAATTTTACGGAAATTCTCGCCGGATTTTCGGTTTTGATCTGAATGAGGCTGATACTAGGTTGAAGCTAGATAGTATACCGGTGGTTCGAGATTTTCCGCAGGTATTTCCGGAGGAGTTGCCCGGATTACCACCAGAGCGGGAAATTGTGTTTGAGATCTACCTGCAGTCGGGCACTGCTCCGATATCTATTCCTCCTTATCGGATGCCCATTTCTGAGATGCAGGAGTTAAAGAAGCAGTTGGAGGAATTACAGCAGAAGGGCTTCATCCGACCGAGCACTTCACCGTGGGGTGCTCCGGTTCTGCTTTGTAAAGAAGAAAGATTGGACGCTTCGACTTTGTATAGATTACAGACGGTTGAATGCCCTTACTGTGAAGAATAAGTATCCGTTGCCGAGGATTGATGATCTTTTTGATCAACTTCGGGATTCGAGAGTTTTCTCGAAGATTGATCTACGATCTGGGTACTTTCAGCTTAGGGTGAAGGAGGAGGACATACCTAAGACTGCTTTCCGCACCCAATATGGACACTTTGAGTTTACGGTCATGCCATTCGGCTGACCAATGCTCCAGCCGGCATTCATGGATCGATGCATCGGGTGTTCCGGCCGTACTTGGATTCATTTGTGGTGGTCTTTATTGATGATATTCGATATATTCTCGTGATGCGGACTCGCATCGGGAGCATCCGAGGGTAGTTCTCAGACATTTTGGGAACATCAGCTTTATGCTAAGTTCTCAAAGTGTGAGTTCTGATCCGGGAGGTCACCTTTCTGGGACACGTTATTTCTGAGCTTGGTCTGTCTGTGGACCCAGAGAAGGTGAGGGCAGTTCGGGACTGGAAACAACCTACCACGGTACGGGAGATCAGGAGCTTCCTGGGGTTAGCAGGATATTATCGGAGGTTCGTACCGGGGTTTTCTATTCTGGCATCTCCGCTCACGCAGTTGACCAAGAAGGGTCAACCGTTTATCTGGTCTGATAGGTGTGAGCAGAATTTTAATGAGTTGAAGCGGCAGTTGACTAACGCTCCGATTCTGACTCTTCCAGATCCGAGCTTACCGTATGTGATATATACGGATGCTTCCACATCTGGTTTGGGGTGTGTGCTGATGCAGGATCGTAATGTGATAGCTTATGGGTCGAGGCAGCTGCGACCGCATGAGCTGAACTATCCGACACACGATCTGGAGTTGGCTGCAGTGATTTATGCGCTGAAACAATGGAGGCATTATCTGCTTGGTAACAAATTTCAGATTCTTACCGACCATAAGAGTCTGAAATATCTATTTACGCAGAAGGAGCTTAACATGAGGCAGCGCAGATGGCTCGAATACATTAAGGACTATGATTGTAGTATCGAGTACATCTCTGGCAAGGGCAACACGGTTGCCGATGCACTGAGCAGGAAGTATACCGGGTTGGTCAAGGGAGGAGATGTTGGTGACCGATCCGAGGAGAGTGATTTGTCATGCCTTTGGCACAGGTGGCAGCTCTGGGAGCGTGCTCAGGCGTACACGCTTACCATACATTCTGAGTGGCTTGATAGGGTGCGCGAGGCGCAAGGTAGAGATCCGGGGTTGAAGAAGTTGTCTGGGGAAGACAAGGGGTCTTTGTTACCGACGTTTCAGTATAGGCAGGGATTGCTATACTTCCGAGACCGCCTTTATGTACCGGAGGATCAGGAGTTCCGAATGAGATTTTAGAGGAGGCACACTCGAGCAGATTGAGTATTCATCCCGGAAGTGAGAAGATGTATCGTGATCTGCGTACTCACTTACGGTGGCCTAGTATGAGGAGACACATTGCCACACATGTGTCTAGGTGTGCCGTTTGTCAGCAGGTGAAGATTGAGCACCAGAAACCGGCAGGGACACTGCAGACTTTGCCCATTCAAGTCCGGAAGTGGGGCAATGTTACTATGGATTTTCTGACTGCACTGCCCCTGACACGGTCCCGCCATGATGCTATCTGGGTTATTGTGGATCGGCTGACAAAGTGCGCACACTTTCTGCCGGTTCGGGTCACAGCACCTCTGGAGAAGCTTGCCCGGCTTTACATCAGGGAGATCGTACGATTACATGGAGTACCAGACTCCATTGTATCTGACCGTGATCCGCGTTTTACGGCACGGTTCTGGAGGGCTTTTCATGAAGCACTGGGCACGCGACTCCATCTGAGTACAGCTTATCACCCACAGACGGATGGGCAGTCGGAGCGGGTGATTCAGATATTGGAGGATATGCTGCGAAGCTGTACTTTGGACTTTGGAGGAGATTGGGACCAGCAGTTACCCTTGATAGAGTTCTCGTACAACAACAGCTTCCAGACTACGATTGGTATGGCACCATATGAGGCGTTGTACGGGAGGAGGTGTATGACACCACACTGCTGGACCGATGCGTCGGATAGGGTTGAGTTAGGACCCGAGCTTATTGAGGAGACTACGGCGAAGATCAGATTGATTCAGGCGCGGATCAAAACCGCGAACGACCGCACCACTGCTTATGCGAACCGCCGCCGTAGGGCTCTAGAGTTTGAGGTTGGGGATAGGGTTTGGCTCAAGGTAGCACCTATCCGAGGGACAGTCAGATTTGGGAAGAAGGGCAAGTTGGCCCCACGATATATCGGCCCATATGAGATTCTGGAGCGGGTCGGTAGTGTGGCATAACGGTTGGCATTAACTACTAGTCTGTCTGCTGTGGTACAATGTCATCCATGTTAGCATGTTGAAGAAGTGCATTATGGATCCGACTGCATTTATTCCAAAGGAGGAGGTACACTGGAACCCGATCTTTCTTATCGGGAGGTACCGGTAGCCTTTCCGGATAGAGATGTCGAGACTCGTAGCAAGTTGATTCCCATGGTTAAGGTCCAATGGTCACATCATACCGACCGGGAAGCGACTTGGGAGACAGAGAAGGACATTCAGGACCGATACCCCGAGCAGTATCAGCGGTTGATACAACTCTTGGAGGACCAAGAGTCCTAAGGCGGGGAGGATGTTACGGTCACCCCGAGCGGGTTGCGACCGGGTGACCCGGGGCTCCGGTTTTGGCCTGCGGGTCACGTTTTTCGGCGTTCAGGCGGCTCCCGAGCCCTATCCGAGTATCATTTTGACGAACCCTTCCGTATTTGAGGTCGTGTGGGTCCCCCGGACGTTTCCGCCGAAAATATTTTTCTGGCGCCGGGGGGTTGTCGGGGTCGCCTCGGGACGTACAGCGGGCTCGGTAGCGCTCTCGAGACCTCAGTTTGGGAAGCCGTTTGCAGTTTTGGAGTCGTGAGAATGTCCCGGAGGTGTTTGTGGAGTTTAATTTTTGGGGCGGGACGTTCGGTTCCGGGCGACTCCCGGGGCTCGGGACGGGAATCCCGGGGCTCGGGATGGAAATTTTCTGACGGCTGTGGGGTAAGTTGTGTTATAATTTAAGATGGAATTTATTGGTATTTTTATAGAATTTTGGAGTGACGGAATTTCGGTTCAGGTTGACACGCTCGCACGTCGGGTTTTGGTTCGGGTTCAGCGAGCTCGGTAGGACACTCCGGAATGGTAAATGAACTTTTGAAATATGTTTTATGAATGTTATAATATTCTGAGGGTTGTGTCCAAGTTTCGTTAATTTTGGAATTCGGTAATTATTTTTGGGCCAAAAATATTGAAACTTTCGGAAAAGTTGGGAGGTTAATAAAATGAGTATGGGCAGCAGTTGGCTTTTTCGGCAGCTTGTGTGTGAGGCTTAAGGGACACTTGGCTATTTTCTATTTAAGTGTAGGAGTATGGGTTTAAAGTGAGGGAAATATATATTATGACTTATTATTTCCTAAAATGAGATATTTCTCATTTCACTTCTTTTCTTCTTCTTCTTCTTCCTCTTGCTGCCGACGCCATTGAAGAGCATCCCTCAAGCTTGAAGTTCTTCTCCTTGCATGGAATCAAAGAGGAATTGGGTGCTTTATGTGGTAAGCATCCTTCCTTCTTCTCTTTACTCATTAGAATTGAGGTTTAGTGAAGAAATAAGGATTTTTGGAGAATGATGGGTTTGTTCTTAGCTATAAGCTAGGATGATTCTCTTCCTCCCATCTTTTAGTATGATGTTCTTGGGTAGTAGGGGAGTGTTAATCAAGTGTTGGATTTTGGAAAACACACCATGGATTTTGGAAAACACACCTTGGATTTTTGGGAAAATTCTAAAATGATGTGTGTTTGTTATCTTGGTTCATGCTTCAAGTATGTTAATCCTAGCATGATTCTAAGCTTATGTATGGATTCAATTTGATGGAAAACAAGTTGTGTTAAAAACCCCCAAATGGCCGAAAGTTTAGGTTGATGTTCATTGTTGTATTTTGTTGTTTTTGATGCAATTGGATAGTATTATTGGTTTAGATATGAAATTGGTGATTAGATTGGTTGTTTTGTAGCTTGAATGGATTGAATTGGATGTTGGGTGAAATATTGGTTAAGAACCGAAAAGTTTAAGTGAAACTTTATCTAGGTTGGAGTTTGGTTTTGGTTGAATTGGATGTTAAAATGGTGTTGGGGTTGAATTTAGGAGTGGTTTGAAGTTTGAAACGTTGAATTCGGATAAGAATTGGAAAAGTTGCAATTAAGTGGGATTATCGGAAAATGTCGGGTAATGAAGGGTTTTAAGGTTGGTTTTGGTCGGTTCTGCTTGTTGGATGATGTTTGTCAATGTATAATCTTGCATTGTCTAGGTTGGTTCTGAATTCTGACATTTCTGTGGAAATCTGGAATTTTACGGAAATTCTGCCGGATTTTCGGTTTTGGGGTCGGGGGTGTAGTTTGGTAGTGTGGTCGATAAGGATTCTAATTCAACTTGGTTTGACAGATTCTGAGGTTCGGAGGTGAGAAAAAGAGGGGTTTCTGAGTTTTGGGTCGCGGTGTGAAAGTTGTCCAGAAGCGGTCTAATACTCTGGATTTGAGAGGTAAGGGTTTGGTTCTGTTATTTTGGTAAGATAAGTATATGTTTTGGTTTCATTTTCTGTTCTGCTAGTATTTCGGAATTTTATGCCTTAGGGCATATTTTGTAGTCTGTAGGAGTATGCCTTATGGCATACTCTGTCTGTTAACCCTACGACAGTTGTGGGTTCGCTACCCCAGCTGGTGCACCATGCTTCTGTATTAGCTTCGGCTTCTGACTCCCTTAGTGGGAGGCTGTCGTTCCGATTTGTTATAAGGGTTATGGCGATTTAGAATCGCACGTCCTTCGGGGTTCTGATTTATTTCCTGTACATGCATGATATTTTGTATTATGTTGCATATATTGCTATCTTTCTGTTTTGCAGGGTTACATATACTTACCTTACCCCAAATCCCTTACGGGTCCTTTTAGGACTCACCCTTTTCGGGTTCTGTTTTGGGTTTGGTAGACTGATAAGCGGCCTGCGGAGTAGGTTTCCGTAGGGTTTCTACCTTGGTTGGGTTTTGCAGCAGCTACACCTTGCGGTCCGAGATTTGTCTTTTGGATCTGAATCCCGCGAGGTATTTTGGCACTTAGATCTAGGGCTGGCTCTGTAGTTGCATATGCACACTTTCTGTATTGCTGTGATGATTGTATATTTGTATATATTTATATATTCTGTTCTGTACATGTTCTGAGCGCTTGGCGCTTGCTAGACACCTTAGGTTCTGTGAACTCTGTATGTATCTATGTTTTGGTGCGTAAGCACTCGTCCACGGAGGGCGGGGCTTACTCTGTTGCTAATGCATGAATTGTATGTTTGGATTTTATTTTTGGTTATATGTACGAAATTTTTGTTAGGTTGCTTCCACAATCGTTTCGCTCTTTGGGTCCGCTACGCGCGGCGGGTCTCGATGGACCTGCCATTCCAAATCATTCCGGCTTCCGCTTCCGACGTCCCGGCGCCCCCGCCTCCGCAACCGGGCTCGGGTGGCGTGCGGTGACACTAACACTTCTCACCCTAATCACCCAAAATCAAATTCAAACCCTAATGAACAATTCCAGAAAATTGGGTACTTTTACCCAACATGTTTACCTTCTAATTGAATCCACAAAACACATTAGAATCGTGCGAGGAACCACATATCTCAAGCATGATTCAAGAACACAACCATACACTAGGTTTAGAAATCAACCTCAAATTCGGCCATTTAGGATTTCTTAATCCATGGTGTTCTTCCATAAATTAAACCTTGATTCCTACACTACTTCTTGCCAAGAACAACATACCAAAAGATTGATGCAAGAAGATGAACACATCACATAACCATGCCTTACACCAAAATCGGTTTCAATGCTCTCTTTCTCCCACCAAACATGCTCCAAACTTACTAAACCAAGAAGGGAAGAAGCTTACCTCAAGCTTAACACCAAGATTCAACCCTCCTTAAGCCCTTGCAAGATGAACACTTGAGAGGTAGAGAGGAAGAAGAACTCACGGTTATGGGAGAAGGAAGAAATGAGCCAAAATTCCTTTTCTTCTTATTTCTCACCTTATATACCTCTTATCCCATGACACACACACCTTACTCACCACCTTAGTCACCAAGCACACACCTTAGTCACCTAGCACACACCTTAGTCACCTAAGTGAATCACACACCAAGCCCAAATCCGAAAATTCTAAGTGTTGGGGTGTAATCCTGTGCCAACTTCACCCGAGTAAATCCCGACGTGTGTGCTTGCTTACCCGAGCAAAATTCCCGTCGTGTGTGCTTGCCCGGTTATCACCATATTACTCGTCCCGAGCCATAACACCTCTCACACCCAAACCGTCACAAAACCTCATTCCGAGGCCCGAGTGTCGCCCGGAACCGAATATCCCGTCCCAAAAAATATACTCCGTAAAACGATGCGGGATGTTTATACGATCACAAATATGCTGACGGTTTCGTTTTCCGATGTCCCGGTAGAGCTACCGAGCCTGCTGAACGTCCCGAAACAAGTCCTGCTCCCGAAAAAATATTTTCCGCGGAAATGTCCGAGGAACCATGCGACCTCAAATATGAAAGGATTCCCGAAGATGAAACCAAGAAAAGACTCGGAAGCTGTCTGACCACCCGAAGACATGTCCCGCAACCCTGAAACGGAGTCCCGAGTCACCAAAGTCACAACCCGCTCGGGGTGACCGTAACATAAGAGTTGCATGGGGATGCAATTGGCATGGTGCCTACCTGTAGTGACCGTTATTCAAGCTCCAACCAAAGCGGGTTTGAGTTGAATGGGGCACTTGGGAACTTAACCCACTACGACACCCCAACACGCCCTGGGTGTTTCGGATTAGTCAGTTGAGGGCTATCATCCGATATAATAGTGGGAACACTTTAATAGAAAGGCCTTATTAAACGAGATTAAATAGACATTTTACCACCCTGGAAAATGTAAGTATACATGTTGTAGAAATATATCATTGCCAATGATACTCAAAAGTTATTGAGGAAAGGATATAGGCCTTAAGGATATCCCGAAGTGCATTGCCAATGATACTCAAAAGTTGACTATCACACCTGTCATCTTTCATGATACATGTCAAGCATTTGTTTGTCTTGAAATATCATTGTCAAACCAAGTGCTCACTTCAAGGTGGGTCTTCGATGATAGATGAGGTCTTGACAGTCACACCAACTAGGTTGGTAGTCAAATGACCGATCGAGTCAGAGTTAAGTGGGTATTTTGTTCCGGCCAAAGCTGTGTATCGCACTGTAACTCCACTCATTGATCCAGTAGTTAGTCAAGTCTCTTTTGTGTTGGAAACAAGCAAAAAGAGAAGCATCAAACTTTGAGGTCATTACTATTGGCAGAAATCACTCGATGTGATCGAGATGATGAATATAAGCTAGACTTCTACTGATTTTGTTATAAGACCATACTTCCACATCTCGGGTATTTTATACTAGATGGAGATCAACCACATGATGGATCTCATGTGAAGTAAAATGGTGGGAGTAATGAATCTACGGGGTAAAAGTCTTCACTTCACTCATTGGATTTATCTAAGTCTAGAAGAATCCAATTATAAAAAAATCAAACGGGGAAGATCAAATGGATGTTGCAACCTATCTCTGGCACTGTCATTTATGAGGATCGTATATAGGACTCATTTGATCATATCTTATGAAACATGTGACTATTGTTGGGCGAGATGACCTAGTCCCTACCTGAAAATAGGAAAATGGCGAATGAGGCTATCTAAATCTGTGCATTCAGATGCATGAAGATTAAAAGAGTGCTCAAGCTACGAGATAAAATATTTGTACTTCACCTACTGTTGAAATCGGTAGAGTTGGCTATGTATGAGATACAAGCATGAATCCTTTGAAGAAATTCAGAGAGTTTAAGGACTAAAGTACATAGTAAGAAATGATAGAGTATAAGACACTTCAATCAGATTGAAGATACTCGGGGCAAACGTTCTATGATAATCAGTGGGAGTGAGTCTACAAGTCATAGCTCGCTCCATCTAGAACACAATAAGAGAATGGTTGTTGTGTGTGCAACACATACACATTTCCAACATGTTTAAGCCATGATAAATCATCTTTTATGCCCAAATTATGTGGATAAGATGCATTTTACTTGCAAAAGCCAATTCTTTGTAGGAGCAAGGAGTGGAGGTGAATTGGAGCTTAAAGTGCGTCATTTTATGGCTAGAGTCTCACTATGGATTGTTGATCTTCAAGTCAAAAATTCTTGGGTCAAATGGAGGAGTCCAAGTCAAGTCAAGAGGGAAAATGGTCAACATCCGGAGGCTGGAGCGCAGGCGTGGTGCGCCGGCAGTAGCTCAGCCAGCGCACAACTCTATGAAGGAAGATTGGAGCACAACTTGGCGCACTGGTTGGCACACCGCACGATTGTGCTGCACGCTGACCTTGCCTTGCACGCTAGTTGGCACGCTGAGTGGCGCAGTGCTTGATACTCCCCATGTGCGACGGTTACGGTGAAGTTTCTTGGCAATTTCATTCATGGTTTTCACTCTTGTTAGGCAAATATGCCCCTATTAGGCTAGTTTAAGTGGCCAACTTGTTCAGGACCTTTTAGTAATTTTTAGGAGTATAAAAACCTTGTTTAGATAGGTTTTATGAGACTTTTGAAGACTTTTAGGAGGCATTTTTCTGCAACACGATTTTCAGCAACTCTTCTAGGTTTTTAGCCCCTTCAACCTCAAATCCATAAGGGGTTGAAAGGGGCAATGTCACGACCACCCCGCCCGGTTGCGGAGGCGGAGCTGGCCGCGACGTTCGGAAGCGGAAGCTACGGCGGAAAGCGCGGTAACGGTACTACCGAAACCCGCTACGTGTAGTGGTCCCATGACCCGGCCCACAATAACAGAATGGTCGTACTACGACCTGCAACCTACAGAACACATATAAATGGCAAGTATACAAAACAACCTCAACCAACACCAACCATGCAGTTCATGGAATACCAAACATTACTCATAACAAGCAGAACACAGAACCCATTTTATACATCAATCCAATATAGGCAAGTCGGGGCTCCGCCCTCGACTCAGAATCAGATACAGAATCATAACATATTCCAGAGTATGCACCAAATACAAACTTCATGATCTGATCTACATGCATGCAACTACAACTACAGAGCCACCAAAGTAAACCCTAGAATACCTAGGTGCGGAATTCGAAAACCTCTCGCTCAGACGATTCCCGCACGTAGTACTGCTGCTGCTGCTGAAACCAAATACCAAAAGCACCGCGGATCTCTAATCCGCCGGTTGCTTGTCAAACCGACCTGAAAGGTGGTAAACAGAAAGGGGTGAGTCCTCGGGAGGACCCAGTAAGGGCTGAGGTAAGATACAGTTTGTACAAGTGCTGCTGAACCGAACCTGCAAAACAGAACGAACACAAACACAAATATACATATATATATATATATATATATATATATGAATGTATGCAAAGTCAGAGGTGAGCCGGAACCCATCGTACGCGGTCCAACCGCCAGAACGACCCAGTACGACAGCCCTCTCTAAGAGGTCAGAATATACGTAATGCAATGTACAGCACGGTGCCGGGGTCGCGATCCCCAAAATCTGTTGTAGGGTCACGAGGTATATCGGCACTCCCGGTGCGGATATACATAAAGTGTCGGCACCCTCCAGTGCGGACACACAAGAAGTATCGGCACTCCAGGTGCGGATACCAACAGAATGTCGGCACCCTCAGTGCGGACACAACATAGCAGAAGTATCGGCACCCCAAGTGCGGATACCAACAGAACAGAACCAAGGAGTACCCGTGACCTCTAAGACCATCCGGGTCTCGTCTCGAAATGTAACGTATCACCATGCATATGCAAAACATAATATAACATACCTAAACGTATAATCAGAATTATCAGCGCCTAGCGCGGATATACGAATAAGATATAAACCCGTGGCCTCCAAGACCACCCGGTCCTTGAAAGCAGAACAAATCCAAACATGTACCATACCATATGATAGGTCCCGGGATCACCGGACCACCGTCCTCAACCCGAATCCTGCCTCAACTAGACCCGATATACATAAAGTCCCATTCTAGAATGTATAACGAGAGAAGTTGAGCCCTTACCTCGAAAATACTGTCCCAAAGACAACTCACGGAAATCCCGACTCCCGGCTCGAAAAGTGCAAATTCAACTCTGATGGTCCCACACTGCTCCACAAAGGCAGAATCAAGCTGAACAACCACAAACCAATCAAAACACGTCAAAATACACCCCCAGAAACCAAACCCGCACAATCCCGCACTTTCCCGCAAAAATCCACAGAAAGCTCGGTTTTACGAACCGAGCTAGAACCTTGTTATTCTAACACCCACGAACACATTCCAACCTTTAAACCCTTCATTTCCGACATTTTCCCGGTAACCCCGCATAAAGGTAACTTTTCCATTTCTTACCCGAAAATAACATTTCAAACACCATACCGCACCTAAATTCAACCCCGATATCAAATTACCATCCAATTTAACCAAAATACAAGACCAACATAGAGAAAGATTCATTTCTTCAATTCGGCCCTTTTCCACATTTTCACCCAACTTCCAAATCAATCCATTCAAGCTACCAAAAATTCATTCCAACCATCAATTGCACTTCTTAACCAAGAATGCTAACCAATTACACTTAAATCAACTAAAATCAACATAAACCCTAATTGCACTATTCACCCAATTTGGGGTTTTTCTACTCAACATGTTTTCCATCAAATTGAAACCATAGAAAGCCTTAGAATCATGCTAGGAACAACATATCCAAAGCATGATTCAAGAATCTCACTAAACATCAAGTTTAGAAAAATCATCAAATTTTTGCCAAAATATGTTTCTACCATCCATGATGTTTTTCCAAAATCTAAACCTAGATTCTTACTCCTCTCCATGCCAAGAACAACATACTTAAATTTGGAAGCAAGAGAATCATCCTAGCTAGTAGCTAAGAACAAACCCCAATTCCAAAAATCCTTCTCTTTCTCTAATCAAACTTATTTCCAACTTGAAAAGAGAGAAAGGGAGGAAACTTACCACTTAAAGAATCCAATTTCTTGCTAATTTCAGCCAAGATTTGATGAACAAGGAGATTGGAGAGGGGCAACAATGGCGGATGGGAGAGAGAAGGAAGAAGAAGAAGAAGAAATGAAATAAATGTTATTTCCTTACCCTTATATATTTTCCTCGTTTTGTTTCCTTTTCTTTTCCATAATTCACCATAATAGGACAAGTGTCCTTATCCCTCTACCATGAACAGACTTCAGCCTTCCCTCTTTTCCTAATATTGTTGACTCGTGGCCAAATTACACCTTCAGTCCCCAAACTCTCCCAAAAGTTACAATTTTGGCCCAACCGCAACTATCGGACACCAATTGGAACGAAAACTGGTCACAACCCTCGGAATATCATATCATACACAAATCATCTTTCACATATTCAATTACCCATCCAGAGTGTCCTACCGGCCCCGCTGAACCCGAGCAAATCCCGATGTGCGCGCATATCGACCTGAACCAAAATCCCGTCACGCCAAAATTCCACAAATATTTCCATAAAATCCGTCTTAAAATATAACATGCCTCACACCGAAGTCATCAGAAAATATAACATCCGTCTTAAAATATAACATGCCTCACACCGAACGTTCCCGCCCAAAAATTATGCTCAGAAATCGATCCAGGACGTTCCCACGATTCCAAATATGCAAACGGTTTTTCATTCCGAGGTCCCGGGAGCTCTACCGAGTCCGCTGTACGTCCCAAGACAACCCCCCGGCCCCGAAAAATATTTCCAGCGAAAATGTTCGGGGGATCCACACGACCTCTAAACCCGAAGGATTCCCAAAATAATGCTCGAGATAAGTCTCGGGAGCCGTCGACCGCCCAAAACCGTGACCCGCAGCCAAAACCGAGCCTGGGTCACCCGAGTCACAACCCGCTCGGGGTGACCGTAACAGCAACTTGTGGATCATCAACTGATGGGTGATTTCTATTTTCTTCCTCTTTCATTTCATCATCTTTGTTGCTATTGATTGTTGTTTCCTCATGCTTACAGCAATGGTAGAGTAGAAAAGTTGCTATGTCTTAGTGATTTCTTGCTTAGGGCTTAGATAACTCGTTTACATAATTGTTTTTGCTTCGATATCGATATCCCTCACACTTTTACATCGCATATGTGTTGTTTGCTTATCACCTACACACACATATACCTAGGTGTTCGATCAAATGGCTGAGAGGAATTTGATCAATGTAGACCTTGCGGGATCGATTGACTAGCTCAATAGCATTGTCTATTATGCTAGAAAAGCTAGTTGGCGGTGAAGGTTAGGTGCTTTAATGCCTCAACAGTAGTGTCTCTAATACGTGAGAGCAGTTAGGGCCTCTTTTGTTGCGAGATGGGTTGCTTGGCCGAGAGGAAAGTGAACCAACTTTCGTAACTCACCTCAAGCATAAGATGGAAACTTGTGAGATGAACCCTCACATATTTGATGATATAAAATGAGGATGACATGTAGATTTCTTCGTCAGGGATTAGTGCTAGTTGAGATTTTGTGTGATGTTTTTGGGACATGTGGCTTAGGTTCCGATTCCTTGGACTTTTGCACTTTTATGTATGTAGTCTAGCGACTCCATCATACTCATTTTAGGTGCTCGTAGGAAAGAGATCTCTACGACTAGTGTTACAGTCACCCCTAGTGGGTGGTGACTTCTGGGATCCCGAGGCTTCGTTCCAAACATGCGGGGCATGTTTTCTGTTGGTCAGATAGCCCCCGGATCTTTTCTAAGTAACATTCTCGAGGAGCCTTACATATCCGAGGTCGCATGAGTTCCCCGCACCTTTCCTCGGAAAATATTTTTCGGGGTCGGGACATCCGTTCTCGGGCGACACTCGGGCCACGGGATGAACATATGTATGGCGCCAATGGTGTGTGGTATCTTATGACTCGGGATGATTATTGTGGTGATAACCAAGCAAGTACACATGACGGGATTACTTGGGATAAGCTAGCAAGCACATACGTCGGGATTTGCTCAGGCTAAGCTGGCGCAGGATGACACTAAGGCATATTTTGACTTGGACTGGGTGACTAAGGTACCTAGGTGTGTGCCTAGGTGGGCGACTAAGGTGCCTAGGGGTGTGCTTGTTATGTGACTCACTATGGCGACTAAGATGCCTAGGTGTGTGCTCGTCATGTGACTAAGGTGCCTAGAGGTGTGTTTGTCATGTGACTAAGGTGCCTAAGTGAAAGGTTGTGTTAAGGGGTATTTAAGGGGTAGAGTTTGTAAGAGTTTCACCATCTTCCTCTCAAATGTTCTTCATCTTCTCAAGAACAACCACACACAAACAAGTAGCTCTCCTTGATTCCTACACAAGGCCGATTTGTTCAAGGACTTAAGGGAGGTTGTTCTTGGTGCTAATCTTGATGTAAGCATGTCTCCTTCATGATTTTTGTATGTTCGAAGCATGGTTTGTGGTTGAAACACCTTAAGGCCGAATTTATGACAAACCTTAGCTAGCCGTTTTGTTCATCTTCTTGCTTCAAGCTTGGGATATGTTGTTAATGGTGTATTCAGGGGTCTAGATTGGTGATTTCTGATTTGTAAGTAGTGGTTCAGTTTGAATCAGAAGTTACGAAGTAGTGCGGGACACGAGCAGTATCCCAGAAATGCAGATTTAATCTGCCAGAATCAGAAACACAGAATAACTCTAGTTAATTAACTAAAGTTTCTTACTTTGGGAATTTATCCAAAATGACCACTTAAGTCCTACAACTTTTCAGAAATTTGCAATCTTGCCCAAAACTTCACAAAGTTGCAAAAGTGACAACTTTATACTTAAAGTGTCCAAAATTTATTCCATAACTTAAAGTGGCTATCTTTCCTATCACTTCTCCATAATTACACCTTTAGTCCTTAAGCCATACTTTTTTCACCAAAACATCATTTAATCACTTTCTCCAACACTTTAACTACACAAAATCATCATCACAACATCATTAACATTTCGGTTTCCACCCAAAATTTCACCAAATAATTTCCAACTTTTCCAACAACTTAAAAACATGTTAAACATACTTATAACATGCTTTCTACCAACTTTCTTCAACAAATTTTTCCCAAAAATTCATCCAAAATTTCGGTTTCACACCCAAAATTCTAACATGTTTTTTCATAATTTATCAAGAACAAAGTATGTTCATCATACTTCCAACAACAACATACTTGAAAATCAAACACATCCATGAACCAAATCCATAAAAATTACCAAGGAGGATCCTCACCTTGATAATACTTGTAGCTTAGCTTAGGATGAGTAGGAGTTGAGACAAATCCACCACCAAAGATCCTTGAAGAATTCGGCCAAAGAAGAACAAAGGAAATGGATGAGTTTTCTTCATGTTTTAATTTCAAGAACATGAAGATTCAACCAAAATAACTCAACCATACCTTAAATACTACTGATTTAGGAAGCCTAGGAAGTGGTAGGACTAAGCTTGTTGAAGACCCAAGCTTAAAACATTAAGAAATAGTTTTTGGCACCAAAAGTGCTGCTGGACCCGTCGGATTGCACCAGGGTTTTGAGGACATTCCCTTCACTTTCGGCTATCGCTTCCTTCAGAACGTTGTAGCCAAGACCTTGATGAAGAGTTTCTCTGAATACCCCAAGAGCATATTCGGACGTTTACTAGGGCATAAAGGCTGTGGAAGAGATGAAAATTTCTGGCAGCAAAGGGAGAGAGGTTCTTCTATCTCTTGCTCAATAATGGAGATGAATGATGAATGAGAGAGATAAAAGAGAGTGAATGTTTAGAAAATAATGGGCAAAGTCTGATTAAATGGAAGGGGATGGGTAAAAACGAAGGGCATGGGCTTAAAGGTGAAGAGATAAGAGAGGAATGGGCTTTAAAAGAAAACCTTATCTCATCTTTAATTAGAAATAGATAGAAAATAGCCAAAATATCTTCCTTTCACTCACAAAAAGCGCCGGCCCAAAATAAAAGAGCCCAACATGTGACTTTCCAATCTTTTCTTTCCTCGGTGACCATTTTACCCTCCGAAACCGATTTTTGGCAAAACGTCCCGGAACTCCGTAAGTGTTATCCAACATATAAAGCACTTGTAAATAACTTCAAATTAAATCCCAAACACTGAATTCTATTAATTAATCACAAGCCGTTTGTGATCTAATAATTAAAGAATTTAAACTTACGGCCGAAAATCACAGAAACAATTACAGAACGTCGGGGATGGGTGTAACAACCTCCCCCCTAGGTCTTTTGGTCCTCCAAGAGTAGTCTCAACAACCCGTACTCATCCGGATACTTACGGCCGAAATTCACAAAAACAATTACAGAATGTCGGGGGTGGGTGTAACCCGACTTGGGAGACGGAGCACGACTTGATGAGTAAGTATCCGGATGAGTACGGGTTGTTGAGACCACTCTTGGAGGACCAAGAGTCCTAAGGGGGAGGTTGTTACACCCACCACCAACGTTCTGTAATTTTTCTATCGAATTTCGGCCGCAAGTTCAAATTCTGTAATTATCAGATCTCAAACGGCCTGTGATTAATTATTGGTATTCAGTGTTTGAGAGTTAATTTTGAGTTATTTATAAGTGTTTTATATGTTGGATAACATTTATTGAGTTCCGGGACGTTTTGCCAAAATTTAGTTTCGGGGGGGCAAAATGGTCACCGAGGAAGAGAAATTGGAAAGAAATCAAATGTTGATTATTTCCTAAGTTGGCCGGAATTTTTTTTAAGTGAGTGGAGGAAGATATTTGTGGATATTTGTCCCCATTTCTTACTTATTTCTATTTGTTCCATAAATGAGATAATATCTCCCTTTTTACCCATCCCTCTCTTGCCCACTTCCTCTACCCATACCTTCTCTTTTTACCCAATCCCTTCCATCCTCATCCATTTAATCAGACATCACTCCCCATTTCCTGACCATTCACTCTCTTCTTTACCTCTCACTCATCACTCATCTCCATTATTGAGCAAAAGAAAGAAAAGCACCTCTCTCCCTTTGCTGCCCAGAAGTTATCGTCCTCTTTCACAACCTTTCGCTATAGTAAACGTCCGAATCTGCTCTTGAGGTATTCCGAGAAAATCTTCATCAAGGTCTTGGCTACAACTTTTCAGAAGGAAGAAAGAGCCAAAAGTCAAAGGAAGGTCCCCAAAATCCTAGTGCAATCTTACGGGTCCAGCAGCACTTTTGGTTCCAAAAACCATTTCTTGAAGTTTTGAGCTTGGATCTTGAACAAAGAGTAGTCCTACCCTTTCCTAGGCTCCCTAAATCAGTATTATTCAAGGTATGGTTGAGTTATTTGGTTGAATCTTCAAGTTCTTTGAAGTCAAAACATGAAAGAAAACTCATCCATCTTCTTTGTTCTTCATGGCCGAAACCTCAAGGACTCTTTGGGGATGGATTTGTCTCAACTCCTACTCATCCTAAGCTAAGCTACAAGTATTATCAAGGTGAGGATCCTCCTTGGTAACTTATATGAATTTGGTTCATGGATGACTTTGATCTTCAAGTATGTTGTTGTTGAATGTATGATGAACATACCTTGTTCTTGAGAAATCATGAAAAAACATGTTGAAATTTTTGGGTGATGAGACCGAATTATTGGATGTATCTTTTATGAATGTTTTGTTGAAGAAAGTTGTTGAAAAGAGTTGGGATTTATTTTGTGAGTTTTGGTGAAGAGGCTGAAATGTTGATGATGATTCTATGATGATTTTTTGAAGTTGAAATGTTAAAGAAAGTAATTAAATCATGTTTTGGAGAAGAAGATATGATTTAAGCGGTTAAAGTACAAGTTTGGAAAATTTAGGGGTAAAGATGAAAGATGGCCGAAAGTTTAAGGGTGTGGCCGAATTGTTGGTAATTTTGGAAAAATTAATTGTGTGGAAAAGTTGACAAAATTGGGTATTTTGTAACTTTGTGGAACATAAGGGCTAACTTGAAATTTCATAAAACGTTAAAGGACTAAAGGTGTAATTATGAAGAAGCTAAAGGAAAGTTAGCCACTTTAAGTTATGAAATTAATTATGGACACTTTAAGTATAAAGTTGTCAATTTCTGCAACTTTATGAAGTTTTGGGCAAGATTTCAAACTTCTGAAAAGTTAGACTTAAATGGTAATTTTGGATAAATCCCCAAAGTAAGGAACTTTAGTTAATTAACTAGAGTTATGTTGTGTTTCTGACTCTGGCAGATTAAATCTGCATTTCTGTAGATACTGCTGTGGAGCGTCTGTGGGCCACAGTAGATTATCCGTTTCTGCTAAGGTAAGGGGTTTAGCTTTCTTAATACGCTAGTACTCGGGTATTAGGTTAGTTAAGGGCTAGTACTTGGGTCGAGGGTGGGGCCTAGTGACTCCCGGGGCTAGTCACAAGGTACATAGCGGTTTGCAGGTTTTTATTACTATTCTGGACTTCATTGTTATCGGGGGTCGATGACGGACCCACTCTCTGTTATGGTTTTCTAGACTTCTGCTATATCGGATATGCTTATCGGGGGTCAACGACGGACCCATTTTCTGTTCTGTGTCGACTTTATGCCGCTATCTATTCTGACAGTTAGGGGCAGATCACCCCTCGCATGTACCATGCGTTTTGGTCCCGATAATCGGTGTGAGCTTAACAAGCCACCGTAGGAGTCTTTGTCGAGTGCAGGACCACTTGTATGGGAAAGTACGACCAGTCCGACGGGACTTCTGAGCATCACGACATTTGCATATCGTATTCCTGTTTAAACCTAGGGTTGTATTATCTGTTAGTTCATTGCATACTAACCTTTTATGTAGGGAAAAACGTTTTTAAAGGTTTTCCCATTATCGTAACTGCCCCCACATATTAAACATTTTCGGGGATCTGGAAAATGACTTGCGGAGTAGATCTCCCGCAGTGATCGTTCTGCATTCTGTATTTTGAGAGGTATATTTCTGATTAAGTTTGGGGGTTATTCTCGTTAGATCCTTTCTGTGATCTGTCGGTTAAATTTACACATTTAGTCTGACGTTAATTTCTCCTTTTTATGTTTAGCAGCAGCAACGGTAGTTAGCGAGGTATAATCCGCTTTTTGGCTCGGCTCTGTAGGCGTAGTATGCATATTACATACACTTACTATTTTGATATTCTGGATTGTATGTTATTCGTGAGGAGTTTCGGACCCTTCGAAGATGGCGGAACTCTTTCTGCTTGTATTACTTAATATCTTTTTTCGCGTGCGCGATATTACGTAAAATCAATAACGTGTTTGGTGCGAGGCTTAGGACTAGTAAGACGTCTTAAAAACTGCAAACACGTATTAACTCGAAACTTGAAGGAAAACGTTTAAGGGACATGTTTCGTGTCATCCCACCGCCCCGGAAGCTGGTGGAAGCGTCTTTGTTGCGGAAGGCTGGAAGTATCGGCGGCGGTGAATACGGAATCTCTTAAAAGGGTTGTGGACCAAAACCCGTCACTTAAACATTTTCCTTCAAGTTTAATATGTGTTTGCAGTTTTAAGACGTCTTACTAGTCCTAAGCCTGCACCCGAAATATGTTAGTGGTTTTACAAAATACTGCGCGGGAAAGCAGATAATAAGTAATATTGGCAAAAGGAGTTCCGCCTCTTCATAGTGGTCGGAAACTCCCACGAATAATATACAAAGACAAGATATCAGAATACTAAATGTATCTAATATGCATGCTACGCCTACAGAGCCGAGCCATAAAGCGGATTATACCTTGAACTACCACCGCTACTTGCTAAACATAAATAGGAGAAATTAATGTCGACTAATCACGATTTCAAACGACAGATCACGAGAAGGATCTAACGAGAATAACCCCAAACTGAATCAGAAAAATACCTCTCGTAACACGTAATGCAGAGCGATCATCATGGAGGTCTACTCGCAGTCGCTTTCCGTGATCCTCAAAATGTTTAATATGTGGGGCGAAGTTCTCGAAAGAACCCGTGAGGGCAGGTACGATACAGGGAAAACTTTTTTAAAACGATTTTCCCCGCATAAAAGGTTAGTATGCAATGAACTAGCATATAATACAACCCTAGGTATAAACAGAAATATGATATGCAAATGTCATGACACTCAAGTCCCGTCAGCTGGTGGTACTTTCCCATACAAGTGGTCCTGCACTCGACAAAGATCTTACGGCGGCTTGTTAAGCTCACGCCGATTATCGGGATCAGAACGCATGGTACCAGCGAGAGGTGATCTTCCCTTAAGTGTCGAATGGAAAGCGCATAAAGCCGACACGTAATGTAAAATGGGTCCGCTGCCGACCCCCGATAAGCATATCCGATATAGCATAAGTCCGTAAAACCATAACAGAGTGGGTCCGTCATCGATCCCCGATATGCATGAAATCCGAAATAATAAAAACTCGCATACCTCTATGTACCATGTGACTAGCCCCGGAGTTAGTGGGCCCCACCTCGACCCGAGTACTAGCCCTTAACTAGCGGTAGCTGCGTGAATGTGGCCAACCATAACATGTGATAGTCTCGTTCCTAAGGAAGGCCCGGACTCTCAGTTGATGTGGTGGAGAAGATGATGTTCTTGAGACTCCAAGCTTGCTGTTCAGAGTAATCTGTAAAAGATAGGGAGAATACTCAGAAGTAGCGGAGGAACTATCCCGCAACTTCTCCAACCATTTTGTGGTATCTAAACCACCTCCTAAAACGGCGGGACACCTTCTTAAGATACGGCAAAAAAGGATGAGCCCTCGGAGAATATATTCAACGCTTCTAGGCCGAGTCTATCCGGGTCCCTAATGCGGGAGAAGAAGCTCTTTGCTTGCAGCTATCCAAGGCCTCCGCTGGGAGTCTCTTTTCTTTGTGGATGTCCACACCAACCCTCCCACCAATATGGAACAATTCTTAAGTACGGCGTCGCGGTTTATGAATACGGAAGAGGTCACTCGACCACTCGCCAGATCGCCACGGCGGACGCTAAGGGACAGCCCTCGTGACCGGACCCTAGGTCTCAAAGGCAGTACCCTATGCCCCCCAGTAGGGAGAGGGCGTACTTTTCTCTTCCTCCGCTAAGGGAGTCTCGTACCAACATCCTCCATGCCTTGGAACAAAAGAGGAGGTCCCCACTTGGCCTCGCCTCTCCCAGAAATAACAAGGCAAAGCAACAAGTTTTGCCGCTACCACCGTGACAAGGGTCACGACACCGAGGACTGTTTTGAGCTCAAGCGCATGATTGGGAAATGCTGGCTCAAGGCAAACTCGGGAGTACTTGCTCCAAACCGAGGAGGGCCGTAGGAGAGAAGGTGACCGTGAAGGGCGCCGGCCGGAGGACCGCCGGCGGGCGCTCCTAACAAAACCCAGTCGGGAGAATCTGGTTCGATCCCCGGCAAGGGGACATATCGGCGTAATCACACAGTGTGAAGGCGCTTCGGCAAGACGCCGTCATATGAGGCAGATCTACCAGATAGACCACCCCTCTACTCAGTTTTTGCATCGCAGCGATGGCACCTCTGTGGCAGTGCCGCACGCTGATCCCTTGGTTATCACTGCCCGTATTGCGGGATGGGACGTTGACAGAATCTACATGGATACGGGGGCAAATGCCAACGTGATCTACAAGCACACTCTGGTTGAGGCCAAGGTGCCTTTGTCACAGATTCAACCCGCAAAGGGGGCCACCTTTGGAATAGGACGGGATGAAATCCCAACCTTGGGGTCGATCACCCTGCCCTACATGATGATGGGAACCACCAAGGAAAAGAAGCGGGTATGTCACTCGAGCTTTGTGGACTTTATTGTCTGGATCTTCCTACGCCATACAACGCCATCATCGGGCGACATACTCAAACCGAGTTCCATGTCCGCCGTGATATACGAACCCCGACTTTAGTTTTTCACACTGCGGTGGGGATGCCTATATCTTTGTCAACCGAATGTGGCCAGAGGTAATTATGTCTCTGCCCTCGCCGGCCCCCAGCCTTCCCGGCCATCCGAGCCTAAGAGGAAGGCACCCGCAGAGGAAGCTGGTCCCACCGGTGAAGCTGCCCCCGACTTGTCTCGGAGCCTTTGAAGAAGTTGAGATCTCCCGGAAAGAAATTCCGGGTGGGAAAAGACCTCGAGGAAAAAGACCAGCAAGCACTCATCCATCTCCTCCATACCAACATCGATGTCTTCGCATGGAGTCCTGAGGACCTACCAAGGGTTGATCCTGCTATTATTTCTCACAAGTTGAGTGTACTCCCCGGCTTTAGCCCGGTTAGACAGAAAACAAGGGGCATGGCCCCTGACCGTAAGGACTTTGTACGCACCGAAGTGCGTAAATTGCTTAAGGCAAATATAATCAAGGAGGTTCACTACTCTGAATGGGTTGCGAATATTGTCCTCGCCGATAAAGAGGGCGGTCAGTGGCGACTTTGTGTGGACTACAAGGGGGTTAATAGGGCCTGCCCAAGGGACCCCTATCCCTTACCGTCTATTGACCAACTGGTTGACTCAACCGTTCATCACTCGGTCTTTTCTTTTCTCGATGCTTACAGCGGGTACCACCAAGTCTTTATGGACCCGAGAGGACGCGGTAAAAACCGCCTTTACTCTTTGGCGAGGCCGTATATCATTATATCAGAATGCCCTTCGGCTTAAAGAATGCGGGGCTACCTTCCAAAGGCTTGTAAATCAAGTCTTCGCAGGCCGATTGGCCGAAATCTCGAAGCTTATGTGGATGACATTGTGGTCAAAAGCAAGGCCACCTCAACCCATCTCACAGACTTCAAGGAAACATTCGACAACTTCCGCAAATACAATATGCGATTAAACCCAAAGAAGTGTATCTTCGGCGTGGGTGAAGGGAAGTTTCTGGGGTACCAAATCTCCAAAGGAGGAATCCATGCAAATCCCAAAAAGATTGAGGCAATCACTACCTTGCGCACCCCCAGGGGACTCAAGGAAGTCCAACAACTGGCGGGAAAGCTAGTTGCCTTGGGACGATTCGTCTCCAAACTCGGTGATCGCTGCAAACCTTTCTTCGATCAGATTCGCAAGAAAAAAGCTTGCAAATGGACGGAGGAATGTCAGGAGGCATATGCCTCCATCAAACAGCACTTGCAAGAACTACCGGCACTCAAGTGCCCTAGGCCAGGCGATGACCTGGTCCTCTACCTCGCCACCTCAGAAAGAAGTGTCGCTTCTGTCCTTATTAAGGAAGAGGCCGCCAAACAATGGCCGGTCTATTACACCAGCCATACTCTCCAAGATACGGAAACAAGGTATCCTCCCCTCCAAAAGGCTATATTGTCTCTTGTATATGCAGCAAGGAAGCTCAAGCCCTACTTCCAAGGGCACACTATTATAGTCCGAACGGACTTGCCAATTCAGGACATCCTAAGGCGGCCCGAACATTCAGGGCGCCTCGCCAAGTGGTGTATCGAACTTGGCGGTTTTAACATCAATTATGAGCCTAGAAAGGCAATTAAGGGCCAGGCCCTCGCCGACTTTATTACGGAGTTCTCGGATGCTGATATCCTCTCGGCCCCTAAAAAGGGCCCCGCACCTCGACCCACTCCTCCCGAATGGGACTTATTTGTGGATGGCTCATCCAAGCTTGAATCCCCCGCGGGGGGTGTGTATCTATGTGGACCCCTAGGTATGGAAGTATTCTTTCGTGTCTCTTTTCAATTTCAAGTAACTAACAATGTTGCAGAGTATGAGGCCCTCGTCGCGGGGCTAAAACTCGCCAAAAGGGCAGGCATTCGCCGCCTCCATGTCCACAGCAACTCACAACTGGTGATTCACCGGAGTCCAAGGGTGCGCCGAGTGCAAGGACGCCACCACGATCAAATACCTTAAGTTGGTAAACGCCTTGCGAACCGACTTTGAAGAAGCCATCTTCATCCATATTCCTTGCTCTGAGAATACTACAGTAGACATGCTGTCTAAAGGAAAGACACCCTCCACCTCAGCCACTCTGGCCAGGTCCTTCCATCACGGAAGATATTGATATTGCCTCTCTAGCAACACATGATCCGATCCGCAGTGGAGAAACCCTATTATTGCTGCGCTAAAGGCCAGCACCACAGATCTCCGAGTTATAAGCAAGCCCTCCGCTTCGTCCTCATTGATGACCAATTATGGCATCGCGGGTTTGCGGCGCCTCTACAACGGTGCCTTAGCACCTCGAGGACACTCTGTCTTGGACACTCTCCACCAAGGCAATTGTGGCGCTCACATCGCTGCGGAGGCACCGCCCACAAAGCCCTTCGTCAAGGGTATTACCGGCCTACCTTGAAAAAGGACGCCGCTGGGTCAAAACATGCCACCAGTGCCAAATCAATTCTCGCATTCAGAGGCAACCATCCGTGGAATCTCAAGCACAGACAAATCCAGTGCCCTACGCCCTGTGGGGCCTCGACCTCAATGGTCCAATGCCGACCGCTCCAGTGCCGCACCGCTTCGTGTTGTCGCAGCTTGATTATTTTTCTAAATGGGTCAAGTAGAACCCTGGTCTCCATCACTTCCGCCAAGATTATCAAGTTTCTTTGGAAGAATCTTGTCTGCCGGTATGGCAGCCCTCGTGCTATTATTACAGACAATGGCACTCGGTTGCGATCCACAAAGTGTCCAACAATGGGCTCGACAATAATGTCCGCATGCTTTTGCCCGGTGGCGCACCCCGATCTAATGGACAGGTTGAGGTCACCAACCGAACCCTCAAGGAAGGCCTCGGGAAGCGCCTGGAGGGGGCCAAGGGCCACTGGGTAGATGAACTCCCAAGTGTCTTATGGGACTATCTCACCACAACGCGAACCCCAACAGGTGAGACACCTTTCTCCCTGTTATATGGTGCAGACGCGCTCCTGCCTATTGAGGTAGACCTTCCTACAATCCGTATGATCAACTTCACCGACGGCCAATGCTCAAGGGCTCCGTGCCAAACTCGACTTAATCGAGGAATTACGCGAGGTGCTCGCCGCATGTCTGCCCTCAAACAGAGGCTCAGTCTTCACCATAATTCCCGGGTAAAACCCAAGGCACTGCAACAAGGAGGCCTTTCCTTGCTCAAGTCGACCCTCACCGCTCGCGACCCCAAACAGGGTGTCTTGCGACCCAATTGGGACGGGCCTTATATTGTTCATAAACAAATCCGCCCAGGAGTCTATGAACTACAAGACCATGATGGTCGTCTTCTCCCCATAACTTTCATGCGGATGACTTGCGCCCATATTACGTGTAAGTCTTTAGTCTAACAAATTCAATAAAATACATATGTATTTCTTCCTGTCGTCTGACTTACATGGCATTTCAAATGCCCTCTTCATCGCCATCTGCACCCGACCGGTCGACTGGCTACTGCTGAGTTATGGTATCGGACCTTGTCAGTCTCACTTCTCCACACAGTGGTTGCGGGTCCCATTCCCCAACTGACCTTCAACTCGCCCCGCCCCAAGGGTAATCCCCTTGCGCTGCGGCAGGGTACCCCCCTTTGGCTCCTTCAGAAGGTCTATGTGTAAGTCGTCCTCGCACGCCACAGCAGACCTTCCGCTCGGACTTCTCCACACAGGTGGTTGCGGGTCTCATTCCCAACCGACCTTCAACTCGCCCCGCCCCAAGGGTAATCCCCTTGCGCTGCGGAAGGGTAACCCCTGTTGGCTCCTTCGGGAAGGTCTATGGTCGTCTCACGCCACAGAGACCTTCCGCTCGGACTTCTCCACACAGGTGGTTGCGGGTCTCATTCTCCAACCGACCTTCAACTCGCCACGCCCCAAGGGTAATCCCCTTGCGAGGCGGACGGGTAACCGACTGTTGGCTCCTTCCGGAAGGTATATGTGTAAGTCGTCCTCGCACGCCAGAGCTGACCTTCCGCTCGGACTTCTCCACACAGGTGGTTGCGGGTCTCATTCCCCAACCGACCTTCAACTCGCCCCGCCCCAAGGGTAATCCCCTTGCGCTGCGGAAGGGTAACCCCTGTTGGCTCCTTCAGAAGGTCTATGTGTAAGTCGTCCTCGCACGCCACAGCAGACCTTCCGCTCGGACTTCTCCACACAGGTGGTTGCGGGTCTCATTCTCCAACTGACCTTCAACTCGCCCCGCCCCAAGGGTAATCCCCTTGCGCTGCGGAAGGGTAACCCCCTTTTTGGCTCCTTCAGGAAGGTCTATGTGTAAGTCGTCCTCACACGCCACAGCAGACCTTCCGCTCGGACTTCTCCACACAGGTGGTTGCGGGTCTCATTCCCCAACCGACCTTCAACTCGCCCCGCCCCAAGGGTAATCCCCTTGCGCTGCGGAAGGGTAACCCCCTGTTGGCTCCTTCAGGAAGGTCTATGTGTAAGTCGTCCTCGCACGCCACAGCAGACCTTCCGCTCGGACTTCTCCACACAGGTGGTTGCGGGTCTCATTCCCCAACCGACCTTCAACTCGCCCCGCCCCAAGGGTAATCCCCTTGCGCTGCGGAAGGGTAACCCCCTTTTGGCTCCTTCAGGAAGGTCTATGTGTAAGTCGTCCTCGCACGCCTCAGCAAACCTTCCGCTCGGACTTCTCCACACAGGTGGTTGCGGGTCTCATTCCCCAACCGACCTTCAACTCGCCCCGCCCCAAGGGTAATCCCCTTGCGCTGCGGAAGGGTAACCCCCTGTTGGCTCCTTCAGGAAGGTCTATGTGTAAGTCGTCCTCGCACGCCACAGCAGACCTTCCGCTCGGACTTCTCCACACAGGTGGTTGCGGGTCTCATTCTCCAACTGACCTTCAACTCGCCCCGCCCCAAGGGTAATCCCCTTGCGCTGCGGAAGGGTAACCCCCTTTTGGCTCCTTCAGGGAGGTCTATGTGTAAGTCGTCCTCACACGCCACAGCAGACCTTCCGCTCGGACTTCTCCACACAGGTGGTTGCGGGTCTCATTCCCCAACTGACCTTCAACTCGCCCCGCCCCAAGGGTAATCCCCTTGCGCTGCGGAAGGGTAACCCCCTTTTGGCTCCTTCAGGAAGGTCTATGTGTAAGTCGTCCTCGCACGCCACAGCAGACCTTCCGCTCGGACTTCTCCACCCTGGTAGTTGCGGGGCTCATCCCCAACTGACCTTCAACTAGCCCCGCCCCAAGGGTAATCCCCTTGCACTGCGGAAGGGTAACCCCCTTTTGGCTCCTTCAGGAAGGTCTATGTGTAAGTGGTCCTCGAACGCCGCAGCAGACCTTCCGCACGGGCTCCTCAACACAGCAACGGGTCTTACTCCCAAAACCTCGGATGGTTCTTCACTTGTCTCAACAAGTGCCCTACTGCCTTCGCCAACGCGCGACTTCGTGCTCGAGGTAAACTGAGTTTTTGCTTCGTTCCTTTCATATATATGGTGAGCGATGCAGGGTCTTCTACTTGGTACACCGTACACTACCCAAGGGCTTGATCCTGAAAATTGCCCATGGTCTTCAAGGGTATCTCCTCTGCAAGCCCTAAAAGGACCCTTATAACTTGTCTCAACAAGTGGTCTCCATCTCAGCTTGTCTCGGCAAGTGAACCCGTAAATTATCTGGAATGATATATGTGGCTCCGCCGTTGCGGATTATAAGTGCCTCGTCACTATAAACTCAAACCGAGTCTCCGGCTTCGGACAAAGTAATCTCTGTGGCTTCACCGTTGCGAGCCTCGTAAAGGCTTCTCTCCACAAACAGGACTTAGCCTAGGGTTGTTAACCTAGCTAACGTACCCTGCACTGCTATCGCGAAATAAAAGCGAGGCTACAAGACAAGGAAGGTAAAATGAAACTTTACTTCGTCTACTATTTGCAAGAATATGCATGAATGCAGGTGTTCCTTATACAAAAAAGAGGGGTGGGCATCCACATGTTGGAACCTCCACCCTAATCCAAAAGGGCATACCAGGCTCCGCCCATCTTCTTTCCTGCTCTCCCGGTCGAGCGAGCCTCTCTTGTTGGGCTACTAGTATTAGCAGCATCCAGAATCTCAAGACTCAGTTCTGGGAACGCCTTCTCCACTTGGAAGCGGCATCGCAGCCAGCCCTCCTCGTAGGCTTGCGCCCCCGCTTCGCCTAGGGCTTGGATCTCGCCAAGCTTCTCCACCAGTCGAGGCATCCGCTCAGGGATGGACACCTTGATGGAGGAAGAGGACTCAGGATCCTCACCTTCAAAGGAGGGAAGGCCCAGAGCCTTCTCCATCTCCCGCACTGAGGCCATTGCCTTCTCCAGGTCAGTGGCGACCTCCAGGCGTGCCTTCATGGCAACCTCGGCGGCAAGCCTGCCCTCCTCCACCTTCTTCTCTGCCAATTGAGCCTCAGGCGGTGGCTTGGCGCCTCGCCTCCTCGGCTGCGGCCTCTGCCTGCTCAACTTGGGCCTTCACCACCGCAAGGGCATCTTGGGTTTCGCCTCCAAAGAAAGGAGGGACTCCTTCAAAACAGCATTTTCAAGCCGCTTGGCTTCCAGCATTGCTACTGCTGAAGGAAGCGTTGCTTCGCAACATCAAGTAAGCAGCCTGCTCCCACCGGTACCGCATGCCGAGTGCCCGCTCTTTGTTGCCATAATCGCACCAACTCTCTAGTTGGGCCACACGCTGGCATGTTCCTCTTTGAGCTCCTCTTCCCTCTTTTTGAGGCCTCCAGCTCCCTCCCGAGAGAAGCAATCTTACATTATCAAGGCGTCGTCCGCTTATTGGCATACTTCAGAAGTCATGCCATTGCTCAGCAATGACATATCCTTTGACGGCCGCCTACATCCCGGTGCTATTAAAGCAAAGGCGAAAGAGGCTAAACGAACTTATACATAAAGACCGAAGCTGTCTTACCTGCAGACTCTGTTGAGCTGCCTCCCTCATGAATTCAGCAGGGGAGTCCAAGCTCCGCTCTGTCACCGTCCTGTCGTAGGGGGTGCGCAGCCCCTCCAGGCAGGATAGGAGGGTTTGCTCCCCTCCCGCTAGCAGTGAACTGCTGTTCCTGAGAAGGAAGACCGGATCCCATGCATCTTTCAGGAGCCTCCCTTGCTCCCTGTACACCCTGAGCCTGGTCTGGTGCCTCTGGACTCTCAGGAGGTCTGGCTCCTCAGACCACTTGGGGACCGACTTGGCAGCAACGCGCCTTCGCTCCAAGTAATGGGGCCAGACCCCGGTCTCCTCAAGGACCTCAGTTCTGGTCCCCAGGTCTGCAGGGATCTCTGTCAGGGTCCCTTGGTCCACTGGGACCTCGCGGGAACCAAGCTTTTGCCACTGAAGGGCCCGCGCCTACAATAATTACAGTGTCGGCAAGCTGGAAAGCGAAGTGTAAACTCAAAACAAAGAAAACACTATCAAGTCAAAAAGACTTACCAGCGAAGGCCGCCCCATTCACCGACTTCCAGGCTGGCTCTTGGAAGGTTGGGCAATCTCCCAACCACTTACCCTCTGAGAGGACCGTGTTACCAGACCCCCCTCCCCTGGGGCCTTACTCTCAGAAGAGGAGGAAGTCTCCTCAATCCTCAGGATCCTCTTCCCCTTTGATGCAGGGGCCTTCTCCCTTGAAGGGGCCACTTCAGGGATCCCCTCTCCAGAAGGGGTTGCTACAGGGGTCTCCTCCCTTACGCTGGTAATCCCCGCCTCCTCTACAGGAGCAACCAACACCTCCATTTGTATAGAACTCCCAATGGCCTTGGCGGCTTGGATGCCCCTCCTTCTCATAGAGATCAGGATGTCGGCCGCTGACATTTTGCCCTTACGAGGGGGCACCTTTCCTCCAGAAAGGATCTCTGCAGCCACCGCGTACCCGGGCAGATCCTCGCCTTGGGCTGGTGAGGGGCTTGCAAAAAGCCCAGACACGAAGGCCTCATCAGCAGCCTCCTCAGGAGAAATAGGCTGCACCACTGAAATGGGCACGGGCTCTTCAACAGCAAGAGGCACTTCAACCTCCACTCTCCCGGCTTCTTCAGCCACAGGCTCCGTCGCTTCCTCCGCAGGATGGGGGACGGCCACAGGCTCTCCAGCCTCCTCCATAGCACTGGGAACTTCTTCCCCAGCAGACTCCCCGGCCTTCGCAGTTAAAAGGACTGCAGCGGGCCCCTCTGCCTCAGCAGGTCTCTCAGCCTCTCCAGTCGGCTCCGCGGCCCTGGATCCCTCAGCAACAGCAAGGGCACTCCCTTCTCCAGGCTGCGCCGCAGCCACCTTTCTCTTCTTCTTCTCCGGCTGAGAAATCATTGAAGCCTTGATACCAGCCCTCTTTTTGGGCAGTTTGGGGACAATGGGTCCCAACACCTTGACTGCCCCAGCAGGGGCATCCCGCCCGAGTGCACAGGCCAGGTGCACTCGTTTTGCAATAAGCATGGATGCTTTCTTGCCCTGGGCTTCGCGGACTCTGCGGCAGCATCTACGGACAAAGAGGACTTGGACCGGGTTCTACTGTCTTACAAATTTACCACCCCCCGCCCGGTTGCGGAGGCGGAGCCGGCCGCGACGTCGGAAACAGGAACTACGGCGGAAAGCGTGGCAAGGTGCATCGAGCTCCAAACAAAACCGTCAAGTAACAACTAGCAACCTAATTACTCATGCAAGGCAAGTATACGAATAATCCAACTTTCACCACACAAGCGGTTCATGGTATATCCCATTTCAATCATCGCCACAACACAAGTACCAAATCCATAATATAGCAATTCCGATGTAAGCAAGTCAGGCTCCGCCCGCGACACGAAGACAGATAAAGCGAGAATATATTCCAGATATAGACACATATACAAAACCATGATCTGATCTATATGCATGCGATTCTGACAGCTACAGAGCCATTAAACAAAATCCTATATATATATATACCTAAGTGCGGAATCGAAGCCTCTCGCTCAAGAATTCCCGCACGTGGTACTGCTGCTGCTACAGAATCCAAGATGTCAGGAAGCACCGCGGATCTCTATGCCGCTGGTTGCTTGTCAGACTGCCTGAAAGATGGTAAACAAATAAAAGGGTGAGTCCTCGAAAGGACTCAGTAAGGGCTTAAGGTAAAAGTGCAGTTTGCCCACAGGGCAACAATCTGAACTCGCAAAATGTAATATCACAACATATGCATGTACATATAAGCATAAAATATAACGAAAATCGAAACCAACATATGCGGTCCAACCGCCGAGCGACCAGAACGACAGCCCTCAACAGAGGTCGAATATACTGGTCGTAATGTAATGAAGCACGGTACCGGCCGGGGTCGCGAGCCCCAAACTGTCGTAGGGTCACAGAACAGAAGTATCGGCACTCCTGATGCGGATACGCAGAATGTCGGCACCCCTTCAGTGCGGACACAGAACAGAAGTATCGGCACTCCTGATGCGGATACGCAGAATGTCGGCACCCCTTCAGTGCGGACACGTAATGTAATATCGGCACTCCTGGTGCGGATACGCAGAATGTCGGCACCCCTTCAAAGCGGACACGTAATGTAACATATAATAATAACAAGAATGCATAAACATAAACAAGTAACATTACCCGATAACCATATACGTAATGAATAGGAACCCGGGCCTCTAAGGTCATCCGGCCTTGAAAGCAGAACAAACGTACATTTTACCAAATTAAGCCCTTACCTCTGACACGCTGCCCCGCAGCCCAAAACTCGGAAAATCCCGACTTCCGACCCGTAATGCCCAACTTGGCTCCTAAGGTTCCACGCTACTCCACCAATACAGAATCAAGCTGGATAACCATAGTTGAGTCAGAACACATCCAAATAATCCCGGAAAGAAATTCTCGCACAAACCCGCACTTTCCCTTCATCGAAACTTACTTCTCTTCACATCTAAGTTCTTCTTGGGTGAGTTTTGGCATGTGCACAACCTGTGCAAAGCTCTGTGCACAACAAGCTGGGCACAACACATGCACAACCTGTGCGCAAGCTGTGCGTCTTGCACCTGCGCACAACCTGTGCGCAATGCATGCAGCAAGGCGCTGCGCACAAGGCATGCACAATGCTGTGCGCAAGGTCAAGCACACAAGGCTGTGCACAATCTGCGCAAAGGCTGTTGCAGGCGCGCACAAGGCTGTGCACAACCTCAATCGCAAGCAACAATGCGCACATATTTCGTGGCCGCACTGTAAGCGCAGCTCAATTTACACATCAATAATTCGGCATTTAGGGTTTCTTCAAACTAAGGAGTTTTTCCAAAATCCAACCATAGATTCTTACTCCTCTCAAGCCCAAGAATAACATACTAAAATTTGGAAGCAAGAGGATCATCAAAACTCATAGCAAAGAACAAACACAAAATCCTCTCTAAACCCATTTTCCATCCAAATTCATGCTTCCAACCTTACAAAGAGAAGAAGAGGAGAAACTTACCAATGATTTGCACCCAAAACCTTGTTGATTCTTGGCCAAATGAAGAACCAAAGAAGCTTCATGAATAGTACCCATGGCTGCCTTTGTTTCGGCAGAGAAGGAAGAAAGAAGAAGAAAGAAGAAGAAAATGAAATGAATTATTAGGCTATATATATATATATATATATATATATATTCTTTCCTTTTCCATCATAAATCAATAAGGGACAAGTGTCCCTTATCACTCACACACACACACATGCTGCCGAAATAGGCTGCTGCTGCCCATACTCCTTTTTATTTATTTTGCAACCATAATTCAATTAACTCCCCATTTTTCCGAAAGTTCCAATTCTTTTTGCCCAAAAATAATTACCGGATTCCAAAATTAATGAAACTCGGACACAATCTTCAGAATAATATAACATTCACAGAACATTTTTCAAAAGTTCATTTGCCTTTCCGGAGTGTCCTACCGAGCTCGCTGAACCCGAACCAAAACCCGACGTGCGAGCGTGTCAACCTTAACCGAAATTCCGTCACTCCAAAATTCTATAAAAATACCCATAAATTCCATCTTAAATTCAAACACAACTTACCCCAAAGCCGACAGAAAATTTCCATCCCGAGCCCCGGGATTCCCGTCCCGAGCCCCGGGAGTCGCCCGGAACCGAACGTCCCGCCCCAAATATTAAACTCCACAAACACCTCCGTGACGTAACCACGACTCCAAAACTACAATCTGCTTCCCAAACTGAGGTCTCGAGAGTGCTACCGAGCCCGCTGTACGTCCCGAGGCGACCCCGACAACCCCCCGGCGCCAGAAAAAATATTTTCGGCGGAAACGTCCGGGGGACCCACACGACCTCAAATACGGAAGGGTTCGCCAAAATGATACTCGGATAGGGCTCGGAAGCCGTCTGAACGCCGAAAACGTGACCGCAGCTAAAACCGAGCCCCGGGTCACCTTGCCGCAACCCGCTCGGGGTGACCGTAACATTCTCCCCCTTAGAACTCTTGGTCCTCCAAGAGTAGCTCGAACCAACCAGACAGTGTCGCTACCAACCGAAGATATAACATTCCTCTAACCTGAACAATCGGACCACCGTCTCGGTGCGGCGGGAGTGGTAGTTTAGACTACCATACTGAGCCTCACGGCGTCCCACCCTCCGGGTGCATCTTATTGCACCCCGAGTCAGTTGCCGGTATTTCTACCAGACAACCCCAGACAGTACCGAACCTAAATCTAACCGATCCACAACAGGCTATCCTGGAAGATACCACATAAAACAGAAATAGTTGGGGGGGTAAGATCAACCTAACAACTTACTCTAGAAACTCATGAGAACCGATAAAATTCGGGGTAACTTGCCCCGCCTATCACATCTTACTGTTTCTCTGAACGGTGCTACCTCCAGTCAAATTCTATTACCAAACTCAGATTCAAGAGCCCTACGGCGGCGGTTCGTATAAACAGTGGTGCAGTCGTTCGCGGTTTTAATCCGCGCCTGTAACAATCTGATCTTTGCCGTAGACTCCTCAAAAAGCTCGGGTCCCAGCTTAACCCGATCAGACGCACTTGTCCAACAGTATGGTGTCATACACATCCCGTACAACACCTCATAGGGTGCCATGTCAAACGTAGTCTGAAAGCAATTGTTGTACGAGAACTCTATCAAAGTGACTGCTAGTCCCAAACTCCTCCAAAATCCAATATACAGATTCGCAACATATTCTCCGATATCAGAATCACCCGCTCCGACTGCCCGTCCGTCTATGGGTGATAAGTCGTATTCGGATGGAGTCGCGTGCCCAATGCTTCATGAAAAGCAATCGAACCGTGCTTGTAAAACGCGGATCACGGTCGATTCAATGGAGTCTGGTACTCCATGCAAACGCATAATCTTCCCGATGTAAAGCCGGCAAGCTTCTCCAGAGGGTCTATGACCCGAATAAGCGAAAGTGTGCGCACTTTATCAGCGATCCACAATAACCCGAGATAACATCATGGCGAGACCGTGTCAGGGCAGTGCAGTCAGAAAGTCCATAGTAACATTGCCCCACTCCCGAACTGGAATGGGCAAAGTCTGCAGTGTCCCTGCCGGTTCCTGATGCTCACACTGCTCGAGTGTGCCCCCTCTAAAATATCATTCCAGAACTCCTGATCCTCTGGTACACAAAGGCGGTCTCGGAAGTATAGCAATCCCTGCCATACTGAAACGTCGGTAACAAAGAACTCTTATCTTCCCCAGATAACTTCTTCAATACCAGATCTCTACCTTGCGCTTCGCGCATCCTATCAAGCCACTCAGAATGTATGGTAAGTGTAATAACCTGAGCACACTCCCAGAGCTGCCACCTGTGCCAAAGGCACGTCAGATCACTCTCCTCAGATCGGTCACCAACATTTCCTCTCTTAATTAAGCCGGTATACTTCCTGCTCAGAGCATCGGCAACCGCGTTGCCCTTGTCAGAGATGTACCCGATACTACCATCATAGTCCTTAATGTATTCGAAATATCTGCGCTGCCTCATGCTAAGCTCCTTCTGTGTAAACAGATATTTCAGACTCTTATGGTCGGTAAGAATCTGAAATTTACTACCAAACAGATATTGCTTCCAATGTTTCAGCGCATAAATTACTATTGACAACTCCGGATCATGTGTCGGTCGGTTCAGCTCATGCGGTCGCAGCCTCGACCCATAAGCTACCACAAAACGCTCCTACACCAACACACATCCCAAACCAGATGTGGAAGCATCCGTATCATTCACATACGGTGAAATCGGATCTGAAAGAGTCAGAATCGGAGCGTTAGTCAACTACCGCCTCAACTTCTGAAAATTCTGCTCACACTTATCAGACCAGATAAACGGTTGACCCTTCTTGGTCAACCGCATGAGCGGTGATGCCAGAATAGAAAATCCCAGTACAAACCTCCGATAAAATCCTGCTAACCCCAGGGGGCTCTTGATCTCCCGTGCCGTGGTAAGTTGTTTCCAATCCCGAATTGCCCTTACCTTCTCTGGGTCCACAGACAGACCATGCTCAGAAATAACATGTCCCAGAAAGGTGACCTCTCGGATCCAGAACTCACAATTTGAGAACTTAGCGTAAAGCTGATGTTCCCAAAGTGTCTGAGAACTACCCTCGACGATCCCGATGCGAATCCTCATCCCGAGAATATATCAGAATATCATTGATAAAAATCACCAGAAATGGGTTCGAGTACGGTCGGAACACCCGATGCATCAGATCCATGAATGCCGCTGTAGCATTGGTCAGCCCGAATGGCATGACCGTAAACTCAAAGTGCCCCAATCGGGTGCGGAAAGCGGTCTTAGGTATGTCCTCTTCCTTCACCCTAAGCTGAAAGTACCCAGATCGGAGATTAATCTTTGAGAAAACTCTCGAACCCTGAAGTTGATCAAAAAGATCGTTAATCCTCGGTAACAGATACTTATTCTTCCCAACAAGAGCATTCAACCGTCTATAATCAATACCAAGTCAGAGTGTCCCATCATTCTTCTTAACAAACAGAACCAGAGCACCCCACGCTGAAGTGCTCGGTCGGACGAAACTCTTTTGCCGTAATTCCTCCAGTTGCTTCTTCTACTCCTGCATCTCAGAAATAGGCATCCGATAAGGAGGAATAGATATCGGAGCAGTACCCGACTGCAGGTGGGTGTCAAACACAATTCCCCGCTCTTATGGTAATCCGGGCAACTCCTCCGGAAATACCTGCGGAAAATCTCGAACCAACGATAAACCATCCAACTTCAACCTAATACCAGCTTCATTCAGATCATAGCATTCCCTACACCAACTATCGACGGATGATCCGAATGCAACACTTTGCACCGCGTCTTTGCGCGATAGTCAAACCGGTCGAGTCGTGAGAGGTAGTACCTCTCCAGAAACCATAATGGTACGGGTTGCACAATCAATGTGCACAGAATTCTTGGATAACCAGTCCATCCCAAGAATAAAATCATAGTTCGGCGTGTCTAAAACCAACAAATCCGATACTGTCAAATGTCCGCCTACAGATATCGTACAGCCCCGAACCATCTCATTGGAAAACAGAAACTGACTCCCCGCAGTTTTTACTAAATGCGTTTGAGGCAAGGTACTAACAGACAGATACAGAAATGTAACACATTTCGGTGTTACAATGAGAACAAATGCTCCTGTATCAAATAACGCATGAACCGGTATTTCATTCGGAAATATAGTACCTTACAGAACTTCCTGCTGACTCCTGCCCTACAGTAAGAGGGCAATCCCGTACCCAAAGAGTATCAGACACCTTTCGTAACCATCGGCCCTCCCGCCGATAACAAATTCAACACGAACGATACCTACTTCAAATCGGATAAGATCGTGCGGTGGTGCTCCCTCTCTACCTCTACTAAAGCGCCCGAAACCGTAATTTCCGACCCGAACATTTTCTTCACGAGAAAAATGTAAATTATATCCCGACTCCAGATCTTCCTCAAAGCGCCGTCGAGTCCCGGGTCACTCCCGGGAGCCGTTTCTCTGCCCAGAATCCCCGAAAATCGTCCGACGGCAACCCCCCGGCCCCGAAAAATATTTTCCGCGGAAATGTCCGGTACACTGCCAGGACACCCGAAATCAGATATCAGGTCAATCCGAACTCCGGTTCAGAATCTGGAAGCAATCTGACCGGAGTAGCCGTTGGCCCCGGCGGCCAACCGGCTCAGAATAGCCTCCCTCCAGGAGTTTGTCAATTCCTGCAACCCAAGTCTCTAATACCTCCGGCCCTCCTCGGCCGCCGAACCTCGGGGGATCCAAACTCTAAAACCTCTCCAAAAGTCCAACCTTATCGGTGGTGTCTCAGATCTCCCCGTCGTTGATAGGACCGACGAGAAGTCTAGGTGTCGTAGTGACCACCCTTGTCAGAGTCACTCACTTACCGATCCCAAACTATGGCGAGCAGTGGCTTAAGTCTCGCTATCACCACCAAATCAAAATGCCCTTACCGTGGCATCAACAGATCTTCCCCTGCCTACTGCCGCCTCTGAACCAGCTAGGCTGGCGGTAATACCAAATCAGAGAGGGGTCCCTACGGCAGCTAAGCCTCGGGGGTGGTGAGTGTGGTTGTTCAGACCCTGGGTTACGCTGAACCCGTATCCTATTCCACGGAGGTGTGGGATCTCAGTCCCGCCCCTCCGGTACCAAATCACGCTATTCGCGTGTAGTACACAATTCCTCAAACCAAGTCCAACCAGAAAAACAACTTATCCCAAACCAAATTCCCAAACCATATACCAACTCAACCCATAACCAACAGTTCAAACCCTATCTCTCGGAGGCATGGGATTACAATCCCCTCCCTCCGGTCACAAAACACACTGCCTACGCGTGTGAATTCAACTGAGACATTCCGGACCAAACGAGAATCCAGACAACTCGGTCACTCCTAATCTCTACGAAGCTAGCAGCGTTTTCTAAGGCTCAGTAGTGTAATGCAATGCATGATGCGAGATTCTTTTTCAGAATCTCACAACCAAATATTCAACTTTAAACCACAAAACCAAACCATGCTCATAACACGAAACACCACACAAATCACCCAAGATTCATCGAGTACCTCAAATTTTCCAAAGTGCTCCAAAGAACCGCCCACGCTCCACATCCATTCCGAAACGGTTCAAATAAGGAGGTGGCCAGTCTCCGTCTGAGAACCGCCCCGAGAATGAAACGTAGAACGGTGGCTTGTACCTCGAAGTCACTTCCACGATTACTTACCCATGAACAGACTTAACTTACTCCAAAAGTCCACCCTCGGACTTGTATACTTGCCTTCCACATTCCATACCCAAAACCAACATACTTTACCTTTTGGGTCATTCCGACCCGACCTGCTCTGATACCAACTTGTCACAGCCACCCCGCCCGGTTGCGGAGGCGGAGCCGGCCGCGACGTCGGAAACAGGAATTACGGCGGAAACGCGGCAGCGGAGCATCGAGCTCCAAACAAAACCGTCAAGTAACAACTAGCAACCTAAATACTCATGCAAGGCAAGTATACGAATAATCCAACTTTCACCACACAAGCAGTTCATGGTATATCCCATTTCAATCATCGCCACAACACAAGTACCAAATCCATAATATAGCAATTCCGATGTAAGCAAGTCAGGGCTCCGCCCGCGACACAGAAGACAGATAAAGAAGAATATATTCCATATATAGACACATATACTAAAACATGATCTGATCTATATGCATGCGATTCTGACTCTGAGCCATTAAACAAAATCCTATATATATATATACCTAAGTGCGGAATCGAAGCCTCGCGCTCAAGAATTCCCGCACGTGGTACTTCTTCTTTCTGAGAATCCAAGATGTCGGGAAGCACCGCGGATCTCTATGCCGCTGGTTGCTTGTCAGACTGCCTGAAAGATGGTAAACAAATAAAAGGGTGAGTCCTCGAAAGGACTCAGTAAGGGCTTAAGGTAAAAGTGCAGTTTGCCCACAGGGCAACAATCCGAACCTGCAAAACAGAATATCACAACATATGCATGTACATATAAGCATAAAATATAACGAAAATCAGAAACCAACATATGCGGTCCAACCGCCGTAGCGACCAACGACAGCCCTCAGCGGAGGTCGAATATACTGGTCGAGCGAGCGAAGCACGGTACCGGCTGGGGTCGCGAGCCCCAAACTGTCGTAGGGTCACAGAACAGAAGTATCGGCACTCCTGATGCGGATACGCAGAATGTCGGCACCCCTTCAGTGCGGACACAGAACAGAAGTATCGGCACTCCTGATGCGGATACGCAGAATGTCGGCACCCCTTCAGTGCGGACACAGAACAGAAGTATCGGCACTCCTGGTGCGGATACGCAGAATGTCGGCACCCCTTCAGTGCGGACACAGAACAGAACATATAATAATAACAAGAATGCATAAACATAAACGAAGTAACATTACACGATAACCATATACGAGCAGAATAGGAACCCGGGCCTCTAAGGTCATCCGGGCCTTGAAAGCAGAACAAACGTACATTTTACCAAATTAAGCCCTTACCTCAGAAACGCTGCCCCGCAGCCCAAAACTCGGAAAATCCCGACTTCCGACCCGTAATGCACAACTTGGCTCCTAAGGTTCCACGCTACTCCACCAACGCAGAATCAAGGTGGATAACCATAGTTGAGTCAGAACACATCCAAATAATCCCGAGAAAGAAATTCTCGCACAAACCCGCACTTTCCCTTCATCGAAACTTACTTCTCTTCATATCTAAGTTCTTCTTGGGTGAGTTTTGGCATGTGCACAACTTTGTGCGCAAGCTGTCTGCTGCACAAGCTACAACCTGTGCACAACTCTGCACAATTGTCTTAGCACGCGCACAAGGTGCACAAGGCAAGGTTGTGCGCTGCGCACAAGCTGTGCACAATCTGTCTGCGCTGTGCACAAACGCACAAGGCTGCACAACATGGCTGCTGCGCACATATTGCGCGCTGCCATATTTCTCATGCTGTACTTGAGCTCTCAATTTACACATCAATAATTCGGCATTTAGGGTTTCTTCAAACTAAGGAGTTTTTCCAAAATCCAACCATAGATTCTTACTCCTCTCAAGCCCAAGAATAACATACTAAAATTTGGAAGCAAGAGGATCATCAAAACTCATAGCAAAGAACAAACACAAAATCCTCTCTAAACCCATTTTCCATCCAAATTCATGCTTCCAACCTTACAAAGAGAAGAAGAGGAGAAACTTACCAATGATTTGCACCCAAAACCTTGTTGATTCTTGGCCAAATGAAGAACCAAAGAAGCTTCATGAATAGTACCCATGGCTGCCTTTGTTTCGGCAGAGAAGGAAGAAAGAAGAAGAAAGAAAAATGAAATGAATTATTAGGCTATATATATATATATATATATATATATTCTTTCCTTTTCCATCATAAATCAATAAGGGACAAGTGTCCCTTATCACTCACACACACACACATGCTGCCGAAATAGGCTGCTGCTGCCCATACTCCTTTTTATTTATTTTGCAACCATAATTCAATTAACTCCCCATTTTTCCGAAAGTTCCAATTCTTTTTGCCCAAAAATAATTACCGGATTCCAAAATTAATGAAACTCGGACACAATCTTCAGAATAATATAACATTCACAGAACATTTTTCAAAAGTTCATTTGCCTTTCCGGAGTGTCCTACCGAGCTCGCTGAACCCGAACCAAAACCCGACGTGCGAGCGTGTCAACCTTAACCGAAATTCCGTCACTCCAAAATTCTATAAAAATACCCATAAATTCCATCTTAAATTCAAACACAACTTACCCCAAAGCCGACAGAAAATTTCCATCCCGAGCCCCGGGATTCCCGTCCCGAGCCCTGGGAGTCGCCCGGAACCGAACGTCCCGTCCCACAAATATTAAACTCCACAAACACCTCCGGGACGTCACCACGACTCCAAAACTACAAACGGCTTCCCAAACTGAGATCTCGAGAGTGCTACCGAGCCCGCTGTACGTCCCGAGGCGACCCCGACAACCCCCCGGTGCCAGAAAAATATTTTCGGCGGAAACGTCCGGGGGACCCACACGACCTCAAATACAGAAGGGTTCGCCAAAATGATACTCGGATAGGGCTCGGAAGCCGTCTGAACGCCGAAAACGTGACCCGCAGCTAAAACCGGAGCCGGGTCACCCGGCCGCAACCCGCTCGCTCGGGTGACCGTAACATTGTATATATGCGCAGCGTACCTTTGGGCGCCGCTAGAGCAGCGTAGAAAGAGTCTATCATTGTCCCACGATGGACGGAGCCCATCCTCGTATGGCGGGGGCACCTCGGGGTCAAAGCCACGAAACCGTCTTGCGATCCCAGCCCACCTCGGGGTGGTCTCGTCCCGATTGGGCAGGCGAGAAGGGGAAGAACGCATCGCACGCGCTCCTTGAAAAGACATCGTCCAAACCACCCCAGTAGTTGAACATATGCCTGCCACCGCACTCCCCCGTGAGTCAGCTCAGGCCTCCGCACAATGCTTAGCAAAGATTGTCGCGTCCTCGCCACGGGAAAGTCCCATGAGCCCTCGCGGGGCAAGAAGAAAAAAGATCCATGCCAATTATGGTAGGATCTGGGTGAGGCAGTGAAGGAGATGGAGTGGTTACCTCCAACGTTTATAGGAGTGACGTAGAAGAACGCACCCCCACTCCTCAGCTCCAACCGATAGAAACGGTTGAAGACGTCAGCGAATGGCTTCACGCCGGCCATGTGGCAGGCAACAATAAAACCCGCGATGCTCAGAAAAGTATTGGGCGCCAGCTGAGTTGGGGGCATTCCCCAATCAGCGCATAGATCTTGCACCAGTTGCGGAAAGGGATACCGTAATCCCGCTGCAAGCTGCGCCGTGTACAGGCACAACACCCGGTTCTCCTTGTTCTCCTCGGTGACGGGCCAACCCATCGCCCGACAAACGCCCGCACGGGACGGGTATACCGGCGTTTTCCCTACGGGCCAGAAGGCCTCCACCGTATCCTGGTGAATTCTCTCGAACTTCACTGTGGCCTTCTCGAGAGGAGCGGCCATTTGGGCGAACAGCTTCCTTGGAATCAATCTCTGCAAAAAGAAGAACAAATCGGCATATAAATCAAAACAGCCTAGCAAAGGCATTTCGTCAAACGCTCAGTGCGCTCAGAGAACTTGAGGCACTCAGTGTGCGGGAAGTGAAAACTTACGATTTGTTAAAACAGTGAGCAAGAACGGACGGAGCGGCTGGCAAATGAACAGTTAACCGGCGGAATCTCAAACGAAAAGGAGGAACCACCACAAAAAACCCCTCAACTACCGATGAAATATTCAAGAAACGCAAGAATACGAAAGAGTTACTCGGAGCAGAGCGAACAAATGCAAGAGTGGAGAAGAAAGGCTTCAATCTTCTCGGGTACGCTTTTATAAGCCCGCCAAAATGAAAAAGCGCTTTTAAAGCGTGATCGACTCTGAGGCGCCGCGTGTCGGCATCCAGCGGTTATTAAGCCTCTCCCTGCCGTACTGAAAAGGAGAAACGCTTTTGCAAAGAGTGATCGACCCTACGACGCCACGTGTTGCGTCCCATGTGATCGATAAACCTCCCATCTTCCTTTATCTCTCCCGCATTAAATGCTGAAGGGACTCTTCGCTGCCTTCACAATCAACCGGTCCGCAAGCGGCCCAAGCGCCTTCGCCAACTCCAGAGGCTTGGAATTTGAACAGAGTACGGGACCCTGCCCATACTCTGCCTTCAGGAGGAGGCATCTTGGTACACTACCCAAGCAAATGCCCCCCTCCTCAAAAACTCACAAGGATCACAAAAGATCTTCACTTATGGCTGCCACATCGGTCCTCAGCAAAGTACTTTCGAAAAAACGGAGTACAGGACCCTGCCCATACTCCGCTCTCAGGAGGAGGCATCTTGGTACACTACCCAAGCAAACGCGCCCTCGCGTCATATTATAATCGTACAAGGCCTTTGAGGAAGTCTCATCCTTGTGGTCTCCAGTATAGCCTTCGCAAGACCTCACCTACGCGGGGTCCTGCCCTCGCGGGCCTCAAGACTCGCATGGGCGACGTCTCATACTCACCCTTGCGTTTACGAGGCCTTCGCGGGCCACCCTCGCGGTCTTAGGGCGAGCCCTCGCGATCTCCTTCGCCTCCATGGGTCTTACTCCCGATCTCCTGCCTATCTTGGCCCCGCCTGAATAAGGCCCTTGTACCCAGTTCGTGCAACCTCACCCCTTATTTGGCTATATTCTACTTGGGCCTTCGCCCTTACAGCCTTCGCCCGCCACTTGCTCCACTTGGAGATAGACCACTCGGTCGTCGACATCAACCGGCCAATAAGGAGGGCAGCACGAGCACAGGAGATCTTCACCAGATTTATACGCCAGACATTCTCTGACAAGCGAATCACCTAAGGCGGTTTGCTGAGATCTTCATCATCACAGCCGCCTTATCTCCAATCAGTCTGACACAGACTTATCTCAACAGCCTGTCTAAAGGGCTTCAACTGGGGGAGGCTCTTCTCCTGGCATCACTCTATAAATAGGGTGATGTCCACCCTAAATCGGGTAAGCTACTACACGCCCCCCCCACTCCTCTCTTGCTACTTCTGAGTATTCTTCTTATCTTTTACAGATTACTCTGAACAGCAAGCTTGGAGTCTCAAGAACATCATCTTCTCCACCACTTCAACTGAGAGTCCGGGCCTTCTTTAGGAACGAGACTATCAGGTATTTAAATGGATACAAAGGCTAATGCCAACGTCATTTAAAAGCACACACTTGTTGAGGCGAACGTACCCTGTCTCAAATCAAGCCGGCGAAGGAGCAACCTTTGGGATCGGAAGGGAAGAGATCCCAATGTTGGGGGCCATCACACTCCCGTTCATGATGGTCGGTGCCACCGGGGACAACGGGAAGGTCTGCCACTCCCGGCCGTGGACTTCATCGTCCTCAACCTCTCGTCGCTCTACAATGCCATTGTTGGGCACGCCACAGACTAAATTCCACATTCGCTGTGACGTGCGCACCTTAACACTGGTGTTCCGCACCTCCGCTGGCGATGCCTACATCTACGTCAACCAGAACGTGGCTAGGGGCAACTATGTCAACGCGCTCGCTGGCCCCTCTCAGCTACCTCAATGCTTGGAGCCAAAAAGGAAGAAACCAGCTGAGGAGTCTGTGCCGAGAGCTAGGTGGCCCTGCACCTATCCGGTGACTTTGAGGAGGTCGAGATATCTCCAGGACAAATAGTTCCGCATGGGGAAGGATGTCACCCCACCGCCCCGGAAGCTGGCGGAAGCTGGAAAAACCGGCAGCGGGGTGAATACGGGGTTTCCTCTTAAAAGGGTTATTACGTGTTAGCAGATTTTAAGATGTCTTGCTAATCCTAAACTGCACCCGAGACATGTTAGTGGTTTTACATGATATTGCGCGCGCACAAGACTTAAACAAAATAAAACTAATATAGGCGAAGGAGTTCCGCCGTCTGCGTAGGGTCGGAAACTCCCCACGAACAATATACAGACCGGAAGTATTAGAATGCCGAAAGCGGACAATATGCATACAGACCGGAAACTCCCCACGAACAATATACGAACAATATGCATACTACGCCTCTGAGCCAAGCCAAAAGCGGAACTATACCTCGCTACTACAAGTGCTGCTCTTGCTAAACACAAACCAGAGAAATAACGTTAGATTACCCAAACAGAAAACAGAAGGGATCTAACGAGAATACCCCCAAACATAAACAAACCAATACGACTAACAAACAGAAATGCATAACGAGCACCGCGGCAGGTCTACTCCCAGTCGTTTGCACGGATCCCTTGAAAATGTTTAATATTTGGGGGTGAGTTCTCAAAAGAACCCGATAAGGGGTAGGTACGATAACGGATGGAAACTTTAAAAATGTTTTTACTTGCATAAAAGGGTTAGCGTGCAATGATCTAGCAGATAATACAATCCTAAATATATAAACAGGAATATGATATGCAATGTCATGATACTCAGAAGTCCCGTCGGACTGGTGATGTTATCGACCATGGTTGGCATACCAGACTCACTGGCGTTCCCATCAGTCGATAACAGGTGGTACATAACCCAAACAGGTGGTCCCCGACCAGCGACAGCACTCCTATAGCGGCTTGTTAGGCTCACGCCGATTATCGGGATCGAGCGCATGGTACCGGCGAAGGGTGATCATCCCCATCGTCATAGAAGCGGCATAAGCCGACACGAGCAGAATACGGGTCCGTCGTCGACCCCGATAAGCATAAGCGAGATAATGGATCCGTCATCGACTCCCGATACATAATAGGTCCGAAACATAAAACCACTCGCAAACCGCTACGTACCTTGTGACTAGCCCCGGGAGTCACTGGGCCCCACCCTCGAACCGAGTACTAGCCCTTAACTAACCTAATACACATAAATGCGCATTAAGAAAGTTAAACCCCTTACCTCGACAGAACCGGATAATCTACTGGGGTCCCCTGACGCTCCTCAGTAGTATCCCGAAGCTGAGAATTACTGCGGAATCGAAACACAGAATAACTTTAGTTATTTCACTAAAGTTCCTTACTTGGGGAATTTATCCAAAATTACCACTTAAGTCCCTCAACTTTTGAGATTTACAAAAAGCCAAATTTCACATAGTTGCGAATTTGACAACTTTATACTCAAAGTGTCCCAAAATTTATTCCATAACTTAAAGTGGTTAACTAACCTTTACTTTTCCATAATTACACCGTTAGTCCTTAATCTTTTTAAGAACTGTCAACTTAGCCCCAAAATTTCACAAAGTGTCAGAATTGTCCGAAAATTCATGAAATCTTACTTTTTCACTTTTCTTAGTGAAATTCCTTAAACAACACCAAAAAAATCCATCCAACATTTCGGTGTTGACCTAACTGTTCGACAACTTGTTTTCTCAAACTTCCTCAAGAACAAAAACAAGCTAAAAATGCAATCAACTTCAATATAGTTGAAGATCAGAATTAACTATAAACAAAATCCATCAGCTTAACCAAGGAGAAATCCTCACCTTGCTGAACTTCACACTTCAACCCTAAATGAGCTGCTATTGTTGAGACCAAAACACCACCAAAGGATCCTTCCATGAACCAACAAGAACAAGCATGAGTTTCATTTCATGTTCAACTTCAAACATGAAGATTTAACCAAAATAACTCAGCCTCACCTTGATCAACACTGTATTTTGAGGTTGGGGAATTGGTAGGACCTTGTTTGTTGAAGCTCAAAACTCAAAAGTTCAAGTTGAAATTTTTGGCACCAAGTTCACAAATCTGGTGCTCTATGCCTCGGTATGGAGGTAACCCCTCGGGTGTACCAAACACATCATCATACTCTGCAATATAGAAGACACACAAGAAGGAAGAGAAGAAGTAGGGTCGGATGTTAGCAAGCAATGCTTGGGTATGAAGAGGAGGCAAGGCCTTCGGTTTAGTAGAGCTTTCTTGATGTCCCTCTCTTTGGCTAGTGGAGGTGTCACCCTACGCCACCCGAGCCCGGTTGCGGAGGCGGGCGCCGCGGCGTCGGAAGCGGAAGCCGGACTGATACAGAATGGCAGGTCCATCGAGACCTGCCGCGCGTAGCGGACCCGAAAAAGAAATGATTGTGGAAGCAACCTGAAAAATTCATACGTATTCAAAAATAAATCCATGGTGAGTCTCGTCCCTCGGAAACGGACGAGCACATCACCATTACCATACATACAGTTCATGCATTAACAAGAAAGTAAGCCCCGCCCTCCGTGGACGAGTTCTTACGCACACAACATAGATACATACAGAATTCCCCGAACCTAGGGTATCTAGCAAGCGCCAAGTGCTCAGAACATGCAACAGAACAGAATATATACATATATACAATCATCACAACAATCCAGAAAGTATGCACATGCAACTACAGAGCCAACCCTAGGCCTAAACGTTAGATACCTCGCGCGGGATTCAGACCAAGTCTGCTACCCCCAACAAAATCCCGGCCTGCAAGGTAAAGTCTGGTGCTTACGAGTCTACACGAAACCCAAAGACAGAACCCAAAAGGTTGAGTCCTCTAAAGGACCCGTAATGTATTTGGGGTAAGATAAGCTTATGTAACCCTGCAAAACAGAAAGATAGCAATATATAGAATATATGCAACGAGAATACGAATATCGTGCATGTAATAAAACAGATCGAATCTCGTAGGATGTGCGATTCTAAATCGCCATAAACCCTTATAACAAATCGGACCGACAGCCTCCCTCTAAGGGAGTCAGAAGCCGAAGCTATTACAGAAGCATGGTGCACCAGCTGGGGTAGCGAACCCACAACTGTCGTAGGGTTAACAGACAGAGTATGCCACAAGACATACACCTACAGACTACAGAATATGCCTTAAGGCATATAATCCCGAAATACTTGCAGAACAGAAAGTGAAACAAAACATATACCTATCTTACCAAAATAACAGAACCAAACCCTTACCTCACAAATCCAGAGTAGTTGACCGATTCTGGACGACTTTCACACCGCGACCCGAAACCCGAAAACCTCTCTTTTTCTAACTTCCGAACCTCAGAATCTGTCAATTCAAGCTGAATTAGCAACCTTACTAACCACACTACCAAACTACACCCCCGACCCCAAAACCGAAAATCCGGCAGAATTTCAGTAAAATTCCAGATTTCCACAGAAACATCAGAATTCAGAACCAACTTAGACAATGCAAGATTATACATTGACAAACACAATCCAACCTTAAAACCCTTCATTACCCGACATTTTTCAATAAACCCGCATAATAGTAACTTTTCCATTTCTTACCCGAAACCAACGTTTCAAACACCAAACCTCACCTAAATCCAACCCCAATACCACTTTAGCATCCAATTCAACCAAAATCAAACCCCAACATAGGAAAAGTTTCACTTAACCAATTCGGTTCCAAAGCAACATTTCACCCAACTTCCAATTCAATCCAATCAAGCCACCAAACAACCATTCTAATCACCAATTACACTTCTAAACCAAGAATGCTAACCAATTGCACCCAAAACAACCAAATTCAACATAACCCTTCTCTTGAAGAATTCGGCCAAAAGGGGGTTTCTAACCCAACTTTTTTTCCATCAAATTGAATCCATACATAAGCTTAGAATCATGCTAGGAACAACATACTTGAAGCATGATCCAAGAAGACAAACATACACCATTTTAGAAAAATTCCCAAAATTTCGCCATTTTAGGTTTCTAGCATCCAAGGAGTTTTTCCAAAATCTAACACTTGATTATCACTCCCCTACAACCCAAGAACATCATACTAAAAGATGGGAGGAAGAGAATCATCCTAGCTAGTAGCTAAGAGCAAACTCATAATTCTCAAAACCATCTCTTTATCCATCCAAACTTGATTCCAAGAAGAAAAGAGAGCTTAGGAAAGAAACTTACCCAAGATTGAAGCTAAGCTCTTGATGATTTCAGCCAAGGAGAAGAACTTCAAAGCTTGAGAGGAGCTCCCATGGTGGCGGTTGCAAGGAGGAAGAAGAAGAAGAAATGAAATAATATCTCATTTATGAAAATATAAGCCTTATATATTTTCTTCCTCTTTTCCCATACCATTTCATCTTAAAATGACAATAGGACAAGTGTCCCTTATTTCTTCCCATTTTCAGCCGAATTCAGCAGCTGCCCATACCCCCATTATTGTGATTTTGTAGCCAAATACAAATTAATCTCCAAACTTTTCCAAAAGTTCCAATTTTGGCCCAAACACAACTACCGAACTCCAAATTAAACGAAACTTGGACACAATCCTCAGGATATTATAGCATTCATAAAACATGTTCCAAAAGTTTATTTACAATTCCAGAGTGTCCTACCGAGCTCGCTGAACCCGAACAAGTCCCGACGTGCGAGCGTGTCAACCTGAACCAAAATCCCGTCACTCCAAAATTCCCCAAAAATAAACATAAACTCCATCTTGAATTATAACATAACCTACCATGGAGCCATCAGAGAAATTTCATCCCGAGCCCCGGGATTCCCGTCCCGAGCCCCGGGAGTCGCCCGGGACCGAACGTCCCGCCCCAAATATTATTCTCCATAGAAACCTCCGGGACATTCCCACGACTCCAAATCTGCAAACGGCTTCTCAAACTGAGGTCTCGGGAGCGCTACCGAGCCCGCTGTACGTCCCGAGACGACCCCAACAACCCCTTGGCGCCGGAAAAATATTTTCGGCGGAAACGTCCGGGGGACCCACACGACCTCAAATACGAAAGAGTTCGCCAAAATGATACTCGGATAAGGCTCGGGAGCCGCTGAACGCCGAAAACGTGACCCGCGAGGCCAAAACCGAGTCCGTGTCACCCGGTCGCAACCCGCTCGGGGTGGCCGTAACATTCTCCTCCCTCGAGAACTCTTGGTCCTCCAAGAGTAGCTGAACCATCCATACAGGTGTCGCTACCAACCAGAATATATAAATATCCTCCTTACTAAGAACACTCGGACCACCGTATCGGTGCGGCGGGAGTGGTAGTTTAAATTACCATACTGAGCCTCTCAACGGCGTCCCACCCTCCGGGTGCATCTTATTGCACCCAGTCGGGTTGCGGTATTTCTACCGACAACCCCAGACGATCGAATCCAAATCTAACTTATCCTCAACGGGCTATCACGGAAGTCATCACGTAAAACGAAATAGTCGGGGTAAAGCCAACCTAACAACTCACTCTAGAAACTCATGAGAACCGATAAAACTGGGGTAACTTGCCCTGCCTACCAAATCTTCTTGTCCCTCCGATCGGTGCTACCTCCGGTCAAACTCTGTCACCAATCTCAAATTCTAAGTCCTGTGACATCTATTCACACATAAGTTAGTGCGGTCATTCGCTGTTTTGATCCGCGCCTGTAACAATCTGATCTTTGCCATAGTCTCCTCCAAAAGCTCGGGTCCCAACTCAATCCTATCAGACACATTTGTCCAACAGTGTGGTGTCATACACCTCCTCCCGTACAACGCTTCATATGGTGCCATGCCAATCATGGTATGGAAGTTATTGTTGTACAAGAGCTCTATCAAAGGTAACTGTTGGTCCCAATCTCCTCCAAAATCCAAAGTACAGCTTCGCAAAGAAATACCCAAGTATCGAATCACCCGCTCCGATTGCTCGTCCGTCCGTGGGTGATAAGTCTGTACTCGGATGGAGTCACGTGCCCGAGTGCTTCATGAAAAACTCCCGAACCGTCTTTGTAAAACACGGATTACGGTCGATACAATGGAGTTTGGTATTCCATGTAATCGTACAATCTCACGATGTAAAGTGGGCAAGCTTCTCAGTGCAGCTGACCCGAATAGGCAGAAGGTGTGCGCACTTTGTCAGCCAATCCACACTAACCCAGATAGCATCATGATGAGACCGTGTCAGGGGCAGTGCAGTCAGAAAGTCCAAAGTAACATTGCCCCACTTCCCGACTGGAATGGGCAAGGTCTGCAGTGTCCCTGCCGGTTTTTGGTACGCAATCTTCCCCTGCTGACAAACGGCACACCTGGACACATGTGTGGCAATGTGTCTCCTCATACTAGGCCACCAGAAGTGAGTGCGCAGATCCTGATACATCTTTTCACTCCCGGGATGAATACTCAATCTGCTCGAGTGTGCCTCCTCTAAAAACTCATTCCGGATCTCCGGATACTCTGGTACTTAAAGGCGGTCTCGGAAGTATAGCAATCCCCGCCTATCTTGAAACGTCGGTAACAAAGACCCCTTATCTTCCCAAGATAATTTCTTCAACCACGTATCTCTACCTTGCGCCTAGAGCACCCTGTCAATCCACTCAGAAAGTATGGTAGGTGTGTATACAGAGCACGCTCCCGTGGCTGCCACTGTGCCAAAAGCATGTCAAATCTCTCTCTTCGGATCAGTCCCCAACATCTCCTCCCTTGACCAACCTGATAAACTTCCCTTTCGAGCATCGGCGACCGTGTTGCCCTTGCCAGAGATGTACTCGATACTACAATCATAATCCTTAATGTATTCGAGCCATCTGCGCTGCCTCATGTTAAGCTCCTATGCGTAAACAGATATTTCAGATTCTTATGGTGGTAAGAATCTGAAATTTGTTACCAGCGAATAATGCCTCCATTGATTCAGCGCATAAATCACTGCAGCCAACTCCGAGATCATGTGTCGGTTAGTTCAGCTCATGCGGTCGCTGTCACCGTCGCCACCCGAGCCCGGTTGCGGAGGCGGGGGCGCCGGGACGTCGGAAGCGGAAGCCGGTAAAATACAAGATGGCAGGTCCATCAAGACCTGCCGCGCGTAGCGGACCCGAAAAACGAAGCGATTGTGGAAGCAACCTGAAAAATTTCATACATGTACTAAAATAAAATCCATGGTGAGTCTCGCCCCTCGGGAACGGACGAGCACATCACCATCACCATACAAACAGTTCATGCATTAGCAACATAGTAAGCCCCGCCCTCCGTGGGCCAGTACTTACGCACACAACATAGATACACACGAGTTTCTGAACCTAGGGTATCTAGCAAGCGCCAAGCGCTCGTAACATGCAATGAGCAGAATATATATACACATATATACAATCATCACAACAATCCGAGAAAAATATGCACATGCGGCTACAGAGCCGACCCTAGGCCGAAACGTCAAAATACCTCGCGGGATTCGGACCAAGTAGACAAAATCCCGGCCCGCAAGGTGCATTCTGCTCAACCCAACCAAGGCAGAAGCCTCACGGAAACCTACTCCGCTGGCTGCTTACCAGGTCTACCTGAAACCCAAAAACAGAACCCAAAAAGGGTGAGTCCTAGAAAGGACCCGTAAGGAATTTGGGGTAAGATAAGCATATGTAACCCTGCAAAACAGAAAGATAGCAATATACAGAATATATGCAACAGAGTACAGAATACCGTGCATGTAAAGAAAATAGATCAGAATCCCGAAGGATGTGCAATTCTAAATCGCCATAAACCCTTATAACGAATCGGAACGACAGCCTCCCTTTAAGAGAGTCAGAAGCCGAAGCTATTACAGAAGCATGGTGCACCAGCTGGGGTAGCGAACCCACAAGCGTCGTAGGGTTAATGCAGACAGTATGCCACAAGACATACACCTACGGACTACGGAATATGGCTTAAGGCATATAATCCCGAAATACTTGCGAGCAGAAAGTGAAACAAAACATATAACTATCTTACCAAAATAACAGAACCAAACCCTTACCTCACAAATCCAGAGTATTAGACCGAATCTGGACGACTTCCACACCGCGACCCGAAACTCAGAAACCTCTCTTTTTCTAACCTCCGAACCTCAGAATCTGTCAATTCAAGTTGAATTAGCAACCTTATCAACCACACTACCAAACTACACCCCCGACCCCAAAACCGAAAATCCGGCAGAATTTCAGTAAAATTCCAAATTTCCACAGAAATGTCAAAATTCAGAACCAACTTAGGCAATGCAAGGTTATACATTGACAAACATAATCCAACAAGCGAACCGATCAAATCCAACCTTAAAACCCTTCATTACCCGACATTTTCCGATAAACCCGCTTAATAGTAACTTTTACATTTCTTACGAAATCAACGTTTGAACTCCAAACCATACCTAAATTCAACTCCAACACCATTTTAACATCCAAACCAACCAAAGCCAAACTCCAACATAGGAAAAGTTTCATTTCAACATTTTGGTTCTTCACCAATTTTTCATCACACTTCCAAATCAAACCATTCAAGCTTCCAATTAATCAAACTAATCACTAATTACACTCCTAAACCAAGAATGCTAACCAATTGCACCAAAATCAACAAAACCCCTTCCTTAAACAAATCGGCCAAAGGGGTTTTCCACCCAACTTATTTTCCATCAAATTGAATCCATACATAAGCTTAGAATCATGCTAGGATTAACATACTTGAAGCATGAATCAAGAAGACAAACACACATCATTTTAGAATTTCCAAGAAATTCGGCCAAATGGGGATTTTTATCCAAGGAGTTTTTTTCCAAAATCCAACACTTGATTAACACTCCCCTACTACCCAAGAACATCATACTAAAAGATGGGAGGAAGAGAATCATCCTAGCTTATAGCTAAGAACAAATCCATAATTCTCAAAACCATCTCTTTTCTTCACTAATCCTTAATTCCAACAAGTAAAGAGAGTTTAGGAAGGAACTTACCACATGAAGGACCCAATTCCTCTTTGATTTCAGCCAAGGAGAAGAACTTTAAGCTTGGAGATGCTCTTCAATGGAGTCGGCGGCAAGGAGGAAGTAGAAGAAGAAGAAGAAAAGAAGTAAAATGAGATATAATCTCACTTTAGGAAAATATATGCCATAATATATTTTCTTTTCTTTTACCCATCCCTCTCATCTTAAATTAGAACAAGACATGTGTCCCTTAATATCTCCCAAATGCTGCCGAAAATAGCAGCTGCTGCCCATGCTGAAATATTTTTATTTTGTGGCCAAACGCAAATTAATCTCCCAACTTTTCCGAAAGTTCCAATTTTTGGCCCAAAAATAACTACCGAACTCCAAATTAAATGAAACTTGGACACAACCCTCAGAATATTATAACATTCATAAAACATGTTTCAAAAGTTTATTTACCATTCGGAGTGTCCTACCGAGCTCGCTGAACCCGAACAAAACCCGACGTGCGAGCGTGTCAACCTGAACCAAAATCCCGTCACGCCAAAATTCCCCAAAATTAATCATAAATTCCATCTTAAATTATAACATGACTTACCCCAAAGCCGTCAGAAAATTTCCATCCCGAGCCCCGGGATTCCCGTCCCGAGCCCCGGGAGTCGCCCGGAACCGAACGTCCCGCCCCAAATATTACTCTCCATAAAAACCTCCGGGACGTTTCCACGACTCCAAAACTACAAACGGCTTCCCAAACTGAGGTCTCGAGAGTGCTACAGAGCCCGCTGTACATCCCGAGACGACCCCGACAACCCCCCGGCGCCAGAAAAATATTTTCGGCGGAAACGTCCGGGGGACCCACACGACCTCAAAAACGAAAGGGTACGCAAAAATGATACTCGGATAAGGCTCAGGAGCCGCCTGAACGCCGAAAAACGTGACACGCAGGCCAAAACCGGAGCCCCGGGTCACACGGTCGCAACCCGCTCGGGTGACCGTAACATCCTCCCCCTTAGGACTCTTGGTCCTCCAAGAGTTGTATCAATCGGCCCAATCTTGCTCGGGGTATCGGTCCTGAATGTCCTTCTCTGTCTCCCAAGTCGCTTCCCGGTCGGTATGATGTGACCACTGAACCTTGACCATGGGGATCAACTTGTTACGGAGTTTCCTGACATCCCTATCCAGAAAGGCTACCGGTACCTCCTGATAAGAAAGATCGGGTTCAGTGTACCTCCTCCACCGGAATCGTCGAGTCGGATCGAGAATGCACTTCTTGACATGCTAACATGGAAGACATTGTGCACGAGAGCAGACTAGGAGGCAATGCTAACCGGTATGCCACCTTACCGACCCGCTCCGAGAATCTCATATGGGCCGATATACCGTGGGGCCAACTTGCCCTTCTTCCCAAATCTGACTGTCCCTCGGATAGGTGCTACCTTGAGTGATGTGGACATCCACCCCACTCCCACACAAGAAACGCCAAGCCCATTCCAAGGCCTCAATGGACCCATGACACGGTCTAGGTCAAAGAAGGTGCAAGAGAGGCTCCAAGCGTTTATGAGGATCATGGCACAAACCGAGGAGCGGAATGAAGATCGAGACCAAGACCTCAAGCTTCAACTCATGGGAATTCAAGTGGAGAAGACCCCAAACCATTTGGGAAGCATCACCTACACTTCCCTTGAAGTCGAGGAGGGCGCCACGCGCCTCACGCGGCACCTCTCCTCCCCCACGCGCCCCACGTGCTCACCACCACCCCGGATCGAGGCGCCACCACCCATGGGCAGCTACCTAGCCTTCCCCAACCTTGGAGATGCCCGGAAGTAGCCCCACTCGCCGGCCAAACGCGCAACGCGCCACTTCAAGGCCGCGCGTGTGGGCCACGCGCCACCATGGTTGGGCCGGCCCAAATTCCTCCAATTTCGGCCCAATCCTCCTTTATATCAGATTTTTATCTTAGTTGACTTATATTTGAACAATATTTATGTTATTGGAAGATGGGAGGAAAGTAGGTTAAAGTGGAGGTCTTTACTCACTAGTTTGTAGTAATGGTTGGTCCTTGCCCTCCATTACCACAAATGGTGGTTACCTTTCACTTTTCCTCACCATTTTTAGTATTATCATTATGATTTCTTTTGTATCATGGAAATGGTAAGTAACCCTAGGGTGTTTGTCAAAAGTGTTACTACACTTTGGACAATAACCTCCACTTACCTTTCCTATTTAAACTAGCAACTAGACATTGTAAAGGTAGAACTCATTTTATGCTTATTGCAGCGAAATTCTCTTCTTCTACAAGAGATCATTTTGGTTCTTGGTTCTCATTTCTACACTCCATTCCCTTGTTCCATAATTTTGGTTCAAGAATTATATCTAGTATTGCTTGATCAAGTAGTTAAGAGGTGCTAGATCCATCTCCTTCCCTTGGCTTCTAAAGTATTGTTCAACCTTGTAGTTGAAAGGTGCTTTGCTAAGCCGAAATTATCAAGAGATTGTTGCTCATCTTCCAAGCTAGATCCTTCCAAAAGTTGATCATTTTCGGTGATCACATCAAGTGGTATCGAGCTTTGTTGCTTGGTTGATGTTTATGTTGTAAGTTTCTTCAAAGAGACCTTTTGTTTTGATTTGCAAACTTTGAAGAAACTACTCTCTTCCTTTCTCAAAGAGTGACCGAAATCTCATGGTCATTTCTTGCAAGGTGAAAGTGCAAAGTTGCCACTTCTTGTAAAGTGCAAAGTTACCATTTCTTGCAAAGTAAAAGTGCAAGTTGTTGTTTTGATGCTATGATGTTGTGAAGTGAAAAGTTTGTTGCTTTTGAAAAGGGATCAAGAAAAGTACAACTCTTAAAGAGAGAGAAAAGTTGTGTGTTCTTGCAAGTTCATCAAGTTCATCTTGAGTTCATATCAAGTTCATCACAAAAGTACATTTGATCCGAAAGTGCTAAACATCTTGCATCCAAAAGTGTTTGTTGCTTGCAAAAACCTTTCTTTACCACACCTTATTTCTTTCAACCCCCATCTACCTTTAAAACTTTTCAAAACCTAGTTTCAAGTAACTAGTGCTCTCTTTTTCTACTTGTTTTCGGTTTTACTAGCTTATTCTTGTGCCCATTGTTGTGTTTACCTAGAACAAGGTTGAAAGAGGTTGTGGACTTGAGAGGTTAAAGCCAATCAAGGGTGATACACCATTGAGAATCCTCCTTGAGTGAAACACAAAAGAGAGAATACAAACACAAAGAGAGGGTTTATACCACTAACTTCATATTTTCAATTGCAAAAGAAAGAAGTCTTTTTTGTAGGTATGTCAACCGATTCATCTTCCTCACCTCCACCTCCTCCTCCTAAGTCAACTTTGGAAGAAACTCTTGTCAACCTCATGCAAGAGCTTAAAGAGATCAAAGTACAAATGGTCACTACCAATGAGAAAGTTACAAGACTTGAGATTGCTCAAGGCAAGCTACCGGAGAGCTCCCATGCCCAAGGTGTGACCGATGCCACAAGAAGGGAACCGCCCCAAAAGACTCCCAAATTGCTCCTAGCATTCGGCCTCTTGGTCCACCAAGGAGGGGCCGAATGGTTGAGGGTTTCGGAGGTTTCGGAGAGTAGTGAAGAACACCAAGCAAGAGCTAGAAACCGCCAAGCTCCCATTGCCACTTGGGAGGAGCTCAAGCATGCCATGAGAGCTCGGTTCATCCCATGCTACTACGAGAGAGAATGTGCTCAAAGGTTGCAACACCTCACCCAAGGCAACCGAAGTGTTGAAGACTACCAAAAGGAGCTTGAAAGTGCCTTGATGAGGGCTAATGTCAAGGAGAATCAAGAGGCAAAGATGGCTCGATTTTTGTATGGTTTGAGAGATGACATCTCTCGTGCGGTAGAGCTTTGTGATTATGGGAGTTATCAAGAGCTAGTGCACAAAGCCACAAGAGTTGAGAAGCAACTCAAGAGAGGAAGTTCCTACACTTCCTACCATGCTTCCAACCGAAACTCATGGAGCAAGCCCACTACCGCCAACAAGCCTTCCACCTCCAAACCCTACCAAACCGCCACCTCCAAGCCTCCCTACTCCTCCCATGCACCACCGAAACCCCCATCTCACCCTACTCCCTATTCCAACCCACTACCGAAAGCACCCTACCCTCCAAGTCTACAAACCCGCCACCTCAAGCAAGAACCGTTGAATGTTTCAAGTGTCTTGGCAAGGGACACTATGCAAGAGAGTGTCCCAACAAGAAGGTTATGGTGATCCGACCCAATGGTGACATTTCAAGTGAAGATGAGGAGGAAGTTCCACATGAACTTCCTAATGAAGAGACCGACGAAGAAGAGGGAGAGTTGCCTCTTGAGGGGCATATCTTGGTCACAAAGAGAGTTCTCCAAAGTTCACCAAGGTTGACCGAAACTTCACAAAGGGAGAATCTCTTCCAAACAAGAGCCTTGGTGAACGGCACACTTTGTAGCCTCATTGTGGATAGCGGTAGTTGTGTGAATGCCGCAAGTGAAGATATGGTCCATGAGTTGCATCTCCCAACCAAGTTGCATCCAAAACCCTACCAACTCCAATGGGTGGATGATAGATCATTTGTCAAAGTGGTGAAGCAAGTTGAAGTGCCAATCCGAATTGGCAAGTATGAAGACACCATCACTTGTGATGTTGTGAGGATGCAAGCCACTCACATCTTACTTGGGAGGCCATGGCAATTTGACAAGGATGCCATTCATCATGGAAATGCCAACAAGTACATCATCTCCCATCAAAGCCGAAACCTAACCTTACTCCCACTCACACCCACTCAAGCTTTACAAGACCAAATCCATTTGGCTAGCAAAGCCGAAAGTAAAAGGAGGGAAATGGGAAGGGAGAAGAGAGAAAGAGTGAGAAGGATCAAGGATCCTTGAGAGAAAAGAAGGAGTGTGCATATGTGGGAAACACTTCAAGAGAGCAAGAGAGAAAACAAGAGTGCATACCCCACTTGGCCAAAGAGAGAGATTTTAAAAGAGCACTTTTGCAAAACAAAACTTGTTTTCTCATGGTTCCAACTTCATGCATGCTAACCCTTGAACAAGTGTCTTCTCTTTCTTTGGATGTGCAGGATCTCTTGAAGGCATATGAGGATGTTTTTGAGGACCCTTGCGGCCTTCCCCATATAGAGGATTGAGCACCAAATTGACTTGATTCCGGGTGCTCCACTTCCCAACAAGGCCGCCTATCGGACTAACCCTCAAGAATCCAAGGAGATCCAAACCCAAGTGCAAGAGTTGCTCCAAAAAGGCTTCATCAAAGAGAGCCTTTCTCCTTGTGCCGTGCCGGTCATCTTAGTGCCCAAAAGTGATGGCACTTGGCGGATGTGTATGGATTGCCGACCCATCAACACCATCACTGTAAAGTATAGACATCCTATCCCTAGACTTGATGATATGCTTGATGAATTGAGTGGTTCATGTGTTTTCTCAAAAATTGATTTGAAAAGTGGATATCATCAAATTCGCATGAAAGAGGGTGATGAATGGAAAACGGCATTTAAAACTAAGATTGGCTTGTATGAATGGAATGTGATGCCCTTTGGATTAACCAATGCCCCTAGTACTTTCATGAGATTAATGAACCATGTTTTGAGGCATTTCATTGGAAAATTTGTGGTTGTCTACTTTGATGACATCTTGGTGTATTCCAAGAACCATGTTGAGCATATTGATCACTTGAAGCATGTGCTAGATACACTTAGGCTTGAGAAGTTGTATGCTAAGTTTGAAAAGTGTGTCTTTGCTACAAGTGAGGTTAACTTTCTTGGATTTGTTGTGGGAAAGCATGGTGTTAGGGTTGATGAAAGTAAAGTGGTAGCAATAAAGGAATGGCCCATTCCTAAGTCCATAACCGAAGTAAGATCATTTCTTGGTCTTGCTAGTTTTTACCGGAGATTTATCAAGGACTTTTCCTCTATTGCCGCCCCTTTACATGAGTTAACTAAAAAGAATAATGTGTTTGCATGGGGTAAAGCCCAAGAGGAGTCTTTTCTTGCTTTAAAGTCTAAATTGATGAGTGCTCCCCGCTTGCTTTACCTAATTTTGAGAAAGTCTTTGAGATTGAATGTGATGCAAGTGGGATTGGCATTGGTGCCGTTTTGCACCAAGAGGGCCGCCCCATTGCATATTTTAGTGAGAAATTGAATGGTGCTACATTGAACTACTCCACTTATGATAAAGAGCTTTATGCTCTTGTGAGATCTTTGCAAGTGTGGAGTCATTACTTGTTGCCTAAGGAGTTTGTGATTCATACGGATCACCTCTCCTTGAAATACCTCCAAGGTCAAGGCAACTTGAATAAAAGGCATGTTAGATGGATAGAGTTCATTGAATCATTTTCCTATGTGATTAAGTACAAGAAAGGGAAAGAAAATGTTGTAGCCGATGCCTTGTCTAGGAGATATGTGCTTCTTACCTCTCTTGATGCTAAGATTATAGGATTTGATTGTTTGAAAGAAATGTATAAGCATGACCTTGATTTTGGTGAGATATATGCTTCTTGTGCTAAGGGTGGCGAAATGGCTACCACATATTTGATGGCTTCTTGTTTAAGTTTAAAAGGCTATGCATACCAAGGAGTTCCATGAGGGAAGTCATCACTAAAGAAGCCCATGGTGGCGGCCTAATGGGCCATTTTGGTGTCCAAAAGACACTAGAGACTTTGAAGGAGAATTTCTATTGGCCGGGCATGAAGAAAGATGTCACAAGGATGTGTGCAAGATGCATCACTTGTCACAAGGCAAAAGCCACTCTCCAACCGAAAGGGAAGTACACTCCTCTTCCTTCTCCTACTCTCCCTTGGGTTGATATTAGCATGGATTTTGTTAGTGGCTTGCCTACAACCTCACATGGACATGATGCTATTTTTGTGGTTGTTGATAGATTCTCTAAAATGGCACATTTCATTCCATGTCATAAGAGTGATGATGCATCTAAAGTGGCCGATTTGTTTTTCAAGCATGTGGTTAAATATCATGGACTTCCTAGGTCAATTGTGAGTGATAGGGATTCTAGGTTTCTTGGACACTTTTGGAGGACCTTGTGGTCTCGGTTGGGAACTAGCTTAATGTTTTCTACCTCTAGTCATCCCCAAACCGATGGACAAACCGAGGTCACTAATAGAACCCTAATCACTATCTTGAGAACCATCCTTAGGAAGAATTTGAAAGAATGGGAGAAATGTTTGCCACATGTTGAGTTTGCTTATAATCGTGCATACCATTCTTCCACCTCATTTAGCCCATTTGAGATTGTGTATGGATTTAATCCTCTAACACCTTTGGACTTGATTGCTTTAAATCATGATGATCAAATTGATGTAAGTGGGCAAAAGAAAGCCCAACAAATGAAAGACTTGCATGCTAAGGTTCATGAACAACTTAACAAGATTAATGAGTCTTATGCAAAAAGGGTGAACAAGGGCAAGAAATTTCGAACCTTTGAGGTAGGGGATTGGGTTTGGTTGCACCTTAGGAAAGAAAGGTTTCCACAAGCTAGGAAGAGCAAACTTTCACCTAGAGGAGATGGACCTTTTCAAATCACAAAGAAGATCAATGATAATGCATATGTTCTTGATTTGCCATGTGATGGTTCATATAATGTTCATGCAACTTTTAATGTTTGTGATTTGCTTCCTTTTGAAGGTGATACGGAAGAACCAAATCCGAGGTCGGATTCTTTTCAAGAGGAGGGAATGATGTGGACATCCACCCCACTCCCACACAAGAAACGCCAAGCCCATTCCAAGGCCTCAATGGACCCATGACACGGTCTAGGTCAAAGAAGGTGCAAGAGAGGCTCCAAGCGTTTATGAGGATCATGGCACAAACCGAGGAGCGGAATGAAGATCGAGACCAAGACCTCAAGCTTCAACTCATGGGAATTCAAGTGGAGAAGACCCCAAACCATTTGGGAAGCATCACCTACACTTCCCTTGAAGCCGAGGAGCGCCACGCGCTTCACGCGCCACCACTCCTCTCCCACGCGCCCCACGCGCTCACCACCACCCCGGACCGAGGCGCCACCACCCATGGGCAGCTACCTAGCCTTCCCCAACCTTGGAGATGCCCGGAAGTAGCCCCACTCGCCGGCCAAACGCGCAACGCGCCACTTCAAGGCCGCGCGCCACCATGGTTGGGCCGGCCCAAATTCCTCCAATTTCGGCCCAATCCTCCTTTATATCAGATTTTTATCTTAGTTGACTTATATTTGAACAATATTTATGTTATTGGAAGATGGGAGGAAAGTAGGTTAAAGTGGAGGTCTTTACTCACTAGTTTGTAGTAATGGTTGGTCCTTGCCCTCCATTACCACAAATGGTGGTTACCTTTCACTTTTCCCTCACCATTTTTAGTATTATCATTATGATTTCTTTTGTATCATGGAAATGGTAAGTAACCCTAGGGTGTTTGTCAAAAGTGTTACTACACTTTGGACAATAACCTCCACTTACCTTTCCTATTTAAACTAGCAACTAGACATTGTAAAGGTAGAACTCATTTTATGCTTATTGCAGCGAAATTCTCTTCTTCTACAAGAGATCATTTTGGTTCTTGGTTCTCATTTCTACACTCCATTCCCTTGTTCCATAATTTTGGTTCAAGAATTATATCTAGTATTGCTTGATCAAGTAGTTAAGAGGTGCTAGATCCATCTCCTTCCCTTGGCTTCTAAAGTATTGTTCAACCTTGTAGTTGAAAGGTGCTTTGCTAAGCCGAAATTATCAAGAGATTGTTGCTCATCTTCCAAGCTAGATCCTTCCAAGAGTTGATCATTTTCGGTGATCACATCATTGAGCCAAACCCTATCCCCAAACTAAAACTCCGAGCCGTACGGCGGCGGTTCGCATAAGCAGTGGTGCGGTCATTCGCGGTTTTGATCCGCGCCTGTATCAATCTGATCTTCGCCGTAGTCTCCTCAATAAGCTCGGGTCCCAGCTCAACTCTATCAGACGCATCTGTCCAACAGTGTGGTGTCATACACCTCCTCCCGTACAACGCCTCATATGGTGTCATGCCAATCGTAGTCCGGAAGGCTGTTGTTGTACGAGAACTCAATCAAAGGCAAGCTGCTGGTCCCAATCTCCTCCAAAATCCAAAGTACGGCTTCGCAAAGATATCCTCCAATATCTGAATCACCCGCTCCGATTGCCCGTCATGCGTGGGTGATAAGTCTGTACTCGGATGGAGTCGCATGCCCAGTGCTTCATGAAAAGCTCTCGAAACCGTGCCGTAAAACGCGGATCACGGTCAGATACAATGGAGTCTGGTACTCCATGTAATCTTACTATCTCCCTGATGTAAAGCCGGGCAAGCTTCTCCAGAGGACCGAATAGGCAGAAAGTGTGCGCACTTTGTCAGCCGATCCACAATAACCCAGATAGCATCATGGCGAGACCGTGTCAGGGGCAGTGCAGTCAGAAAGTCCATAGTAACATTGCCCCACTTCCAGACTGGAATGGGCAAAGTCTGCAGTGTCCCTGCCGGTTTCTGGTGCTCAATCTTCACCTGCTGACAAACGGCACACCTAGACACATGTGTGGCAATGTGTCTCCTCATACTAGGCCACCAGAAGTGAGTACGCAGATCCTGATACATCTTCTCACTCCCGGGATGAATACTCAATCTGCTCGAGTGTGCCTCCTCTAAAATCTCATTCCGGAGCTCCTGATCCTCTGGTACATAAAGGCGGTCTCGGAAGTATAGCAATCCCTGCTTATACTGAAACGTCGGTAACAAAGACCCCTTATCTTCCCCAGATAACTTCTTCAACCCCGGATCTCTACCTTGCGCCTCGCGCACCCTGTCAAGCCACTCAGAATGTATGGTAAGTGTGTACGCCTGAGCACGCTCCCAGAGCTGCCACCTGTACCAAAGGCATGTCAAATCACTCTCCTCGGATCGGTCACCAACATCTCCTCCCTTGACCAACCCGGTATACTTCACCTTTCGGTGCATTGGCAACCGTGTTGCCCTTGCCAGAGATGTACTCGATACTACAATCATAGTCCTTAATGTATTCGAGCCATCTGCGCTGCCTCATGTTAAGCTCCTTCTGCGTAAACAGATATTTCAGACTCTTATGGTCGGTAAGAATCTGAAATTTATTACCAAGCGAGATAATGCCTCCATTGTTTCAGCGCATAGATCACTGCAGCCAACTCCAGATCATGTGTCGGATAGTTCAGCTCATGCGGTCGCAGCTGCCTCGACCCATAAGCTATCACATTACGATCCTGCATCAACACACACCCCAAACCGGACGTGGAAGCATCCGTATATATCACATACGGTAAACTCGGATCTGGAAGAGTCAGAATCGGAGCGTTAGTCAACTGCCGCTTCAACTCCTGAAAATTCTGCTCACACTTCTCTATCCGGATAAGCGGCTGACCCTTCTTGGTCATCTGTGTAAGCGGAGATGCTAAAATAGAGAATCCCGGTACAAATCTCCGATAATATCCTGCTAACCCCAAGAAGCTCCTGATCTCCCGTACCGTGGTAGGTTGCTTCCAATCCCGAACTGCCCTCACCTTCTCTGGATCCACAGACAAACCATGCTCAGAAATAACGTGTCCCAGAAAGGTGACTTCCCGAATCCAGAACTCACACTTTGAGAATTTAGCATAAAGCTGATGTTCCCAAAGTGTCTGCAGAACTACCCTCAGATGCTCCCGATGCGAGTCCTCATCCCGAGAATATATCAGAATATCATCAATAAAGACCACCACAAATGAGTCCAAGTACGGCCGGAACACCCGATGCATCAGATCCATGAATGCCGCTGGAGCATTGGTCAGCCCGAATGGCATGACCGTAAACTCAAAGTGTCCATATCGGGTGCGGAAAGCAGTCTTAGGTATGTCCTCTTCCTTCACCCTAAGCTGAAAGTACCCAGATCGTAGATCAATCTTCGAGAAAACTCTCGAATCCCGAAGCTGATCAAAAAGATCGTCAATCCTCGGCAACGGATACTTATTCTTCACAGTAAGGGCATTCAACCGTCTGTAATCTATACAAAGTCGGAGCGTCCCATCTTTCTTCTTTACAAACAGAACCGGAGCACCCCACGGTGAAGTGCTCGGTCGGATGAAGCCCTTCTGCTGTAATTCCTCCAACTGCTTCTTTAACTCCTGCATCTCAGAAATGGGCATCCGATAAGGAGGAATAGATATCGGAGCAGTACCCGACTGCAGGTAGATCTCAAACACAATTTCCCGCTCTGGTGGTAATCCGGATAACTCCTCCGGAAATACCTGCGGAAAATCTCGAACCACTGGTATACTATCTAGCTTCACCCTAGTATCAGCCTCATTCAGATCAAAACATTCCCCTACACCAACTATCGACAGCTGATCCAGAATCTGCAACTCTGTACTATGCTGTGCGATAGTCAAACCAGTCGGAGCCATGAGAGGTAGTACCTCTCCAGAAACCATAATGGTACGGGCTGCACAATCAATGTGCACAGAATTCTTGGATAGTCAGTCCATCCCAAGAATAATATCATAGTTCGGCGTATCTAAAACCAACAAATCCGATACTATCGATGCCCGCCTACGAATACCGTACAACCCCGAACCATCCCATTGGAAAATGCGGCCCGACTCCCGGCGGTCTTTACTAAATACATCTGCGGCAAAGTACTAACAGACAAATGCAGAGATGTAACACATTTCTGTGTTACAATAGAAATAGATGCACCTGTATCAAATAATGCATGAACAGGCGTATCATTCAGAAATACCGTACCTTGCGTAACTCCTGCCGAGTCGAGCCTCCCGCTGGCCGGTGCCTCGCTCTTGACTAGGTCCTCCCCGATGACTAGGGCCTCCTCGCCGACTAGGACCTCCTGCTCTATCTGAAAACTCGTCTGCCCTAGGCTGCTGCGGTGGAGGGGGTGGCTGAAGCTGCTGTCGCTGCTGAGGTCTCGGGCCACCCCGATGAAACCCACGCCCTCGCGGCGCGTTGGGCTGTGCCCGAGACTGCGGACGCTGAAGACTGCCAAAACCCTGCCCTACCGTCAGGGGGCAATCCCGTACCCAGTGAGTATCAGACCCGCATCGCAAACATCAGCCCTCCTGCCGGTAACGTGCTCCCCTGCCTCCGCTAGACTGCCCAGGCCTGTTCTGCCGTCCAGAAACCTGCCGGGGTCCCTGCTGAGTGGAACCCCTCGAACTCCCCTGACCTCGCTGCGAGATGAGGCGACTCTCAACTTCCTCCTGCTCGAGGAGTTGAGCCTTATGAACTGCCTCCCGATATGTAGTAATGTCCAACGGCCTCAGAGCCCACCTGTACTCGGGGCGCAGTCGACGGATAAACCTCTTTGCCTTCTCCTCCTCCATACCATGGTACTGCGGTACGTAGTGGATAAGCCTGTCAAACTCGCGCTCATACTCTGCGACAGTCCTGTCTCCCTGATGAAGCTCATCAAACTGTGCCTGACGCAGATCTCTAGCTGCAGCCCCGATAAATCTCCGATGGAACAGTTGTGTAAACTGCTCCCAGGTAACGTCCACCTCCTGATCGGGTGCTAGCCCCGCATTCGCCCTCAGATTACCCTGAAGGCTCCTCCACCAATGATCTGCTCCCTCCTGCAGATTAAACGTGGCAAGGGATACCATCACTGTAGAAGGTAGGTGTAACCTCCCAAGGAGCTTGTCAATCTCCATAAACCACGTCTCCGCTGCCTCGGGACCTCCCCTGCCATCAAACTTCTTAGGGTTCAAACGCTGGAACCTCTCCAACAATCGGACATCATCAGAGTCAGAGTGATGCCCCGAACCTCCCCGTCGTCGGTGGGTCCGACGGGTGATATCAGAATCCAGCTCAATAATCATTCGTCGCTGTCGAGGGGCTGATGTGTCTCTGGTCGAGCGATCGGAGCGAGCTACGTAGGCTGCGCTCCGCTCCGGTCGTACCCTCCGTGATCGCGGATTCCTGCGCTCCTCGTCCTCCTCAGACTCACTCTCAGATCATGCCCGTACATGAGTATGGGTGGTAGTCCGGGTATGGCTACTCACCCTTCCGTCAGAATGTACAGACGGTGCCACGACTGAATCCTCCCGCACCTGTGACTGTATCGGAACCTGTTCCGGGACTAGTGTCCTCAACAACTGCTGAACCTGTTCCAGCACATGAACCAAAGCAGTGGTAGACCCCTGACCCTGCTGTACAACCGGTGGCGGGGTATGTATCTGCTCTTCCCCAGAATCCCTCTGCCTCTCATCCCTATCTCTCGGAGGCGTGGGATTACGGTCCCCTCCCTCCGGTCGCAAATCACGCTGTCTACGCGTGTTAACCATTCCTGAAACATTTCGGACCAAACAGAGTCCAGACCAATTAGTCACTTCTAATCCCTATAGAAACTAGCAGCAGCTTTCTAAGGCTCTGTAGTGCAATGCAGTACTTGACACAGAAGTTATTTCTCAAAATAATAAAATCATGTACTCCACAAAATCACAGAAGCAGTTCATGCTTATTTCACCAAATCTTTTCCTAACACGCAATTTTACGTACCTGAAACTTTTCCACAATCCTTTACTTGTAATACTTTTACCAAAATCCAGAAATTCTGGATTTCGTACTCTGCAACTACGGGATAACTTGAAGGACCAAACTTTGTTCCACAATTTTATTTTAAAGTTGTTCAAGTAAGGAGGTGGCCAATCTCCGTACCAAACCATTCTAAAATAAAATGTACAACAACAGTTGTCACTACAAGTCACCACTGATGACCAATACGGTCACTTACCTGCTATGATACCAACTTGTCACCGCACGCCACCCGAGCCCGGTTGCGGAGGCGGGGGCGCCGGGACGTCGGAAGCGGAAGCCGGAAAAATACAAGATGGCAGGTCCATCGAGACCTGCCGCGCGTAGCGGACCCGAAAAACGAAGCGATTGTGGAATCAACCTGAAAAATTTCATACATGTACTAAAATAAAATCCATGGTAAGTCTCGCCCCTCGGGAACGGACAAGCACATCACCATCACCATGCAAACAGTTCATGCATTAGCAACATAGTAAGCCCCGCCCTCCGTGGACGAGTACTTACGCACACAACATAGATACACACAGAGTTTCCTGAACCTAGGGTATCTAGCAAGCACCAAGCGCTCAGAACATGCAATGTAGATGTAATATATATACACATATATACAATCATCACAACAATCCAGAAAAAATATGCACATGCAGCTACAGAGCCGACCCTAGGCCTAAACGTCAAAATACCTCGCGCGGGATTCGGACCAAGTAGACAAAATCCCGGCCCGCAAGGTGCAGCTGCTGCTCAACCCAACCAAGGCAGAAGCCTCACGGAAACCTACTCCGCAGGCCGCTTACAGTCTACCTGAAACCCAAAAACAGAACCCAAAAAGGGTGAGTCCTAGAAAGGACCCGTAAGGAATTTGGGGTAAGATAAGCATATGTAACCCTGCAAAACAGAAAGATAGCAATATACAGAATATACGCAACAGAGTACAGAATATCGTGCATGTAAAGAAAATAGATCAGAATCCCGAAGGATGTGCGATTCTAAATCGCCATAAACCCTTATAACGAATCGGACAGCGGCCTCCCTTTAAGGAGTCGGAAGCCGAAGCTATTACGAAGCATGGTGCACCACCGGGGTAGCGAACCCACAACCTGCCGTAGGGTTAATGCAGACAGTATGCCACAAGACATACACCTACGGACTACGGAATATGGCTTAAGGCATATAATCCCGAAATACTTGCAATGAAAGTGAAACAAAACATATACCTATCTTACCAAAATAACGAGACCAAACCCTTACCTCACAAATCCAGTATTAGACCGAATCTGACGACTTCCACACCGCGACCCGAAACTCGAAACCTCTCTTTTCTAACCTCCGAACCTCGAGAATCTGTCAATTCAAGTTGAATTAGCCTCCTTATCGACCACTCTACCAAATTACACCCCCGACCCCAAAACCAACCATCCGGCAGAAGTCCCGTAAAATTCCAGATTTCCACAGACATGTCAGAAGTCAGAACCACCCTCCACAATGCAAGGTTATACATTGACAAACAGCATACCACAAGCAGAACTGATCAAATCCAAACTTAAAACCCTTCATTACCCGACATTTTCCTATAAACCCGCTTAATAGTAACTTTTACATTTCTTACCCGAAATCAACGTTTCGAACTCCAAACCATACCTAAATTCAACTACAACACCATTTTAACATCCAAACCAACCAAATCCAAACTCCAACATAGGAAAAGTTTCATTTCAACATTTCGGTTCTTCACCAATTTTTCATCACACTTCCAAATCAAACCATTCAAGCTTCCAATTAATCAAACTAATCACTAATTACACTCCTAAACCAAGAATGCTAACCAATTGCACCAAAATCAACAAAACACCTTCCTTAAACAAATCGGCCAAAAGGGGGTTTTCCACCCAACTTATTTTCCATCAAATTGAATCCATACATAAGCTTAGAATCATGCTAGGATTAACATACTTGAAGCATGAATCAAGAAGACAAACACACATCATTTTAGAATTTCCAAGAAATTCGGCCAAATGGGGATTTTTATCCAAGGAGTTTTTTCCAAAATCCAACACTTGATTAACACTCCCCTACTACCCAAGAACATCATACTAAAAGATGGGAGGAAGAGAATCATCCTAGCTTATAGCTAAGAACAAATCCATAATTCTCAAAACCATCTATTTAATTCACTAATCCTTAATTCCAACAAGTAAAGAGAGTTTAGGAAGGAACTTACCACATGAAGGACCCAATTCCTCTTTGATTTCAGCCAAGGAGAAGAACTTCAAGCTTGAAGGATGCTTCAATGGTGTCGGCAGCAAGAGGAAGAAGAAGAAGAAGAAAAGAAGTAAAATGAGATATAATCTCATTTTAGGAAAATATATGCCATAATATATTTTCTTTTCTTTTACCCATCCCTCTCATCTTAAATTAGAACAAGACATGTGTCCCTTAATATCTCCCAAATGCTGCTGAAAATAGCAGCTTCTGCCCATGCTGAAATATTTTTATTTTGTGGCCAAACGCAAATTAATCTCCCAACTTTTTCGAAAGTTCCAATTTTTAGCCCAAAAATAACTACTGAACTCCAAATTAAATGAAACTTGGACACAACCCTCAGAATATTATAACATTCATAAAACATGTTTCAAAAGTTTATTTACCATTCCGGAGTGTCCTACCGAGCTCGCTGAACCCGAACAAAACCCGACGTGCGAGCGTGTCAACCTGAACCAAAATCCCGTCACGCCAAAATTCCCCAAAATTAATCATAAATTCCATCTTAAATTATAACATGACTTACCCCAAAGCCGTCAGAAAATTTCCATCCCGAGCCCCGGGATTCCCGTCCCGAGTCCCAGGAGTCGCCCGAACCGAACGTCCCGCCCCAAATATTACTCTCCATAAAAACCTCCGGGACGTTTCCACGACTCCAAAACTACAAACAGATTCCCAAACTGAGGTCTCGAGAGTGCTACCGAGCCCGCTGTACATCCCGAGACGACCCAGACAACCCCGGCGCCGGAAAAATATTTTGGCGAAACGTCCGGGGACCCACACGACCTCAAAACGAAAGGGTTCGCCAAAATGATACTCGGATAGGGCTCGTGAGCCGTCTGAACGCCGAAAAACGTGACCCGCAGGCCAAAACCGGAGCCCCGGGTCACCCGGTCGCAACCCGCTCGGGGTGACCGTAACAGATGTCCTCATCACATAAGCTATCACATTACGATCCTGCATCAACACACACCCCAAACTAGACGTGGAAGCATCCGTATAAATCACATACGGTAAGCTCGGATCTGGAAGTATCGAATCGGAGCTTTAGTCAACCGCCGCTTCAACTTCAAAATTCTCGCCACACCTATCGGACCGGATAAACGGTGACCCTTCTTGGTCACCGTGTGTAAGCGGAGATGCCAGAATAGAAAATCCCAGTACAAACCTCCGATAATATCCTGCTAACCCCAAGAAGCTCCTGATCTCTCGTACCGTGGTAGGTTGTTTCCAATCCCGAACTGCCCTCACCTTCTCTGGGTCCACAGACAGACCATGCTCAGATATAATATGTCCCGTAAAACTAACTTCCCGAATCCGAACTCACACTTTGAAAATTTAGCATAAAGTTGACGTTCCCAAAGTGTCTGAGAACTATCCTCGGATGCTCCCGATGCGAATCCTCATCCCTAGAATATATCAATATCATCGATAAAAACCACCGAAATGAGTCCAAGTACGGTCGGAACACCCGATGCATCGATCCATGAATGCCGCCGTAGCATTGGTCAGCCCAAATGGCATGACCGTAAACTCAAAGTGTCCATATCGGATGCGGAAAGCAGTCTTAGGTATATTCTCATCCTTCACCCTAAGCTGAAAATACCCAGATTGAGATCAATCTTCAAGAAAACTCTCGAACCCGAAGTTGATCAAAAAGGATCATCAATCCTCGACAACGGATACTTATTCTTCAAAGTAAGAGCATTCAACCGTCTGTAATCAATGCAAAGTCGAAGCGTCCCATCTTTCTTCTTAACAAACAGAACCGGAGCACCCCACGGTGAAGTGCTCGGTCGGATGAAGCCCTTCTGCTGTAATTCCTCCAACTGCTTCTTCAACTCCTGCATCTCAGAAATAGGCATCCGATAAGGAGGAATAGATATCTGAGCAGGACCCGACTGTAGGTGGATTTCAAACACAATTTCTCGCTCTGGTGGTAATCCGGGCAACTCCTCCGGAAATACCTGCGGAAAATCCTAAACCACTGGTAAACTATCCAACTTCAATATAGTACCAGCCTCATTCAGATCCTAGCATTCCCCTACACCGACTATCGACAGTGCTGTGCGATAGTCAAACCAGTCGGAGCCGTGAGAGGTAGTACCTCTCCAGAAACCATAATGGTACGGTTTGCACAATCAATGTGCACAGAATTCTTGGATAACCAGTCCATCCCAAGAATAAAATCATAGTTCGGCGTGTCTAAAACCAACAAATCCAATACTATCAGATGTCCGCCTACAGATATCGTACAATCCTGAACCATCTCATTGGAAAACAGAAACTGACTCCCAGCAGTTTTTACTAAAAACATTTGAGGCAAAGTACTAACAGACAGATGCAGAGATGTAACACATATAGAAATAGATGCTCCTATATCAAATAACGCATGAACCGGTATCTCATTCGGAAATATAGTACCTTACAGAACTTCCTGCTGACTCAAGCCTCCCTGCTGGCTAGTGCCTGCCTGCTGACCAGGTCCTCCCTGATGACTAGGGCCTCCCCTCACCATAACGAAAACTATCCTGCTCTGAGCTGCTGTGGTGGAGGGGGTGGCTGAAGCTGCTGTCGCTGCTGAGGTCTCGGGCCACCCCGCTGAAACCCACGCCCTCGCGGCGCGTTGAGCCGTGCTCGAGGCTGTGGACGCTAAAGACTGCCAAAACCCTGCCCTAAAGTCAGAGGGCAATCCCGTACCCAAAGAGTGTCAGACCTGCAACGTAAACATCGGCCCTCCTGCCGGTAACAAAGTCGACCGGGGTGATACCTACTGCAAATCAGACAAGGTCGTGCCGGTGGTGCTCCCCCTCTGCCTCTACTAGACTGCCCAGGCCTGTTCGGCCGTCCAGAAATCTGCCGGGTCCTGCTGTGTGGAGCCCTCGTACTCCCCTGACCTCGCTGCGAGGTGAGGCGACTCTCAACCTCCTCTTCCATACCATGGTACTGCAGTACGTAGTAAACCAGCCGGTCAAACTCTCGCTCATACTCTGCGACAATCCTGTCTCCCTGATGAAGCTCAACAAATTGTGCCTGACGCAGATCCCTGGCTACATCCTCGCTGCACTGCTGGTGGAAAATGTAGCCTCCCCCAGGAGTTTATCAACTCCTGCAAACCAAATCTCTACTACCTCTGGCCCTTCTCGGTCATTGAACCTCGGGGGGGTTCAAACTCTGAAACCTCTCCAGAAGTCTGACCTCGTCGGCGGGTGCCTCGAATCTCCCGTCGTTGATGGGACCGACGAGAAGTCTAGGTGTCGTAGTGACCATCCTCCTCGGAGTCACTCACTTACCACTCCCAAAGCTGTGGCGAGCAGTGGCTTAAATCTCACTATCACCACCTAATCAGAATGCCCTTACAGTGGCATGATCAGATCTTCCCCTGACTACTGCCGCCCCTGAACCAGCTGGGCTGGCGGGTAATACCAAATCAGAGAGGGGTCCCTACGACCGCTAAACCTCGGGGGAGGCGGTGAGTGTGGTTGTTCAGACCCTGGTTACGCTGAACCCATATCCTATTCCACGGAGGTGTGGGATCCCAGTCCCACCCCTTCGGTACCAAATCACGCTATTCGCGTGTAGTACACATTTCCTTACACCAAGTCCAACCAGAAAACAATTTTTCCCAAACCAAATTTCCAAACCATATACCAACTCAACCCATAACAAACAGTCCAAACCCTATCTCTCGGAGGCGTGGGATTACGGTCCCCTCCCTCTCGATCGCAAATCACGCTGTCTACGCGTGTTAACTATACTCAAACATTTCAGACCAAACAGAGTCTTGACAAATCGGTCACTCCTAATCCCTACAGAAGCTAGCAGCAGTTTTCTAAGGCTCTGTAGTGCAATGCAGTACTTGACACAGAAGTTATTTCCCAGAATGATAAAATCATGTATTTCACAAAATCACAGAAGCAGTTCATGCTTATTTCACCAAATCTTTTCCTAACACACAATTTTACGTACCCGAAACTTTTTCCACAATCCCTTACTCGTAATACTTTTACCAAAATCCAGAAATCCTAAGCTCAGTAAACTCCAACTACCGTGATAACTTGAAGGACCAAACTTTGTTTCACAATTTTATTTTAAAGTGGTTCAAGTAAGGAGGTGGCCAATCTCCATACCAAACCATTCTAAAACAAAATGTACAACATTAGTTGTCACTACAAGTCACCACTGGCGACCAATATGGTCACTTACCTGCTCTGATACCAACTTGTCACCGCACGCCACCCGAGCCCGGTTGCGGAGGCGGGGGCGCCGGGACGTCGGAAGCGGAAGCCGGAATGAATAGGAATGGCAGGTCCATCGAGACCCGCCGCGCGTAGCGGACCCGAATGAGTGAAAGCAACCTGATTCATACGAAGCAACCTAAAATCCATGGTTTCGTGCATATAAACGGAAAATAAACATCCAAACATACAATTCATGCATTAGCAACAGAGTAAGCCCCGCCCTCCGTGGACGAGTGCTTACGCACCAAAACATAGATACATACAGAGTTCACAGAACCTAAGGTGTCTAGCAAGCGCCAAGCGCTCAGAACATGCACAGAACAGAATATATACACATATATACAAATATACAATCACAACAATCCGAGAAAGTATGCACATGCAACTACAGAGCCAACCCTAGGCCTAAGTATCCAAATACCTCGCGGGATTCAGATCAAAAAGACAATCCCGGGCCGCAAGTGCAAATGCTAAAACACACCCAAGGTAGAAACCTCACGGAAACCTACTCCGCAGGTCGCTTATCAGTCTACAGAAACCCAAAAACAGAACCCGAAGAAGGGTGAGTCCTAAAAGGACCCGTAAGGGATATGGGGTAAGGTAAGTATATGTAACCCTGCAAAACAGAAAGAAGATAGCAATATATGCAACGAATACGGAATAACATGCATGTACGGAAAATAGATCGGAGTCCCGAAGGATGTGCGATTCTAAATCGCCATAACCCTTATAACAAATCGGACAGCGGCCTCCACTAAGGGAGTCGGAAGCCGAAGCTATTACGAAGCATGGTGCACCAGTGGGTAGCGAACCCACAACTGTCATAGGGTTAGCAGACAGTATGCCATAAGACATACTCCTACAAACTACAGAATATGCCCAAAGGCATAAAATTCCGAAATACTAGCAGAACAGAAAATGAAACCAAAACATATACTTATCTTACCAAAACAACATAACCAAACCCTTACCTCAAAAATCCAGAGTATTAGACCGATTCGGACAACTCCTACACCGTGCCCCGAAACTTAGAACTTCTCTTTTCCTAACCTCCGAACCTCGAAATCTGCCAAACCAAGTTGAATTAGAAACCTTACTAACCACACTACCAAACTACACCCCGACCCCAAAACCGAAAATCCGGAATTTCCGTAAAATTCCAGATTTCCACGAAACATCGAATTCAGAACCAACTTAGACAATGCAAGATTATACATTGACAAACATAATACAACAAGCCTTAAAAACCTTAAACCCTTCATTACCCGACATTTTCCGATAATCCCGCTTAATTGTAACTTTTTTTCATTTCTTAACCGAATTCAACATTTCAAACTTCCATCCACTCCTAAATTCAACCCCAACACCATATTAACATCCAATTTAACCAAAATGAAACTCCAACATTGAAAAAGAATCATTCCAAAATTCGGTTCTTAACCAACTTTTTATCCAACTTCCAATTCAATCCATTCAATCTTCCAAACAACCATTCTAATCACCAATTTCACTTCTAAACTAAGCATGCTATCCAATTGCATCCAAATAACAAAATCCATTATTGAAAACCAACATTCAAAATCGGCCATTTGGGGTTTTCTTACCCAACATGTTCTCCATCAAATTGAATCCATACATAAGCTTAGAATCATGCTAGGATTAACATACTTGAAGCATGATCCAAGAACACAAACACACACCATTTTAGAAAATCTCCAAAAATTCGGCCATAATAGGGTTCTAGCATCCAAGGAGTTTTTCCAAAATCTAACACTTGATTATCACTCCCATACAACCCAAGAACAACATACTAAAAGATGGGAGGAAGAGAATCATCCTAGCTAGTAGCTAAGAACAAACTCATAATTCTCCAAAAATCCTCATTTCAACACCAATCTTCAATTCTAACAAGAAAAGAGGAGAATAGGAAAGATGCTTACCACAAGTAGCATCCAATTCCTCTTTGATTTCTACCAAGAATAAGAACTTCAAGCTTGAGTTGAGCTCCAATGGTGGCGGATGCAAGGAAGAAGAAGAAGAAAGAAAAGAAAAGAAATGAGGTAAGTCTCATTTTATGAAAATATAAGCCTTATATATTTTCCTCACTTTAAGCCCATACCATTTCATCTTAAATTGAAAATAGGACAAGTGTCCTATTTCTTCCCCACTTCCAGCCGAAAAAAGCAAATGCTGCCCATACACATTTTATTAATTTTGCAACCAAATGCAAATTAACTCCCAATTTTTCAGAAAGTTCCAATTCTATTTGCCAAAAAATAATTACCGAATTCAAAAATTAACGAAACTTGGACACAACCATCAGAATATTATAACATTCACAAAATATTTTTCAGAAGTTCATTTACCATTCGGAGTGTCCTACCGAGCTCGCTGAACCCGAACAAGTCCCGACGTGCGGCGTGTCAACTCGAACCAAAATTCCGTCACTCCAAAATTCTACAAAAATACCCATAAATTCCATCTTAAATTATAACACAACTTACCCCAAAGCCGTCAGAAAATTTCCATCCCGAGCCCGGGATTCCCGAACCGAGCCCCGCCCCATCGCCGGGACTCCACAACCACCTCCGTGACGTCTCTACGACTCCAAAGCAACAACGGAGTCCCAAACTGAGATCTCGAGAGAAGCTACCGAGCCCGCGAGTGGGTTCCGAGGCGACCCACAACCCCGGTCCGGAAAAATATTTTCGACATGGAAAGGTCAACGCCTCCACGCGACCTCAAATACGGAAGGCCTCGCCAAAGGAGATACTTCAAAGATAGGGCTCGGTAACCGCGATGGCAAAGCACTTTGTGAAAGCGAGTCCAAAACCGGAGACTCAAGGCACCCGGATGCAACCCGCATCATGCTAAGGTATCCGAGAACACCGGCGAAGCCTCCAGCGAAGCCATTCTGCGAAGCCTCAAGGCGAGGGCTAGGCTTCCTTAAACAAGGTGTTCCGGCGATGGCAAGGCCTTCAGCGAAGCCATTTCCCAAACCCCCAAGGCGAAGCCCTCATGCAACAATGTCCACTAGAAGTCCTTAAGGTAAAGGAAAGGCATTCCTTCGGAGCTTCCAGGCGGAGGCGAAGCCTCTGGGCGAAGTCATCCCATCAAGTCTCCTGCCAAAGGCCACGTCAACAACAAGAAGACTTCCGGTTCAGACGCTAAGGAAGAGTTTCCCTCTGCGAAGCCTCAAGCAAGATGAAGCCTTCTCCGCGAAGCCCCAAGAGAAGGCGAGGCCAAACCAGACAAAGCCTTCTCCGCAAAGCTTCCTAACGAGGGCGAAGCCTTCAGAGCGGGGCCTCCGGTCGACGAAGCCTTCCAAAGAAAGCCACCTAAGCTTATTAAGTCGGCCAAACCACTCCCGACCATTCGGCCCCTCCCGCCTTTTACGCCGACACTTGGGAGCGAACTTATCTACCTTTTTATCTTTTAGTCGACATGCATGCAAAAGTACTATACACTTTATGGCATGCATGCACCTTTTTGTAAAAGTCTGTTCCTTCCCTATAAAAGGAACAAGAGGCTCCTAGAATAGGTAGAACATATGTAAAGCTTAAGAAGGACAATTCCTTAAGCCCGGTTCTGACCCCCTTGCTATATTCCGCCATCCCCCTGTATTGATTGTTTATCATCAAGTTTAATATCTAGTATTGCTTAATCTCGTAGTTAAGAGGTGCTAGATCTTCCATACTCCCCAGGCTTATCGCAGATATTGCCCAACCTCGTAGTTGGGAGGTGTCTGTGGCCGAATCAATACATCTTTGTTAGTCGTCTACTTCAAGCTAGATCTGCTCTTACGTAAGATCTCGCGTATTCGCTTAAAGTGTACCCGTGATCGTATCAAGTGGTATCAGAGCCAGATCGCTTGCTGGAGTTGTTTGTGATTTCTTCAAGGTTAAATCCTTTAATTTCTACTTGAAGAAAGATTTATCTTTGCATTTTTCAAACCGTGTTATACTCTGTTCGTCTCTGTATCTCCCCTATCCGCTTTTCGTTTCGGTTTATCTGTTGTGTTGATTCAGTGTTAGGAGTTGTTGTGGTGTTAGCAACTTCATAAATCAAAAGTCAAAAAAAAAGAGAGAGAAGAAGAAGAAAAAGAGAGAAGAAAAGAAAAAGAAAAAGGAAGCGATTGCGGTTTTGCGAAGTCGCAAATCTCAGTTTTATTCGAAACCGCAACGTGCAAAGATTTATACGCTCAAAAGAGTGAGGTTGTAGTTGAAAAGTGAAGAGAAGTGGTGTATAAGGCTTGGTTGTGAAAAGCGTAGAAGAAATCGAATCTGTGTTCTTATTGTTCTTGGTGTTCATATGAGTGTTCATATCTATTCATTCCACAACTCATATGAACAGTGACCTTGATCTAATTTCGGTTTCAACTTTGAGCCAAAAGTGTTTGTGCGCCAAAAACCTCATTTCTAACCCTCTTGTATATCGTTGCCAAAACCCCCCTCCATTTTAACCTAGCTTGCTTCAAGTAACTAGTACTTCTTGCTTAAAGATTTTTGCATGCTAGTGGTTATCTTGTGATATTCATTGTCGGGTTTGGCCTTGGGAAGAGCAAGCTTTGAGAGCTAAACAAGAGGAAAGAAAGAAAGCCGAGTGTGACCCCGCGCAAAAAGGGCAAACCCCTTCGCGGCAGGAGAGACCCCAAACACGTGAGGAGCTTGAGCGGACTAATTTTATTGTTTAAATGTGCAAAGCGATCCCATGGCGGATAAAAATTTCTATGGGGTTGATCTATCGGTGGGCGATACCAACATGGAAAAGACTTATGGCATTGGATGGAAGAGTTGGAGTACCACTTCTGGTACTACCTCCTTCGTGGTGAAGAAATGTTGAGCCAAGCCATAAGGCGCCTAAAAGGAGAGGCCAAGGAATGGTGTCGCCGAGAAGTCGCTGACAGAAAGCGAAGCGCTGCAGCCCCCATCCAGACTTGGAGTGAGTTGAAGAGGTTGCTGTGGCGACGATATGGCCTCTGTCAAGACGAGCCACCCCCTCCATACTATTCCCCAGCGAGGGCCCCCATGCGCCCCGCATCCAAGACTCGGTCGAGCTCCGCCACCATACTCCACTCGACGGGTCTTCGCCCACAAAGCGAACCAACTTCCTTCCAAGAGAGGAGGCGAGGACCCCATCGCCACAAACTCCCCGGGTGGAGCCGCGCACCCCACCACCCAATACTTGCGCAGCTCACACCCCCACCACAAATCCCAACCCTCACCAAAATCCAAAAGAAGAAACACTCGCCCAAGAGATTAAAAGGCTCAAAGATGAGTACTTAGAATATGAGCGAGCGAGAGGAAAAAGGAAAGAGAGAAGAAAAGAGAGAGCTCTCCAAAGCCAAATGAGTGAAAAGAAAGACTCACCCGGGCCTTCTACCATACCCCAAGAAGAACTAACCGTTTCATCTTCTCAAACTTTTTGTTCTTCTTTGGCTTTGCAGTAAAAAGAAGAGGCCGCAGACGCGCGAAGAGTTGAAGAAAGCGAAGGAGCTTTGGAAGAAGGCAGAGCTCATGCGGGAGTCCCAACTAAACCCCCACTCGAGGAAGAAGCCACACCTCTGCTGGAAGAAGAGAAGATGATAGGCGAAGCAGGTCTACGCCTCCCTAACTTGGGAGAGGGTAACTTGTCTCTTTCTTCTAATAGCAAAGGGTATACGCCAGAGTGCAAACCCATGGTTTCCTTGAGTCTGCATGCTACGAATATGGGTGATGGATCAGACATCGGTCCTCCGCCACACCCATTGTTCGAATATATATATGGGACCCCCCCAGATGCCATGTTCGACATGCTTAGAATGCATGCGCTAAAGAAAGGCCACTTTATTCCACGAGAGACATCCATGCCTTTCCTTAGCAAACATGAGCATCTTAAAATAAATAGAGCTGAAACCATGTTAATGGTTGAGGTGGAGAGAGAGGGCAACCTGTTCATCTCTCAACCTCTTGCTTATACTAATGCTAGTCTCTGCATGCTGCCGTCTAATGTTACTTCTATGACTAGCTTAGTTTTTCCTTCTTTGTCTTGGGAAGCACATATGCATGTGCTTGGCGAAGGTAAAGCTTCCCTTGACCCCCCACCCCAGTTCCATGAGCAAAGGTCTAAGGGTTTTAGGCCGCATGCTTTTCTTGAGTATAAATTTCTTGTTAAAAACATAAAATACTCCAGAAAGTATGTCATGAATTTTTATAGACTTTTGTTCATGTTCACGATGCATATAGGAGTTATCATGCTCACACATGCATATGCATATGCATCGCCACCGCGACCCCCCCAGTCTCCGGTTAGGTTTTCACTCACTAACCTCTGATGCTCTTCAAAGTTTGTTGTGCTTGTTTTCGATTGTAGGAAGTTTCCTTCCCTTAAGATTCGAGGACGAATCTTTTTAAGGGGGAGGGAATGATGTGATCATGAGATCCCCAAGCAACAACAAGGAGTCCCAGACGAAGAGGCAGTCGAGTGAAGCTCGGAGCGACCCCTCGGCGAGTGGGTTCAGAGGCCCAGGCGACCCAATCCATGGTCTGGACTAGCACCTGACATGGAAAGGGCAACGCCTCCACGCGAGGACCATACGAGAGGCCTCAAGGCGTAGGAGAGGCTTCTTGTTACGGTCACCCCGAGCGGGTTGCGGCCAGGTGACCCGGCTCGGTTTTGGCTGCGGGTCACGTTTTCGGCGTTCGACGGCTCCCGAGCCCTATCCGAGTATCATTTTGGCGAACCCTTCCGTATTTGAGGTCGTGTGGGTCCCCTGACGTTTCCGCCGAAAATATTTTTCTCGCGCCGGGGTTGTCGGGGTCGCCTCGGGGCGTCAGCTGGCTCGGTAGCGCTTTCGAGACCTCATCTTGGGAAGCCGTTTGCAGCTTTGGAGTCTTGAGAATGTCCCGGAGGTGTTTGTGGAGTTTAATATTTGGGGCGGGACGTTCGGTTCCGGGCGACTCCCGGGGCTCGGGACGGGAATCCCGGGGCTCGGGATTGAAATTTTCTGACGGCTTTGGGGTAAGTTGTGTTATAATTTAAGATGGAATTTATGGGTATTTTTATAGAATTTTGGAGTGACGGAATTTCGGTTAAGGTTGACACGCTCGCACGTCGGGTTTTGGTTTGGGTTCAGCAAGCTCGGTAGGACACTCCGGAATGGTAAATGAACTTTCGAAATATGTTCTGTGAATGTTATAATATTCTGAGGGTTGTGTCCAAGTTTCGTTAATTTTGGAATTCGGTAATTATTTTTGGGCAAAAAGAATTGGAACTTTCGGAAAAGTCGGGAGATTAATTGGAAATTGGTTGCAAAATTAATAAAATGAGTATGGGCAGCATTTGTTTTTTTTCGGCAGCATGTGTGTGTGATAAGGGACACTTGGCCATTTTCTATTTAAGATGAGAAGTATGGGTTATAAAGTGAGGGGAAATATATATTTGACTAATTATTTCATAAAAGGGAGACATATTTCATTTCACTTCTTTTCTTCTTCATCTTCTTCTTCTTGCTGCTGCTGCCGACTCCATTAGTGAGCTTCCCTCAAGCTTGAAGTTCTTCTTCTTGGTAGAAATCAAAGAGGAATTGGGTGCTTCATGTGGTAAGCATCCTTCCTTCTTCTCTTTATTCATTGGAATCAAGGTTTAGTGAAGAAAAGTTGAGTTTTTGAGAATGATGGGTTTGTTCTTAGCTATAAGCTAGGATGATTTTCTTCCTCCCATCTTTTAGTATGTTGTTCTTGGGTTGTAGGCGAGTGTTAATCAAGTGTTGGATTTTGGAAAACACATCTTGGATGAGGAACCCTTGTTTGGCCGAATTTCTTGGAAAATTCCAAAATGATGTGTGTTTGTTATCTTGGTTCATGCTTCAAGTATGTTAATCCTAGCATGATTCTAAGCTTATGTGTGGATTCAATTTGATGGAAAACAAGTTGAGGTAAAAACCCCCAAATGGCCGAATTTATGAGTTGGTGTTCAATGTTGGATTTTGTTGTTTTGGATGCAATTGGATAGCATTCTTGGTTTAGAAGTGAAATTGGTGATTAGATTGGTTGTTTGGTAGCTTGAATGGGTTGAATTGGATGTTGGATAAAATGTTGGTTAAGAACCAAATTATTGTAATGATTCTTTTTCAATGTTGGAGCTTCATTTTGGTTGAGTTGGATGTTAAAATGGTGTTGGGGTTGAATCTAGGTGTGGTTTGAAGTTTGAAACGTTGAATTCGGTTAAGAAATGGAAAAGTTGCAATTAAGCGGGATTATCGGAAAATGTTTGGTAATGAAGGGTTTTAAGGTTGCTTAGGTCGGTTATGCTTGTTGGATGATGATTGTCAATGTATAATCTATCATTGTCTAGGTTGGTTCTGAATTCTGACATTTCTGAGGAAATCTGTAAATTTACGGAAATTCTGCCGGATTTTCGATTTTGGGGTCGGGGTGTAGTTTGGTAGTGTGGTCGATAAGGATGCTAATTCAACTTGGTTTGACAGATTCGAGGTTCGGAGGTTAGGAAAAGAGAAGTTTCTAAGTTTCGGGTCACGGTGTGGAGGTTGTCCAGAATCGGTCTAATACTGGACTTGAGAGGTAAGGGTTTGGTTACATTATTTTGGTAAGATAAGTATATGTTTTGGTTTCACTTTACATTACGCTAGTATTTCAGAATTTTATGCCTTAGGGCATATTTTGTAGTTCTGTAGGAGTATGCCTTATGGCATACTGTCTGCATAACCTTACGACAGGTTGTGGGTTCGCTACCCACTGGTGCACCATGCTTCAGATTAGCTTCGGCTTCCGACTCCCTTAGTGGAGGTGCGTTCTCGATTTGTTATAAGGGTTATGGCGATTTAGAATCGCACGTCCTTCGGGATTCCGATCTATTTTACGTACATGCATGATAGTCTGTATTCATTGCATATATTGCTATCTTTCTGCTTTTGCGAGGTTACATATACTTACCTTACCCCAAATCCCTTACGGGTCCTTTTAGGACTCACCCTTTTCGGGTTTTGTTTTTGGGTTTCAGGTAGACCTGATAAGCGACCTGCGGAGTAGGTTTCCGTGAGGTTTCTACCTTGGGTGTGTTTTTGCAGCAGCTGCACCTTGCGGTCCGGGATTTGTCTTTTCGGTCTGAATCCCGCGCGAGGTATTTTGGACACTTAGATCTAAGGCTGGCTCTGTAGTTGCATATGCACACTTTCTGTATTGCTGTGATGATTGTATATTTGTATATACTTATATATTCTGTTCTGTGCATGTTACGGCGCTTGGCGCTTGCTAGACACCTTAGGTTCTGTTAACTCTGTATGTATATATGTTTTGGTGCGTAAGCAATCGTCCACGGAGGGCGGGGCTTACTCTGTTGCTAATGCATGAATTGTATGTTTGGATTTTATTTTCAGTTATATGCACGAAATTTTTGTTAGGTTGCTTCCACAATCGTTTCGCTCTTTGGGTCCGCTACGCGCGGCGGGTCTCGATGGACCTGCCATTCCTATTCATTCCGGCTTCCGCTTCCGACGTCCCGGCGCCCCCACCTCCGCAACCGGGCTCGGGCGGCGTGCGGTGACACTTCGCACACGAAGGTATCCAGGGCGATGGCAAAGCACTTTGGCAAAGCCGTCCCTGTGGAATCTCAAGGCGAAGGATGAACTGCATCATGCTAAGGCATCCAGAACACTGGCGAAGCCTCCAGGCGAAGCCATTCCTGCGAAGCCTCAAGGCGAGGGCTAGGCTTCCTTAAACAAGGTGTTCCGGCGATGGCAAGGCCTTCAGGCGAAGCCATTTCCCCAAACCCCCCCAAGGCGAAGCCCTCATGCAACAATGTCCACGAGAAGTCCTTAAGGTAAAGGCAAGGCCTTCCTGCAGAGCTTCCTGGCGAAGGCGAAGCCTCTGGGCGAAGTCATCCCAGCAAGTCTCCTGGCAAAGGCAACATCTACAACAAGAAGACTTCCGGTTCGAGACGCTAAGGAAGAGTTTCCCTCTGCGAAGCCTCCAAGCAAGGCGAAGCCTTCTCTGCGAAGCCCCAAGAGAAGGCAAGGCCAAACCAGACAAAGCCTTCTCCGCAAAGCTTCCTAACGAGGGCGAAGCCTTGAGAGCGGGCCTCGGTCAGACGAAGCCTTCCAAAGAAAGCCACCTAAGCTTATTAAGTCGGCCAAACCACTCCCGACCATTCTCGGCCCCTCCCGCCTTTTACGCCGACACTTGGGAGCGAACTTATCTACCTTTTTACCTTTTTATCTTTTAGTCAGACATGCATGCAAAAGTACTGTACACTTTATGGCATGCATGCACCTTTTTGTAAAAGTCTGTTCCCTTCCCCTATAAAAGGAACAACAGGCTCCTAGAATAGATAGAACATATGTAAAGCTTAAGAAGGACAATTCCTTAAGCCCGATTCTTACCCCCTTGCTATATTCCGCCATCCCCCTTGATTGATTGTTTATCATCAAGTTTAATATCTAGTATTGCTTAATCTCGTAGTTAAGAGGTGCTAGATCTTCCATACTCCCCAGGCTTATCGCAGATATTGCCCAACCTCGTAGTTGGGAGGTGTCTGTGGCTGAATCTATCCCTTCCTTGTTCATCGACTCCTTCAAGCTAGATCTGCGCTTCCGTACGATCTCACGGCTACGCTCAAGAGTACCCGTGATCGTATCGCTTGTTTGTTTTCTTAAAGTAAAACCATTGCCTTCTTTCTTACGCTTGAAGAGAAAAACGTTTTTGTTGTTGTTCATGAGAAAACTGAATTGTGTTTGTGTTTGGTTCATGTGACTAGAGTAAAAGTTCATGTGTGGTGAATAGTGATCTTGAAAAGTTCTTGAGAAAGGGAGTAATTTCGGATTTGGAAGTGGAAAAGTGTTGTATTGTTTGAAAAAGTGCAAAAGAAAGGTTGTGAAGAAAGAGAAAATGATGAACAAGTTCATGTGTTCTTGAGTGTTCTTGGTGTTCTTGAGATGTTCATATGAAGTTCATACCAAACTCATATGAATAGTACTTTTGATCCAAAATTTGTTGATGAACTTGAAGAAAACGTGTTTGTGATTGCAAAAGCCCCTTTCTAAACTCCCTACCATACTTCTTTCAACCACCATCCACCTTAAATCATTCAAAAGCTAGTTTCAAGTAACTAGTTATCTTTCTAGAATTGCAAGTTTCGGTTTTCACTAGATATTATTGCTTGTTCCTACTTGTGTGTTTGCATTTGATCTAAAAGTTGAGTGTGATCAAGTTAAGAGAACTTGTGAAAGCCTTTGTGTGGAGAAGGCAAGAGTGAAACCGAGTGTGTCCCTAATCACAAACGAGAGACCAACCAAACACGTGAGGAAATGAGTGGTGCTAACACTATTGTTTAAGTGTGTAGGTATACAATGAAGCCAACCCTTAAGTTTCGAGGGGATGATGACCCTTTCGGGTTTGAATCATGGGAACACCATCTTGAGGCACTCTTTGCCAAAATTGGTGCTAATGAATTTGAGAAGCTTGACAAAGCTATTAAGATGCTAAGTGGTGAAGCTTGGTATTGGTGGCGAGAATACGCCACAAAGAGGAGTGTTCGAGGGTTAGGGTTCATACCATCATGGGACCGTTTGAAAAGTGTGATGAGGCGGCGGTATGGTACCCAAACCACCATAGCACACTTGGCCCCAGCCCTACCCATTGGTCGAGACCTCCCACCACTCATAGCTCATCTTGGGGTCCCACATTCCCCCACCGTAACACCCGAAAGGAATGCCACACCTTTAAGTGCCTACTCAACCCCTTCTTCAAGTGTGAGCTCGAAGCCTCCTTATGAGCCAATCCATTTTGGTGACATCACTCGAGAACTTAGTGAAGATTTCCAGGCAATAAGGAATGAAGTTTCTAAAATAGAAGGGCTTGTGAAAGAATCGTGTGCAGTGAGAAAAAGAGAGAGGAAGAGAAAAGAAAGAAAAGAGCTCTTGAAGCCAAATGAGTGATGAGAATGAAGTACCCAAGCTTTCAACCGAGATCAATGAAGGACTAACTTTTAAATCTTCTAATGATTGTAGTTCTTCTTTGATTGTGCAAGGTATTGATGACAAAAGTACCTTGGGTGGCTTACAAAAGGATGAAGAGGAGCATCATCACCCATTCGGCCTCACGGCTTGGTAACTATACTCCTAATCCCTTGGTCTCTAATCTTGAGAATGAATTGAATCAAGTTGAGCATGTAGGCATTGATCATGAAACTAATGAATGTAGTACAACCTTTGTTGATCATGCTTTGAAATTTTGTGATCATGACTTGATTTGTGAAGAGTACATGCCTACTTTAGCTAGGAAGTACACTTGTCATGATGATTTGGTTGACCATGAGACGTATGTACATGATGCGTATCCCATGTCACCCACCCCTAGCCATGAATTCTCTTCAATGCATGATCATAACTCCTTCTTTTTAGATAAAGAGAATGCATGGCCTAGGCTTACATTTGATCCCGGATAGACCATTGAACATACCATGTTGGAAATTTTGGTTTGTAAAATTAGTGCCTTGTTTAGCATAAGTATCTATAAGGGATTGACCTTGAGCTATGCGTAAGGTTGAAGCGAAGAGAAAGGGCGGATTGCCCATCTCACTCCTTCAAGCCATTTTTTTGTGATTTTCATGTTTATGCTTTAGTTCACTAACCCCCTAATGTCCTCCAAGTTTGTTGCGGAATCTTAGTTTTTGTAGGCTTCACCCCATTTAGATTCGAGGACGAATCTTCTCAAGAGGGAGAGTATGATGTGGACATCACCACGAATGCGCCAACAAACTTCAAGACTTTGTCATTCCATTGGAGAAGTGATGCGGATTTGTACTCATCAAAAGCTGGAGCAATGGACTTCATATTGAAGCCCTTTTCAAGAGGAGAAAAATGGCTTTTGAATCACCTCAATCAAAGTTCCGGAGCTCAAGTTATTCAGAAAACAGTGAAGTTCCGCGAACCCCTGGCCTCTTCCGCGAAGGCACTTCCGCGAAGGCACTTCCGCGAAGGCCCTTGGCGAAGGCATCCTGCGAAGCCACCACACTTAACCAGTTAGCCGACCAAGTTCGACAGCAAAGCGTCCTTTCTCTGCAGCTGCTCGGGAATGTAAGAACCTCCTTTACGAGGGAAAAGACACCCGAACACTTTCTAGACTAGCTTTTCCTTTTTTCCTTTTCACCTTTTTGGAAACTTTTACTCTGCACGCATGTCAAAAAGCACTGTTTGCTTTTTGCACGCTCGCACGGCTGTACTTAGCCATCTTTCTTCTCACAGCTCTCTACTATCTAAGGTAGAAACACCACCATTGTAACGTAGAACATATTTATAAGAAATCAGAAATTCTCTAAGTGAGGTTTTGGCTTTCTTGTTCTCATTTCTTGCATTCCATCTCCTTAAGTGATCCACGCAAGAGGATCCAACATAATATCTAGTATTGTTTGAACTTGTATTCAAAAGTGCTAGATCCCATTCTCATTCACAGGCATTTTCAAGGGCATTGCCTCACCTCGTAGTGAGGAGGTTCCCTTGGCCGACTTTGTGTTCTTCGTTTCCCTTCCGCTGGAAACCGCCTCCATCGAGCTAGATCCGAGCTCGTGATCACTTAGCCCCGTGATCACATCACCGCCCTAAATATTATTCTCCATAGAAACCTCCGGGACATTCCCACGACTCCAAATCTGCAAACGGCTTCTCAAACTGAGGTCTCGGGAGCGCTACCGAGCCCGCTGTACGTCCCGAGACGACCCCGACAACCCCCCGGCGCCGGAAAAATATTTTCGGCGGAAATGTCCGGGGGACCCACACGATCTAAAAAACGGAGGGGTTCGCCAAAATGATACTCGGATAAGGCTTGGGAGCCGCCTGAACGGCGAAAAACGTGACCCGCAGGCCAAAAACGGAGCCCCGGGTCACCCGGTCGCAACCCGCTCGGGTGACCGTAACAGAGGGAACCCCTCTAGTCTTCTCTCATCCTCCCTCTTTTCTCTCGGGTCACTCTCCCTCTTGTCTTCTCTCCAAGGTCTTTGACCTTCCTTACCATCTTCTCTCTTCCTCACACCACTAGTTTCTTCACGTCTTTCCTCACCCTCACTTTGTAGATGGAGTTGGTCTCGTAGAGCTTGCAAAGGTGTCAATGGCAAAAGACTGAATCTCTTCTCACCATGCAACAAGCTGTACTTGTTCTCCCTTCCATAATGTGTAGCCTCTCGGTCAAATTGCCAAGGCCGCCCTAGTAGCAAGTGTGTGGATTTCTTGTTCACTACATCACACGTGACCGAGTCCTCATACTTCCGAATCTTGTAGGGAATCCTCACCCTTGCTTCACCCTCACAATAGCATGATCATCCATCCATTGATATTTTTTTGGTTGCGGATGCTTGTAAGTTTCAAGCACAAGCTTGTCAACCATGTATTGGCTAGACAAGTTGGTGCAACTTTCCCCATCAATGATCACACTACAAACCTTTCCCTTCACCAAAGCCCTCATTTGAAACAAATTCTCCCTTTGGTCTTTCTTGGCCATTTGGGGCTTGGTTTGGAGAACCCTTCGAGTGACCATCAAATGCCCTTCAATTGGCATCTCACCCTCACTTTCTTCTTCCCCATGGATGGTCTCAACCTCTCCTTCACCATTGTCCTCTTCACTTGAAAACTCCCCATTCGGTCAAATCACCACTACTCTCTTGTTTGGGCAATCATAAGCATAGTGCCCCTTCCCAAGGCACTTGAAACACACCACTTCCCGAGAACGTTGCATTGGTTGATTTGGGTTGGGGTTTGGGTTGTTGTGGGGTCTCGGGTTTGGTCTTGGTGGAGGGTTTTGGTCTCTAGGTGGTGGTGGTCTTGGTGGTGGTGGTGGTTGGAGCCGGGTAGTAGGGTTAGGTCTAGGCCAAGGTGTTCGGGTAGGTGCACTTGGTTGGGTGGTATGAGAGGAGTGTGGTGTAACCTTCCTCAATTGCCTATCCAACTTGATAGCCTTGTGCAAGAGGTCATTGAAACCCCGATACTCATGCAAATCCAAGGTCCTAGCCAATTCGGGTCTCAAGCCATACAAGAACCTCGCCATCTTGGCTTCTTCCCCTTCTCTCACATTGGCTCTCATTAGTGCTCCCTCTAGGTCCTTGTGATAGTCCTCAACCGACCTAGACCCTTGGGTGAGATGTTGGAGTCTTTGACAACACTCTCGGTCATAGTAGGGAGGCACAAACCTCTCCCTCATAACCAACTTCAATTGCTCCCAAGAATCAATAGGTTGGAGCTTTGTCCTTCTCCTTTCCATATTCACTTGGTCCCACCAAGTGAGGGCATAGCCACTAAACTCAACCACCGCTAGCTTGAGCCTCGGGTAGTCCGGATAGTCAAGACAATTAAACACCATTTCGGACTTTTTGACCCACTCCAAGAATTCTTCCGGATCACTCTTGCCATAGAAGGGTGGTACTTGGAGCCTCAATTGACCCATGGATTGTTGCTCAAGCAACCCTTCTCTTCTCCATGGATCTCGACCTCTAGCTCTTTGTTCCCCTTCACCTTCTTCATTTGCTGGCCATTCCAACCTCCTAGGGTCCCTTACCCTTGGAGGGTTGTAGTAGGAACCATCTAGGAACCCACAATCCAACTCTCAGCCCCTAGGTGACTCATACCCGCCTCAGACCCTAGGTGAAGTTTGCACCCACTCACCCTCCTCATCTTCAATGATGGTCTCAATAGGCTTGTAGTAGGATGTGGTAGGTCTGGGCCTAAGTGTAGTGGTAGGATAGGGTGAGTCTTGGTAGGGTGGATAGTGTTTAGGTGGAGGAGGGACTCGGGTAGGTAGTGTTGTGGAAGGTGGTGTGTAGGCTTGGGTAGTGGTGGTGCTTTGTGTCTCTTGTGGTTTGAGAGGGGTGTCTTCGGGTGCTAAACCTTCTTGACCCTCCTTCCTCTTTCCCAAAGCCTTAACATCCTTCTCAGTTCTGTCCATCCTCTCCCCATAGTAATCAACCTTAGCACTCAATGCCCGAATCTTCTTAACAAGCGCACCGAGTTCACTCTCTTCAAGACTATGCTCCATTGGTCTTTGGCCTGTTTTCAAACACAACGCACACACACAAATATGGACCTTACTAACCTCTTTCTAGATGTATTCACTCGTGTTTTACTCAGGTTTTAAAGTGTACAAGGTCTCTCGGCCTATTTTCAGCTCACTCACACACAAAAGCTCGAAAAACTCAACAACACCTCTACCCTCTCATAGTCCTTGGGTAGGGATGCACTTGACCCACCACTCAAAGATAATCTTAGTGCCAAGATTTAAACCAATAGATGAAGGCACTAGTTAATGAAAATAGGTTGAGCTTGGTGGTTGGGGATTGAAATATAACCGAATGGATTTTGAAAAGGTTTGAAGAAAATCGGGTGAATCCTTCTTTCATTCAAAGTGCCGAAAAAGGTACCACTTTGCTCTGGGATTTTGAAAGCTTTAAAGATCATCCCTAACAAAGTATCCTCAAAAGGATCGGAGCAGATTCGCACCGTAAGTTAACAAAGTTGGAATTTTGTTTCTCGGGTCTTGATGACTCGCTCGGATGGTCCAGTTTCAAAGAATCGGGTTTTTGAGCAACTTCCGATTCGATTTTGAAAAACCTTTCTTCTACAAACTTGTAGATCACAGATTTTCCTAGAAGAACTAGCAAGCTTTTCAGCTCAGATATCACAGAATCAGTACAGAATCGAAACGAAACAGAGACGAAAAACAATCTGCTCACTAGCCCGATAGCAAAGCAAAGGGGTTTTCGAGCTAGCAAGTTTACCTCAAGTCCATTGAGCAGCAAAGCTCTGATACCACGTTGATATGACCTCTGCCAGATGTGTGGGGATCCTAGGTCAAGGATCTAGCTCCAATGGACTTGGAAGATGGGGCAGTTGGTCGATGCACTCCAACCCTCACCTCCGGTCACACCAAGGCGCCGACAACAAGGGTTTTTGGTGGAGTAGGGCGTGATATGGCTCTAGCACCTTCACCTACGGTGGAGTGAAAACACTAGAGATGAACCTTGAGGCTTGGATCAAGCCCCAAGAGCTGGAGATGGGAGGTAGAAGTTGAGAGCACAAGCTTTTGTCAAAGGTTCTTCTTTGAAAGCTTCAAATGTGATCTAAAGAGGCTGAGTAACTTTCGGCCCTTTTAGCCTAGGGTTCCCTACTTGCAGCTTCATCCAAGGGTCTAGATTACTCCTAGGATGACCTGTAATGTTTAGGAACTAACCCTAGAACTAAAAACGCTTAAGAGGTCCGATTAGGGCAAAACCGGCCCACACCCTAGCTAAACTTAGTTACAATCCAAAATCAGCAATAAATGAAAGGTAAGTACACTTCTAAGAGTTCAATAGGATTTTATATTAGTTGGAGACTTGACTTTGAGCTCCCCATGGTGGCCAAAAAGGCTGAGAGGCGCCACTTGGATGAGGAGGTGTCGAATCCGGTACAATGACATCACTGTCACCGTACGCCACCCGAGCCCGGTTGCGGAGGCGGGGCGCCGGGACGTCGGAAGCGGAAGCCGGAATGATTTGGAATGGCAGGTCCATCGAGACCCGCCGCGCGTAGCGGACCCAAAGAGCGAAACGATTGTGGAAGCAACCTAACAAAAATTTTGTACATATAACCAAAAATAAAATCCAAACATACAATTCATGCATTAGCAACAGAGTAAGCCCCGCCCTCCGTGGACGAGTGCTTACGCACCAAAACATAGATACATACAGAGTTCAAAGAACCTAAGGTTTCTATCAAGCGCCAATCGCTCAGAACATGTATAGAACAGAATATATAAATATATACAATCATACAATCATCACAAAGAAATCGAAAGTGTGCATATGCAACTACAGAGCCAGCCCTAGATCTAAGTGTCAAAATACCTCGCGGGGATTCGGACCGAAAAGACAAATCTCGGACCGCAAGGTGCAGTGCTGCAAAACACACCCAAGGTAGAAACCTCACGGAAACCTACTCCGCAGGTCGCTTATCAGGTCTACAGAAACCCAAAAACAGTAACCCGAAAAGGGTGAGTCCTAAAAGGACCCGTAAGGAATTTGGGGTAAGGTAAGTATATGTAACCCTGCAAAACAGAAAGATAGCAATATACGCAACAAAATACAGAATATCATGCATGTACAGGAAATAGATCAGAATCCCGAAGGACGTGCGGTTCTAAATCGCCATAACCCTTATAACAAATCGGAATGACAGCCTCCCACTAAGGGAGTCAGAAGCCGAAGCTAATACAGAAGCATGGTGCACCAGCTGGGGTAGCGAACCCACAACTGTCGTAGGGTTAACAGATAGAGTATGCCATAAGGCATACTCCTACAGACTACAAAATATGCCCTAAGGCATAAAATTCCGAAATACTAGCAGAACAGAAAATGAAACCAAAACATATACTTATCTTACCAAAACAACAGAACCAAACCCTTACCTCTCAAATCCAGTATTAGACCGATTCTGGACAACTTCCACACCACGACCGAAACTCGAAACCCCTCTTTTTCTCACCTCGAACCTCGAATCTGTCAAAATAAGTTGAATTAGCATCCTTATCGACCATTCTACCAAACTACACCCCCGACCCCAAAACCGAAAATCCGTGAGAATTTCCGTAAAATCCCGATTTCCACGAAATGTCGAATTCAGAACCAACCTAGACAATGCAAGATTATACATTGTCAAACATAATCCAATAAGCAAAACTGATCAAATCCAACCTTAAAACCCTTCATTACCCGACATTTTCCGATAAATCCGCGTAATTGCAACTTTTCCAATTCTTACACGAATTAAACTTTTCAAACTTCTAACAACACATACATACAACCCCAATTCCACTTTAGCATCCAATTCAACCAACATCAAACCCCAACATGGAAAAAGAATTATTCCAATATTTCGGTTCTTAACCAACATTTTACCCAACTTCCAATTCAATCCATTCAAGCTTCCAAATAATCATACTAACCACCAATTACACTTCTAAACCAAGAATGCTAACCAATTGCATCCAAAACAACAAAATCCAACATTGAACATCAACCAACAAATTCGCCATAAAGGGGTTTCCAACCCAACTTGTTTTCCATCAAATTGAATCCATACATAAGCTTAGAATCATGCTAGGATTAACATACTTGAAGCATGATTCAAGAAGACAAACACACATCATTTTAGAAAATTCCCAAAATTCGGCCAAAAGAGGGATTTTATAACCAAGGAGTTTCTCCAAAATCTAACACTTGATTATCACTCCCATACAACCCAAGAACATCATACTAAAAGATGGGAGGAAGAGAATCATCCTAGCATGTAGCTAAGAACAAACTCATAATTCTCAAAATCTCCTCTTTTCTTCACTAATTCTTGTTTCCAACAAGAAAAGAGAACAAGGAGAATGCTTACCACAAAAAGGATCCATTTCCTTGTTGATTTGAGCCAAGACTTGAAGATTACAAAGCTTGGAAGTGAGCTCCCATGGTGGCGGATAGAGGAAGAAGAAGAAGAAGAAGAAAAAGAAAAGAAATGATGAAAATATAATCCTTTTATGAAATATATCACCATAATATATATATATTCTTCTCTTTTCCCATACTTCTCTACTTAACTAAAAATAGGACAAGTGTCCCCTAAATCTCTCCCAATACAGCCGAAAGTAGCATTGCTGCTGCCCATGCCGATTACTTTTTATTTTGTGGCCATACGCAATTTAATCTCCTAACCTGTTCGAAAGTTCCAATTTTGGCCCAAAAATAACTACCAAACTCCAAATTAAACGAAACTTGGACACAATCTTCAGAATATTATAACATTCGTAAAACATGTTTCAAAAGTTCATTTACCATTCCGGAGTGTCCTCACCGAGCTCGATGAGCCCGAACAAATCCCGACGTGCGGCGTGTCCATGAACCAAAATCCCATCACACCAAAATTCCACAAAAATACTCATAAATCCAACTTGAATTATAACACAACTTACCCCAAAGCCGTGAAAATTTCCATCCCGAGCCCCGGAGTCGCCCGAACCGAACGTCCCGCCCCAAATATTAAACTCCACAACCACCTCCGGACGTCTCCACGACTCTAAAACTACAATCGGCGTCTCAAACTGAGATCTCGAGAGCGCTACCGAGCCCGCTGTACGTCCCGTGGCATCCCCGACCACCCCCCGGCGCCAGAAAAATATTTTCGGCGGAAACGTCCGGGGGACCCACACGACCTCAAATACGGAGGGGTTCGCCAAAATGATACTAGGATAGGGCTCGGGAGCCGCCTGAACGCCGAAAAACGTGACCCGCAGGCCAAAACCGGAGCCCCGGGTCACCCGGTCGCAACCCGCTCGGGGTGACCGTAACAACTTCCTTGGCCGCTTGTGTTCTAATCTTGCAAAACCTCTCCAGAACGCTGTGGTGCTCCAAATTGAGTGAATCCACTTCCATTGGATAGCTCTCTTCCTGAACGACAAAATGGTGTCTTGAAACGACCGAGTTGGAGCTCGACGAGGAAGTTATGATATGAAAGGCCTTGGAACTTGGCTTGAATGGTCCTTGACTTGGATGCCCTCATCACCCTCATTCCGAGAACACCATAGCGGACATGCTCTCCAAGGGATCGTCGATCGACGGAGTGATGGACATTGGCTCACTTGAAGAGGAAGAAGATCCGGATGACTGCAAACTCTTATCATCACCCAACTCTAGGGGATCCCCACAGATCCGCGCATCCGCACACGAGTGATGAGATTCGTCCTCATAAACGGGCTGCTTGTGGCATCATGGATTCTCTTCACCCTCCAACGTTGCCTCACCGCCAAATAGGGACTCACCGTATTGGAGACCATCCACCAAGGCAGCTGTGGTGCTCACATTGCTGCGAAGGCACTAGCACGCAAAGCCCTTCGTGATATGATCACGGCTGTAGATACCGCGATCACGGTTGCGCTGATCTAGCTTGGCGAAGGCGTACAGTAACAAAGAACACAAGTCGGCCAAGAGAACCTCCTCACTACGAGGTGAGGCAAGCTCTTGATAATGCCTGGGGAAGGAGATGGGATCTAGCACCTCTTGATTACAAGATCAAGCAATACTAGATATTATAGTTGGATCCTCTTGCATGGATCACGAAGGAATATTGAAGTGCAAGATATGAGAACACAAAAAACCAATCTCTTCAAGAGTTTTGATTTCAAATATATTCCAAGTGTTACAATGGTTACAAGCTTTCCTTATATAGAATGAAAAGGGTGAAGGGATGTGATGAGTGACTTGACAAGGGATAAAGACCCTTGAATTATGGTGGGTGAGGTGAGAGATGGAAGGGATGGATGGAAGACAATTGTAGGCTATTGACTATTCCTCCCATTCCTTCATAAATGGGATTTATGAAGAAATGGAGGGAATATTCAAATCACAAAACATGACTTGGGCATATGGCCAGGGGGTCTCCAAGGCCATGGGTTATACAGAGGGGCCATGGGTTCGCGGAAGAGGCCATGGGTTCTCCCGAGAGGCCATGGGTTCGCCAAAGGGGCCATGGGTTCTCCCGAAGGCCATGGGTTCGCATGGGCCATGGGTTCGCGGAAGAGGCCATGGGTTCGCCAAAGGGGCCATGGGTTCTCCTGAGAGGCCATGGGTTCGCGGAAGAGGCTATGGGTTCACAGAAGAGGCCATGGGTTCACCAAAGGGGCCATGGGTTCTCCCGAGAGGCCATGGGTTCGCGGAAGACCCATGGGTGCGCGGAGCTTCACTGTTTTCTGAATAACTTGAGCTCCGGAAATCCGATTGAGGTGATTCAAAAGCAATTTTTCTCCTCTTGAAAAGAGCTTCAATATGAAGTCCATTGCTCCAGCTTTTGATGAGTACAGATCCACATCACTTCTCCAATTGAATGCCCAAGTCTTGAAGTTTGTTGCCGCGTTCGTGGTGATGTCCGCATCATACTCTCCCACTTAAGAAGATTCATCCTCGAATCTAAATGGGGTGAATCCTAAAAAAACTAAGATACCGCAACAAACTTGGAGGACATTAGGGGGTTAGTGAACTAAAGCTTAAACATCAAAGTCCCAAAAATGGTTTGAAGGAATGAGATGGACAATCCGCCCTTTCTCTTCACTTCAACCTTACACATGACCTTGCACATTTTTATTATAAACAAGCATAGGAACGATGCATCCATAATGGAAGTCATATGTTTTGCTACCTTTAATCAAAGAACACATGGCAAAGTGACGCATCCTAAGCATGCTACTAAATGTGGCAATGCTCAAAACATGATGTACATGGATAGCAAGCAAGGAAACAACAAGTGGGAACAAGATGAACAATCCGTTCTTTCTTGCTCTCTCAACATGGTGGCACACAAGTTTCCCAAATCTAAAATCTTCTTCATGGCCGAATACAAGTTTACCAAAATAGCATGCAATTTCAACATCCAACTTGTCACTCAAGCCATCTTTTATCATCAAAGCATCTAAACATGCAAATTTCTCATACTTGCCAAAAATAAGATCATGAAAGAGTATGGCATGCAATCCATTAAGAACAAAGTCCTTCTCATTGTTATCACTCACAATTGAAACAAGTGCAAGATCATCATCAATCTTATGACTAACCGAATCATGCTCATTTATCCTTGACCCTCTCATGGCCGAATTGAGCATCTCATGATAAACATCAATCTTCATGCCATTCACATCACTTAACATGTTTTCAACATGATTTCCAAAGCTAGAATTCATGGCATGCTCATTTTCAAACAAATCATTTATACATGTGCCGGGGTCATGTATGAGCCTAGCCTTACCAAGTTTACCTATCATTCGAAACATGCACAATCCATTCATTTTCATCACATAGGCTCGGGTAGGTTCATCAAATTTAGTGCATGACATGATCACGGTTCCATCAATACTCACATCATAAATACATTTGTTCTTCCTAGCTAAAGTAGGCATGTACCTAACATTCCTAGCACAAATCATTTCATGATCACAAAATTTCAAAGCTTCATCACTAAGATGAAAAGATATGTTACCTCTCCCCAAGTTAGGGTAGGGAGGATCCTCCTCCAAAACCGAGGCTTCTTCTTCCTTTTGTAAACAACCCAAGGTACTTTTGTCATCAATCCCTTGCACGATCAAAGAAGAACAATAATCATTAGAAGATTTAAGAGTTAGTCCTTCATTGATCTCGGTTGAAAGCTTGGGTACTTCATTCTCATCACTCATTTGAATTCGAAGAGCTCTTTTCTTTCTTTTCTCTTTCTCTCTCTTTTTCTCACTCTCACACCATTCTTTCACAAGCTCTTCAATTTTTGAAACTTCATTTCTTATTTCTTTGAAATCTTCACGAAGTTCTCGAGTGAGGTCATCTCTTATTTCTTTGAAATCTTCACGAAGTTCTCGAGTGAGGTCACCAAAAGGGATTAGTTCACAAGGAGGATTCGGGCTCACACTTGGAGTAGGGGTTGAGTAGGCGCATGAAGGTGTGGAGTTCATTTCGGGTTCATGCCATGGATGAAGAATTCGAATGGGAGTAGTGGGTGTAGACCGAGATTGGATGTGAGAGGTATGTAGGTTTCGGCTCTTAGAGGTATAGGAAGGAGTCTTGTGATGTGAGGTTGGTGAAGGGGTATGGAGATATGGATCAAAGCCACAAGAACCTTCATAGTGTTTTGGGTTTTCCCATCTAGATGGATGTGGTCCATACCACATTGTGGCTCGGTCATAATGAGAGGGGCTCGGTTTCCTTCTCAATGTTCTCTCCTCCATTTGGATAACCTACACACTTAAACAATAGAGTTAGTACCACTCATTTCCTCACGTGTTTGGTTGGCCTCTCGTTTGTGCTTAGGGACACGCTTGGTTTCACTCTTGATTCTCCACACAAGGTTTTCACAAGTTCTCTTAATTTGACCACACTCAAATTTAGATCAAATGCAAACACACAAGTAGAAACAAACAATAATATCTATTAAAACCAAAACTTGTAGTTCAAGAAAATAACTAGTTACTTGAAACTAGCTTTTGAGAGTTTAAGGTGAGGTGGGGGTTGAAAGAAGTTAGGAGTGATGTAGAAAAGGCTCTTTATAAACACAAACACCTTTTATGCAAGTTCATAAAATATTTTTGGATCAAAGTCACTATTCACATGTGTTTGATATGAACTTCATATGAACTTCTCAAGAACACCAAGAACACTCAAGAACACATGAACTTGTTCATCATTTTCTCTTTATTGTAAGAACACATATCCGTCGCGAATCGGCCATATTGTTCTTCTTGGGTCTCAAATCTTGCTCCACCAATCCATTAGTGATCCATTGCAAGAGGATCGAATATAATACCTAGCATTGTTTGATCTCGTAGTCAAAAGGTTCTAGGTCCCATTTTCCTTTCCTGCATTTTCAAGGGCATTGCCTCACCTCGTAGTGAGGAGGTTCCCTTGGCCGACTTTGTTATTTCATTGTTCGTCCTCTGTTTTCGTTTCCTTTCTTGCTGGAAACCGCCTCCAACGAGCTAGATCCGACCTCGTGATCACTTACCCCCGTGATCGCATCGGTTGGTATCGAGCCAAAGTGCTTCTTTGTAGGTATCGTACCGCGTTGTTTGATTTTCTTCAAGTTAAAACCTTTGCTTTCTTTCGAAACTTGAAGAAAAGTTTCGGTTAATGATCTCTTGAGAGAAACCGAATAAGTTGTTATCCTTTGTTTGAAGTTCTTGAAAGGTTTATGAAACTGTGAGTGATTTCAGATTTTAAAAAGGAAAAGAGTTCCCCTGTGTGCAAAAGAACAAGAGTTTGCAGAAAAGAAAATTTTAAACCAGTTCATAAATTCTGGGAAAAGTTCATAAGTGCTCTTGGAGAGTTCATCACGAAACTCAAGTGAAAAGTACTCACAGATCAAAAATAGATTCAAAACCTGAACTTCTAGTGTTTATATCACTCCTAAACTTCTTTCAACCACCATCCACCTAAAATCATTCAAAAGCTAGTTTCAAGTAACTAGAACTTTGTGCGTTACTTGTTTCGGATATTGCTAAGATTTCATTGGATATTATTTACATGTTTGCATTTGATCTTAATCGTAGATTGGTGGTAAAGTTTCGAGACTTGTGAGAACCATTGTGTTCCAAACACGAGAGAAGAGTGGTACGAAGTGTGTCCCTAAACACAAGCGAGAGACCAATCATACACGTGAGGAAATGAGTGGTACTAATTTTATTGTCTAAGTGTGTAGGTACACAATGGCGCGAACCCTTAAGTTTCGAGGGGATGATGACCCTTTCGGGTTCGAATCATGGGAACACCATCTTGAGGCATTCTTTGCCAAAAGTGGTGTTCATGGACTCGAAAGGCTTGACATCGCTATTGAGATGTTAAGAGGCGAAGCTTGGTATTGGTGGTGTGAATATGCCACAAAGAGAAGCGAGTGAGGGTTGGAGTTCATACCCTCTTGGAACCGCTTGAAAGGTGTAATGAGGCGGCGGTATGGCACCCAAAACCCCATCGCACACTTGGCCCCCGCCCATGCCTCTTGGTCAAAACCTCCCACCACTCCTAGCTCATTTCGAGTCCCACATCCTACTCCACCGTAACAACCAACAGGGAAGCCGCACCTTCAAGAGCCCACTCAACCCCTTCTCCAAGTGCGAACCCGAATCCTCCTTGCGAACTAACCCCTTTGGGTAAACTCACTCGAGAAATTAGCGCAGATTTCGAGGAGATGAGAAAAGATTTAAAGTAGATAAGAAATGAAGTCTCACAAATGGAAGATCTTATGAAAGAATGGTGTGAGAGTGAGAAAAAGAAAGAGAAAGAGAGAAGAAAGAAAAGTGCTCTTCGAAGCCAAATGAGGAAAGAGAGTGAAACACCCCAGCTTTCAACCGAGATCAATGAAGGACTAACGCTTAAATCTTCTAATGATTGTTGTTCTTCTTTGATTATGCCAGGAATTGATGACAAAGAAACTTTGGGTTGTTTACAAGAGGAAGAAGAAGCCTCGGTTTCAAAGCAGGAGCCTCCCTCCCCTAACTTGGGGAGAGGTAACATATCATTTCATCTTAGTGATGAAATTTTGAAATTTTTTGATCATGAAATAATTTGTGCTAGGAAAGATAGGTGCATGCCTACTTTAGCTAGGAAGCACTCATGCATTTATGAAGTGATTACTGATGGAACCATGATCATGTCATGCGCTAAATTGGATGAACCCACCCGAGTCTATACAATGAAAGTGGATGATGATGTGGACATCAGCCCCATTTTTGAGATAAGGGATAATCATTCCTCCGAGGACGGATTCTTCAGGGTCTAAAAGGCCCTTGGCGAAGGCACGGATGAAGTAGAGGCAACATTCTAGGCATCGGCAAAGCCCCAAAGAAGGGCCATGCTTGCAAGGCTCTTGGCGAACCCATGTGGCGAACTCATATATTGTAAGAACACATATCCGCCGCGAATCGGCCATATTGTTCTTCTTGGGTCTCAAATCTTGCTCCACCAATCCATTAGTGATCCATTGCAAGAGGATCCAATATAATACCTAGCATTGTTTGATCTCGTAGTCAAAAGGTTCTAGGTCCCATTTTCCTCTCCCAGACATTTTCAAGGGCATTGCCTCACCTCGTAGTGAGGAGGTTCCCTTGGCTGACTGTGTTATTTCCTTGTTCTTCCTCTGTTTTCGTTTCCCTTTCTTGCTGGAAACCGCCTCCCCGTGATCGCATCAGGCCACGAGGTCTCTGGATATCACTTCCTATCATGAGGCTGTGCAGAAGGCACAACTCTTCGAGTAGGAGGAGGTTGAGAGTTGGTACCCACCGCACCGGTCTTATGATAGAGGGAGAATTCCTGCACAGTGGAGTTCCTCGAGGTTTATGGGAAGGATGGGCGAGGCTGGCAGAGCAACGGGAGTGGCAGGGCGGCCCGTAGCACTGAGACTTGTGCGAGTTGTGGCAGGTAGCACCCCGGCCGGCCATGCTACAGGCAGGCAGGGCAGTGCTTGCGATGCGGGGCGGATGATCATTGGATACGGGATTGCCCTTTGACGCAGGGACAGGGATCCGGCAGTGTTTCGCGCCCTCAGTCTCGGTTCCAGCCCAACGCACCCAGGGGGCGCGGTTTCCAGCAGGGCGGCCCGAGACCACAGCGACAGTTACCACTTCAGTCATCCTCTCCGCCATAGCAGCACAGAGTGGGGCGTGTTTCCAGACTGAGCAGGTGGGCGTTAGACAGGAACAAGCTGGGTCTAGAACTCATCAGGGAGGTCACATCGAGGATCAGGTAGATGTGAATGTGCACCGCGAATGATCGCACCACCTCGTTGGTGGATTAACGTAGTTGGGATCTGGAGTTTGAGGTTGTTGTTTGGGTTTAGCAAGATAGTATCTACGTAGGGAACCGTTGAAAGTGGTAGAAGGGAAAAGAGCTAGTCTAAGGTTATCGTTTCTGTAAGATTTTGTAACGAGTTGGCGGGATAGCATGTAAATCAGCTTTGCTTTCCGAATGTTTGTAGTGTATAATGTTATGTTGGTATTTGGAAGGTTATTAAGTATAAATTCGATCTTATGCAGGGTTGTCTGGTAGAAATACCGGCAACTGACTCGGGGTGCAACGAGATACACCCGGAGGGTGGGACGCCGCTGAGAGGCCCTGGATGGTAGTCTAAACTACCACTCCCGCCGCACCAGTGACGGTGGTTCGATTATGCTTAGTAAAAGAGTATATGTATTCTGGTTAGTAGCGACACCTGTATGGTTCAGGTTACTCTTGGAGGACCAAGAGTTTTAAGGGGGGGAGAATGTTACGGTCACCCAGAGCGGGTTGCGACCGGGTGACCCGGGGCTTCGGTTTTGGCCTGCGAAATCGGGCTTTTGGCGGTCAGATGGCTTCTGAGCCTTGTTCGAGTATCTTTTTGGCAAGCCCTTGTATATTTGCGGTACTAAGTGTCCTCCTGAAGAGGCCATGGGTCCTCTCCCAAAGGGGACATGGTCCTCTCCCCAAGGGGACATGGTCCTCTCCCAAAGGATTTGTGGTACTAAGTGTTCTCCTGAAGAGGCCATGTGTTCTCCTGAAGAGGCCATGGGTCCTCTCCCATAGGGGACATGGTCCTCTCCCAAAGGAGACATGGTCCTCTCCCATAGGTGACATGGCCCTCTCCCGAAGGGGGCCGGGACTTGTCTCGGGGCGTACAGCGGGCTCGGTAGCGCTCCCGGGACCTCGGATTGGGAAACCGTTTGCGGATTTGGAATCGTGGGAACGTCCCGGAGCTTTTACACCATAAAATATTTTGGGGACTGATGTGGACATCAGCCCCATTTTTGTGATAAAGGAGGGCCATTTGTCACCGCACGCCGCCCGAGCCCGGTTGCGGAGGCGGGGCGCCGGGATGCCGGAAGCGGAAGCCGGAAACATACATGATGGCAGTCCATCGAGACCCGCCGCGCGTAGCGGACCCAAAGAGCGAAATGAAAGTGGAAGCAACTTAACAAAAATTCCATACGTATAACTAAAATAAAACCAAAACATGCAATTCATGCATCAGCAACGAGTAAGCCTCGCCCTCCGTGGGACGAGTGCTTACGCACCAAACATAGATACATACGAATTCACCGAACCTAGGGTGTCTAGAAAGCGCCTAGCGCTCGGGACATGCAACATGAGCAGAATATATATATATATCAACACATACAATCATCACAACAATAAAACAGAGTATGCACGTGCGGCTACGAGCCGACCCTAGGCCTAAACGTCAAAATACCTCGCGGGATTCAGACCAAGTAGACAAAATCCCAGCCCGCAAGGTACTGCTGCTCAACCCAACCAAGGCGAAACCTCACGGAAATCAACTCCGCTGGTTGTTTACCAAGTCTACGAAATCCAAAAACAGAACCCAAAAGGGTGAGTCCTAAAAGGACCCCGTAAGGGATTTGGGGTAAGATAAGCATATGTAACCCTGCAAAAGCAGAAAGATAGCAACATACGAATATATTCAACGAATACAGTATCATGCATATAAAAAAAACAGATCAGAATTTTGAAGGATGTGCGATTCTAAATCGCCCAAAAACCCTTATAATAAATCAGAACGACAGCCTCCCTCTAAGGGAGTCAGAAGCCGAAGCTATTACAGAAGCATGGTGCACCAGCTGGGGTAGCGAACCCACAACTGTCGTAGGGTTAACAGACAGAGTATGCCACAAGGCATACTCCTACAAATTACAGAACGTACCTTAAAGCAGAAATTTCTGAAATACCTGCAAAACAGAAGTGCAACAACACATACACCTACAGACTACAGAATATGCCCTAGGCATATAATACTGAAATACTTGCAGAACAGAAAATGAAACTAAACATACACCTATCTTACCAAAAATAGCAGAACCAAACCCTTACCTCACAATTCCAGAGTATTTGACCGATTCTGGACGATTTCCAAACCACGACCCGAAATTCCTAAGCCCCTCTTTTTCTCACCTCCAAACCTCAGAATCTGCCAAACCAAGTTGAATTAGAATCCTTATCGACCACACTACCAAACTACACCCCCGACCCCAAAACCGAAAATCCGTCAGAATTTCCGTGAAATTCCAGATTTCCACAGAAACTTCAGAATTCAGAACCAACGTAGACAATGCAAGCTTATACATTGTCAAACATAATCCAATAAGCAGAATTGATCAAATCCAACCTTAAAACCCTTAATTACCCAACATTTTCCGATAATCCCGCTTAAATGCAACTTTTCCATTTCTTATCCGAATTTAACGTTTCAAACTTCAAACCACTCCTAAATTCAACCCCAATACCATCTTAGCATCCAATTCAACCAAAAGAAACTCCAACATGGAAAAAGAATCATTCCAAAATTCGGTTCTTAACCAACTTTTTATCTAACTTCCAATTCAATCCATTCAAGCTTCCAATTAATCATTCTAACCTCCAATTCCACTTCTAAACCAAGAACACTCTCAAATTGCATCCAAAACAACAAAATCCAACATTGAACACCAACTCATAAATTCGGCCATTTGGGGGTTTTTACCTCAACTTGTTTTCCATCAAATTGAATCCATACAAAAGCTTAGAATCATGCTAGGATTAACATACTTGAAGCATGATTCAAGAAAACAAACACACATCATTTTAGAAAATTCCAAGAAAATTCGGCCAACAAAGATTCTTCATCCAAGGTGTGTTTTCCAAAATCCAACACTTGATTATCACTCCCATACAACCCAAGAACATCATACTAAAAGATGGGAGGAAGAAAATCATCCTAGCTTATAGCTAAGAACAAACCCAAAATTCTCAAATCCTCTCTTTTTCCAACCAAACTTGAATCCAATAAGAAAAGAGAGCTTAGGAAGGAAACTTACCCAAGATTGAAGCTAAACCCTTGATGATTCTAGCCAAGATTTGAAGATCACAAAGCTTAGAGGAAGCTCTCATGGTGGCGGATGCAAGGAGGAAGAAGAAGAAGAAAATGAGATATTATCTCATTTAGGAAAATATAAGTCATATATTATTTTCCTACTCTTTTTCCCATACCAATTCAACTTAAATGAAAAATTGCCAAGTGTCCCTTATCCCTTCTCCATTCCAGCCAAAAGTAAGCTGCTGCCCATGCTCCAATTATTTATTTTGCAACCAATTTCCAATTTATCTCCCGACTTTTCCGAAAGTTCCAATTCTTTTTGCCCAAAAATAATTACCGAATTCCAAAATTAACGAAACTTGGACACAACCCTCAGAATATTATAACATTCACAAAACATGTTCCAAAAGTTCATTTACAATTCCGGAGTGTCCTACCGAGCTCGCTGAACCCGAACAAATCCCGACGTGCGAGCGTGTCCAACAGAACCAAAATCCCATCACACCAAAATTCCACAAAAATACCCATAAATTCCATCTTAAATTATAACACAACTTACCCCAAAGCCGTCAGAAAATTTCCATCCCGAGCCCCGGGATTCCCGTCCCGAGCCCCGGGAGTCGCCCGGAACCGAACGTCCCGCCCCAAATATTAAACTCCACAACCACCTCCGGGACGTTTCCACGACTCCAAAACTGCAAACGGCTTCCCAAACTGAAATCTCGAGAGTGCTACCGAGCCCGCTGTACATCCCGAGACGACCCCGACAAACCCCGGCGCGAAAAATATTTTCGGCGGAAACGTCCGAGGACCCACACGACCTCAAATACGGAAGGGTTCGCCAAAATAATACTCGGATAGGGCTCGGGAGCCGCCTGAACACCGAAAACGTGACCCGCAGCCAAAACCGGAGCCGGGTCACCTTGGCCGCAACCCGCTCGGGGTGACCGTAACACCATTCATCCGAGAGGGTCTAACGGGCCCTTGGCGAAACACAGAACTAAGAGGAAGCGACATTCCAGGCACCGGCGAAGCCCCAAGGCTAAGCCGCGGCTGCACAATCACCAGAAAGGACCTTGCGAGCATCCTTCAAGCTAAGGCCAAGTTTCAAGACGAGGCCGTCTTTGGCGAAGCCAAGGCAGAGCCATGTTCGCGAGGCCCTATTGGCGAACCCTTGGCCTTTGGCGAAGACCCCGTGCAACACTTCCAGGATACAAGTGAAGCCCCGGTGTTCGCCAGGCGAAGAGGCCTCCAAACGCAAGTCAGGCGAACCCATTAATCTGTGCAGAGGCCCTCTTCCTCCCATTTCCCACCAACTACAATTCTGGGAATTGGGAGCCGCAAAGCAGGTGGCCTACACAGTCACCTCGCCTGCCACCTCTCTTTTCGCCTACCATAGATCCAGGAAGCTGGTTCCCTTGTCAAAGTCACTCATTATTTTCTTTTTACCATTCTCCTTCTATATAAGGAACTTGTAACCATTGTAAACCCTAGAACTCATTTTGTAAGAACACATATTTGCTGAAATACGCATATTGTTCTTCTTGGGTCTCAAATCTTGCTCCACCAATCCATTAGTGATCCATTGCAAGAGGATCCAATATAATACCTAGCATTGTTTGATCTCGTAGTCAAAAGGTTCTAGGTCCCATCTTCCTTTCCTGCATTTTCAAGGGCATTGCCTCACCTCGTAGTGAGGAGGTTCCCTTGGCCGGCTCTGTTTCCTTCGTATTCTTCCTCTGTTTCGTTTCCATTCTTGCTGGAAACTGCCTCCAACGAGCTAGATCGAGCTCGTGATCACTTACCCCCCGTGATCACATCGGTTGGTATCAGAGCCAAAGCGCTCACTGGAGGTATCGTATCAGTTGTTTACCTTCTTCAAGATAAAACCTTTGATTTTCTTTCAAAAACTTGAAGAAAAGTTTCGGTTAATGATCTCTTGAGAGAAACCGAATAGTTGTTATCCTTTGTGTGAAGTTCTTGAAAGGTTTATAAATCTGTGAGTTATTTCGGATTTGAAAAGAAAAGAGTTTCCATGTGTGCAAAAGAACAAGAGTTTGCGAAAAGAAAGATTTAAACCAGTTCATAAATTTTTGGAAAAGTTCTAAGTGTTCTTGAAAAGTTCATCACGAAACTCAAGTGAACAGTACTCACAGATCGAAAATAATTTGAAAAAAACTTGAACTTCTAGTGTTTATATTTGTGAAAAGCCTCTTCTATATCACACCTAAACTTCTTCAACCACCATCCACTAAAATCATTCAAAAGCTAGTTTCAAGTAACTAGAACTTTGTGCTTTACTTGTTTCGGACATTGCTAAGATTTCATTGGATATACTTTGCATGTTTGCATTTGATCTTAATCGAGATTGGTGGTAAGTTTTGAGACTTGTGAGAACCTTTGTGATCTAAACACGAGAGAAGAGTGTAAACACTAAGGGAGTGTGGCGAGGCTTCACAATACTATCCACATGTGCGAGCTTGAGTCTCATGGAGTATGTGGGAGAGGAATGCTACCGAATCGGATCCTTGTTACCAAGAGTCTGACTGGGCGGAGGAAACCTCGACCAAGAAACCTGGCCAGAACCGAACCCTTGCCATCGCCAAGATAACCCCCCTCGCTATCGCTACCCCAAGCCCCGGAGGACTTACCCCCCCACTCGTATTACTCCCCCATTCTGTCGTATCCTAGTTGTACGACGCCCAGCTTTGAGCCACCTCTCATTCGCGGTCCCCCATCCACCAACCAAAAGCCAATGAGGGTCCCCACTTACAAGATTGCTTCGTCTCGCCAATCACCTCCTGACCGACAAGGCGAAGCCACACCAGGAGGGCCTCAAAGATCGAGCTCCTCCACCATCATTGATGAGATAAAACAACTTGTACTTATGGTCTAGGACCAGATGTTACAAGGACACATGGAGGAAGCTGCAACTGATGATAAGGTTGAGAGGAAAGCGACTGAGAGGCAAGAAGGAACTATGAGGGGAGAGGGAAAAGAAGAAAGAGAGAAAAGAAGAAAGAGAGAAAAGTGAGGAGGTCCAAGAGACCTTGAGTGAGAAAAAGAGTGATCCGAGAGAAAAGTCTGAGAAGGAAGTGGAGAGAAAACAAGAGGGAAACTCAACGACCAAAAATAGCGAAAGTGAGGACAACTCGCTAACTCTGTTTCGGATCAACCATCTTTTTCCCCTTTGAGTGTGCAGGTCACCAAGGAAAGAGGAACTGAAGACTGCCTTGAAGGACTCCGGAAGCAAGTGTCACACGCCCTCGCACAAGAAGAAGGATGCAAGAGGGAGGAACCAAACATGGGTAACTGTGCTTCTAATCCCCCATCTCTTAACATTGAATATGAATTGGGGAATGCATTGGGCGATCCCATGCATGCTTCGGGATATGATTTAAACTGTTTGCATTCGGACTATGCCAATGAATGGCCTAGGCTTACATTTGACCCGAGATAATCCATTGAGCATGCCATGTTGAACCAATTTTGTTGTAGAAATAGTATCATGTTTCTAGGTTTGATTCAAAGATGAGTGTAAGGTTGAAGTGAAGGAAAGGGCGGATTGTCCATCTCGTTCCTTCAACTATTTTAGGGACTTTAATGTTTAAACTTTAGTTCACGACCCTTGATGCCTCTTCAAGTTTGTTGTGGTGTCTTAAAGATTTGTAGGGACAATTTCCTTATGAATCCGAGGACGGATTCTTCGAAGAGGGAGGGTATGATGTGGACATCAGCCCCATTTTTCTGATAAAGGAGGGCCATTCATCCAGAGGGTCTAACGGGCCCTTGGCGAAGGCACGAGACTAAGAGGAAGCGACATTCCAGGCATCGGCGAAGCCCCAAGGCTAAGCCGCGGCTACACGATCACCGTGAAAGGACCTTGCAGCATCCTTCAAGCTAAGGCCAAGTTTCAAGACGAGGCCATGCCGGCGAAGCCCAAGGCGAGCCGTGTTCGCGAGGCCCTATTGGCGAACCCTTGGCCTTTGGCGAAGCCATGGTCTTTGGCGAAGACCCCGTGCAACACTTCCAGATACAAGCGAAGCCCCGTGTGTTCGCCAAGCGTAAGAGGCCTCCAAACGCAAGTCAGGCGAACCCTTTAATCTGTGCAGAGGCCCTCTTCCTCCCATTTCCCACCAACTACAATTCCTGGGGAATTGGGAGCCGTAAAAGCAGGCGGCATACAAAGTCACATCACCTTCCACATCTCATATCACCCACCATAGATCCAGGAAGCTGGTTCCCTTGTCAAAGTCACTCATTATTTTCTTTTTACTATTCTCCTTCTATATAAGGAACTTGTAACCATTGTAAACCCTAGAACTCATTTTGTAAGAACACATATTTGCTGAAAAAACGCATATTGTTCTTCTTGGGTCTCAAATCTTGCTCCACCAATCCATTAGTGATCCATTGCAAGAGGATCCAATATAATACCTAGCATTGTTTGATCTCGTAGTCAAAAGGTTCTAGGTCCCATTTTCCTTTCCTGCATTTTCAAGGGCATTGCCTCACCTCGTAGTGAGGAGGTTCCCTTGGCCGGCTCTGTTTCCTTTGTATTCTTCCTCGTAGGCAGGGGCCCTCTCCCGTAGAAGGCAGGGGCCCTCTCCCGTAGAAGGCAGGGGCCCTCTCCCGTAGAAGGCAGGGGCCCTCTCCCGTAGAAGGCAGGGGTTCTCCCGAAGAGGGCATGACTTAGCCAAATTACAGGGGTTCTCCCGAAGAGGGCATGACTTAGACAAATTTCAGATTTTTGGTTTTCAGATTTTTGGTGGATAAGGGTGACTCATAAGTGTTGACCAAAGGGGAAAGGACACTTGTCATGCCCATATTAAAGAATTGGATTCTTCAAGCTTTGGATTCTTCATCTCTTGGCTGAAATCAACAAGAATTGGACTCCATAATTGGTAAGCTTCCTCTCTTCATCTCTTTACAAGTTGGAAACCATGTTCTTGGTGGAAAAAGAGAGAGAAATCCGAATTTGATGTTGCTCTTAGCTATGTGATTGGGTGATCTTCTTCCTCCCATCTTTTAGTATGTTGTTCTTGGGTAGGAAGGGAGTAAGAATCAAGTGTTAAACTTTGGAAAAACTCCATGGATGGAAAAACCCAAGGGAGGCCGAATTTATGCTTGATTTTTCTAAAATGATGTAGACTTGTGTTCTTGAATCATGCTTGGGATATGTTGTTCCTTGCATAATTCTAAGACTATCTATGGATTCAATTTGATGGAAAGCATGCTAGGGAAGAAACCCCCTTTTGGCCGAAAATGTTGGTTAAGATTTGTGAATGTTCTTGGTTGTTAAAGGTGAAATTGGTTAGCATTCTTGCTTAGGAAGTGTAATTGGTGGTCAAAGAGAATGCTTGGAACCTTGAATGGATTGAATTGGAAGTTGGGTAAAAAGTTGGCAAAGGGCTGAAACTTAAAGTGAATCTTTATCTATGTTGGTGTTGTGTTTTGGTTGAATTGGATAGTAATTTGGTATCATGGATGGAATTAGGTGAGAAATGGTATTTGAAACGTCGTTTTCGGGTGTTGTGATGTGAGCATGGCCAAGACCAAACCAAATGATGTGGATCTGTAATCATCCAAAGCTGGAGCAATGGACTTCCCATTGAAGCTCTTTTCAAGAGGAGAAAAATGGCTTTTGAATCACCTCAATCGGAGTTCCGGAGCTCAAGATATTCAGAAAACAGTGAAGATCCGAGAACTAGGCGACCCAAACTTGAAGTCAGGCGGTCGCCCGGCCAGGCGAGAGAACCAGGCGACCCCTTTCTCCAACCAGGCGGTCGCCTGGCTTGTCTACAGTGATGGGCAGGGGACCAGGCGAGATCCAGGCGACCCAATCCCTGGATCAGGCGGTCGCCTGGCTCTCCGAAAATGCATTTCCCCCAACTTTTTGAAACCTAGCCATTTTTGTTGACTTTCCAATATTTGTAGTTTTCAACCTATTTTCAGCCCAAATGTAATTCTTTAAGTTCCATAAAACATATAATTTCATAAGTATGAGATATATGTTTTATGGAAATTAAAGAAAGGGAGTCAACCCCTCCCATCCATCTCTCACACCTCTCACCTCACCCACCTTAATCTTAGGAGGCTTGTCTCCAAGCCACCTCTCTCCTCCCTTCCCCTCACCATTTTAGCTAGGATGCAAGTTCAACTTAGAACTCATATTGTAAAGAACATTGTTGCTGAAAATACAAGGCCAATTTGTTCTTCATTTGTTCTCAAATCTTGCTTCATCAATCCATTAGTGATCCATGCAAGAGGGTCCAATTAAATACCTAGCATTGTTTGATCAAGTAGTCAAAAGGTTCTAGGTTCCATTTCCATCCCCCCCATTGCCGAAATTGTGGCTCCATTTCTTTGGAGTTCTTCCTCACTCAAGCTAGATCAAAGCTCATGATCATGCAACCCTTGTGTGATCATATCATGTTGGGTGCAAAAGTTACCTTTATACGGGATTTCGGGCAAATGTCTGGAAAGTGGGGTTTAAAGGTTGGAGTATGGTTGTGGGTATAAGATTAACAAGGTTCTAGCTCAGTTCGTAAAACCGAGCTTTCTGTGAAAAGTGCGGGATTGTGCGGGATTGATTTCCGGGGGTTTGTTTGGGTGTGTTCTGACTCAATTGTGGTTGTTCAGCTTAATTCTGCGTGGGTGGAGTTGCGTGGGACCGTAAAAGGCAGGTTGTGACTTTTCGGGCCGGGAGCCGGATTTCCGGGATTTGTATTTGCGGGCGGCTTTTCGAGGTAAGGGTTCAACTTCTCTTGTTATACATACTGGTATGGGACTTTATGTATATGGGTTTAGTTGAGGCGGGTTCCCGGGTTGAGGACGGTGGTTCGGTGATCCCGGGACCTGTCATATGGTAAGATGCATGTTTGTATTTGATCTGTTTCAAGGCCCGGGTGGTCTTGGGGGCCACGGGTTTATATGCTGTTCTGTATGTCCACGCTAGGCGCCGATATTTATACTTATGCCATCTTGGTATATATTCTGTTCTGTTTTGCATATGCATTATTATTATGTGGTTCTGTTCTGTAGTGTCTGCACTGAGGGTGCCGACATTCTATTTGTATCCGCACTTGGGGTGCCGATATACTTCTGTGACCCTACGACAGTTTGGGGATCGCGACCCCAGCCGGTACCGTGCTTTCTGTTCTGTTCTGTATATTCTGACCTCTTAGAGAGGGCTGTCGTACTGTGGTCAGTTGTTGGGTTCCGGCTTACCTCTGACTTTGCATACATTTATATATATGTATATTTGTGTTGGTGCTTGTTCTGTTTTGCAGGTTCGGTTCAGCAGCACTTGTACAACTGTATCTTACCTCAGCCCTTACTGGGTCCTCCCGAGGACTCACCCCTTATATGTTTTCCACCTTTCAGGTTGTTCTGAAAAGCAACCGGCGGAATAGAGATCCGCGGTGCTTTCTGTTATTCTGGGTTTCAGCAGCAGCAGTAGTACCACGTGCGGAAAATCTCCTGAGCGAGAAGGTTTCCGATTCCGCACTTAGGTATATCTAGGTTTTAGTTTGATGGCTCTGTAGCTGTAGTTGCATGCATGTATTTTGAAGCATGAGTTTGTTTAGGACATGATCGAGACATATTCTACCTTTGTTGTCTTCTCGAGTCGAGGCGGAGCCCGACTTGCCTTTATTGGATTTCTTATGAAATGAATTGATTACGTGGTTGTTGCATTGAGCAATGTTGGTATACCATGAACAACATGTTTGGTAAATGTTGGGTTACTTTGTATACTTGCTATGAATGAGTTTGTAGGTTGCAAGTCGTTGTTCGACTAATCCGTTACTTGAGCAAAATGCTCCGGTGCCGCGCTATCCGTCCGTAGTTTCCGGTCCCAAACGTCGCGGCCGGCTCCGCCTCCGCAACCGGGCGGGGTGGCTGTGACATCAACCCTTTCTCGGGTCCTCCCGAGGAGTCACCCTTTATTTGTTTACCACCTTTCAGGCCGTCGACAAGCAACCGACGGAGTAGAGATCCGCGGTGCTTCGTCATTTTGGGGTTTCGGTTGCAAAGCGAAGTACCAAGTGCGGGAATCCTTGAGCGAGAGGCTTCGATTCCGCACTTAGGTATATATGTAGGATTTCGTTTAATGGCTCTGTAGCCGTAGCTGCATGCATGTAGATCAGATCATGAATTTGTATATGATATATAATCTGGGATATATTCGCCTTTGTTTGTCTTCGAGTCGAGGCGGAGCCCGACTTGCCTGTATTGGAATCATTACAAAATGGGTTCAATGTTGCTGTGTTCGTTGCGTTGTTCAACGTTTGATACTTCATGAACTGCACGTTTGGTAAATGTTGGTTTTTGTGTATGCTTGCCTTGTATAAGTTCGTAGGTTGCTAGTTGTTACGCGACTATTCTGTTATTTGAGCTCAATGCTCCGTTGCCACGTTTTCCGCCGTAGTTCCGTTATCGACGTCGCGGCCGGCTCCGCCTCTGTAACCGGGCGGGGTGGCTGTGACACGAATCCCAAAAGACCCTCAATGACTTAGCCTAGCGGTTTGCTAACGTCCCCTATAAAGCTATCGCGGAAATGAGAGAACGACAAGGTAAACTGAAAACTTGTTCATTTCACTGTTAAAACTATACATCCTTTACAGGCACAAAACTGCGATGGCTCAAGGGCCAGCCTAACTAAAGGGGGGTCAAACACACGACCTAAAGCCCCTTCCTAATCTAGCGAGGCATACCAGCCGGCTCCCATTTTCTTCCCTTGCTCGCCCCAGTCAAGCAAGGTGCTCGCCTCAGGATCATCAGTCTTAGAGGTGTCCAGGGCTCCCAAGTCCAGTCCAGGCTGTAGTTGCTCTAGCTGGAAACGGCATCGCAGCCAACCTTCCTCGTACCCTTGAGCTCCGACCCGCCCGCGCCCGGAGCTCATCAATCCTCCGCCTTAGGTGAGGCCACCTATCATGGATCTTCACCTAATAAGTTGATTCATGCTCGGGGTCCTCGCCAGATACAGCGCCAGCCCAAGATCTCGCTCGAGATCCCACACCTCCTTCATCGCGCCCATGAGGTCTGCAAGCAGGTCAACATGCTGGTTCGCGATGTCCAGCCTATCAAGCTCCGCGTCTTCAAGCTTGTCTGCAGTTTCCTTTAGGTGGATCTCCGTTTCTGATTTTAGAGAAGAAAGCGTCGTCTTCAAATTAGCAACTTCAGCTTTCTTCTCGGTGAGCTCATCTTCTTTCTTCGCCAACTCCACCTCGCGGGCGGGACACCAAACCAGGAGCTTCTCCAGAAGGGTGTCCCTCTGTAGATGCCCCAGGCGAGACCCCTCCTTCTCCCTGGTGAGAGTAGCACACTAGGTCTCTAACTCAATCACCCTCTTGTTGGCCCTCTCTGCATCAGCCTTGGCAACCTGGACAGCTTCCACCTCCTTCCTCAGGCGAGTGATCTCGCTAATCTGGGCATTGTCCCTCGCATTCGCGTAACTCAGAACCGGTGCCACTTGGCTAAGACCAGCGTACTCGTCAACGGCAGCTGCGATGGGATGGGTCAACACGTAAACGGGAAGATCGAAACAAAGGGCACAAGGAGATGACTTACTCAAGGTTGCGCTTGGCGGCCTCCTTCAAAACTCAACTGGGAGTCCAGTCTTCGATCCATCAACTCCTCGTAGAAGGGAGTGCGAAGCCCTCCAAGTAGGACAGCAAAGACGCGTTCTCCCCCAACATCAAGGAAGAGTTATTGTTCAGGAGGAAAATAGGGTCCCAAGCTCCTTCCAGTGCATGCCCTCCTCCTTATATACTTGCGCCCTGAGGTCCTCCCTCAAGGCTTTCAAGGCAGCAGGATCCTCAGTCCACCTGGGGATCTCCTTGGCGATCACACGTTTCCTCTAAAGGAAGTGCGACCAAACCCCGGTCTCCTCCAGCACGGTCACCGTCGCGCCCAAGTCCAACACGCTGTCGCGAATGCTGCATGGCGGGCGAGAAGGCTCCGCCTCTGCAACAAGGGACTTGTTAGCACAGCAAAGGAAATGTAAAAACAAGGAAACGAAGAATGAAACTCGCCTTGCGAGGGCCTTGGTCCAAGGCAGGAGTGGCTTCGCGAAGGCAGCTTGCACCGCGCTTTCACCCAAGCACTTTGCTCCTCGAGGGTTCGCAGGATGGCGAACTACATCCCAAGCACTCGTTTTAGAGGGGACCTCCTTCGACACCAAAGCGCCATCGGCGGCGTCGATGGGAAGGTCTCGAGGATGCTTCCTCTGGAGCCCATTCCCTTTGGGAAGCTTGGCTGCTTGGTTGGTAGAATACCCCCAACATCTCCCCTGCTCCCATCCGAGTATCACCAGCGCGAAAGCGTCACTCTCGCGGGGCTGCTGACGCCCTGCCCCCAGTAGAACTGTCGGCTTTCACCGCAGACTTCGATTTTCTTCTCTTGGCCAGCAAGAGATCACCGGCCGAGGTTATCTTCCTTGAGGATGGTCCCCCCACCTTGGGAAGAGAGAGGCAAAACAACACTCTCAGGAGGAATTTCATGGCTTGTCCTGGGAGGGCTCGCCAGCAACCCAGAGACAAAGGCATCCATCCCGGCGTCCTCAGCCGGTTCCGCCGCTTTCACAGAGGGGCCAGCCGTCTCCATCACCAGAGTCTCGCGAACCCCTTCCTCCTCAGAAACACCTTCAGGAGCCCCCTCCTTGGTCACTTCATCCACATGGGGAAGTTCTCCCTGAACAGGCCCTCGCGGAATGGCCTGGTCTGTTTCGCGAGGAGTTTTCTCAACAAGGCGCCACGCCATGTCGCTGGACACCTTCTTCCTCATCGCCTCGCCTATAAGTGGCACACCTGCGCCAGAGGCTGGCCTTTTCTTTCGCGTGGTTCAATAGCACCCAAAACCTTCTCCGCAGCAGGGGAAGCATTACGCCTATACGCGCAAGCGAGGTGAATTTGGACCGCAGCGCGCATAGATCCTCTCTTTACTCTCTCCCCATCATTCCGAGCGGGAGCATCTTGAAATGTGAAGGTCAAGACACCAAGAGAAACAAAGAAAAAAACTACAAAAGCGCATACCTGGGACCCGCGAGAGCAGCGCGAGAGCATCCACCACTTCACCGCAATGCGCAGGCCCTTCCCCCAACACTGAGGGGGGTAAACATGGAAAAACTGCCCCCAGCCCGCAGGTCTAGCCGATAGAACCGCAAAAAGACATCCGTGAACGGCTCCACCCCAGCCAACCGGCACGCCACAAGAAAACCGGCGATGTGGATAAAGGCGTTGGGCCCAAGCTGTGACGGTGGAAGCTTCCACAGAGTACACAGTTCTTGGACAAGGGGGGCAACATGAACCTCAACCCAGATGACATCTGGGCAGTATAGAGGCAGAGAGCGGCGCTCTGGCGTCTGTGGAAGTTTGAGCGCCTTGCAAGGCCCAGTCCGCGCCGTAAACATAGGCACAGCTTCGATGGGGAAGAACGCCTTCTCAAGTTCCTGGTGAAGCTTCTCAGGCTTCACGGCAATCCTGTCCACATCAGGAATGACTGGGCAAGCGGGTTCTCTGGCAGCCATCACTACGACAGAAAGAAAGTGAGATTCGGGAGATGGACAGTCTAAGGGAAATTTTAATTTTATCGAACACCTAACAGGCAAGAACGAAAGAGTGACCTCTTACCTGAAATTGTGAAGACAAAAGCAAACCAGCGAAGGAGCAACAGGTGCGACAAGGAATCAAGCACACTCCACAAATATCAAACTCAAACGCAAAAGCAGAAACAAACAACCGGGCAAAAAACGAGAATGCAGAAGTAAGTTCGAGCAAGAGAACGAAAAAGCAAAGGACAGAGATCCACGAAAGAAGCTGGCTATTTATAGGCAAAATCCTAAAGAAGCCGAAACGTCGCCTCAAACGGAGAACTAATCCCAGCGAGCCGCGTGTCAAAAATCGATAATGGTAAGAAACATTAGGCCTACCGCCAAGGTGACTGTTCCCAACGGTTACTTTAAGCCAAAACGCGGAGTACAGGACCCTGCCCATACTCCGCCTCTAGGAGGAGGCACCTTGGTACACTACCCAAGCAAATGCCCCCTCACATCTCGCCCCTCGCGTTATCGTCAGCAGCAACCAAGGAAGCATGGAGATGAAACCACATCGCGCGAAAGCGTTACCAGGGGGCTTCGCACCTGCTGGCTTCGCCAGGATCTCGCGGATTCGCATTTCCTGGCTTCGCTAGACAAGGTCTTCGCGCCTCCTGGTCTTCGCCACCCATCACTTGGCAACATGACAGATTGGGGGAAGGAAGCTGGGAACGGTCGTCTCCACGATCTACCCACATTCTCCATTACATCTCTAGTCTTCCGCCACTCAGGAACGGGGAGGAGAACTCCACCACTCCCATCACGGGACAACCGCCGCCTCAACGCCCCCTATAAAAGGATGGCTTGAGAAAGGTACACCCTATCTACACACCTCCACTCCTCTTTCTGCTCCTGAGTATTCCGTTTTACATCTTGCAGATTACTTCAGAGCTCCAGATCGTCATTCCAGTCACTCCTCCACCATTCAAGTATCTCGAGGCCCAGTCCCGTAAAGGAACCAGGCTATCGGTAAGGGTATGTTAATAGTTATGGTGTGTTTCGGGGGTGTATTGGTAGTGAAATGGTATCGAGAATGAAAGTAGGTAATAAACAATGTTCGGAACATCGTTTTCTGAAATGGTGAACGTAACCGACCTACTTGCTTGTTTGGGTAAATTTTTGGAAAGTAGGATGTGAATGCCTAGTTGTGCATGTTTAAGTGTAAATATCAATGTTCTAGATTGGTGATTTCTGATTTTTTGAGGTTTTTCAGCTTGAATCAGCGGTTGTGGAGTGGTGCGGGACTTCGGAAGTTACACTACCGCGTTTCGGGCTGAGCGTCGGGATTTTCCCGGGATTCTTCTACGGATCGGTAATAGTAAGGTAATGGTTCAACTTATCTTGTTATACATTCTGGGAGGGATATCATGTATATCGGTGTTGGTTGAGGCGGGTTCCGGGTTGAGGACGGTGGTCCGATGATCCCGGGACCAGTCATATGGTAAGAGATAGTTTGTTCTGCTTTAAGGCCCAGGATGGTCTTGGAGACCTCGGGTTCCTTATCTGTACTATATATCTGCACTGGGTGCTGATATTCTGTATATACCCTGCGGTATATTCTGATTTCGGTATGTTATATCTGCACTGGGTGCTGATATTCTGTATATACCCTGCGGTATATTCTGTGACCCTACGACAGTTATGGGGATCGCGACCCCGGCTGGTACCATGCCTAGCTTCGGCTTCTGACCTCTTGGAGAGGGCTGTCGTTCTGTTGATTTTTATTTTAAGGGTCTCTGGCGGTCTGCACCGCATCCTTCGGGATTCTGGCTAACCCTGTCCTGCGGGACTCTGTTTATATATATATATATATATATATATATATATATATATATATATATATTGTTGTGTTTTGTGTTCTCTTGGTTTTGCAGGTACTGCGCACTTAGCACTTTATGCAAACTGTATCTTACCTCAGCCCTTACTGGGTCCTCCCGAGGACTCACCCCTTCTGTTTACCACGTTTCAGGGTTACCTGACAAGCAGCCAGCGGACTAGAGTTCCGTGGTGCTTTCTGTTTTGAGATCAGGTATCTGCAGTTCCGACACGGAACTTCTGTTAAGTTTATAGGGGTAGTCTCGGTAGAGGTTACAGTCTGTTTCCAGACTTCTGATTTTATGCTAAGTATAGCATATGGGTTTACTCACATTTAACTTACTTCTCTCTTCTGTTGGTGTGTTAGCAGCAGCGGTACTTGCGGGGATCTTCTGATCTCGGAGTTTCTCCTAGATCCCGCACATAGGTATTCTGAGGTTTTCTTGGTTGGCTCTGTAGGTGTATATGCATGCATGTCATCTGTCTGATCATGCTATGTATCCTAGATACATTCTGTTTCTGTATATATGTTTTGGATACTCTGTAGGACCGGGGACTCGCCCATCACAGTGGAAGGCGGGACCCGAGGTATGATCATATTCTGATGTGTTAGACACATTCGATTTTTGTATGATTCTGTGGATCTTTTGAATGATGTTATCCATGAACTGCATGTTTGGTGATGGTGGAGCGCTCGCCTATTTCAGTGGGGCGGGGCTCGCCATGGATAGTTAGGGTTTATACTGTATACTTGCCATGTTTGGAAATTGTAGGTTGCGGGTCGAAACACGACCGAAGGTTATAAGCGCATAACTCTATCTGCATACTCCGTGAGCAAAGCGTTCTCAGGCACCGGGCCTTCGAGAACGAGACTTTGCGGGCCGGGTCACGGGACCACTACACGCAGCGGGTCTCGGTTGGACCGACCGCTTCCGTTTTCGCAGCTTCCACTTCCGCCGTCGCGCGACGGCCCCGCCTCCGCAACCGGGCGTGGCGACCGTGACATGTTGGTATCAGAGCAGATCGGGTTCGACCGTGTTAGTCACCCGAGAGGATGGAGTATGACCACTTCCGGTGTGGGCTTCTGAGGCAAGTATACCAGTCCAGGAGTGGACTTCTAGGGGCAGTAATGCCAGTTCATGGATGAACTTCTGCGGGAGATGACTTTGAGCGGAGAAGCTACTGTTCCGTGTTCTATTCCGGCGCGGTTCTGTATGGAGTCCACCACCTCCTTATTTGAACCACTTGGGAATGTGTGGTGGAGCAGCGGGCGGTCTATCAAGGCATTCTGTTAAGATCAACTCCAGTGCTGGGATAGCACTTCGGGGATGCTTAGGGTACTCCGGGCGGATTTGGTAATTTTTGAACATCGGGTCAGATTCAGCTCGAGTGCGGGCTTCCGACATAAGCCGAGTACCTTTATGTTTGGTTGTTGATCTTATGATATGATTCTGCGGGATGATCATGATCTGATTCTATGACTTAGTATCCAAACATATATGATTCTGTGATTCTGGAAAGAATCTCTGCATCATGCATTGCATTACACTACAGAGCCTTAGAACTGCTGTTAGCTTCTGTAGAGAGAGAGTTAACTGTTCTGGATAAGTTGGTATATGGTTTGGATGGGTTTCAGGAAATGGTTAACACGCGTAGACAGCGTGGTCAGTTGCCGGAGGGTAGGGACCGGGATCCCACGCCTCTGAGAGTTAGGAGATGGATCCAGCAAAATCCAAGGTTTGAACAACCACAATCACCACCCCCGAATCTTCAGCAGCCACAGAGACCCCCTCCTTACGGTCACCCCGAGCGGGTTGTGACTTTGGTGACTCGGGGCTCCGTTTCAGGCATGCGGGTCATGTCTTCGGGTGGTCAGACAGCTCCCGAGTCTTTTCTGGGTTTCATCTTCGGGAATCCTTTCATATTTGGGGTCACACGGGTCCCTCGGACATTTCCGCGGAAAATATTTTTTTCGGGAGCGGGACTTGTTTCGGGACGTTCAGTAAGCTCGGTAGCTCTATCGGGACCTCGGAAAAGGGAACCTTCAGCATATTTGGGATCGTATGAGTATTCCGCATCTTTTTACGGAGTATATTTTTTGGGACGGGATGTTCGTTTCCGGGCGACACCCGGGGCTCGGGATGAAGGTTTTGTGACGGCCTTGGTGTAAGATGTGCTATGGCTCGGGATGGGTAATATGGTAATAACCGAGCAAGCACACATGACGGGAATTTCAGGTCGGGCAAGCACGCGCACACGTCGGGAGTTACTCGGGTGAAGTTGGCGCGGGATTACGCGCCAACACTTAAGCAAATTTCAGATTTGGGCTTGGGTGTGAGTCACAAGGGGTGACTAAGGTGGTGAGTCATGGTAGGGGACAAGTGTCCTAGGTGACTCACCACTTGGAAAGTATAAAAGGGTGTAATTTAGGAAGAAAAGGCCATTTTGCTCATTTCTTCCTTCTCTCCTTCCATCCGCCAACTTCTCTCAACTCTACCTCTCAAGTGTTCATCTTGCAAAGGCTTAAGGATGGTGTGTTCTTGGTGTTTAGCTTGAGGTAAGCTTCTTCCCTTCATGGTTTAGTAAGTTTGGAGCATGTTTGGTGGGTGAAAGAGAGCATTGAAACCGATTTTGGTGTAAGGCATGGTTATGTGATATGTTCATCCTCTTGCTTCAATCTTCTAGTATGTTGTTCTTGGCAAGAAGTAGTGTAGGAATCAAGGTTTAATTTATGGAAGAACACCATGGATTAAGAAACCCTAAATGGCCGAATTTGAGGTTGATTTCTAAACCTAGTGTATGGTTGTGTTCTTGAATCATGCTTGAGATATGTGGTTCCTAGCATGATTCTAAGTCGTTGTGTGGATTCAATTTGAAGGTAAACATGTTGGGTAAAAAGTACCCAATTTCTGGAATTGTTCATTAGGGTTTGAGTTTGATTTTGGGTGATTAGGGTGAGAAGTGTTGGTAAGCATGCTTAAATTGTTAAATTGGTGAATTAAGCATGTGTTTGGAACCTTAATTGGTTTGGATTGAAGTTTGGTGAAAAAGAGAGGTGTAGGCCGAATTTGAAAGGAAGGTTTCGTGATGCTTGTGTTGTGTTTTGGAATGGTTTTGGTAATGATTTGGTATCGGGATTGGAAGTAGGTAACTAACGATGTTCGGAACGTCGTTTTCTGGAATTGTGGAAAATCCCGACCTACTTGCTTGTTTGCGGTGTAAATGTGGGGAAAGTGGGATTCGAATGTTTGGTTGTGCGTATGGTTGTGTAAATAACAATGTTCTAACTCGGTTTGGGAAACCGAGCTTTATGTGGAATTTTGCGGGAAAGTGCGGGATTGGTTTTCGAGGGTCTATTTTGGTGATATCTGACTTGTGTGTGGTCGTTCAGGTTGAATCAGTAGTGGTGGAGTTGTGCGGGACTTCAGAAGTCACACTACAGCGTTAAGGGCCGGGCGTCGGGATTTTCCCGGGATTTTGCTGCGGATCGGTTTAAGTGAGGTAAGGGTTCAACTTCTCTCGTTATGCATTCTGGGAGGGAGTACATGAATATCGGGGTTAGTTGAGGCGGGTTCCGGGTTGAGGACGGTGGTCCGGTGATCCCGGGACCAGTCATATGGTAAGATATAGTTTGTTCTGCTTCAAGGCCCGGGATGGTCTTGGAGACCTCGGGTTCCTTATCTGTTCTGTATATCCGCACTAGGTGCCGATATTCTGCGTATACCTTATGGTATATTCTGTTCTGTGACGAGACCCGGGATGGTCTTGGAGACCACGGGTGCTCCTTGGATTGGTTGTGTCTGCACTGGGTGCTGACATTCTGTATATACCCTGCGGTATATTTCTGTGACCCTACGACAGTTAAGGGGATCGCGACCCCAGCTGGTACCATGCTTCTGTATTCTGACCTCTTGGAGAGGGCTGTCGTTCTGTTTATTTTTATTTTAAGGGTCATTCTGGCGGTCTGCACCGCATCCTACGGGATTCTGTCTAACCCAGTCCTGCGGGACTCTGTTTATATATATATATATATATATATATATATATATATATATATATATATGTGTGTGTGTGTGTGTGTGTGTGTGTGTGTGTGTGTTCTGTGTTTTTCTATTTTGCAGGTACGACATACTAGCACCTTTTGCAAATTGTATCTTATCTCAGCCCTTACTGGGTTCTCCCGAGGACTCACCCTTTTTCTGTTTACCACCTTTCAGGTCGACCTGACAAGCAGCCAGTGGACTAGAGATTCGCGGTGCTTTCTGTCTTGGGAATCAGGTATCGACAGTTCCAATACGGAACCTCTGTTATGTTATGGGGGTAGTCTCGGTAGAGGTTTTAGGCTACTTTCTGATTTTAGGATTATGGGTTTTACGGTTAACTGACTTCTCTCTTCTGTTGGTGTGTTAGCAGCAGCAGCAGTACTTGCTGAGGTCTTCTGTCTGATCATGCTATGTATCTTAGATACATTCTGCTTCTGTAATTCTGTTTGACTGGAAGGTTCGCCATGTCAGTTGAGTGCGGGACCCAAAATGTGTTCATGTTGGTATAAATCGGATGGTTTCTGTATCTGGATGTTTTGTGAGTTGTGAATGATATTTCCATGAACTGCATGTTTGGTGATGGTTGAGTGCTCGCCTATTTCAGTGGGGCGGGGCTCGCCATGGATAGTTAGGATTATATCGTATACTTGCCATCTTTGAGTTTTGTAGGTTGCGGGTCGTAGTACGACCAATACTTATTAATGAGAGAAGTGTTCACAGGCGCTGGGCCTTCGAGAATAAGACTTTGCAGGCCGGGTCATGGGACCACTACACGCAGCGGATTTTGGTTGGACCGTTTCCGCAGTTTCCGTCGCAGCTTCCGCTTTTGAAGTAACACCGAGGACCGGACCGAGGAGAACGATCTGATGTGTCTTTGGCACAAGTGGGAACTTTGGGAGCATGCTCGTGTACACTTTGACCATTCATTCGGAGTGGCTTGACAGAGTGCACAAAGCACAAGGAAAGGATCCGGGGTTGAAAAAGTTGTCTGGAGAGGACCAGGGAGCACTGCTACCGGCATTCTAGTACAGGCAGGGACTGCTGTACTATGGAAAACGTTTATATGTGCCGGATGATAAGCACTTCGGAATGAAACTTTAGAGGAGGCACATTCTAGCCGGTTGAGTATACACCCCGGTAGTGAGAAGATGTTTCAGGACTTACGCACTCACTTCTGGTGGCCGGGTATGTGGAGACCACACATGTGTCTAAGTGTGCCACTTGGTCTCACCACGATGCCATCCGGGTTATTGTGGACCGTCGACAAAGTATGCACACTTTCGCCTATCTTGTCACAGCCACCCCGCCCGGTTGCGGAGGCGGAGCCGGCTGCGACGTCGAGAACCGGAACCAACGACGGAAAGCGCGGCGGCGAGCATCGAGCTCAAATACGTAACAAACGAGAATCGACTAGCAACCTACGTAACCCATACATGGCAAGGCTACATGATAACTCAACAAAATACCAACCAATCAGTTCATGGTATACCAAACATTGCTCATCGCAAGCAATGAAGCACGGTACCGGCTGGGGTCGCGAGCCCCAAACCGCCGTAGGGTCACGTAACGAAGTATCGGCACTCCCGATGCGGATACGCAGAATGTCGGCACCCTTCGGTGCGGACACGTAATGCGTATCGGCACTCCACGTGCGGATACGCGAGAATGTCGGCACCCCTTCGGTGCGGACACGTAATGGCAATATCGGCACTCCCGGTGCGGATACGCAGAATGTCGGCACCCCTTCAAAGGCGGACACGTAATGTAACATATAATAATAACAAGAATGCATAAACATAAACAGAAGTAACATTACCTGATAACCATATACAGAACAGAATAGGAACCCGGGCCTCTAAGGTCATCCGGGCCTTGAAACAGAACAAACGTACATTTTACCAAATTAAGCCCTTACCTCGGATACGCTGCCCCGCAGCCCAACACTCGGAAAACCCCAGCTTCCGACCCGTAATGCACAACTTGGCTCCAATGGTCCCACGCTACTCCACCAACGCAGAATCAAGCTGGGTAACCATAGTTGAGTCAGAACACATCCTAATAACTCCGTAAAGAAATTTCAGACAAACCCGCACTTTCCCGGAAAATTCCACAAAGCTCGGTTTTACAAACCGAGCCCGAACCTTGTTATTCCAACCCCCACAAACGTATTCCAACCCTTAAACCCGCATTCCGGACACTTTTCCCGGTAAACTCGTATAAATCTAACTTTCTCATTTCTAACCCGAAAATGATATTTCAACCAAAATTAGTCTTCCCTTCATCGAAACTTACTTCTCTTCAAATTTAAGTTCTTCTTGGGTGAGTTTTGGCATGTGCACAACTCCGTGCGCAAGCTGTCTGGCTGTGCTTTGCAAACTTGTGCACAACTGTGCACAATCATGCGCAAGGTTGTCAATGTGCACAAGGTCAGGCTATGCACAATCATGCGCAAGGCTGTGCGCTGCGCACACAGGCTGTGCACAATCATGCGCAAGGCTGTGCGCTGCGCACAAGGCTGTGCACAACCCAGTGCGCAAGCACATGCGCCGCGCACATATTTAAATCTTTGCACTGCAAGGTGAGCTCAATTTACACATCAATAATTTGGCATTTAGGGTTTCATCAAACTAAGGAGTTTTTCCAAAATCCAACCATAGATTCTTACTCCTCTCAAGCCCAAGAATAACATACTAAAATTTGGAAGCAAGAGGATCATCAAAACTCATAGCAAAGAACAAACACAAAATCCTCTCTAAACCCATTTTCCATCCAAATTCATGCTTCCATCCTTACAAAGAGAAGAAGAGGAGAAACTTACCAATGATTTGCACCCAAAACCTTGTTGATTTCTTGCCAAATATGAAGAAGGAGAAGCTTGGTGAACAGTAGCCATGGCTGAACATGGTTTCGGCAGAGAGAGGAGAAGGAAGAAAGAAGAAGAAATGAAATAATTCACTTAATAAATAACCAAATATATATATATATATATATATATATCCCTTTTCTTTTTCCCTCTTAAATCAATAAGGGACAAGTGTCCCTTATCACTTACACACACACACATGCTGCCGAAACCATCAGCTGCTGCCCATACGTTTTTTTGTTAATTTTGCACCCCTTTGCAAATTAACTCCCAATTTTCCGAAAGTTCCAATTCTTTTTGCCCAAAAATAATTACCGAATTCCAAAATTAATGAAACTCGGACACAATCTTCAGAATATTATAACATGCACAGAACATTTTTCAGAAATTCATTTGCCTTTCCGGAGTGTCCTTCCGAGCTCGAACCCGAACCGAAACCCGACGTGCGCGTGACAACTCGAACCGAAATTCCGTCACTCCAAAATTCTACAAAAATACCCATAAATTCCATCTTAATTTATAACACATCTTACCCCAAAGCCGTCAGAAAATTTCCATCCCGAGCCCCGGGATTCCCGTCCCGAGCCCCGGGAGTCGCCCGGAACCGAACGTCCCGTCCCAAATATTAAACTCCACAAACACCTCCGGGACATCACCACGACTCCAAAACTACAAACGGCATCCCAAACTGAGATCTCGAGAGTGCTACCGAGCCCGCTGTACGTCCCGAGGCGACCCCGACAACCCCCCGGTGCCAGAAAAATATTTTCGGCGGAAACGTCCGGGGGACCCACACGACCTCAAATACAGAAGGGTTCGCCAAAATGATACTCGGATAGGGCTCGGAAGCCGTCTGAACGCCGAAAAACGTGACCCGCAGGCTAAAACCGGAGCCCCGGGTCACCCGGTCGCAACCCGCTCGGGGTGACCGTAACATTACGGATGACAAACTCCTGGAGAAGCTTGCCCATCTATACATCGGGAGATTGTGCGGTTACATGGAGTGGCGAATTCCATTGTATCCGATCGTGATCCGTGTTTTACCGCACGATTCTGGGGCACGCGACTCCATCTGAGTACAGCTTATCACCCCAAACCGATGGCCAATCAGAACGGGTGATTCAGATAGTTGAGGATATGCTTTTGAGCTGTGCTTTGGATTTTGGAGGAGATTAGGATCAGCAGTTGCCGTTAGTGGAATTCTTGTATAACAACAGCTATCAGAGTACTACCGGTGTGGCGTCTTATGAGGCTTTGTATGGGCGACGGTGCATGACACCACACTGTTGGACCGGGGCATCCGACATAATTGAGCTGGGTCCTGAACTCATTACGGAGACCACAACCAGGAACAAAACAATATAGGCGAGGATGAAAACCGCAAATGGCCGCACCACCTCATATGTGAACAAACGTCACAGGGATCTGGAGTTTGAGGTTGGTGACAGGGTTTAGTTGAAGGTAGCACCTATCCGGGGAACTTTAAGATTTGGCAGACGGGGCAAGTTGCCCCGAGGTATATTGGACCCTACAAGATTCTGGAGCGAGTCAGCAGGGTGGCATACGGATTCGCTTTACCTCCGAGTATGTCTGCAGTGCATAATATCTTCCATGTTAGCATGTTGAAGGTCTGTTAGGTATAAATTGAACTGCAGGGTTGTCGGTAGAAATACCGGCAAGCTGACTCGGAGAGCAACAAGATGCACCCTGAGGGTTAGGACGCCGCTGAGAGGGTCAGGATGGTAGTCTAAACTACCACTCCCGCCGCACCAGTAACGATGGTCCGAGTATGTTAGGGTAAAAAGAAGTAAGAATTGTTCAGATAAGTCTCGGGATTTTCGTAACTATAGTTTATTAGGTTACTCTTGGAGGAACAAGAGTTCTAAAGGGGGGAGAATGTTACAGTCACACCGAGCGGGTTGTGATTTCGGTGCTCCGGGAGGTCTACTCCGCAGTCGTTTGCCCGGATTCCTGAAATATTTAGTATGTGGGTGGTGAGTTCTCGAAAGAACCCGATAAGGGGGCAGGTACAGAACGGGAAAACTTAAAAAAACGTTTTCCCGCATAAAAGGTTAGCTTGCAATGAACTAGCAGATAACACAATCCTAAGTATAAACAGGAATATGATATGCAAATGTCGTGATGCTCAGAAGTCCTGTTACAGTCACCCCGAGCGGGTTGTGAGTTCGGTGTTCCGGGGCTCCGTTTCAAACATGCGGGGCATGTTTTCTATTGGTCAGACAGCTCCCGGATCTTTTCTAAGTAATTGTTTTGGGAATGCTTTTATATTTAAGGTCCCCCGCACGTTTCCGCAGAAAATATTTTTTTCGGGAGCGAGACATGTTTCCGGTCGATCGGTAAGCTTGGTAGTGTTAGCGGGACCTCCTAAAAGTGAGTTCTCAACAAAGTTAAGGTCGTATAAACATTCAACATTCCGCATCTTTCCGCGGAAGATATTTGTTGGGGCCGGGACATTCGTTCTTGGGCGACGCTTGGGGGGGGATGAAGCGCTCTGGGCTCGGGATGAATAATTTGTGACGACAATAGTGTGAGGTGTGATATGACTCGGGATGAGTAGTGTGGTGATAACCGAGCAAGCACACATGACGGGATCACCGTGTTATCAATCAGCATGCTTTGCAATCAACAAATATTACAAATCGGCTTTCATTTTGTTTTAAAAATAATTTTCAGCATTCAATCCTCTTATTTTCAAAAAAATGTTTGAAAATGGTCCCCAGTGGAGTCACCACTGTGAGCAAGAGGGCCGCTCACGGGGGCTTTTACGCCAATTTTGGCAAAATCGAGGGAGTCGCTACCTTTATTTTTTAGAAAATGGGAAATTAAGGAAAAACCCAATTTTGACTCGAAATTTAGAAAAGGCACTGCGAAAATCGGAGATTTTAAGTCCGGGATTGTGTACAAATTGGGAAGGTGTTAGACACCCAATTTGTCTGAAAATAATTTTTAAAACAAAATAAAAGCCGATTCCTGTAAATTAATTAATGCAAAATGGTTAATTTTTTCATTTTCAAACAATGGGTTAATTTTAGTTAATTGGACTTGGGCCTGGATTACGGGCTTCCAAGCTGCCTACGTACCCGTTTGAATCGGGATCAAAGCCCACGTAGTTCGCTCCCGTTGGACTGGGAGAGTTATTTTTGGGTTAGAGAATGTACCTGTCAAATCGGTGGAGCGGCGGTCGAATTGCCTTAGAATTTGTCTGGTGTGACGGTCGAATTGCCTTTTCTCGGAGATTCCAAAAAACCCGAACTAAACTCTGGAAGAATGGAAGATATTCTAGAATCAGTTCAATGATGATAACGAAAAACTTATAATTGTTATGATGATGTAAACGAAAATAATGAGAGATGAGAATGTTAGCAAAAATAATGAAGAATGATCAATGTCAAATAAATAAATAAATAAATAAAACCATGAACAATATATTTTTTTGGAAATTTTTCATGAATATTTTAAAAAGGATAATAATAACAATTAAATTAAAAGATGATTAGAATTAATTATTATAACAAACAACAAAATTGGAAAAAAGAAAACTGGGAATCATGAAAAGAACAAAATAAACAACTCGTCCGGTGACCTTTCTCGTAAGAAAACAAAGTTAAAACTTGTTAAACCTGTGGAAACGCAAAAGAAAAGAAGTTAGAGACTTTATTAACACAAATAAAAACAAGCAAGGGTTAGATGGGGTTTTACCGGGTTTTGTTAACACACAGACGCGACACGTGTCCTGCAAGTCGCAAACCGCGTCGGAGTTCGCTGGTCCAGTGGCTGGGCTGAGCGGTTTCACGGCGAACGGCGACAAGGCGGCGACGACTCAGTGCTCCGGCAATCGGGAGTGATCTGCAGCGGCAATCGGGAGTGATCTGCAGCTTTGGCGGCGCTAGGGTGGCTCACTTGCGCGGTGGAGCATCGGACCGGCGAGTTCAAGCAACTTCTATTCCTAAGTACCACCTAATATGAAGTACTTGAAGTACACCCTTCAAGTACTTCAACTATGACGTTCTAGCCCCTATAGTTTCATTCTTGTCAGTGTTTTTGTATTATCCCTATTTTTGAGGCAAAAAATAGTTGTGATCGTGCGAAAAGCAAGGTTTGTGGTTTAAACAATTTTGATTGAAAGAAATGATGATTTGTGGTTTAAAATTTGATTTTGGAGCTGGAGCGAAAACATGCGATTTGACTGTTGTGGAGGCTTCGAAGGAACCCCATTTGTTAAATCCTTAAAGCTGTTTACATAGTGTTGTAACTCTGTTTATCGTATCACCCTTAAATTAGCCAATATTGGTCAGCGGTCTGAGTGAGGGCCCTAAAGTTAGTCATTCTAGAACTTTCTAGATGGATGGTTTGTATAAGAGTTTGCGTAAGCGCGTTGGATTGCTGATAAAAAGGGTTGGAGAATTGAAAACTAGCGTTTGGGTAAAGCGATTGTATAGTATTAAAACCAAGTATAATTATATTCGATATTTAACAATAATGTGTATTGTAAATGGAAATACGTAGCAACATATATTTTATTTAGGTGTTTTTGTCATGAAATATTTTCCATGATATCTTTTAGTGTTGACTCATGTTGAAGTACTTGATTGATTGAGACCATGTATGTTGTAGTTGAACTTGTCATCATTTTTAATTTAGATTGATGTCCATCTTTCAATGTATTCAAGCTGATATAACAAGCAAGGTGTCTGCTGATCTATGCTTGGTGTTGATGTGGGAATCGTTTCACACCCCTAGCGTACGTCAGACGAAAACAATGATGATATGGAGGCCGAAAACGACGTTGGGCTTTACTGCAAAAGCTTCATCGTCCTGGGTTGATCAGCTATCCTCATTAATGCTACTTACTAATAGACGTACGGATTGAGATGGAGTTAACTACCTTTAGTGGTGGGTGTGGGTCTTTAATGAACTGTAATTACGCTAATTACGCACCTGGGAATGAAACATTCCACCGTCGTCTCAGCCGTCTGCTCTTGTCGGGTTTGGTTGCTGTCTTCAGGCTTCTTCTTTGGTTACTCTTTGTGGGTTGGTTGGTGTTAAGGTTGTTTGGTGGTGTTGCGCATGCTGTGTGGTTCTACTACCCATCCGAAGGTAAGAGGTGCGTATTTATGGTTCATTGTTCGAGGTTGATTTACGCATGTGTGAAGGATAATTTCATATATTACATTGTTATCGACGCATGTGTCCCTGTTTGTTATGCATGTAAAGCCGTTGCTTGACAGATGGACGACGACGGAGGCTTTCTTTGGAATTTCATGGCGTCATCCTGTGGTGATAATGATTATGATTGTGGTGCGAAGAACTGGTTAGCTCTAGTAATGCAAGCTGGGATCCGCTTTGCACATGCGAATTGGAAAGGTAAAAATGTTAAATTCTTGGAAAATATTGACGCGATAGAGTACAACGCAGAAATGGAAGAGAGTAACGAGGACTTGTGTGATGACGAAGTTTTTCACGATCGGTGGAAAGCAATTGTGTTGCGATTGAGTAAGCCGGTGCACAAGTGGGAGCTTGTGGATCTTAAGGATATCGTTTTTATGATACCGAGTGTGCAGAGAGGTTCTATAAATGTTATGCTAAATTTATGGATTTTGGAACGAGGAGAGTTGAAAAAGAATGTACGTGGGTACAGATATTATCATGAGAAGGAGGTGGGTGTGTACCGGATATGGGGAAAATGAGCGAACCTTGCTCCCATGAAAGGCAACGAAACCCATGAGACTTGGAAGGTGTGGTTGTCCTGCTTCATTCCGGGTGAATTTTGTAAAGGAAACCGGTAAGTATGGAGTAAGGGAGTTCAAGACAGGTCATAATCATCCTATGGTTGAAAACCCTGAAATGCACCTTGTTGCATCCCACAAAACCATAACCGATATGGCAAAGGGAGCAAACGAAGCGGATGAAGAGTGTAGGCATCAAAACCGGTGTTATAATGGACTACATGGTCTTAGTTGCAGTGGTTTCAACAAAGTTGGCTTCAGCATTAAAGATCTTTACAACTTTGTCGATAGTGATAGAAGGGTTGAAATAATGGATAGTGATGCGGAGGCTGCTATAGGGTACTTGACTAGAGTTGTGGAGGGGGATCCGGGCATGTATTGCACATATTGTGTGGACGAGGAGAGTAGACTCCGCTATCTTTTCTGGGCTGACAGCCAAATGCAAAGGGACTACCTGTCATTTGGTGATGTTGTCGGGTTCGATTCAACTTTCAGAACAAATGAGTACGGATTGCCTTTTATAACTTTCGTCGGTGTGAATAACCATTTCTCCACAATCATCTTTGCATGCGCTCTTTTGAATGAGCAAAGTGAGGAAGCTTTCGTTTGGTTGTTGGAGAACTTTGTAGAGTGTATGAGTGGGAAGACCCCTGTTTCAGTGATTACAGATCAAGATGCAGCCATGCGTGCAGCCATAAGGAAAGTCCTCCCCAATGCGGTTCATCGTTTGTGTTCATGGCACCTAATGGGTAAGCTGCTCGGAAAAGGTGAAAGATGGAAAGTTCAGACACGAGTTCCGTGAAATTTTTGCGAAGTTGATGCTCTGGATTGATGATTGCGATGATTTCGAGAGACTGTGGCATGCGAATGTGTCTGAGTATGGGTTGCAAGATAACCCTTTGGTGAAGCAGATGTATGTGCAGAAAAAGATGTGGGCGTTGGCGTATTTGAAGGATTACTTCTTTGCCGGTATGTCAAGCAATCAAAGGTGTGAAGGAATGCACTCTTACCAGAAAAGGTTTGTTAGAAGTAGGCTAAAACTCTTCCAATTTGTGAGACATGTGGAGATTGCATTGGCTAGAATGAGGGAGAAGGTAATTCAGAAGAATTACAATAACAAGCATAAGGTGGCACAATTGACAACCCATCTTCCGAAACTAGAAAGACATGCTACTGAAGTGTATACTGATGCAATCTTCAGAATGGTGGCCGAAAAGATTAGAGGTGAAGCCCCTTATTTGTCGCAGAGGCAATTCACCGTCGGCAGCGATAATGAGTTGTGGTTGTATTTAGTAGGACGTTATCGGAAAGAGGAAGTCAGGAAAAGAGAAGTCTATGTGTGTAGAGATGGTACCATGACATGCACTTGTCCACTTATGCGGAACAAAGGTACATGAACATCGTCTATTGTAACAAAACGCGTTTGGCCTTACAAATGGCGTCTGTAGTCATGAGTACTAACATTACAATTGTATGCTGTCGTTACTTTGTGTTGGGTTGCAGGTATCACTTGCAAACACATGTTTTCTTTCATGAAAACCGAGCATGTGTCAACAATTCCTGAGTCCTTGATACCGAGAAGGTGGACTAAGGCAGCGAGTGAACCATGTTCCCAACCGTCCATTGAGTTGCGGTCGATGAGGTGTTGCGCAGGCAAGGCAACTAGACCTAGGTAACCTGTGCAACAAGATTGTGTACAATGGTGCAAGATGTCCATTGGAAGACAACCAGTGGATAAAGGATGCACTAAGAAATTTGGAAAACCGTGTTGACAAAGTTAGGGTGGAAGGTGGTAATTTGAACCAAGAGGCAGATGGGAGAAACGCACGTCGGATTCTCAATCCTGTTGCTGTCACCTCCAACAAGAATAAAGCAAGTGGCACGACAACAAGGAAATGTAGCAGGTGTGGAGAGGTTGGGCACAACAAGAGGAAATGTGCTTTGCAGCATGTCGTCGAAGCTGAGCCACAGGTGCAGCACGAGGCAGAGGCAGAACCGCAATCTCACATACTAGACCCTACGCCGCAGGCTCACTATGACCACTCAGGACCGCAATGGTTGTTTTCGCAGGAAGCCAGAAGTGACATGTCCCCTGTTTTTGGAGGGAACAACTGGCAAGATGAAGACGGTGGAGGAATGCAGCCCCAGCTTGGCACGTCGTCATCTTCACTTACAATCAGACTTGGTCCCGAACCTGGTGGGTATTTTTATCCTTGGGGCAATTCCTGATAGGTTGGTTGGGGACTTGTATATTGGAATAGTACGTCTTCTGTGTATATGATATCGAGTATGTTTTGGATATGTTTTGGACCCCTGGACGACGTCAGTGACGTTTAAATGGAATGCGAATTTAAAACAAATTCTGCCGCGCATGTGCTTCGTTCGTGTGTTTTTGACCTTTCGCCGTCAGCGTATCATTTTTGACCCCTACATGTGCGCGTAGTCCTAGTATTTAAGGCAAGTGTGCAGGTCGGGTTGTTGGGGTCGTCAGTTTTGGGGGATTTAGGGTTAGCAATGGTGAGTCAGTCATCAGCATCGAGCAGTGATGAGAGCCACGGCAGTGGAGCTTACTCTGAGGCGTACGGGTCGACGTGCTGTTGCGGCTTCATGTGCACCGTGGCGACGTCGTGGAGTCGGGATAACCCAGGTCGACGCTACACGTGTTGCCGAAGCGCGCGGGTGAGTGGCAATCTGAGTCCTTAAAACGAAATGGATCTAGTTGTGTTGGTCTAGCCTTCTACCGACTTGTGCTTGTTGGTTTGTTTACACGCGATCTATTGTAAGCCGTAACGTTATTTGCTGTTTGTCTCCATGCAAGCGCCCAATGTGTCATTTATGGGGCCTCACATGTCGCAAGTCTAAGAACAGCGTTACGGGCCGCGATTGGCAATTGCCGAGGACGCTGTTGTTAAGTCCTAACGTGCTTTATCTATTTTACTGAAGCATAGGCTTTTCCTTTGCTTACTATTGTACTATTGTACTAGCTTCTGTAAGCATTTAAGCTTGTCAATTAATTGTTTAACGCATGTTTTCTCCTTTGAGGACTGTTGAAGAGGGAAGCTCTTTCGACCTGTTCGGAAAGAGAGTGATCTGCGGTTCCGCCTCACCCGAGCACGAGCATACGGGAAAGTATTGGAGAAACGCTATGAAGAGAGGTCTTAGGGGCTGAGCAAGAAAAGGGGCTCAGAGTGGGCGCAGTTGACCTCACTCAATTAGATTCGCACACTCAGGGGACAAGTAGTTTTGGGGTATCTACATGGGCTAGACGAATTTAGAAATACAAAAGAAAACTTAAATAAATAGATCTTGAAAAAGAAGAATTTAAAAAAAAAAAGGTCGATAGGGATATGTTCCCATTTCGTCGGCAAGACCGTAGCTTCTGAGCGCTTCTCTGTGCGCCGCTATAGATATCCTTTAATGGAGAACTTATACCTCTGTGGGGGTAGAGGGTAAGGTTCCGATCAGATCAAGGAACTGCGTAAGCAATGAGGCTTAAGCGGCCGTCACAGCCTCAGAGTAGGGAGTTCCTTGCTCTAGGTGTGCTGCTATTTGAAAATCAAGGTGCCTTTAGATGAACGTTGTTTGTTGTACAAGTGAACGCGGAATGATAGGGCCAACGTGATTCATCTTATACAGTAACGCTGTTCAGCTGTCGCCGCCATTGAGTCGACCTTGTGGGGCCTGACATGTTGCATGTCTGAGAAGAGCGATAGGCGCCGCGATTGTCACCTCCCAACGACGCCGTTAGTTACGCGCAACGTGGTTTCGCTATACTGGCGACGTTATTTACAACACAGTCAGTACGAACTGAAATAGAACAATGTGTCAACCTACAACGTGCGTTACCATAACAGGAACAAGCATTCTAAGGTTTTTTCATCCTTTTGTAGGCTCTCGTTACAACACGAGGCGGAGTTCTGCTACGTGATTGAACTTCTCGAGCCTTTCCTCCTCGCTGGATCCATGGTCACCTTAACCACCTTCATCGTCCCTACATACTTGCGATTCGGCATCAACATCCTCATGGAGTGCTTCAACAACAGCAGCCACAACCACTTCAGCATCGTCATCCATCTCCTTGCCGTCACCTATGGCGAGTGTCGGGCACCCATACCTGCGTTTTCAGCCTCACATTCAATTAAACCTTGCACGCTTGGATGTGGGTTGATTTGGATGAAGAAGTCCATAAAGTCATATGAATCAACAGCCACCGCCTCCACTTCTTGACCCTGTCCTACACCGTCCTTATCCACGCCAACCTCATCCCTACTAGTGGAGTGAGACCTACCCTCTTCCGCGTTGCCTTCTTCTTCCGGGTTGGTATCCTTGTCCATGGCAACCTCATCCCTACTAGTGGAATGGGACCTACCGTCTTCCGCATTGACTTCGTCTTCGGGGTGGCATCCTTGTCGACTCATGCGTACGCTCCGGGGCGGATGTGGTGGCCGCTGGTTTTGGGACGGATGACGATGCAGCGGTCATCCCCTTGCAACTCCCGGTGCCTTTCAAAGATCCTAATCTTGGCTGTTGCGTCGGTCCTCGCATCGAGAGAGAGCCATCTTCAGGCCACCAATCATTCGCAATAGCCGTGTGGCCGTTTCAAGAGGAACCCGCACGGTAGGTATTGGTGTACGCTAATATGTTAGTTAAGTTAGCTAAGTGGTACGTAAGAACTAACGTACGACTCGCAACTTTAAAATTACCGATGTCATGGTGGCTGGTATGGGAAGCCTTCAACTTCGTGGGCAGGTGGCATCGGTATCGTGAACGGCTCACTCGCTCCGGTATCTACACTCGAATGTAAATCCTCCGCGACGGAAACTCGAACTCCGTCTCCGCATCAGCACTCACCGTGGCGGGAACAATGGATGGAGTTTGGGTGGACTGCGGTTTCATTTTCTGTTTCGGTGGTCGAGGAGGAATGTCATTGGAAGAAATTCCTGCTTTATCTTGTTCAATTTCTGCATTTGGGCCATCCACCAGTTCCCATAGGGTATATCCCGCATCAAACCGTCAACCCACTGCCCGGAAAATGTGCCTTGCAATGCGTCATACAGCTCTATTGCGGTCCACTGCCTATGGAACATTGTATTGGGTGGTGGTCGGGCACCATCTGGTTTCCACCATCCACCGTCCCGCCCGCCCACCGCCGCATAACCCTTTCTTTTAGATAGCAAGCCCTCCCATACGGTGACTCGAACCACATGTTTCTTCGCTTTATCCACGCTCTCAAGTACGTGCTGGGCACATCATGTCACAGTCACCCCGCCCGGTTGCGGAGGCGGAGCCGGCCGCGACGTCGGGAACGGGAACTACGGCGGAAAGCGCGGCAACAGAGCATCGAGCTCAAATAACAGAACAGTCGAGTAACAACTAGCAACCTACAAACTCATACAAGGCAAGCATACATAACAACCCAACTTCTACCAAACATGCAATTCATGGTATGTCAAACATCGAACATCGCCACAAACACAAAATCACCAAAACCATAATACATCAATTCCAATATAGGCAAGTCGGGGCTCCGCCCACGACTCAGAAGACAAACAAGTGCAGGATATAGTTCAGATTATACATCATATACAAAACCATGATCTGATCTACATGCATGCAGCTACAGCTACAGAGCCAATAAACAAAATCCTATAAGTACCTAAGCGCGGAATCAGAAGCCTCTCACTCGAGGATTTCCGCACGTGGTACTGCTGCTGCGACCGAAACCCCAAAAATGATGGAAGCACCGCGGATCTCTACTCCGCCGGTTGCTTGTCAGGACGGCCTGAAAGGTGGTAAACAAATAAAAGGGTGAGTCCTCGGAAGGACCCAGTAAGGGCTGAGGTAAAACGTAGTTTGCCCAAGTGGCAACAAGCTGAACCTGCAAAACAGAATAACGCAAGAGTATACAAGTACATATATAAACATAAGGCATAAAGTGAATCAGAATCCCAACACATGCGGTCCAACCGCTGACCCACGGAACGACAGCCCTCTCCAAGAGGTCAGAACATACAGAACAGAAAGCACGGTACCGGCTGGGGTCGCGATCCCCAAACTGTCGCAGGGTCACGTAACTATATCGGCATGCCAAGTGCGGATATACACAGAATGTCGGCACCCTCCAGTGCGGACACACAGAATAGAACCCATATGCATGTAAATATAAACAGGAGTATCATCACTAGGTACAGATATACAGAACAGAATAGGTACCCGGGGCCTCCAAGGCCACCCGGGCCTTGAGACAGAACAAACATACATCTTACCATGTGACGGGTCTCGGGATCACCGAACCACCGCCCTCACCCGGAACCCGCCTCAACTAAACCCGATACACATCAAATAACTCCCAGAATGTATAACGAGAGAAGTTGAGCCCTTACGCACAACTCTCGGGAAATCCCGACTCCCGGCTCGAAAGTACAAATTGAACTCCGATGGTCCCAAACTGCTCCACTAACGCAGAATTAAGCTGAACAACCACAAACCAAGTAAAACACATCAAAATACACCCCAGAACCAAACCCGCACAATCCCGCACTTTCCCGCAAAAATCCACAGAAAGCTCGGTTTTACGAACCGAGCTAGAACATCCTTAGTTACACACCCACAACCACATTCCAACCTTTAAACCCACATTCCAGACACTTTTCCCGGAAAACCCGCATAACCCTAACTTTTCCTACCATTGTCCGAAAATGATGTTTCAAACACCATTACGAACCTACTTCCATCCACAATACCAATTTACCATCCAATTTAATCAAAACACCACACCAACATTGAAAAAGTTCCACTTTTAACATTTCGGCCCTTAACCAATTTTTCACCACACTACCAAATCAAACCATTCAAGCTTCCAATTAATCATACTAATCACCAATTCCACTTCCTAGGCATGCTTACTAACCAATTGTACCAAAATCAACAAAACCCCTTTCTTGAACAATTCGGCCAAAAGGGGGATTTCTTCCTAACATGCTTTCCATCAAATTGAATCCATACAAAGGCTTAGAATCATACTAGGAACAACATACTTGAAGCATGATCCAAGAAGACAAACATACACCATTTTAGAATTTTCCCAAAATTTCGGCATTTAGGGTTTTTTGCATCCAAGGAGTTTTTCCAAAATCTAACACTTGATTCTCACTCCCCTCCAACCCAAGAACAACATACTAAAAGATGGGAGGAAGAAGATCACTCAAACATGTAGTGAAGAACAAACCATGAATTTGCAATTTCTCCTCTTTTCTTCACCAAATCATGTTTCCAACATGAAAAGAGAAGAAGGAAGGAAGCTTACCAAAGATTGAAGCCAAACCCTTGATGATTTCAGCCAAGATGAAGAACTCCAAGCTTGGGAGAGGGCAACAATGGTGGCGGATTGCAAGGAGGAAGAAGAAGAAAATGAAATAATAACTCATTTAAGAAATAAGTCATATATATAATCTTCTCTTTTTCCCATCCCTCTCAACTTAAATGAAAATAGGACAAGTGTCCCTTATTTCCCTCCCATTTCAGCCGAATCCAGCTGCTGCCCATGCTCCATTATTGATGTTTTCTGGCCAATTATAAGTTAATCTCACAACTTTTCCAAAAGTTACAATTTTGGCCCAAACGCAAATACCAAACTCCAATTTAAACGAAACTTGGACACAATCCTCAAGATATTATAACATTCATAAAACATGTTCCAAATGTTTGTTTAAAATTCCAGAGTGTCCTACCGAGCTCGCTGAACCCGAACGAATCCCGACGTGCGAGCGTATCCACCTGAACCAAAATCCCGTCACGCCAAAATTCCACAAAAATAACTATAAAATCCAACTTAAAATATAACATAACTTACCATGGAGCCGTCAGAGAAATTCCATCCCGAGCCCCGGAACTCCCGTCCGAGCCCCGAGAGTCGCCCGAGACCGAACGTCCTGCCCCAAACATTATTCTCCATAAAAACCTCCGGGACGTTCCTACGATCCCAAATCCGCAAACGGCTTCTCAATCTGAGGTCCCGGGAGCGCTACCGAGCCCGTTGTACGTCCCGAGACAATCCCGACAACCCCCCCGGCCCCGAAACATATTTTCGGAGGAAGTGTTCGGGGGACCCACATGACCTCAAATACGAAATGGGTCGCCTTAATGATACTTGGATAAGACTCGGGAGCTGCCCGAACGCCGAAAACCGTGACCCGCAGCCAAAACTAGAGCCGGGTCACCCGGGCCGCAACCCGCTCGGGGTGACCGTAACACATCATTACCCCATGGAGTCCAAATTACCCTGGCGATTGAGGCGTTCTCCAAACGCTCCTTGTACAGGGTCATGTCTTTCAGGTTCTTCCCTTGTGAACCTTGTGCCCAGTGTCTCCCCCTTGGGAATGAGGTCCTCCCCGCCTCAACACCTAAAGATTCAAATTTTGGGCCTATGTCCCTGAAGTACTCCGAAGCCCAAGCCTGCCATGCCTCCCAGTAACCACCACTACCAGCTCGCCCCCTGCTTAATCCATCCATATACAAATATAGGGTTGCCAACCCGGCACTACCCAAATCATACATCTTCATTGCAGGGATATCCTCGACACACGAGAGCCAGAATGTGTCAACAAATCCACTGCTAGTGGCACCATGAAAGTAGTGCCTATGAGGACAAAGCAAAACACCCTCGAAGGTGATCCGTTCTCTCCGGAGGAGTGAGGTCGTAATTTTCATAATCCTTCATGATATCTGTGTATTTAACTTCCTTTTTCGATACCACCTTCTCCGGTGGTCTCTAATAGCCTTCTCTAACCTCTCAGCATCGTCTCTTATAGTGATGTCAACCGGCAACCTTTTACCGAAACATCGCAAGCCGCTTATGGCCGCAAAATCAAGAGAAGTCATGGTCATCTCACCTATCAGGGGGAAGTGGAAAGAATGTGTTGTCCCACCAGAAGTAAATCAACGCCCTCATCAATTGCCGATCACAGTAAGTCCTCTTCATTGCATTTTTGAACTCTTCCAAGCCGGTGTGTCGCTTAAACGAATCTCTCGACGTACCTTGGGAGTTTGCTGTACCATGTCACCATAGTTGAAGATGCTCCATGGCCCCGGAAGGTCGTCAAATGACCCTGCTCAAGGTTCCGATCGCACACTCGGTATCCACCAACAACAAAGTGCGAACACAAACGTTAGCTAAAGTAAACCGAACGCACCTTGTCCGAGGATTCAAACATGACGCTCGTAGTCATAGTATAGCTCTGTGTTCCTGAATCCTCCAACCATCTTGCTGGGTTTGATCGAGGACTCACCATTGTCACAGGGCATTCGGGGTGCATAGTCAGCCTGAATTTGCGACATCCACCTACCCTACGAAGGACCCATCCAGTAGAAGAGTTGCAGACAAACCGTGACTACCAATAGAACCCTAGGCCATTCGGACAAGGCTGCGTCTTTCTTCTGAGATGCCGGTTGAGAAGACCTCAAAAACGAAGCGCACGCATTCGACAACGACGCCCCAGAATGACTATGGAACCCCGCCGTCTGAACTAGTTGTTGGGACTCTCTCCGTTCCTATTTCTATTTCCAGTCAGTCTACCGGCGACGCACTTGAAGTAGAAGAAGAACAGGAAGGAGGAGATATCAGAGTAACGGCGACATGGTAACCGTCCACGTGCGACGGATTGTCGCTGGCCACATCGGGTCCATAAGTTGGCCATAGTCAGCCTTTTGGCACCTCACATGGTCATATGTCGGCTTTAATGGTCCATAAGTGAGTCATTGGGATATCTCTGAACCCTCACATGCTGCATGGCGGATTTATGGATACCTCTGAAGGTCCACTGGGACTAGGGTGAACAGTAGTCGATTTCTGGTCAAACTTACCTGACTCACAAATGGCCTCCGCTGTCATTTTCCCCGACGCACTTTTAGGATCCAAAAGTGCTCACACCCCGCTATTCAACGCACACCTCACCGTGTGCTTTTAGACTGCCCAATGAAGGGTCCCCGACTACGGTCAGTGCCTCGACATGGTCGATGACTACGTTAAGGACCCGTAACGACGCCGTGGTGCAACCTCGGGGCATGCATTGGCTACACCGACAGATGTTGGGGTCTCACGCCTAACGCTATACACTTGAAGACCAAACGCGGATCCTCACGCCTAACGCTATATACTTGAAGACCAAACACTATTATACCAAAATAACATCTAGAAGAAACGTAAGCCGCCAATACAATAGTAAGAAAGTTGCCTAAATAGCTTAGGCTATAAATGGTATTCTCTTCCTAGTAAATGCATACAATATATATGAACGAAAAGTAGCTCATCAGGTATCTTCAAGGCACTCTCCCTTTTCTCGCTCTCGATCACAATAATAAGACATGTACATTCTTCTATATCCTACCATATCTACGATCTCTCAGGACCTTCGGCTTGTACTTCTTTTTTCTTCCCTTCTTTGGAGTACCTTCTTCAATCTCAGTGCTGAGTTGCGGATTGAAGTCATGCGCACCATCACCGGCCGGGCCAAGATCCACACCAGGGGCTGTAGCTGAGTAGTCCGTACATGTCACTTGCTGTCTGCCAGACCTCCCTCTTGAAGGCCTATCAAGCTCCTCAACCCTCAGTCGGTGCCATAAGATGGCATGCTCCTTCACATAAGTGAACAATTCATTCGCGCTGCTTGCAAGCAGTCTGACAGCCAGTTTACATCTTTTCTCATGTGAACGCCACTGTAATTGGATTGTTACATAGTATTAGTGACATATCTATAAATAAGCTCAATAAGACTAGAAACATGGATCATTACCTCAGTTCTAGTGTGCTTGTCATACTTATGAGGTTTCCCCATCCAGTAACAGACAAACACACCACAGTCATGCCCGTTAGGTTGTTGACCAACCGCCGACGCCCTTCTTTCAAAATCTGAGAAGCTGAATCCATCTGGCTGAATTATGACATCCAATGCAGGGCACTACAAAGCATAAGCACAACAAACTTATATGACCGAAGACGGTAACGGTGAACTACAATCCTAAGTATTAATGTCTCAGAGGCATACCAATTTGTCTAATACAGCCCGATAGACTGAGGCCGAATTATTACTTCCGCCTATGTTGTCCCATACGTCAATGTACTTACCCTCGAGGGAGAAAACAACCAAGTAGAAGTGCCCTGAATCAATTCGGTTAACGGGTACAAACACCTGCACACATGTATGTAATTTCAAATGACATTTCAACCGTTCAAAGGTATCCACACATAAATATTATTATTTGCGGGCCTAACCTGCTTCAACTTCCCTGCATCCAAACGTAAACCATCATCCGGGATCCATCTGAGCCGTATGGCCCTGTCGAGGGCAACCTGTGGGCTTACCTCTGCAGATCTCTGCCAATTTTAAATATAATGACAATTAGTACAAACACCCAGCAATCCTAAGGTATTTACACATCTGATTCCAGACCTAGAAATCCACCGGGAAATACCAACTGTGGCGCGAGTCCTTCAGAAGACGCTACCTTTCTTGAAGTATTAAAACCCATGTATTCACGATCCCATCACATAGCAGCCATTTGGGGACAGACTTGTTGAAACGTCCCATCTCTCAAGGAAGTATCCACGTACACTAACTAACTGCTCCCTGCTCCATTACAGAAGAAACTTGGTTACTCAAAGGCATTCTCCTAAAGTGCCCGCTCGTGGTACGCTCATAAAAATTACTAATACCAGGACACTAATACTTACTTCTCATCCTCCCTGTGATCAAAAGCATAAGATATTATTTTGTGGTCCACCTCATGCAAAGCTTTTGAAGCCCTCACATTAAATGGTCCAGCCCACACTAACTTTTCAAGTGCAGCTGACCTCTTCTTCACATAAACCCATGGCGTCCTCTGGAAAGGTCCACTTACTGGCATTCTCAATCTGCCAGACTGCTTTTTCTGTGGGACATCGCCCCGGGTGGTGCCATCTGTAACTTGTTCCAATTAATACCAGTCGCTCTCAATAACTTACTTCTAGGACATGCCTATTCAATTCTATGAACTAAACAAAACACCGAAACAACCTAATCTTACCTCAACAACTTCATGCTCATGACTTACGACCACCGGTACCTCTGTCTTCTCAAGCCCTCCACAGATGTCACTATCCTGCACCACTTCAACAGATGGGGGCTTCCTGTTCAGCATACTCACCGGCTCAACCAAGGCTCTGGGGGGACTCTCGAGGGGAAGCTTCTTAACCAAATTGCGATGGACCGGGGCATCCTTCTGGAAAGGTGAATTTACCTCGGTTTCTACATTCCCAGCTAATTCACCCCTGCTTGCCATATTCTCTCCACTCCTCACATCCTGCTGCCTTTCAACAACAACATTCGCTGACGCTCCCCCCAGAAGTGCATCACCATGCCATTGCCCTCCTTTCAGCAAAATGCTCATAACTTCATCCACTCTCCTCTGCAAACAGATGACATCTTTACGTAAACTGGCATTGTCTTCATGAAGCTGGCTCACCTGTTGTTTCAGATCAACTATTTCCTCCCGCAGCCCCTTAATAGTCCCAACTTCATGCCGCAGCTCCATCACCTCCTTCTTCAGCTCAACATCTTCATTTCCACCTTCACTGTTATCTTCATCCACCTTCTCATTCATCTCCCTGACATTGCCTCGATCGCACTCCTCTTCTCCACTACACCCTTCGGCCACACCTTTCTCCTCTTCTGCCTCAACATTCCCATGACCGTCAAGACCCTGCATGATCATCAAAACAATTTAGTACCACTCTACCAAGCATTGATGAAACTGCACAACTTCAACGCACCTTGTACAAAGTCATGTAAAAGATGGTCATCTCGGGAGAGAAGAAGACTATGGACGGCATTCGCTTCGGAATTTTAGCCCCCCTCGCACTAGCAATCTTCTGCAAGTAAAACATCTACAAAAACAGAAGGGTAGATTCTGAATTTCTTATTACGGGAACACGACAAACATAAGTAAGCTAACCACAAAAAACCCTACCTGTAGAAATATTGAACATTCCCCCACCTTTGGAATATAACCCTCACCATGCACTCCATTGACAAACCTCTCAATGCTTCTAACCAACTCATTGAACGCATACCGACCCCATGATTGCTTCACCCGTTCGCACAATCCACTACGTTCTTCAGTACGGCGGCCGTAAACCCTTTGCCAGGCAGTGGACAAACAACTGTCTTCAGAGCCAACAGATCATAGGCTATACGTACCATCTTCATGTCGCTGCTCCCACGCAACACATCCACAACTAAATCATGGGAAACGATGGTACGTTCAGCTAACTTCGTACAAAACGCATCAAGCATCTCCTTATTTGGCTTCACATCCTTACTACCTCTAATATCCTCACCCCCATCTTCTATACCCATAACCTCACAAAAGTGTTCAGCAGTCAATCGATAACTGCGTCCATCAAAAGACACACTGTTGTCCTCGCTATTCCATGTATTCAACAGCTCCTTTATCAAATTTTTGTTGGTTGCATCACCCTTCAACCCAAGTAAACTCTTGAAGGGACTATCCCCTATCATATCACACCTCTCCTGCCTTAACCCACTAACTATGCTACAGAATGTCCTCACTTGACATTTCAATACAATCTTCACCCCACCATCACCCAACTTCATCTTCTCATCAGAGGACATTTCCCTCCACACGTCATTGATACTTTGTCCCTCCTCCAGGCTAACAACACCAGCCCTTAACTTCTCTGTAAAATAGCGCTGTGACAAAAACCATATCACCTACTAAGACAAAAAACTAACATATTTCATGTACTAAACTTACTAAAACTTGTTCCACGCATTGGAACCAATCTTCACAGCTCTCCTCTTCTTACTGTTACCGCTGCTCCAAATGACATAATGCTTAAACAATTAGGGTCACGACATGCAGATTAAGATTAAATCATCCTAACATATATATCAAAACAAAAATCATAAGCATGTAGGCGCTGTTCTCTCTAAACCATAACGCCACTACTGCCCTCAATCGTCGTTTATTAAATCTTAATACACTATCTCTGTCAGTGGCCAACTACAGGGCCCTGCGATGCCGCAGGCCGCATTGGCGCCTGCAAGGGGTCTAAAATTCAACATACCTTGCCGCCAAACAGCCTTCTTCTTCCTCACTCGTCCTCTTACTCTTGCTTCTGGTTGACGCACTCATGCTTCATGAAACTCAAATGCGAACCTACAGAACCCTAAAACTTCAATTCCACTCACGGTGATGAAACCAACAAATCTGGAACTTCAAAGAATTACGCGAACGACTACTTATCTGAAATGCTTTGACAAAGGCTTTCAACGGACGATGTTGGAAGTTCTTTCGCACCTATCTGCTGCAACCGCCGGGGGAGGAGTGGTGACTGGTTACTCGGATCGTGGGGAAGAATGTTGGGTTGCGCATCGTGGAGAAGACGATTAGTGTTACATTTCTGTTAAATGCGAAACGACGTCGTTTTGCTCCAAAAAAAAAAAAGAGTACTTCGAGTACTAATTTATAGGAGTACTTAGTATTAGCAAGGCTGCGAGTTCGGTCCGCTAGTCTTGCTGCGATCCGGCGTCTTTGCACTGGTGCTTGGTGGCCTCGATCTTTGGAAGATGAATTGATGAAGGTAATGGAGCTGGAAGGCAGGAGCTGTGGTGGAGGATGAATGGCCAGAAATTGCAGGAGCTCTTCAAGGAAGAAAGGAGGCGCTCGGTTTCTTCTCTGGATGCCCTCCTTGATGGTAGAATGGTGCTATTTATAGGAAGGGATGGAGGCTAGGGTTAGGCTGGAGTTGGAGAGTTTGGGTGGAGGTAGGAGATCGACAATGGCGGAGGTAGAGATTTGGTACACTACCCAAGCAAATGCGTCCTCGCATCACATCGAATTGGACAAGGATCAGCATTACCATCGCCCCCTCCCCGCAATGGCATTCTCAAGTCTCGTCTCAGCGGGTCTCGCCCTCGCGGTCTCACAGCTCGCCTTCGCGAGTCTCTGATGCCTACGTTGGCCCTACCAGACAAGGCCCCGCCAGACAGGGCCCTCGCTAGATCTCGCCTCCGCAGTTCTCGCCCTCGCCAGACCTCAAGTCTTGCCCCCGCCAGTCAGGGCCCTCGCCCTCGCGGTCTCAAATATCACCTCCGCGGGTCTCGCCATCGCGGTCTCACAGCTTGCCTTCGCGAGGTCCCAAATGCCTATACTGGCCCCGCCAGACAAGGCCCTTGCACTCACGGTTTGTGCAACCCTTACTCTTACCTTTATTGGCTTCGCCCCATGCTGGCCTTCGCCATTTCATGCTCAACTAAGGAAGACCACTTGGTCATCGACATCAAGCGATCAATAAGGAAGACGGTCAAGACAAGCCCGAGTGATCTTCACCAGTTCGCACGACAGATATCCTCGACAAACAAATTGACAAAGGCGGTTTCTTGACACACTCATCATCAGCCGCCTTACACACTTATCTCCAACAGCTGACACACTTTATTGAAAGGCTTCAATTGGGAGAGGCTCGCATCACCCTATAAATAGGGTGATGTCCACCTTAAACCGGGTAAGACACTACACGCCCCCACTACTCTCTTGCTACTCCTACTCATCATCAGCCGCCTTACACACTTATCTCTTGCAGATCACTTTGAACAGCAAGCTTGGAGTGCCAAGAACACAACACCATCAACAAATTATCCGAGAGTCCGGACTGCAAAGGAACAAGACTATCAGATTGGCGCCATCTGTAGGAACGAAAGTTCTCATCAAAACCCATAAAGAAAACTACAAGAAACAAGCCATGCCGGCATGGGGCGAAGCCAATAAAGGTAAGAGTAAGGGTTGCACAAACCGTGAGTGCGGGGACCTTGTGCAGCGGGGCCGGTGTAGGCATAAGGGACCTCACGAATGAGAGGCTGTAAGACAGCGCGGAGGTGAAATTTGACACCGCGAGGCGAGGGCCCCGTCCTCGCGAAGGCGAGCTGTGAGACCGCGCGGGCGAGACCTGCGGATACGAGACTTGAGAATGCCATCGAGGGGAGGGGGCGATGGTAATGCTGATCCTTGTCCAATTCGATGTGATATTTCGCCACCTTTAGCACAAGAAGCATATATCTCACCAAAATCAAGGTCATGCTCATACTCATCCTTCAAACAATCAAATCCTACAATCTTAGCATCAAGAGAAGAAAGAAGCACATATCTCTGAGATAAAGCGTCGGCCACAACATTTTCTTTTCCTTTCTTGTACTTAATCACATAGGAGAATGATTCAATGAATTCTATCCATCTAACATGCCTTTTGTTTAAGTTGCCTTGACCTTGAAGGTACTTCAAAGAGAGGTGGCAACAAGTAATGACTCCACACTTGCAAAGATCTCACAAGAGCATAAAGCTCTTTATCATAAGTGGAGTAATTCAATGTAACACCATTCAATTTCTCACTAAAATAGGCAATGGGGCGGCCCTTTTAGTGAAAAACGGCAACAATGCGAATCCCACTTGCATCACATTCAATTTCAAAAACCTTCTCAAAGTTGGGCAAAGCAAGCAAGAAAAGACTCCTCTTGGGTTTTACCCCATGCATACTCCTCTTGGGTCTCACTTCGGTTATGGACTTAGGAGTGAGCCATTCCCTTATTGCTACCACTTTACTTTCATCAACTCTAACTCTATGCTTTCCCACAACAAATCCAAGAAAATTAACTTCACTTGTAGTAAAGACACATTTTTCAAACTTAGCATACAACTTCTCAAGTCTTAGTGTATCGAAAACATGCTTCAAGTGATCAACATGCTCATCATGATTCTTGGAATACACCAAAATGTCATCAAAGTAGACAACCACAAACTTTCCTATGAAATGTCTCAAAACATGGTTCATTAATATCATGAAAGTACTAGGTGCATTAGTTAATCCAAAGTGCAAGACATTCCATTCATACAAGCCAATCTTAGTCTTAAAGGCCATTTTCCATTCATCACCCTCTTTCATTCTAATTTGATGATAGCCACACTTCAAGTCAATCTTAGAGAAAACTCATGAACCACTCAATTCATCAAGCATATCATCAAGTCTAGGGATAGGATGTCTGTCACGACCACCCCGCCCGGATGCGGAGGCGGAGCCGGCCGCGACGTTCGGAAGCGAAAGCTACGGCGGAAAGCGCGGTAACGGTACTACCGAAACCCGCTACGTGCGGTGGTCCCACGACCCGGCCCAAAAAGCAGTAATTGTCGTACGACGACCTGCAACCTACATAACACATACATGGCAAGTATACAAAACAACTTAACAAACAAACATGCAGTTCATGGAATACTTTTCATTTCTCATGATAACCAAGTCACATAAACCATTTCATACATACAACCAATATAGACAAGTCGGGGCTCCGCCCTCGACTCAGAAGACAGATCTGTAATCATCACATATCCCGTAATATACGTCATATACACTATCATGATCCGAACATACATGCATGCAACTACACCTACAGAGCCACCAAAGTAAACCCTAGAATACCTAGGTGCGGAATCCAGAAAACCTCTCACCCGTAAGATTCCCGCACGAGGTGCTGCATTCTTTGCTAAAGCACAACCAAAAAGAGGAGAGTTAGTTAACCGTAAATCCATGAGCGAAAATGTATACACCAACCGAAACCTCTACCGAGACTAGCCCTTATAACAGATAGAAGTTCCTCGGAGGAAGCTGTTGATACCGAAACCAAAACCAAAATCACCGCGGATCTCTAGTCCGTCGGCTGCTTTCAGACCGACTGAAAGGTGGTAAACAGAAGGGGCGAGTCCTCGGGAGGACCCAAGAAGGGCTGAGGTAAGATACGGTTTGTACAAGTGTCTTTGTTGAACTCGCAAAATGTAATGAACACAAATACAAATATACATATATTTAAATGTATGCAAAGTCGAGGTGAGCCGGAACCCATCATACGCGGTCCAACCGCCAGAACGACCCAAAACGACAGCCATCTCTAAGAGGTCGGAATATACGAGCAGAACAAAAGCACGGTACCGCCGGGGTCATGATCCCCAAACCGTAGAGTCACGAAGTATACCCGCACTCCGGTGCGTGTATACGTCTGAGAATGTCGGCACCCTCGGTGCGAACACAGTAATGTAAGTATCGGCACTCCAGTGCGGATATTAATGAACATAACCAAGGAGTACCGTGGCCTCTAAGACCATCCGGGTCTCGTCTCGAAATGTAACGTATCACCATGCATATGCAAAATGAATATAATATACCAAAACGTATAAACGAAATATCGGCGCCTAGCGCGGATATACTGAAATAACATATAAACCGTGGCCTCCAAGACCACCCGGGCCTTGGAAACAGAACAAGTACAAACATGTACGCTACCATATGACAGGTCCCGGGATCATCGAACCACCGTCATCAACCCGGAATCCTGCCTCAACTAGACCCGATATACATAATGTCCCATTCCAGAATGCATAACGAGAGAAGTTGAGCCCTTACCTCGAAAATCCGCTCCGCAGCACAAACCTCGGGAAATCCCGGCTCCCGGCCCGAAAAGTGAAAGTGTGCCTTTTATGGTCCCACACAACTCCACCAATGCAGAAACAAGCTGAACAACCACAACCAAGTCAGAACTCACCAAAACAAACCCCAGAAACCAAAACCGCACATTCCCGCACTTTCCCGCAAAAATCCACAGAAAGCTCGGTTTTACGAACCGAGCTAGAACATCCTTATTCATACACCCACAAACACATCCAAGCCATTAAATCCCAGATTCCAGACATTTTACCCGTAACCAAGCATAAAGGTGAACTTTGCTCCTAACACCCGAAAACGACGTTTCAAATACCATTACGAACCTACTTCCATTCACGATACCAAAATACTATCCAAAACATCCAAAACACAACCCAAACATGGATAAAGTTTCCCTTTAACATTTCGGCCCTTCACCAAAATTTCACCAAACTTCCAATTCAATCCATTCAAGGTTCCAATTACTCACTTTAATCACCAATTACACTTCTTAAGCTTGATTACTATCCAATTACACCTTAATCACCCAAAATCATACATGAACCCTAATTACACTATTCACCCAATTTGGGGCTTTTCCACACAACCTATTTTCCATCAAATTGAAACCACACAATGCCTTAGAATCATGCTAGGAACCACATATCCAAAGCATGATTCAAGAATCCAACAAACCACCAAGTTTAGAATTCCATCAAATTTTCGCCAAATTATGTTTCCATCTTCCATGATGTTTTTCCAAAATCTAAACCTAGATTCTTACTCCTCTCCATCCCAAGAACAACATACTAAAAGATGGAAGCAAGAAGATCATCAAAACTCATAGCAAAGAACAAACACAAATTGGTTTCTAAACCCACTTTCCACCCAAAATCCATGCTTCCAACTTGTAGATTCTTAAAGAGGAGAAGCTTACCAATGATTTAAGCCCAAATCCTTGTTGATTCCTTGCCAAAATGAAGAACACATGAAGAGCTTGATGAATAGTAAAAATGGTGTTTATGGAGAAGAAGGAAGAAGGCGTGAGAGAGAAAGAGGAAGAAGATGAAGTTGATAATGTTTTCTTTTTTTTTCTTCCCTTTTTATACTTATTTCCCTTTTCCTTTCTTTCTTTAATTACAAGAGAGAGACATGTGTCCCTCACTTTTAAACCCAAACCTCCCTTGCCGCCTCACTCCTTTGTCCTTTCCCAAATATTGCTGATTTGTGGGCTAATTGCAATTTAGTCATCAAAATCTTCAAATCTTTGCAATTTAGCCCCAAACGCACCTAACAAACCCCAATTGAAACCAAAACTGACCACAACCCTCGAATATCATAACACACCCAAATCCTATTTCCAAAGTCCATTTACCAATCCAGTGTCTTACTGTGCCCGCCGAACCCGAGCAAATCCCGACGTGCGCGTGTGTCGGCCCCGAACCACAAATCACACCATACCAAAAATCCTCAAATATTACTACAAAATCCGTCTCGTGACATAACATACTATACACCCATGCCGTCGGAAAATCCCCGTCCCGATCCCCGGGAGTCGCCCGGGACTGAACGTCCCGCCTCAGAAAATATACTCCGTAAAAAGATGCAAGACGTTCCCACGATTCCAAATATGCAAACGGTTTCTCATTCGAGGTCCCGGGAGCGCTACCGAATCAGCTGTACGTCCCGAGACAAGCCCCGGCCTCGAAAAATCTTTCTGGTGAAAATGTCCGGGGACCCACACGACCTCAAAACCTGAAGGATTCCTAGAAATACTGCTCGGATAATTTTCGGGAGTTGTCTGACAGCCCAAAAACGTGACCAGCAGGCCAAAACCGGAGCCCCGGGTCACCCGAGTCACAACCCGCTCGGGGTGACCGTAACATCTATACTTTACAGTGATGGTGTTGATGGGTCGGCAATCCATACACATTCGCCAAGTGCCATCACTTTTGGGCACCAAGATGACCGGCACGGCACATGGAGAAAGGCTCTCTTTGATGAAACCCTTTTGAAGCAATTCTTGCACTTGTGCTTGAATCTCCTTGGACTTTTGAGAGTTAGTCCTATAGGCGGCCTTGTTGGAAAGTGGAGCACCGGAATGTCACCCCACCGCCACGAGATCTTTGGAAGCGCGGTTGTTGAGTAGTTGCGGAAGCTTGCCGAGTTGGCGACGGGTGAAAACGGAGTTCTCTTAAAATGGTTTGTGTGGACCCGAAACCCATCCCTTAAAAACGTTTTCCTTTCGGTTTTAAGGTTAAGTCGTGTTGCAGATTTTACGACATCTTTCTAGTCCCGAACTCGCACCCGAGACAAGTTAGTGGTTTCTGAGAATATCGCGCGCAGAAAAAGCAGACAAAGAAAGAATACAGGCGGAAGAAGTTCCGCCCTCTTCGTAGGGCCGGAAACTTCCTACGAATAATATACTGAGACCCAAGTGCTGAAAACATCCTATATGCAAAATTACCTACAGACTAAGTCCAAAACCAGGGTTACCTTACTAGCTACAAGCTGCTGCGTCTTTGAACATAAACAGAGAATATAAATGTCAAACCCAATTTAGTAAGATCACAAAAGTATCTAACGAGAAAACACCCCAACTTAACAGATAAGTACCTTAAAGCCAAAAATATGCACAATGATAATCTGGAGATCTACACCGCAGGTCGTTTGCCCGGATCCCCTGAAAACATAATAAGTGGGGGGGTGAGTTCTCGAAAGAACTCCGTAAGGGGGTAGGTACGGTAGCGGTAAACTTTGAAAACATTTCCCTGCATAAAAGGGTTAGTATGCAATGAACTAAATAATACAGTCCTAAGTATTTCAGGATTATGACATGCACATGTGATGATGCTCTTAAGTCCCGTCGGACTGGTGGTACACCAATACAAAGGTTCCCCGAACCCTCGACAGCACCCTACAGCGGCTTGTTAAGCTCACACTGATGATCGGGTCATAACGCGTGGTACCAGCGAGGGGATATCGCCCCTAACTGTCGGCCCAAAATGGCACAATGTCGGCACATAACATCGTGAGTTAACGACCACGGTTGGCATACCGGCTTAGGTCCCGGCGTTCCCGTCAGCCGTAACTCACGGACTTCTCACGTACAGAACATAAATATGGGTCCGTTGTCGACCCCCGATAAGCAAGTCCGATATGATATAAGTCCATAACCCATATTTAAGCAAAACCCTGCAAACCACTACGTACCATGTGACTAGACCCGGGAGTCACCGGGCCCCACCCTCGACCCAAGTACTAGCCCTTAACTAACCTAGTACACATAAAATGCGCATTAAGGAAGTTAAACCCCTTACCTTAGCCAAGCAAAACTCTCTGAGGCCACCAACTTTCCACAAGAAAAACCCGGGAAAATCCCGGCTCCCGACCCGAAAAGTGGTAGTGTGACTTTTGAAGTCTTTGCCTTGATGTGATCATGGGATCCCCAAGCAACAACAAAGTGTCCAAGATTGAAGAGGAAGGTGAATGAAGCTCGGAGCACCCCCTTGGCGAGGAGGTTCAGAGGCCCAGGCGGCCTAATCCATGGTTCGGGCGATCACCTGACCAGGAGAAGGCAACGCCTCCACGCGAGGCCTCAAGGCGAAGGCTAGGCTTCTTCGTGCGAAGGCGTCCAGGCGATGGCGAAGCCCCCAGGAGAAGCCATTCCTGCGAAGCCTCAAGGCGAAGCCCTCAAGCAAGAATCTCCAACGTGAAGTCTTCAAGGTGAAGGCCATACCCCCATGCGAAGCTTCCTAGCGAAGGCAAAGCCTCTAGGCAAAGCCATCTCTACGAAGCCTCCAGGCGACGGCTAAGCCTTCAGCACGAAGACTTCCAGTTCAGGCGCTAAGGCTGGGCTTCCCTCATGCGAAGCCTCCAAGCAAAGGCGAAGCCTTCTCCGTGAAGCCTCCAGGAGAAGGCGAGGCCTTTCGGCGAAGCCATCTCCGCGAAGCTTCCAGGTGAAGGCGAGGCCTTCAGTGCGAGGCCTTCCCGTTCAGGCGAAGCCCTGAAGCGAAGCCACCTAAGCTCCACAAGCCGGCCAACCACTCCCAACCACTCCCATCCCATCCGGAACACTCCCTCCTTTCATGCAGACACTTGGGAGTACAAATATTACTTTAGCTTTTACCTTTTTACCTTTTAGGATGGCATGCATGATAAAGCACTTTATGCTTTTGGCATGCATGCGCATATGTAAGAGTCTGTTCCCTCCTTCCCTATAAAAGGAACAACAGACTCCTAGAATAGATAGAACATGTTTAAAGCTTAAGAAGGAAAATTCCTTAGGCTTCGGTTCTCACCCCCTTGCTATTTTCCGCCATCCCCCTTGTTGTTTATCATCAAGTTTAATATCTAGTATTGCTCAATCTCGTAGTTGAGAGGTGCTAGATCATCCATCTTCCCCAGGCATTATCTCAGATATTGCCCAACCTCGTAGTTGGGAGGTGTTTGAGGCCGAATTTATCCCTCACTGTTCTTGCGACTCCTCTAAGCTAGATCCGGCGCTTCCGACGATCGCGTGGGTTCGCGTCAAGTGTCCCCGTGATCGTATCAAGTGGTATCAGAGCCGAATCGCTTGTTGGAGTTGTGTGTGATTTCTTCAAGGTAAAACATTTACCTTCCCCTTGAAGAAAGATTTATTTCTGCGTTTTCAAACCGTGTTATATTCTGTCCTTTTCTTTACCCCCACCATCCGCATTTGTTTCAGTTAATCTGTTGTGTTGATTCTGTGTTAGAAGTTGTTGTTGTGTTAGCAACTTCATAAATCCAAAAGTAAAAAAAAGAGAAACAGAGAAGAAAAAGAAAAGAATGCAGTTGCAGGTTTTGCGAAAGTCGCAAATTTCGGATTTAATCCAAAACCGCAATGTGCGAATGTTTTATGCGAAAAAGAGTGAGGTTGTAGTTGAAAAGTGAAAAGGAAGTGGTGTATAAAAGATTAGTTGTTTAAAGCATTGAAGAAATCAAATCTGTGTTCTTATTATTCTTGGTGTTCATATGGTGTTCATACAAAGTTCATACCAAAATCCATATGAATAGTGACCTTGATCTAAATTTGATTTCAACTTTGAGCCAAAAGTGTTTGTACGCCAAAACCTCATTTCAGACCCTCTTGTATATTTGCTGCCAAAGAACCCCTCCTCCATTTTAACCTAGCTTGCTTCAAGTAACTAGTACTTCATTGCTCAAATGATTTTTGCATGCTAGACGTTATCTTGTGGTATTCATTTCGGGTTTGGCACTAAAGAGCAAGCTTTGAGAGCTACAAGCAAGAGGAAAGAGGGAAAGCCATCGATGAGGCGATACCAACTTGGAGAAGACTTATGGCATTGGATGGAGGAATTGGAGTACCATTATTTGTATTACCAATTCCACAAAGAAGTGAAGTTAGGCCTTGGCATAAGGTGCTTGAAAGGGGAAGCCAAAGATTGGTGTCACCGAGAGTTCGCTGAAAGAGAGCGATACGATGAAGCCCCCATCCAGACTTGGAGTGAGTTGAAGAGGTTGCTTTGGCGAAGATATGGACTCTGTCAAGAAGAGCCGCCCTCTCCATACCACTCTCAAGCGAGATCCCCCCTGCGCCCTACACCTAGTGTCCCCGCTCATCCCGGCCACCAAACTCCACTCGAAGGGTCTTCGCCCCAAAGCGAATCAACTTCCTCCCATGATAGGAGGCGAGGACCCCCATCGCCACAAACCCCCTTGGCCGTGCTACACACCCCATCGCCCAATGCTTGCGCAGCCCAATTCCACACCCCAGACCAAAGCCCTCACCAAAATCCAAATGAAGAAACTCTCTCTCAAGAGATTGAAAGGCTCAAGAATGAGTACTTAGAATATGAGAGAGAGAGAGAGAGAAAGAAAAGAAAAGAGAGAAGAAAGGAGAGAGCTCTCCAAAGCCAAATGAGTGAAAAGAATGACGCACCCGGGCCTTCAACCAAACTCCAAGAAGAACTAACAATTTCATCTTCCAAAGGCGCCACGCCTTTGGAAGAAGGAAGAAACTCACTTGGGAGTTCCAACCGAGCCCACACTTGAGGAAGAGGCCACATCATTGCTGGAAGAAAAGGAAATATGCGAAGAGGACCTACACCTCCCTAACTTGGGAGAAGGTAATTTTTCCTTTTCTCCTAGCAGTGAAGGGTATGCGCCTGAGTGCGAATCCCTGGCTTCCTTACGTTTGCATGCTACGAACATAGGTGATGGATCAGACAGCATTCATCCTCCACACCCATTGTTCGAATATATATATATATATATATATGGAACCTCCCATGATAACAATGAGCATGTTAAAAGTGACAAGTGCATGAATGAATTTAAACATTATCCATTTCCATGCGATGACACTTGCACTTTTCCATGCGATGACAATTGGTATGCCATTCAAGAGCATGAGTTAGAATGTGAAGAGATTGATGAGTCTAAATCCATAACATTTGATGACTTCTCTTCCTTATGTGATGAAACTCTTGAATGCGATAGCCATGAACATGCATCTCATTCATCATTTGTGGAATCCGAAACCTATGAGAATTATCCTTCGGATTAGCGTGATTATTACCATGATGAGATGTATGCGCATGATGCAAACCCCATGTCCCCTACCCCTAGTCAAGCATTCTCTTCAATGCATGATTCTAATTTCTTACAATTAGATGATGAGAATGAATGGCCTAGGCTTAATTTTGATCCCGTGAAAAATGAGGGTTCATGCATGCTTATTTGCTGCGATTTGAAGGTAGATGCCATGTTTAGTATGCTTAGAGTGCATGCGCTAAAGAAAGGATACTTTCCCCATGTGACACATCCATGTCTTTCTTTAGTAAACATGAGCATCTTAGAAAGATTAAGGCTGAAATCATGTTAATGGTTGAGGTGAAGAGAGAGGGCGGACTGTCCATCTCTGAACCTCCTGTTTGTGCTAATGCTAGTCTCTGTGTTCCACACTTTGATGTTTATTTTATGACTAGCTTAGTTTTTCCTTCTTTGTCTTGGGAAGCACATGTGCATGTGGATTGCGAAGGCAATGCTTCCTTTGACTCACCCCCTCTCCATGAACAAAGGTCTACAATTTTTAGACCGCATGTCTTCCTTGAGTATAAATCCCTGTTGATTGCATACAATACTCTAGGAAGCATGTCATGAATTTTTATCGACTTTTGTTCATGTTCTGCATATTGGAGTTATTATGCTCCCCCTTGATGTGCATCGCCACCGCGACCCCCCCAGTCTCCATTGATGAGCATTCATTCACTAACCCCTAATGTTCTGCAAAGTTTGTTGTGCTTGTTTTCGTTTGTAGGAATTCCCCCCTTTAGATTCGAGGACGAATCTTTTTAAGAGGGAGGGATTGATGTGATCATGGGATCCCCAAGCAACAACAAAGTATCCAAGATTGAAGAGGAAGGTGAATGAAGCTCGGAGCACCCCCTTGGCGAGGAGGTTCAGAGGCCCAGGCGGCCTAATCCATGGTTCGGGTGATCACCTGACTAGGAGAAGGCAACGCCTCCACGCGAGGACTCCACGCGAGGCCTCAAGGTGAAGGCTAGGCTTCTCATGCGAAGGCGTTCTAGTGATGGCGAAGACCTCGGGTGAAGCCATTCGTGCGAAGCCTCAAGGCGAAGCCCTCAAGCAAGAATCTCCAACGTGAAGTCTTCAAGGTGAAGGCAAGGCCTCCAGGCGAAGCTTCCTGGCGAAGGCGAAGCCTCTGGGCGAAGCCAACTCTACGAAGCCTCCAGGCGAGGGCAAAGCCTTCAGTGCGAGGACTTCCATTTCAGGCGCTAAGGCTGGGCTTCCCTCATACGAAGCCTCCAAGCGAAGGCGAAGCCGTCTCCGTGAAGCCTACAGGAGAAGGCGAGGCCTTTCGGCGAAGCCATCTCCCCATGTTCAACCTTGAGGATCCAAGAGCTCACATGCCAAAAGAAGAAATTATTGGCTTTTATGACACTTCCACCTTTAATGGAACTATGACAAGGAGCCGGACTAAGAAGGCTAAGGACGCTCTCAACCTGTTGATGCACAGTTTTGCAAAGTGTGAGGAGCAAAGTGAAGATATCCACAAAGATGAAGGAAAAGTGCAAGCACTCCTCAATTTGGGCCAACCCAATTCCCAAATGGTGCAAACAATTTTCAACATTTCAGTTTGGGCTCAACCAAATGACAATTTGGCCCAAGTGCATGGTTCACGAATATCTCAACCTGTTGAGACAGCAGCTGGCGCATTCAATGCTTTCCCAAAGCTTCCAACCGTTCACTTCTCTTCAAGGACGAACTTCAGCAGCTTTGAGGACTCAAGAGTCATCCAAAATCATCCAGGAACCATTGGGGAGGAAGGAGTTACAAGCCTTGAAGCCCCTCCATCAAGAGCACTCCTATAAAACGAGGTCTAGGTTAGTTTGCAAAAAAAAAATTCAATCATCATATATTTCACCTATTTCCTTGAAATTGAGAGTGATTCTCTTTTCAACCTATCTACATTTTCCACTCAATTCTTGTTAAGTTTTTCTTTACAAGTCTACTAAGACCAATATTGCCTTCTCATTGGAAGAAGGAGGTGTTGGCCCCATCTACATTCCCCCCACAATTTTGGCAACGAAGGCTTTCTTTGTCTTGGACCTTTTTCGGTATCAAGAAGGAGGAGTCGCCAAAGGCATAACACCATCTTTGCCTGGGCAAGGATCCAGGAGGAGTTGGCGGCCATATCCGTTCGTTTCACAAGCTTCCGCATCGTTTTGCTTTGAGCATTTCGGATCTGTCAACCTGTTTACATTTCCGCTCCATCAATCATTCCTACCCCGTGTTGCTCCTTTGTTGGCTAGATCTGCTCCTCGTGTTCCAGGATACGACGCCTTGCACGAGACCTTTCGTGTCGGGCGAAGCCACAGGCGAAGTCACCTAAGCTCCACAAGTCGGCCAACCACTCCCAACCACTTCCAACCACTCCCATCCCATCCCATCCGGAACACTCCCTCATTTCATGCAGACACTTGGGAGTACAAATAGTTACTTTAGCTTTTACCTTTTTACCTTTTTAGGATGCCATGCATGATAAAGCACTTTATGCTTTTGGCATGCATGCACATATGTAAAAGTCTGTTCCCTCCGTCCCTATAAAAGGAACAACAGGCTCCTAGAATAGTCAGAACATGTTTAAAGCTTAAGAAGGAAAATTCCTTAGGCTTCGGTTCTCACCCCCTTGCTATTTTCCGCCATCCCCTTGTTGTTTATCATCAAGTTTAATATCTAGTATTGCTCAATCTCGTACTTGAGAGGTGCTAGATCATCCATCTTCCCCAGGCATTATCTCAGATATTGCCCAACCTCGTAGTTGGGAGGTGTTTGAGGCCGAACTTATCCCTCACTGTTCTTGCGACTCCTCTAAGCTAGATCCGGCGCTTCCGACGATCGCGTGGGTTCGCGCTAATCGTCCCCGTGATCGTATCACGCACTACTCCATCAACGCTGAATCAAGGTGAACAACCAAATACCGGTAAAAATTACCAAAATACGTCCTCGAAACCAAACCCACACAATCCCGCACTTTCCCGCATAATTCCACAGAGAGCTCGGTTTCACGAACCGAGCTAGAACATTGTTATTCATACATCCACAAACACACCCAAACCTTTAAATTCCACTTTCCAGACACTTTACCCGAAATCCCGCATAAAGGTCAATTTTGCTTCTAATATCCGAAAACGACATTTCAAACATCATTACGCACCTAAATCCATCCCCGATACCAATTCACCCCCAAATTATCCAAAACACAACACAAACATAACTAAAGTCCCTCATTTAATTTCGGCTTTAACCCCAACTTTCACCAAACTTCCAACTCAATCCATTCAAGGTTCCAATCACACACTTTAACCATCAATTTCACTTCCTAAGCATGCTTACTAACCAATTCCACCTTAATCACCCAAAATCAACCAAAACCCTTAACCAACAATTCGGCCATTTGGGAAATTTCACCTAACATGTTTACTTCCAAATTGAATCCATACAACACCTTAGAATCATGCTAGGAACAGATACCAAAAGCATGATCCAAGAACACCACTAATCACCAAGTTAGAAAATTCACCACAATTTCGGCAAAGCTAGGGTTTTACTAAACATGGTGTTCTTCCACAATCTAAACCTTGATTCCTCCCCTTCTCCATACCAAGAACAACATACTCTAACATGGAATCAAGAGGATCATCACAACACATAGCAAGGAGTAACAACAATTTCGGTTTCAACTCTTCTTTTCCAACCAACACATGCTTCAAACTTGCTAAGAGCCCTTGTTGATTTCAGCCAAGAATGAAGAACAAGCAGCTTGAAGAAGGAGGTGATGGTGGCGGATGGTGAATAGAAGAAGAAGAAATGATGACTAAATCCCATTTTTCACATAAAAGGGCTCCTTTTATATCCCAAATGTGGTGAGTCATGGGACACTTGTCCCATGACAAATTAGTCATACCCATGACTCACCACTTAGCCATAAAAATCTGAAATGGCTAAGTCTTTGGCGCGCCAAACCAGCATGGCCAACCGCGTAATTCCCGACGTCTGGCGGGAAAATCCGAACCAAAATCCCGCCATGCCAAAAATCCACAAATATTACCATAAAATCCGTCTCGTGATATAACATATCTCACACCGAAGCCGTCGAAAAATCTTCATCCCGAGCCTCGAGTCGCCGACCGAGCGTCCCGCCCCAAAAATATACTTCGTAAAAAGATGCGGAGCGTTCCCACGATCCCAAATATGCAAACGGTTTCCTTTCCCGAGGTCCCGGAGCGCTACAAGCCCGATGTACGTCACGAGACAAGTCCCGCCGGAAAAATATTTTCCGCGGAAATGTCCGGGACCAATATGACCTCAAATCCGGAAGGATTCCCAAAAATAACACCCGAGAAAAGACTGGGAGCTGTCGACCGCCCGAAACCATGACCCGCAGCCAAACCGAGCCGGGTCACCCAGTCACAACCCGCCGAGTGACCGTAACGGCTTGCCCACTACGCAGAACACTTAATATAACCACATAATTAACATTCAAATACTGATTCCATAAAATAATCACAAGTCATATGTGATCTGAAAATTCTGATATTGACCTTCCGCCGAGATTTACGAGAAAAGTGCAAAACGTCGGGGTGGGTGTAACAACCTCCCCCTAAGACTCTTGGTCCTCCAAGAGTGATGGGGATAACTTGTCACAGCCACCCCCAAACCCTATCCCCCACCTCAAACTCTAGCCCGGTTGCGGAGGCGGAGCCGGCCGCGGCGTCGGATCGACGGAAATATGGCGGGAACGGAAGCGCGGCAACGGAGCATCGAGCTCCAACAACAGAATTGTCGAGTAACAACTAGCAACCTACATACTCATACAAGGCAAGCATACTTAATAATCCAACTTCTACCAAACATGCAGTTCATGGTGTGTCAAACATCGATCACCGCCATAAACACAGAAACACCGAACCCATAATATGACAATTCCAATATAGGCAAGTCGGGGCTCCGCCCACGACTCAAAAGACAAGCAAGTGCAGAATATATCACAGATTATACAACATACACAAATCCATGATCGATCTACATGCATGCGGCTACAGCTCTGAGCCATTAAACAAAATCCTATAAATACCTAAGCGCGGAATCAGAAGCCTCTCACTCGAGGATTTCCGCACGTGGTACTGCTGCTGCAACCGGAACCCCAAAAATGACCGAAGCACCGCGGATCTCTACTCCGCCGGTTGCTTGTCAGGACGGCCTGAAAGGTGGTAAACAAATGAAAGGGTGAGTCCTCGGAAGGACCCAGTAAGGGCTAAGGTAAAATGTAGTTTGCCCAAGTGGCAACAAGCTGAACCTGCAAAACAGAATATCACAAGCATATACATATACATATGAACATAAAACATAAGGTGAGCCGGAATCCCATCATATGCGGTCCAACCGCCAGAACGACCCACAATGACAGCCCTCTCAAAGAGGTCAGAATATACAGAACAGAACAGAAAGCACGGTACCGGCAGGGGTCACGATCCCCAAACTGTCGTAGGGTCACAGAAGTATACCTGCACTTCCGGTGCGTGTATACGCAAAGTGTCGGCACCCTCCAGTGCGGACACACAGAACAGAAGTATCGGCACTCCCGGTGCGGATACGCAGAACAGAATGTTGGCACCCTCAGTGCAGACACAACAGAACAGAACCAAAGGGCACCCGTGGCCTCTAAGACCATCCAGGTCTCGTCACAGAACAGAATCATATAATAATATTAATGCACATGCAAAACAGAATAAAACATACCAAAACGTATGAACAGAAATATCAGCGCCTAGCGCGGATATGCAGAACAGAATATAATACCCGTAGCCTCCAAGACCATCCGGGCCTTGAAAGCAGAACAAACGTACATCTTACCATATGACGGGTCTCGGGATCACCGAACCACCGCCCTCACCGGAACCCGCCTCAACTAAACCCGATACACATGCAATTACTTCCAGAATGTATAACGAGAGAAGTTGAGCCCTTACCTCAGAAACACTGCCCCGCAGCACAAAACCCGGGAAATCCCGGCTCCCGGCCCGAAACGTAAAACTTGGCTCTTACGGTCCCACGCTACTCCACCCACGCAGAATCAAGCTGAACAATCACAATTAAGTCAGAACACATCCAAACAAACCCCAGAAACCAATTTCCGCACAATCCCGCACTTTCCCGCAAAAATCCACAAAAAGCTCAGTTTCACGAACCGAGCCTGAACATTGTTATTCATACACCCACAAACACATTCCAACCTTTAAACCCACATTCCAGACACTTTCACCCTTAATCCCGCATAAAGGTAACTTTTCCATTTATTATCCGAAAATGACGTTTCAAACATCAGTACGACCCTACTTCCATCCCCGATACCAAATCACTATCCAAAACAACCATCATACAACTCTAACATGGATAAAGATTCATCTTAAGTTTCGGCCTTAACCCCATTTTCCACCAAGCTTCCAAATCAAATCATTCAAGGTTCCATTTGCACTCTTTAATCACCAATTACAATTCTTAAGCAAGATTACTAACCAATTTCACCTTTAACAACCAAAATCAACCATGAACCCTAATCCACTATTCACTCAAATTGGGGCTTTTCTACTCAATCAATTTTCCACCAAATTGAAACCATAGAATGCCTTAGAATCATGCTAGGAACAACATATCCAAAGCATGATTCAAGAATCCAACAAAACATCAACTTTAGAATTCCATCAAATTTTCGCCAAAATATGTTTCCTCCTTCCATGATGTTTTTCCAAAATCTAACCATAGATTCTTACTCCTCTCCCACCCAAGAACAACATACTAAAAGATGGGAGGGAGAAGATCAACCAATCTCATGGCAAGGAGTAAACCCTAGCTTGAAATTTCTTCTCTTTATCCACCCAAATCATGCTTTCAACATGGAAAGGAGATGAAAGGGAGAAGCTTACCAATTTTGGAGCTTAAATCCTTGAAGAATCAGCCAAGAAAAATGAAGAACACCAAGAGCTTGGAGATGGAGCTTCAATGGCGGCAATGGAGAGAAGAAGAAGAAGAAGAAGAAGAAGAAATGCCAAATGTCTAATTTCCATAAAATGGCTCCCTTTATATATTTTCCTTCTTTTCTTTTCTTTTTCCCATCCTTAATTAAAATTATGACATGTGTCCCTTATCACTCTCCCTTAACCGACTTCAGCTCACCTCCCTTTCTTTTTATTGCTGACTTATGGCCAAACCACAATTTAGTCCCCAAACTCTCCCAAAAGTTGCAATTTTAGCCCAACCATAACTTTCGGACTCCAATTGGGATGAAAACTGGACACAACCCTCGGGATATCATAACATTCACAAAACATGTTTCAGATGTTTAATTACCAATCCAGAGTGTCCTACCGTGCTCGCTGAACCCGAGCAATCCCGACGTGCTAACCCAAAATCCAAATCCCGCCATGCCAAAATCCCACAAATATTACCATAAAATCCATCTTAAAATATAACATACTTTACACCGAAGCCGTCGGCAAATTTTCATCCCGAGCCCCGGGAGTCGCCCGGGACCGAACGTCCCCACCCAAAAATTATACTCCGTAAAAAGATCCGGGACGTTCCCACGATTCCAAATATGCAAACGGTTTCTCATTCCGAGGTCCCGGGAGCGCTACCGAGCCCGCTGTACGTCCCGAGACAACCCCCCGGCCCCGAAAAATATTTTCGGCGGAAATGTCCGGGGGACCCACACGACCTCAAATCCCGAAGGATTCCCAGAAATAATGCTCAGATAGGTCCCGGGAGCCGTTTAACCGCCCAAAAACGTGACCCGCAGGCCAAAACCGGAGCCCCGGGTCACCCGGGTCACAACCCGCTCGGGGTGACCGTAACATTCTCCCCCCCTTAGAACTCTTGGTCCTCCAAGAGTAACCTGAACTATACTGGTGTCACTACCGACCAGAATATATGTACTCTTTACCGAACATAATCGAACCACCGCTATCGTGCAGTGATAGTTTAGACTACCATCAAAGCCTCTCGGCGGCGTCCCACCCTCCGGATCTTGTTGCGCCGAGTCGGCTTGCCGTATTTCTACCGACAACTCAGACGATGTCGAATTTATACTTAACAAACTTTCATATATATACCAACACAAAAGCATTAAACACCGCAAACATTCGCCCACATGCGATCCTGCCAACTCGTTACAAAATCTTACAGAAACCGATAACCCTTATATTAACTCTTCCCCTTTCTACCCACTCTGACCGTTTCCTGAGTAGCTGCTACCTTGCTAAACCCTGTCACCAAACTGAAACCCCAGATCCCAAAGACATTTATTTACTACTGAAGTGGTGCAGTCATTCGCGGTCTCCATCCGTGCCTGAATCATCCTGATCTTTGCTGTGGTCTCCTCAACAATCTGAATCATCCGCTCTGATTTCCCATCGGGTTGGGAATGATGAGCTGTACCCAGATGGAATCACGTGCCCCAAACCCTATGAAAAGTACTCCATAACCATGCAGTAAAATGCAGATCGCGATCAGATACAATGGAGTCTGGTACTCCATGCAATCGCACAATTTTCCTGCCTGCACTGAAATGCCGGTGGTAATGCTCCTTTATTCTCTCCAGACAACTTCCTCAAACCCAGATCCTTCTCTCGTGCCTCACGCACTCCATCCAGCCTCCCTGAAGGAGTGATCAAAGTGTTGACCTGAGTATACTCCCAAAACTCCCACGTGTGCCAAAGGTACCCCAAACCATCTTCCTGGGTCCGATCCCCCGTGCTACCTTTTGTTCAGCTCCTTATCCCGCGTACCGAGGTCAGCTGCTACCAATCCTGTACAACCTTAATCCTCTCGGAATCCGCTGAAAACCCCTGTTCACTGATAATGTGTCCCAGAAAAGCAGCCTCTCGAATCCAGTAGTCGTACTTCGAAACCTTAGTGTAAAACCAATGTTCCCACAGCGCTTGCAGAATAACTCTTGGCTGTTCCTGATGCGAGCCTTCATCCCGAGAGTAAATCAGAAAATCCCCGATGAACACTCCCCAAAAGAGTCCAAGTACAGTCGGAACACCCAGTTCATCATGTCCATGAACGCTGCCGGTGCGTTGATTAGTCCGAACGGTGCAACCGTATTCTCGTAGTGCCCAAATCGAGTAAACAAAGTAGTCTTCGGTTTATCCTCCTTCTGAAATTCCTCCAACTGCTAGTCCAGCTCAACCATCTCCACTATCAACATCCGATATGGAGGAATAAAAATTCGAGTGGAATCCAATTGCAGACGAATCTCAAGCACGATTTCCCGCTCTGGTGGCATCCCGGTAAATCCTCCGGGGATATTTGCGGGAAATCCCGAACCGCTGGAATCCTATCCAGCTCCAACCGAGCATCTGCCGTGGCCAGATTGTAGTACTCCTCCGAATCCACTGTCGGAATCTGATCCCAAAACCTGCAGCTCCATGCTGCTCCTTACCACCTCCACCCCATTAGAACCCATGAGAGGTAACACCTTTCCAGAAACCGTAATACTACGGTTAGCACAATCAATGCGCAAGGAATTCTTGAACAGACCAACCATCCCAATAATAACGTCATCCTTCCTGTGTCTGCCAAAGATAGCACGTAGTCCTGTGCCATCTCATAGGGAAAACAAAACCGGCTCCCAGCCGTTTGTACCGGAATCATTTGGCAGCTCACTGCTAGCCAAACGCAGAAATTCGGCACACTTATGTACCAAAACTGAACCAGACTCTCCAGTACCAAGTACATCATAAACAGATGTGTCATTCAGAAACAGATTACCTTGTAATGCCCCACGCTGCACATGCCTCCCTGTTCATTCTGGAAACCGCGTCCAGCTCTGGGCTGCCGAGGCGGAGGGGGTGACTGAAACGGAATTCACCCCGGTGGTCTCGGAATGCCCTCCCCCGTGAATCGCACACTCAGGGTGTGTTGGGCTGGAACCAAGACTGCGGACGTAAAACACTGCCGGATCCCTGTCCCAGTGTCAGAGGACAATCACGAATCCAATGATCACTGGCCCCGCATCGCAGGCACTGCCTTGCCTGCCTGTAGCATGGCCGGCCGGGGTGCTGCCCGCCAGAACTCGCACAAGTCGGTGCAACTAGCGTAGTTCTGCTGCCCTGCTTTGCTCTGTCTGACCTGCTGACCTCCCCGTAGACCTTGCTGAACTCTGCGTGCGAGAGCCCTCCCTCTGTCACTAGGTTGGTATGGTAGGTACCGACTCTCAACCTCCTCCTACTCGAGGAGTTGGGCCTTCGCACAGCCTCATGGTAAGAAGTGATATCCGGAGGGCTCGAGCCCACCTGTAATCGGGCGTAGCCGGCGGATGAACCTCTTGGCCTTCTCTGCTCCATACCATAGTACTGTGGTACGTAGCGAACTAGCCGGTCAAACTCCCGCTCATATTCTCCGACAGTCTTGGTGCCCTACTCCAGATCATCAAACTGTGCCTGTCGGAGGTCCCTGACGGCATCCCCAATATACTGCTGGTGGAAGTAGTAGGCAAACTGCTCCCAGGTAAGGTCCGGATCCTGCCCTCCGTCCCGTGCTGCCTCGACTCTCAGACGGCCATGGAGGCTCCTCCACCAGTGATCTGCACTGTCCTGCAGATTAAACGTGGCCAACGAGACTCTAACCTCAGATGGAAGGTGTAACCTCCCAAGGAGCATATCAACTCCTGCAAACCAAGTCTCCGCCGCCTCAGGTCCTCCTCGGCCGTTGAACCTCGGGTGGTTCAAACGCTGAAACCGCTCCAAGAGTCTGATCTCATCAGACTGGCGTCTCAGCTCTTCCCGTCGTCGGTGGGACCGACGAGAACTCTCAGTATCGCGCCGATCCCCTTCCTCAGAATCACTATCCTGCTGATCCTGCACACTGAGGTGGCTGCTGTCCACCTCCTGATCTGGCTGTCTTCGCTGTGGCCCGACCGGACCTCCCCGTGCCTGCAGCCGCCCTTGAATCCGCTGGGCTGGCAATAATGTACCCAACAACTGCTAAACCTGACCCAACACCTGTAGTATATCAGGAGTGGGTCCCTCTGTTTGCTGAACACTCAGGGGGGGTGAGTGTGGTTGTTCAAGTCTTGGGTTCCTCTGAACCCGTCTCCTAATCCTCGGAGGTGTGAGATCCCGGTCCCAACCCTCCGGCTGTTGCTCACACAGTTTGCGTATAGTGACCATGCCTGAAACCAAACCAACCCAAAACCATATAGCTCACGCTTGACTCTCTCTTCCTAAAACTAGCAAAGCAGATTCTATGGCTCTGTAGTGTAATGCAATGCATTATGCAAAGATTCCTTTTCGGGACCCCAAAACCAAATAATAAACCTTAAACATAGAATCAAATCATACTTGTAATCACAATCACTTCATATAATACCCCACACCTTTCAAAATGCTTCAAAGAACCGCCTGCTGCTCCACACGCATTCCGGAACGGTTCAAAAAAGGAGTTGATCAGGCTCCGTACCGAACCGCCCCAGAATGAAGTGTAAACCAGTAGTTCGCCCTTCGAAGTCATTACTTGTAGAACTTACCTATGAACTAGCATGACTTACTCCAAAAGTCCACCCTTGGACTTGTATGCTTGCCTTTCACAACCATACTAAACCAACCATACTTTACCTCTTGGGTCACTCTGACACGACCTGCTCTGATACCAACTTGTCACAGCCACCCCGCCCGGTTGCGGAGGCGGAGCCGGCCGCGACGTCGGAACGGAAATATGGCAGGAAGCGCGGCAACGGAGCATCGAGCTCCAACAACAGAATTGTCGAGTAACAACTAGCAACCTACATACTCATACAAGGCAAGCATACTTAATAATCCAACTTCTACCAAACATGCAGTTCATGGTGTGTCAAACATCGATCACCGCCATAAACACAGAAACACCGAACCCATAATATGACAATTCCAATATAGGCAAGTCGGGGCTCCGCCCACGACTCAGAAGACAAGCAAGTGCAGAATATATCACAGATTATACTACATTCACAAATCCATGATCTGATCTACATGCATGCAGCTACAGCTTCTGCGGCATTAACCAAAATCCTATAAATACCTACGCGCGGAATCAGAAGCCTCTCACTCGAGGATTTCCGCACGTGGTACTGCTGCTGCAACCGGAACCCCAAAAAATGACCGAAGCACCGCAGATCTCTACTCCGCCGGTTGCTTGTCAGGACGGCCTGAAAGGTGGTAAATAGATGAAAGGGTGAGTCCTCGGAAGGACCCAGTAAGGGCTAAGGTAAAATGTAGTTTGCCCAAGTGGCAACAAGCTGAACCTGCAAAACAGAATATCACAAGCATATACATATACATATGAACATAAAACATAAGGTGAGCCGGAATCCCATCATATGCGGTCCAACCGCCAGAACGACCCGAAACGACAGCCCTCTCAAAGAGGTCAGAATATACAGAACAGAACAGAAAGCACGGTACCGGCAGGGGTCACGATCCCCAAACTGTCGTAGGGTCACAGAAGTATACCTGCACTTCCGGTGCGTGTATACGCAAAGTGTCGGCACCCTCCAAAGGACACACGAATGTAATATCGGCACTCCCGGTGCGGATACTCCGGCACCCTCGCGGATACGCAGAAACGAAACCAAAGGGCACCCGTGGCCTCTAAGACCATCCAGGTCTCGTCACAGAACAGAATCATATAATAATATTAATGCACATGCAAAACAGAATAAAACATACCAAAACGTATGAACAGAAATATCAGCGCCTAGCGCGGATATGCAGAACAGAATATAATACCCGTGGCCTCCAAGACCATCCGGGCCTTGAAACAGAACAAACGTGCATCTTACCATATGACGGGTCTCGGGATCACCGAACCACCGCCCTCACCCGGAACCCGCCTCAACTAAACCCGATATACATGCAAATACTCCCAGAATGCATAACGAGAGAAGTTGAGCCCTTACCTTGAAACACCGCCCGCAAAGACAAAACCCGGAAATCCCGGCTCCGGTCCAAACGTAAAACTTGGCTCTTACGGTCCCACGCTACTCCACCCACGTAGAATCAAGCTGAACAATCACAATTAAGTCAGAACACATCCAAACAAACCCCAGAAACCAATTTCCGCACAATCCCGCACTTTCCCGCAAAAATCCACAGAAAGCTCGGTTTCACGAACCGAGCCTGAACATTGTTATTCATACACCCACAAACACATTCCAACCTTTAAACCCACATTCCAGACACTTTCACCCTTAATCCCGCATAAAGGTAACTTTTCCATTTATTATCCGAAAATGACGTTTCAAACATCGATCGACCCTACTTCCATCCCGATACCAAATCACTATCCAAAACAACCATCATACAACTCTAACATGGATAAAGATTCATCTTAAGTTTCGGCCTTAACCCCATTTTCCACCAAGCTTCCAAATCAAATCATTCAAGGTTCCATTTGCACTCTTTAATCACCAATTACAATTCTTAAGCAAGATTACTAACCAATTTCACCTTTAACAACCAAAATCAACCATGAACCCTAATCCACTATTCACTCAAATTGGGGCTTTTCTACTCAATCAATTTTCCACCAAATTGAAACCATAGAATGCCTTAGAATCATGCTAGGAACAACATATCCAAAGCATGATTCAAGAATCCAACAAAACATCAACTTTAGAATTCCATCAAATTTTCGCCAAAATATGTTTCCTCCTTCCATGATGTTTTTCCAAAATCTAACCATAGATTCTTACTCCTCTCCCACCCAAGAACAACATACTAAAAGATGGGAGGGAGAAGATCAACCAATCTCATGGCAAGGAGTAAACCCTAGCTTGAAATTTCTTCTCTTTATCCACCCAAATCATGCTTTCAACATGGAAAGGAGATGAAAGGGAGAAGCTTACCAATTTTGGAGCTTAAATCCTTGAAGAATCAGCCAAGAAAAATGAAGAACACCAAGAGCTTGGAGATGGAGCTTCAATGGCGGCAATGGAGACAAGAAGAAGAAGAAGAAATGTCAAATGTCTAATTTCCATAAAATGGCTCCCTTTATATATTTTCCTTCTTTTCTTTTCCTTTTCCCATCATTAATTAAAATTATGACATGTGTCCCTTATCACTCTCCCTTAACCGACTTCAGCTCACCTCCCTTTCTTTTTATTGCTGACTTATGGCCAAACCACAATTTAGTCCCCAAACTCTCCCAAAAGTTGCAATTTTAGCCCAACCATAACTTTCGGACTCCAATTGGGATGAAAACTGGACACAACCCTCGGGATATCATAACATGCACAAAACATGTTTCAGATGTTTAATTACAAATCCAGTGTCCTACCGTGCTCGATGAACCCGAGCAATCCCGACGTGCTAACCCAAAATCCAAATCCCGCCATGCCAAAATTCCACAAATATTACCATAAAATCCATCTTAAAATATAACATACTTTACACGAAGCCGTCGGCAAATTTTCATCCCGAGCCCGGGATTCCGCCGAGCCGGAGTCGCCCGACGAACGTCTCCACCCAAAAATTATACTCCGTAAAAAGATGCAGGGCGTTCTCACGATTCCAAATATGCAAACGGTTTCTCATTTCGAGGTCCCGGAAGCGCTCCCGAGCCCGCTGTACGTCCCGCGACAACCCCTAGGCCCCGAAAAATATTTTCGGCGGAAATGTCCGGGGGACCCACACGACCTCAAAACTCGAAGGATTCCCAGAAATAATGCTCAGATAAGTCCTGAGAGCCACTTAACCACCAAAAAACGTGACCCGCAGGGTAAAACCGGAGGCCCGGGTCACTCGGGTCACAACCCGCTCGGGGTGACCGTAACACATTCTATCTGAGGCATCTGTCCAACAATGCGGTGTCATGCATCTCCGACCATACAAAGGTGCTCATAAGGTGCCATACCGATAGTAGTCTGGTTCTTTGTTGTTATAAGAGAATTCTACTAACGGTAGGTGCTGATCCCAATGTCCCCCAAAGTCCAGAACACAACTCCTGAGCATATCCTCAACAATCTGAATAACCCTCTCTGACTGCCCATCCGTCTGAGGATGATATGCCGTGCTCAGGTGAAGTCGCGTGCCCAGAGCCTTGTGAAAGGCACTCCAAAACCTCGCGGTAAATCGTGGATCTCTATCAGATACGATGGAGTCCGGCACCCCATGTAGTCGCACTATCTCCCGAATGTATAACTGAGCAAGCTTCTCCGGTGAGTCGAGTCACTCGCATCGGCTGAAAATGTGCACACTTAGTTAGCCGGTCGACTATGACCCAAATAGCATCGTGATGCGCTCTAGTTGGAGGTAAATCTGTCACCCCACCGCCCCCGGAACTGGCGAAAGCATCTTTCTTACAGTGGTTGGAGGTATCGGCGACGGGTGATCGCGGAATTTTCTCTTAATAGGGTTTGGTCCCAAAAACCCATCCCTTAAAACGTTATCTTTCGGTTTTAAGGTTGTTATGTGTTTGCAGATTTTTACGACATCTTACAAGTCCTAAACCTGCACCCGAGACACGTTAGTGGTTCTTACAGTATATCGCGCGCGCAGAAAACTTAAGCGCATACGAGATAGTACAGGCGGAAGGAGTTCCGCCTCTGCGTAGGGTCGGAAACTCCCACGAATAAACTATACGGACCAGAAATCCGAATGCGAGATAACTAATATGCATACTACGCCACAGAGCCGAGCCATACGACGGAATTATACTTCGCCAAACAAAACTGTTGCTGCTTGCTAAACATATAAAGGAGAAATAATGTCGACAAAGACAGATAGTCCAAACGCAGATCACGAAGGGATCTAACGAGAAAACCCCAGACATAAACAGATAAATACCTTAGAATGCATGTAATGCAAAACGAACACCGCAGGAGGTCTACTCCGCAGGTCGTTTGCCTAGATCCCCTGAAAATGTTATATATGTGGGGGGGTGAGTTCTCGAAAGAACCCAGTAAGGGGGTAGGTACGAAATGGTCAAAAAAAAACTTTCAAAACATTATTTTTGCCTGCACAAAAGGGTTAGCATGCAATGATCTAGCAGATATCCCAATCCTAAAAAGTATTATGATATGCAGAGTCATGATGCTCAGAAGTCCCGTCGGACTGTGTTAACGACCATGGTTGGCATACCAGAATCACTGGCGTTCCCATCAGTCGATAACAAGTGGTAAGCCCATACAGGTGGTCCCCGACCACTGACAGCACCCTACGGCGGCTTGTTAAGCTCACGCCGATTATCGGGATCAGAGCGCATGGTACCAGCGAAGGGGCGTACGTCCCCTAACTGTCACAGAAACGGCCTAAGCCGTGCATGAACATATAACGGGTCCGTTGTCGACCCCGATATGCAGATCCGACATAGCGAAGTCGAAATAATAACGTAAATGGGTCCGTCGTCGACCCCGATATGCATATAGTCCGAAATAAAAACCCCGCAAACCACTACGTACCCAAAGAACTAGTCCCGGAGTCACCGGGCCCCACCTCGACCCGAGTACTAGCCCTTAACTAACCTAATACACATTTAATGCGAATTAACCTCGGCAATCGGATATCTACCGTGGCCCTCGACGCACAAGCGGTATCCTAAGACGCAGATTTAATCTGCGAGAATCGAGACATACAAATAACTTTAGTTATTTCACTAAAGTTTCAAGTGTTGGGAATTTATTCTTAATTACAACCTAAGTCCTCGAACTTTTCGAACTTGCAAAAGTACCCCAATTTTCACAATTCCAAATGACTTCCTTCCATTAAAAACAAGTTTACACTTTTACCCAAACTTTTCCATATTTTACACTATGGTCCTCCAATTTTCATAAAAAGGTCAACTTTACCCGGTTTGGTCAACTTGGTCAAAAAGTCAACCTTTATCCATTCTTTCCCAAATTTTGGCCCAAGCCCATATTTTCGGCCCAACTTCCATCTCAACCCAAATCTTTTCTAAACTTCACACTTAACACCCAAACTTTTGGCCAACAACCCAAACTTCTCCAAATCATTCCAAATTTTTATCACAACTTAACAACATGTCATAAAGGCTTAAAACATGCTTCTTTTTCATATTCCTTCAACAAAACATCACCAAAAATCTCTCCAAATTGTCGGTCTCAACTTGAACATTCCAACCATTTATTTTTCCATACTACCTCAAGAACAAAACTTGTTCAATAAACATCCAACAACAACATACTCGAATATCACAACCCACCATCAACATAAACCATAAAACTTGTCAAAAGTGATCCTCACCTTGAAGAACTTCCACTCAAACCTTGATTGAGCTGCTGGAATTTGAGACACCACCACCACCAAAGTTTCCTTCAAAGATTTGGCCATGAACCAACAAGAGTAAGCACAAATCTTCCATACATGTTTAACTTCAAACATGATGATTAGCCCAAAACAAACTCAAATTTACCTTGATTGGCACTGATTTGTGAGGTTAAGAAAGTGGTAGAACCAAGCTTGTTGAACCTCAAAACTCGAAACTTCAAGTTTGAGTTTTCAGCACCAACATCACAGCAGACCCGTTTTCGTGCAACTCAGATCTGGAGGTCTTCCCGACGTTTTTGGACCATGGCCCCTTCAGTAAAGTTGAAGCCAAGAGGTTAAGGAGGATTTCTTCTAACTACCACCAAAGCCAATTCGAACTCCAGACGAGCAGAATCAGCCACGAACAGAGGAGAAATATTCTGGCCAGCAAAGGAGAGAGTGTTCAAAAGTTGTTTCTCTTTCTAAGTGTTTGAGTGAGAGAGAGGAATGAGATAAGTGATTCTGAAATAAAATGGTGGTGGAATGAATGGGTGACATGTGTGGGTATGGGCAAGGTATGGGTTACCATACTTTGACCAAGGGCCAAAAATATCTCCTCCTATCTTAATTATCGCAGAAATTACCAAGGAGATAATCCTTGTGATTATCTCCTAATGTTTCTGTCGGTGACCATTTTGCCCCCCAAAACCGATTTTCCGCAAAACGTCCCGGAACTCGAAAATTGTCGTCCAACACGTAAAACACTTATAAATATCACCAAATTCACTTCCAAACATTGAATTCCAATAATTTATCATATTCCAACATTATTCCGGTAATTTACAGAATTCACAATTCCGGCCGACATTCGCCGGAAAAATTACAAAACGTCGGGGTGGGTGTAACAATCTCCCCCCTAGGACTCTTGGTCCTCCAAGAGTAGTATCAACATTCGGTACTCATCCGGATATCTACTCAAGAAATCCTGCTCTGTTTTCCAAGTCGCCTCCCGATCAGAATGGTGTGACCACTGAACCTTGATCATCGGAATCGACTTGTTACGAACCCTTCAAAATCTCTCACCAACATTGTGTTGATCTGATCGACATCCGAAATGCACTTCTTAAGTATGCCGACACGGAAAACATTGTGCACTGGTGACATCTCCGTGAGGTAAAGCCCAAACTATAGGCAACCCCGCCTATACCCTCCGTAAACTTGTAACGATCAATAAACTTTGGGCTTACTTACCCCATCTCGCCAAATCGGACTGTCCCAAAACTCGACCTCCCGCCTCAAATTCCAGATCTCGTCATCTCTTGTCAATGTACTAGGTGGTCCTACAATTCGCGGCCTTCATCCGCATCTCGAACTGCACAAAATGCCTCGGCCCCAACGTGATTTATCTCGAGCCCCGAGTGTCGTCCGAAACGAACGCCCCGCCTCGAAAAATATTTTCCGCGGAAATGTGCGGGAAGTTCACACGACCTCAAATATGTAAGCATTCCGTAAGATGTTTTCTAGAACGATCCCGGGAGTCATCTCGACCGATTGAAAACATGCCCCGCTTGCTTGAAATGAAAGCTCGGGACACCCAAAAGTCATTAAGTCACAAGCATCATCCAACAGTGTTGTATCATACATATCTAACCATACAAGACACCATACGGTGCCATACCGATAGTAGTCGATAGCTGTTGTTGTAGGAGATCTCTACTAACGGTAAGTGCCGATCCCAATGTCCTCCGAAATCCAACACAAAGTTCCCGAGCATAACCTTGACAATCTGAACTACTCTCTCTTACCGCCCCATCTGCTTTGAGGATGGTATGTTGTGCTCGAGTGTAGTTGCGTGCCCGAGCCTTTTAGTTCGATGTCCCGAAGCGACCAGAGAATGTAACTAAAAATGTCCCGAAGGACCGTAATGTATACTGCATAACCCGGTCGTAATATCGTAACAAAATTCCATAAACAAGTCATCGAGCATCAGTGCTTGAATAACGTAATCACGGAACAACGTAATCCTCTCAACAGATAGAATGTCGAGATGCACCTTAGATACGGAAATCCCGACACTTATCTCGAATGATTCATACATCTATTCACCTAACATATTCGAACCACCGCTTTGGTTTGGCAGAGTGGTAGTTTAAACTACCATCATAAGCCTCATTGCGGGGTCCAAGCCCTCCGGGTGCATCTTGTTGCGTCTGAGTCGGTTGTCGGTATTTCTACCCGACAACCCCATAAAGATGTCGAATCTAAACCTAACCTACCTTTAACACGTCCTCTTCCACGATACGTAGCTGAAAGTAATCTTCAAAACACCCTAGTTCCCCGAATCGGTCAAACAGATTATCAATCCCGGGTATCGATACTTGTTCTTAATGGTGCCGGCATTCACCGCTCGCAATCGATACAGAGTCGGAGAGTCCCATCCTTTTTCCTGACAAATAAAACTGAGGTTCCCCATGGCAAAGTATTCTGACGGATGAATCCCTTCTCTAGAAGCTTCTTTGTCTTTACCCGAGAGCTTTTCCAACCCTGTGTCTTTCGGTTGTCGGTCAACCAATCAGACTTATACAATGTAATTCTCGTAACCCAACAGAGTAATCATAACCAACACTCACAATCAGAATTTCAAAACTGAATCCACACACATATAATGTAAAGTCGATCAAACTGAATTCACACAAACAAGAAACGTTCCCACCGATGTCATAATTTAATCAGATCTGATCCTCGACCTTGTCCCCAATTTTCACCACCGATAAAGCCCATACATTCCCTAATCCAAGCATCTCACTGAATTTCCCTTGTCGTCGGTGTACTCGATGGTGCAGTCATGACCCTTCGCTTTTCTCGATCCACTGCCGCAGCCTCATGTTCGATCCTTTTACGTAAACCGATATTTCAAATTCCGGCAGTTGGTGAAAGTCTGAAACTTGTTGCCGAGTAGGTCATGCCTCCACTGCTTGAAAGCACAGATGATCACTGGCAACTCCAAGTCATGCGTCGTAAAGTCCTGCTCGTGCGGTCGCATATGCCTTGACCCATACCCGTTGACATGCTGCCCTCGTATCAAAAGACAACCGAGACCCGTCCTCGATACGTTAGCATAGATTACATAAGGTAGTACCGGGTCCGGTTGGCTCAGAATCGGTGTGTGTGTGAACTGCCGCTTGAGTTCCCGAAAACTGTTCTCGGATAGCATATCCCAACCACCTCTCATGGTACAGTCGGGAGAAATCCTCCCAGATTATTCCCGGCTCGGTTCGCCTCATGACCTGCACCGTGTTGCCCGATCCTCGACTATCCCCTACCTCCCGAGTTGTGAGCGGCGTCACGCAGATAAAAAAGTGGCAAGAGACACCATCACCTCGGATGGTAGTCCCAATCGATCAAAAGATGCTTCATGTCTCACAACCAGCTCTCGGCTGAATCGCCCCGACTTGCCCGAAAACTTGAGCGGTTAAAGCGCTGCGGCGCCTCGACCTCGTCCCAATCCCGACGGAGCTCTCTCTGCAAGGCCTTGGAATCACTCGTATCCCTTAATCAGATCCGTAATCAGAATTAGAATTACAATTATCCCTAGATCGCCGATGACAGATCGGTGATCGCTCCTCCGAATCACAGGGTAGCCGGCCCGGCGCGAGCAATGCTGGCCGCCGCTGGATCCTCTGTTGTGGGGCGATCCTCAACTCGAGTGAACCTCCTCAAGATCGTAACGCCTGGAGACGGTATACATGGTCTCGGTGTCGAAGGTGTAGTAATCAGCGCAGAATAGTCGCCAACGCTCTCCCGATCCAATCAGTAAATCCTCGTAATCAAAGACATCGCCAAACCGCTGCATAAGCTGTTCCGAACTTCCACGTGATTGACGCGCTCTTGGCGTCCTACGATCTCGGTCGGGGCTGAGGTAAAAGTCGCGAAGTGGGCAGTCAAGCTCCGCGGTAAACCCTTCTCTCCGGTCACTAACAGGAGGGGGTCAAACGCTGGTACGAGTGGCGCGGTGTGCCTCGCATGGACCAACATGAAATTCCCAACAAAACAGACGAAAAAGACAAGCTTAATCTCCATGTTAGCAAACAACAGCTTTCCTAATGGCTCAGTAGTGTAGATGATATGCATATTAATTAAAACAGAGAATTTCAGCAGCAATCCTTTACTTGCTTACTTTGAAAAGACTCGGATAATCCACATCCTTCGTGGTTCATCCAGCGCGATATCTGTATTAAACCACTTAATTGAATTTCAGATTATGCTAGGTTCGTGTCAACTAACCAACCCTAAACCTACCTAAAGTTCTTGAATAATTTTAGTAAAAGTTGATCAGTCTTTTAGTTAAATTACCCCATAACTAATAGCGTAGTTTAAGTCGGAAAGTCTAACCATTCCTAACTTTAAACCTTAAGCTATGATACCAAATTGTCACCCCACCGCCCCGGAATCGGGCGGAAGCATCTTTCTTGCAGAGGTTGGAGGTATCGGCGGCGGGTGATCGCGAATTTTCTCTTAAAAGGGTTTGGTCCCAAAACCCATCCCTTAAAACGTTATCTTTCGGTTTTAAGATTGTTACGTGTTTGCAGATTTTTACGACGTCTTACAAGTCCTAAACCTGCACTCCGAGACACGTTAGTGGTTCTTACTGATATATCGCGCGCAGAAAACTTAAGGCAATACGTATAATACAGCAGAAGGAGTTCCGCCCTCGGCGTAGGGTCGGAAACTCCCATGAATAAACTATACGAGACCAGAAATCTGAATGCAGAGATAACTAATATGCATACTACGCCTACAGAGCCGAGCCATACGACGTAATTATACTTCGCCAAACAAAATGCTGCCGCCGCTAAACATACAAAGGAGAAATAACGTCGACAAAGACACGTATAGTCCAAACGCAGATCACGTAAGGGATCTAACGAGAAACCCCATACATAAACAGATAAATACCTTAGAATGCAGACGGAATGCGTAACGAACACCGCGGAGGTCTACTCCGCAGTCGTGCCTGCATCCCCGAAAATGTTATATATGTGGGGGGGTGAGTTCTCGAAAGAACCCAGTAAGGGGGTAGGTACGAAATGGTCAAAAAAAAACTTTCAAAACATTATTTTTGCCTGCACAAAAGGGTTAGCATGCAATGATCTAGCAGATATCCCAATCCTAAAAAGTATTATGATATGCAGAGTCATGATGCTCAGAAGTCCCGTCGGACTGTGTTAACGACCATGGTTGGCATACCAGAATCACTGGCGTTCCCATCAGTCGATAACAAGTGGTAAGCCCATACAAGTGGTCCCCGACCACTGACAGCACCCTACGGCGGCTTGTTAAGCTCACGCCGATTATCGGGATCAGAGCGCATGGTACCGGCCAAGGGGCGACGCCCCTAATCACATCACGGCCTAAGCGTGCAGATCAACATATAACGGGTCCGTTGTCAACCCCGATATGCAGATCCGACATAGCGTAAGTGAGAAATAATAATGTAAATGGGTCCGTCGTCGACCCCGATATGCATATAGTCCGTAAATAAAAACCCTACAAACCACTACGTACTCAAAGAATTCAGTTCCGGAGTCACTGGGCCCCACCTCGACCCGAGTACTAGCCCTTAACTAACCTAATACACATTTAATGCGAATTAACCTCGACAGTAAATCGGATATCTACTGTGGCCCCTCGACGCACAAGCAAGATTCCTAAGACGCAGATTTAATCGCGAGAATCGAGACATACAAATAACTTTAGTTATTTCACTAAAGTTTCAAGTGTTGGGAATTTATTCTTAATTACAACCTAAGTCCTCGAACTTTTCGTAACTTGCAAAAGTACCCCAATTTTCACAATTCCAAATGACTTCCTTCCATTAAAAACAAGTTTACACTTTTACCCAAACTTTTCCATATTTTACACTATGGTCCTCCAATTTTCATAAAAGGTCAACTTTACCCGGTTTGGTCAACTTGGTCAAAAAGTCAACCTTTATCCATTCTTTCCCAAATTTTGGCCCAAGCCCATATTTTCGCCCAACTTCCATCTCAACCCAAATCTTTTCTAAACTTCACACTTAACACCCAAACTTTTGGCCAACAACCCAAACTTCTCCAAATCATTCCAAATTTTTATCACAACTTAACAACATGTCATAAAGGCTTAAAACATGCTTCTTTTTCATATTCCTTCAACAAAACATCACCAAAAATCTCTCCAAATTTTCGGTCTCAACTTGAACATTCCAACCATTTATTTTTCCATACTACCTCAAGAACAAAAATTGTTCAATGAACATCCAACAACAACATACTCGAATATCACAACCCACCATCAACATAAACCATTCAATCCATTCAAGGTTCCAATCACACTTAACACCCAAACTTCCAATTCAATCCATTCAAGGTTCCAATCACACACTTTAACCATCAATTTCACTTCCTAAGCATGCTTACTAACCAATTCCACCTTAATCACCCAAAATCAACCAAAACCCTTAACCAACAATTCGGCCATTTGGGAAATTTCACCCAACATGTTTACTTCCAAATTGAATCCATACAACACCTTAGAATCATGCTAGGAACAACATACCAAAAGCATGATCCAAGAACACCACTAATCACCAAGTTAGAAAAGTCACCACAATTTCGCAAAGCTAGGGTTTTACTAAACATGGTGTTCTTCCACAATCTAAACCTTGATTCCTACCCTTCTCCATACCAAGAACAACATACTTTAACCTGGAATCAAGAAGATCATCACAACACCTAGCAAGGAGTAACAACAATTTGAGACACCACCACCACCAAAGTTTCCTTCAAAGATTTGGCCATGAACCAACAAGAGTAAGCACAAATCTTCCATACATGTTTAACTTCAAACATGATGATTAGCCCAAAACAAACTCAAATTTACCTTGATTGGCACTGATTTGTGAGGTTAAGAAAGTGGTAGAACCAAGCTTGTTGAACCTCAAAACTCGAAACTTCAAGTTTGAGTTTTCAGCACCAACATCACAGCAGACCCGTTTTCGTGCAACTCAGATCTGGAGGTCTTCCCGACGTTTTTGGACCATGGCCCCTTCAGCAAAGTTGAAGCCAAGAGGTTAAGGACGATTTCTTCTAACTACCACCAAAGCCAATTCGAACTCCAGACGAGCAGAATCAGCCACGAACAGAGGAGAAATATTCTGGCCAGCAAAGGAGAGAGTGTTCAAAAGTTGTTTCTCTTTCTAAGTGTTTGAGTGAGAGAGAGGAATGAGATAAGTGATTCTGAAATGCTAAAAGGGCTGAATAAATGGTGAGTGAGAGGAAAAATTAATTGGTTTTATGGAGAAAGTAAAAGAAATAAAATGGTGGTGGAATGAATGGGTGACATGTGTGGGTATGGGCAAGGTATGGGTTACCATACTTTGACCAAGGGCCAAAAATATCTCCTCCCCTATCTTAATTACTGCAGAAATTACCAAGGGAGATAATCCTTGTGATTATCTCCTAATTTTTCCCGTCGGTGACCATTTTGCCCCCCAAAACCGATTTTCCGCAAAACGTCCCGGAACTCGAAAATTGCCGTCCAACACGTAAAACACTTATAAATATCACCAAATTCACTTCCAAACATTGAATTCCAATAATTTATCATATTCCAACATTATTAGGTAATTTACGTAATTCACAATTCCTGCCGACATTCGCCGGAAAAATTACAAAACGTCGGGGTAGGTGTAACATAAACCAACAGAAATCCATCGTAATGTTACCCCACTTCCCGACGGGTATAGGTAGAGTCTGCAGCATTCCAGCTGGTTTACGGTGCTCTACCTTGACACGCCGACAAGTTGCACAACTCGCCACAAAGGCGGCTATGTCCCTTCTCATCCTCGGCCACCAAGTGAGATCGAAGGTCGTGGTACATCTTCTCACCTCCGGGGTGGATGCTCAAACTCCTAGAATGCGTCTCTCCCAATAATCGATCCCGAATCGACGATTCATCTGGTACATAAAGGCGATTCCTAAGTACCGCAATCCTCGCTTGTACTCAAAGTATGGTCGCAAGGCTCCTTTTCCTCACCCGAGAGCTTCCTCAAGCCTATGTCTCGACTGTGCCTCTCGAATGTCGGGCCACCAATCGATTGGACTGTCAAAGTGCAGACTGAACATGCTCCCACCGCGCCCACCGATGCCATAACATCATCAGATCTGACCCTCGGCCTTGTTCCCAAGATTCCCACCATTGACAACACCCGTGTACTTCCCGCTAAAGCATCCGCCATGAAGTTCCCCTTGCCGGCGGTGTACTCGATGGTGCAGTCATAATCCTTCATGTACTCGAGCCACCGTCATTGTCTTATGTTCAAATCCTTCGTGTGAACAGATACTTCAAACTCCTATAGTCGTTGAAAATCTGGAACCTATTGCCGAGTAAGTAGTGCCTCCACCGCTTGAGAGCATAAATAATCGCAGCTAACTCCATCAACGATGAATCAAGTCAACAACCAAATACCAATGAAATTACCAAAATACGCCCTTGGTAACCAAACCCGCACAATCCCACACTTTCCCGCATAATTCCACGTAAAGCTCGGTTTCACAAACCGAGCTAGAACATTGTTATTCATACATCCTCAAACACACCCAAACCTTTAAATCCCACTTTCCGGACAATTTACTCTTAATCCCACATAAAGGTCAATTTTGCTCTAATATCCGAAAACGACGTTTCAAACATCGTTACGCACCTAAATCCATTCCCGATACCAATTCACCCTCCAAATTATCCAAAACACAACACAAACATAACTAAAGTCCCTCATTTAAATTCGGCTTTAACCCCAACTTTCACCAAACTTCCAATTCAATCCATTCAAAGTTCCAATTACTCCCTTTAACCACCAATTACACTTCTTAAGCATGCTTACTAACCAATTCCACCTTAATCACCCAAAATCAACCAAAACCCTTAACCAACAAATTCGGCCAATTGGGGAAATTTCACATAACATGTTTAATTCCAAATTGAATCCATGCAACACCTTAAAAACATGCTAGGGACAACATACCAAAAGCATGATTCAAGAACACCACTAAACACCAAGTTAGAAAATTCAACATAATTTCGGCAAAGCTAGGGTTTTACTAAACATGGTGTTCTTCCACAATCTAAACCTTGATTCCTACCCTCCTCCATCCCAAGAACAACATACTTAAACATGGAATCAAGAGAATCATCACAACTCATAGCAAAGAGTAAACACAATTCGGTTTCAACTCTTCTTTTCCAACCAACTCATGCTTTAAACTTGCTAAGAACATGGAGAAGAGAAGCTTACCAATTCCTTAAGCCCAACCTTGAAGATTTCAGCCAAGAATGAAGAACAAAAAGCTTGGAGAAGGGTGCTAATGGTGGCGGATGAGTGAAGAGGAAGAAGAAGAAATGGTGATAAATGGCATTTTTCACATAAAAGCCTCCTTTTATAATTTGTCAAGTGGTGAGTCATGGGACACTTGTCCCATGAAAATTAGTCATACCCATGACTCACCACTTAGCCATAAAAATCTGAAATGGCTAAGTGTTGGCGCGCCAAACCCGCGCTAACGCCAATCGCGTAATTCCCGACGTATGCGCGTGAAAATCCGAAACAAAATCCCGCCATGCCAAAATCCACAAATATACAATAAAATCCTTCTCGTGATATAACATGTCTCACACCGAAGCCGTCGAAAATTTCCATCCCGAGCCTCGAGTCGCCGACCGAACGCCCCGCCCCAAAAATATACTTCGTAAAAAGATGCGAACGTTCCCACGATTTCAAATATGCAAACGGTTTCCTTTCCCGAGGTCCCGGAGCGCTACCGAGCCCGATGTACGCCCCGAGACTGTCACCGCACGCCACCCGAGCCCGGTTGCGGAGGCGGGGCGCCGGATGCCGGAAGCGGAAGCCGGAATGATACATGAGGCAGTCCATCGAGACCCGCCGCGCGTAGCGCACCCGAAAAGCGAAGCAATTGTGGAAGCAACCTAACAAAACTTTCATATATATAACCAAAATAAAATCCAAACATACATTTCATGCATTAGCAACAGAGTAAGCCCCGCCTCCGTGGACGAGTGCTTACGCACCAAAACATAGATACATACAAATTCACCGAACCTAGGGTATCTAGCAAGCGCCAAGCGCCGTAACATGCAATGTAATGTAATATATATACATACTTATACAATCATCACAATAATCCGTAAAGTATGCACATGCAACTACAGAGCCAACCCTAGGCCTAAACGTCAAAATACCTCGCGGGATTCAGACCAAGTAGACAAAATCCCAGCCCGCAAGGTGCAAACTGCTCAACACAACCAAGGCGTAAGCCCCACGGACCTACTCCGGCCGCTTTTGCACCTACCGAAATCCAAAAACAGAACCAAAAGAAGGGTGAGTCCTAAAAGGACCCGTAAGGGATTTGGGGTAAGATAAGCATATGTAACCCCGCAAAACAGAAAGATAATAATATACGTAATATATGCAATGTAAAACGTAATATCGTGCATGTAATAAAACAGATCGTAATCCCAAAATATGCGATACTAAATCGCCATAAACCCTTATAACAAATCGAACGACAGCCTCCCTCTAAGGGAGTCGAAGCCGAAGCTATTACGAAGCATGGTGCACCACTGGGGTAGCGAACCCACAACCGTCGTAGGGTTAATGCACGCAGTATGCCATAAGGCATACTCCTACAAATTACGTAACGTACCTTAAAGCGTAAATTTCCAAATACCGCAAAATGTATGCAACAACACATACACCTACAGACTACGTAATATGCCCTAGGCATATAATACTGAAATACTTGCGTAACGGAAAGTGAAACTAAACATACACCTATCTTACCAAAAATAGCGTAACCAAACCCTTACCTCTCAAGTCCAGAGTATCAGACCGCTTCTGGACAACTTCCATACTACGACCCGAAACTCAGAAACCCCTCTTTTTCTCACCTCCGAACCTCAGAATCTGTCAAACCAAGTTGAATTAGAATCCTTATCGTCCACACTACCAAACTACACCCCCGACCCCAAAACCGAAAATCCGGCAGAATTTCCGTAAAATTCCAGATTTCCACAGAAACTTCAGAATTCGTAACCAACCTAGACAATGCAAGGTTATACATTGACAAACATAATCCAATAAGCAGAATTGATCAAATCCAACCTTAAAATCCTTCATTACCCGACGTTTTCCGATAAACCCGCATAATTGCAACTTTTCCAATTCTTACCCGAAATCAACATTTCAAACTTCTAACCACACCTAAATTCAACCCCAACACCATTTAAACATCCAATTCAACCAAAATCAAACCCCAACATAGAAAAAGAATCATCCAATAAATCGGCTCCTTTGCCAATTTTTACCCAACTTCCAAATCAATCCATTCAAGCTTCCAATTAACCAATCTAATCACCAATTTCACTTCTAAACCAAGAATGCTATCCAATTGCATCCAAAACAACAAAACTCAACAATGAACATCATTCCATAATTTCGGCCAAATGGGGGTTTTTAACTCAACTTGTTTTCCATCAAATTGAATCCATACATAAGCTTAGAATCATGCTAAGATTAACATACTTGAAGCATGAACCAAGATAACAAACACACATCAACATAGAATTTTCCAAAAATTCGGCCTAAATAGGGATTTTTACCCAAGATGTGTTCTCCAAAATCCAACACTTGATTAACACTCCCCTACTACCCAAGAACAACATACTAAAAATTGGGAGGAAGAGAATCATCCTAGCTAGTAGCTAAGAACAAACCCATAATTTGCAAAATCTCCTCTTTTCTCCACTAAATCATGTTTCCAACATGAAAAGAGAGCCTAGGAAGGAACTTACCACATGAAGGACCCAATTCCTCTTTAATTTGAGCCAAGATGAAGAACTTCAAGCTTGAGGTTGAGCTTCAACAATGGCATCGGCAGAGCAAAGAAGAGGGAGAAGAAGAAGAAGAAAAGAAAAGAAATGAAAGTGAATTTAATTCACTTAAGTAAATATAACTATATATATATATATATATCCTTCCTTTATCCCATCCATTCTCTTCTTAAATAACAAAGAGACAAGTGTCCCTTAACTTGTCTCCCAAATCTGCCGAAACCATGCTACTGCCCATGCTGAAATTATTTTTATTTTGTACCCAAATACGAATTAACCTCCAAACTTTTCCAAAAGTTCCCACTTTTTGGCCCAAAAATAATTACCGAATTCCAAAATTAACGAAACTTGGACACAACCCTCAGAATATTATAACATTCATAAAACATATTTCAAAAGTTCATTTACCATTCCGGAGTGTCCTACCGAGCTCGCCGAACCCGAACCAAAACCCGACGTGCGAGCGTGTCAACCCCAACCGAAATTCCGTCACTCCAAAATTCTATAAAAATACCCATAAATTCCATCTTAAATTATAACACAACTTACCCCAAAGCCGTCAGAAAATTTCCATCCCGAGCCCCGGGATTCCCGTCCCGAGCCCCGGGAGTCGCCCGGAACCGAACGTCCCGCCCCAAACATTAAACTCCACAACCACCTCCGGTACGTTTCCACGACTCCAAAACTACAAACGACTTCCCAAACTGAGATCTCGAGAGTGCTACCGAGCCCGCCAGTACGTCCCCGAGGCGACCCCGACAACCCCGGCGCTTAAAAATATTTTCGGCGGAAACGTCCGGGGACCCACATGACCTCAAAAACGAAAGGGTTCGCCAATATGATACTCGGATAAGGCTCGGGAGCCGCTCAACACCGAAAACGTGACCCGCAAGCCAAAACCGAGCCCGGGTCACCCGGCCGCAACCCGCTCGGGGTGACCGTAACATTCTCCCCCTTAGAACTCTTGGTCCTCCAAGAGTAGCTCGAACCAACCAGACAGTGTCGCTACCAACCGTAAAATATAAAAATTCCTCTAACCTGAACAATCGGACCACCGTACTGGTGCGGCGGGAGTGGTAGTTTAGACTACCATACAGAGCCTCACGGCGTCCCACCCTCCGTGTGCATCTTATTGCACACAGAGTCATTTTCCTGTATTTCTACCAGACAACCCTGCATAGATCGAACCTAAATCTAACCGATCCGTAATGTGCTATCTGGAAGATATCACATAAAACAAAAACAATGGGGGGTAAGGCCAACCTAACAACTTACTCGAAACTCATGAGAACCGATATAACTCGGGGTAACTTGCCCCGCCTACCAAATCTTAATGTCCATCAGATCGGTGCTACCTCCAGTCAAACTCTGTCACCAATCTCAGATTCCAGAGCCCTACGGCGGCGGTTCATATAAGCAAGTGATGCGAGTTCGCGGTTTTGATCCGCACTGTAATAACTGATCTTCGCCGTAGTCTCCTCAAAAGCTCGGGTCCCACCAACCCTATCGACGCATCTGTCCAACAAAGGTGGTGTCATACACCTCCTCCCGCATAACGCCTCATATAGTGCCATGCCAAACGTAGTCTGAAGCCGTTGTTGTACGAGAATTCTAACAAAGGTAACTGCTGGTCCCAATCTCCTCCAAAATTCAAAGTACAGATTCGCAGCATATCCTTCAGTATCAGAATCACCGCTCCGACTGCCCGTCCGTCTGTGGGTGATAAGTTGTATTCAGATAGAGTCACGTGCCCAGTGCTTCATGCAAAGCTCTCCAGAACCGTGCGGTGAAACGCGGATCACGGTCAGATACAATGGAGTTTGGTACTCCATGTAAACGTACCATCTCCCTGATGTAAAGCCGGCAAGCTTCTCCAGAGGGTCTATGACCCGAATAAGCAGAAGGTGTGCGCACTTTGTCAGCCGATTCACAATAACCCAGATCGCATCATGGCGAGACCGTGTCAGGGGCAGTGCAGTCAGAAAGTCCATAATAACATTGCCCCACTCCCGAACTGGAATGGGCAAAGTCTGCAGTGTCCCTGCCGGTTTCGATACTCAAACCGCTCGAGTGTGCCTCCTCTAAAATCTCATTCCGTAACTCCTGATCCTCAGGTACATAAAGGCGATCTCGGAAGTATAGCAATCCCTGCCTATACTGAAACGTCGGTAACAACTAAATCCTTATCTTCCCCAGATAACTTCTTCAACACCAGATCTCCACTTTGCGCTTTGCGCATCCTGTCAAGCCACTCAGAATGTATTGTAAGTGTATACCCCGGAGTACGCTCCCAGAGCTGCCACCTGTACCAAAGGCAAGTCGAATCTCTCTCCTCGGATCAGTCCCCAACATTTCTTCCCTTAACCAACCCGGTATACTTCCTGCCAAAGGCATCGGCAACCGTGTTGCCCTTGCCGAGATGTACTCGATACAACAATCATAGTCCTTAATGTATTCGAGCCATCTGCGCGCCTCAAATTAAGCTCCTTCACGTAACCAGATATTTTAGACTCTTATGGTCGGTAAGAATCTGAAATTTATTACCAAACAGATATTGCTTCCAATGTTTCAGCGCATAAATTACTATAGCCAACTCCGAGATCATGTGTCGGTCGGTTCAGCTCATGCGGTCGCAGCTGCCTCGACCCATAAGCTACCACAAAACGCTATTGCACCAACACACATCCCAAGCCGACGTAGAAGCATCCGTATAATTCACATACGGTAAGATCGGATCTGAAAGAGTCGAATCGGAGCGTTAGTCAACCGCCGTTTCAACTCCTGAAAATTCTGCTCACACCTATCGGACTGTATAAACGGTTGACCCTTCTTGGTCCATCGCATAAGCGGAGATGCCGAATTAAAAATCCCAAGACAAACCCCCGATAAAATCCTGCTAACCCTGTGGAGCTCTTGATCTCCCGTACCGTGGTAGATTGTTTCCAATCCCGAACTGCCCTCACCTACTCAATCCACAGCATGCACCATGCTCGGATATAATGTGTCCCAAAGAAAGTGACTTTCCGAAACTGTAACTCACACTTTGAGAATTTAGCATAAAGCTGATGTTCCCAAAGTGTCTGCAGTAACTATCCTCGACGCTCCCGATGCGAATCCTCATCCCTAGAATATATCAGAATATCATCAATAAAAACCACCAGGAATGAGTCCAAGTAGGGTCGGAACACCCGATGCATCAGATCCATGAATGCCGCTGGAACATTGGTCAGCCCGACTGGCGTGACCGTAACCTCAAAGTGTCCACATCGGGTGCGGAAAGTAGTCTTAGGTATGTCCTCATCCTTCACCCTAAGCTGAAAATACCCAGATCGGAGATTAATCTTTAAGGAAACTCTCAAACCCCGAAGTTGATCAAAAAGATCGTCAATCCTTAGCAACGGATACTTATTCTTCACAGTAAGTGCATTCAACCGTCTGTAATCAATGCAAAGTCGGAGCGTCACTCCTTTCTTCTTAGAAAACAGAAACGGAGTACCCCACGGTGAAGTGCTCGGTCGGATGAAGCCCTTTTTCTATAATTACTCCAGTTGCTTCTTCTACACCTGCATCTCAGGAAAAGCCATCCGATAAGGAGGAATAGATATCGAGCAGCATGCACCGCAGTGGATGTCAAACACAATTTCCCGCTCTTATGGTAATCCGGCAACTCCTCCGGAAATACCGCGGAAAATCTCGAACCAACGGTAAACCATCCAACTTCAACTTAATACCAGCTTCATTCAGATCATAGCATTCCCCTACACCAACTATCGACAGCTGATCCTGAATCTGTAACTCCTTTCTGTGCTATACGATAGTCACACCAATCGGGGCCGTGAGAGGTAGTACCTCTCCAGAAACCATAATGGTTCGGGTTGCACAATTAATGTGCACAGAATTCTTGAATAGCCAGTCCATCTCAAGTATAATATCATAGTTCGGCGTGTCTAAAACCAACAAATCCGATACCATCTGATGCCCGCCTACAGATATCGTACAACCCCGAACCATCTCATTGGAAAACAGAATCGACTTCCAGCAGTTTTTGCTAAAAACATTTGAGGCAAAGTACTAACAGACAGATACAGAGATGTAACACATTTCGGTGTTATAATGGAAATAAATGCTCCTGTATCAAATAACGCATGAACCGGTATCCCATTCGGAAATGTAGTACCTTACAGAACTTCCTACTGACTCAAGCCTCCCTATAGGCTAGTGCCTCGCCGCTAACTAGGTTCTCCCGATGACTAGGGCCTCCTCGTAAAATGGAAAACTCGTCCTGCTTTGGTTGCTGTGGTGGAGGGGATGGCTGAAGCTGCTGTCGCTACTGAGGTCTCGGGCCACCCTGCTGAAACCCACGCCCTCTTGCCGGTAACTAAGTCAACCGGGGTGATACCTACTGCAAATCCCTGCCCTAAGGTCGTGCCGGTGGTGCTCCGTACCCAAAGAACCGCCGGACCTGCTATTTGGCCGCCCGCCCTCTGCCGGGTCCTCGACCGTGTGAGCCCTCGTACTCCCTTAACCTCGCTGCGAGGTGAGGTAACTCTCAACCTCCTCTTGCTCGAGGAGTTGAGCCTTAATAACCGCTTCCCGAAACAACGTAATGTCTCAAGGTCTCAAAGCCAACCTGAACTCGGGGCGCAGTCGGCGAGTAAGCCTCTTGGCCTTCTATTCTTCCATTCCACAAGACTACGGTACGTAGAGAACCAGCCGATCAAACTCTCACTCATACTCCCCGACAGTCCTGTCTCCCGATGAAACTCATCAAACCGTGCTCGACATTGATTCCTCGGCTACATCCCCACCGCACCGCTAGTGGAAAATGTAGCCTCCCCAGAGTTTACCAACTCCTGCAGACCAAATCTCTACTACTTCTGGCCCTTCTCGGTCATTGAACCTCGGAAGGGTTCAAACTCTGAAACCTCTCCAGAAGTCTGACCTCGTCAGACTGGTGCCTCAGATCTCCCCGTCGTTGATAGGACCGACGAGAAGTCTAGGTGTCGTAGTGACCATCCTCCTCGGAGTCACTCACTTACCAATGCTAAAGCTGTGGCGAGCAGTGGCTAAAGTCTCGCTATCACCACCTGATCAGAATGCCCATATTGTGGCATAATCAGATCTTCCCTTGCCTACTGCCGCCCTTGAACCAGCTAAGCTGGCGGGTAAAACCAAATCAGAGAGGGGTCCCTACGACCACTAAACCTCGGGCGGTGAGTGTGGTTGTTCGCACTCGGGTTACACCGAACCCGTATCCTATTCCACGGAGGTGTGGGATCTCAGTCCCGCCCCTCCGGTACTAAAACACGCTGTCTACGCGTGTTAACCAAACCTGAGACATTTCAGACCAAACAGAGTCCAAACAAATCGGTCACTCCTAATCCCTACAGAAGCTAGCAGCAGCTTTTCTAAGGCTCAGAGTGCAATGCAAGACTTGACACGTGGTTACTTCTCGAATGATAAAATCATGCATTTCACGTAATCACGTAAGCTTCATGCTTATTTCACCAAATCTTTTCCTAACACACAATTTTACGTACGAAACTTTTCCACAATCCCTTTCTCGTAATACTCTTACCGTAATCCGAAATCCCGAGTTCAAATCTGCAACTATCGTGATAACTTGAAGGATCAACTTTGTTCCACAATTTTATTTTGAAGTGGTTCAAGTAAGGAGGTGGCCAATCTCCGTACAAAACCATTCTAAAATAAAATGTACAACAAAGTCGTCACTACAAGTCACCACTGACGACCAATATGGTCACTTACCTGCTCTGATACCAACTTGTCACCGCACGCCACCCGAGCCCGGTTGCGGAGGCGGGGGCGCCGGGACGTCGGAAGCGGAAGCCGGAATGATACTGAAAGGCAGGTCCATCGAGACCTGCCGCGCGTAGCAGACCCGAAAAGCGAAGCAATTGTGGAAGCAACCTAACAAAACTTTCATACATATAACTAAAATAAAATCCAAACATACATTTCATGCATTAGCAACAGAGTAAGCCCCGCCCTCCGTGGACGAGTGCTTACGCACCAAACCATAGATACATACAGAATTCACCGAACCTAGGGTATCTAGCAAGCGCCAAGCGCCGTAACATGCAATGTAATGTAATATATATACATACTTATACAATCATCACAATAATCCGTAAAGTATGCACATGCAACTACAGAGCCAACCCTAGGCCTAAACGTCAAAATACCTCGCGGGATTCAGACCAAGTAGACAAAATCCCAGCCCGCAAGGTACAGCTGCTCAACACAACCAAGGCGAAGCCTCACGGAAACCTACTCCGCAGGTTTTTACCACTCTACCCGAAATCCAAAAACAGAACCCAAAAAGGGTGAGTCCTAAAAGGACCCGTAAGGGATTTGGGGTAAGATAAGAATATGTAACCCTGAAAAAAATAAAGATAACAATGTACATAATATATGCAAAATAATACAGAATATCGTGCATGTAATAAAACAGATCGTAATCCCGAAGGATGTGCGATACTAAATCGCCACAAACCCTTATAACAAATCGTAACGACAGCCTCCCTCTAAGGGCGTCGAAGCCGAAGCTATTACGAAGCATGGTGCACCAGTGGGTAGCGAACCCACAACTGTCGTAGGGTTAATGCATGCAGTATGCCATAAGGCATACTCCTACAAATTACGTAACGTACCTTAAAGCGTAAATTTCCAAATACCTGCAAAATGTAAGTGCAACAACACATACACCTACAGACTACGTAATATGCCTTAGGCATATAATACTGAAATACTTGCAGAACGGAAAGTGAAACTAAACATACACCTATCTTACCAAAAATAGCATAACCAAACTCTTACCTCACAATTCCAGAGTATTAGACCGATTCTGGACGACTTCCACACCACGACCCGAAACTCAGAAACCTCTCTTTTTCTACCCTCCGAACCTCAGAATCTGTCAAACTAAGTTGAATTAGCATCCTTATCGACCACACTACCAAACTACACCCCCGACCCCAAAACCGAAAATCCGGCAGAATTTCCGTAAAATTCCAGATTTCCACAGAAACTTCAGAATTCAGAACCAACCTAGACAATGCAAGGTTATACATTGACAAACATAATCCAATAAGCAGAATTGATCAAATCCAACCTTAAAATCCTTCATTACCCGACATTTTCCGATAAACCCGCATAATTGCAACTTTTCCAATTCTTACCCGAAATCAACGTTTCAAACTTCTAACCACACCTAAATTCAACCCCAACACCATTTAAACATCCAATTCAACCAAAATCAAACCCCAACATAGAAAAAGAATCATCCAATAATTCGGCTCCTTTGCCAATTTTTATCCAACTTCCAAATCAATCCATTCAATCTTCCAATTAATCATTCTAACCACCAATTTCACTTCTAAACCATGAATGCTATCCAATTGCATCCAAAACAACAAAATCCAACATTGAACATCCTTCCATAATTTCGCCAAATGGGGTTTTTAACTCAACTTGTTTTCCATCAAATTGAATCCATACATAAGCTTAGAATCATGCTAGGATTAACATACTTGAAGCATGAACCAAGATAACAAACACACATCAACATAGAATTTTCCAAAAATTCGGCCTAAATAGGGATTTTTACCCAAGATGTGTTCTCCAAAATCCAACACTTGATTAATACTCCCCTACTACCCAAGAACAACATACTAAAAATTGGGAGGAAGAGAATCATCCTAGCTAGTAGCTAAGAACAAACCCATAATTTGCAAAATCTCCTCTTTTCTCCACTAAATCATGTTTCCAACATGAAAAGAGAGCCTAGGAAGGAACTTACCACATGAAGGACCCAATTCCTCTTTAATTTGAGCCAAGATGAAGAACTTCAAGCTTGAGGTTGAGCTTCAACAATGGCATCGGCAGAGCAAGAGGGAGAAGAAGAAGAAGAAAAGAAAAGAAATGAAAGTGAATTTAATTCACTTAAGTAAATATAACTATATATATATATATCCTTCCTTTATCCCATCCATTCTCTTCTTAAATAACAAAGAGACAAGTGTCCCTTAACTTGTCTCCCAAATCTGCCGAAACCATGCTACTGCCCATGCTGAAATTATTTTTATTTTGTACCCAAATACGAATTAACCTCCAAACTTTTCCAAAAGTTCCCACTTTTTGGCCCAAAAATAATTACCGAATTCCAAAATTAACGAAACTTGGACACAACCCTCAGAATATTATAACATTCATAAAACATGTTTCAAAAGTTCATTTACCATTCCAGAGTGTCCTACCGAGCTCGCTGAACCCGAACCAAAACCCGACGTGCGAGCGTGTCAACCTGAACCAAAATTCCGTCACTCCAAAATTCTATAAAAATACCCATAAATTCCATCTTAAATTATAACACAACTTACCCCAAAGCCGTCAGAAAATTTCCATCCCGAGCCCCGGGATTCCCGTCCCGAGCCCCGGGAGTCGCCCGGAACCGAACGTCCCGCCCCAAATATTAAACTCCACAACCACCTCCGGAACGTCTCCACGACTCCAAAACTGCAAACGGCTTCCCAAACTGAGATCTCGAGAGTGCTACCGAGCCTGGCCTGTACGTCCCGAGGCGACCCCGACAACCCCCGGCGCCGAGAAAAATATTTTCGGCGGAAACGTCCGGGGACCCACACGACCTCAAATACGGAAGGGTTCGCCAAAATGATACTCGGATAGGGCTCGGGAGCCGCTCGAACGTCGAAAAACGTGACCCGCAGCCAAAACCGGAGCCCGGGTCACCCGGCCGCAACCCGCTCGGGGTGACCGTAACATAAATCCAGAAGGATTTCCAAAAATAACACCCAGAAAAGACTCGGGAGCTGTCTGACCGCCTGAAACCATGACCCGCAGGCCAAAACCGGAGCCCCGGGTCACCCAGGTCACAACCCGCTCGGGTGACCGTAACAGTTTGCCCACTACGCAGAACACTTAATATAACCACATAATTAACATTCAAATACTGATTCCATAAAATAATCACAAGTCGTATGTGATCTGAAAATTACAGTATTTGACCTTCCTACGAGATGTACGAGAAAAGTGCAATACGTCGGGGTGGGTGTAACCCTAATCAAGTCAATTTGGTGCTCAATCCCTCTATATGGAGGAGGCCGCAAGGATCTTCAAACACATCATCATAGGTTTTCAAGAGATCCTGCACATCCAAAGAAGGAGAAGATACTTGCTCAAGTGTTAGCATACTTGAAGTGGGAACCAAGAAAAAGCAAGTTTTGTTTTTTCAAAAGTGCTCTTTTGAAATCTTTTTCTTTAGCCAAGTGGAGGGTGCACTCATGTTTTCTCTCATTCTCTTTTGAGGTGTTTCCCACAAATGCACTCTCTTTCTTTTCTCTCAAGAATCCTTTATCCTTCTCATTCTTTCCTCCCTTCCCATTTCCCTCTTTCCTTCTTGAAGTTTCGGCCTTGGAGGCTAGATGGACTTGGTCTTGCAAGGCTTGGGTAGGTGTAAGGGGAAGGAGTGTAAAGTTTCTGCCAACATGGGTGATGACAATCTTGTTGGCATTTCCATGGTGAAAGGAATGTTTGTCAAATTGCCAAGGTCTCCGAAGCAAGATGTGAGTTGCTTGCATTCTCACCACATCACATGTGATGGTATCTTCATACTTGCCAATTCGGATGGGAACTTCAACTTGCTTTACCACCTTGACAAATGATCTATCATCCACCCATTGAAGTTGGTAGGGTTTCGGATGGAGCTTGGTGGGAAGGTTGAGCTCATTCACCATGTCTTCACTAGCGGCATTGACACAACTTCCACTATCAACAATGAGACTACAAAGAATCCCATTCACCATGGCCCTTGTTTGGAAGAGGTTTTGTCTTTGGGAAGATTCGGCCACTCTAGGAGAACTTTGAAGAACTCTCTTTGTCACCAAAATGTGACCTTCAAGAGGGAACTCCCCCTCCTCTTCTTCTTCTTCATTTGGAAGCTCATGTGGAGCTTCCTCCTCATCTTCACTTGAAATGTCACCATTAGGTCTAATCACCATAACTCTCTTGTTGGGACATTCTCTTGCTTAGTGTCCTTTGCCAAGACACTTGAAACATTCAACGGTTCTTGATTGGGGTGGCGGGTTTGTAGGTTTGGGAGGGTATGTAGGTTTCGGTTGTGTGTTGGAATAGGGAGTGGGGTGAGATGGTGGTCTCGGTTGTGTATGGGAGGGATATGGAGGCTTCGAGGTGGCGGGTTGGTAGGGTTTGGAGGTGGAGGGCTTGCTTGTGGAGGCTGATTTACTCCAAGAGTTTCGGTTGGAGGTGTAGGAAGTGTAGGAACTTCCTCTCTTCAATTGCTTCTCCACTCTTATGGCTTTGTGCACTAGCTCTTGATAGTCTCCATAGTCACAAAGCTCCACAGTTCTAGAGATATCATCTCTCAAACCATACAAGAATCTCACCAACTTTGCTTCATTGTTCTCTTTGACATTTTCTCTCATCAAACCACTCTCAAGCTCCTTTTGGTAGTCTTCAACACTTCGGTTGCCTTGAGTGAGGTGTTGCAACTTTTGAGCACACTCTTTCATAGTAGCATGGAATGAACCGAGCTCTCATGGCATGCTTGAGCTCCTCCCAAGTGTAAATGGGAGCCATTTGGTTTCTTGCCCTTGTTTGGTGCTCTTGGTCCCACCAAATGATGGCATAGTCATGAAGTTCAATGATAGCTAGTTTGAGTTTGGTAGCATCATTGTACCCCATGACATCAAAGACTCTCGGTTTTGTTCACCCAAGTGAGGTACTCCTCTGGATCACTTGAACCATAGAAGGGTGGAACTTGAAGCTTCACATTGTTGAGGGCATGTTGATCTTGAGCTTGGCCTCTTTCTCTTAGGTTTCGGTTGAACCCTCGATGAAAGTTTCCTCTTTCATTTTCTTCTTCTTCATTTAGGTCTCTTTCAAGATAGGCTCTTGCTTGTGCCCTATCTTGAAAGATCCTTCTTCTAGGAAAAGAGGTGGTGCTTCATGGTGTTCTTCATCACTACTCTCCGAAACCTCTTCAACAATTCGGCCCCTCCTTGATGGAACAAGAGGCCGAAGTTTAGGAGCATTTTGAGGTGTCTTTTGGGGCGATTCCATGGTAGCACCCTCCCTCCTAGGGAGTTCGGTTACCCCTTGAGCATGAGAGCTCTCCGATAGCTTGCCTTGAGCAACCTCAAGTCTTGTAACCTTCTCATTTGTAGTAACCATTTGAACCTTGATCTCCTTAAGCTCTTGAGTAAGGTTGGCAAGAGCTTCATACAACTTTGACTTGGAAGGAGATGGTGGGGAAGAATCGGATGACATACCTACAAACAAAGATTTCTTTCTTTTGCAATTGAAGATAGGGAGTTAGTAGTATAAAACCCTCTCTTTGTGTTTGTATTCTCTCTTGTGTTTCACTCAAGGAGGATTCTCTTATGGTGTATCACTCTTGTTCAGCTTCAACCTCGATGTGATCACGAGTAGGTGGGTGTGATCACGAGCTCGGATCTAGCTTGGTAGAGGCGAGGTTCGAGAAAAAGGAAACGAAACAGGGAAGAACACGAAGAAGACAGAGTCGGCCAAGGGAACCTCCTCACTACGAGGTGAGGCAATGCCCTTGAAAATGCAGGGAAGGAGATGGGATCTAGCACCTCTTGACTACAAGGTCAAGCAATACTAGATATTATGCTTGGATCCTCTTGCCTGGATCTCTAGGGAAATGGAAATGCAAGAATGGAGAACACAAAAGCCGATGACTCCCCGGGAGTGTTTCAGCCGAATTGCTTAAATTCAATAATATGTTCTAGGTTACAATGGTGACTGCCACTTAGCTTATATAGTGAAGTGAAATGGGAGAAGCAAGAAGAGTATTTCGAATGTACATGCGTGCAGAAAGTATAAAGTACTTTTGCATGCTTACAGTGAAAAGCTTCCAAAAAGGTAAAAAGGTAAGGCTAGCCTAAAAGTGTCCAGATGTCTTTTGTGCAAAGTGGTTGTTTGTCTTTCCAAGTATCGGCGGAGAAAGGACACCTTGTGTCAGGTTTGGTCGGTCAATCGGCTAAGCACGGAGGTTACGCGGAAGGCCTTCGCCGGGGCCTTCGCTAGAATGCCTTCGCCGGGCGCCTTGCGAAGTTGCCTTTGGCTGAGGCCTTCTCTGCGCCAAGTGTCCGCGCGCTAAGGCGTGGCTGCTCCCTTCCTTAAGAACGCTTATGTTCAAGACTCCAAGGGCCTTCGCACACTCTTCGTCCCAACGCGATTCCGAGTTGGTGAAGTTGTAAGGCCTTTACCCGAGACTCCTCTCGATTGTCCTGCGCCATGAGCCTCATGAAAGCATTAAGGTTCGCTTGGACTTGTTTCAGTCGGGATCTGGTCATGGGTCCGCCAAGGCCTTGGAACGGGTCAGGGGTCGCGAGCTCTTGAGGTTGTGATTCATCTGGAACCTGTGGGTCCTTTGGGGCGATGTCCTCATCATACTCTCCCTCTTCGAAAGAATCCGTCCATGATTCTTAAAATATGCTTGTCCTTCAAAGGGTGCTAAATCACATACGTTAAAATTTGCATGTACATTATAAGAGCTATCGCAAGGTAAGTCAAGTACATAAGCATTTTCTCCTATTTTCTTAGTGATTTGAAAAGGGCCATCGCCTCTTGGTGCCGGTTGTTTTTCCTAGCATGGGGAAATCGGTCTTTTCTTAAATGTAACCATACCCAATCCCCGACTTGAAAACTCCTAAATTTTCTGCCCTTATTAACTCTGCTTGCGTAAGATTCATTAATTTTCTCAAGTTGTTTGTGAATCTTAGCATGCAAGTCCTTCATGTGTCGGGCTTTTTCTTTCCCATCTACATCCACCTGCTCAGTGTAGTCTAATGCGACTAAATCCAAAGGGGTTAAAGGGTTGAGGCCATATACGATCTCAAAAGGACTATGGGATGTAGAGGAATGGTAGGCTCGGTTATATGCAAACTCTACATGGGGCAAACATTTTTCCCATTCTCTCAGATTTTTCCTAAGGAGGGTGCGCAGGATAGTGGTGAGGGTCCTATTAGTCACTTCAGTTTGGCCGTCTGTTTGAGGGTGACTGGATGTGGAGTACATGAGACTTGTGCCTAGCTTAGACCAAAGGGTTCGCCAAAAATGGCTTAGGAACCTCGAATCTCTATCGCTAACAATGGATCGCGGGAGGCCATGATATTTAACAATTTTACTAAAGAACAATTCAGCCACATGAGATGCATCTTCGCTTTATGACATGGGATGAAATGGGCCATTTTGGAGAACCTATCGACTACCACAAATATAGCATCATGACCATGCGATGTCCTAGGTAAACCACTTATAAAGTCCATGCTTATTTCAACCCAAGGAATAGAAGGCGTAGGAAGAGGGTGTACTTCCCTTTCGGTTGGAGAGTCGACTTGGCTTGGTGGCATGTGACACATCGGCGCAAGCTTTGGTGACGTCCTTCTTCATGCCTGGCCAGAAGAAGTTCTCCTTAACGGCCTCAGCGTCTTCTCGACACCGAAGTGTCCAATGAGACCGCCTCCATGCGCCTCTTTGATGATGACTTCGCGCATTGACCCTCTGGGAACGCACAACCTTTTCAACTTAAACAGAAAACCATCAAAAACATAGTAGCCCTTTTGGCTACCTTTAACACAGTTGGCAAATATTTCACCAAAATCCACGTCATGTTCATACATCCCTTTTAAACCTTCAAAACCAACAATCCTTGTATCGAGAGACATGAGTGATGCATATCTCTGGATAGGGCATCGGCAACAACATTTTCTTTGCCTTTTTATACTTAATAGCATAGGAGAAAGACTCAATGAACTCTACCCACCTAACATGCCTTTTGCTCAAATTTCCTTGTTCTTGAAGATACTTCAAAGACAAGTGATCCGTATGGATTACGAATTCTCTAGGCGAAGATAATGGCTCCACGTTTGTAAGGATCGCACAAGAGCGTATAGCTCTTTGTCATATGTGGAGTAATTCAGGTGGCTCCACTCAACTTTTCACTAAAAAGGCGATGGGACGGCCTTCTTGGTGCAAGACAGCGCCAATGCCTATACTACGGCATCGCACTCTACCTCGAACACTTTGTCGAAATTTGGCAAAGTGAGTAGAGGGGCATTTGTCGACGAGATTTCAATTCGTTAAAAGATTTCTCTTGCGTGACCCCATTCGAAGACGACATTCTTCTTAGCCGGTTCATGCAAAGGGGCAGCAATGGAAGAGAAGTCTTTAACAAATCTCTGTAAAAACTAGCAAGTCCTAGGAAGGACGACCTCGATTAAGGAGTTAGGAGTAGGCCAGTCCCGAATGGCACCGATCTTATTCTCGTCTACTCGACTCCCTTCGCACCCACTACATATCCAAGAAAGTTAACTTCCGGGATGCGAATACACACTTTTCAAATTTGGCATACAGTTTTCTAACCTAAGCGTATCGAGGACCTCGCCTCAAGTGCTCAACATGCTCCTTATGGTTCTTAGAATAAACTAGTATGTCATCAAAGTATACTACCACAAATTTCCCAATTAAACGCCTCAAAACATGATTCATTAGACGCATGAAAGTACTTGGTGCGTTAGATAACCCGAAGGGCATAACATTCCACTCATACAAACCAATTTTGGTTTTGAAAGCAATTTTCCATTCGTCACCTTCTTTCATCCGAATTTGGTGATAGCCACTTCTAAGGTCAATTTTTGAAAACACACATGCACCACTCAATTCGTCTAACATGTCATCAAGTCTAGGTATAGGGTGGCGATACTTTACAGTGATAGAGTTGATGGGGCGACAGTCCATGCTCATGCGCCAAGTGCCATCGCTCTTTGGCACGAGTCGACCGGTACCGCGCATGGCGGCAGACTTTCGCGGATGAACCCCTTGTTCAGCAGCTCTTGCACTTGCGATTGGATATCTTTGGATTCTTGAGGTTGGTCCGGTGGCGGCCTTGTTGGGTAAAGGTGCTCCGGAAGCAAGTCGATTTGATGCTCTATGCCGCGATAGGGGGAAGAGTTCGCGGCTCATCGAATACTTCGCCGAATTCTTTCGGGACTTCTGCACATAGAAAGGAAGTGAAGACACATTGTCAAGTGTTAGCATGCAATGAGTGGGAATCGGAGAAAGCAGTCCTGTTTCCAAGGAACGCTCTTTTAAAATCCCTCTCTTTGGCCATGGGAGGAAAGCACTCTTGTTTTCTTGTGGGCTCTCTCGGGGTGTTTCCCATCAATGCACACTCTTTTCTTTCGCTCAAGGTTCCTTGAACCTTCTCACCATTTTCTCTCCGCTCTCTGCCTCGCCCTTTCTTTTCTCTCGGCCTTACTAGCCGGTGAATTTGATCTGGTGGGCTTGAGTTGGGGTGAGGGGAAGGAGGGTGTATGGTTTCTTGAGGTGAGTGAGGGCATATTTGTTGGCTTTGCCATAATGTATGGCCTCCTTGTCATCTTGCGGGGCCTGCCCAAGAGGATGTGGGTGGCCTGCATTCGCACCACATCACAAGTGATGGAATCCTTATACTTGCCGATCTTGATTGGGACTTCGACTTGTTTGACAACCTTCACAAAGGTTACTCGCCGACCCACTGCAGTTGGTATGGCTTAGGATGTGCGATGGTGTGGAGGCCTAATTCAGCGACCATGTCTTCGGCGGCGGCGTTGACACAACTTCCGCTATCAATAATGAGATCGCACAGAGTCCCATTCACCATGGCTCTTGATTGGAATAAATTTTCCCGCTGAATACTTTCGATGACACTTGGGAGCTTTGCAGAACCCTCTTGGTGACTAATATGAGACCGTCCATAGGCAGTTCTCCCTCTTACCTTCACTCTCATGTTGCTCTTGTTCGGGAAGGACCTCTCCTTCCTCTTCGCTAGACAGCTTCCCCATTGGGCCGAAAGACCATGGCTCTTGTTGGGGCAATCCCTCGCATAGTGTCCCTTGCCCAAACACTTAAAGCATTCGATGCTCCTTGGTGATGAGGGACATCATAAGTGCTGGCGTTGGATTTCGGCTGAGGTTGCGAGGAGGGTCTTGTGTTGGGGTAATTTTGGCGAGGGTGGCATCGCCGTAGAAGATGTGTATGGCTTTGGCGGGGCGGTTTGGTGAAGGGAAATCTTGCTGCTTGGGGCCTGCTGGGGTATGAGCGGGATAGTAGGAGTTCCCCTTCTTGATTGCTTTTCCACCGGATGGCCTTATGCACCAGGTCTTGGTAATCCCGGTAATCGCAGTTCAACCGTCTTGGCGGCGTCGTCCCGTAGGCCATATAAGAATCTGGCCAACTTAGCCTCTTCGTCCTCCTTGACATTGGCCCTCATCAAGGCCCTCTCAAGGTCCTTCTGGTATTCCTCGACTCTGCGATGACCTTGGTTAAGGCGCTGCAGCCTCTGGGCACAATCTCGGTCATAGTAGCTGAGTACAAATCGATTCTTCATAGTTCGTTTAAGATTCTCCCAAGTGGTGATGGGACGACAACGGATCTGGCTCTCTCGTGATGCTCTTGCTCCCACCGGTGAGAGCATAATCTTGAAACTCAATGACCACAAGTTTTAAGGCTATCGCGTCGTGTACCCCATCATATCAATGATCCGCTCGGTTTTAGCCACCCATGTAAAATACTCTTCCGGATCACTGGACCCGTAGAAGGGTGGCATTTGAAGCTTAATGTTGGCGAGGGCTTGCTGGTCTTGGGCTTGCGCCCTACCTCCTAGGTCTCTGTTGAAACCTCGATGAACACGGCCTCGCTCTGCTTCTTCCTCTTCTTTGAGGTCCACTGTGGAGATAGGCTCGCTTGAGCTCTATCGGGAAAGACCCTTCTTTTAATAGGTTTTGGTGGTGGCTCGCGTAATATTCCTGGTCATCACTGTCCAGGATGTCAACACCACGATCTATTCTTGTGGAAGTGGTCGGACGGTGTGAGGGTGGCACTGTGGCTTCGTTGATGCGGGATCGAAAGTGGTATGGGTGACTCCGTCTTGAACCCGCGATGCATGGGCATCATCGTGGGTTGGCGAGCTTCTGGTTGCTTTCCTTGAGCTACCTCCACTCTCGTTAGTCGCTCATTCGTCATAGCGACTTGAGCTCCCGATTCATCCAACCTCGTAAGATCTTTGCTAGCGTGGTGTGCACGGTTAGGCTGGGATGGATGGGGGGATGAGTCTGTTGAAACCATCGGTAACACAGTCTTTGTTGAAGTTATGTAGTCGGAAAGAATCTCACCACTCCACGAGTGTTTACTCTCGCTCTCGTGTTTCCCTCTACAACTTGTCACTTGGCTGTTCACCGACGGCTTTCACAAACTCTCTAAACTTGATACCGTTTTCAACCTCGGGATCAAAGATGAACACGCAAGAAAACACAAACAAAACTCTAGTAAAACCGCAACTTGAAATCCAAGAAAATGACTAGTTACTTGAAACCAGTTTTGTAGGATGTCGGGGGTTGAGTTGGGGTCGAAAGAAACGAGGTTGGAGGATGAGGAAAGGCTTTTGCGATCAAAAACACTTTTCGTTCAAGTTCTGAAACTATTTCGGATCAAACACACTGTTCACTTGTGTTTTGTTAAGAACACGCAAGAACTTTTCTCAGACACAGAAAGAACAACTCTTCTTTTGTTTAAACTCGAGACTCTTAACTTTAACAAACGCACTTTTTAAACAACCTTTCGGTCTCAACTGAGTTCATCAACCGATATTTCTTCAAGCGTAAGAGGGTAACAAAAGGTTTTTCTTGAAGAAAAATTCAACAAGAACACGAGTACCTCTAACAAGCAAGTTGGCTCTGATACCACTTGATGTGATCACGAGTAGGTGGGTGTGATCACGAGCTCGGATCTAGCTTGGTAGAGGCGAGGTTCCGAGAAAAAAGGAAGCGAAACAGGGGAAGAACACGAAGAAGACAGAGTCGGCCAAGGGAACCTCCTCACTACGAGGTGAGGCAATGCCCTTGAAAATACCTGGGAAAGGAGATGGGATCTAGCACCTCTTGACTACAAGGTCAAGCAATACTAGATATTATGCTTGGATCCTCTTGCCTGGATCTCTAGGGAAATGGAAATGCAAGAATGGAGAACACAAAAGCCGATGACTCCTGGGAGTGTTTCAGCCAAATTGCTTAAATTCAATAATATGTTCTAGTTAACAATGTTGACTGCCACTTAGCATATATAGTGAAGTGAAATGGGAGAAGCAAGAAGAGTATTTCGAATGTACATGCGTGCGAAAGTATAAAGTACTTTTGCACGCTTACAGTGAAAAGCTTCCAAAAAGGTAAAAAGGTAAGGCTAGCCTAAAAGTGTCCAGATGTCTTTTGTGCAAAGTGGTTGTTTGTCTTTCCAAGTATCGGCGGAGAAAGGACACCTTGTGTCGGAGTTTGGTCGGTCAACTGGCTAAGCACGGAGGTTACGCGGAAGGCCTTCGGCTGGGGCCTTCGCTAGAATACCTTCGCCGGGCGCTTTGCGAAGTTGCCTTTGGCTGAGGCCTTCTCCTGCGCCAAGTGTCCGCGCGCTAAGGCTTGGCTGCTCCCTTCCTCAAGAATGCTTATGTTCAAGACTCCAAGGGGCTTCGCACACTCTTCGTCCAGCGCGATACCGAGTTGGCGAAGTTGTAAGGCCTTTACCCGAGACTCCTCTCGATCGTCCTGCGCCATGAGCCTCATGAAAGCATTAAGGTTCGCTTGGACTTGTTTCAGTCGGGACCTGGTCATGGGTACGCCAAGGCCTTGGAACGGATCAGGGGTCGCGCGCGCTTGAGGTTGTGGTTCGTCTGGAACTGTGGGTCCTTTGGGGCGATGTCCTCATCAACCTCTCAAGTCAACAACCTCTTTCAACCTTGTTCAAGAAATACACAATAATGGACACAAGAATAACACTAGCAAACCGAAATCAAGTAAAAAAAGAGAACACTAGTTACTTGAAACTAGGTTTTGAAAAGTTTTAGGTAGATGGGGGTTGAAAGAAGTAGGGTGTGGTGTAAGAAAGTTTTGATGCAAGATGTTTAGAACGTTTGTATCAAATGTACTTTGTGATGAACTTTGTTACGATCACCCCGAGCGGGTTGTGACCCGGGTAACCCGGGTGACCCGTGGCTTCGGTTTTGGCCTGCGGGTCATGGTTTTGGGCGGTCAGACGGCTCCCGAGACTTATCTGAGCATTATTTTTGGGAATCCTTCGGGTTTTGAGGTCGTGTGGGTCCCCCGGACATTTCCGTCGGAAATATTTTTCGGGGCTAGGGGGTTGTCTCGGGACATACAGCGGGATCGGTAGCGCTCCCGGGACCTCGGAATGGGAAACCGTTTGCATATTTGGAATCGTGGGAACGTCCCGGATCTTTTTACGGAGTATATTTTCTGGGTGGGGACGTTCGGTCCCGGGCGACTTCCGGGGCTCGGGATGAAAATTTTCCGATGGCTTCGGTGTAAGGTATGTTATATTTTGAGATGGATTTTATGGTAATATTTGATGATTTTTGGGTATGGTGTGATTTGTGGTCCGGGTTAGTACGCACACGCGTCGGGTTTTGCTCTTGTTCAGCGGGGCCGGTAGGACACTCTGGATGGGTAATTGAACATGTGAAAGATGATTTGTGTATGATATGGGATTCCGAGGGTTGTGTTCAGTTTTCGTTCCATTTGGAGGTTGGAAACTGCGGTTGGGCTAAAATTGCAACTTTTGGGAAAGTTTGGGGGGCTAAGCTGTAATTAGCCCAAAAGTCAGCAATAGTGGACAAAGAGAAAGAAAGTAAGTCGGCTGGAAAGGAGAGAGATAAGGACACTTGTCCATTTATGGTGAAATATGGAAAAAGGAAGAAAAAGAAAAGAAAAGAAAAGGAAAATATATAAAGGAAGAAAATGTAAGGGCCCGTTTAGTTGGAGAATTTTGTTTGAGTGATTCTCTTGCTTCCATCTTTTAGTATGTTGTTCTTGGGATGGAGAGGAGTAAGAATCTTTGTTTAGATTTTGGAAAAACATCATGGTTAGCAGAACCCTAGTTTGCCGAATTTGTGGATGATTTTTCTAAACTTGATGTTTAGTGAGATTCTTGAATCATGCTTTGGATATGTTGTTCCTAGCATGATTCTAAGGCTTTCTATGGTTTCAATTTGATGGAAAACATGTTGAGGGAAAAAGCCCCAAATTGGGTGAATAGTGTAATTAGGGTTCATGTATGATTTTGGTGTTTAAGGTGTAATTGGTTTGTAATCAAGCTTAAATTGTGTAATTGGTGGTTAAGGGATGCAATTGGAACCTTAATTGGATTGAATTGGAAGTTTGGTGGAATTTTGGAAAATGGCCGAATTTAAGAATGAAACTTTAGTTAAGTTGGTGTTGTGTTTTGAATGATTTGGATGGTAAATTGGTATCGGGGTTGGATTTAGGTGCGTTATGGTGTTTGAAACGCCGTTTTCGGATAACGGATGAAAAAGTTACCTTTATGCGGGTTTACGGGAAAAGTGTCTGGGAAGCGGGATTTAAAGGTTGGAAAACGTTTGTGGGTGTATGAATAAGGATGTTCTAGCTCGGTTCGTAAAACCGAGCTTTCTGTGGATTTTTGCGGGAAAGTGCGGGATTGTGCGGGTTTGGTTCTGGGGGTCTGTTTTGGTGAGTTCTGACTTGTTTGTGGTTGTTCAGCATGATTTTGCGTTGGTGGATTAGTGCGGGACCTTAAAAGGCGAGTTGTCACATTTCGGGCCGGGAGCCGGGATTTCCCGGGGTTTGTGCTGCGGAGCGGTATTTCTGAGGTAAGGGCTCAACTTCTCTCGTTATGCATTCTGGTATGGGACATTATGTATATCGGGTTTAGTTGAGGCAGGATTCCGGGTTGAGGACGGTGGTCTGATGATCCCGGGACTTGTCATATGGTAGGATACTGTTTGTGTCTTGTTCTGCTTCAAGGCCCGGATGGTCTTGGAGGCCACGGGTTATATTTCTGTTCTGCGCATCCGCACTAGATGCCGATGTTCTGGTTATGCTTTATTGGTATATTTTGTTATTTGCATATGCATTATGATATATTCTGTGTATATCCGTTCTGGGGACGCATGGCGATGCCGACGCATGGCGATGCCGGTTGGACCGGGGAAGATCTAGCCATGGTCCGTGACCTATGAGGTTTGGTGATACTTCTGTTCTGCGGTGTCCGCACTGAGGGTGCCGACATTCTGTTTGTATCCGCACCGGGAGTGCTGATATTCTGTTCTGTGTGTCCGCACTGGAGGGTGCCGACACTTTATGTATATCCGCACCGGGAGTGCAGGTATACTTCTGTGACCCTACGACAGTTTGGGGATCGCGACCCCAGCCGGTACCGTGCTTCTGTTCTGTTCTGTTCTGTATATTCTGACCTCTTAGAGAGGGCTGTCATTTTGGGTCGTTCTGGTGGTTGGACCGCGTATGATGGGTTCTGGCTCATCTCTGACTCTGCATACATTTATATGTATATTTGTATTTGCGTTCGTTCTGTTTTGCAGGTTCGGTTCAGCAGCACTTGTACAAACTGTATCTTACCTCAGCCCTTACTGGGTCCTCCCGAGGACTCACCCCTTATTGTTTACCACCTTTCAGGTTGATCTGACAAGCAGCCTGCGGACTAGGGATCCGCGGTGCTTTTGGTTGTTTGGGTTTTCAGGTATTGATAGTTCCCTTGTGGAACTTCTGTTCTGTTCTGTTTTGATTCTGTTCGGGTTAAGGGGTGGTCCCGGTAGAGGTTTCTGATTTGGAGTATCTGATTTCAGTTCTGTTGGATTACGGTTAACTAACTTTCCTCTCTTTGGTTGTGTTTTAGCAGCAGCAGCAGTACCTCATGCGGGAATTTTCTGGGCGCGAGGTTTTCTTGATTCCGCACCTAGGTATTCTAGGGTTGTCTTTGGTGGCTCTGTAGGTGTAGTTGCATGCATGTATTTCGGATCATGATATTGTATGACGTATATTCTGGAATATGTGTTGGTTCTGTATCTGATTCTGAGTCGAGGGCGGAGCCCCGACTTGCCATATTGGTTATGTATATGAAATGAGCTTGTGTTCTGGATATCTATTGATTCTGCTCTGTCTTCTGAGTCGTGGGCGGAGCCTCGACTTGCCTATACTGGATATTCTTTAAATGGATTCGATGTTCTAAGTTCTGTTGCTAAGTTTGGTGTAATCTACTCCATGAACTGCATGTTTGTTTGTTAAGTTGCTTTGTATACTTGCCATGTATGTGTTCTGTAGGTTGCAGGTCGTAGTACGACCATTCTGTTATTGCGGGCCGGGTCATGGGACCACTACACGTAGCGGGTTTCGGTAGTACTGTTATCGCGCCTTCCGCCGTAGCTTCCGCTTTCGTACGTCGCGGCCGGCTCCACCTCCGCAACCGGGCAGGGTGGTTGTGACAAAACCACTTGATGTGATCATGAAAATAATCAACACTTGAAAGATCTAGCTTGGAAGATGAACAACATGAAACTTGATAATTTCGGACTTACAAAGAACCTCTTCACTACAAGATTAAGGAATGCTTTGAATGCAAAGGGAAGAAGATGGATCTAGCACCTCTCAACTACTTGATTGAGCAATACTAGATATGATTCTTGAACCAAAATTATGGAACAAGGGAATGGATTGAAGAAGTGAGAAACCAAAGCCAAAATGCTCTCAAAAATGGAGACAAGATTTCGGAAATATGAGTTCTACCTTGCTGAAATTGTGAAGTCTAACCTAAATGCATGAGTGGTGGTAGTGGAGGTTATTACCCAAAGTGTGGCTAACACTTTTGGTAACAACCCCTTAAGTCTTCCTACTATTTTCATGCATAAAGTAGTAGACATGATGATACTACCTAAAATGGTGAGGGAGAGTGGGAGGATTCCACCATTTTTGGTAATGGAGGGTAAGGACCAACCGTTACTTCAAACTAGTGAGTAAGGACCTCCACTAACTCACTTTCCCTCTCATTTCCTAAATAACACAAATAACATTCAAATACAAGTCAATTAAGCTAAAAATCTGATGGAGAAGTGAAAAGTCCAAATTGCCCATGGTGGGGTGTGACCTACAAGCGCTTGGAGGGAGGTGGCGCGTGAAGGCGCATTGCGGGGTATGGTGGTGCGTCCAAGCTACCTCTCGGCTTCTCCAAGGCTTGGGAATATGGTGCAGCAATCCAAGGGTGGTGGAGCATCTTCCGGGATGTGGTGGAGGCACGTGGTTGGGGTGTGGGAGCGCGTGAGGCACGTGGCATCCTTCTCGGCTTCAAGGGAGGTGTAGGTGATGCTACCCAAAGGGTTTGGGGTCTTTTCCACTTGAATCCCCATGTGTTGAACTTTGAGGTCTTGATCTTGATCTTCATTCCGCTCCTCTCCTTGTGCCATGATCTTCATAAAGGCTTGGAGTTTCTCTTGCACCTTCTTTAACCTAGACCGAGTCATGGGTCCATTGAGGCCTTGGAAGGGACTTGGAGTCTCTTGTGTGGGAGTTCGGTGGATGTCTACATCAGTACCAGCGAGGATGATCTGCCCTAAGCGTAAAAATAGGAAGCGGCATAAAGCCGACGCAGAGCAGAAAATGGGTCCGTCGTCGACCCCGATAAGCATGAAGTGCGAGAATAATAATAAAAACCTGCAAACCGCTATGTACCATGTGACTAGCCCCGGGAGTCCACACAGGCTCCACCTCGACCTGAGTACTAGCCCTTAACTAACCTAATACACATGAGTTGAACTGCATTGCGTATTAAGAAAGCTAAACACCTTACCTTAGCAGAAACGGATAATCTACTGTGGCCCCCAGACGCTCCACAGCAGTATCCACATAAATGCATATTTAATCTAACAGAGTTAGAAACACAACATCACTCTAGTTAATTAACTAAAGTTCCTTACTTTGGGAATTTATCCAAAATTACCAATTAAGTCCTCCAACTGTTCAGAAGTTTTAAATCTTGCCAAAACTTCACAAAGTTAAAGAAATTGACAACTTTATACTTAAAGTGTCCATAATTAATTCCATAACGTAAAGTGGCTAACTTTCCTTTAGCTTCTTCATAATTACACCTTTAGTCCTTAAAATATTTAAGAACTTTCAAGTTAGCCCTTAAGTTCCACAAAGTTACAAGATACTCAATTTTGTCAACTTTTCCACACAATAAATTTTTCCAAAATTACCAACAATTCGGCCACACCCTTAAACTTTCGGCCATCTTTCATCTTTACCCCAAAATACCTACGTGCGTCGGCCATTGACCAAAATACCCTCCGAAACCGATTTTTGGCAAAACGTCTCGGAACTCAATAGATGTTATCCAACGTGTAAAACACTTATAAATAATTCCAAATTAACTCTCAAATACTGAATTCCATTAATTAATCATAAGCTGTTTGTGATCTGATAATTATAGAATTTAAACTTGCGGCCAAAATTCAACAGAAAGTTACAGAACGTTGGGGGTAGGTGTAACACATTTCGAGACATAGTCCACCGCAGCCAAAATATAAGATTTCCAAAAAATGAAGTCGGGAATGGTCCCATGAAATCCATCCCCCAAACATCAAACAACTCCACTTCAAAAATATTTTGGAGTGGACCCTATTGTCTTTTTGAGATATTCCCCAATTGTTGGCATCTACCACAAGTCTTCACATAGTTGTAAGCATCCTTGAACAATGATGCCCAATAAAATCAACTTTGTAGAACCTTCGCGGCGGTTTTAGATGGTCCAAAATGTCCTCTGGCGGGTATAGAATGAAAATGCTCAAGAATACTCAAAAATTCCTCATCCAGAACACATCTTCGAATGACTTGGTCGGCGCACCGGTGAAACAATAATGGTTCGTCTTAATGGTAATGCTTGGCCTCACTTAAAAACTTTTTCTTTTGTCCCGGTAAGAAGTCCGGTGGTAACAATCCAGTGACAAGAAAATTCACCAAGTCGGCAAACCATAGTGTGGAAATGGAGGCGGGGCCGTCCCACGGCGGCGGAAGCGGAAGCTATGGAAATGGAAGCGGTCGGTCCAACCGAGATCCGCTGAGTGTGGTGGTCCCGTGACCCGGCCCGCAAAGTTTCGTTCTCGAAGGCCTGATACCTGAGAACGCTTTGCTCTCGGAGTATGCAGACAGAGTTATGCGTTTATATGTGATCGGCCGTGTTTCGACCCGCAACCTACAAATCTCAAACAAGGCAAGTATACACTATAAACCCTAACTATCCATGGCGAGCCCCGCCCCACTGAAATAGGCGAGCACTCCACCATCACCAAACATGCAGTTCATGGATAACATCGAGACGAGCCCCGCCCTCACTGAAATGGACGAGTACTCAATCATCATCATACATAGGCTCAACAGAATCATACTGATATAGAATATGTCTGACATGTCAACATGTGATAACATCACGGGTCCCGCCCTCCACTGACATGGACGAGTCCCCGGTCATAGAGAATATCCAGGATATGTATACAGAAGTAGAATGTATCTAAGATACATAGCAAGATCCAACAAATGACATGCATGCATATACACCTACAGAGCCGACAAGGGAAAACCCCAGAATACCTACGTGCGGGATCTAGGAGAAACTCAGAGATCAAAAAATCCCCACAAGTACCGTTGTTGCTGCTGCTAACACACAAACAGAAGAGAGACAAGTTAACTGTGAGAAAAACCATATGTTATACTTAACATAAATCCAGAAGTCAGAAAGCAGCCTGTAACCTCTACCGAGACTACCCCTATAACTTAACAGAAGTTCCATGTCGGAACTGCAGATACCTGATCACATAACAGAAAGCACCGCAGAACTCTAGTCCGCTGGCTGCTTGTCAGGTAGACCTGAAAGGTGGTAAACGGAAGGGGTACCTGCAAAACAAGGAAAACACAAAAACACAAGAATATATGCAAATATGACAAGCACCGAGACATATGCAACCAAGCACCGCAACATATTAGCAAACAACAAACACCATGTAACAAACATTGGAATCATGCTATCATCATGCTAACGATTAGTAAACAGATATAAACATAAATAGCAAAGAGAGTCCCGAAGAACGCGGTTAGAACCGCCAGAGACCCATGTGCCCGCATAAATAGAACGACAGCCCTCTCCAAGAGGTCAGAAGCCGAAGCTAACAGAGACATGGTACCGGTGAGGTCGCGATCCCCTAACTGTCGTAGGATCATAAACAGAGTATACCGCAGGGTATACAACAGACAGAATATACCGTAAGGTATATACAGAATATCAGCACCCAGTGCAGATATAGAATACCGAAGAACCCGAGGTCTCCGAGACCATCCCGGGCCTTGAACCTGCACACCTGTACCTTACCATATAACTGGCCCCGGGATCACCGGACACCCGTCCTCAACCCGGAACCCGCTTCAACTAACCCCGATATACATGATATCCCTCCCATAATGTATAACGAGAGAAGTTGAACCCTTACCGTACTATTACCGATCCGCAGAAGAATCCCGAGAAAATCCCGATGCTCGACCCGAAGCGCAGTAGTGTGACTTCCGAAGTCCAGCACTACTCCACAACTGCTGATTCAAGCTGAACAACCATTTACATATCAGAAATCATCAATCCAGACCCCCGGGAACTAATCTCGCACATTCCCGCACTTTCCCGCAAAACTTCACAGAAAGTTCGTATTTCAAACCGAGCTAGAACATAGTTGTTTATACTCAAACATGCACAACTAAGCATTTAAATCATACTTTTCCAAATTTAAGCAGGCAAGCTAGCATGTCGAGTTTCACGGTTACGTTCACCAATTCAGAAAATGAAGTTCCAAACATCGTTTGTTACCTACTTCAATTCCCGATATCATTTCACCACCAATATACCCCTGAAACACACCATAACTATCAACATACCCTTCCCTCCAATTCGGTCTTAAGGTGTTCTTTGTACCAATATCCTTTCCAATCAATTCAAAGCTTCCAATTCATCATAATCAACCATTTAACCATTCTAAGCATGAATATCAACATATTACTCAACTATCTTATCAATTCCATCACTAAGGTTTTCGGCCAAATTAGGGTTTTCAACCCAAGATGTTCTTCATCATTTCAAACCTTGATTCCTACACCAAATCATACCAATAACAACATATCCCAAGCTTGAAGCAAGACGATAAACATAACATCTAGCTAGGGTTTTCCATGAATTCGGCCATAAGGTGCTTCAACCACAAATCATGCTTCAAACATACCAACATCATGAAGGAGACATGCTTACCTCAAGATCAACACCAATAAACCTCCCTTAAACTCTTGCACAATTCGGCCTTGTAAGGGATCAAGGAAAGTACTAGTGTGTGTGAATGTTCTTAAGCAAATGAAGAACATTTGAGAGGGTGAGAGAGAGTGGCGGATTGTGAGAGAGGTTTATGTGACCAAAAATGAAACTTTCACTCATTTTCCACCTTATATACTCCTTATCTTAATGAGTCACCTTACAAGCACACACTCACACACCTTAGTCACCATGCCAAGCACACACCCACACACCTTAGTCACCATGCCAAGCACACACCCACACACCTTAGTCACCATGCCAAGCACACACCCACACACCTTAGTCACCATGCCAAGCACACACCCACACACCTTAGTCACCAAGTCCAAGCCAAAAATATGGCCAAGTGTCATCCCGCGACAACTTAACCCGAGCACATCCCGACGTATGTGCTTGCTAGCTTAACCAAATAATCCCGTCATGTGTATTTTGCTTGGTTATCACCATAATTATCATCCCGAGTCATAACCTACCACACACCGTTGGCACCATCAAAGTTTTTCATCCCGAGCCCCGAGAGTCGCCCGAGAACGAACATCCCGACCCGAAAAAATATTTTCCGCAGAAAGGTACGGGGAACTCGTGCGACCTCAAATATATAAGCATTCCCGAGAATGTTACTTAGAAAAGATCCAGGAGCTAACTGGCCAACAGAAAACATGCCCTGCATGTTTGAAACAGAGCCCCGGAATACCCAGAAGTCACCACCCGCTCGGGGTGACTGTAACACATGGCAATTTGGCTTCAACATTGAACAACTTCTCATCCAAGAAAACTTCATGGATGGGTTCACTCATCGTTGTGTCTTCGAACTCTAGTCTTGATAGGTGGTCCGCTACCACATTCTCGCTACCTTTCTTATCTTTAATCTCAAGGTCAAACTCTTGTAGAAGAAGAATCCATCGAATAAGGAGTGGCTTTGCATCCTTTTTATCAAATAAGTAGCGGATGGCGGCGTGATCTGTGAAAATAGTGACCTTGGTCCCAATGATGTATGACCTAAACTTGTCCAATGCGAACACTAGAGCTAACATTTCTTTCTCCATGGTTGTTGATATGATCACGGGGATTGTGGTTGTGATCAACGCTTACGGATCTAGCTTGGCGGAGGCGAACGCGGATAAACGAACAAACGAAGAACAGATTTCGGCCACGCGAACCTCCTCACTACGAGGTGAGGCAATGCGCGTGATAATGCCTGGGAATGAAAATGGGATCTAGCACCTCTTGACTACAAGGTCAAGCAATACTAGATATTATGTTTGGATCCTCTTGCATGGATCACTAGGGAAATGGAAGTGCAAGAAAAGAGAACACAAAAGCCAATAGTCTCGCTGGGAGAGTTTCGGCCGAATTTGATTAATTCAATATTATGTTCTACGTTACAATGGTGGCTGCCACTAGCTTAAATAGTGAGAGGAAGTGTGAGAAGCAAAGTGGCTATTTCGGCTGTGCATGCGTGTAGAAAGCATAAAGTGCTTTTGCATGCATGCAGTGCGAAAAGCTTCCAAAAAGGTGAAAAAGGTATGGCTAGCCTAAAAGTGTTCAGATGTCTTTTGCATGTAAAGTGGATATTTGTCTTCCCAAGCATTTGCTGTCACCCCACCCCCGCCCACAGACCCCGCACCCGCGGAAGCGCACGGAGAACGGAACCAACCTGGGGAAAGGGGGAAGGTGGGGACGACGGTTCACTCACAATCCTAACATATAACCTTAAACCCAAGCATTAACGTTCAACCAAGCCCCAAGACACTTACCTACGCGAACGGGGTTGAAAAGAACCAAGAATCTCGAAAACAGGGTCCAGGCGACCGCCCGACCCAAGCCCGGGTCGCCTGGCCCTTCGCCTGACTCGCTGCCCAAAATACTGAGAGGCCCACTGTCTGCCTCCAAAACCCGGGGGTCCAGGCGACCGCCGCTCCAAGGAGGGGTCGCCCGGCCCTCGCCTGGTCCCCTGTCTCCTACGGAAGTGGTCCAGGCGACCGCCCGCTCTAAGGGAGGGGTCGCCTGACCTTCCGACTGAACCGAAAACCTGAAAAACCTAACGCCAAACATAAACGGTTCTGAACCTGAACTTTAACACTTAACCAAACTTTACCATTTTCACAACCGAACTTTACAAAACGAAAGATGCATGTTATGACAATAAACAGAGCCAGAACCAAGTTCGGAATACAAAAGAAACCAACCAGTCGGCGGTCTCGCGGAATCCAACCGCACAAAGGTGAAACCGCTCACTGTCCAAACCCTCGATCTAGCAATCTCGCCACTACTCGGCGACTTGCTTTTCCTTTCCTTTTCCTGAAACGATAGATATAAGGGTAAGTTCTCGAAAGAACTTAGTAAGGGAACAGGTATAGACATGGTGCAATTACTATAACAGTCGATACGAAGTACCTGCAATTAGAAACAGAACGAATACGATATACTCAAGCATCTCTCCAATCAATCAAATGCTCAATCAATGCAACACAATCAATCATATGTAATGCAATCGGACAAACACATTCATAATCAATACTCAATCGAAGCGGTAAAAGCACAATGTTATGGACCATGACAAGATCTTCCCGGTCCAACCGGCATTGCCATCGTCTCATAACTCACAATCGGTCAATCACAATCACAATCGATACTCACTCAAACGGAAATATTCTTTGTTATGGACCATGGCGAGATCTCCCGGTCCAACCGGCAATGGCCATGCGTCCATTCATAATCGGTCGGTAGAGCGTGGTACCAGCTCGGGGAAGCGACCCCCATCGATCAATCAATATGAATCATCGATAACCATCGTAGGTATATCGGAATCCTAATCGGTACCTGCACAACAATGTCTATACCAGGAACTAGGCTGGCGTCATCGGGGCACTCCCCTCTTCCAAACCTAGCCTCAGTCTATATCTGAGTATGCTTGCTACGCTAAGCATTACTCCTAAACACACACTGAACCCTTACCTCCGATTGAAGTCCGAATCCGAATTCTCGATCGACGGTCCCGGTAGAAATTTCGGCAGAGTTTCTGCCCAATTTCAAAGCAACTCTCTGTCCAGAAACAATCACAGATACACAATTCACATTGAGTTCACGAAACAGCCATTAACAATGACGCCAAAACCGAGGCTCGAGCCGGGAAAAGCGGCTTTCACACCGAGCCTCTTCTAATGTAACCAATTACACTAACGAATCAGAATTCCGCTCACGAACACGAAATACCCTTACCTTTCACTAATTCCTCCGTCGAAAATTACACCCAAATTTTCAGACGCGAATCAAGACCTCGGGTGCGTTTCTTCCTACGTTCCTGTTATCAAACATGCACCAGGAAGTGCCGAGAATTCTTAGGAACCGAAAAATCAAACAACGGAGCATATGACACTATTCACTCCAAAATTCAAATGCTCATAACTTGCAAACCAAACTGATTCTTCCAAAACAGACTTGACATCGATCCATACAACCCAATGAACGATTTAAGTGGCTTACCTCGAAGTTTGGTCGCCAAACGACGGAAATCAGTTGTGAGCTCCAAGCTCCAAAAATGGCGGAGAGAGGGAGAGAGAGAGAGAGAGTTTACGGATGGAAGAAGAAGAAGTTGACCAAATAACTCTTTTCCTTACTTAAATACATATATATATGTATTAATTCATAAATACATACATATATCTTCATAAATCCTTTCTTCACTTCTCTTCTTCAATTGAGAAGGGACAAGTGTCCCTTTCTCCCATCTCTCCCATCCGCCCCATCCATTCCTTTTTAACCAAAATGTCCAAATTCACTTATCTCACACACTTTACAAAGCGCATTTTCGTTCATCTGAAAATGTAACTTTTACCAAACTTACTCCGATTGGAACGAAACTTTAACCACTAACTCAGGACATCATAAAACTCATAAAACCTATTTTTCTTATCCAATTATAAGTCTCAAGTCACTCGGAAATGCAACTCCCGGGAATTACGCACAACCGCGTACTAAATTCTAAAACCTTCCCGGGTTGCCCCAAAAATCACCAAATTAAATCCACAATTACCAATCATGCATTACGAGTCCTAAAACAGAAATTATCGAAAATCCGGTAATTAAACTTAAACACGTAATTAACTTAATTACTACCGGGTGTGGGTAACATTTGCAGAGAAAGGACGCCTTGTGTCGGGCTTGGTCGGTCAGTGGCTAAGAATGGAGGCTTCGGGATGCCTTCGCCAGTGCCTTCGCGAGTATGCCTTCGCCAGGCGCCTTCGCAAAAATGCCTTGGCCTCAGGGCCTTTGCGGCTGCTTTCGCCGGGACGATTGCGGGAGCGCCTTCACCCGGGGCCTTCGCCCGAGTCAAGTGTCCGTGCATCAAAGCTTCGCCGCCTCCCTTTCTCAAGGAGGCTTATGCTCAAGGCTCAAGGGCTTCGCACATTCTTCGTCCAATGCGATGCCGAGATGGCGAAGGCTGTAAGGCCAGCGCTCGCGATTCCTCTTGATTGTCTTGCGCCATGAGCCTCATGAAGGCGTTGAGACTCGCTTGAACTTGTTTCAGCCGGGACACAGTCATGGAGTCTCGCCAAGGCCTTGGAGTGGATCTCGGGGATGCGTGCGCTTGCGGTTGCGGATCTCCTTGAGCTTGTGGATTCTTCGGGCGATGTCCACATCATACTCTCCCTCTTGAAAGAATCCGTCCATGATTCTCAAAATATTCGTGTCCTTCAAAGGGAGCCAAATCACAAACATTAAATGTTGCATGTACGTTATAAGAGCCATCGCAAGGTAAGTCAAGTACATATGCATTTTCACCGATTTTCTTAGTGATTTAGAAAGGGCCATCGGCTCTTGGCGCAAGTTTGTTTTTCCTAGCTTGGGAAAATCGGTCCTTCCTTAAGTGCAACCATACCCAATCCCCAACTTGAAAACTCCTAAATTTCCTACCCTTATTAACCCTTCTTGCATAAGATTCATTAAATCTCTCAAGTTGCTTGTGAACCTTAGCATGCAAATCTTTCATGTGTTGGGCCTTCTTCTTCCCATCTACATCCACTTGTTCAGCATAGTCTAATGCAACTAAGTCCAAAGGAGTTAAAGGGTTGAAGCCATATACGATCTTAAAGGGACTGTAGGATGTAGAGGTATGGTAGGCTCGGTTATAAGCAAAATCTACATGGGGTAAGCACTTTTCCCATTCCTTCAAATTTTTCCTAAGGAGGGTGCGCAAGATAGTGGTGAGAGTCCTATTAGTCACTTCGGTTTGGCCATCTGTTTGTGGGTGACTTGACGTTGAGTACATCAGACTTGTGCCTAACCTAGACCATAGGGTTCGCCAAAAATGACTTAGGAACCGCGAATCCCTATCACTAACAATGGATCGCGGGAGGCCATGGTATTTCACTATGTTATTAAAGAATAAATCAGCCACATGCGATGCATCTTCAGTTTTATGACATGGGATGAAATGTGCCATTTTGGAGAACCTATCGACTACCACAAATATAGCATCATGACCATGCGATGTCCTAGGCAAACCACTTATAAAATCCATGCTTATTTCAACCCAAGGAATAGAAGGCGTGGGGAGGGGGGTGTACTTCCCTTTCGGTTGGAGAGTCGACTTGGCTTGGTGGCATGTGACACATCCGGCACAGGCCTTGGTGACGCCCTTCTTCATGCCGGGCCAGAAGAAGTTCTCCTTAACGGCCTCAAGTGTCTTCTGGACACCGAAATGCCCCATGAGACCGCCTCCATGTGCTTCTTTGATGATGACTTCGCGCATTGATCCTCTTGGAACGCACAACCTTTTTAACTTAAACAGGAAGCCATCAAACACATAGTAGCCATTTTGGCTACCTTTAACACAGTTAGCAAATATATCACCAAAATCCGCATCATGCTCATACATGCTTTTTAATCCTTCAAAGCCAACAATCTTTGTATCAAGAGTCATGAGTATTGCATATCTCCTAGAAAGTGCATCAGCAACAACATTTTCTTTGCCCTTTTTATATTTAATGACATAGGAGAAAGACTCGATGAACTCTACCCACCTAACATGCCTTTTGCTCAAATTTCCTTGTCCTTGAAGATACTTCAAAGACAAGTGGTCCGTATGAATTACAAATTCCCTAGGCAGTAGATAATGACTCCATGTTTGCAATGATCTCATAAGAGCGTATAGCTCTTTGTCATATGTGGAGTAATTCAAGGTTGCTCCACTTAACCTTTCGCTAAAGAAGGCGATGGGACGGCCTTCTTGGTGCAAGACAGCGCATGTTACCAACACCCGCGTAATTAAGCTAATTACGTATTTAAGTTTAATTACCGGATTTTCGATAATTTCTGTTTTGGGACTCGTCTTGCATGTTTGGTAATTGTGGATTTGATTTGGTGATTTTTGGGGCAACCCGGGGCGAATTTAGAATTTGTTACGCGGGTGCTCGTAATTACCGGGAGTTAAAATTCAGAGTGACTCGGGACTTATAAATGTATAAGAAAAATGTGTTTTATAGGTTTTAATATGTCTCGAGTAATTGGTTAAATTTTTGTTCTTATTGGAGTAAGTTTTGTAAAAGTTGCATTTTCGGTGGCGAAAATGCGCTTTTGTTTGTGTGTGAGTTATTGGAAAATTGGTAATTTTGGAAGAAAAGGAGATGTTGGGCGGATGGGAGAGATGGGAGAAGGGACATGTGTCCCTTCTTGGTTGAAGGAGAAATAAAAAGGAAGGGATTTTTGGAGAATTGTTTGTGTATTTATGTAATATTACATAAATGTGAATAAGTAAAGAAATGGAAATTGGTATTTTGGTAGGAAATGAGGGATGGGGCGGATGAGAGAGGGAGGAGATTGGACATGTGTCCACTTGTGAGTGAAGAAGGAAAAGAAAAGAAATGATTTTGGAAGAAAATATATGTATTTATGAGAATAATACATATATATATGGGAAAAGGATTTTAAGTGGTCAACATTTTCAACTTCTTCTTCTCCACTTGCGTATCTCTCTCTCCCTCACTTCTCTTGCATCCGCCATTATTGGAGAGCTTGAGCTCACAACTCTTTTCCGTCATTTCGAGACCAAACATCGAGATAAACCACTTAAATCGTTCATTGGGTTGTATAGATCGATAATCTGAAGTCTGTTTTGGAAGAATCAGTGTATTTTGCAAGTTAGGAGCATTTGAATTTTGGAGTGAATAGTGTCATATGCTCCTTTGTTTGATTTTTCGGTTCCTAAGCGTTCTCGGCACTTCTGGTGCATGTTTGATAACAGAGGCGTAGGAAGAAAGGCATCCGAGGTTGAGCTGATTCGCGTCTGAAAATTTGGGTGGAATTTTCGACGGAGGATTTAGCGAAAGGTAAGGATGTTTCTGTGTTCAGAATAGAATTCTGATTCCGATAGTGTATTTGGTTATGTTAGAAGGGGCTCGGTGTGAAAGCCGTTTTTCCCGGCCGAGTCTCGATTTTGGCGCCTTTGATAATGAATGATTCCGTGGATTCTGAATTGAAATTGTGTATCTGTGATTGATTGTGAACAGGGAGTTGCTTAGAAATTGGGCAGAAACTCTGCCGAAATTTCTACCGGGACCGTCGATCGAGAATTCGGATTTTGGACTACATTCGGAGGTAAGGGTTCAGTGTGAGTTTAGGAGTATAGCCTTGCGTAGTAAGCATACTCGGATATAGACTGAGGCTAGGTTTGGAAGAGGGGAGTGCCCCGATGATGCCGACCTAGTTCCTGGTATAGGCATTGTTGTGCAGGAACCGATTGGGATTCCGATATACCTACGATGGTTATCGATGATTCGTATTGATTGACCGATGGGGGTCGCTCCCCCGAGCTGGTACCATGCTCTACCTACCGATTGTGAGTTATGAGACGCATGGCCATTGCCGGTTAGACCGGGCAGATCTCACCATGGTCCATAACAATGTGCTTTACCGTTTTGATTGCTTTACCGTTTCGATTGTGTATTGATTGTTTTTGTTATTGACCGATTGCATTGCTTATGTTTGGTGTGTTGCATTTACTGTTTCGATTGAGTATTGATTGTGTTTGTGATTGACCAATTATGGTTTATGAGACGCATGGCAATGCCGGTTGGACCGGGGAAGATCTCGCCATGGTCCATAACACTGTGCTTAACCGTTTCGATTGTGAATTGACCGTGATTGTGACTGACCGATTGCATTGATTGAGCATAAGATTGATTGGTGAAATGCTTTGTGTATATCGTATTTGTTATGTTTCTGATTGCAGGTTCAGTGTATCGACTGTTATAGTAACTGCACAATGTTTATACCTGCTCCCTTACTAAGTTCTTTCGAGAACTTACCCTTATATTTACCGTTTCAGGAAAAGGAAAGGAAAAGCAAGTCGCCGAGTAGAGGCGAGGTTGCTTGTTTGAAAGGTTTTGGACTAGAGGAGCGGCGGCAGTTTTCACCTTAGCGCGGTTGGATTCCGCGAGACCGCCGACTTGGTTGGTTTCTTTTGTATTCGAACTTGGTTCTGCTCGTATATTGTCATAACATGCATGTTTAAATGCTGTAAGGTTTGGTTGTGTAAATGGTTTGGTTTGCATAAGTGTTTGAGTTCAGGTTCGGAACCGTTGGTTGTCGCGTTGAAATTTCAGGATTTGGGTTCAGTTGGAAGGTCGGGTGATCGCCAGGTGATCACCAACTCCAACACTTTGAAGTGTTGGTTTGCTGTTTTTTAGGTGATCACCAGGTGATCACCAACTCCAACACTTTGAATTGTTGATTTGCTATATTTTAGGTGATCACCAACTCCAACACTTTGAATTGTTGGTTTGCTGTTTTTTAGGTGATCACCAGGTGATCACCAACTCCAACACTTTGAATTGTTGGTTTGCTGTTTTTTAGGTGATCACCAGGTGATCACCAACTCCAACACTTTGACTTTGTTGACCGGCTGTTTTTTCGGTGACCACCCGGTGATCACCTAAATATGAAATTTTGCCCTTTTGATCCTCTAACTTCTCCTTTTGTTATATTTTGGCCCAACATGACTCGAAGTGCCAAATTTAGTAATTTTATGAGAAAAACAACCCCATTCGCATAGGTAAACATCTTGGGACTTAGTTGAGCATTAGTGCTATGGGTTAAGGAAATTTTGGGTGATCCCAAGGCGGTTGCCCTGTTGTTGGGGTTGTTATGTGATAAGGTTGTGAGTGAACCGTCACCCCCACCTTTCCCCTTTCCCCGGTTTGGTCTGTTCTCCGTGCGCTTCCGAGAGTGTGGGGTTTGTGGGCAGGGGTGGGGTGACAAGTTGGTATCAGAGCAGGTTTACCTAGTTGCGAATGGTTTATGTGATAGTAAGGGTGCATTTCATTGCATCATGCATGTACATATACTGAGCCAAGCTGGAATCTTCTTCTTTGCTAAGTTTTGATTGTTACCGTAATGTCGTGTTTATATTGATTCTCAGAAATGGTTTTTACCCGGGGAAGACCGGGAGTGAGTGAGCAAGAGAGGCGGGACGAAGGTCCCGAACCTCAACTGATAGTACGAGCGGCAGGGGGACGGGTACCACAAGTTTCCCCTGAGCTAGTGTGAGTTGTACTCGGTCTCCTTTGAATCGGGACATTAAGCCAGGAGTCCCGAGTTCGAGACCGGTGAAGGAAAAAATTCCACAACCGGGTGTGGAAAAGACCGTGAGTTGGGACACATGGCAATGCCGACGCATGGCGATGCCGGTTGGACTGGGGAAGATCTAGCCATGGTCAGGGAAGATCTCACCATGGTCTCTAATAGTGCGGGTCTTAGAACAGATCCGAGATAGTTTGGCACAGATATTGTCGGAACCGATAGACTCAAGGACAGTGCAACAACCTCAGGATGTAAGTGGAAGTGGAACGGGGCATCACGGACCCCATACTGTGACTGATAACAGCCCATCCTCATCGGAGGAAGAGGCTAGTACTGATGAAGAGCGGCGGCACCCAAGAGGTTGGAGGGTGCAACGAAGGATTGATTCAACTGCAAGACGGAGTCATAACGATCATGGCCCGTCTCAGGGAAGTGTTAGGGGTCGACGTCGTCGTCGACAATCTGAGGAAGCCGAAGGGTCACATCGACCCAAGAGGCAACGGGAAGAGAATGAGCGCCCTAGTAGGATGCTCGAACGATTCCAACGCCTGAACCCACCCCGTTTCAACGGAAAGGGTGGACTTGAGGCGGCGGAAGTCTGGTTTCAACGGATCGATTCCATGTTTGAAAGATTGGAATTCTCACCTACCGCAATGGTATCTTTGGCAACGTATAACTTGGATTACCGAGCTTGATATGGTGGCAAAGTGTGAGAAACAGCACCGAGCGGAGCAGTTCGCACGGGAGAGCTCGACATCTTGTTATGACGTGGAATGAGTTTACTCGATTGTTCCACGATCATTATGTGAGTGATGCTGTATGCAGGACTTGCGGCAGCACGCTTTGATAATTTAACTCGAGGGTATTACGAGCGTCTTTGGACTACGAGCACGAGTTTGACCGATTGGTTCGCTCGTCCCACAAGATCATGGGATAGAAGAGCAAAAGGTAAAGAGGTTTATCGAGAGGTTGCGACACTGATATTCGATTGGCACTTCGACCGTTGGATATCAAATATTATCGAGGAAGCAACACGAAGGCTCAATTGATTGAGCAAGAGGATGTTGAGAGTAGACTCATACCTCAGCAGACCGTTGGACGTGGAAGGGGTGTTGGTTTCCGTGGCTTCTCTCGAAATGCTGGGAGGGCACCCCATCCTAACCCGAGCGCTAGAGGGAACAGGGTAGCTTCACCCTCCACTACTGTTTGTTTGACCTAGCAACATTCTCACCCTGGCAGAGCATGCCATCGGGAGACAGGTCAATGTTTGGGATGTGGTTCATCGGACCACTGGATACGGGATTGTCCTCAGGCTGCACTGAGAAGGGAGGTCGGCCTTGGTTCGAGGCCTCCATTTGGGGTACCGCTGTTTCGACCGGGGGCACCACGAGGTGGTGCCAGGCAGCAATTTCCACGACCGCAAGCACCTCCTCCGCCACCGCAACCGAGAATGGGAAGAGTATTTCAGATTGAACGCGGGGAGGCAACTCAGCAAAAGGAAGGAGAGACGGCACGACAGGGTGCCCTTAAAGGTACCATACTGTTAAATAACATTCCTGCTACTGTATTGTTCGATACTGGTGCTTCTGTGTCTATAGTGGCTCAGAAATTTGTTATGGCTCAGCATTTATCTGTGAGTTCCATGCCACGCGTGGCTTTAGTTAAGACTGTAGGGAGCCAGTGGTTGCTCTCTAATGATATGGTTCGAGATTGTGTGATTGATTTGGGAAAACATCAGATTCTGAGTGATTTATTGGTTCTGGATATTTCGGGTTATGATGTGGTTTTGGGAATGGACTGGTTGGCTAAGAACGGAGTACAGATTGATTGTGGGAAGCGAGAGGTGACACTAGCTACCGTGAAGGTACTACTGTCCTCCGCTTCTTCTGAGCAGGGATCGGAAATGAGGAGTCTAGAATTGCAAATTCTAGATGAGTTTGAAGTGATTGATGAGAATGATTACTGTGGGTTGAACTCTTCGGAGATCAGGGATGTGATAGATCAGATATCGGTAGTAAGAGAGTTTCTGCAGGTATTTCCCGAAGATTTACCGGGAATGCCTCCGGAACGAGAAATTGGTTTCGAGATTTTGCATCAGCCGGGATCAGTACCCGTATCTGCTCCCCCTTACCGAATGGCTATCCCTGAAATGAATGAGCTTAAGAAGCAGTTGGATGAATTGCTTGCTAAAGGATTCAATCGGCCGAGCACGTCCCCGTGGGATGCTCCGGTGTTGTTTGTGAAAAAGAAGGATGGAACGTTACGACTGTGTATCGACTATCGCAAACTGAATGCGGTAACTGTGAAGAATAAATACCCCCTTCCACGGATTGATGATTTGTTTGATCAGCTGAAGGGGGCAAAGGTATTTTCGAAGATTGATTTGAGATCGGGGTATTTCCAGCTTCGAGTGAAAGAAGAGGATATCCCCAAAACAGCTTTCCGAACCCGGTATGGGCATTATGAGTATACCGTCATGCCATTTGGTTTGACGAATGCGCCTGCAGCGTTTATGGATATGATGAACCGAGTGTTCCGTCCATACCTGGGTCGGTTTGTTGTGGTTTTCATTGATGATATCTTGGTTTACTCCAAGAATGAAGGTGAACATCAGGATCACTTGCGAATTGTACTGAAGACTCTGGGTGATCATCAACTGTATGCCAAACTCTCCAAGTGTCAGTTTTGGATTAGGGAAGTGTCCTTTTTGGGGCACGTTATTGGAGAGAATGGTTTATCGGTAGATCCTGAAAAGATTAAGGCAGTAATGGACTGGGAGCAACCGACTACAGTACGAGAGATCAGGAGTTTCCTCGGACTGGCAGGTTATTATCGGAGGTTTTTATCTGGATGTTCGACTTTGGCCCTACCCCTTACTCAGCTTACGCAGAAGGGGCGAGCATTTGTATGGTCTGAGGCGTGTGAGCGCAACTTTCAGGAACTAAAGGACAGGCTGACTCATGCACCTATTCTGATATTGCCAGATCTGAGTGCAGCTTTTGCGATTTACACGGACGCTTCCAGGTCAGGTTTGGGTTGTGTACTGATGCAAGATCGGAACATGATAGCTTATGGGTCAAGGCAACTTCGACCGCGTGAGCGAAACTACCCGACTCACGATTTGGAATTGGCAGCGGTTATTTATGCACTCAAGCAATGGCGACACTATTTGCTGGGTAGGAAATTTCAAATCTTTACGGATCATAATAGTTTGAAATATTTGTTTACCCAGAAGGATTTGAATACGAGACAACGGAGGTGGCTTGAGTATATAAAGGACTACGATTGTAGTATTGAATATACCGCTGGTAAGGGGAATTTGGTAGCTGACGCACTGAGTCGGAAGTACACCGGCTTGGTGAAAGGTGGAGATCGGGATGGTGATGATGAAAAGAATGACCTAGTTTGTTTGTGGAGTTTGTGGGAGCATCGAGAACGGGAGCAATCACATCGTAACAATCCAAATGTAATGGCTGGACAAGGTACGAGACGCTCGAGTGTAGATGCGTCATTGAAGAAGTGTATCCTGGATCCGGTCGACGATTTACGCGTGAGATATACGAGATAGAACAGGATCTTTCATATAGAGAGGTGCTAGTGGCCATTTTAGGGCACGATGTGCGGAAGCTTCGTAGTAAGCTAATACCGATGATCAGAGTACAATGGTCTCACCATACCGACCGAGAGGTAACGTGGGAGGTCGAACAGGTTATACAAGATCGGTACCCCCAAGAGTACGAACGCCTTAAGATCGCATTGGAGGACCAAGGGTCTTAAGGGGGAGAATTGTTACCAACACCGATGCGTAATTAAGCTAATTACGTATTTAAGTTTAATTACCGGATTTTCGATAATTTCTGTTTTGGGACTCGTACTGCATGTTTGGTAATTGTGGATTTGATTTGGTGATTTCTGGGGCAACCCGGGACGAATTTAGAATTTGTTACGCGGGTGCGCGTAATTCCCGGGAGTTGCAATTCCGAGTGACTCGGGACTTATAAATGGATAAGAAAAATGTGTTTTATGGGTTTTAAGATGTCTCGAGTAATTGGTTAAAGTTTCGTTCTGATTGGAGTAAGTTTTGTAAAAAGTTGCATTTTCGGGCTAAGCGAAAATGCAGTTTTGTTTGTGTGTGAGTTATTGGAAAATTGGTAATTTTTGGAAGAAAAGGAGATGTTGGGCGGATGGGAGAGATGGGAGAAGGGACATGTGTCCCTTCTTGGTTGAAGGAGAAATAAAAAGGAAGGGATTTTTGGAGAATTGTTTGTGTATTTATGTAATATTACATAAATGTGAATAAGTAAAGAAATGGAAATTGGTATTTTGGTAGGAAATGAGGGATGGGGCGGATGAGAGAGGGAGGAGACTGGACATGTGTCCACTTGTGAGTGAAGAAGGAAAAGAAAAGAAATGATTTTGGAAGAAAATATATGTATTTATGAGAATAATACATATATATATGGGAAAAGGATTTTAAGTGGTCAACATTTTCAACTTCTTCTTCTCCACTTGCGTATCTCTCTCTCCTCACTTCTCTTGCATCCGCCATTATTGGAGAGATTGAGCTCACAACTGTTTTCCGTCAATTCGTGACCAAACTTCGAGGTAAACCACTTAAATCGTTCATTGGGTTGTATAGATCGATAATCTGAAGTCTGTTTTGGAAGAATCAGTGTATTTTGCAAGTTAGGAGCATTTGAATTTTTGAGTGAATAGTGTCATATGCTCCTTTGTTTGATTTTTCGGTTCCTAAGCGTTCTCGGCACTATCTGGTACATGTTTGATAACAGAACGTAGGAAGAAAGGCATCCGAGGTTGTGCCGATTCGCGTCTGAAAATTTGGGTGGAATTTTCGACGGAGGATTTAGCGAAAGGTAAGGATGTTTCGTGTTCGAATAGAATTCTGATTCCGATAGTGTATTTGGTTACATTAGAAGGGGCTCGGTGTGAAAGCCGTTTTCCTACCGAGCCTCGATTTTGGCGCCTTTGATAATGAATGATTCCGTGGATTCTGAATTGAAATTGTGTATCTGTGATTGATTGTGAACAGGATTTGCTTAGAAATTGGGCAGAAACTCGGCCGAAATTTCTACCGGGACCGTCGATCGAGAATTCGGATTTTGGACTACATTCGGAGGTAAGGGTTCAGTGTGAGTTTAGGAGTATAGCCTTGCGTAGTAAGCATACTCGGATATAGACTGAGGCTAGGTTTGGAAGAGGGGAGTGCCCCGATGATGCCGACCTAGTTCCTGGTATAGGCATTGTTGTGCAGGAACCGATTGGGATTCCGATATACCTACGATGGTTATCGATGATTCGTATTGATTGACCGATGGGGGTCGCTCCCCGAGCTAGTACCATGCTCTACCGACCGATTGTGAGTTATGAGACGCATGGCCATTGCCGGTTAGACCGGGGTAGATCTCGCCATGGTCCATAACAATGTGCTTTACCGTTTTGATTGCTTTACCGTTTCGATTGTGTATTGATTGTTTATGTGATTGACCGACTGCACTGCTTATATTTGATTGTGTTGCATTTACCGCTTCGATTGAGTATTGATTGTGTTTGTGATTGACCGATTATGGTTTATGAGACGCATGGCAATGCCGATTGGACCGGGAAGATCTCGCCATGGTCCATAACACCGTGCTTAACCGCTTCGATTGTGAATTGACCGTGATTGTGACTGACCGATTGCATTGATTGAGCATAAGATTGATTGGTGAAATGCTTTGTGTATATCATATTTGTTATGTTTCGATTGCGAGTTCGGTGTATCGATCATTATAGTAATCGCACAATATTTATACCTGCTCCCTTACTAAGTTCTTTCGAGAACTTACCCTTATATTTACCGTTTCAGGAAAAGGAAAGGAAAAGCAAGTCGCCGAGTAGAGGCGAGGTTGCTGGTTTGAAAGGTTTTAGACTAGAGGAGCAGCAGCAGCAGTTTCACCTTAGCGCGGTTGGATTCCGCGAGACCGCCGACCGGTTGGTTTCTTTTGTATTCCAAACTTGGTTCGCTCGTATATTGTCATAACATGCATGTTTCGTCTGTAAGGTTTGGTTGTGTAAATGGTTTGGTTTGCATAAGTGTTTGAGTTCAGGTTCGAACCGTTGGTTGTCGCGTTGAAATTTCAGGATTTGGGTTCGGTTGGAAGGTCGGGTGATCGCTGTGTGATCACCAACTCCAACACTTTGAATTGTTGGTTTGTTGTTTTTAGGTGATCACCGTGATCACCAACTCCAACACTTTGAATTGTTGGTTTGTTGTTTTTAGGTGATCACCAGTGATCACCAACTCCAACCCTTTGAATTATTGGTTTGTTGGTTTTTAGGTGATCACCGTGTGATCACCAACTCCAACACTTTGAATTTGTTGACCGGCTGTTTTTAGGTGACCACCCGGTGACCACCTAAATATGAAATTTTGCCCTTTTGATCCTCTAACTTCTCCTTTTGTTATATTTTGTCCCAAAATGACCCGAAGTGCCAAATTTAGTAATTTTATGAGAAAAACAACCTCATTCGCATAGGTAAACATTTTGGGTTATCCCAAGGGGCGGTTGCCCTGTTGTTGGGGTTGTTATGTGATAAGGTTGTGAGTGAACCGTCACCCCCACCTTTCCCCTTTCCCTGGTTTGGTCTGTTCTCCGTGCGCTTCCGCGAGTGTGGGGTTTGTGGGCAGGGGACGTGTTACGGTCACCCCCTTGAAAGCGGGTTGTAGACGCCTTCGGGTGACTTGGGGCTTGGTTTTGGCCTTAAGTGCATAAGGCCCCTTAGGCCATCGCGGTTACTTTTGGCGTTCGGGTCTTAGATCTCAACTCGCCTTCCGAGCTTTATCCGAGTATCATTTTGGCAAACCCTTTCCTATTTGAGGTCATGTGGGTCCCCCGAACACTTCCTCCGAAAATATGTTTCGGGGCCGGGGGGGTTGTCGGGATTGTCTCGGGATGTACAACGGGCTCGGTAGCGCTCCCGGGACCTCGGAATGAGAAACCGTTTGCATATTTGGAATCGTAGGAACGTCCCGGATCTTTTTACGCTATAAAATATTTTGGGGCGGGACGTTCGGTCCGGGCGACTCCCGGGGGCCGGGACGGGGATCCCGGGGCTTGGGATGGAATTTCTACGACGGCTCCAAGGTACGTTATGTTATATTTTAAGACGGATTTTATGGTTATTTTTGTGGAATTTTGGCGTGACGGGATTGTGGTCCAGGTCGATGTGTACGTACGTCGGGATTCGGTTGGGTTCAGCGAGCTCGGTAGGACACCCTGGAGCTGTAAATAAATATTTGAAACATGATTTATGAATGTTATGATATTCCGAGGATTTTGTCCAAGTTTCGTTCCAATTGGAGTCCGATAGTTGCGGTTGGGCCAAAATTGTAACTTTTGGAAGAGTTGGGGATTAAGGTTGTAATTTGGCCACAAAACTGCAATAATCAGAAAGGAAGAGAGCTGGAAGTCGGCTGGAAGGGTTAGAGATAAGGGACGCTTGGCTTTATTTGGTTAAGTATGGAAAAGAGGTAGAAAAAGAAGAAAATATATAAAGGAAGAGATAATTCTTTTTCATCACCTTTCTTCTTCTTCTTCTTCTTCCTCTCTTCCTTGGCGCCATGACTACTGTTCATCAAGCTCCATGTTTTTCAATTCTTGGCTGAAATCAACAAGAAATTGGATTCTTTAAGTGGTAAGTTTCCTCCCCTCACCTCTTTTCAACTTGGAAACAAGAATTGGTGTGAAAAAGAGAAGTAATTTCGAAAATTGGTGTTTGTTCTTAGCTACTAGTTAGGATGATTCTCTTGCTTCCAAATTCAAGTATGTTGATCTTGGGATGGAGAGGAGTAAGAATCTATGGTTGGATTTTGGAAAAACATCTTGGAGAATAAGAACATATTTTGGCGAAATTATTGGTGATTTTCTAAAATGGTGTATGTTTGTCTTCTTGAATCATGCTCTTAGTATGTTGTTCCTAGCATGATCTTAAGGCATTCTATGGTTTCAATTTGGTGGAAAATTGGTTGAGTAGAAAAACCCCAAATTGGGTGAATAGTGCAATTAGGGTTTATGTTGATTTTGGTTGATTTAAGTGTAATTGGTTAGCATTCTTGGTTAAGAAGTGTAATTGATGGTTGGAATGAATGTTTGGTAGCTTGAATGGATTGATTTGGAAGTTGGGTGAAAATATGGAAAAGGGCCGAATTGAAGAAATGAATCTTTCTCTATGTTGGTGTTGTATTTTGGTTAAATTGGATGGTAATTTGGTATCGGGGTTGAATTTAGGTGCGGTATGGTGTTTGAAATGTTGTTTTCGGGTAAGAAATGGAAAAGTTACCTTTATGCGGGTTTACCGGGAAAATGTCGGAAATGAAGGGTTTAAAGGTTGGAATGTGTTCGTGGGTGTTAGAATAACAAGGTTCTAGCTCGGTTCGTAAAACCGAGCTTTCTGTGGATTTTTGCGGGAAAGTGCGGGATTGTGCGGGTTTGGTTTCTGGGGGTGTATTTTGACGTGTTTTGATTGGTTTGTGGTTGTTCAGCTTGATTATGCCTTTGTGGAGCAGTGTGGGACCATCAGAGTTGAATTTGCACTTTTCGAGCCGGGAGCCGGGATTTCCCGGGAGTTGTGCTGCGGGCGGTGTTTTCGAGGTAATGGCTCAACTTTCCTTGTTATGCATTATGGTATGGGACATTATGCATACTAGGTTTAGTTGAGGCAGGATTTCGGGTTGAGGACGGTGGTCTGATGATCCCGGGACTTGTCACATGGTAGGATACATGTTTGTATCTTGTTCTGCTTCAAGGCCCGGATGGTCTTGGAGGCCACGGGTTATATTTCTGTTCTGCTCATCCGCACTAGGTGCCGATGTTCTGGTTATACTTTATTGGTATATTCTGTCATTTGCATATGCATTATGATATATTCTGTGTACATCCGTTCTGGGGACGCATGGCGATGCCGACGCATGGCGATGCCGGTTGGACCGGGGAAGATCTAGCCATGGTCGGGGAAGATCTAGCCATGGTCCGTGACTTATGAGGTTTGGTGATACTTCTGTTCTGTGTGTCCGCACTGGAGGGTGCCGACACTTTATGTATATCCGCACCGGGAGTGCCGGTATACTTCTGTGACCCTACGACAGTTTGGGGATCGCGACCCCAGCCGGTACCGTGCTTCTGTTCTGTATATTCTGACCTCTTAGAGAGGGCTGTCGTACAGTGGTCGGCGGTTGGACCGCATGTGATGGGTTCTGTTTCATCTCTGACTTTGCATACATGCATATGTATATATTTGTGCTTGTGTTCGTTCTGTTTTGCAGGTTTGGTTCAGCGGTTCTTGTACAAACTGTATTCTACCTTAGCCCTTACTGGGTCCTCCCGAGGACTCACCCCTTATTTGTTTACCACCTTTCAGGCCGATCTGATAAGCAGCCGGCGGAGTAGATTTCCGCGGTGCTTTAGTGGTTTTGGGATATTCAGGTATTTCTCGCTCCATTTTTGGAACCTTGGTTGGTTTTGGTTAAGGGGTAGTCTCGATTGAGGCTGTGGTTGGTGTTTCATACTTTGGTGCGGAAACCTCTTGCGATAGCAGTTTTCTGATTCCGCACAAGGTATAGTTAGATTTTTGTTTGATGGCTCTGTAGTTGTAGTTGCATGCATGTATAACGAATCATGGATTTATATGATGGATATATTAGATGTTTTCTGATTTTGAACTGTCTTCTGAGCCGAGGGCGGAGCCCCGACTTGCCTATATTGTATGTACTGGTTTTGAGATGGAAATGGTTTCTGTGATTCGGTGTTCTGTTGCTATGCGGATTTTCCATGAACTGCACATTTGTATACTTGCCGTATTTTGAGCGTTGTAGGTTGCGGGTCATAGAACGACCATTCCGTTACTGCGGGCCAGGTCATGTAACCGCGCTCTCCGCCGTGGGTTCCGTTTTCGTACGTCGCGGCTGGGCCCGCCTCCGCAACCGGGCGGGGTGGTCGTGACAAGTTGGTATCAGAGCAGGTCGGGTCAAAGTGACCCAAGAGGTAAAGTATGGTCAGTTCATCATGGGTCGTGGAAGGCAAGTATGCAAGTCCAGGAGTGGACTCTTGGAGGAGTCATGCCAGTTCATGGGTAAGTTCTGTAAGAGATGACTTCGAAGTGCGAGCCACTGGTTTGCATCTCATTCTGGGGCAGTTCGGTACGGAACCTGATCAACTCCTTATTTGAACCATTTCGGAATGTGTGTGGAGCAGCGGGCGGTTCTTTGAGGCATTCTGGAAGGTGTGGGGTACTTTGGGGTGGATTTTGGATGTTGGGAGGTGCGGAGGTCGAGTGCGGGCTTGCGACAAAATCTGGGTACCTTAAGGTTTTGGTTGATATATGTTGTGATTCTTTGATATGAACATGATCTGATTCTGTGCTTAAGTGCTGATATTTGGTTTTGGGATTCTGAAAAGAATCTATGCATCATGCATTGCATTACACTACAGAGCCTTAGAATACTGCTGCTAGCTTTAGTAGAGAGAGATAGAGTTAACTGTTTGGAGTTATATGATTTCGGGTTGGATTGGTTTCAGGTATGGTTAACACACGCCGACGATGTGAGCGAGAACCGGAGGGTGGGGACCGGGATCCCACACCTCCGAGGGCTAGGAGACGGGGTCAGGGGAACCTCAGACTTGAACAACCACACTCACCCCCCGAGTGTTCAGCAGTCTGAGAGTGTTCAGCAGTCAGAGGGACCCCTTCCTGATGTGCTACGAGTTACGAGGCGTGTACAGCGATTGCTGGGTACTATTCTGCCAGCCCAGCAGGTTCAGGGTCGACAGCAGGCCCGGGGAGGTCCGGTCAGACCACAGCAGAGGCATTCTGACCGAGAGGTGGGCAGCAGCCACCTCAGTGTCCAGAGTCAGCGGGAGAGTGACTCTGAAGAGGATGAGAGCCGTGATACGGAGATTTCTCGTCGATCTCATCAGCGACGGGAAGAGCAGAGGTACCACTCAGATGAGGTCAGACTCCTAGAGCGGTTTCAGCGATTGAACCCCCCGAGGTTCAACGGCAGAGGTGGACCAGAGGCAGCAGAGGCTTGGTTTGCGGGAGTTGATAAACTCCTGGGGAGACTACACCTTCCATCAGAGGTGATGGTCTCGCTGGCTACATTTAATCTGCAGGATGGTGCAGACCACTGGTGGAGGAGTTTACAGAGCCGGTTGAGAGCTGAGGCAGCACGAGAGGGTGGACAGGATCCAGATCTGACCTGGGAGCAGTTTGCTTACTATTTCCACCGGCAGTTTATCGGAGATGCGGTCCGGGATCTCCGACAGTCACAGTTCGATGACTTGGAGCAGGGGACTCGGACCGTAGCAGAGTATGAGCGGGAGTTCGACCGATTGGTCCGGTACGTACCGCAGTATTACGGTATGGAGCAGGAGAAGGCCAAGCGGTTCATTCGCCGCTTGCGTCCTGAGTACAGGTGGGCTTTGAGGCCCCTGGATATCGCGTCATACCATGAGGCCGTGCAGAAGGCCCAACTCCTCGAGCAGGAGGAGGTCGAGAGTCGGTATCTACCACACCGATCTCGAGACAGAGACAGGGAGAGAGGTTCTGTGCAGCAGAGTTCGTCAAAATTTATGGAGAGGGCGAGCAGGTCTGGGCAGAGTAGCAGGGGCAGTATGGTGACTCCAGTAACGCAGACTTGTGCAGGTTGTGGTGGGCAGCACCCCGGTCGGCCATGTTTCAGGCAGACGGGGCAGTGTCTGCGATGTGGGGCAGATGATCATTGGATACGGGATTGCCCTTTGACGCGGGGACAGGAGTCTGGTAGTGGTTCACGCCCTCAGACTCGGTTCCAGCCCAACGCACCCAGGGGCGCATATTCCAGCAGGGCGGGCCGAGACCACAGCGACAGTTACCACTTCAGTCATCCCCTCCGCCACAGCAATCCAGGGCTGGGCGTGTTTTTCAGATTGAGCAGAGAGGCATCAGGCAGGAGCAAGCTGGGTCTGGAACTCACCAGAGGGATCACAGTGAGGATCAGGGTCAGATGGACGCGGATGAACACCGCGAATGATTACACCACCTCAGTTGCAAATAAACATTTTTGGGATCTGGGGTTTGAGGTCAGTATCAGGGTTTAGCAAGGTAGCATCTGCTCAGGGAACTGTCAGGATTAGTAGAAAAAGGAAGAACTGGTATAAGGGTTATCGTTTTCTGTAAGAGTCTGTTAGCTGGATAACATGTAAATTAGAGTTACTTTCCAGAATGTTTTCCGTATATATGCTTTTATGTTGGTATGTATTGGAAGTTTGTTAAGTATAACTTCGATACTGTCTGGGGTTGTCGGGTAGAAATACCGGCAACTGACTCGGGGCGCAACAAGATGCACCCGGAGGGTGGGATGCCGCTGAGAGGCTCTGGATGGTAGTCTAAACTACCACTCCCGCCGCACCAGTCACGGTGGTTCGATTATGCTTAGTAAGGAGAGTATATATATGCATATTTTGGTTGGTAGCGACATCTGCATGGTTCAGATTACTCTTGGAGGACCAAGAGTTCTAAGGGGGGGAGAATGTTACGGTCACCCTGAACGGGTTGCGATTCGGGTGACTTGGGGCTTCGGTTTTGGCCTGCGTAACCGGGCTTTTGGCGTTCAGACGGCTCCCGAGCCTTATCCGAGTATCATTTTGGCAAACCCTTTCATATTTGAGGTCGTGTGGGTCCCCCGAACATTTCCGCCGAAAATATTTTTCGGGGACGGGGGGTTGTCGGGGTTGTCTCGGGACGTACAGCGGGCTCGGTAGCGCTCCCGGGACCTTGGAATGAGAAACCGTTTGCATATTTGGAATCGTGGGAACGTTCCAGATCGTTTTACAGAGTATAATATTTTGGGTGGGGACGTTCGGTCCCGGGCGACTCCCGGGGCTCGGGACGAGAATCCCGGGGCTCGGGATGGAATTTCTCCGACGGCTCCAGGGTAAGTTATGTTATATTTTAAGACGGATTTTATGGTTATTTTTGTGGAATTTTGGCGTGACGGGATTGTGGTCCAGGTCGATGTGTACGTACGTCGGGATTCGATTGGGTTCAGCGAGCTCGGTAGGACACCCTGGAGTTGTAAATAAATATTTGAAACATGATTTATGAATGTTATGATATTCCGAGGATTGTGTCCAAGTTTCGTTCCAATTGGAGTCTGATAGTTGCGGTTGGGCCAAAATTGTAACTTTTGGAAGAGTTGGGGATTAAGGTTGTAATTTGGCCACAAAACTGCAATAATCAGAAAGGAAGAGAGCTGGAAGTCGGCTGGAAGGGTTAGAGGATAGGGGACACTTGGCTTTATTTGGTTAAGTATGGAAAAGAGGTAGGAAAAGAAGAAAATATATAAAGGAAGAGATAATTCTTTTTCATCATTTTTCTTCTTCTTCTTCTTCTTCCTCTCTTCCTTGGCGCCATGACTACTGTTCATCAAGCTCCATGTTCTTCAAATCTTGGCTGAAATCAACAAGAAATTGGGTTCTTTAAGTGGTAAGTTTCCTCCCTTTCTCTCTTTTCAAGTTAGAAACAAGATTGGTTGGAAAAAGAGAGGGATTTATGGATTTGGTGTTTGTTCTTAGCTACTAGTTAGGATGATTCTCTTGCTTCCAAATTCAAGTATGTTGATCTTGGGATGGAGAGGAGTAAGAATCTATGGTTGGATTTTGGAAAAACATCTTGGAGAATAAGAACATATTTTGGCGAAATTATTGGTGATTTTCTAAAATGGTGTATGTTTGTGTTCTTGAATCATGCTCTTAGTATGTTGTTCCTAGCATGATTCTAAGGCATTCTATGGTTTCAATTTGGTGGAAAATTGGTTGAGTAGAAAAACCCCAAATTGGGTGAATAGTGCAATTAGGGTTTATGTTGATTTTGGTTGATTTAAGTGTAATTGGTTAGCATTCTTGGTTAAGAAGTGTAATTGATGGTTGGAATGAATGTTTGGTAGCTTGAATGGATTGATTTGGAAGTTGGGTGAAAATATGGAAAAGGGCCGAATTGAAGAAATGAATCTTTCTCTATGTTGGTGTTGTATTTTGGTTAAATTGGATGGTAATTTGGTATCGGGGTTGAATTTAGGTGCGGTATGGTGTTTGAAATGTTGTTTTCGGGTAAGAAATGGAAAAGTTACCTTTATGCGAGTTTACCGAGAAAATGTCGGAGATGAAGGGTTTAAAGGTTGGAATGTGTTTGTGGGTGTTAGAATAACAAGGTTCTAGCTCGGTTCGTAAATTCGAGCTTTCTGTGGATTTTTGCGGGAAAGTGCGGGATTGTGCGGGTTTGGTTTCTGGGGGTGTATTTTGACGTGGTTTGATTGGTTTGGGGTTGTTCAGCTTGATTCTGCCTTTGTGGAGCAGTGTGGGACCATCAGAGTTGAATTTGCACTTTTCGAGCCGGGAGCCGGGATTTCCGGGAGTTGTGCTGCGGGCGGTGTTTTCGAGGTAAGGGCTCAACTTTCCTTGTTATGCATTCTGGTATGGGACATTATGCATACTGGGTTTAGTTGAGGCAGGATTCCGGGTTGAGGACGGTGGTCTGATGATCCCGGGACTTGTCACATGGTAGGATACATGTTTGTATCTTGTTCTGCTTCAAGGCCCGGATGGTCTTGGAGGCCACGGGTTATATTTTTGTTCTGCTCATCCGGACTAGGTGCCGATGTTCCGGTGATATTTTATTGATATATTCTGTCATTTGCATTTGCATTATAATATATATATATATATATATATATATATATACTTTATACTTTTTCTACCTCGTTTTTGTGCACTCTCAACTAAGAGGCAATTAAGTAAACATATACAAACATCTTACATTCACCTTAATCTCCGTATATCTATCTTTCGGGACGCATGGCGATGCCGATGCATGGCGATGCCGGTTGGACCGGGGAAGATCTAGCCATGGTCGGGGAAGATCTAGCCATGGTCCGTGACCTATGAGGTTTGTGGTGTCCGCACTGAGGGTGCCGACACTTTATGTATATCCGCACCGGGAGTGCCGATATACCTCTGTGACCCTACGACAGTTTGGGGATCGCGACCCCAGCCGGTACCGTGCTTCTGTTCTGTTCTGTATATTCTGACCTCTTAGAGAGGGCTGTCGTACAGTGGTCAGCGGTTGGACCGCATGTGATGGGTTCTGTTCCACCTCTGACTTTACATACATGCATATGTATATATATATATTTGTGCTTGTGTTCGTTCTGTTTTGCAGGTTTGGTTCAGCGGTTCTTGTACAAACTGTATTCTACCTTAGCCCTTACTGGGTCCTCCCGAGGACTCACCCCTTATTTGTTTACCACCTTTCAGGCTGATCTGATAAGCAACCGGCGGAATAGAGATCCGCGGTGCTTTAGTTGTTTTGGGATATTCGTAGTCTCGGTTGAGGCTGTGGTTGGTGTTTCATACTTTGGTTCGGACAGTTCATAGTTGACTAACTCTTCTCTCTCTCTTTGGTTTTGGTTAGCAAAGGGCAGCAAGAAGAGTACCGCGTGCGAAATCTCCCGGGAGAGAGCAATTCTCCGATTCCGCACTAGGTATTTTTAGGCTTTAGTTTTGATGGCTCTGTAGTTGTAGCTGCATGCATGTACAGTGGTTCATGAGTTTGCATATGGTATATACTCTGGTTATATTCTGATTTTGAACTGTCTTCTGAGTCGAGGGCGGAGCCCCGACTTGCCTACATTGTATATACTGGTTTACTATGGAGATAGTTTCTGTGATTCTGTATTCTGTGCTATGCGTGATTTTCCATGAACTGCGCGTTTGTATACTTGCCGTATTTTGAGCATTGTAGGTTTCGCTTCCGCACGCCGCGGCCGGCCTCGCCTCCGCAACCGGGCGGGGTGGTCGTGACACTTCGCCCCTTACAGGCCTTCGCCGCCGCTTGCTCAACTTGGTCACCCGGCATTAGGCAGCCAATAAGAAGGTCAAGACGAGCCCGAGTGATCTTCACCAGATTTGTACGCCAAACATTCCACGACAAGTGAATCTTCTAAGACGGTTTGCTGAGATCTTCATCATCACAGCCGCCTTATCTCCTGAAATCTGTCCGACTTGTCGGCCTTGTCTCACACTGTCCAAGGCTTCAACCGGGTGAGGCTCTTCTCCTGGCATCACTCTATAAATAGGGTGATGTCCACCCTAAATTGGGTAAGCTACTACACGCCCCCCCACTCCTCTCTTGCAACTTCTGAGTATTCTCTTTATCTTACAGATTACTCATAACAAGCATGCTTGGAGCCTCAAGAACACCATCATCATCAACCACTCAACTGAGATTCCAGTGCCCGCCTCGTGTACGAGATTATCACTCCTCTTGTGATCTACCCCACTCAAATGCTACATTTTTCTTAGCGAGCTCATGCATGGGGCGGCGATGGAAGAGAAATCCTTAACAACTCTCCTATAAAAACTAGCAAGTCCTAGAAAGGATCTTACTTCAGCTTAATGAGTTAGGAGTAGGCCATTCTCGGATTGCACTAATTTTACTTTCATCTACTCGACACCCTTCGCACCCACTACATACCCCGGAAAGTTAACTTCGTGGGATGCGAAGACACACTTCTCAAACTTAGCATATAATGTTTCTAATCTCGGTGTCAAGGACTTGCCTCAAATGCTCAACATGCTCCTTATGGGTTTTAGAATAAACAAGTATGTCATCAAAGTAGACTACCACAAATTTTCCGATTAACCGTCTCAAGACATGATTCATTAAACGCATGAAAGTACTAGGTGCGTTTGATAACCCGAAGGGCATAACATTCCATTCATATAAACCAATTTTGGTTTTGAAAGCTGTTTTCCACTCATCACCTTTATTCATTCGAATTTGGTGATAGCCACTTCTAAAGTCAATTTTTGAAAACACACATGCACCACTCAATTCGTCTAACATGTCATCAAGTCTAGGTATAGGGTGGCGATACTTTACAGTGATAGAGTTGATGGGGCGGCAGTCCATGCACATGCGCCAAGTGCCATCGCTCTTTGGCACGAGTATAACTGGCACCGCACAGGGAGACAGGCTCTCGCGGATGAATCCCTTGTCCAAAGAATCCTTGTACTTGCGATTGGATCTCTTTGGATTCTTGAGGGTTTGTCCGGTAGGCGGCCTTGTTGGGTAAAGGCGCACCGGAAGGTGTCGATTTGATGCTCTATGCCGCGATAGGGGGAAGGGTTCGCGGCTCATCGAATACTTCGCCGAATTCCTTCAGGACTTCCCGCACATAAAAAGGGAGAGAAGATACATGGTCAAGTGTTAACATGCAATGAGTTGGAATCATGAGAAAACAAGTTTTGTTTCCAAGAATTGCTCTTTTGAAATCCCTTTCTTTGGCTATGGGAGGGATGCACTCGTGTTTTCTTGCTTGCTCACTCATGGTGTTTCCCATTAATGCACACTCTTTTCTTTCGCTCAAGGTTCCTTGAATCTTCTCACTATTTTCTCTCTTCTCTCTGCCCTCGCTCTTTCTTTTTCTCTCGGCCTGACTTGCCAGGTGAAGTTGATCTTGGTGAGCTTGGGTTGGTGTGAGGGAAGCAAGGTGTAAGGTTTCTGAGATGGGTGAGGGCATATTTGTTGGTCTTGCCATAGTGTATGGCCTCCTTGTCGTACTGCCAAGGTCTTCCCAAGAGAATGTGGGTGGCCTGCATTCGCACCACATCATAGATGATAGAATCCTCGTATTTGCCGATCTTTATCGGTAGTTCAACTTGTTTAACAACCTTCACAAAGGTCCTATCATCAACCCACTGAAGTTGGTACGGTTTGGGATGAGCGACGGTGTGAAGAACCAGCTCAGCGACCATGTCTTCACTGGTTGCATTGACACAGCTCCCGCTATCGATTATGAGACTACACAGGGTCCCATTCACCATAGCTCTTGATTGGAACAAATTTTCCCGCTGAGTGCTCTCAGTGATACTTGGGGAGCTTTGCAGAACCCTCTTGGTGACTAAGATTAGTCCGTTCATAGGCACCTCTCCCTCTTCTACCTCACTCTCAGGCTCATGTGATTCAGGAGGGGCCTCTCCCTCATCTTCGCTAGACAACTCCCCATTGGACCGAATGATCATGGCCCTTCTGTTGGGGCAGTCCCTTGCATAATGGCCCTTACCCAAACACTTAAAACATTCGATGCTTCTTGTCTGGTGAGGGGCATCATAAGTGCTGGTCGGGTTTCGCCGAGAGTGTGATGGGGCCTCGCGTTGGGGTAAGTTTGGTGAGGGGGTGGCATCGCCGCGGGAGATGTGCGGGATAATAGGAGTTCCCTTCTTCTTGATTGCTTCTCCACCCGGATAGCCTTGTGCACCAGATCTTGGTAGTCCCGGTAGTCACACAGCTCAACTGTCTTGGCGATGTCCTCTCTTAAGCCATATAAAAATCTGGCTAGCTTAGCTTCATCATCCTCCTTGACGTTGGCCCTCATCAAAGCTCTTTCGAGGTCCTTTTGGTATTCTTCTACGCTGCGATGACCTTGAATGAGGCGTTGTAACCTCTGGGCACAATCTCTGTCATAGTAGCTTGGCACAAACCGACTCTTCATGGCCCGTTTGAGATCTTCCCAAGTGGTGATGGGGCGACCGCGGACCCTTGCCCTCTCGTGATGCTCTTGCTCCCACCAGGTGAGGGCATAGTCGTGAAATTTTATGACCACGAGCTTCAATGCGATCGCATCGGTGTATCCCATCATATCAATTATTCGCTCAGTCTTAGCCATCCACGTGAAATACTCTTCAGGATCACTGGAGCCGTAGAAGGGTGGTATCTGAAGCTTTAAATTGGCGAGGGCTTGCTAATCTTGGGCTTGCGCCCTGCCTCCAAGGTTTTGGTTGAAACCTCGATGGACACGTCCTCGCTCTGCTTCTTCTTCTTCTTCGAGATCCCTTTCGAGATAAGCTCTGGCTTGAGCTCTATCTGGAAAAACCCTTCTTTTTGTTGGTTTTGGCGGTGGCTCCGCATAATACTCCTGTTCATCACTGTCCAGAACGTCAACACCATGGTCTACTCTCGTAGAAGGGGTGGGACGGCTGTGAGGGGTGGCTTGTGGCCTCGCCGACGCCGGATCGAAGGTGGTATGAGTGACTCCGCCTTGAGCCCGCGATGCATGGGCATCATCGGGGCTTGCGAGCTCTCCGGTTGCTTTCCTTGGGAAATCTCTACCCTTGTGAGTCGCTCATTTATAGTGACGAAACCATCTCAGAAAGAAAGTGCAGTTAGGAAAATATCCTCACCACTCCCTGAGTGTTTCACTCTCTCTCGTGTTTCTCACAACGGTTATAGCGATGTTATCACTTCGGCTGTTCCTCTTAAGGCTTTCACAAGCTCTCTAAACTTGATACCGATTTCGACCTTAGATCAAAGATGAACACGCAAAGAGATACAAGCAATAACTCTAGTAAAACTGCAACTTGAAATCCAAAAATGTCTAGTTACTTGAAACTAGTCTCGTTTGAGATGTTAGGGTTGAGTTGGGGGTTGAAAGAAGTCGGTTGGGATATTAGAAAAGGCTTTTCACACTCACAAACACTTTTGGTTTAAATCTAGAAACGACTTTCAGATCAAAAGCACTGTTCACTTGTGTTTTGTCAAGAACACGAAGAACACTCAAGAACTTTTTCCAGAACACATAAACTTGCGCAACACTTCTCTTTCTTCTAACACTTTCCTCTGCGCTTTTGTACCGCAAAACAATTCTTTTCTTCTTTTAAACTCGAAAATGCTTGACTTAAACAAACACACTTTCAAACAACTCTTTCGGTTTCAACTGGGATCATTAATCGAGATTTCTTCAAGCGTAAGAAAGAAAACAAAGGTTTTGCTTGAAGAAAAGTAAACAAATAAAACGATACCTCCAAAGAAGCGCTTTGGCTCTAATACCACTTGATATGATCACGGGTAATGTGGGTTGTGATTAACGCTTACGGATCTACCTTGGCGGATGCGAACGCGGATAACGAACAAACGAAGAATAGATTTCGGCCACGCGAACCTCCTCACTACGAGGTGAGCCAATGCGCGTGATATTGCCTGGGAATGAAGACGGGATCTAGCACCTCTTGACTACAAGGTCAAGCAATACTAGATATTATGTTTGGATCCTCTTGCATGGATCACTAGGGAAATGGAAGTGCAAGAAAAGAGAACACAAAAGCCAATAGTCTCATTTGGGAGAGTTTCGCTGAATTTGATTAATTCAATATTATGTTCTAGGTTACAATGGTGGCTGCCACTAGCTTAAATAGTGAAAGGAAGTGTAAGAAGCAAAGTGGCTATTTCGTGCATGTGTGCAGAAAGCATAAAGTGCTTTTGCATGCATGCGGCGAAAAGTTTCCAAAAAGGTGAAAAGGTAAGGCTAGCCTAAAAGTGTTCAAATGTCCTTTGCATGTAAAGTGGATATTTGTCTTCCCAAGCATTTGCAGAGAAAGGACGCCTTGTGTCGGGCTTGGTCGGTCAGCTGGCTAAGTATGGAGGCTTCGCAGGATGCCTTCGCCAGGGGCCTTCGCGAGTATGCCTTCACCGGGCGCCTTCGCAAGAATGCCTTGCCCTGGGGCCTTTGCGGGGCCGCTTTCGCCTAGGATAGTTGCGGGGGCGCCTTCGCCTGGGGCCTTCGCCTGAGTCAAGTGTCCGCGCATCAAAGCTCCGCTGCTCCCTTTCTCAAGGATGCTTATGCTCAAGGCTCCAAAGGGCTTCGCATATTCTTCATCCAATGCGATGCCGAGATGGCGAAGCTGTAAGGCCCGCGCTCGCGATTCCTCTTGATTGTCTTGCGCCATGAGCCTCATGAAAGCGTTGAGACCCGCTTGAACTTGTTTCAGCCGGGACCTGGTCATGGCCGCCAAGGCCTTGGAGTGGATCTGGGGATGCGCGCGCTTAAGGTTGCGGATCTCCTTGAGCTTGTGGATTCTTCGGGCGATGTCCACATCAGTTGTGTAATTCCGTTGAGTCGTGTCAAGCGTCTTGCTTGCATAATAAATGATGTTGAAAATTTTGTCCCTTCGTTGACCCAACGCAGCCCAAACGGCATAGTCACTGGCGTCACACATAATCTCAAACGGTTGTGACCAATCGGGAGCTACAACAATAGGAGTTGTGACCAACTTCTCTTTCAATACCTCAAATGCCTTCATACATTTATCATCAAATTTGAAAGGCACATCTTTCTCCAAAAGGTTGCAAAGAGGTTTGTTAACCTTGGAAAAATCCTTGATAAATCTCCGGTAAAAACCGCATGCCCCAGAAAACTGCGGATTCCTTTTACATTAGATGGAGGTAGAAGTTTCTCAATCGTGGCAATCTTGGCTCGATCCACCTCAATACCCTGTCTTGAAATCTTTTGTCCCAACACAATTCCCTCTTTTACCATGAAGTGGCACTTTTCCCAATTAAGAACGAGATTAGTTTCGATAGCCTGGTTCCTTTACGGACCGGGCTTCCAGATACTTGAATGGTGGAGGAGTGATCAAAATGACGATCTTGAGCTCCGAGTAATCTGCAAGGCGTAAAACGGAATACTCAGGAGCAGAGAGAGGAGTGGAGGTGTGTAGATAGTGTGTACCTTTCCCAAGACATCCTTTTATACGAGGCGTTGAGGTGGCGGTTGTCCCGTGATTGAGTAGTGGAGTGCTTCCCCACGTTCGAGTTGTGGAAGACTGGGGATGTAATGGAGAACGTGGGTAGGTCGTGGGAACGACCGCTTCTGCTTTCCTTCCCGGTTTGTGACGTTGCTAAGTGAGGGGTGGCGAAGACCAAGAGATGCGAAGACCTTGACTGGCGAAGACCAAGAGATGCGAAGACCTTGTGTTACGGTCACCCCGAGCGGTCGTGACTCGGGTAACCCGAGGTTCCGGTTTGGCCTGCGGTCACGGTTTTGGGTGGTCGATGGCTCCCGAGGCTTATCTCGAGCACTATTTTTGGGAATCCTTTGGGTTTTGACGTAGTGTGGGTCCCTGACATTTTCGCTTAAATATTTTTCGGGGCCGTGGGGTTGTCTCGGGGACGCATAACGGGCTCGGTAGCGCTCCCGGACCTCGTAATGGGAAATTGTTTGCAGATATGGAATCGTGGGAATGTCCTCGCATCTTTTTACGGAGTATATTTTCTCGCGACGAGACGCTCGGTCCTCGGACGGAATCCCGGGGCTCGGGATGAAAATTTGCCGACGGCTTCGGTGTAAAGTATGTTATATTTTGGGACGGATTTTATGGTAATATTTGTGAAATTTTGGCATGGCGGGATTTGGATTTGGGTTAGCACGTCGGGATCTGCTCGGGTTCAGCGGGCCCGGTAGGACACTTTGGATGGGTAATTGATCATGTGAAAGATGTTTTGTGTATGATATGGGATTCCGAGGGTTGTGTTCAGTTTTTGTTCCATTTGGAGGTTGGAAACTGCGGTTGGGCTAAAATTGCGGTTGGGCCCGACCATGGCTAGATCTTCCCCGGTCGCGCCGGCATTCTCCATGCATCCAACAGACATCATAAATCACGGACCATGGCTAGATCTTCCCCGACCATGGCTAGATCTTCCCTGGTCCAACCGGCATTCGCCATGCATCCACACACGTAATGTAACTCGCGCACCGATACTCCTACCATGGGACTAGCCTTGGGGCTCCACTATCCCGATCTAAGACCGAAGTCAGAGACCGAGGCCCAAGACTTGCCTCAACCATCCTACATTATACTAATATAGGTAGGTCGAACCCTTACCTCGAATCGAAAGCAACCGCAGCCGTAGAGGGTAGCAGCCAAGCACCAACACACCAATCTTCTTCCTTATCCAACCTCAAACCTTGCTTCACATATCACCTAAACATTTTCACACACTTTCCACATTACTCTTTTATTGAACACAACAAAATCCATTGACAATTGGACCTCACTCCAAGACTTAAAGTTGCTCAAAAACATTGTCTAAACATGCTTGAAGCCTTAAACCACACAAAACACATGCTTCCACAATCCACCAAAAATCCGGATGAACATTGCCTTAGGTATATAATCGGAGCATATTTGGACAATGTTCCAATTATCAATATTGCTCTAAACATACCCAATAACAACAATTTGGATTGAATTCAACAAAACAACACACTTCAATTCTCCACCTTAAACCCTATGAGTTTTCTCTTAGCTCATAGATTAAGCCATTGTTGGACCTTTCACCAAGTATTAATGTTGTTCCAAAACTACCCAACAACACTAATTTGAGGTCAATTTAACATTCCCCCAAAATTCGCTTCATCCTAGGTCATGAACCCTAAATCCAAATTCCTCAATTCATGCTCAATTCGTGTTATAAAGTGTGTTTCTATCCCTAATCCAACATAGAAACACTACAACTAACTCAATTGAATCAAGAAATCACGAAAATTCGAACCTCACAATTTGGGCAATTTCCCAAATTCATCCACAAAGTGTTGTTGAAGTGAAACCTTTGTTGATTCGTTGTTCTTATAGTGATTCCCGCACGAATCCTCCGTTTCCACGCACCAAAGAGTCCAAAATCACTTGGATAGGAGCAAAACCGAGTTGGGAGAGAGTTGGGAGTATTTTCGGAGTTGAAGTCGCGAAACTGAGGTTGAAGACGCGTTGCTCGACTTAAATAGCCGGCCCAGGCGACGGTCAGGCGACCCGATTCCCCAATCAGGCGATCGCCTGACCCCTGAAGAACACCAGTACAGGTGCCCAGGCGGAAACCGGGCGACCCGCTTTGCTCAAGCGGGCGATCGCCTGGTCCAGAAATATTCGAAACAGGCGTCGGGCGAAATCCAGGCGACCCGATGCCAAAATCACGCGAACGCACGGACACAGCAGACCCTCCTTCACTAAAATAATTATTAAAACTTGTACAGAAGTCCAAACGAAGATCCGAAAATTCTGGTTAAACTAGACACTCGGGGCTACGCTCACAAAAATATTCATGTGCAAACTGATTTCCAATTGCAAGCCGTATTTAATACCAAATGACCTAAAATTAATGTCTTCTCCAATACACTCCTTTTACTTCTGTTCTTGATCAACCTTGCGGCGAACCTTTACCAAATTACGTTATACCACTCTCACACTACAATANGAATTTGAAATGAACACTTAAANACATACTTAGTAATTAAACATACCTTCAAAGTCTCTTTCCAATCCCAAATGGTGAATTGTCGATCACCGGTTGATTTCCACCGGAAATTGTTGCCGGAAAAAGATGGGGTGTAACATCCTCCCCCCCTTAAGACTCTTGGTCCTCCAAGAGTTCCTTTAGCCGCTCATATTCTTGGGGGTAGCGATCAATCATATCCTTCTCCGTCTCCCAGGTTGCCTCTTTGTCAGAATGGTGCGACCATTGCACTTTCACCATGGGTATTAATTTGCTTCTCAATTTGCGAGTATCCTTCGCTAACAGAGCAATTGGCACTTCTTTATAAGACAAGTCAGGTTCCAATTGCACTTCCTCAACTGGAATCGTTTGCGTCGGATCCATGATACACTTTTTGAGCATGCTTACATGAAACACATTATGCACAGCTGATAAGCTCTCCGGTAGTGCCAAACGATAAGCTACCTTTCCAATTCTTTCTAAAATATCGAATGGGCCAATATACCTCGGAGCTAACTTTCCTTTCCGACCAAATCTCATTATTCCCTTCATTGGTGCCACCTTCAACCATTCTTTGTCACCGACTTCAAATTCCAAGTCGCGACGCCTTTTGTTCACAGAGGCTGTGGTTCTATCATTTGCCGCTTTCAATCTTGCCTGAATTGTTTTGATCTTTTATGTGGTCTCTTCAATCAACTCCGGACCAAGTTCAATCTTATCTCGACGGTTCGGACCAACAGTGAGGTGTCCTACATCTCCGTCCATAAAGAGCCTCGTAAGGTGCCATCTTGATTGTACTCTGGTAACTGTTGTTATACGAGAACTCTATGAGCGGTAGATGTTGATCCCAATCGCCTCCGAAATCAATCGCACAGCTCCTCAAAGATGTCCTCAAGTACTGTATCACCCTCTCGGATTGCCCATCAGTTTGTGGGTGATACGCGGTACTAAGGTGCAACCGGGTACCAAAAGCTCGATGGTAAGCATTCCTGAAATGGGCTGTAAACCTTGGATCCCGGTCTGAAACTATAGAATCCGGTACACCGTGCAACCGCACGATCTCTTTAATGTAGAGTCGTGCTAACTTGTCCAACGGGTCGGTGACTTTAATGGGCAAGAAATGCGCACACTTAGTCAAACGGTCCACAATTACCCAAATGGCATCATGACGTGCTCTCGTAGTGGGTAATCCGGTAAGAAAATCCATAGTCACGTTTCCCCACTTACGAACTGGGATAGGTAACGTCTGAAGTGTGCCCGCGGGTTTCGATGTTCAACCTTTACTGTTGGCAAGTGGTGCACTTTGCCACGCACTCAAAGAATACGACTCCTCATACCGGCTACCAAAAGTGTGACCTCAAATCGTGATACATCTTTTCACCGCCCGAATGAAAACTTAAACTGTTATTATGAGCTTGATCCAAAATCTCATCTCTAAGAGCCACATCATTCGGCACGTACAAACGTCCCTTGAAGTATAGCAATCCTTGCCTATACTCAAAGAATGGACGCAATGCTCCTTTAGCTTCTCCAAAAACCTGTTTCAAACTCGATCTTTCATCTGAAATTCTTGGATCCTGTCGATCCAAGAAGACTGAACTCTCAACACAAATACCGCTCCCGCTCCTCGTAGCTGCCAACGGTGCCACAAGGCGATCAGTCCGTATGCTCTGCTCGGTTTCTGTGTTCTCCACCTCTAACTATCCCGGTGTATGCCCCGCTCAAGGCGTCTGCCACCGTATTCCCTTTACTGCGGTGTACTCGATACTACGGTCGTAGTCTTTCATGTACTCGAGCCACCTTCTTTGGCGCATATTCAGATCTTTCTGCGTGAACAAGTACTTCAAGCTCTTATGATCTGTAAAGATTTGAAATTTGTTTCCCAACAAATAATGCCGCCACCGCTTGAGTGCATACATAACCGCAGCAAGCTCCAAATCATGAGTGGGATAGTTTTCCTCATGTGGTCGCAATCGTCGCGACCCATAAGCAATTACCGCTGGTTTTGCATAAGCACACACCCTGCACTGTTCGTGAGGCGTCGGTATAAATGACATAAGGTTGAGACGGGTCGTAGAACCAGAATCGGTGCTGTGTCAATCTACACTTGAGCTCTTGAAAGCTCTTCTCACATTCATCCGACCATACAAACGCCTTACCCTTCTTTGTCAGTTGTGTGAGTGGAGAGGCAAGAACCGAGAAGGCTGGTACGAACTTACGATAGTAGCCAGCTAACCCGAGAAAACTACGGATATCCTTTACTCGATCGGGGTTGCCTCCACTCTGTCTGACCTTGACCTTCTCCGGGTCGACAGAAATTCCGTTCTCATTAATGATATGCCCGAGAAATGCTACCTCGCGCAACCAGAAATCACACTTCGAAAACTTTGCATACAGTTGGTTGTTAGACAAAGTTTCCAAGGCAATTCTCAAGTGCTCTTGGTGTGCATCCTCATCCAGAGAATAGATGAGTATATCATCAATGAAGACAACAATAAAATTGTCCAAGTAGGGACGAAAAACCTCATTCATCAAATTCATGAAAGCTGCCGGGGCATTTGTCAGCCCAAAAGGCATGACAAAGGTGTACTCATAGTGACCATACCGCCCGCGAAAAGCGCTGAATGTCCTCCTCCTTCACACGCATTTGGAAATAACCCGATCGGAGATCAATCTTTGAGAACACTTTAGCTCCTCTGAGCTGATCGATCAGATCGTCAATCCGTGGTATAGGATATTTGTTATTATCTGTCAACGCATTCAACCTTCTTTAATCAATACAGATTCTAATTGTTACATCCTTCTTCTTATCAAATAACACCGGGCTCCCCACGGTGATCTCGCTCGGTCGGATAAACCCCTTATCCAACAACTCATCCAATCGCTTCTTCAATTCCTTCATCTCAACTATCGGCATGCGATACGGAGGAATGGAGATAGGTGTAGCTCCGGTCTGTAACACTATCTCAAAACCACCTCCCGCTCGGGTGGCATACCTGCAACTCTTCGTGAAACACTGCGGAAAGTATCTAACAATCGGAATTTTATCAAGTTCCATCCGCGTACTGCATCATTGAGTCCAAAGTACTCGCCTTCTTCATCCACTGTGTAATTTCTCCATTACCCGAAGCTCCATGCTATTCTCGAACAATCTCTACATCGAGGGGGAACAAGTGGTAATACTTGATCCGACACCACCAACCTGTCGCCAAGACACAATCTATCCGTATGGAATGCTCCGAGAGCCAATCCATACCTTAATCACATCATAATGTGATGTATCCAACACCAACAAATCGGAAGAAATCTGTCGCTCACCAACAGCTAACATGCAACCCTTGATAAGCTCATTATCGAGCAGACATCGACTCCCGGTTCGTGCATCAGAATACTTGAGACAGATGAGTCACGGTGAAGTTGCAAAGACTTTGCACACTTCGTGACACTATAGAAATCGAAGCACCTATGTCAAAAGAGCACGAACGGAAATACCATTCAAAAACACCATACCTGCTAGTGCTCCTTTCGAACCGCATCACCACGCTCAATCAAACACTCGTCCCTCGCCTTGCCTCTTGGTGCGGCGGCGGCGGGCTCAGTAGTGGTGGCCGCATCTGCGGTGGTCGGGGTCATGGTCCAAACCGAGGAACACCACGCCCACGAGGAGCATAACTCAAACCCTTGTGGCCTTGCAATTCCCCGAGTCGCCATCAAAGGAGAATCTCGATCATGTGGTCGGTAGACCCACATCGGTAACACATACCCTTCTCCCTATAACAAACCGGGCCGGTGTGGCTCCGGTCACATGTCCGATGCACCAAGGCTCTGCTACCTTTGCCTTCCCCTTGCCCTTATCCTTCGATCCAAGCCCACTAGAGTTACCGCCGGTTCTGCGGTGTTGTGCAGGTCCACCACGTCCGGATCCTCTAACTCCACCAATGACAATCCCCGTAGATCTCGGTGGCTGTGTCACCGAAGCCGTATCCAAGTCCTCGTTCTCAATCTTCGTGCTTTCGCACAGCCTCATGGTACCTATCAATGTTCAACGGTACCAAGTACTTCCCGATGTCATGCTTCAACCCTCTCATGAATCTCTTTGCCTTGGCCTCCTCACCGGTGTTGTAATGAGGCACATAACGCACCAAGCGCTCAAACTCGTGCCCATATTCCGCAAATGCCTTGCTTCCCGAGTCAAGGTATCAAACTCCGATTGCCGCCTATCTGCCGCGGCATAACCAATCCACTTCTCATGAAACAAGTGAGAAAATTCGTCCCACGTCATACCCGGGTCCTTCAACTTCCTACGCACAAAGTCGGCCTTCCGAGTGGCCATAGTGGTCTCCCACCACCATATGCCCGATCACGCAAATAAAAGGTAGCCAAAGACACCATCTCATTTGCCGGGAAACCAAGTCTGCCAAGCAACCGGTCCATGTCCCGATACCACGTCTCCGCCGAATCCATTCCACCCTTGCCCGAAAACGGGTGGTTTGAAGCGCTCAAACCGCTCCATCAAAGAAAGCTTATCGAGCTGGTCGCACTATCGATTTGAGCCGCTGGGCTCTCGGTATCTCAACAACAGAATCGGGCCTAGCCCGCACTCTCCTCGACGGGCTGTGGGTCGACTTCCGCACCTAGATTCAGATTCCTCTCTTCGTATCCACATGCTCTTCAAATTGCACATCATCCGCCTCAACGTCCTCCTCATGAGCTCGATAGCTAGGATCGGTCGATCTCGCCGCAGAGGGCTGAGAACTCATAACATGTGTACTTCCTTGCTCTTCAACTCCTGTTCCTGCCCACATGTTATTGAGCAAGATGAGCCATTTGCCCCAACACTTGGGCCATCTGCTCCGGATCAGGTCTCAAATGCGGCTGAGCGGGTGCCGCTTCTTCGCCGAGGTCTCCTCGACCTCTACCTCTTCCTCTATTCACATCCCGAGCAGGATTTCCTCCTCTGCTTCATCATTCAACGCTCGAGTCCGTCGAGTGTTGACCATTTACTGAAATTCCAGAACATAAAGGGTTCACTTAACGGTTAGCATTACCTACATCGGTTATCCTACCAGATATTTAGCATGAATGCATTGCATGATGCAATTCAATTCTCAAAATTACTTATCCAAAACAATCCCTTATAACCCGTGGTACTGCCTAGGAATAACACACTTCTCACTCGGCATCCACCGTCTGTTTTTAACGAGAGAGGTAATTTAAATTACCATCATGCACCTTACGGCATCTCATCCCCTAGGCACCTCTTGTAGCACCCAGAGTCAATTCTGCGGTGTCCTACGCAGCAACCACAGAGAGTACCAAGTCACAAACTACCGGTGCTAAAGAAATCATCTCTTGGTTGTTCTCAAGTGCGCTTAGACAAACCGCCACTGTTCCACTTACCATTCCAACATGGTTCTTGTGACGAGGTGGCCGGTCTCATCACACAACCATACCGGAATCGATCGACCGACCAAGGCTGTCGGTCCTAACACACCTCGACCCAACCAATTAACCACGCTCGATACCAAATTGTCACCACCACCCCGTCGACACCTTCCGGACCCGGCGGAAGCGGTCGCCGGCCGGTGGGCGGTGGTGAGCAAGGTGGGACCGGATAGCGCAGCTAATGTGAGAGTATTTCGCGGGCCTTTAACTAACCCCTTAGGTCCCTTTCTAACAACAGATCAAACATAACCATTCATGCACAGAAACAGATCACCACAACAGAAACAATGGGCTCCGCCCATAAGCAGAATATCAGAAGCAGGATATCAAAATCAGATTATCAAAAAGGAAGTCTGTTCTTTCACTACCGAACAGAGGCTTCCGCACAGATCAACATACTCATTCAATCAGCTCAGAGCAGAACGCATATAAATACATAACCATAATCAAACTCAGATGAATGTACGAGATCTAATGATAACATGCTATCATAATACTACATGCCAACAGAGTATCATGCTACAGAGCTATCTACAGCAGAAGATGCAACCGTACAAAAGTCGGGCGTCGGATAAAGAAACCGACGAGGAACCCGAAGTCTAAGTCCAGATGCTGCTAAACCCTCAAAAATAGCAAACCAGACAGCCTTGCGAGATCCTACTCCGCGGCCCCGAATCCTTATCTCCCGAAAAATGTTAAGTAAGGAGTGAGTTTTCTTAAAGAAAAACCCGGTAAGAGCTTAGGCAAGAGTAACGATGTTCTTCCGACAAACCTGCAAAGACAGATCGGAGCGAGATATACATACAGATAGCAATATACGTATCAAAACATATACGTAAATAAATGATGTGCGATGTGTGCACAACCTCCGAATGTAACGGTTCATGGCTAGTTCTTCCCCGACCATGGCTAGATCTTCCCCGCACCGGCATTCGCCATGCGTCGGCATTCGCCATGCACCCAAACCCGTATGTCACGGACCATGGCTAGGTCTTCCCGACCATGGCTAGATCTTCCCGGTCGTGCCGGCATTCGCCATGCGTCGGCATTCTCCATGCATCCAACAGACATCATAAATCACGGACCATGGCTAGATCTTCCCCGACCATGGCTAGATCTTCCCCGGTCCAACCGGCATTCGCCATGCATCCACACACAGAACAGAACCTGCGCACCGATACTCCTACCATGGGACTAGCCTTGGGGCTCCACTATCCCGATCTAAGACCGAAGTCAGAGACCGAGGCCCAAGACTTGCCTCAACCATCCTACATTATACTAATATAGGTAGGTCGAACCCTTACCTCGAATCGAAAGCAACCGCAGCCGTAGAGGGTAGCAGCCAAGCACCAACACACCAATCTTCTTCCTTATCCAACCTCAAACCTTGCTTCACATATCACCTAAACATTTTCACACACTTTCCACATTACTCTTTTATTGAACACAACAAAATCCATTGACAATTGGACCTCACTCCAAGACTTAAAGTTGCTCAAAAACATTGTCTAAACATGCTTGAAACCTTAAACCACACAAAACACATGCTTCCACAATCCACCAAAAATCCGGATGAACATTGCCTTAGGTATATAATCGGAGCATATTTGGACAATGTTCCAATTATCAATATTGCTCTAAACATACCCAATAACAACAATTTGGATTGAATTCAACAAAACAACACACTTCAATTCTCCACCTTAAACCCTATGAGTTTTCTCTTAGCTCATAGATTAAGCCATTGTTGGACCTTTCACCAAGTATTAATGTTGTTCCAAAACTACCCAACAACACTAATTTGAGGTCAATTTAACATTCCCCCAAAATTCGTTCATCCTAGGTCATGAACCCTAAATCCGAAATTCCTCAATTCATGCTCAATTCGTGTTATAAAGTGTGTTTCTATCCCTAATCCAACATAGAAACACTACAACTAACTCAATTGAATCAAGAAATCACGAAAATTCGAACCTCACAATTTGGGCAATTTCCCAAATTCATCCACAAAGTGTTGTTGAAGTGAAACCTTTGTTGATTCGTTGTTCTTATAGTGATTCCCGCACGAATCCTCCGTTTCCACGCACCAAAGAGTCCAAAATCACTTGGATAGGAGCAAAACCGAGTTGGGAGAGAGTTGGGAGTATTTTCGGAGTTGAAGTCGTGAAACTGAGGTTGAAGACGCGTTGCTTGACTTAAATAGCCGGCCCAGCAACGGTCGAGCGACCGATTCCCCAATCAGCGATCGCGACCCAAGAACACCAAGACAGGTGCCCAGGCGGAAACCGGGCGACCCGTTTGCTCAAGCGGGCGATCGCCTGGTCCAGAAATATTCAAACAGGCGTCCGGGCGAAATCCAGGGCGACCCGATGCCTTAATCAAAGGCGATCGCCTGGACACAGCAGACTCTCCTTCACTAAAACAATTATTAAAAATTGTACAGAAGTCCAAACGAAGATCCGAAAAATTCTGGTTAAACTAGACACTCGGGGCTACGCTCACAAAACTATTCATGCGCAAACGGATTTCCAATTGCAAGCCGTATTTAATACAAAATGACCTAAAATTACTGTCTTCTCCAATACACTCCTTTTACTTCTGTTCTTGATCAACCTTGCGGCGAACCTTTACCAAATTACGTTATACCACTCCCACACTACAATATGAATTTGAAATGAACAATTAAACTCATACTTAGTAATTAAACATACCTTCAAAGTCTCTTTCCAATCCCAAATGGTGAATTGTCGATCACCGGTTGATTTCCACCGGAAATTGTTGCCGGAAAAAGATGGGGTGTAACAGAGGAGCATTACGCTCACCATGGGATGAGCTCTCCCGGTAGAGTGAACTGACGCTCTATGGTTTGCGGCGGCAGCGGGGGGATTTCTCCTCCCACGGCCGTTCTGACGACTTGCGCTCCTCGTGGTAGGCATGGCTTCTGTTCTTAGTGGTTTTCTTCCTGGGATTGCTTATGTTTCCCACAGACGGCGCCAATCTGATAGCCTGGTTCCTTTACGGGACTGGGCTTCCAGATACTTGAATGGTGGAGGAGTGATAGAAGCAGCGATCTTGAGCTCCAGAGTAACTGCAAGATGTAAAATGGAATACTCGGGAGCGAAAGAGCGGTGGAGGTGTGTAGATAGGGTGTACCTTTCCCAAGCCATCCTTTTATAGGAGGCATTGAGGTGGCAGATTGTCCCGTGATTGGAGTAGTGGAGTGCTTCCCCACGTTCGAGTTGTGGAAGATTGGGGATGTAATGGAGAACGTGGGTAGGTCGTGGGGACGACCGCTTCGCTTCCTTCCCGATGCAGTGACGTTGCTAAGTGATGGGTGGCGAAGACCGGGAGATGTGAAGATCTTGTCTCGGCGAAGCCGAGATGCGAATCCGCGAGGTCTGGCGAAGCCAGCAGCGGCAGCCCTCACAGTAACGCTTTCGCGCGATGTGGTGGCATCGCAATGTACTTCCTTGGTTGCTGCGACGATGACGCGAGGGGCGAGATGTGAGGGGCATTTACTTGGGTAGTGTACCAGTTTCGACATCTTTGTAAAAAAAGAGAGAGGTTGTACAAACAAATATCATATGAATCACCAAAGATCGAGAAATCATTCATAACCACTTCCATGAACTTTTCAATCATATCAGAAAAAATAGCAAACATGCATCGTTGAAAAGTTGCAGGAGCATTACATAAACCAAAGGGCATCCTCCTAAATGCATATGTACCACAATGACTAGTGAAGGTGGTTTTCTCTTGGTCCTCCGGTGCAATTGAAATTTGGTGATATCCCGAGTACCCATCTAAAAAGCAATAGAATTCATGTCCCGCAATTCTATCTAGCATTTGATCAATAAATGGTAAGGGAAAATGATCTTTCCGGGTTGCTTTGTTTACCTTACGGTAATCAATGCATACCTTCCATCCCGTGACAGTTTTTGTAGCAATGATCTCAACATTATCACCTTTCACAATAGTCATTCCCCCTAACTTGGGAACAACTTGGGTCGGACTAACCCAAGAACTATCTGAAATCGGATAGATGATACCCGCCTTTAACCATTTTTTTATTTCATTTTCTACAACCTCTTTCATGGTTAGGTTCAATCTACGTTGGGGTTGGACGGATGGAGTATAAGATTCTTCCATCAAAATTTTGTGGGTCACAATCGAGGGACTAATACCCTTAATATCCGATATGGTCCACCCCAAAGTCGATTTATGTTTCCTTAGCACATCAAGCAATTTCTTTTCCTCCCATTCACTCAAAGAAGATGAAACAATTACCGGAACTTCAAAATTTTCACCAAGAAATGCATACTTCAAATGGTCCGGTAAAGGTTTCAATTCTATCTTAGGCATAGATGGTTCAATTGCATCAACCAAATTCACATCTAAAATATCAACAACTTCAACATTTGAGCTATTTTCCAAATTTTCTAAGACATTCTCACATTGAATTTTTTTCACATGACACGTTCAAAGAATCAACATGGGTTGCATCATCATTCACAACATCCAAATCAACATCCTCATCAAGATATTCAACCGAGTTATATCCATCCATATTCATATCACAAGAAGTTTTTAAATCATGCAATTCATGAAAACCTACACATGATGAATAATCATTCAGTGGAAGAATAGAGGAGAGAAATTCTACCACACACGGATCCACGATGTATATCCGGTGGAAAGTGGGAAAATCATCATGTTGCTTCATTGTCTTTATGATGTTGAAGACTACCTCTTCATCACCCAAGGTCAATGCAACTTCACCATCCTTAACATTGATGATTGCGCCTCTGGTTGCAAGAAATGGTCTCTCGAGTATGACTGGGACTTCCCGATCTTCTTCCATATCTAAAACAACGAAATCCACCAGGAAAATAAATTTGTCCATTTTGACAAGCACACCCTCAATACCCTTAGAGTAGGTGATGGACCTATTCGCTAATTACAAACATATAGTGGATGGCTTAACCTCTCCAATTCCCAACCGATTGAATATGGACAATGGCATCAAGTTTATGCTAGCACCTAAATCACAAAGCACTTTGTCAAATCATGAATTTCCAATTTTGCAAGGAATTGTAAAACTACCCGGATCCGCTAATTTTTGTGGTAATTTCCTTTGCAAATCAACACTACATTTCTCCGATAGGTACACAGTTTCAAAATCCCCAAATTTCTTCTTATTTGACAAAACATCTTTGAAATTTTTTGCATAATTAGGCACTTGGTCAATAGCATCAAGCAAAGGAATGTTAATTTCTAATTTCTTAAGAACATCTAAGAATTTAGAAAATTTCTCATTGACCTTTTTCTTTTGAAATTTTTAAGGATTCGGGAGGGAGGATACAATATTTGGAAGTGGTAGTTGTTGTGTTGGAACCACCACTTTGGGTTGGAGCTCTTCCTCCTCCAGGATGCTTTCCATCTTCCTTTTTTCTTTATCTTGAGCCACTTTCTTGCTCACATCCTCAATGACAATTGGTTTTTCAAGTACTACCTCTTCACTTCCCTTCCTTTCCGTAAGTTCTTTTCCACTCCTTAATTGGATTGCCTTGCAATGATCCTTGGGATTTACTTCCGTGTTGCTTGGAAATTCCCTCTTGGTCATTTGGGCCATTTGAGCGGTGAGTTGTGCGAGTTGTCTCTTCATTTCATCATTATCCCGCTTCAATTGTTCATTATCCTTTTCAAGCCTTGTCACTCGATCCGTAGATGCTTGACCTTCCTCATATTGATTCCGCCTCTCAAAAGGTGGTTTATAAGGTGGAGGACTTGGTGCACCCATGTTATCTTGTGTATGAAAGTTACCTTGAGGTTGGTAATTACCTTGATAGTTCCCTTGGTTGTTGTAATTCCTTGGGTAATTACCTTGAGAGGAATAATTTCCTTGAGCATTTGGTCGATGTTGACCACCTTATTGTGGTTGACGATATCCAACATTGCATTGACACACAAAGTGGACTTGAGTCGCGATTCCGGTTCATGTTCATAATACTCAACATTCTCCACATGAGCATCTTGCCTTTGATTTGGTAGCATTTTGGACATCATGTTAGCCATGGCAGACATTTGAGCTTGCAATTGAGTAAATTGATCCACTGCAATAGTACCTCTTCGTCCCCCGGCTCTCTCCGATGGCCATTGAGAACTATTAGAAGCCATATCATCTAATAGACTTCTTGCATCTTGAGCAGTGTTTTTCATCAAAGTACCATCAGCTGCGGCATCGACTATGGTTCGGGTTTGTCCAGTTAAACCATTGTAGAACATTTCCACTTCAACCCAATCTTGAAAACCATGATGTGGGCACTTTCGAAGAAGTTCCTTGTACCTCTCCCATGCTTCATGTAAAGACTCAAAGTCATTTTGGTGAAAGTTACTAATTTCGGACCGAAGCTTGAAGGCTTTTGATGAGGGAATCCAAGTCAAGGACCATTCAAGCCAAGTTCCAAGGCCTTTGCACAACATAGGAGCACCCATGACAAGGTCCAAGATAAAGAAGATGAAGGAGGCCCTCACCTTGTTCATGCGTACCATGGCCGAAACTCAAGAGCAAGAGAAGGAGTTGCAAATGGCTACAAGGAGGTTTGAAGATTTGGGGCTCAAAGGGGTGCTGCAAGGAGAAGACTTGGGAGGCAAGCCTTGGGGTGTATACACCCTACACCTAAGGGAAGAGTTAACCTATGGTTCGAGCACACTTGGCACCCAAACCCACGGATTGGTGCCAACCGGACAGCAGCTTCACCAAGCCATATCTTCCTCGTCCGGAGTCCAAATGAGGCCAATCAGGGGTCCATTCTGTAGTTCAGGAAGAGAGGAAGCCAATGCCACCGGTCTCAAGTCATTTGGACAACTACAGCCTTCTGTGCAAGCGAAACAAGTTCAGTGCCCAATCAGCCTACATGGCAGCCGTACCGTCGAGTTGGCGCCTACAGGGCAGCCACTTTCCATGGCTCTAACTTCCTCGTCCGAGCTCCAAATTGGTCGTTTCAAGACACCATTTTGTATTTCAGGAAGAGAGCTAACCAATGGAAGTGGTTTCACTCAATTTGGAGCACCACAGCGTTCTGGAGAGGTTTTGCAAGATCAGAACACAAGCAGCCAAGGAAGTGATGTCATTGTACCGGATTCGACACCTCCTCCTCCAAGTGGCGCCTCTCAGCCGTTTTGGCCACCATGGGGAGCTCCAAGTCACCTCTCCAACTCATATACAATCTGATGGAACCCTGAGAAGTGTACTTACCTTTCATTTATTGCTGATTTTGGATTGTAACTAAGGTTAGCTAGGGTGTGGGACGGTTTTGCCCTAATTGGACCTCTTAAACGTTTTTAGTTGTAGGGTTAGTTACTAAACATTACAGGTCATCCTAGGAGTAATCTAGACCCTTGGATGAATCTGCAAGTAGGGAACCCTAGACTAAAAGGGGCGAAAATCACTCAGCCTCCTTAGATCACATTTGAAGCTTTCAAAGAAGAACCTTTGACAAAAGCTTGTGCTCTCAACTTCTACCTCCCATCTCCAGCTCTTGGGGCTTGATCCAAGCCTCAAGGTTCATCTCTAGTGTTGTCACTCCACCGTAGGTGAAGGTGCTAGAGCCATATCACACCCTACTCCACCAAAAACCCTTGTTGTCGGCGCCTTGGTGTGACCGGCGGTGAGGGTTGGAGTGCATCGACTATCCGCCCCATTTTGCAAGTCCATTGGAGCTAGATCCTTGACCTAGGATCCCCACACATCTGGGAGAGGTCATATCAGCTTTCCCGGGTGGAAAGAATTTAACTAGAAACCGTTGGGCAACTTCATTCCATGTAGTCATCATCTCGGAATTAGTAGAAACCAACCATGCTTTAGCTTTGTCTCTCAATGAAAAATTGAAGAGTGTGAGTCTGATAACATCTTGAGTAATTCCTTCTATCTTGATTGTATCACACAATTCTTGAAAACTCACAAGATGGTGATTCGGGTCTTCACTTGGTAATCCACTATCCGGGCTTGTACATTTGGACGAGCAATGCCATGATAATTTTCAGCAATTACTGGCTGGAAGTGATCCCGAATTGGCATGTCAGCTTGCGTCTCCTCGTTGTCATTGTTGACATTGCTGTTGTTGTTGGCATTGTTTTCAACTGCATCCAACATTTGACGAAATTCAGCATTCTCTCTTTGAAGTCTCAAAAGTTCTTGTCTTGCTTCCTCGGCCATTTGTCTTTGTTTTCGGTAATCTCTTTCCGCTCTTGTGATGTCCGAGTGGTATAGAAATTCAGACCCTCTTTGGGTTCAGGGCATACACAAGAGTCAAAGTACCTTCGAGTGAAGAAAAATTCAAGAAAACAAGTGAATCAACTAGCTAACTAAGAAACACAAAGAAAAGACAAGTCCCCGGCAACGGCGCCAAAAACTTGACAGTGACTCACTGTAAGTGTACGGTGGTCGCAAGTAATAAAATCCGGGAGTACCGAGTCAAACCATAGTGACTTTTAATTCTAAGTGTTCCAAATACTAGCTAATTCTAAATTAAAAGGACTAAAATGATCGAATTAGACTAAATGGAGATGGATGCAATTAATTAACTGATTAACGAAGTTATCTCCTAGGAATTTTTGCTCCACTTGGATCATGGGTACATGGATTATAATTTGGCTCATAAACATTCATGGATATTGTTCGGATTTATGTAAGAAAATCTATTGGGTCTAAACCTCTCTCTCAAGAGTATTTAGAGATAAGTTAGCCACAATGTCTTGTGTCCTAACTTATTATGAATTAATCAATTTTCCTCTTAGGTTAATTATGAACTCTCGTCCTATAATTAACCTAACATGCATTTCTCTACGGTCTAGCATAATTAGCTTATGTCTAAGTCTAATCATACCAAGATTAATCCTCTATCAAGGTATTTCGTCAATAAATTTAGAGAGATGCAAACACAAATCATTAAACAATATCCATTAATAAAAAATATCACATACCCATTATACAAGCTTCACTAATTCCTAAGAGACAATAGGAAATTAGCTACTTATCATAATGAAAAGCATAAATAGAGAGTAATAGAGGAAACCCATGCTCCGGAGTGAATATGAGTGTAGGATGAACAAATCTCCAATGAAGGTGAAGCAAGGTGAATCAACTAAATCTGAGCCTAGAAATAGATTCTCCTCAGAAAATTGATGAAAACCCTATCTCCAATAAAAAAAAGTATGAAGAGATGGAGCTTGGGTGCTTCTAGGTTGAAAATGGAGATGAAGGCTGCTCCTCTGATGCTCCTCCCGAAACCTGGCTATTTTTTTGCTTCAATGACTGCTCCTTTATTTGCTTCCATGGCTTGCATTTATCTGCCCTAATGGATGGCTCTGATTGATCTTTGGTGAGCTCAATGGTTAGGATGCATCAAGAGTGAGATGAAAATTTTCGGACCCTAGCAATCGCCACCGATCGCTGGGAAAGAGCTGATGCTCGCTGCCTCTACAAAATGCGTCCGGGAGATCGCCAGCAATCGCTAGAGATCGCTACTGCAACAAATATCCATCTTTGACCCTTGACAATTCCCCTTTTTTCAACTTGGCCCAAACATATAACAACATGCCATAATACATTTATTTGTGAGGAAATCATACTCAAATGCTCTTCAAAACTCCCACAATTGCATGCTATATAAAGATATATCATGCTCTCATCAACCCTTCACTTCACCTTCCTCTTCTTTTGCCTTGTCATTCTCATGACATTCAAGACCCTACATGATCATGAAAACGGATTAGCACCACTCTATCAAGCATTGCTAAAACTCGACAACTTCAACGTACCTTGTGGATAGTCATGCAAAAGATGGTAATCTCAGGAGAGAAGAAGACTATGGCTGTCATTTGATTTGAAATTTTTGCCCCCTCACACTAGCAATCTTTTGCAAATAAAACATTTACAATAACAAAATAGTGGATTGTTCATTTCTTATTACGGAAAAACAAAAAACAAAAGTAAGCTAACCACAAGAAAACATACCTGTAGAAATATTGTACATCCCTCACCTTTGGAGTATAATCCTCACCGTGCACTCCATAACGAAACTCTCAATGCCTCTAACCAACTCATTAAATGCAAACCGACCCCATGATTTCTTCAACCCGTTTGCACAGTCCACTACATTCTTCAGTTGGGTGATTGTAAAACCTTTGTCCGGAGGTGGACAAACAACTGTCTTCAGAGCCAAAAGATCATAGGCTATACGTACCATCGTCCTGTTGCTGCTCCCACGCAACACATCCACAACTAAATCATGGGAAATGATGGTACGTTCATCCAACTTCGTACAAAATGCATCACATATTTCCTTGCTGGCCTTCACGTTCTTACTAATTCTAATATCCTCTCCCCCATCTTCTATACCCATAATCTCACAAAACTGTTCAGTCGTCAATCGATAACTGCGTCCATCGACTCATACACTGTTGTTTTCAATATTCCATGTATTCAGCAAGTCCTTTATCATATTTTTGTTTGCGGCATCACCCTTCAACCCAAGAAAACTCTTAAAATGACTATCCCCTATCATATCACACCTCTTCTGGCTTAACCCACTAACTTGTCACCGCACGCCACCCGAACCCGGTTGCGGAGGCGGGGCGCCGGACGTCGGAAGCGGAAGCCGGAAGAACACAAGGTGGCAGTCCATCGAGACCCGCCACGCGTAGCGGACCCGAAAAGAGAAACGATAGAAGAAGCAACCTAACAAAATTTCCATACATATAACTAAATAAAATCAAAACATGCAATTCATGCATCAAGCAATGAGTAAGCCTCGCCCTCCGTGGACGAGCGCTTACGCACCAAACATATAGATACATACAGAATTCACCGAACCTAGGGTATCTAGCAAGCGCCAAGCGCTCGGAACATGCAATGTGAGCAGAATATATACAATCATCACAACAATAAAGCAGAAAGTATGCACATGCGGCTACAGAGCCAACCCTAGGCCTAAACGTTAAAATACCTCGTGCGGGATTCGAGACCAAGTAGACAAAATCCCAGCCCACAAGGTACCGCTGCTCAACACACCCCAGGCAGTAGCCTCGCGGAAACCTACCCCGATGGCTGCTTACCGGACCTACCTGAAATCCAAAATCAGAACCCAAAAAGGGTGAGTCCTACAAGGAACCCTTATGGGATTTGGGGTAAGATAAGCATATGTAACCCTGCAAAAGCAGAAAGATAGCAATATACAGAATATATGCAATGTAATACGTAACATCGTGCATGTAATACAAACAGATCGTAATCCCGTAGGATGTGCGATACTAAATCGCCATAAACCCTTATAACCAATCGAACGCAGCCTCCCTCTAAGGAGTCGGAAGCCGAAGCTATTACGAAGCATGGTGCACCAGTGGGTAGCGAACCCACAACTGTCGTAGGGTTAACTGATAAAGTATGCAACAAGGCATACACCTTCAAACGTATGGTTAACAGAAAGGGTATGCTACAAGGCATACACCTACAGATCACAGAACTTACCTTAAAGCAGAAATTTCCGAAATACCGCAAAATGAAGTGCTACAATACATACACCTACAGACTACGAGAATATGCTCTAGGCATATAATACCGAAATACCGCAGTAATGTAAAATGAAACTAAACATACACCTATCTTACCAAAAATAGCGTAACCAAACCCTTACCTCACAATTCCAGTATTTGACCGGTTCGGGCGATTTCCAAACCACGACCCGAAACCCGAAAACCTCTCTTTTTCTAACCTCCGGACCTCGAATCTGTCAATTCAAGCCGAATTAGCATCCTTATCGACCACACTACCAAACTACACCCCGACCCCACAACCGAAAATCCGGCGGAATTTCAGTAAAATTCCAGATTTCCACGAAGCGTCGAATTCGAACTAACTTAGACAATGCAAGGTTATACATTGACAAACACAATTCATCAAGCAGAACTGATCAAATCCAACCTTTAAACCATTCATCCCTGACATTTTCCGATAAATCCGCATAATAGTAACTTTTCCATTTCATACCCGAAATCAATGTTTCAAACATCAAACCACACCTAAATCCAACCCCAATACCATCTTAGCATCCAATTTAACCAAAATCAAACCCCAACATGGAAAAAGAATTATCCAATAATTCGGCTTCTTTTACAAATTTTATCCAACTTCCAAATAAATCCATTCAAACTTACAATTAATCATACTACTCACCAATTTCACTTCTAAACCAAGAATGCTATCCAATTGCATCCAAAACAACAAAATCCAACAATGAACATCATCTCATAAATTGCCAAATGGGGGTTTCCAACCCAACTTATTTTCCATCAAATTGAATCCATACATAAGCTTAGAATCATGCTAGGATTAACATACTTGAAGCATGAATCAAGATAGCAAACACACATCATTATTAGAATTTCCAAGAAATTCGGCATTTTGGGGGTTTTTACCCAAGGTGTGTTTTCCAAAATCCAACACTTGATTATCACTCCCATACAACCCAAGAACAACATACTAAAAGATGGGAGGAAGAAAATCATCCTAACTCATAGCTAAGAACAAACCCATAATTCACAAATCCTTCTCTTTTTCCATCCGATTCTTGTTTCCAACAAGAAAAGAGAGCAAGGGAGGAAGCTTACCACTTTTTGGAGTCCACACTTGGTGAAAATCAGCCAAGAAAATGAAGAATCCAAAGCTTGAAGAAAATGGAGGCTATGGCGGCAGCGAGTCGGAGAAATGAACGAAGCGAAGGAGAAATGAAATGAAATAACTCTGTACGCTTTCCACAATCCTTTTAACACTTCTTCCTTTCCATCTCTAATATGGGCATGACAAGTGTCCTCTTTCCTTTCCATCTTTAATATGGCCATGACAAGTGTCCTTTCCCTTTGGTCAACACTTAAGAGTCAACCTTATCCACCGAAATCTGAAATTTGTCTAAGTCATGCCTTCTTCGGGAGAAGGCCCATGCCTTCTTTGGGAGAGGGCCCCGCCTTCTACGGGAGAGGGCCTCCGCCTTCTACGGAAGAGGGCCTCCCGCCTTCTACGGAAGAGGGCCTCCCGCCTTCTACGGAAGAGGGCCTCCCGCCTTCTACGGAAGAGGGCCTATGCCTTCTACGGAAGAGGGCACTGCACTGCTACGGAAGAGGGCACTCTGCCTTCTACGGAAGAGGGCACTATGCCTTCAACGGGAGAGGGCACGATGCCTTCTACGGGAGAGGGCACTATGCCTGCTACGGGAGAGGGCACTATGCCTGCTACGGGAGAGGGCACTATGCCTGCTACGGAAGAGGGCACTATGCCTTCTACGGAAGATGGCACTATGCCTTCTACGGAAGAGGGCACTATGCCTTCTACGGAAGAGGGCACATGCCTTCTACGGGAGAGGGCACATGCCTTCACAGCGAACGTCCCGCCCCAAAAATATTTTATAGCGTAAAAGCTCCGGACGTTCCCACGATTCCAAAACCGCAAACAGTTTTCCAAACCGATGTCTCGAGAATGCTACCGAACCCGTTGTACGTCCCGAGACGACCCGACAACCCCGGCGCCAAAAAATATTTTGGCGGAAACGTCCGGGGACCCACACGACCCCAAATACGGAAGGGTTCGCCAAAATGATACTCGGATAGGGCTCGGGAGCCGCCCGAACGCCGAAAACGTGACCGCGAGGACGTTTTCCAGCCGGAGCCGGGTCACCCGCCAGTCCCCGCAACCCGCTCGGGTTGGCCGTAACATTCTCCCCCCTCCCGGTCACCCGCCGCAACCCGCCTGGGGTGAGAACTCTTGGTCCTCCAAGAGTAGCTGAACCAACCAGACAGTGTCGCTACCAACCGAGAAAATATAACCATTCCTCTAACCGAACAATCGGACCACCGTCTTTGGTGCGGCGGGAGTGGTAGTTTAGACTACCATACTGAGCCTCACGGCGTCCCACCCTCCGGGTGCATCTTATTGCACCCGAGACAGCTTGCCGGTATTTCTACCAGACAACCCTGCATACAGATCGAACCTAAATCCAACCGATCCACAACAGGCTATCACGGAAGGTACCACATAAAACAAAAGCTTGATTGGGGGAAAAACAACCTAACAACTTACCTCGAAACTCATGGGAACCGATATAACTCGGGGTAACTCGCCCCGCCTATCAAATCTTCTTGTCCCTCCGAACGGTACTACCTCCAATCAAATTCTATCACCAAACTCAGATTCAAGAGCCTACGGCGGCGGTTCGTATAAGCGGTGGTGCGGTCATTCGCGGTTTCAATCCGCGCCTGTAACAATCTGATCTTTGCCGTAGACTCCTCAAAAAGCTCGGGTCCCAGCTCAACCTTATCAGACGCATCTGTCCAACAATGTGGTGTCATACACCTCCTCCCGTACAACGCCTCATAAGGTGCTATGTCAAATGTAGTCTGAAAGCAATTGTTGTACGAGAACTCTATCAAAGTAATTGCTGGTCCCAAACTCCTCCAAAATCCAAAGTACAGATTCACAAAGATATCCTCCAATGCTCGTAATCACCGGCTCGACTCACCGTCCGTCTGTGGGTGATAAGTCGTACTCGGATGGAGTCGCGTGCCCAGTGCTTCATGAAAAGCACTCCAGAACCGTGCTGTAAAACGCAGATCATGGTCAGATACAATGGAGTCTGGTGCTCCATGTAAACGTACAATCTCCCTGATGTAAAGCCGGGCAAGCTTCTCCAGAGGGTGCAGCGGCCGAATAGGCGAAAAGTGTACGCACTTTGTCACCCGATCCACAAAAACCCAGATAGCATCATGATGAAACCGTGTCGGGCGGTGCGGTCGAAAAGTCCATCGTAACATTACCCCACTTCCAGATGGAATGGGCAAAGTCTGCAGTGTCCCCGCCGGTTTCGATGCTCAAACTACTCAGTGTGCCTCCTCAAAATCTCGTTCGAACTCCCGATCCCCGGTACATAAAGGCGATCACGAAAGTATAGCAATCCTGCCTATCTTGAAACGTCGGTAACAAATAAACCATTATCTTCCCTAGATAACTTCTTTAACACCAGGACCTCTACCTTGCGCTTCGCGCATCCTATCAAGCCACTCAGAATGTGTAATAAGTGTAATAACCTGAGCACGCTCCCAGAGCTGCCACCTGTGCCAAAGGCACGTCAGATCACTCTCCTCAGATCAGTCCCCAACATTTCCTCCCTTAACTAACCCGGTATACTTCCTGCTCAGTGCATCGGCAACCGTGTTGCCCTTGCCAGAGATGTACTCGATACAGCAACCATAGTCCTTATGTATTCGAGCCATCTATGCTGCCTCAAATTAAGCTCCTTTTGCGTAAACAGATATTTCAGACCCTTATGGTCGGTAAGAAACTGAAATTTACTACCAAACAGATATTGCTTCCAATGTTTCAGCGCATAAATTACTATAGCCAACTCCAGATCATGTGCCAACCAGTTCAGCTCATGCGGTCGCAGCTGTCTCGACCCATAAGCTACCACAAAACGCTCCTGCATCAACACACATCCCAAACCAGACGTGGAAGCATCCGTATAAACCACATACGGTAAGATCAGATCTGAAAGAGTCAGAATCGGAGCGTTAGTCAACTGCCGCTTCAACTCCTGAAAATTCTGCTCACATCTATCAGACCAGATAAACGGTTGACCCTTCTTGGTCAACCGCGTGAGCGGTAATGCCAGAATAGAAAATCCCAGTACAAACCTCCGATAAAATCCTGCTAAGCCCAGGGAGCTCTTGATCTCCCATACCGTGATGGGTTGTTTCCAATCCCGAACTGCCCTCACCTTCTCTGGATCCACAGACAAACCATGCTCGGATATAATGTGTCCCGGAAAAGTGACTTCCCGAATCCAGAATTGAGAATTTAGCATAAAGCTGATGTCCCCAAAGTGTCTGCAGAACTACCCTCGATGATCCCGATGCGAATCCTCATCCCGAGAATATATCGAATATCATCAATAAAACCCACCGAGAAATGAGTCCAAATGCAGTCGGAACACCCGATGCATCGATCCATGAATGCCGTTGTAGCATTGGTCAGCCCGAAGGGCATGACCGTAAACTCAAAGTGTCCAAATCGGATGCGGGAAGCAGTCTTAGGTATGTCCTCTTCCTTCACCCTAAGCTGAAAATACCCGGATCGAGATCAATCTTTGAGAAAACCCTCAATCCCGAAGTTGATCAAAAAGATCGTTAATCCTCGTAACGGATACTTATTCTTCCCAATAAGACCTTTCAACCGTCTGTAATCAATACAAAGTCGAGTGTCCCATCATTCTTCTTAACAAACAAAACCAGAGCACCCCACGCTGAAGTGCTCGGTCGGACGAAACTCTTTTCTCAGTAATTCCTCCAGCTTGTTTCTTCTACTCCCGCATCTCGAAATAGGCATCCGATAAGGAGGAATAGATATCGGAGCAGTACCTGACTGCAGGTGGATGTCAAACACAAATCCCCGCTCTTATGGTAATCCGGGCAACTCCTCCGGAAATACCTGCGGAAAATCTCGAACCAACGGTAAACCATCCAACTTCAACCTAATACCAGCTTCATTCAGATCATAGCATTCACCTACACCAACTATCGACTGATCCACGAATCAGTAGCTCCTTCTGTCTGTGCGATAGTCAAACCAATCGGAGTCGTGGGAGGTAGTACCTCTCCGTAAACCATAATAGTACGGGTTGCACAATCAACGTGCACGAGTTCTTGGATGGCCAGTCCATTCCAAGAATAACATCATAGTCCGGCGTGTCTAAAACCAACAGATCCGATACTATCATGTCCGCCTACGATATCGTACAACCCCGAACCATCCCATTGGAAAACAGAAACTGACTTCCTGCAGCTTTTACTAAATGCGTTTGAGGCAAGGTACTAACAGACAGATACGAAATGTAACACATTTCGGTGTTACAATGGGAACAATTGCTCTGTATCAAATAACGCATGAACCGGTATCTCATTCGGAAATATAGTACCTTACAGTAACTTCCTGCCGACCGCCCTACAATAAGAGGGCAATCCCGTACCCAAAGAGTGTCGGACCTGCCACGTAAACATCGGCCCTCCTACCGATAACAAATTCAACCGGAATGATACCTACCGCAAATCGGATAAGATCGTGCGGTGGTGCTCCCCTCTACCTCTACAAAACTGCCTGTGCCTATTTGGCGGTCAGAAATCTGCCGGGGTCCCTGCTGTGTGGAGCCCTCGTACACCCTTAACCTCATTGCAAGGTGAAGCGACTCTCAACCTCCTCTTGCTCGAGGAGTTGAGCCCAATAACCGCTTTCCGAAACAAAGTAATGTCTAAAGGTCTCAAAACCCACCTGAACTCGGGCGCAGTCAACGAATAAACCTCTTAGCCTTCTATTCTTCCATTCCATAGTACTACGGTACGTAGCAAACCAACCGATCAAACTCTCACTCATACTCTCCGACTGTCCTGTCTCCCTGATGAAACTCATCAACTGTGCCTGACACAGATTCCTGGCTACATCCCCACTGCACCGCTAGCGGAAAATGTAGCCTCCCCCAGGAGTTTATCAACTCCTGCAGACCAAATCTCTACTACCCCAGACCCTTCTCGGTCATTGAACCTCGGGGGGGGGTTCAAACTCTGAAACCTCTCCAAGAGTCTGACCTCGCCAGACTGGTGCCCCAGATCTCCTCGTCGTTAATAGGACCGATGAGAAGTCTAGGTGTCGCAGTGACCACCCTTGTCAGAGTCACTCACTTACCGATCCCAAACTATGGCGAGCAGTGGCTTAAGTCTCGCTATCACCACCTAATCAAAATGCCCTTACCGTGGCATAAACAGATCTTCCCCTGCCTACTGCCGCCTCTGAACCAGCTAGGCTGGCGGTAATACCAAATCAGAGAGGGGTCCCTACGGCGGCTAAGCCTAGGGGCAGTGAGTGTGGTTGCTCAGACCCTGGGTTACGCTGAACCCGTATCCTATTCCACGGAGGTGTGGGATCCCAGTCCCGCCCCTCCGGTACCAAATCACGCTATTCGCGTGTAGTACACATTTCCTCAAACCAAGTCCAACCAGAAAAACAACTTATCCCAAACCAAATTTCCAAACCATACACCAACTCAACCCATAACCAACAGTTCAAACCCTATCTCTCGGAGGCATGGGATTACAATCCCCTCCCTCCGGTCACAAAACACACTGCCTACGCGTGTGAATCCAACCTGAGACATTTCAGACCAAACAGAGTCCAGACAAATTGGTCACTCCTAATCCCTACGAAGCTAGCAGCAGCTTTTCTAAGGCTCAGTAGTGCAATGCGACTTGACATGGTTACTTCTCAGAATGATAAAATCATGTATTACACCAAATCACAGAAGCAGTTCATGCTTATTTCACCAAATCTTTTCCTAACACACAATTTTACGTACCTGAAACTTTTCCACAATCCCCTTACTCGTAATAATCTTACCAGAATTCCAGAAATCCCGAGTGCCGAAATCTGCGACTATCAGGATAACTTGGAGGATCAACTTTGTTCCACAATTTTATTTTGAAGTGGTTCGAGTAAGGAGGTGGCCAATCTCCGTACCAAACCATTCTAAAATAAAATGTACAACAATAGTTGTCACTTCAAGTCACCACTGACGACCAATATGGTCACTTACCTGCTCTGATACCAACTTGTCACCGCACGCCACCCGAACCCGGTTGCGGAGGCGGGGGCGCCGGGACGTCGGAAGCGGAAGCCGGAAGAACACAAGGTGGCAGGTCCATCGAGCCCCGCCACGCGTAGCGGACCCGAAAAGCGAAGCGATTGTGGAAGCAACCTAACAAAATTTCCATACATATAACTAAATAAAATCAAAACATGCAATTCATGCATCGAACACAGTAAGCCTCGCCCTCCGTGGACGAGCGCTTACGCACCAAACATATAGATACATACAGAATTCACCGAGCCTAGGGTATCTAGCAAGCGCCAAGCGCTCAGAACATGCAGCAGAACAGAATATATACAATCATCACAACAATAAAACAGAAAGTATGCACATGCAGCTACAGAGCCGACCCTAGGCCTAAACGTTAAAATACCTCGTGCGGGATTCAGACCAAGTAGACAAAATCCCAGCCCACAAGGTACTGCTGCTGCTCAACACAACCAAGGCAGAAGCCTCGCGGAAACCTACCCGCTGGCCGCTACTGCACCTACGAAATCCAAAAACAGAACCCAAAAGGGTGAGTCCTAAAAGGACCCCGTAAGGGATTTGGGGTAAGATAAGCATATGTAACCCCGCAAAACAGAAAGATAGCAATATACGAATATATGCAATGAATACGTAACATCGTGCATGTAATACAAACAGATCGTAATCCCGTAGGATGTGCGATACTAAATCGCCATAAACCCTTATAACCAATCAACGGCGGCCTCCCTCTAAGGGAGTCGAAGCCGAAGCTATTACGAAGCATGGTGCACCACTGGGTAGCGAACCCACAATCGTCGTAGGGTTAACAGACAAAGTATGCCACAAGGCATACACCTACAAACGTAGGGTTAATGCAGGGGTATGCTACAAGGCATACACCTACAGATCACGAACTTACCTTAAAGCGTAAATTTCCAAATACCTGCAAAATGTATGCTACAATACATACACCTACAGACTACAGAATATGCTCTAGGCATATAATACTGAAATACCTGCAGAACAGAAAATGAAACTAAACATACACCTATCTTACCAAAAATAGCAGAACCAAACCCTTACCTCACAATTCCAGAGTATTTGACCGCTCGACGATTTCCAAACCACGACCCGAAACCCGAAAACCTCTCTTTTCTAACCTCCGGACCTCGAATCTGTCAATTCAAGCCGAATTAGCATCCTTATCGACCACACTACCAAACTACACCCCGACCCCACAACCGAAAATCCGGCATAATTTCAGTAAAATTCCAGTTTTCCACGTAAACGCCGAATTCAGAACCAACATAGGCAATCCAAGGTTATACATTGACAAACACAATTCATCAAGCGTAATCGATCAAATCCAACCTTTAAACCATTCATCCTCGACATTTTCCGATAAATCCGCATAATAGTAACTTTTCCATTTCATACCCGAAATCAATGTTTCAAACATCAAACCACACCTAAATCCAACCCCAATACCATCTTAGCATCCAATTTAACCAAAATCAAACCCCAACATGGAAAAAGAATTATCCAATAATTCGGCTTCTTTGACAAATTTTATCCAACTTCCAAATAAATCCATTCAAACTTCCAATTAATCGTACTAATCACCAATTACACTTCTAAACCAAGAATGCTATCCAATTGCATCCAAAACAACAAAATCAAACAATGAACATCATCTCATAAATACGTCCAAATGGGGTTTTCCAACCAAACCTTTTTTCCGTCAAATTGAATACATACATAATCTTAGAATCATGCTAGGATTAACATACTTGAAGCATGAATCAAGATAGCAAACACACATCATTATTAGAATTTCCAAGAAATTCGGCATTTTGGGGGTTTTTACCCAAGGTGTGTTTTCCAAAATCCAACACTTGATTATCACTCCCATACAACCCAAGAACAACATACTAAAAGATGGGAGGAAGAAAATCATCCTAACTCATAGCTAAGAACAAACCCATAATTCACAAATCCTTCTCTTTTTCCATCCGATTCTTGTTTCCAACAAGAAAAGAGAGCAAGGGAGGAAGCTTACCACTTTTTGGAGTCCACACTTGGTGAAAATCAGCCAAGAAAATGAAGAATCCAAAGCTTGAAGAAAATGGAGGCTATGGCGGCAACGAGTCGGAGAAATGAACGAAGCGAAGGAGAAATGAAATGAAATAACTCTGACGCTTTCCACAATCCTTTTAACACTTCTTCCTTTCCATCTCTAATATGGGCATGACAAGTGTCCTCTTTCCTTTCCATCTTTAATATGGCCATGACAAGTGTCCTTTCCCCTTTGGTCAACACTTAAGAGTCAACCTTATCCACCAGAAATCTGAAATTTGTCTAAGTCATGCCTTCTTCGGGAGAAGGCCCATGCCTTCTTTGGGAGAGGGCCTCCTGCCTTCTACGGGAGAGGGCCTCCTGCCTTCTACGGAAGAGGGCCTCACGCCTTCTACGGAAGAGGGCCTCCGCCTTCTACGGAAGAGGGCCTATGCCTTCTACGGAAGAGGGCACTGCTGCTACGGAAGAGGGCACTCGCCTTCTACGGAAGAGGGCACTATGCCTTCTACGGGAGAGGGCACTATGCCTGCACGGGAGAGGGCACTATGCCCTGCTACGGGAGAGGGCACTATGCCTCTACGGGAGAGGGCACTATGCCTCGCTACGGGAGAGGGCACTATGCCTTCTACGGCAGTTGGCACTATGCCTTCTACGGAAGAGGGCACTATGCCTTCTACGGAAGAGGGCACATGCCTTCTACGGGAGAGGGCACATGCCTTCACAGCGAACGTCCCGCCCCAAAAATATTTTATAGCGTAAAAAGCTCCGGGACGTTCCCACGATTCCAAAACCGCAAACAGTTTTCCAAACCGATGTCTCGAGAATGCTACCGAACCCGCTGTACGTCCCGAGACGACCCCGACAACCCCCCGGCGCCAGAAAAATATTTTCGGCGGAAACGTCCGGGGGACCCACACGACCCCAAATACGGAAGGGTTCGCCAAAATGATACTCGGATAGGGCTCGGGAGCCGCTGAACGCCGAAAACGTGACCGCAGCCGTAACCGGAGCCCGGGTCACCTTGGCCGCAACCCGCTCGGGTTGACCGTAACAAATTATGCTATAGAATGTCCAGACTTGGCATTTCAAGACTATCTTCACGCCACCATCCCCTCACCCCACTTTATCTTATCCTCAGATGACATTTTATTCCACACGTCATTTATGCTTCGACCCTCTTGTAGACTAACATCACCAGCCCTTAACTTCTCCTTAAAGTCTCACCTGTAACAATAAACCATATTATCTACTGATACATCTTTTAAGGGCATCAAAATGAATCAACCTATTTAATGTATGAAACTTACTGAAACTTGTTCTGATGGCCGCTGTGCCCAAATACGCATAAAAAGGTCTAACAAAATGCCCACTCATAAGCCCGAAATAAGGGCCCCATTAAAAAACTAGCATGTAACCCGAATAAAGCCTGAGGACGTTCCCGAACCATACTTCCTGAAGTGCATATAGGACCTAAAATATATAATCACCTTATATTGAGATATTACAACAATGCCACTAAGACAATAGAACTATAAATACATTCACTATTCATACCTAAAGGGGTAACGTTTAACAACTACTCAACACAACTCGTCAAATCACCATCTCGGAGGATCTCTCTATTCCTCGACAATCGCGCTCTAGCACGCAAAGTCGACCTAATGGCTTCACAACGTCGTGACACGCAAGGCAAACCGAAACGTGGCGATCACGCGCACTGATCCGCCACCAAATGGTGCCGTCTGTGGGAAAGGCGGTGGTCCCCAAAATCAGATTGAACGTGGGGGCCATTCCCGTTCCCGATCAACTAGACCGGAGGGAGAAGGTTCCACCAACGGCCGCACGGCCGATCCCAGTTACAAGGGCTCCCCAGAGGAATCGTCCAATGGAGCGACCTCCCTACGGCCTACATCCGGCCTTCCATCGGCGACATTCGACACTTGGACCCCGATCTTGTCCAAGCAGTTCGGATGGTTCTTCAGAAGAACGAAGAAACCAAGACGACCAGGCTAGTCGATCTTATAATCCTCGGGACAGCTTGTTACCACGGCAGAAGCGGTCGGACCATGGTAGATAGCAGGCAGCCTCACGGCAAGTTGCTTCCCCGGACCGTCAAAGCCGACAGCGGTCAAGATCCCCGAGGGAGTACAAGAGGGACCGATCCCCTAGGCCAGAGAGACTGGTACGTGGTGATCCACGAGACGATGTGATCAGGCAGATGTTGCATCACCTGGAACAAGTGGAGAGAAATTCGGGCGTTCCCGAGCCCAAATGCGAAGTCATCCCTGATGATGGACCGTTTACCAGTAGGATTCGGGACAGTCAGATGCCCCGAGCATTTAACTTACCGCACCCACTGGAGATATACCAAGGGTCAGGAGATCCCGACGCCTTTGTACGGAAATACAAGAGGGCGATGGAGTTGAAAGGGGCCAACGAGGCGGCCTGTGCAAGTGTTTTGAGGTAGCCCTCGGAGGACCGGCTTCAGCTTAGTATAACTCGCTCCTCCCGAACTTCGGTATCATCGTTCGGGACACAGCCACCAAATTCACAACACACTTCATCGGATGTAAGAGGTCAGCGAAAAGGGCCATCCAAATGTTTGACATCAAACAAAGACCGAACGAGACTATTCGAGAGTTCGTCGAAAGGTTCAACCGAGAGGCCGACACGCTTGGATCTGACGGACAACATTCGGATCATGGCATTCACGAAGGCGCTCATCCCCAATTCGCGCCTGGCTTATGAATTATCTCGAAAAAACTTCACCAGTGTCGAAGAAATGTACGCTGTCACGCAGGAGCATATGATCGCTCAGGAAATGCTGTCCCAACGCGAAGGGAAGCAGGACAGCAGAGATAACCGAGAGCCAAGGAGGGAGAACACCAGAACTCCGCAGGTCAAACAGTGGGAACCGGGAGGACAGAAGAGAACTTTCGAGAGAACCCCGAATTTCACCCCATCAATACAACTCGAGCTAGCATCCTCGCAGCCCTCCGAGAGACAAGGTGCGGGAAACATCAATCGCCCCGAGCCATGCCGAGAGGAGCAAAGCGCGATTCGTCCAAATCTTGCCGCCCCATAGAGACACCGGGCATGAGGCGAGCAAAGGCCATCGGTTGAAGAGATACATCGAACATCTCATCAAGAGGGCTCTCTGGGTGAGTATCTAAAGATGCCTCGAGCGAGGAAATTTCCCGAGGTAAGGGGAAGGCTGAAGAAGACACCTCGGGACCAAACAAGAAGCGCAAAGAGAAGAAATCCCCACCCCAATCGACCGGAGTACTGAATACGATAACGACCACCACGGGTTCAAACGCAAGGAAGAGGAAAGCGAGGAGATAGCCTCATTGAGCTACGGGATCCGTCTTCGAGGGTGAAACGGGCGGACGGGTCCGTGCGTTTTCCGCATTATGACCCGCTCATCATCACCCTCCGAATTGGAACCATAGATGTCAAGAGGGTTCTCTGCGACGATGGCTCAAACGCAGATGTGCTATTCGGAAAGGCTTATGAAGGCCTCAAACTTAAGTCAAGCCGACTGAACCCTGTCAAGACAGCAACTTATGGCGTAGGCCGGATGAACTGCCGGTGCTCGGTTCTATCGAGCTCCGATGATGTTCCCGGGAGTCGGTCCCGAAGGTCAATCCCGATACACGACATTGATGGTCAAATGGCTTGTCATCGATGTCCCCTTTGCGTACAATGCTATCATCGGAGAGAAACCCGGTGGCTATTCACATGAGAACCGACGTGAAATACCTGACCATCACTTTTGCTACAGATGAGGGCGACGCCTCGATCTACGTGAGCCAAAGAGAGGCCAAGGACGTCATGGCGATAGCTCAGAAGGATCCTACTCCGAGTTGCTCGAAGGATGACAAGGGAAAAGAGGATACTGAAGAAGTCGTTCTAGAAGGAGATAAGACAACAAGAATCACGAAAGACTTGCCCGAGGGCAGTAAGGAAAATCTTGTAAACTTGCTTCAAATGAATAAAGACTTGTTCGCCTACTCTTCGAGTGATATGCCCGAGATCGACCGAAAGTCATCCAACACACCGCACATTGACCGAATTCAAGACCTATAAGATAGAAGAAAAGAAATAACGCCCCCTTCAAAAGGGCCTTCATCAAAGAGCAAATTTGAAGCTTCTCGATGCTGGGGTCATAAGAGAAGTATCGTATCCCGAATGGCTAAGCAATCCCGTGGTTGCAACCCGAGAAGACAGCAATAAGTTGCGCATGTGCATCGACTTTACCAACGTGAACGATGCTTGCCCGAAGGATTCATACCCAACTCCTCCGATCGACAGGCTTGTGGATTCCACGGCCGGACACGCGAGGCTCTCTTTCCTCGATGCTTACAGTGGTTATCATCAGATCAGGATGAACCCGGCAGATGAAGAAAAAACGTCATTCATAAGCGACGCCGGGACACACTGTTATACCAGAATGCCCTTCGAACTTAAGAACGCCGGGGTGACTTACCAAAGGCTGATGGACAAGGTATTCTCCAGACAGATAGGACGAATTCTTGAAGTTTACGTTGATGATATCATCATCCAGAGCAAGGAGGAAGTGGACCTCGTCCGCGATATTGAAGAGGTGTTCGGGCAGATCCGTAAGTATGGACTACGACTGAATCCGGACAAGTGTGTTTTCGGGGTAACATCCGGGAAGTTTATCGGATTTATGGTGTCCGAGCGCGGCATCGATGCGAATCCAGCAAAGATCGAAGCTCTCCTAAACGTGAAGACACCCTCATCGATAAAGGACGTGCAGAGACTACCCGGGAAAATTACGGCCCTAAGTCGTTTTATATCTCGATATGGAGACAAGTGCCGCCCTTTCTTCAAACTCCTGATCAAAGAAGGTGCGGAGCCCGGTAGGATTGGGGAACGAAAAGGAGAGAAGAAATCTAAGGACGAGAACGCAAGGGAACGAGCTAGGTTCAGTTGGAATCCCGAATGTCAGAAGGCCTGGGAGGAAATCAGAACCTACCTCTTGGAAATGCCTACGCTTCGGCAACCAACCGAGGATAGACCCCTCATTGTATACTTGGCAGTAGGAGAAAAGGCCGTAAGTTCGGTACTTGTTCAAGAAGACGACCAAGGAAAACAGTGGCCGGTCTATTACGTGAGCAAGTCATTGCACGGAGCCGAGCTCAATTACCCGATGATCCGAAAGCGGTGTACTCTCTAGTCCTATCAGCCGAAGATGGAAACCATACTTCCTCGGATTTTCCATCATTGTTCAAGTAATGTCCCTATCAAGGACATCCTAAAGCGGGTAGACCACTCCGGAGATCACAAAGTGGTGCATAGAATCGAGCGAGTATGAGATCAAATACGAACCTCGAAGAGCGATCAAGGCACGGGCGTTAGCAGATTTTATCGCAGAATTGCCCAAGGAATCGAAAGTGAGGATTCTTTGAACGAGGATAGTCCGTCTGGACCCTACATGTGGATGGAGCTTCGGGATCGGACAAGCAAGGTGCCGGACTAGTTCTAGAAGGCCCAAGGAATGAAGGCAACAAAATCGATCAAGTTCACTTTCCGGTAACAAACAACGTGGCCGAGTATGAAGCCCTTATCGCTGGTCTAGAATCGGCCAAGAAAGCGGGAATCCGGTCACTAAAAGCATGTTGTGACTCGAACCCCCTCGTTCAGTAGATGAATGGGGAGTATGAGATCAAGGAACCGAGTCTCAAAAAATACGTCGAGGTGGCTAGAAAACTAGCCGCGGATTTTGAGAAGTTATGTATCGAAAAGATCCCGCGGTCGCTCATCTCGAGGCTGATCGGCTTTGAAGTCAGCTTCTTACGACGAAGTGAGAAGTGAACCTTGCATCGACTACTCCCGAATATGCTGCATTACCTCGGGATGGAGGGTCCCTTATTGGAAGTACCTCGATGAAGGGATACTCCCGGACAACCCGATCGAAGCCGCGAACATCAGGAGAAAGGCAAGCAAATTCGTCATCATTGGTGATAACCTGTATCGAAAGGGATTTTCTTCCCCGATGCAAAAATGCGTCGGGGAAGGAGACACCGACGATATTCTGAAGGAAACCCATGAAGGCACCTGCGGGTCACACATTAAATCAGATGCACTGGCCGCGGTTATACTGAGACAAGGTTTCTTTTGGCCTACCCTCAAGGAAGACGCGAGGAAGCTAGTTAACAAATGCAAGAAATGTCAGGAACACGCGTGAATACAGAGAATTCCCTCGGAGTACGTGTCGTCCTCGGACTACCCCATACCATTTGCCGTATGGGGAATCGATCTGATTGGGGCCTTACCTACCGCCCCGGAGGATCAAGTATTGCGTAGTCGCCGTGGACTACTTTACCAAGTGGATAGAAGCCGAACCACTGCCACTATTACGGCTGAGAACATCCGAAAGTTCGTGTGGAAGAACATCATTTGCAGTTCGGATGCCCGAAGGTTATAGTTGCTGATAACGGAACTCGATTCATTGACAATGGATTCTAGGATTTCGCCGAGGAATTCGGGATCAAAATTCATTTTGCCCCGGTCGCCCACCCGCAGAGCAATGGCCAAGTCGAAGTGTCCAACCGGACTTTGAAAGATGGGTTAAAAACGAGACTTGGAAAAGCAAAGGGGAAATGGCCCAGAGAGCTCCCTCATGTTTTATGGAGCTACCGGACCACGCCCCGCAGGTCTACTGGAGAAACCCCGTTCTCTTTGGCATACGGGACCGAGGCGCTCATCCCGATTGAAGTAGCGAACTCTTCCCTCCGAACCGAGGTGTTCGAAGAGATGGCGAATGAGCAAGGTTTGCGGGCAAACTTGGACCTACTCGAAGGAAGAAGAAATGAAGCAGAGCTGCGAAGGAAAGCTTTCCAACAAAGAACAGCATCGGCAACAAATTCCAAAGTGAAGGCAAAGAATATCAAAGTGGGTGATTTGGTTCTACGGCAAACCAAATTGGGATCCCGAAGGCGAAAGGGCGCGTTTGCCCGAACCGGGAAGGACCATTCGAGGTTGTCGCCAAGAAAGGAAAGGAGTTTACAAGTTATTGGATCCCGAAGGAAGGGAATTAGCAAATTCGTATCATTCCGAGGCATTGAAGAAATATTTTGTATGACCGAGGAGTAATAAAGCGCGACTGAATTTGGACAAGTGTTGAACCAATCCTTGAATGTTTTCATTAATAACGCCCGAGGCTGGATTACAAAAATGGACTTGGAAGAGAATTACATCATTGGGGATCAGTAAAGTCATCCACAGTGACTGGCTCGGGCGGTTGCATAAACTCCTCGCCATACCAGCTAGGATCTTCTTCGGGCTCATCATTCCCTTCAAGCCCGGTTAGGTCAACATGAGGATTGCGCTCAACAATTTGCTTCTGGCCGACAGAACCCGAAGGTGTATTTGTCAACGGCCGATTTATGGAATCTTTCGGCGCCTTGATACTTCGGGATTCTGTCCTCAGCTTTGGCAAGTTCATCCCGAAGTCTCTGAATTTCCTCATCTTTAGCCTTCAGATCCTGCTCCTCCCGAAGCTTGCGGATCTCTTCATCCTTGACCCGCTGCTCGTGCTCGTGATGCTCTTTCAGGTTGGCGAAGTCAACCTGAAATTTTTCTCTTTCAGCTTCGAGCTTCCGAACTTCTTCCCGAAGAGCGTCTTCAGAATGGCGGTGGTCTTTGACCGCGCTCAGGAATGCAACCTCGGCCAACGCAAAATCATCAGCTTCGGCCGGGCTGAGGTTCTCCCGGATGTGGGTGCCCTCGGGAAGCTCGAGTACGGTGGAAGTACGGGAGCGCCGCAGCAGCTTCTCATAGTGGTGGACTCGCTGGATCAGCTTAGCCACCACAGCTATGGCTTTGTCGCCACGCTCGGCTTGATCGAATCCGGCTTGACGCTCATTGTGGCTATCGCACATCATCAAAAGGGTTACCTTCCCGCAGTATTACCCCGGAAGTCCAGACTTAAGAAATAAGAAACCAAATACTAACCTGATACCCGAGGACGGCCATTTTTGAAGCAGCAACGTCCAAGTCAGGGTAAAAGTGTTCTAAGCACTCCATTGTTCGGGCGGTGGCGGTCCCTTCAAACAGCTCGGGAGCCATATCTTTGGCATCCTCGTCGTCAAGGATGTTCTGATCCTCATGGATCAGCCACCCCGGCTCCCGGGGAATGAGACTATTCCCGAATTGCGAGAGCTTTTCGTCCTGAAGCCGCCTCCTCAATTCCTGGGACTCTTTCCAGTCCAGACCTCACGTAAAAAATGAGATCGACCCACGTCATGCAGCGGGTCTTCACCAAACATTCGGGAAAGATTTCCGAATAAGTTCCAAAAGCGTAGATTACGTAACTTGACAGATTGGTTGCGATGTGATCACAGGGGGGGTAAGTGATCACGAGCTCGGATCTAGCTCGTTGGAGGCGGTTTCCAGAAGAGTGGAAACGAAGAACAGAGGAAGAACAAGGAAACACAAGTCGGCCAAGGGAACCTCCTCACTACGAGGTGAGGCAATGCCCTTGAAAATGCCTGGGGAAGGAAGCGGGATCTAGCACCTTTTGAATACAAGTTCAAACAATACTAGATATTATGTTGGATCCTCTTGCGTGGATCACTTAAGGAGATGGAATGCAAGAAATGAGAACAAGAAAGCCAAAACCTCACTTGGAGAATTTCTGATTTCTTATAAATATGTTCTACCTTACAATGGTGTTGTTTCTAGCTTATATAGTAGAGAGTGTGAGAAGTAAGTTGGCTTAGTACAGTAGTGCGTGCGTGCAAAAAGCAAACAGTGCTTTTTGACATGCGTGCAGAGTAACATTTTCCAAAAAGGTGAAAAGGAAACAAGGAAAAGCTAGTCGAGACAGTGTTCGGTGTCTTTTCCCTCATAAAGGAGGTTCTTACATTCCCGAGCAGCTGCAGAGAAAGGACACTTTGCTTTCGAACTTGGTCGGCTAACTGGTTAAGTGTGGTGGCTTCGCAAGATGCCTTCGCCAAGGGCCTTCACGGAAGTGCCTTCGCCAAGGGCCTTCGCGGAAGTGCCTTCGCGAAAGTGCCTTCGCGGGAGTGCCTTCGCGGAAGTGCCTTCGCGGGAGTGCCTTCGCGGAAGTGCCTTCGCTGAAGTGCCTTCGCAGGAGTGGCCAGGGGTTCGCGGAACTTCACTATTTTCTGAATAACTTGAGCTCGGAACTCTGATTGAGGTGATTCAAAAGCCATTTTTCTCCTCTTGAAAAAGGCTTCAATATGAAGTCCATTGCTCCAACATTGATGAGTACAGATCCGCATCACTTCTCCAATGGAATGCCAAAGTCTTGAAGTTTGTTGGCATTCGTGGTGATGTCCACATCATACTCTCCCTCTTGAGAAGATTCGTCCTCGAATCTAAATGGGGTGAAGCCTACAAAAACTAAGATACCGCAACAAACTTGGAGGACATTAGGGGGGGTTAGTGAACTAAAGCATAAACATGAAAATCACAATAATGGTTTGAAGGAGTGAGATGGGCAATCCGCCCTTTCTCTTCGCTTCAACCTTACGCATAGCTCAAGGTCAATCCCTTATAGATACTTACGCTAAACAAGGCACTATATTTACAAACCAAAATTTCCAACATGGTATGGTCAATGGTCTATCCCGGGGTCAAACGTAAGCCTTGGCCATGCATTCTCATTATCTAAAAAAAAGGAGTCATGATCATGCATCGAAGAGATTTCATGGCTAGGGGTGAGTGACATGGGATATGCATCATGTACATATATCTCATGGTCAACCGAATCATCATGCTTCACGTTTTCAAGAGGGAATTCGATTATGTCACATTTATCATGGTTGAGAGAATTAAGCAATGGGTGAGATGCATGCTCATTTTCGGGTAAGGTATCGCATTCATGCCTATTCACTTCATCACTAAAAGAAAAGAGTAGGTTACCTCTCCCCAAGTTAGGGGAGGGAGGGTCCTTCTCCAAAACTGAAGATCCTTCTTCTTCAAGGCATGGCACATCCGTGTCCTTCTCTCCTTCAAACTCATGCACAAATAAAAAGAATAACAAGATTTGGAAGATGAAATGGTTAATTCTTCTTGAAGATTGGTTGAAGTCCCGGTTGCAACATTCTTTTCACTTGTTTGGCTAAGGAGAGCCCTTTCCTTTCTTCTCTCTTTCTTTTTCTTTTTCTCTCTCTCATATTCTTCAAACTCCTTCTTCAGACTTTCAATTAATTGAGAAAGATCTTCACTTGGATCTTGGCGAGGGCTTTGGTTTGGGGAAGGAGTTTGGGTGGTGCAAGTGTTGGGAGGTGGAGTACATGGCTCGGCCGATAGTGTTTGTGAAGGTGTGGGGCTCGGTTTCCTCCAAGGGCGAGGGCTTCTAGTGTGGGTGGAGGATGTAGGCCGGGAGGGGGACCTTCTTGCTTGGGAGTAGTGCGGAGAGGGTGGCTCTTCTTGAGGTGAACCATATCTTTCTAATAGTAACCTCTTCAGTCCACTCCAAGCCCGAATGGGGGCTTCATTGTAGTGCTCTCTTTGAGCGAAATCTTGTCGCCACCATCTTTTGGCTTCTCCCTTTAGACACCTTATGGCAAGGTCTAACTTCTCTTCTTTATGAAATTGGTAATACCAAAAGTGATATTCCAATTCCTCAATCCTTTGCCTTAAGTCATCTTCTCGTTTGCGCCTCCCTTTCAAGGGATGAAACCCAATCCTAAATCTAACCGATCTACAACAGGCTATCCTGGAAGATATCACATACAACCCCAACAGTTGGGGGGGGGGAAACCAACCTAACAACTTACTCTGGAAACTCATGAAAACCGATATAACTCGGGGTAACTCGCCCCGCCTATCAAATCTTACTGTCCCTCTGAACGGTGCTACCTCCAGTCAAATTCTGTCACCAGTCTCAAATTCTAAGTCCCCGTGACATCTATTCACACACAAGGTGGTGCGGTCGTTCGCGGTTTTAATCCGCGCCTGTAACAATCTGATCTTTCCCGTAGACTCTTCAAAAAGCTCGGGTCCCGGCTTAACCCGATCGACGCATCGTCCAACGCAAGATGGTGTCATACACCTCCGTACAACACCTCATAGGGTGCCATGTCAAACGTAGTCTGAAAGCAATTGTTGTATGAGAACTCTATCAAAGTAATCGCTAGTCCCCAAACTCCTCCAAAATCCAAAGTACAGATTCGCAACATATCCTCCAATATCGAATCACCCGCTCCATTTGCCCGTCCGTCTGTGGGTGATAAGCGTATTCGGATGGAGTCGCGTGCCCGGCTTCATGAAAAGCCCTCCAACCGTGCCGTGAAACGCGGATCACGGTCGAGATACAATGGAGTCTCGTACTCCATGTAATCGCATAATCTCACCGATGTAAAGCGGGCAAGCTTCCCCGGAGGGTCTATGACCGAATAGGCGAAAAGTGTACGCACTTGGTCAGCCGATCCACAAAAACCCGTATAGCATCATGATGAAACCGTGTCGGGCGGTGCGGTCCAGAAAGTCCATCATAACATTACCCCACTTCCAGTGGAATGGGCAAAGTCTGCAGTGTCCTGCCGGTTCTGATGCTCACACTTTGCTCAGTGTGCCCCTCTAAAATATCATTCCAGAACTCCTGATCCGCTGGTACACAAAGGCGGTCTCGGAAGTATGGCAATCCCTGCCATACTGAAACGTCGGTAACAAGGAACTCTTATCCACCCAAGATAATTCCTTCAACCCCGGATTTCTACCTTGCGCCTCGCGCACCACCTGTCAAGCCACTCGGAATGTATAATAAGTGTAATAACCCGAGCACGCTCCCAGCTGCCCCGTGTCAAAGGCATATCAAATCACTCTCCTCGGATCGGTCACCAACATTTCCTCCCTTAATTAAGCCGGTATACTTCTGCTCAGAGCATCGGCAACCGTGTTGCCCTTGCCGAGAAGATGTACCCGATACTACAATCATAGTCCTTAATGTATTCGAGACATCTGCGCCGCCTCATGCTAAGCTCCTTCTTGTGTAAACAGATACTTGAGACTCTTATGGTTGGTAAGAATCTGAAATTTATTACCAACAGATATTGCTTCCAATGTTTCAGCGCATAAATTACGATAGCCAACTCCGAGATCATGTGGCGGATAGTTCAGCTCATGCGGTCGTAGCTGCCTCGACCCATAAGCTACCACAAAACGCTCCTGCACCAACACACATCCCAAATCGCCTTCACCTGAAATGTAGGTTTTCTTCCTCCATTTGGCACACCTACACACTTAGACAATAAAATTAGTACCACTCAATTCTCCTCTCGTGTCTTAGGTGAGCACTCCATTTGTGATTAGGGACACACGGTTTCACTCTTGATTCTCCACACAAGGTTTTCACAAGTTCTCTTAACTTGATCACACTCAACTTTAGATCAAATGCAAACACACAAGTAGGAACAAGCAATAATTTCTAGTGAAAACCGAAACTTGCAATCCAAGAGAGATAACTAGTTACTTGAAACTAGCTTTTGATTGATTTAAGGTGGATGGTGGTTGAAAGAAGTATGGTAGGGAGTTTAGAAAGGGGCTTTTGCAATCACAAACACGTTTTCTTCAAGCTCATCAACAAATTTTGGATCAAAAGTACTATTCATATGAGTTTGGTATGAACTTCATATGAACATCTCAAGAACTCTAAGAACACTCAAGAACACATGAACTTGTTCATCATTTTCTCTTTCTTCACAACCTTTCTTTTGCACTTGTCACACAATACAACACTTTTCAACTTCCAAATCCGAAACTAGTCCCTTTCTCATGAACTTTTCAAGAACACTATTCACTTCAACATGAACTTGCACTAATCACATGAACCAAACACAAACACAATTCGGTTTTCTCATGAACAACAACAAAAACGTTTTTTTTTCTTCAAGTGTAAGAAAGAAGGCAATGGTTTCACTTGAAGAAAATAAACAACTGATACGGTACCTCCAGCAAGCACTTTGGCTCTGATACCACTTGATGTGATCACAGGGGGGGTAAGTGATCACGAGCTCGGATCTAGCTCGTTGGAGGCGGTTTCCAGAAGAGTGGAAACGAATAACAGAGGAAGAACAAGGAAACAACAAAGTCGGCCAAGGGAACCTCCTCACTACGAGGTGAGGCAATGCCCTTGAAAATGCAGGGAAGGTAGCGGGATCTAGCACCTTTTGAATACAAGTTCAAACAATACTAGATATTATGTTGGATCCTCTTGCGTGGATCACTTAAGGAGATGGAATGCAAGAAATGAGAACAAGAAAGCCAAAACCTCACTTGGAGAATTTCGATTTCTTATAAATATGTTCTACGTTACAATGGTGTTGTTTCTAGCTTATATAGTAGAGGGTTGTGACAAGTAAGTTGGCTTAGTACAGCAGTGCGTGCGTGTAAAAGCAAACAGTGCTTTTTAACATGCGTGCGAGTAAAAGTTTCCAAAAAGGTGAAAAGGAAAAAGGAAAAGCTAGTCTAGAAAGTGTTCGGGTGTCTTTTCCCTCGTAAAGGAGGTTCTTACATTCCCGAGCAGCTGCAGAGAAAGGACGCTTTGCTGTCGAACGTGGTCGGCTAACTGGTTAAGTGTGGTGGCTTCGCAGGATGCCTTCGCCAAGGGCCTTCGCGGAAGTGCCTTCGCTAAGGGCCTTCGCGGAAGTGCCTTCGCGGAAGTGCCTTCGCGGGAGTGCCTTCGCGGAAGAGCCTTCGCGGAAGTGCCTTCGCGGAAGTGCCTTCGCGGAAGTGCCTTCGCAGGAGTGCCTTCGCGGAAGTGCCTTCGCGGAAGAGGCCAGGGGTTCGCGGAACTTCACTGTTTTCTGAATAACTTGAGCTCCGGAACTCTGATTGAGGTGATTCAAAAGCCATTTTTATCCTCTTGAAAAGGGCTTCAATATGAAGTCCATTGCTCCAGCTTTTGATGAGTACAGATCCGCATCACTTCTCCAATGGAATTCCAAAGTCTTGAAGTTTGTTGGCGCATTCGTGGTGATGTCCACATCAGTTACCTAGCTGAAATTCGATTGGTGGGACCTCCGGGGCTCTTTGCTCAGTCACCCTCGAAGCCGTGAACTTCCCCCTAGCCCTTCTGATTCGTTCGGGGGAGTTCTGCAGCATCTCATAAACGTCATCCCGAGTAGGATGACCTTCAACATGAACCGGAGATGGAACTTCCCCGGCCGACTTCTCAGCAGGCTGGCCCTCACCTCAAGATCAACCGAAGCAGCCCTCTTTCGTTTCTTCTCAGCTGCACCGGGCTTGAACCTCGGCTTTAGAGCCCGGTTTCTCTTTCCTCGCGTCCGGAAGATAGCGCTAAGATCAAACTCGGGCTCCATTTCGCAAAAAGAGGAAGAATTAGTTAATATCAAACGAATGCATCAACGAAAAGAAGAACGATATAAACCTTTCTTGAAGTCCTCGAAGGGCGTCTCGCCCGAAGACGGTGCACCAAGGCCAAGTCTCGGGTCGAAGGGGAGATTCCCGGATGCCCAACTCCCCAAGTCCACTGGATAATACCCAAGTGAGAAAGGACCCTTGAGTAATCAGCCTCGGTACAAAGGAAAGGGGATGACTTCCTTCAGTCCATCCCCGCACCAAGGAGCAATGGTCCGGATTTTACTATCGAACCGATCATAATTCTTCTTGGCAGCAGCCCCCTTCATCAATCAACGAGGATTCTGCACGTCCGTCAGTCATCAAACCTACTGCGCAGTTTGCAATCCCCATTACGCATCAGGCTTCATGAAGAAAAATTCCCGATGCCATCCCTTGCGGCTGGTTGGCAAGTTCCAAACGAAGCTGAATTTCACAGTAGGAGGACCCCGGGCACTGAAGAAGTAGAAACAGTTCCTCGGGATCACATTAACTTTATAGTACTGGAGGAAAGTGGATACGGTTGGCTCTGTCTCGAACAGAGCACAAAGAATGAGATAGGCGTTTATGTGGCAGTAGGTATTCGGGCTGAATTGGTTAACCGCTAGCCCGTGGGATTCCGCCACCGCCGAACGAATGGGTGCGTGGGAAGCGGAGCCCGCACAGCAGTTGATCCTTAAAGATCACCAACCAGCCTTTCCCAGGCTCATACGCCCGGCATTCCGGAGAAGGAACCCGAGTACGAACCGTCATCGGGACAAAATAAGTGGACTGCCACTCTTTTATTAGCTCCGGAGTTGCCTTACTCCGGTAGTTCTCTATCTCGGACCACCAACCTTCGGGAATCTCGCCCTTGGTTTCTAAAAGGCAACTTTGAAGGACGAATAGTAGAAGGGTGGGAAAAGTAGGAGCCATTCTCATGTACCTCGGGTAAATGGCCGGAGGAGACAAGGACGGCTCGGCTGGAAGAAGGCTAAAAGACGGGCCGACAGCGGCGGCGTCGACAACTCGGCAGTGGAGTCGGTAGAACTGATGGACGGCGGACGAACCTCTCAGAACCTTCCGATGCGGTGGCTTCACCGAGGAAAGGGGAAGAAGTCTTCTGGATTAGATTCTTCAACAGCTTCTCCACCTCTTGAAGATATTAACCGCCTCCTGGAACGTAGGATTATCCGTCGTGATTTTATTGTGAGAAGAGAGAAGAGAGCTTGAGGTGCAAATGAAAGTGACGCCCAACTCACATTTATAGAAAAGATCGGGCAGATGAAACGTCAAAAGTCACTCGATCTCTGCCGTCGATTGAAAAAGTGGCAGTTAAGATGAACCGTCACAGATCCCAAAGAGAAAATCCTAGATCCGACCTCAGTTTCCCGGACATTATAGTACGGGAAACGTTTCCGAAGCCCGAACATTGTTCGGGACAAAAGGAGGAATTCACTTCCTCAGTTTCCCGGACAGTATAGTACGGGAAAGCGTTTCTAAAGCCCGAACATTGTTCGTGACAAAAAGAGGACTTCACATCCTCGGTTTCGGACATTATAGTACGGGAAACGTTTCTAAAGCCCGAACATTGTTCAGGACAAAAGGAGGAATTCACTTCCTCAGTTTCCCGGACACTATAGCACGGGAAACGTTTCCAAAGCCCGAACATTGTTCGAGATGAAGGAGGAATTCACTTCCTCGCTTCGGACACTATAGTACGGGAAACGTTTCCAAAGCCCGAACATTGTTCGGGACAAAAGGAGGAATTCACTTCCTCAGTTTCCCGAACATTATAGTACGGGAAACGTTTCCAAAGCCCGAACATTGTTCGGGACGAAAGGAGGAAATCACATCCTCAGTTTCCCGAATGTCATAGTACGGGAAACGTTTCTACAACCCGAACATTGCTCGGGACCAAAGGAGGAATTTTCGTCCTCAGTTCCCAGACAAAGAAAGCCCGAGTACATCTCCAATACCCGAACAGATTTTGAAACAAAAGGACTCGATTACCGAATACCTCGGAGGAATAACACGCCCGAACAACGAAGATCACCCGAACCAAGCAATTTCCGAACATAACCCGCATATTCAAAATGGATCTTGGAGAAGAGAACTTTGGACTCCTCTTAGTCGGCCAAAAGGGTGAGGGGACTTGATGGCCGCTGAGCCCAAATACGCATAAAAAGGCCTAACAAAAGGCCCACTCATAAGCCCGAAATAAGGGCCCCATTAAACAACTAGCATATAACCCGCATATAGATTAAGGACGTTCCCGAATCATACTTCCCGAAGTGCATATATGACCTAAAATACATAATCACCTTATATTGAGATATTACAACAATGCCACTAAGACACAGAACTATAAATACATTCACTATTCATACCTAAAAGGGGTAACGTTTAACAACTACTCAACGCAACTCGTCAAATCACCATCTCAGAGGATCTCTCTATTTCTCGACAATCGCGCTCTAGCACGCAAAGTCGACCTAATGGCCTCTGTCAACATCGTGACATGCAAGTCAAACCGGAACATGGCGATCACGCGCACAGATCAGCCACCGGTTCCAAACATTGGAACCAATCTTTATGGGTCTCCTCTTGTTACTGTTACCACTACTCCAAATGGTATAATGATTAAGAAAATAGGGTCACCGAAGGGAGATTAAAATTGAATAATCCTAACATAAATATCAAAAAATTCATACGAATGTAGACGCGGTTATTTCTAAGTCATAACGCCACTAATCTTCTCCACCGTTGTTTATTAACTCATAGACTCTGTTTGTCAATGACGAACTACAGGGCCTGCGATATGTCACCGGCCGAATTGGGGACTAAAAGGGGTCTGAAAATCAACATACATTGCCGCCAAACCGCCTTCTTCTTCAACACTCTTCCTCTTATTCTTGCTCCTGGTTGATGCACTCATGCTTGAAGAAATCCAAATGCCAATTTCCTAAAATTTTAGAACCCTAAAACTTCAATACTACTAACGAGCTGATGAAATCAAGAACTCTGGAACTCGAAAAACCTCAGCCACCGCGAATTCTCTGAAATGCTTCGTACAAAGCTTCTAAAGAGGACGGTGAGAGTTATTTCGTGATTACAACCGGTCTGCTGCAACTGCCAGAGGAGTGGAGAGTCAGTTGCTCAACGTCGTGGGGAGGAAACAAAGAGACGTTTAACGTTAATTAACTGTTAAACGTTAAACAACATCGTTTGGATATGTCAACAAAAAAAGAAAAAAAAATACTTCAGGTACTTCAAACTTTCGGTCCTTAGGATTAGAATACCCTTTAGGTTTCACCTCTGTGTTTTTTTTCATTTTCACGAAAGTAAGGAAGAGGGGTTAGGTTAGTGGGAGTTTCAAGAAAAAAACAAAACAGAAGCAACCAGTTCAGTTGAAGTCGCGATTCGACGGAGAAGGCTGGTGAGTTCGAGAATCCTGAAGCTGGTTGCCGGCGACGGACCGTCTGTTGGGGGCGAGATCGGCCGGAGTAGGGTCGCCGGCAGTCAGGGACGGCGGTGGTGGCTCGGGAATGGACGATCGCAGCCTTGGAGACTTGATGGCAGCAAATCGAGGCGGCTCCTCTTGGCGGGTCAGCGTCGATCTGGCATTTTCGGCGGCGGAGGGTGTCGTTAGGCGGCGAGATCAACCGGGAAAGGGGCGCCGGATGATGGGGAGGCGACCTGCGGAGATGGGGTGGCTGAACAAAGGGAGTCCGAGAGTCTCTCACCGGAGGCGGGTGTTCTGGTTGTTCTGCGCTTCCGGTAGCAGTTCGCGGCCGGCTTTGAAGGGATGGTGCTCCGGTGACTGAGGGCTGCAGAGGCGGATTCAGTGCGGCACCAGATGGCTCGACGTCAGACCAAGAACTTTATCACTATCGCTGGTCTCTCTCCAAAGGCAACCCTCCTCACTTGGAACAACACTGCCACTTCAATCCAACATCACCAGGTAACGTAACATCTTGCCCTACGATGCTATCTCCAGCCGGCTACGTATCTTCCTAATTTGATGAATTTGCAGGCGGCTCGAGTGATTGGGACGAGGACCTTCGGCTGTGAGAGTGTGATTGTGGAGGGGGAGGACTTCATTGCTGAAAATGTCACTTTTGAGAACTCCTCAAGTAATCTTCCAAACCTTGTGTTGTAACCCTTTTAGCCAAAGCCATTCATAGGAGTATTTCTTACTTGAGCTGGGTATGTACCAGCTAATATCAAGTTTCCATCTTTAACTTGCTTCAGGGTTATGGCCAAGTAGTTGCTATTAGGGTGACGGCCGATAGATGTGCATTCTACAATTGCAGGTTTCTTAGCTGGCAATACCTTTAAGCTAACTCTCTTTCTCTGCTACATTAAGAAGGTTTTCTTCATTCAAGCACTTGAGCCAACTCTGGGACCGATCATGCCTAGAATGCTTTAAGTTTGACCCTTATACTAATTGGGACTGCTCAAATCATATTATTAACTATGCTTTACATTGTTCTTCTCAAGGAATCAGTTCAGTTGTTCCTTTGGCTTTTTAAAATTTTATCTTAACTGATTGAGATGAATGCTTATTGAATTTCTAATGATGTTCTTAGAAATTTTATGTACTTGTCATAGGAAGTTTGGTTCTCTAATTGCACTATGATTTCCAAAAATTACCAGGACACTCTCTACTTGCACTATGGTCAACAATACCTGAAAAACTGCTATATTGAAGGAAGTGTGGACTTCATTTTTGGAAACAGCAGCGCCCTTTTGGAGCATTGTCATATTCATGCAAAGCACCTGGTTATATAACCGCACAAAGTAGGAAATCTTCCCAGGAATCAACTCGTTATGTATTTCTAAGGTTCGTGCTGGACTTCAAAGTTATCGGGTTATATATTTGAAATTCATGTAATTTCTTTTCCGAACATTAACACAGATTACTTCAAACTTTAGTTAGGCAATTATGTGGATGTTTTTTTTTGATAGGTCATGAGTATCTTATTCTTATATCAAATAAAGTATCAAAGTTATTGTTCCCAATGAATGCAGGTATTTAAGCTAATTACACTTGAGTTGAGGTTGCATAAAAAACGACATAAAAACAGTAAAAATAAAATACGGATAGTATGATAATTTTGAAAAGAATTTTCCACTTAAAAAAAGTGTATAATTTTTTAAGAACAATCCAAAAAAAATGTGTAAATTTTTTCAGAGATGGAAGGATTAAATATTTAAAATAACTATCCATCACACGAGTATTTAAGCTAATTGATACTATAAAAGATGGAAAAAGAACAAAGAACATTTGAATAATTTAGGAATAACTGGGAAAGAATACATCGAATAATTTGGAAGTGTCTGAATTCTGAGGTAATCTGTTACCATCTGGTGGGTTCTCACTTCTCATTTCCTGGGCAGTAAGGGGACAAAAAAGAGCATGGCTCGTCAAAAAAAAAAAAAAGTGGAGAAAAGAGCGAGTAACAAAGTTTAGAATGGCACCAACTTCATACATGGAAGAAAGGGAACAGAATTGAGAAGACATGCTAAACGACTCAAGAAATGTTACTTTGTGTTGAGTTCACACTACCACAATCGCTAAACAGGAACATCATCAACTAATCACAAAACGAGTGTGGATTGTACAGAGCACGGGAAGAAGCAAATGATAGAGACGACACCTTTATCCTGATGCTTGCAGCCCCATGAAACTGTGACTCCTCTTTCAGTGTCTAGCTCATTAGAAGTTCTCCAACATTATGTTTGCTTTGCATCATTCGCAACTCCAGTTTCCCTTAGTGCCTTAAGTTTTTTGTAACCTTTGTCCGTACCAAATATCCTGAAAGAGTTAAAAGCAGTAACATAATGACCAAGATGATAGAGATAGAAACACATCAGACACGTAACTGGTAACCCATAATGTTTGTTGCAGCAAACTCAGGAAAGAATCTATTAGCTCAGCATTATGCTTCAGAAAACCAGACCAGAAACTCACCAGTCCATGTAAACGAATGTGGAAGAGTAATTCCCAGATTTGGTGTATAACAACCGATGGTGATAGTCATGAAAATCCGCACTTGAGAAAGAAGACACTATCAATCTATTAATCCATGAAATTAGGTCAAGCATGACCATAAAAAGTGGAGCATCACTTACAAGCATCAACTTACCCCCCATATAGAGGAAAAAAATTTGAAAAGCTCCATGGAAAATGGTAACCACAATGTGCCTCAACGGTCTCCAAAACTCTTAATACCATCCATAACCATAAAGTCATTAAATGTGGCCCCGTAATAGCAGGACCAATGATCGTAGCGAAGCCAAGGAATAATATCTCAGCAGGGTGAGCATATTCAGAGGTCAGTCCAAATGGTGTAGCATACCTGTGGATATAAATGATTTGTAAAAGAGTGACACTTGTCAAGTCCAACCTGTTTTAAAAGTGATGAATAATTGAAGAACTGTGTCTCAGAGTATTGCTCAAATGACTTACTCATGATGGACACTGTGCACATGCTTGTACAGCCACTTAGTATGCAAAACACGATGCCCCCAGTAAAACACAAAATCTTCGAGAATGAAGTAAAATATGATCTGGGACAAGATCACTTTCCTGAAAATCAATGAAGAACTTTGGTTATCAAGCGAAGTTAAACAATATATGAGTATGTCAATGAGAAAAGTATTGTGGCCATTGCTATAAACATCTGTATAAAGCAAATATTGTTGCTAAAACAGGTGATTAAAGAGAATGGAAAAAGCAAAAAGCTCTACTGTGGAATGAAAATGAGAAATACCAGGATGGCAATGGCAGAGTAGTTCTCATGCCCATGTACTTGAAGACTGGGTAGGAAAAGATCATAACAGGCAGGTTGACACAAAAGTGATAAAGCAGTAGACGGGTTATACATTTTTCTTGAGCTGCAGGGGTGTTGTTTTTTGTCTGCATATAAACAGAAAATACTGAGAAAAGTAAGAATCTGGAGAAAAAACAAAGAACAGCTAGTTACACATAAAATGCAGTAACCAGAAGCACATGTTCCACAAATCTATTTAGAATATACTAATGGAAGAAATTCGGGATTAAGGCTCGGTTGATTGATTGATATACTAATGGAAGAAATTATTCTCTTGTGAAACCAAAAGCTGCTCCATCGAATGAAGGGAAGAATGAAAGCATATCATGACAATGTTGATTGTGCAGTAGCCAAACATACATCAAAGAGATACTTGTGTGTTGTTTAAAAGTTTATAGCATCAAATCAATTTCTCTAGTCATATTCCTATTAGTCTGTCCCAAAAACAGAGCCTGAAAAGAAAACAAACAGAAAAGAGCTTGTGGAAATTATCTTAGCTTGAGTAGATGAAACCAAAATTAAACAATGATGCGAGGAGCTGCAGATGGGAGATAAACCTGGATCTTGTATTTGCTCAACAGTCCCGCTCTTTCCAGATATATGAATGGAAGTCCAGATAAGAAAAACACACTTTCATGAAGGAAAAAGCTTCCCAGACAAGCTAGTTGAAAGTCGTTGAAATGGGTTATCAGATACTGTAGAACAGGAAAGGAACAAACTTAGACTGTTGGAAGTATCACAGAATAACTCAAGGAGAATGCCAGTACCAAACATTTTAAATAATTACAGAGAATCTGAAAACTCAATAAACAATCTCAGACACATCCACCAGTTACTCGGAAAAGCAGAAATACCCCAACCTGTTCACAGCCAGAAATTTAAGAATTTCGAACAAACATTATATGAATATATCCTTCTTGACCTAAATCAAAGTCAAAAGGATTTACTATACATGGCCCTAATAGCGCAACCACCTGCCTTGCCTCTAAAGACTTTTGTTTGCTGCAAGTTGGTCTACTAGACTACAATACTCACCAACATTCCAACCATCACTATGTTCTCGCTAGAGAGAACGAAGTCTTTGTTTGACTCTAGCAATAAACAGCTCCTACAGAAATAAAGAATACAGGAAAAATGGCTAAAGAAAGGGAGATCACACTTAGTCATCAAACTAAATATCCCGCCATGACAATACCCATTAATAATTTACTATTAAAGATTCTCATTCCCAATCCCGGCTATTTAGCATTCATTGCAAATTTCCTGGACTGTCCAATCTCATTCAAAACAGCTAAAGATCTAAATATGAACCAATCTGAGAAACCGTAAACCGCCATTACCGGTACCAACCAAAGAAATAAGAACTCTAAACAAAGACAAACAAGAACCAGAACATAAAATGCTGAGAGAACTGGGTATTCGTCGAGTCCATCTCATCTAGCTGATAACTAAAATCAGCGACGGTTTGCACCCAAACCGAGAGAAACGCCAAAAGACATAGCACGACAGAAAGCCAAAAAAATGTTCCAGATCCGGGAGAACTATAAAGGATTAAGAACCAAAAGCCCCGGAAAAGGAAAAAAAACGCACCTGCCAAGACGATTCGAGGAAGAAACCATCCATGGGGAAAATCAATGCGAGAGGTTGGATTCAGAAATCTGGACTCTAGATTCTCTTGAGAATGAAACAAGAGGAGTTGGGAAAGAGAGAAGCAGGGTCAGGGACCGAGAAGAGAACCGTGAGATCGAGACAGAGTGGATTCAAAAGCGAATATGTTTTGGGCTCTGTGGCTGGGCCCCGTTTTGTCCAGATTAAGTAGTAACCAGATGTTTGTCCATCAGTTTCTTACCATTTAATATGCTAGAAAATCTATACAAAAAAAAAAAAAGATAACAAAAAGCGCAAATAAATCCTTGAATTATTTGAATTGTCATGACTCAATCATTCAACTATTTAATCGGCCAAATAAACCCTCCAATTCCTTTGTACCGATCTGACCCTTTCGTCTATTCCTTGCTAATGTGTGACAGATTTCTACATGTAGATGTGGAATGGCGGGAATTAGAGGGGTAAACGGTTATAATGGCGGGAATTAAACCTAAATTGCACGTGAGAGAGTGAAGTGCAGATAGTGAAGCGAGAGAGTGAGGGAAGAGGAAAAGTAATTTATGTGTTTTGGAGAAGAATCGAATCGATTTTATGCTCCTGCAAAAGCCAAATCTGAAGTTCTGCACATGGAAGAAATGTATGGAGTTGATCGCTGTTTTTTATTTTTATTTGGTTGTATTGATGAACTTAGACTTTAATTGGTGAACCCTTGACATTGATGTGAGTAGTTTATCTGTTTTATATTACTTTCACCCACGTGTCTCTTATTTGGTAGCATATTCATTTAGGTTTGTGGGGGTAGAGAATGAGGTTTGGGCAAATGTGTTATGCAATGACCATGTGTGGGTGTCAAGTGGGGGGACCTTTTCATCATTTTGCTATACGCTTCATGCATTGTTCCTTTTTTTCTCACACTGTAGTGGGACAAATGAAGAAGGGTTTGCTAGTAAGGACATTGTGTACAAGCTTTATATACATGGTGGTGGTTTTCTTCAGAATCCTTACAAATATTAGGAGTACTGTGAAGACAGTGGTTATAAGAGACTATTGGCATGATTATCTTGAGTTTTTGCGGTTTCTTTCTAGTTAAGGGTACAAAAATGTGAAAATATTTACTAAAAGGCACAGCTATAGTGTGCCACCTCAAATATGTCTTGGGTTTGTCAAAAGTTTCATTTAATTACAACAATGCCATTCCTTCTCTTCTCCCGCTCTTTACGTCAATTTCCATGCAGATTTTAACCACCACCCACCACCTCTCACTTCTAGCCTTTGACCACGGTAGCTCCTCCCTTAAACACCGGCCGACGCTAGCAACTCGGTGATAGTCTCTCTCTCTATCAACAACCACCGGAGACCAACAATTGTAGTAGATCTGTTCGGACGACCCGCTATCCGATCCGATTTAAATCCGCCAACCAAGGCGGTAATCAACCCCGCCGAAGCCATCAATCTCTTCCCGATTGTCGACGCTTCATTCCCACCATTTCTGAGTGAGCAGCGAAAATTGCCTCAAGTCCCGAAACGCAACTCCGCCGCAGACAACAAAATTATGATGCTCCTACATATAATTATGATGTGCTATCCATTAATAATGATCCTCATTTGTCTAAAAATGATATAACCAAGAATAGCATACACAAAAAGCATAAATCTATTATAATCAACTTAATAACGCAAATTAGTGAAGAATTGCGAGAAGATAAATTTTTCAAATAAACAAGCATCACATACATTGCACCATAAAGGCATACTTACCAGATGAAGCATCATTTTAAGTGCTAAGCTCATCATACTTATAAAAGGAGCATCATTTTAACCACATAGAGCATCAGTTTGAGAACTTCATCATTTTGTAAGGTTAAAGAAAACGAGTGCATAATTAAGTTATCAGAACATGTGCACAATGTTTGTAATTGAGAGCATCATAGTGCAACGGAAGTGCATCGTTATGGTCATCAAAGGCATCATTTTAAGAGAATGAAGAAAATGTGTGCACGATTAAGTCATCAAAACGAGTACATCATTTTTGATAGGTAGAGCATCATACTTGAAACAAAGAGCATCATCCATGACACCAAGAGCATCATATTTAACGAATACATCATACTTTATTGAAGAGCATCATAATTTTACAGAAGCGCATCATTCGTGACACCAAGCACATCATTTTGAACCAAAATATCATACTTTGTTAACAGACGTAACACTATGTTCAAAGCGCGAGCATCACCATGGAATCTACGAGCATCGGATATGTCATTAAGAGCATTCATAACATTAAAAAGTTGAAAAATATAGTTTTATCGTCTGGTTCATTTTGGTAACAAGAGCATCAATTTTTAAAACATGAGCATTGTACATTGATTAAAGAGCATCACGCTTTCACGAAGTTCATCATTGTGAGCGAAGAGCACCATATTTTTCTTTGCACCGTTATACCTCAAAGATCATCCATTTACTTGACAAACATGGACAATGTGGAGCATGATGATTTATTGAGAAAGGCATCGTGATGTTAAATTAGAGCTTCACATTTGTGCAAGAAGCACATCATTTGTGGTAAAAAAATCTAATTAATGTTGATAATATGCGAAATGTTGAGCCGAGTCTTTAATAGGGAGCATCATAACTTTGATGTAGAGCATCACTATTAACAGGAAGAACAACTTTACGCGCTGTAGACTCGAGTTTTGGCTGTTGAACACTACGGCGTGGCTGGTGGTTTTGTCGCGGAGGACGGTGGTTGCTTGTTTTTGTCGTCCTTTTGCCGCGTTCGTGCGAGAAAGGAGGTCGATTGGTTGATTCGTTGTTGGATTTCGTTTCTGCAAGAGGAAGGAAGGTGATCGACTTACCTTATAGCAACTTCAAATTTGTCGCCGGTAAACGCGGCGCATTGGCAGATTCGCATGTATCATCCTTCCTTCTTATATCTAGGGGCACACATAGTGTGCCATTGGCACAACCTATCCACACTCTTACTAAAACGTTAGTAGTAAATTTGTTAAAACTGTTGATGATGTTAGACTTGTATGGGATGCAATTACTGCATATGAAGTAGTTGAGCTACTAATTACTCCCTCCGTCACCAATTAATTCTACACTATACGTGGACACGGAGATTAATGTGAATGTAAGACTTTATGTAGTTTGACATAATTATCCTCGAGTAGAGGTTGCACAAAAAATGAGATAGAAAAAGTTAAGATAAAGTAGGGATAATTTTAGTAACTTTAGAGGAGAGAAGTTTTCATTTAAGAAAAGTGTAGAATTTTTTAGGGACAACCTAAAAAGGAAATGTGTATAACTAATTGGGGACGAAGGGAGTACAAGACTTGAAGTTGAATTGTTTATAGAAAATTATGAGGAGGGTGATGAAGAATTTATTGCAAGTGAAGGAGTTGGTGAAGAAAATCGAGCCTACAGAGGTAAAAAACAGAAGGAAAACGAAAAATATAATCATGTTCTTGAAATTAAAACATGAAGAAAACTCATCCATCTTCTCTGTTCTTCTTTGGCCGAAATCTTCAAGGGCTTTTTGGTGGTGGATTTGTCTCAACAACAATTCATCCAAAGCTTTGAGTACAAGTATTATCAAGGTGAGGATCCTCCTTGAAAAATTTTATGAATTTGGTTAAAGAATGGGTATGGTCTTCAAGTCTGTTGTTGTGTGAAGCATGTAGAACATATGTTGTTTTTGGAAGTGTGTGAAAAAGCATGTTGGTTAAATTTTCATGGTGAGGCCGAAATTTTGATGAATTATTTGGGTGGATTTTTGTTGAAGAAAGTTGTTGGAAAGCATGTTATACGTAGGTTTAAGATGATTTGAAGTTGTTGGAAAAAGTTGGAAATTATTTGGTAAATTTTTGGAAAAGGGCCGAAATGTTGATGATGATTTTATGATGATTTTGTGAAGTTAAAGTGTTACACCCACCCCCGACGTTCTGTAATTTTTCTGTAAATTTCGGTCGTAAGCTTAAATTCTGTAATTATCAGATCACAAACGGGTTGTGATTAATTTATGGAATTTAGAGTTTGGGAGTTATTTTGGAGTTATTTACAAGTGTTTTATATGTTGGATAACATTTACGGAGTTCTAGAACGTTTTGCCGAAAATCAGTTTCAATGGGCAAAATGGTAACACGGAAGGAAAAATTGGAAAAGATCACTTGTTGGGCTTTTCTTTTGGGCCGGCTCTTTGTGGTTTGTAGGGAGGATATTATTTTCTTTTTAGTGTGTGAGTGGGGAAAGATATTTTTGGCAAGTTGTATTACCTATTTCTATTTTATGAGAAAAATCTCTTACACACACCTTTTTAGCCCATGCCCTTCTTTCACACCCATCCCCTTCCATAATTTCAGACATCATCTCTCCCTCTCTCTACCATTCATTTCATTTCATCTCATCTCTTCCAACACTTGAAAGAAAAGCAAGAGAGCAAGAACACCTTCTCCTCCTTGCTGCCCAGAAATTTTGTCCGTCTTCCACAGCCTTTCTGTCCCAGAAAATGACCGAATCCGCTCTTGGTGTCTTCAGAGACAATCCTCATCAAGGTCTTGGTTACAACTTTGATGAAGGAATCAAGAGCCAAAAGTGAGAGGAAGGTCCTCAAAACTCTGGTGCAAGCCTTCGGGTCCAGCAGTAATTTCTGATTTCCAAAGTTCATTTCTTGAAGTTTTGAGCTTGGATCTTAACAAACCAAGCTTTATTACTTCCTAGGCTCCTAAATCTGTAACTTCAAGGTATGATTGAGTTCTTTTTGTTTGGATCTTCATGTTCTTGAAGTTTAAACATGGAAGAAAAACTCATCCATCTTTGTTGTTCTTCATGGCCGAATTTTTGAATTTGGTGATGGTTTTGTCTCAACAACAGCTCATCCTGGGTTGATCTACAAGTTTCAAAAAGGTGAGAAACATCGTTGGTAATTTTTATGAAGTTTGGTTGTTGGATGATTCTGATCTTCAACTATGTTGAAGTTGGTTGCATGATGAACATGTTTTGTTCTTGAGAGATCATGAAAAAGCATGGTGTTAAAGTTTTAGGGTGAAGGCCGAATCTGTTGGGTATAGTTTGAAGGATGTTTTGTTGAAGGAAGTTCGTAAAAAACATGTTTTAAGTATGTTTGACATGTTTTTAAGTTGTGGGAAAAGTTGAAAATTATTTGGTGAATTTTGAGGAGAAGGCCGAAACTTTGATGACGATTTTGTGGTGATTTGGTAAAGTTAAAGTGTTGAATAAAGTATTAAATCATGTTTTGGTAAAGGAAATATGATTTAAGTGGCTAAAATGTAAGTTTATAAAGTTTTGGGTCAGAAGTAAAACTTGGCCGTGGGCCTTGGGCCGAAATATTTGGTTGAAAAGATACTTCTGTTGAAAAGTTAAGTGCTAAAATTGGATATTTTGTAACATTGTGAAAGTTAAGTGCTTGATAGTCGCGTTCCTTTGCAGGTCCGGACTCTCAGATAACTTGTTGATGGTGTTGTGTTCTTGAGGACTCCAAGCTTGCTGTTCAGAGTGATCTGTGAAAGATAAAGAGAGCACTCAGGAGTAGCAAGAGAGGAGTGGGGGGCGTGAAGTGTCTTACCCGTTTTAAGGTGGACATCACCCTATTTATAGGGTGATGCCAGGAGGAGCCTCCCCCAGTTGAAGCCTTTAGCCAGGCTGTTTGAGATAAGGCGGCTGTGATGATGAATGTGTCGATAAACCGCCTTAGTTGATTCGTTTGTCGAGGATATCCGGCGTGTGAATCTGGTGAAGATCACTCGTGCTCGTGCTGACCGTCTTCCTTATTGGTTGCTTAATGCCGATGACCAAGTGGTCTTTCCTTAGTTGAGCATGTAGTGGCGAAGGCCAGCAAGGGGCGAAGTCCTAGATAAAGTGAAGCCAATGATGGTAAGAGTAAGGGTCGCACGAACCGTAAGTGCAAGGGCCTTGTGTGGCGGAGCCAGTATAGGCATGAGAGACCTCTCGAAGGCGAGCTGTGAGACCGCGAGGACGAGACCCGCGAAGGAGAGACTTGAGACCGCGAGGGCGAGACCTGCGGAGCCTTGTCTGGCGGGGCCAGTATAGGCATAAGGGACCTCGCGAAGGCGAGCTGTGAGACCGCGAGGGCGAGACCTGCGGGGCGAGACTTGAGACCGCGAGGGCGAGACCTGCGGAGCCTTGTCTGGCGGGGCCAGTATAGGCATAAGGGACCTCGCGAAGGCGAGACTTGAGACCGTGAGGGCGAGAACTGTGGAGCCTTGTCTGATTCTGATGTGATGCGAGGACGCATTTGTTTGGGTAGTGTACCAAGATGGCTCCTCCTGAGAGCGGAGTATGGGCAGGGTCCTGTACTCCCTGTGCGCTGTAGCAGGAGGCGAGTTTGCACGGAGTGCGATGACCTTTACTTGTTGAGACAAGCTGAAGATCAATTTTTCGACGGAGATGCCCTCAAAGACTGGGTGAGAAATTCCCATCTGGAAGGTTTGTTGGGGCCCGCAGAGGCAGAGCACCCAAAGACCCTCTTGGCGAGACCACAAGGGGATAGCCCTTGGGTAGTGTAAGTGTACCGAGAAAAGGCAGACTCCAAGCTGATTGATGCAAGGACACCTTCTTGGTTTATAAGTTCAAAACTGCGAAGTCAAAGGAGCACGCGGCGGGACAATTGAGGGTTAGTTGGGGTTCGTAGAGACGAGACCCGCAACTACTTGTTTTGGGGTGCCCGCGCGGTATGTCTGGTGAGGCGCGCGAGGGCGTCCTTACACAGGGACCTTCCTGTGTTGAAGGTGTCCGCGCGGAAGTTCCGGTGAGGCGCGCGGGGGCGGTTTACACAGGGACCTTCCTGAAGAAACGAAAAGGGGATTACCCTTTCGTACCGCAAGGGGATTACCGTTGGGACGAGGCAAGTTGAAGGTCAGCCGGGGTTCGTAGAGACGAGACCCGCAACTACTGTTGAAGGTGTCCGCACGGAAAGTCCGGTGAGGCGCGCGAGGCGGTTTATACAGAGGACCTTCCTAAAGGAGCCAAAAGGGGATTACCCTTTCGCACCGCAAGGGGTTACCCTTGGGACGAGGCGATTTGAAGATCAGCTGGGATTCGTAGAGACGAGACCCGCAACTACCTGTTGAAGGTGTCCGCGCGGAAGGTCCGGTGAGGCGCGCGAGGGCGTCTTATACAGGGACCTTCCTGAAGTAGCCAAAAGGGGATTACCCTTTCGTACCGCAAGGGGGTTACCCTTGGGACGAGGCGATTTGAAGGTCAGCTGGGGTTCGTAGAGACGAGACCCGCAACTACTGTTGAAGGTGTCCGAGTTGAAGGTCGGTTGGGGTTCGTAGAGATGAGACCCTCAAAGACCATTGGCGAGACCGAGTTGAAGGTCAGTTGGGGTTTGTAGAGACGAGACCCACAACTACCTGTTGAAGGTGTCCGAGTTGGAGGTCAGTTGGGGTTCGTAGAGACGAGACCCTTAAAGACCATTGGCACGACCGAGTTGAAGGTCAGTTGGGGTTCGTAAAGACAAGACCCTCTAAGACCATTGGCGAGACCGAGTTGATGGTGATTTGGGGTTCGTAGAGACGTGTCCCTCAAAGACCGTTGGCGCGATCGAGTTGAAGGTCAGTTGGGGTTCGTAGAGACGAGACCCTCAAAGACCATTGGCGCGACCGAGTTGAAGGTCAGTTGGTGTTCGTAGAGACGAGACCCGCAAAGACCATTGGCGTGACCGAGTTGAAGGTCAGTTGGGGTTCGTAGAGACGAGACCCGCAAAGACCATTGGCGCGACCGAGTTGAAGGTCAGTTGGGGTTCGTAGAGACGAGACCCGCAAAGACCATTGGCGGTGAGTGGCCAGCCTGACCGGTTAGGTGCAGGGCGATTGGGAGGGCAATTGTATTGCCGTGTGATGCTGTAAGAGAAGAGAAGATGCACCAGTATTTATATTTAAAATATGGAGCTTAGGACTTACACGGTCAGTGAAGTTTGATCATGCGAATCGTGGGGAGATCTGCCTCAATAGGTAGAAGCGCGTCTGCGCTGTAGACAAGGGAGAGGTGTCTCGCCCGTTGGGGTGCCGTTGTGTGGTAATCCCATGAGACGCTTGGGAGTTCATCCACCCAACGCCCTTTTGCCCTTGCAAGGCGCTTCTTGAGGCCCTCCTTGAGGGTTTGGTTGGTGACCTCTACTTGGTCTTTGGACTGGGGGTGCGCCACTGGGCGAAAAGCATGCGGACATTGTTATCCTGGGCCTCTTATTGAGCGCTATGGCTGATGAACTGAGTGTCATTGTCTGTAATGATGGCGCAGGGGCTGCCGCATCGGCAAAACGAAGTTCTTCCAGAGCTGATTTTGGCAAAGGTGATGGAGACCAAGTGTTCTACCTCGCCCATTTAGAGAAGTAATCAACAGTGGTGATACGCAAATGGTACTGACCTGGTGCGGTTGGCACTGGGCCAATGAGATCAAGGCCCCATAGGGCGAATGACACTGGATTCATCAGTGCTGGAGACTCCGTAGATGGAAGCCGTTGAATGCGAGAGTTGATCTGGCATTGGTGGCATGTTTTGACCAGTGCGGCAGCGTCTCTTGGCGAGGGGCCAGTAGTATCCTTGGCGGGGGGCCTTGTGGGTAAGTTCCCCCGCCTTTATGCGGGCACCACAGCTGCCTTGGTGGAGGGTGTCCAGGACGGAGTGTCCCTTAAGAGTGCTGAGGCATCGTTGGAGGGGTGATGTAAATCCGCGATGCCATAGTTGCTTATTAATGAGAACAAATCGGATGGCATGTTTGCCAGTGAGGCAATATTGATAGTCTCCGCGATTGAAGGGTTGGCGAGAGTGGTCAAGTGACTTCTTCGTGTTTATGATCCGGGATGCCGTGTTCAGAACTACTCCATGTTGCGGGGGTTTGATGTGATCATGAGATCCCCAAGCAACAACAAGGAGTCCCAGACGAAGAGGCAGTCGAGTGAAGCTCGGAGCAACCCCTCGGCGAGTGGGTTCAGAGGCCCAGGCGACCCAATCCATGGTCTGGACTAGCACCTGACATGGAAAGGGCAACGCCTCCACGCGAGGACCATACGAGAGGCCTCAAGGCGTATGAGAGGCTTCGCACGCGAAGGTATCCAGGCGATGGCAAAGCACTTTGGCAAAGCCGTCCCTGTGGAATCTCAAGGCGAAGGATGAACTGCATCATGCTAAGGCATCCAGAACACTGGCGAAGCCTCCAGGCGAAGCCATTCCTGCGAAGCCTCAAGGCGAGGGCTAGGCTTCCTTAAACAAGGTGTTCCGGCGATGGCAAAGCCTTCAGCGAAGCCATTTCCCAAACCCCCAAGGCGAAGCCCTCATGCAACAATGTCCACGAGAAGTCCTTAAGGTAAAGGCAAGGCCTTCTGCGGAGCTTCATGGTGAAGGCGAAGCCTGCAGGCGAAGTCATCCCAGCAAGTCTCCTAGCAAAGGCAACGTCTACAACAAGAAGACTTCCGGTTCAGACGCTAAGGAAGAGTTTCCCTCCGCGAAGCCTCCAAGCAAGGCGAAGCCTTCTTCGAAGCCTCCAAGAGAAGGCGAGGCCAAACCAGCAAAGCCTTCTCCACAAAGCTTCCCAACGAGGGCAAAGCCTTCAGAGCGGGGCCTCCATTAAGACGAAGCCCTACAACAAAGCCACCTAAGCTTATAAAGTCGGCCAAACCACTCCCGACCATTATTACCCTCCCGCCTTTCACGCTGACACTTGGGAGCGAACTTATCTACTTTTACCTTTTTACCTTTTATTCAGACATGCACACAAAAGTACTGTACACTTTATGGCATGCATGCACCTTTTTGTAAGAGTCTGTTCCCTTCCTCCCTATAAAAGGAACAACAGGCTCCTAGAATAGATAGAACATATGTAAAGCTTAAGAAGGACAATTCCTTAAGCCCGGTTCTCGCCCCCTTGCTATATTCCGCCATCCCCCTTGATTGATTGATTATCATCAAGTTTAATATCTAGTATTGCTTAATCTCGTAGTTAAGAGGTGCTAGATCTTCCATACTCCCAGTGCTTATCGCAGATATTGCCCAACCTCGTAGTTGGGAGGTGTCTGTGGCCGAATCTATCCTTCCTTGTTCATCGACTCCTTCAAGCTAGATCTGCGCTTCCGTACGATCTCGCTGCTTCGCGTCAAGAGTACCCGTGATCGTAACAAGTGGTATCAGAGCCAGATCGCTTGCTGGAGTTGTTTGTGATTTCTTCAAGGTTAAAACCTTTAACTTCTACTTGAAGAAAGATTTGTCTTTTCGTTATTTTCAAACCTTGTTAAACTCTGTTCGTTTTACTGTACCCCCCCATATCCGCTTTTATTTCGATTTATCTATTGTGTTGCTTCTGTGTTAGGAGTTGTTGTTGTATTAGCAACTTCATAAATCAAAAAGTCAAAAAAAAGAAAGAAGGAAGAAGAAGAGAAACAGAGAAGAAGAAGAAAAAGAAAAAGGAAGCAGTTGCGGTTTTGCGGAAGTCGCAAATCTCAGTTTTATTCGAAACCGCAACGTGCGAAGTTTATACGCTCAAAAGAGTGAGGTTGTAGTTGAAAAGTAAAAAGAAGTGGTGTATAAAGCTTGGTTGTGAAAAGCATAAAAGAAATCAAATCTGTGTTCTTACTGTTCTTGGTGTTCATATGAGTGTTCATATCTGTTCATTCCACAACTCATATGAACAGTGACCTTGATCTAAATTTGATTTCACATTTGAGCCAAAAGTGTTTGTGCGCTGAAAACCTCATTTCTAACCCTCTTGTATATCTGTTGCTAAAAACCCCCATCTCCATTTTAACCTAGCTTGCTTCAAGTAACTAGTACTTCTTACTTAAAGATTTTTTGCATGCTAGTGGTTATCTTGTGATATTCATTGTCGGGTTTGGCCTTGGAAAGAGCAAGCTCTGAGAGCTAAGCAAGAGGAAAGAAAGAAAGCCGAGTGTGACCCCTCGCGAAAGGGCAGACCCTTCGCGGCGGAGAGACCCCCAAACACGTGAGGAGCTTGAGCGGACTAATTTTATTGTTTAAATGTGCGCGATCCCATGGCGGATAAAAGTTTCTATGTGGTTGATCTATCGGTGGGCGATACCAACTTGGAAAAGACTTATGGCATTGGATGGAAGAGTTGGAGTACCACTTCGTACTACCTCCTTCGTGGTGAAGAAATGTTGAGCCAAGCCATAAGGCGCCTAAAAGGAGAGGCCAAGGAATGGTGTCGCGAGAATTCACTAACAAAGCGAAGCGCCAAGCCCCCTTCCGGACTTGGAGTGAGTTGAAGAGGTTGCTGTGGCGACGATATGGACTCTGTCAAGAAGAGCCACCCCCTCCATACTACTCCCAAGCGAGGGACCCCATGCGCCCGCATCCAAGTACCCACCAGCTCCGCCACCATACTCCACTGACGGGTCTTCGCCCACGGCGAACCAACTTCCTTCCAGAAAGGAGGCGAGGACCCCATCGCCACAAACTCCCGGGTGGAGCCGCGCACCCCACCACCCAATACTTGCGCAGCTCACACCCCCACCACAAATCCCAACCCTCACCAAAATCCAAAGAAGAAACTCTCGCCCAAGAGATTAAAAGGCTCAAAGATGAGTACTTAGAATATGAGCGGGCGAGAAGGAAAAGGAAAGAGAGAAGAAAGAGAGAGCTCTCAAAGCCAAATGAGTGAAAAGAAAGACTCACACAGTGTTACGGTCACCCCGAGCGGGTTGCGGCCAAGGTGACCGAGCTCCGGTTTTAGCTGCGGGTCACGTTTTCGGCGTTCAGGCGGCTCCCGAGCCCTATCCGAGAATCATTTTGGCGAACCCCTCCGTATTAGAGGTCGTGTGGGTCCCCCGGCCGTTTACGCCGCAAATATTATTCAGGCGCCGGGGGGAAGTCGGGGTCGTCTCGGGACGTACAGCGGGCTCGGTAGCACTCTCGAGAACTCAGTTTGGGAAGCCCTTTGCAGTTTTGGAGTCGTGAGAATGTCCCGGAGGTGTTTGTGGAGTTTAAAATTTGGGGCGGGACGTTCGGTTCCGGGCGACTCCCGGGGCTCGGGACGGGAATCCCGGGGCTCGGGATGGAAATTTTCTGACGGCTTTGGGGTAAGTTGTGTTATAATTTAAGATGGAATTTATGGATATTTTTGTAGAATTTTGGAGTGACGGAATTTCGGTTCAGGTTGACACGCTCGCACGTCGGGTTTTGGTTCGGGTTCAGCGAGCTCGGTAGGACACTCCGGAATGGTAAATGAACTTTTGAAAAATGTTTTGTGAATGTTATAATATTCTGAGGGTTGTGTCCAAGTTTCGTTAATTTTGGAATTCGGTAATTATTTTTGGGCAAAAAGAATTGGAACTTTCGGAAAAATTGGGAGTTAATTTGCAATTGGGTGCAAATTTATTAAAAGGGGTATGGGCAGCAATCAGTATTTTCGGCAGCAAGTGTGTGTGTGTGTGTGATTAATGGGACACATGTCCTATTTTAATTTAGGAAGAGAGGGATGGGCTTAAAGTGAGGATTTTTTTTAAAAGGCTATTATTTACATAAAATGAGATAAGTCTCATTTTCACTTCTTTTCTTCTCCATCTTCTTCTTCCTGCTGCCCCTGCCGACACCTCCATTGAAGAGCAACCTTCAAGCTTGAACTTCTTATTCTTGGGAGAAATCAAAGAGAAATTGGATGCTACTTGTGGTAAGCATCATCCCTACTCCTCTTTTCTTATTAGTTTTGAAGTTTAGTGGTGAAAGAGAAGTTTTGGCAAATGTTGGGTTTGTTCTTAGCTATAAGCTAGGATGATTCTCTTCCTCCCATGTTTTAGTATGTTGTTCTTGGGTGGTAGGAGAGTGTTAATCAAGTGTTGGATTTTGGAAAACACATCTTGGATGAGGAACTAGTGTTGGCCGAATTTATGGAAGATTTTCCAAAATGGTGTGTGTTTGTTATCTTGTTTCATGCTTCAAGTATGTGAGTCCTAGCATGATTCTAAGCTTGTGTATGGATTCAATTTGATGGAAAACAAGTTGAGGGAAAAATCCCCAAATGGCCGAATTATGGGTTGATTTTCAAAAATGGATTTTGTTGTTTTGGATGCAATTGGATAGCATTCATGGTTTAGAAGTGAAATTGGTGGTTAGAATGATTGTTTGGTAGCTTGAATGGATTGAATTGGAAGTTGGGTAAAAGTTGATTAAGAACCGAATTTTAGAATGATTCTTTTTAATTTTGGAGTTTCATTTTGGTTTAATTGGATGTTAATATGGTGTTGGGGTTGAATTTAGGAGTGGAGGGAAGTTTGAAACGTTGAATTCGGTTATGAAATGGAAAAGTTACATTTAAGCGGGATTATCGGAAATTGGCGGGTAATGAAGAGTTTAAGGTTGGATTGGATCAGTTCTGCTTGCTGTATGATGTTTGTCAATGAATAATCTTGCATTGTCTAGGTTGGTTACGAATTCGACGTTTCGTGAAAATCGGAATTTTACGGAAATTCTGCGGATTTTCGGTTTTGGGGTCGGGGATGTAGTTTGGTAGTGTGGTTGATAAGGGTTCTAATTCAACTTGGTTTGGCAGATTCGAGGTTCGGAGGTTAGGAAAAGAGGAGTTCTAAGTTTCGGGGCTCGGTGTGGTAGTTATCCGTAATCGGTCCAATACTGGATTTGAGAGGTAAGGGTTTGGTTCATTATTTTTGGTAAGATAAGTATATGTTTTGGTTTCATTTTCTGCTTACGCTAGTATTTCGAATTTTATGCCTTTGGGCATATTCTCAGTAGTTTGTAGAGTACGCCTTATGGCATACTCTGTCTGTTTATATTACGACAGTTTTGGGTTCGCTACCCCAGCTGGTGCACCATGTTTCTGTATTAGCTTCGGCTTCCGACTCCCTTAGTGGAGGCTGTCGTTCCGATTTATTATAAGGGTTATGGCGATTTAGAATCGCACGTCCTTCGGGACTCCGATCTATTTTCTGTACATGCATGTTATTCTGTATTCTGTTGCATATATTGCTATCTTTCTGTTTTGCAGGGTTACATATACTTACCTTACCCCAAATCCCTTACGGGGTCCTTTTAGGACTCACCCTTTTTGGGTTCTGTTTTTGGATTTCAGGTAGGTCTGGTAAGCAGCCAGCGGGGTAGGTTTCCGCGAGGCTTCTGCCTTGGTTGTGTTGAGCAGCAGCAGTACCTTGCGAGCTGGGATTTTGTCTACTTGGTCTGAATCCCGCGCGAGGTATTTTGACGTTTAGGCCTAGGGTCGGCTCTGTAGCTGCATGTGCATACTTTCTGTTTTATTGCTGTGATGATTGTATATGTACATATATATATTCTGCTCTGTGCATGTTACGAGCGCTTGGCGCTTGCTAGATACTTTAGGTTCTGTGAACTCGTATGTATCTATGTTTGGTGCGTAAGCACTCGTCCACGGAGGGCGAGGCTTACTCATTGCCGATGCATGAATTGCATGTTTTGATTTTATTTTAGTTATATGTATGGAATTTTTGTTAAGTTGCTTCCGCTTTCATTTCGCTCTTTGGGTCCGCTACGCGCGGCGGGTCTCGGTGGACCTGCCTTTTCTGTATGTTTCCGGCTTCCGCTTCCGGCATCCCGGCGCCCCCGCCTCCGCAACCGGGCTCGGATGGCGGACGGTGACACTGGGCCTTCTACCATACCCCAAGAAGAACTAACCGTTTCATCTTCTCAAACTTGTTGTTCTTCTTTGGCTGTGCAGGAAGAAGAGGAGGCCGCGGACGCGTGAAGAGTTGAAGAAAGCGAAGGCGCTTTGGAAGAAGGCGAGCTCATGCGGGAGCCCCAACTAAGTCCGCACTTGAGGAAGAAGCCACACCGTTCTGAAGGAGAAGAAGATGATATGCGAAGCAGTCTACGCCTCCCTAACTTGGGAGAAGGTAACTTGTCTCTTCCTTCTAGTAGCGAAGGGCATACGCCAGAGTGCGAATCTATGGTTTCCTTAAGACTGCATGCTACGAACGTGGGTGATGGATCAGACATCGGTTCGACACCGCACCCATTGTTCGAATATATATATGGGACCCCCCAGATGCCATGTTCGACATGCTTAGAATGCATGCGCTAAAGAAAGGCCACTTTATTCCACGAGAGACATCCATGCCTTTCCTTAGCAAACATGAGCATCTTAAAATAAATAGAGCTGAAACCATGTTAATGGTTGAGGTGGAGAGAGAGGACAATTGTTCATCTCTCAACCTCTTGCTTATACTAATGCTAGTCTCTGCATGCTACAGTCTAATGTTCCTTCTATGACTAGCTTAGTTTTTTCTTCTTTGTCTTGGGAAGCACATATGCATGTGCTTGGCGAAGGTAAAGCTTCCCTTGACCCCCCACCCCAGTTCCATGAGCAAAGGTCTAAGGGGTTGTGGCCGCGTGCTTTTCTTGAGTATAAATTCTTGTTAAAAACATAAAATACTCCAGGAAGCATGTCATGAATTTTTATAGACTTTTGTTCATGTTCACGATGCATATAGAAGTTATCATGCTCACGCATACATATGCATCGCCACCGCGACCCCCAGCCTCCGGTTAGGTTTTCACTCACTAACCTCGATGCTCTTCAAAGTTTGTTGTGCTTGTTTTCGATTGTAGGAAGTTTTCTTCCCTTAAGATTCGAGGACGAATCTTTTTAAGGAGGAATGATGTGATCACGGGATCCCCAAGCAACAACAAGGAGTCCCAGACGAAGAGGCAGTCGAGTGAAGCTCGGAGCAACCCCTCGGTGAGTGGGTTCAGAGGCCCAGCGACCCAATCCATGGTCCGGACTAGCACCCGACATGGAAAGGGCAACGCCTTCACGCGAGGACCCTACGAGAGGCCTCAAGGCGTAGGAGAGGCTTCGCACGCGAAGGTAACCATGCGATTGCAAAGCACTTTGGCAAAGCCGTACCTGTGAAGTTTCAAGGCGAAGGATGAACTGCATCATGCTAAGGCATCCAGAACACTGGCGAAGCCTCCAGGCGAAGCCATTCCTGCGAAGCCTCAAGGCAAAGGCTAAGCTCCCTCAAACAAAGGTGTTTCGGTGATGGCAAAGCCTTCAGGCGAAGCCATTCCCGCAAACCCCCCCAAGGCGAAGCCCTCATGCAACAATGTCCACGAGAAGTCCTTAAGGTAAAGGCAAGGCCTTCCTGCGGAGCTTCCTGGCGAAGGCGAAGCCTCTGGGCGAAGTCATCCCAGCAAGTCTCCTGGCAAAGGCAACGTCTACAACAAGAAGACTTCCAGTTCGACGCTAAGGAAGAGTTTCCCTCTGCGAAGCCTCCAAGCAAGGCGAAGCCTTCTTCGCGAAGCCTCCAAGAGAAGGCGAGGCCAAACCAGGCAAAGCCTTCTCCGCAAAGCTTCCTAACGAGGGCGGAGCCTTGAGTGGGGCCTCCAGCCGACGAAGCCTTCCACAGAGCCACCTAAGCTTATTAAGTCGGCCAAACCACTCCCGACCATTATGGCCCCTCCCGCCTTTCACGCTGACACTTGGGAGCGAACTTATCTACTTTTACCTTTTTACCTTTTAGTCAGACATGCACACAAAAGTACTGTACACTTTATGGCATGCATGCACCTTTTTGTAAAAGTCTGTTCCCTTCCTCCCAATAAAAGGAACAACAGGCTCCTAGAATACATAGAAAATATGTAAAGCTAAAGAAGGACAATTCCTTAAGCCCAGTTCTCACCCCCCTTGCTATATTCCGCCATTCCCCTTGATTGATTGATTATCATCAAGTTTAATATCTAGTATTGCTTAATCTCGTAGTTAAGAGGTGCTAGATCTTCCATACTCCCCAGGCTTATCGCAGATATTGCCCAACCTCGTAGTTGGGAGGTGTCGTGGCCGAATCTATCCTTCCTTGTTCGTCGACTCCTTCAAGCTAGATCTGCGCTTCCGTGCGATCTCGCAGCCTCGCGTCAAGTGTACCCGTGATCGTATCGGGGTTGGTGTGTACCTCCACAAAGAAAAGAGAGTCCAATTGGAGACCCTGAATGGCTGTGAGCAGACGGGCCTCCTCCCCCAGCTTTGGGACTTGGATGGATTCCGCCTGAAATCGCTGAATGTATTCCCTGAGGGATTCTTCTTTCTTCTGTCAGATTCAAGGAGGTGTCCCACCGTTTTGGGGAGGTTTGGATACCATGAAGTGATTGGAGAAATTGCGGAGAGTTCCTTAAAGGAATCAAACCGCTTCTCGCGAAGGGTGGTATACCGGTTGCCGCGGCCCCTATGAGTGTGGAGCTGAAAGCCCTACAGAGGGTGTTGTCATCTGCCCTCGCGATGGCCATCGCGGAGACGTATCGTTGCAAATGAATATCTGGGTCTGATAGACCGTCGTAAGCGTTTAGCTTGGGCTGGTGGAACTGATCCGGAATAGGGGTCTCCAAGACCCACTGAGTGAAGGGCTGGTTCCAGAGGTAACCCAAACCCATCCTGGTGATGTTATAGATACTAGCCCTCTCCTCTCTTCTCTCCATTTCTTCTATTCGTCTAGTAAGTGCAATAAGCACAGACGTAGGAGGGTCAGGATGACTTACTTGTTGCGGAGGAGTGATAGTGCATTCGGGTTGGTAGTTCGTAGTGTTCCCACACTATCCAAAACTCATCCGAGTGTACCGGTGAGTGTTTCGCGCAGGTTACGAGCAACCGCCTCCGTGATTGATTGCAGGACGGCCGGATCAAGGCCTGTTGGTGGAGGATTTGCTGGTGGGGTGGTGCGCCCCTGAGGCGCGTTGCGGTTAACGTGGGAGGAGCTCTCCTCCGTCGAATGAACCGAGACTTCCCCTGGTTGTGGGGTGACCGTGACGGGTGGATTCCTCCTTCCCCGGCGGCTATGCCTACTTGTGCTTCGGGTAGTTGGCATGGCTTGTTTCTTGTGGTTTTCTTTATGGGTTTTGATGAGAACTTTCGTTTCCCACAGACGGCGCCAATCTGATAGTCGCGTTCCTTTGCAGTCGGACTCTCAGATAATTTGTTGATGGTGTTGTGTTCTTGAGGACTCCAAGCTTGCTGTTCAGAGTGATCTGTGAAAGATAAAGAAAGCACTCGGGAGTATCAAGAGAGGAGTGGGGGCGTGAAGTGTCTTACCCGTTTTAAGGTGGACGTCACCCTATTTATACGGTGATGCCGAAGGAGACTCCCAGGTTGAAGCATTTAGCCAGGCTGTTTTAGATAAGGCGGATGTGATGATGAATGTGTCAGTAAACCGCCTTAGATGATTCGTTTGTAAGAGGATATCTGTCGTGTGAATCTGGTTAATATCACTCGTGCTCGTCTTTGACCGTCTTCCTTATTGGTTGCTTAATGCCGATGACCAAGTGGTCTTTCCTTAGTTGAGCATGTAGTGGCGAAGGCCAGCAAGGGCGAAGGCCTAGATAAAAGCGAAGCCAATAAAGGTAAGAGTAAGGGTCGCACGAACCGTGAGTGCAAGGGCCTTATGCCGCGGAGCCAAGATAGGCATTAGAGACCTCGCGAAGGCGAGCCGCAAGACCGCGAGGCGAGACTGCGGAGGCGAGACTTGAGACCGCGAGGGCGAGACCTGCAGAGCCTTGTCTGGCGGGCCAGTATAGGCATAACGGACCTCGCGAAGGCGAGCTGTGAGACCGCGAGGGCGAGACCTGCGGGGCAAGACTTAAGACCGCGAGGCGAGACTGCAGAGCCTTGTCTCGTGGGGCCATTATAGGCATAAGGGACCTCGCGGGCGAGACTTGAGACCGCGAGGCGAGACTGCGGGGCAAGACTTGAGATCGCGAGGCGAGACCTGCGGATCCTTGTCCGATTCGATGTGATGTGAGGACGCATTTGTTTGGGTAGTGTACCGGTGCTAAAATGCACTTTATGGAAAAGTTTGGGTAAAAAGTGCAAACTTGGAAAAGTTTAAGGAAATTCGCTAAGAAATGTGAAAATAAGGATTTCCATAATTTTTGGATGATTCTGACACTTTGTGAAACTTAAGGGCTATTTTGAAAGTTCTTAAAAATTTTAAGGACTAAAGGCGTAATTATGGAAATGTTAAAGGAAAGATTGCCACTCTCTGTTGAGATTTCTGGACTTATGCTATATCGGATTTGCTTATCGGTGGTCGACAACAGACCCGTTTTCTGTTCCGCGTCGGCTTTATGCCACATTTTATTCTGACGGTTAGGGGCAGATCACCCCTCGCTGGTACCATGCGTTCTGAACCCGATAATCGGCGTGAGCTTAACAAGCCGCCATAGGGTGCTGTCAGTGGCGAGGACCACCTGTATGGGAAAGTACCACTAGTCCGACGGGACTTGTCACCGTCACCACACCCGGTTGCGGAGGCAGGGCCGTCCCGCGACAGCGGAAGTAGAAGCTGCGTAAATGGAAGCGGTCGGTCCAACCAAGACCCGCTAAGTGTAGTGGTCCCATGACCTGGCCCGCAAAGTCTCGTTCTCGAAGGCCCGGTGCCTGAGAACGCTTTGCTCACGGAGTATGTGTTGGGGTTTTGTATCATCAAATAACGCGGCGGAAAAATAAAACCCGGACAGGATCCATGTACAATCGAAAACGGTACAATTATGGTTGAAGAAATTACCAGAAAATTACTTCAAATGCGTTCCCGGTAGATCTGAACGTACAGACCCTCTACGGTATCCACGCGTGAGAAATTACTGAGTCCGCGTTCCTCCTTTTGCCGTGCTAGCGACAGTTCCTCGGCGAACGGAGCATACGAGATCAACCAGAAAATTACAGAGAACGCTTTACGTATTTTCTAATATTTTTTCCGGTTTCAAACCGGAAAAAGTATTTGGTGAAACTGTCAAAAACACAGAGTGAGCAAACATGCCATCTATTACTGAATATAGATTGTACGACGGTTATAGCTCAATCTAGATGTATCCCGAGCAAAGGGATCCATAAAACCTAGAAAGAAAAAGACCTATACTAGTCTCTTCCTTGCTAGCGTCTCTTGGGTCCGCGCCTTTCTTCCTTAGTCTTCTCGATCCAATCTTCCTGTCCAAGCATTTGTGATTACATTTAAATTACATTTAAGAAACTTCTTTTACATTGAGGGGAGTGGATGAGAAGAGAATTATACAACGAGAATATATAAGGAGAGGCACGGCGCGCATGCCGTATTTACCAAAAATACATCCATTCATTCCTAGGACTATAACTGTGTACCATGCATCAAAGAATCATCCAAACATGCTAAAACACCCATTCAACAAGTTTGATATTCAATTAATGCATTCATAAAGTTCTGGGTCAAATTTGAGTAAAAAATAAATTTTTAAGGACCTTTCTGTAATTTTTAAAATTTATCTCGGGTGAAAATATTTTAAAACAGAGCTCCGGGACTATTTTAAATATTACCAGAAAATTTTATGAATTTTTCTTAAGTTTCAGAATTTATTTCGGGCGAAAATATATCAAATAGGGTCCCTGGAATTAATTTGAAGCTTAAAACAACATTCTGGGCTAATCTGCACAATGTTAAAAACTTGGGGCAGGGGCAGGGGCGCAATTTGCGCTGGTTCAGGCAAACCGGGAGGGTCGGGCCAGCGAACCGACCGGCCCAGCCTGGTTCACCCGAACCAGCGGGCTGGTGGGTCGGGTTTCGGGCTGGCCGGGTCAAGGCCTGTTGGCGGGCTGGCGCAGCTCCAGCTGGCGGGCCAGGCTGCGGGCCCAGCAAGCCCAGCTCGCTGACCCAGTAGCCGGCCCAGCCCAGTGGGCTGCCCTGGCGCAGGCTAGGGTTTTTAGCCCAGCCGCCGCCGCAGCCCATCCTCAGCCGTCCGTCGCCGTTCCCGGAGCTCCCGACATCCGATGACGCCGCCGCAGACTCCGTTGGAACCGTCCCGTCGCCGATTAGCCATCCGCGCCACTTCCGTCGCCATCCAACGGCCGGATCGCCGTGACGGTGGCGTCGAAGCCATGTTTTCTACTGTTCACCCGAATTTAAAATATGAACAGCAATAAAAATTCGTTTTCAGATTTAATTTTTACGAAAATTCACCCAGAATAATTAGACGATAATTAATTCAAAATCCAATTTTAATTAATCATCTCCAATTATTAACATGCAATAATTTTTCTAAACAGAACAATTAATTGCACACGAGATAATTATACCGGATTGCATGTTCTTTCGATACCACTGCTGGGGTTTTGTATCATCAAATAACGCGGAAAAATAAAACCCTGGAGGATTCATGTACAATCGAAAACGGTACAATTATTGTTGAAGAAATTACCAGAAAATTACTTCAAATGCGTTCGGTAGATCCGAACGTCTGCACTTCTACGGTATCCACGCGTGAGCAATTTCGAGTCCACGTTACTCCTTTTTGCCGTGCCAGCGATAGTTCCTCGGAGAACGGAGCACACGAGATCAATCGAAAATTACGAGAACGCTTTACGTATTTTCTAATAATTTTTCCGGTTCCAAACCGGAAAAAGTATTTGGTGAAACCGTGTCAAAAACACAGACCGAGCAAAAACAAAATCGTATGCGCATCCAGGGGGCGGCGACAAGTTATAATTAACCTTGCTTTTTCGGCTAATTACATAACTAGTCCCTAGCCTCATTCCTCTATATTACTTAAGTGTTTAACTTTCCAAAAGTTGACATTTAAGTCACCAAACTTTTATCTCTTCTTTGAAAACACTCTATAATTAACTCACTGAGCGTGCGACCACAGAGGTTCTTATTACGTTGGCAATAATTATGATGTCTCACTCATAATTACCGACGATGTGATATCTAGCAACACGTCACCGTTACCCAAGTAATATAGAATCCGTTTAAAAACGCAACGGAAACTTCACCTATCAACCAAACCACATTAGTGCACATGTTATGTCTTTTCATCATATTCTCTAATTGAACCGTGTTCAACCTGGCTAGTGGAGAATAAACTCCCGTGACATGGGAGTGACGAATCCCGTCTTGACGTATGACAGTCTTACTCGTAATTTACTACACACCCAAAACTAGCACCCTCCTTCGGTCAAGAATGGATAGCACATAGAATCAAAGTATGCAGCTCACTACGAGAAGATATTCATACTCTCATGTCAGAAGACTACACGCACTATGGTTTATGTGTAGAGCTTATAATAATCATGTCACGATTACTTAAGTTCTACCAAGTGGGTCGGACCATTACAACTACTTATGTAATCATAAGCTAGATTCCACGTCCCACGTGAATCTACCCTTATGCTAGTCTCGCATGTGTTATATCAACCTTTGTTCTTTATAACACTCGACTAGGGCCATTTAGGAACATCTCATGCTCCAAGGTTTTATTATTATTATTGTTCTTTATTAACGCAAAACAAAAGACAACAATAATAATCAACAATGCCTCTTAATTAAATAATCATGTCGCATTCCAAAGCCAATACACACCAATATAGGATGGATGTCTTTTGGGCACTACATACACCTACTGACTCCCACTTGCACTAAAGCCAATCTAGCATCTGTTTGAGACCGATAGACCTAGAGTGGCCCTCATGCTTCATTGCGCTAGAGTCTTTGTAAGCGGATCCGCCACATTGCAATCCGTGTCTACTCTGTATGGATACGTCGCCTCACTCCAAGATTTCTCTAATCAGGTGATAACGCCGAAGGATATGTTTGGATCTCTGGTGAGATCGTGGTTCCTTTGCTTGAGCGATCGCTCCATTGTTGTCACAATAGAGTGAATCGGATCCTCGAGCACTAGGGACCACATCAAGTTCTCAAATGAACTTTCGATCCAAACAGCCTCCTTCGCAGTGTCGAGGTGGCAATATATTCTCGCTTCATTGTAGAGTCTGCGATCGTCACTGCTTTGAGCTCTTCCAACTCACGGCACCACCATTTAAGCAAAACACATACCCAGTTGCGATCGAAATCGTCCATGTCGATCTGGAAGCTAGCATCTGTGTAACCCTTTACATAAAGCTCTTATTCGCCTCCATAGACCAAGAAGACATCCTTAGTCCTTCTCAAGAACTTAAGAATGTTCTTAATGGCCACCCAGTAATTCTCACCTGGGTCTGACTGGAATCTGCTCGTCATGCTCAAAGCATACGATACATCCGGTCGAGTACATAACATGGCATACATGATAGGTCGAGTACTGGAATCTCATCCATTCGCTTCCTTACGTGTCTGTGGACACTGCGTCTTGGAAAGAGGCGTGCCATGGGTCATAGGCAAGAATCCCCTCTTGGACTCATGCATATTAAACCTCCTCATAATCTTATCTAGGTATGTACTCTGACTTAGTCCAAGCAACCTGTTTGATCTATCTCTATAGATCTTTATGCCGAGCACATAGGATGCTTCACCTAAGTCCATCGAGAAGCCTTTCCTAACCAAGTCTTCACAGATCAAGTACAGGATATCATTTCCGATCAGAAGTATGTCATCGACATACAACACCAGAATGATAATAGCGCTCCCACTAACCTTCTTGTACACACAAGGTTCATCTTCGTTCTTGATAAAGCCAAACTCTTTTATTGCTTCATCAAAACGTAGATTCCAGCTTCTGGAAGCCTGCTTTAATCCATAAATGGATCTCTGCAGCTTGCATACCTTATGAGCGTTCTTAGGATCAACAAAACCCTCGGGTTGTGTCATAAACACATCCTCAAGTAGCTTTCCATTCAAGAAAGCGGTCTTGACATCCATCTGCCAAACCTCATAGTCATGGTATGCGGCTATAGCCAAAAGGATCCGTATGGATTTAAGCATGGCAACCGGAGAAAAGGTTTCGTCATAGTCAATACCATGAATTTGCTAGAAACCCTTTGCAATGAGTCGCCCCTTAATGGTAATTATATTACCATCCATGTCGGTCTTCCTTTTATAGACACACTTGCAACCTATGGGCTTTGCCCCATTAGCTGCAATGACCAAGTCCCAGACTTGGTTTTGTGACATGGATTCCATCTCGATCTCATGGCTTCTAGCCATTTCTCGAATCTGGTCCAGACATAGCTTCCTGGTAGGATGTCGGCTCATCATCAATGACAGTCACATCATTGGAATCACCACGAGGAAACCGTAGTATCTCTCTGGCTGATTTCGTGCTCTACCGCTTCTACGTAGGTCTTGTGTTACTTGAACAGGTTGTACTACCAGATCATTATGTGATTCCTGTTCATGTTCCCTATCAAGAGCTGAAGTATTCTCTTGTTCTTGAATTTCTTCGAGTTCTATGCCTCTCCCACTGTTTCCTTTGGAAATAAAATTTCTCTCAAGGAAAGCACCAGTACGTGCCACAAACACTTTCTGGTTGACGGGATCATAGAAGTAGTATCCCTTAGTCCTACTAGGATACCCAACAAAAGAACACTTAAGAGATCTGGACTCGAGCTTATCTCGTGATCAACTTCTTCACATAAGCCTCACAGCCTCGATTCTCATAAGCGACAAAGTGGGCCTCTTCCCATGCCATAACTCATATGGTGTCGTTTGTCTTGTCTTGGATGGAACTCGGTTAAGTGTAAACGTTGCCGTTTCAAGAGCATAGCCCCGGAAGGATGTTGGAAGATCAGTATGACCCATCATAGATCGAACCATGTCCATCAAGGTCCGATTCCTCCTCTCGGACACACCATTTAACCGAGGTGTTCGGTGGAGTGAGTTGTGACACTATGCCACAATCTCTCATATGGTTAAGAAACTCTTAGGTTAAGTACTCACCACCTCGATCCGATCAAAGTTTCTTTATACTCTTTCCAAGTTGATTCTCGTACTTCATTCAAACTCTTTGAACTTTTCAAAAGTCTCGGATTTGTGCGCCATCAGTACACATAACCATACCTACTGAAATCATCGGTAAAGGTAACGAAGTACCGAAATCATCCTCTAGATCGAGTGCTCAGCCCACACACATCACCGTGAATAAGATCCAAGACCTCGGTGGCCCTTTCACTGCTTTCCAGTGAATGATGCCCTTGCCATCTTGCCAAGTAAACAAGCTTCACAAGTCTCATATGATCCAAGATCAAATGAGTCCAACATTCCACTTTCATGGAGTTTGGTTATGCGTCTCTCGTTTATGTGGCCTAATCGACAATGCCAAAGATATGTTTCGTTTGAATCATTAGTTTTGATCTTCTTAGCTTGGATGTTATAGATTAGATTATTTAGATCTAGAACATATAAACCATTATTCAAATGTACGCTAGCATATAGTATCTCATTCAAATAAACGGAACAAACATTGTCCTTTATAATGAATGAAAAACCTTTCTTGTCCAAACAAGAAACAGACATCAAATTTCTGGAAATAACAGACATATAATAACAGTTTTCGAGTTCTAAAATAAATCCAGTAGGTAAAGTAATGAAGCAAGATCCGACAGCGGCTACGAAGCAACCCGTGCTCCGTTGCCAATTCGAAGATCCACTTCTCCCTTTACCAATGCTCTACTTTTCCTTAGATCCTGCACATTTGAACAAATGTGAGATCCACATCCAAAGGTCCAACACCCAAGATGTAGAAGTAGAAACATGTAACTCTATAACAAGGATACAGAAGCGTTGCCCGCGACACCCTTCTCGGTCTCCTCAATCCAGAGCTTGCGGTCTCGCTTCCAATGTCCTGGTCTCCCACAATGGAAGCAATTCCCGCACCTTCTTGCTAACTCCCGGATGGTTTCGGTGTTTGAGCAGGAGGTGGGATAGCGATTTTGGCTACCCTAGCCTTACCTTTCCCTTCCTGTTCTTTCTGGACCCTCTCTTCCTTCCGTTGTTCTGGACAACCATAACAACCTTCTCACTACGAAGATTGTGCTCAGATGTTCGCAACATGTTGAGCAACTCAGGAAGAGACTTCTGAAGATCATGCATGTTAAAGTTCATAAAAACTGATTATAGCTCTCCGGGAGAGACCGCAAGATCAAATCGTGAGCGATCACCGGGCAGACCGACATCCAACTTCAAGTCCCTCTATGTACCCAATCATCTTGAGCACATGTGGAACAACAGAGATCCTTCGCCAACTTACACCGAAACAACGCCTAGAGATCTCAAACCTCTCATGCCTTGCCATTTTTCCAAACAGAGTCTTGAGATGCTCAATCATATCATAAGCACTCATTCCCTCATGTTGCTTCGCAGCGTTGGCTCCATGCCCCAAAGCATGAGACATGAGACCTCAGCAGAATCAGCATGATGCTTGAGAATAGCATCACGCTCGCTCTGGGAGTATTAGCCGCCGGCTCATCAGTAGAGGCTCTTCGAGCACATAACCTTTCTTCTCTCGCATTAGGATAATCCTCGATTACGAAACCAAGAAAGAAAGTTAGTCTCACTGAGCTTCTCCTTCTCGAGGGCAGATGGTAACGATAAAGTGTGTGTAGTTTGCATCATGGTTATCTACAACAAGTAAACATACAGAAGAAGTAAGAACATAATTATTTAATTCCTCTTTTGTTAAGGGCTTTTGATTAAAAGGGCTCCCACTATTTTCTTCAAGATAATAGCCCTAACTATCACCTCGAAATGTCGAGCGTATAGACATTCTTAGCGGGACAAGATCCATAAGTTCACCGTTCAACTCAAACCTGCTATGGCTAGTGCTTGAATAACAAGAACTTTAGGTAGGCTACCTTGCCAATTGCACCGTGTATCATTGAGTGGAGTTACAGCAAAGCACCTTGCTATGGCGAAACCTACTCACTTAATTCCCACTCAATCGGTCTCCAAACTGCCAACCGTGATGTTGGAAAGGACAAGCCCGACCCATCACCTAGAACTCGCCTTTAATCAAGATTAAAGTGTGGCACCTCGCTATGGCGAAACCTACCACACGATGATCGAGCTATATGACGTGTCTCGCGATGGAAGACCATGAGCTTCATATGTGTTGAGGGATTTTAATTGGTCTCACCAGTTTTAAATTTCTCTGGATGATTAAACATGCATCAATCAACCTAAACATGCCATCTATTACTGAAAATAGATTGTACCACGGTTATAGCCCAAACTAGATGTATCCCGAGCAAAGGGATCCATAAAACCTAGAAAGAAAAAGACCTATACTAGTCTCTTCCTTGCTAGCGTCTCTTGGGTCCGCGCCTTTCTTCCTTAGTCTTCTCGATCCAATCTTCACAACGAGAATATATAAGGAGAGGCACGGCGCGCAGGCCGTATTTACCAAAAATACATCCATTCATTCTCAGGGCTATAACCGTGTACCATGCATCAAAGAATCATCCAAACATGCTAAAACACTCATTCAACAAGTTTGATATTCAATTAATGCATTCATAAAGTTCTGGGTCAAATTTGAGTAAAAAATAAATTTTTAAGGACCTTTCTGTAATTTTTAAAATTTATCTCGGGCGAAAATATTTTAAAACAGCGCTCCAGAACTATTTTAAATATTACCATAAAATTTATGAATTTTTCTTAAATTTCAGAATTAATTTCGGGCGAAAATATATCAAATAGGGTCCCCGAAATTAATTTAAAGCTTAAAACAAATTTCTGGGCTAATCTGCACAATTTTAAAAACTTGCAGGGGCAGGGGTGCAATTCGCGCTGGTTTAGGTGAACCAGGCGGGTCGGGCCAGAGAACCGACCGGCCCAGCCTGGTTCACCCGAACCAGGGGCTGGCGGTTTACCGGGCGGACTGGCGGGTCGGGTTTCGCGCTGGCCGGGCCGAGCCCAGCTGGCGGGCCCAGGCCTGTTGGCGGGCTAACGCAGCTCCAGCTGGCGGGCCAGGCTGCGGGCCCAACAAGCCCAGCTCGCTGAGCCAGTAACCGGCCCAGCCCAGTGGGCTGCCCTGGCGCAGGCTAGGGTTTTTAGCCCAGCCGCCGCCGCAGCCCATCCTCAGCCGTCCGTTGCCGTTCCCAGAGCTCCCGACCTCCGATGACGCCGCCGCCAATGCCGTTGGAACCTTCCCGTCGCTGATTAGCCATCCACGCCGCTTCCGCCGCCATCCAACAGCCGGATCGCCGTGACGGTGGCGTCGAAGCCACGTTTTTACTGTTCACCCGAATTTAAAATATGAACAGCAATAAAAATTCGTTTTTCAGATTTAATTTTTACAAAAATTCACCCAGAATAATTAGACGATAATTAATTCAAAATCCAATTTTAATTAATCATCTCCAATTATTAACATGCAATAATTTTTCTAAACATAAACAATTAATTGCACACAGATAATTATACCGGATTGTACAAGTTGCTCTGATACCACTATTGGGGTTTTGTATCATCAAATAACGCAGCGGAAAAAATAAAACCTCGGACATGATCCATGTACAATCGAAACCGGTACAATTATGGTTGAAGAAATTACCAGAAAATTACTTCAAATGCGTTCCTAGATCTCAACGCATGCACTCTACGGTATCCACGCGCGAGCAATTATCGAGTCCACGTTCCTCCTTTTTGCCGTGCAGCGACAGTTCCTCGGAGAACGGAGCACACGAGATCAATCAGAAAATTACAGAGAACGTTTCTGTATTTTCTAATAATTTTTCCGGTTCCAAACCAGAAAAAGTATTTGGTGAAACTGTGTCAAAAACACAGACTGAGCAAACAGCAAAAACGTATGCGCATCCAGGGGCGGCGACAAGTTATATAATTAACCTAGCTTTTTGGGTTAATTACATAACTAGTCCCTAGCCTCATTCCTCTATATTACTTAAGTGTTTAACTTTCCAAAAGTTGACACTTAAGTCACCAAACTTTTATCTCTTGCTGAAAACACTCTATAATTAACTCACTGAGCGTGCGACCCTGTAGGTTCTTATTACGTTGGCAATAATTATGATGTCTCACTCATAATTACTGACAATGAGCGGTATCTAGCAACACATCACCGTTACCCAAGTAATATAGAATCCGATTAAAAACGCGACGAAAACTTCACCTATCAACCAAACCACATTAGTGCACATGTTATGTCTTTTCATCATATTCTCTAATTGAACCGTGTTCAACCTGGCGATGGAGAATAAACTCCCGTGACATGGGAGTGACGAATCCCGCCTTGACGTATGACAGCCTTACTCCGTAATTCACTACACACCCAAAACTAGCACACTCCTTTGGTCAAGAAGGGATAACACATAGAATCAAAGTATGCAACTCACTACGAGAAGATCTTCATACTCTCAGGTCAGAAGACTACACGCACTATGGTTTATGTGTAGAGCTTATAATAATCATGTCACGATTACTTAAGTTCTACCAAGTGGGTCGGACCATTACAACTACTTATGTAATCATAAGCTAGATTCCACGTCCCACGTGAATCTACCCTTATGCTAGTCTCGCATGTGTTATATCAACCTTTGTTCTTTATAACACTCGACTAGGGCCATTTAGGAACATCTCATGCTCCAAGGTTTTATTATTATTATTGTTCTTTATTAACGCAAAAACAAAAGACAACAATAATAATCTGAACAATGCCTCTTAATTAAATAATCATGTCAGCGTTCCAAAGCCAATACACACCAATATAGGTTGGATGGCTTTTGGGCACTACATACACCTACAACTGTCACGACCACCCCGCCCGGTTGTGGAGGCGGGGCCGGCCGCGACGTTCAGAAGCGGAAGCTACGGCGGAACGCGCGGTAACGGTACTACCGAAACCCGCTACGTGCAGTGGTCTCATGACCCGGCCCGCAATAACAGAATGGTCGTACTACAACCTGCAACCTACAGAACACACACATGGCAAGTATACAAACAACTTAACGATCAAACATGCAGTTCATGGAATACCATTCATTACTCATGATAACCAAATCACAGAAACCATTTCATACGTACAACCAATATACGCAAGTCGGGGCTCCGCCCTCGACTCAGAAGACAGATACAGAACCAACACATATTCCAGAATATACGTCAAATACAATATCATGATCCGAAATACATGCATGCAACTACACCTACAGAGCCACCAAAGTAAACCCTAGAATACCTAGGTGCGGAACCAAGAAAACCTCTCGCCCAGAAGATTCCCACACGAGGTACTGCTGCTGCTGAAAACCAAAACAACCAAAAGCACCGCGGATCCCTAGTCCGCAGTCGCTTATCGATCAACTCGAAAGGTGGTAAACAATAATGGGTGAGTCCTCGGGAGGACCCGGTAAGGCCGAGGTAAGATACGGTTTGTACAAGGACTCATGAACCGAACTCGCAAAATGTAACGAACACAAACACAAATATATATATATATGCATGTATGCAGAGTCAGAGGTGAGCCGGAACCCAACACATGCGGTCCAACCGCTAACCCACAGAACGACAGCCCTCTCCAAGAGGTCGAATATACGTGAATGTGCACGGTACCGGCCGGGGTCATGATCCCCAAACTATCGTACGGTCACAGAAGTATATCGGCACCCCCAGTGCGGATATACACAGAATGTCGCCACCCTCCACCGCAGACACGGGGCCGAAGTATCGGCACTCCCGGTGCGGATACGCGAAGCAGAACCAAGGAGCACCTATGGCCTCTAAAACCATCCGGGTCTCGTCACGAGCAGAACATATCGTAATGCATATGCAAAATGTAATGAATATATCAAAAACGTATAAGTATAAATATCGGCGCCTAGCGCGGATATACGAAATGAATATAAACCCGTGGCCTCCAAGACCATCCGGCCTTGAAACAGAACAAACGTGCATCTTACCATATGACGGGTCTCGGGTCACCGAACCACCGCCCTCACCCGGAACCCGCCTCAACTAAACCCGATATACATGCAAATACTCCCAGAATGCATAACGAGAGAAGTTGAACCCTTACCTCGAAAAACTGCTCCACTGTACAAATCCCGGGAAATCCCGGCTCCCGGCCCTAAAAGTGACAACTTGACTTTTATGGTCTCACACAACTCCACCAATGCGAAACACACCGAATAACCACAAACAAATCGAACTCACCAAAATAACCCCGAAACCAAACCTACACTTTCCCGCAAAAATACACAGAAAGCTCGGTTTCTCAAACCGAGCTAGAACATTGTTACTTATACATTCATAAACACAACCAAACCTTTAAATCATACCTTCTTCCCAAATTGCTCACACAAGTCCGAATCAAAATTCTCGTTCAGCAGTCCCAGTACAAATTTCGGCAGAGTTTCAGCCGCACTTCCGACTACCCCCTGTCCACATATGATCCATGAATCTGAGAATACACATTCGAATTCACAAAATTGACCCACAACAAAAGCGCCAAAAATGGGGCTTAGACATGGAAAACGGCTTTTCACATATGGCTTTTTCAACGAAATCTGAACCGTACAAAATGTATAACTCTTCGCCCGATCAATAATATACCCTTACCTTCCACAAATCAAGCACGAAGTTGAGTTTCTATTTAAAATTTCAGAACAATATTGGCAGCACTTCTGCAAAGATTCAGCTCACACTCTTGACACAAAAGACGTAATAGAAGGTGCAAGGAACGCTTAGGAACCATAAAATCAACCATAGGAGAATTTCCATAAATGTGGAACAATTTTCAGAAGCTCACGGTTTCCAACCGGAGCCACAATCACAAAAACCGATTTATAAGGAGTTAATTATTTCTCTTAAGGATCGATTTAACCAACTGACCTTCAAGATTTTGGTGAGAAATTGGGAGATCCCAAATTGCTCCTTTAAGTTCTCGGCGATGTGCAGAGAGAAGAAAGAAAGAAGAAGATGTTCACTGATGCGTCTACTAACAATCTAATACTATATATATATATAATATAATATAATATAATATTATATTATATATATATTACTACACTTTCACACACCTCACGTTTCTTCCGTTTCTTCCTTTTTTCACCGCCTCACCTTGCCGTTTATTTTTTCTTTCTTTTTTTCTTTTTCACTTTAATCCCAGACTTTCAAAAGTTGCAATTTAGTCCACCAAAATTGCAACTTCCAAACCATAACCCCAAACGACACGAAATCGAGACACATTTTCGGGACCTCATATCACAGACAAAACATGCTTCACATGACTAATTATGAATCCCGAGCCCCACAAAATCGCTAATCCCGGTAAATACGCTTAATCGCATAATTAATCGGAATTCGCATTGGGTGGCAATAATAATAATCGAAAACTCGTACTACATCCTCGGAACTTCATATCTCACACCAGTTATACTTCATATACTTAATTATAAGTCCAGTGTCCTACCGGGCCCACTTAACCCGAGCAAATCCCGACGTGCTAACCCAAATCCAAATCCCGTCATGCCAAAATTCCACAAGTATTACCATAAAATCCGTCTTAAAATATAACATACTTTACACCAAAGCCGTCGGAAAATTTCCATCCCGAGCCCCGGGAGTCGCCCAGGACCAAACGTCCCGCCCCAGAAAATATACTCCGTAAAACGATTCGGGACGTTCCCACGATTCCAAATATTCAAACGGTTTCCCAATCGAGGTCCCGAGAGCGCTACCGAGCCTCATCAGACGTCCCCAAGACAACCCCGGCCCCGAAAAATATTTTCGGCGAAAATGTCAGGGGACCCACACGACCTCCAAACCGGAAGGATTTCCAAAACTAATGCTCGAGATAAGTCCAGGAGCTATCTAACCGCCCAAAACCGTGACCCGCAGCCAAAACCGAGCCCCGGGTCACCGTGTCACAACCCGCTTGGGTGACCGTAACAACACCTCTGAGCCAACCAAGAAAACCTTAGAATACCTATGTGCGGGATCTAGGAGAAACTCCGAGATCGAAGATCCCCATGAGTACCAATGCCGCTGCTAACACACCAACAAGAGAGAAGTCGATTAGCGTAAATCCATATGCTATACTTAGCATAAAATCAGAAGTCTGAAAAACAGATTGTAACCTCTACCGAGACTACCCCTATAAACTTAACAGAAGTTACGTGTCGGAACTGTAGATACCTGATCTCAAAACAGAAAGCACGATGGAACTCTAGTCCGTTGGCTGCTTGTCAGGTAACCCTGAAACATGGTCAACAGAAGGGGTGAGTCCTCGGGAGGACCGATGGATCGAGGTAAGATACGGTTTGCATAAAGTGCTAAGTGCGCGATTCGCACAAAACCAAGGAAACACAAAACACAAGCATATATATATATATATATATATATATATATATGTGTGTGTGTGTGTGTGTGTGTGTGTGTGTGTGTGTACCGCAGACAGGGTTATCCGAATCCCGAAGGATGCAGTGAAGACCGCCAGAGACCCTTAAAATAAAAATCAACAGAACGACAGCCCTCTCCAAGAGGTCAGAAGCCGATGCTAGGCATGGTACCAGTCGGGGTCGCGATCCCCATATCTTTCATAGGGTCACAGAATATATCGCAGGGTATATACAGAATATCAGAACCCAGTGCAGATATAACATACCGAAATCAGAATATACCGCAGGTATATACGAGAATATCAGCACCCAGTGCAGATATATAGTACAGATAAGGAACCCGAGGTCTCCAAGACCATCCCGGGCCTTGAAGCAGAACAAACTATCTCTTACCATATGACTGGTCCTGGGATCATCGGACCACCGTCCTCAACCCGGAACCCGCCTCAACCAACCCCGATATACATGATATCCCTCACAGAATGTATAACAAGAGAAGTTGAACCCTTACCTTACTATTACCGATCCGCAGAAGAATCCCAGTAAAATCCTGGCGCTCGGCCCGAAACGCGGTAGTGTGACTTCCGAAGTCGTACCACTCCATAACTGCTGATTCAAGCTGAACAACCACAAAAAAATCAGAAATCACCAATCCAGACCCCCGGGAACTAATCCCGCACATTCCCGCAAAATTCCACAGAAAGCTCGGATTCTCAAACCGAGCTAGAACATTGATATTTACACTTAAACATGCACAACAAGGCATTCACATCCTACTATCCAAAAATTTACTCAAACAAGCAAGTAGGTCGGTTACGTTCACCATTTCAGAAAACGATGTTCCGAACATCGTTTATTACCTACTTCCATTCTCGATACCATTTCACTACCAATACACCCCCGAAACACACCATAACTATTAACATACCCTTACCTTACATACAAGTCCGAATCGAAATTCTCGGTCAAGTGTCCCGGTACAAGTTTCGGCAGAGTTTCAGCTGCGTTTCTGACTACCCCCTGTTCACATATGATCCACAGATACAGAATACACATTCAGAATTCACAGAATCAATCCACATCAATGGCGCCAAGAAAGAGGCTCGGGCAGGAAAAAACGGCTTTCACATACGACCTTTTCTGGAAAAACCGAATAACACAACACGTATAACTCTTCACCCTGATTACAAATATGCCCTTACCTTCCACTGAAACTGAAGATGGGTTTCCGTGCAGGAAATCAGAAATGGATTTCGGCAGTACTTCCGCAAAGATTCAGCTCCCACTCCTGACACAAAAAATGTAATAGAAGGTGCAAGGAAGGTTTAGGAACCATAAAATCAACCAAAGGAGAAGTTCCATAAATATGTAGGAATTTCAGAAGCTCACGGTTTCCAAACGGAGCTGATTTCACAAAATCTGACCTCAGATTATTTACTTACGCACCACAAGGATCAGTTTGATAACCTTACCTCGAAGCTTCTTCAAGTTTTCACCAAGTTCACCTTTGGCCATTAATGGTGTTCTTTCCATGAAAGCTTACGGATGAAGAAGAAGAAGAAAATGAACTTTTCTTCCTTTATATATTTTCCATTTCTTCCATTTCTTTTTCATTTCTTTTTCTTTCCTTCTCATTTCCTTCCAAGTGTCCACTTCCTTTCCTTTCCTTTTCCTTTTCTTCCTCTTTCTTCCCTTTCCCACGTTTAATCCTTCATTTTCTTTTCTTCCTTTCTTTTCTTTTCTTTTACCATTATCCCTTCCTTTCCTTTTTTCCTATTTTGTCTTCTTCTTCTTTTCCTTCTTTCCCTTAATGTGGCGCCACATTGTTAACAATCATTTTTTTTCAATTCACTAATTTAATTTTTTGGGGACTTATTTAACTAATCTAGCTTTGATTCCAACTCAATCAAAAGAAAAGGGGCTGAATCGATTTTTTTGAACTTTCAATATGGTGAGGATGCCATTTACCCTCTTTTTCTTAGCATGCAAGCATCATAAAACCGAACCAATCTCTACCTCCGCCATTGTCGATCTCCTACCTCCACCCAAACTCTCCAACTCCAGCCTAACCCTAGCCTCCATCCCTTCCTATAAATAGCACCATTCTTCCATCAAGGAGGGCATCCAGAGAAGAAACCGAGCGCCTCCTTTCTTCCTTGAAGAGCTCCTGCAACTCCTGGCCATTCATCCTCCACCACAGCTCCTGCCTTCCAGCTCCATTACCTTCATCAATCCATCTTCCAGCACCAGTCGAGGCCACCAAGCACCAGCTGCAGCACGCCGGATCGCAGCAAGACTAGCGGACCGAACTCGCCGGCCCGATCCTCCACTAGCGCACGTGAGCCACCCTAGCGCTGCCAAGCCACTGCAGATCACTCCCCAGTCGCCGGAGCACCTGCTGCAGCCCGAGTCGTCTCCGCCTTGTCGCCGTTCGCCGTGAAACCGCTCAGCCCAGCCACTGGACCAGCGAACTCCGACGCGGTTTGCGACTTGCAGGACACGTGTCGCGTCTGTGTGTTAACAAAACCCGGTAAAACCCCCATCTAACCCTTGCTTGTTTTTATTTGTGCTTATGATGTCCCTAACTTCTCTTCTTTTGCGTTTCTGCAGGTTTAACATGTTTTAACTTTGTTTTCTTACAGAAAGGTCACCGGACAGAGTTGTTTTATTTTGTTCTTTTCATGACTCCTAGTTTTCTTTTTTTTTCCAATTTTGTTCGTAATCTATTTGTTTGTTATAATAATTAATTCTAATCATCTTTTAATTTAATTGTCATTATTATCCCTTTCTTAAATATTCATGAAAAATGTCCTAAAAATATATATTGTTCATGGTTTTATTTATTTATTTGACATTGATCATTCTTCATTATTTTTTCTAACATTCTCATCTCTCATTATATTCGTTTACATCATCATAACAATTATAAGTTTTTCGTTATCATCATTGAACTGATTCTAGAATATCTTCCATTCTTCCAGAGTTTAGTTCGGGTTTTTTGGAATCTCCGAGAAGCAATTCGACCGTCACAAGACAATTCGACCGCCGCTCCATCGATTTGACAGGTACATTCTCTAACCCAAAAATAACTCTCCCAGTCCAATGGGAGCGAACTACGTGGGCTTTGATCCTGATTCAAATGGGTACATAGGCGGCTTGGAAGCCCGTAATCCAGGCCCAAGTCCAATCAACTAAAATTAACCCATTGTTTAAAAATGAAAAAATTAACCATTTTGCATTAATTAATTTACTGAGTCGGCTTTTATTTTGTTTTAAAATATATTTCAGAAAAATTGGGTGCCTAACACCTTCCCAATTTGTACACAATCCACGACTTAAAATCTCTAGTTTTCGTAGAATTGCCTTTTCTAAATTTTGGAGTCAAAATTGGGTTTTTTCCTTAATTTTCCATTTTCGAAAAATTAAAGGTGGCGACTCCCTCGTATTCCCAAAATTGGCAAATAAGCCCCCGAGGAGCGGCCCTCCCACTCACGGTGGCGACTCCACTGGGACCTTTTTCAAACTTTTTGAAAATAAGAGGATTGAATGCTGAAAATATTTTTAAAACATTATGAAAGCCAATTGTGTGTGTAATATTTGTTGGTTGGTCAAGAACCAAGAAGCTCAAGACCGAAGAATGGACGAACTGCTCGAGAAAATGAAGACACTCGGTACCACCGCTAGTTCATCTCAGAAGAAGCTCCTCTTCGACAATGTCTTGTTTGAAACTCCAGTCCAAATTACTCGAGCAGACCACGAAACCCAAGGGTTTGAGTCTTCCTCAACCCTACTCAATCAAATGACTCCAACTATGTTCAGTCAGGGACCCTCAACCATGTTCAATTAGGGACATGAGATGAATAATCCGTTTGTTGAAAACACTCCAATCATGTAAGTAGAACTAAAGATGAAGGCCCTGGAAGGTGCTGTCAAGAAAATGAGAAGGGACGATGTGTGGCTAGATCCTGATAGTCTCTCACTGTTCCCACAAGCACGCATACCAAAAGAGTTCAAGATGCCAGAATTGGACAAGTTTGACGGTAGTGGTTGTCCGAAGACTCATCTCAAAATGTACGCGAGAGCCATGATCCCACTTGGTGCCAATGCTATGCTTATGGCACAAATGTTCCAACAATCTTTCACTGGCCCAGCTCTAAAATGGTTCTTGAATCATGAGCCATCCAGGTCAAGCGCATGGGAAGATATTTGTATTGAGTTTTAAAGACATTATCAGTACAACTTAGAAGTCGACGTCACACGTCGAGATCTTGAAACCGCCAGCGGAATCGAGAGAAACATTTTACGCCTCTATAGCACGTTGGAGAGCAAAAGCTGCTGGAATGATGAGTCGGCCATCAGAAGATGAGCAGGTGGAAATGGTTGTAAAGAATCTCTTGCCAGTTTATCATCAGCATTTGTTCGCTCAGTATCTCCCCAATTTTAAAGCCTTGGTTGTCGCAGGGACTCAGATTGAGGATGCCATCAATACAGGATTGATCAAGGCCGATGAACCAAGATTCAAGAGAACGTTTGCGCCACCTATGAATAAACCCGCTGAAGTTAATACAATTTCTACCCAGTTTCACAGCCTCCGGCTCGCCGATTCACGAGTTGTATGCTCCCTTAAGCAAGGTGTTCCAAAGGTTTGAGAAGAAGGGATTACTGAAGCGTCGAAATCCACGCCCCATTCCTGACCCACTCCCGAGGAATTATCGGCATGACCAATTCTGTGAGTTCCACCAAGAACCGGGCCATATCACAGATAATTGTCATGGTTTGCACCACGCGATTCAGGATTTGATAGATAATGGCACCATAGCGCCTCCGGCTAAGCCAGACATCGTCAACAACCCACTCCCGAGGCATGAAAATGCAAGGGTAAATGCTCTATTTATTGGAAATGCCATGGACCCAACAATTTTCATTCAAGACCACGTAGCCGTCATAGCATGGGAGGAAGTCATGGTGTCAGATGATGAACAGCCTGAGATGGAAAATCAGAATTCCCCATTCTGTCTTGCCACCCGGTCACGACGGGAATACCTACCTGCCCCCGAACCAGAAATTGACCCGATTTTGCAACAATTGAAGAAGGCACAAGCAAATATCTCCTTGTGGGATATGTTGGTGCAGTCAAAGGCCCATCGCGAAGCCATGCTCAATGCTCTTAGCAAGGTTGTGGTCCCTACAGAGTTGAGCGAGAATCTCTTGAGAATATGTTAGCCGCTACCTTCGGATCCAAGTCTGGCCTCATCTTTGACGATGAAGATCTTCCTAGTGATGGTGAAAGCCACAACAAGCCATTACTTGTGTCTACTGTGGTCAGAAATAAAGAAGTCCCGATGGTCCTAATCGATAATGGCTCTGCTCTGAACGTCCTACCACTAAGGACCGCCAGTGCACTAGGAGTTGATGCAACAGAATTTACTCGTTCCGATCATAAAGTCCGTGCCTATGACAACACCAAGATAGAGGTGTTAAGGGTAGTCCTCCTATCCCTGAAATTTGCTGATGTCCTCCATCAGGTTGAATTCGAGGTACTTGACATCCCAGCTTGCTTCACTCTACTACTTGGGTGACTTTGGATTCACGCTTACCATGTTGTACCATCGTCTCTCCAACAATGTGCGAAGTTTATTCATGAAGGGTCTGTGGTGACTATTCGTCCCAAAGCTCTGGACTGCTATAACATAGAGTTGGTCAGGAAGGCTTTGGCAGGATTTCAATTTGCTGCAAATGAAGATCAGATTCTTCCAGTCAAAGATCAAGTGTACCAGAGAGGGAACATGAACCTCGGCATCCACGTCCTTGATATCATGAAGAAACTCAACTACTTTCCGGGATGGGGCTCAAGAAACCAACGGGGCATCCCCGAGCTCCCTGAATTCAAGACTGGCGCCCCACCATTTGGCCTAGGATATGCTCCCACCCCTGAAGAAGAGGAAGCCGCAAAAGGAAAGCCTAAGGACCAACCTCTATCTCCATACTTCAAGACCCTGAATGGCCGGTTTATAAAAGAAGGTGACTCATACCCTTACTTTGGGTTCCCTGAACCTCATTATGATCATTTGAAAGGGAGGGTGATCCCAGGTTTAGAAGTTTTCTTCGACTGCCAAGCCCCCAACAATGAGGTTGTCCTCCAACCTCCTGAGATCCAGAATGATGAAGCACTGGAAGGGTTGTCCACGCTGATGAATCAAGTTGCAACGATTGAAGACCATGATGTGGATTATGACCCAAGCCTGTTGATCCAACCACTAGTAGAAGCCATCGACGAAGTGCCTCCGATTTGGGATCCATCTAGTTTATGTCTGTCTCTAGGCCTTAGCAGTAATTTTGAGTCTATCATTTCTGAGTCTGTTGCTTTGCTTCCAGAGAAGTCTTTTGATGTAATTTCTTTCTCGATCAATAATATCGGTAGTTCCGAGTACATCGTCGCTACTTCTACTACTAATGATTTAGACCCCGGGAGTTTAACCAACAACCTAAGAACGCTCAACCAATAAAAGAGAAATTGGAATCTGTGAACTTAAATGATGAAACTGAACCTAAGTTTATTAACATTGATGCAAAATTAAGCAAAGAAGAAAAAGATGGACTTGTTGCATTGTTAAAAGAATTTATGGATGTGTTTGCTTGGTCTTATAAAGACATGCCTGGCATTGATCCCAAGATAGCTCAACATCACATCCCGATACTACCTGATTGTAAGCCAGTCAAGCAGAAGCTCAGAAGAATCAAGCCTGAGTGGTCAATGAAAGTCAAGGAAGAAGTGGAAAAACTCCTCAAGGCAGGCTTTATCACAGTGATCAAGTATCCCGAGTGGTTGGCAAACATAGTGCTAGTAGCAAAGAAAGATGGAAGAGTTCGTGTCTGCATTGACTTCAGACCCATCAATAAAGCAAGTCCGAAAGATGAATTCCCTTTACCCTATATTGTTGTGTTAGTTGACAACACGGCCGGTCATGCACTGCTGTCGTTCATGGATGGTTTCTCTGGGTATAATCAGATTAAAATGGCCCCGAAGACATGGCCAAAACATCATTCATCACTCCATGAGGACATTACATTATAAAGTCTCGTCATTTGGGTTAAAGAATGTCGGAGCTATGTATCAGCGGGCCGCGACTACTATACTACATGACATGATCCATAAAGATGTTGAGGTATATGTTGATGATATGATAGTCAAATCAAAGACAAGAGAAGGACACGTCCCAGCATTGCGACGTTTTTTTGAACGTATCCAGAAATACAACTTGCGTTTAAACCCTCAGAAGTGTGCTTTCGGTGTTACTAGTGGGAAATTGCTCGGATTTCTCATCACCCACAGAGGAATAGAGGTCGATCCCGAGAAAATTGAAGCGATACAAGGTATGGGTCCTCCCCGTACCGAGAAAGAAATCAGAGGCTTCCTGGGAAGAATTCAATACATTAGAAGATTCATTTCACAACTCACGGCCAGGTGTGAACCCATTTTCAAGCTTCTTAGAAAAAGGAATGTCACCGAATGGAATGAAGATTGTCAAAAGGCATTCGATTCGATCTAGCATTACCTTGCCAATCCACCGATATTAATGCCGCCACTAGAAGGATGTCCATTCCTGTTGTATCTCTCGGTATTGGGAACCTATGCTGGCGCCATGCTAGCCTGGCCATCACCGGGATGAATAAAGAACAAGCCATATATTATTTGAGCAAGAAGTTCCTTGAGTATGAAATCAAATATCCACCCCTAGAGAAGACGTGCCTAGCCTTGGTATGGATGTGTCGAAAGTCGAGGCACTATCTAACCTCTTAGGAAGTCATATTGATATCCGAATGGATCCTCTTAAATACTTGTTAGACAAGCCATCCTTGAACCAACGAATGGCCCGATGGATCATGGTGCTTTTCGAGTTTGATATAAAATACTCTTCGCAGAAATCAATCAAAGGGAGTGTTGTTGTAGAACATCTTGCTCATAACTCAATCTCGTCCTCCGAAGAGACAGAATTACAATCCCCTGATGAAACAGTCGGCCAAGTGACGTCCACCGATGACTGTTGGGAAATTTTCTTTGATGGTGCGTCAAATCAGAAAGGCCACTGTGTTGGCGTTCTTTTGGTTGCTTCAGATGGGTCCCACACTCCGATGTCCGTTAAATTGAATTTTGAATGCACTAATAATGTCGCAGAGTATGAGGCATGTATCGTTGCGCTCGAGGCCGCGCTGGAATTGGGGCAAAAGATATCAAGGTTAATGGAGATTCGGCACTTATAATCCGTCAGATTCAAAGGGAGTGGAAGACTAAAGACGAAAGGCTAATCATTTTTAATGCTCATTTAGAGAAATTGGCTAAATTTAGGAATGTAGAATTTGAATTCCTCCCTCGCGCCAAGAACCGGTTTGCAGATGCTCTAGCAACTCTTGCATCCATGATCGAAATCCCGACAAAGGCGTCAAAATGAGACCCTCGTAGTGGAACAAAGAGACTGCCCCTCTTTTGCTATAGCATAGACTTAGACCGTCCAATCGATGAAGATTCGTGGTACTCAGATATCGTCAAGTATCTGAGTGGGGAACCTCTAACTCTTAGCGATACAAGAACCACGAGGAGGAGAGCCGCACAATATTTCCTCTCCCGAAACATCCTTTGAGAAGGTCATATGAAGGAGTCCACCTCCTTTGTGTTAATCGAGAACAAGCGAAACAGAGAATGGATGAAATCCACGGGGTTGTCAAACTCCACACATGAATGGTTATATGATGGTGAATAAAATCTTACGTCTTGGATACTATTGGCCTACTATGGAAGTAGATAGTGCAGTATGTTAGAAAGTGTCATCGATGCCAAATCCATGCGAAAAGGCAACACCGTCCCCGGTGTCCCTTAATGTTTTGTCTTCACCATGGCCATTCTCTCGCATCGGGTATTGATATCATCGGAAAATAACTCGAATGCGTCAAACGGACATCAATACATTCTCGTAGCAATTGATTACTTTACAAAATGGGTGGAAGGCTGCGTCATTTACCTCGCTAGACGCCGCTAAGGTCGCCAAATTCATTGAAACCAACATTATCTGTCGATATGGGGTATCGAATGAGATTGTCTCGGACAACGGAGGTCATTTCAAGGATGCCGTCCTCCGACTATTTGACAAGTATCAAATCAACCATCACAAGTCCTCACCATATCGCCCCAGGACAAGCGGTCTTTGTCGAAGCTGCGAATAAAACTCTCAAGAATATCTTCAGAAGAACCATTGAAAGTGCAAAATGTTGGCCGGAGAAGTTACCCCTTGCGCTATGGGGATATCGGACGTCAATTAGAACACCTACCGGGGTGACCCCGTTCTCTTTGGTTTATGGCATGGAAGCGGTCCTCCCGCTTGAGCTAGAAGTTCCCTCACTGAGAGTCTTCATGGAAAACCATGTCTCAGAAGTTGATTGGTTGAGGTCTCGGTATGAGGAGTTAGCATTACTCGATGAAAAGAGACTTCGTGCACTCCAAAGATACCCAAGCGTATCAAGAGAATCTCACGTGCATATAATAAGAAGGTTAAACCAAGAGGAGTCAAAGTTGGAGATTTAGTCTTGAAGGAAATCAGAGCACCTGTACATGACCCGAGGGGAAAGTTTAAGCCTAATTGGAGTGGCCCATACTTAGTCAAAGAGATTTTGCCCGGTGGAGCGGCATACATTACGGATTTGGACGGTATTAGCTTTAGAGAGCCGACCAACTTGAATCAATTAAAGAAGTACTATGTATGATGTTATGGAAAAGACAACATTGTAAAATTTTGTTGCCAAATAAACTTATCTTTTGTTTCTCATATTAAGGCTAAGATAACAAATTCCTCGAGCGTTCTTAAGTTGAAAATTTAAAAAAAAAACCCTAGGGACTAAACATTAGACAAGTATGAGTAGTGACCTCGGGTACTCGAGAACGTCTTTTTTCTTCGCATCAAGTTGATGTCTCAAGTCACTCCTTTCAAGTCACGCCACCTTCCTTTATCTCAGCGATCCTCCATGACCTCAAGAGTCACGTCCAGGTTGTCATCAACAACTTAGGCTTCTCTGTTTCGTCTCCCTTCACCACGCTAAAAAGATCACGAATTTCCTTCTGCTCAACAACCTTAATCTCGTGTCCAGGGCAAGCCTTTCACTTCCTCGCGTAAAACACGGTACCTTACAATCTCCTGTCTTTCACTTCTCGAGTCAACCAAATGGAGTACTCCATCGATTGGCTAAAATCAGGATCATCTCTAGCAACACTCAATAATGTCCGCAGGTCCATATCTCCGAAATCTTCCGCCAAGTGTTGGAAGAGGTGGGCTCGGGAAGGAAAGCGCGGCCGATCTCATTTGGAATAACTTGCGTTAGCCTCATTTGCTGCGGATATGAGAAGGATAGTAGAAAGAAGTCTTATAAAAGCCGGGGAGGCACACTACCTGATATCCCGGAGATCGAGTCACCCACTGATCAATCTTCCACCATGGGCAGGTCCAGCGGATTTTATCGCAAGAAAGGTGCATGAAAAAGCCGATCCATTTGGCCTTTGAATCTTGAGTAAGAACGATCCGCCGATTCCTGAATCCAACCGTAGAATAATTAGGTGTCGTAGGGTCCTCGATCAATCTCAGTTTCTCCATGAGCCACATTTAAAAAAGTGAAGGGGGTTGGTTAAAAAAAGGGTCATTGTATATCAAGAATAATTCTTCAGGGGCACGCGAGGGTCGGCAAAATGATCATCCAGGCTGTTCAGCGTTTCACCTAGAATCAGGGATATGATGGTCCTCCCATCCTGCATATCGCGTGCCAATGAAGCTACAAATACATGACCAAATCCTTCCGAAGGACAAATAAGTATCGACTTACGAGGACAAAGGCGAAAATCTCTCATTAGGAATTTGACCAAACTCGGTATCGGAAGAAACCACCAGTTGAAGGAGCTTTTAAAAGTCGACGCATTGCCCTCTAGTATTGAGGAAAGCTGGGCGGTAGGGATAGACACCATGTCCGAGAAGGATCACAGGTTCCCATTTGGCACCGTGATATGCTTCGTCATGCTCGTACTCAGTAATGCCCCAAATTCCTCGGGAGTTGGGCATAACTCTTCATGGTTATTACCAAGATGAAAAACATGGTCATTAGGATCCCAGAACTTCACAGCTGTCTGAAGCAAGTTCATGTCCACTTTCACCCCTCGCAGAGAGAAGAGAGCATCTAACCCGAACCTACCAAAACGGCGGCGCTCTCCTTTGGCCATAGAACGCATCACTGAGTGGATACTCTCATCAAGAGAAGTCATGATCAGGAAAATAGAAAGGAGAAGGAAAGAATGAAAATAGAAAGGAGAAGGAGAATGATGAATTGTTGTGATTATGGCCCAATTGAGCTCTATTTATAGATCTCATGTAAAACCAAATTCATTTATGAAAAGGATTCAAAATACCATTAGGAATAGAAATTGTTTTACTCTTGTCCTAACCAGAATAGGAATTACATGAACATTACAAATAATTTTTTATTAAAAAAAAAGAGAGAAGAGAGAGAGAAGAAAGAAAGAAGAATGGAAGTACTACATGATGAATTCCTTTGGGAAATTAGAGCAAGTAGAGCCCAAAAGTTGAGATATTGTTTGAATTGGGCACTTAGGCCCATCTCTAGACAAATTAAGCATTTTCGGCCCCCACGTTTTCACAACCTTGGGAGATTTGGCCCCCACTTTAGGCAATTAGACCGCCTAAACACATAAGTCCCACATTAGTCAATTAGGCGCTGGGTATTCCGACCCCACTTTAGGCGACTAGACTGCTTGGCGATTAGGTCTCACATTAAGCGATTAGACTGCCTGGGTATTTAAACTTCATATTAGGCGAATAGATAGCCTGGGCGATTATAGGTCCCGGTTTAGGCGAATAGATAGCCTGGGCGATTATAGGCCCCGATTTAGGCAATTAGATTGCCTGGGCGATTATAGGCCCTGATTTAGGTGAATAGATAGCCTGAGCGATTATAGTCCCCGATTTAGGTGAATAGATAGCACAGGTGGTTATAAACCCCGATTTAAGCATTTAAGCTATCGACACTCGAACATCAGCTAACCTTTCCCTAAATAAAAGTAAGGCGATGGGGCAAACCGTTAACAATCATTTTTTTCAATTCACTAATTTAATTTTTTGGGGACTTATTTAACTAATCTAGCTTTGATTCCAACTCAATCAAAAGAAAAGGGGCTGAATCGATTTTTTTGAACTTTCAATATGGTGAGGATGCCATTTACCCTCTTTTGCTTAGCATGCAAGCATCATAAAACCGAACCAATCTTGATAGTCTCGTTCCTTTGCAGGTCCGGACTCTCAGATAATTTGTTAATGGTGTTGTGTTCTTGGGCACTCCAAGCTTGCTGTTCAAAGTGGTCTGCAAGAGATAAAGAGAACACTTAGGAGTAGCAAGAGAGGAGTGGAGGGCGTGTAGTGTCTTACCCGGTTTAAGGTGGACATCACCCTATTTATAGGGTGATGCGAGCCTCCCAGGTTGAAGCCTTTCAATAAAGTGTGTCGGGATGTTGGAGATAAGTGTGTAAGGCGGCTGATGATGAGTGTGTCAGTAAACCGCCTTTGTCAATTCGTTTGCCAGAGTATATCTGTCGTGCGAATCTGGTGAAGATCACTAAGGCATGTGCCGTCCTCCTCATTTGTCGCTTGATGTCAGATGGCCGAGTGGTCTCTCCTAGTTGAGCAAAAAATGGCGAAGGCCAACATGGGGCGAAGCCAATAAAGGTAAGTGTAAGGGTTGTACAAACCGTGAGTGCAAGGGCCCTGTCTGGCGGGGCCAGTATAGGCATCAGAGACTCGTGAAGGCGAGTTGTGAGACCGCGAGGGTGAGACCCGCGAAGGTGAGATTTGAGACCGAGAGGGCGAGGGCCCCGTCTGTTGGCGAAGACTTGAGGGGAGACCTGGCGAGGCCGTGTCTAGCGGGGCCAGTGTAGGCATCAGAGACTCGCGAAGGCGAGCTGTGAGACCGTGAGGACGAGACTTGCGGATATGAGACTTGAGAATGCCATTGCGTGGAGGGGGCGATGGTAATGCTGATCTTTGTCCAATTTCTGATGTGATGCAAGGACGCATTTGCTTGGGTAGTGTACAAAGATGCCTCCTCCTGAGAGCGGAGTATGGGTAGTGTCCTGTACTCCGTGTGTAGCCAGAGGACTGAGTTTGCGCGGAGCGCGATGACCTTTATGATCCGTACCCGTGTGCTACTTTATTTGTAGCTTTGCTTTTATCTTGCGATAGTCTTGTAGGGAATGTTAGCTAGGTAAACAACCGTAGGCTAAGTCCCGTTCATGGCGAAGGGTTTCTTTGGGGTTCGCGGCGGCGAAGCCATAGAGATCATTTGTTGAGACAAGTGAAGATCAGTTTTGCGGCAGCGATGCCCTCAAAAGAGACCATGGGTGAGATTTTCCTATCTGGAAGGTTTCTTTGGGGCTCGCCGAGGCGGCGCACCTAGAGACCTTCTGGCGAGGCCGCAAGGGGAAGAGGCCACACGATGTGCACAAGTTGCGAGAATAGTAATGAAGTAAAATGCTCAATCTACCTTCATGGTCTATAAGTTCGCAACCGCAAGTCAAAGGAGCACGCGGCGGGACAAGTTGAGGGTTAGTTGGGGTTCGTAGAGATGAGACCCGCAACTACCTGTTTTGGGGTGCCCGCACGGTAGGTCCGGTGAGGCGCGCGAGGCGTCTTTACACCGGGACCTTCCTGAAGGAGCCAAGAGGGGATTACCCTTTTGTACCGTAAGGGGATTTCCCTTGGGACGTGGCGAGGTGAAGGTCAGCTGGGGTTTGTAGAGACGAGACCCGCAAATACCTATGTTGAAGGTGTCCGTGTGGAAGGTCCGGTGAGGCGCGCGGGGGCGGCTGTTAGAGACCATGGCGAGATCTTCCCGACCAGGGCTAGATCTTCCCGGTCCAACCGGCATCGCCAAGGATAGTTTAAGATATTGTGTATACTTGCCGTGCTTAAGTTTTGTAGGTTGCGGGTCGTGGTATGACCATTCTATTAAGTGAGCAAAGTGCTCTCAGGCACCGGGCCTTCGAGAGCGAGGCTTTGTTGGCCGGGTCATGGGACCACTGCACGCAGCGGGTTTCGGTAGTACCGTTACCGCGCTTTCCGCCGTAGCTTTCGCTTAGACGTCGCGGCGAGCTCCACCTCCGTATCATGCATTACACTACACTCTGAGCCTTAGAATACTGCTGCTAGCTTTTGATAGAGAGAGAGAGAGTTAACTGCTCGGATTATATGGTTTTGGATTGAATTGGTTTCAGGAATGGTCACTACACGTAGACAGCGTGAGCGAGTAGCGGAGTTTCGGAACAGGGATCCCACACCTCCGAGGGTTAGGAGACGGGTTCAGAGGAACTCAGGACCTGAACAACCACACTCATCCCCCCCGAGTGTCAGCAGACACAAGGACCCTCTCCTGATTTGGTATAGGTGTTGGGTCAGGTACAGCTGTTGCTGGGTACTTTACTGCCAGCACAGCAGGTTCAGGGACAACAGCAGGCATGGGGAGATCTGATCATGCCACGGTAGGGGCATTCTGATCAGGAGGTGAGTAGTGAGACTTAGGCCACTGCTCGCCACAGGTTTAGGAATGGTAAGAGAGTGACTCTGAGGAGGTTGGTCACTATGATACCGAGACTTCTCGTCGGTTCCACCAACGACGGGAAGATCAGAGGCGTCAGTCTGATGAGGTCAGACTCTTGGAGAGGTTTCAACGGTTGAACCCCCCGAGGTTCAATGGCAGAGGAGGACCGGAGGCAGCAGAGACTTGGTTTGCAGGAGTTGACAAACTCCTAGGGAGGTTATACCTTCCACCGGCAGTTATGGTATCACTGGCGACGTTTAACCTGCAGGGGCAGTGCTTGATCATTGGTGGAGGAGCTGCAGGGGCCGCTTGAGGGCCGATATGGTCGGGAAGATCTCGCCATGGTCTCTAACAAAAAAGGCGCCTTTTTGTTAGAGACCATGGTGAGATCTTCCCTGACCATGGCTAGATCTTCCCCAGTCCAACCGGCATCGCCATGCGTCGGCATTGCCATGTGTCCCAACTCACGGTCTTTTCCACACCCGGTTGTGGAATTTTTGCCTTCCCCGGTCTCAAACTCGGGACTCCGGGCTAGCTCAAGTGGTACTCGGTCTCCCATGAAACGGGACATTAAGCCCGGAGTCCCGAGTTCGAGACCGGGAAAGGCAAAAATTCCACAACCGGGTGTGGAAAAGACCGTGAATTGGCACGCATGGCAATGCCGACGATGGCGATGCCGGTTGACCGGGAAGATCTAGCCATGGTCGGGAAGATCTCGCCATGGTCTCTAACAACGGCTTACACAGGACCTTCTGAAGAAGCCAAAAGGGGATTACCCTTTCATACCGCAAGGGGAGTACCCTTGGGACGAGGCGAGTTGAAGGTCAGTTGGGGTTCGTAGAGATGAGACCCGCAACTACCTGTGTTGAAGGAGTCCGAGTTGAAGGTCAGTTGGGGTTCGTGGAGACTAGACCCTCAAAGACCATTGGCGTGACCGAGTTGAAGGTCAGTTAGGTTTCGTAGAGACGAGACCCTCAAAGACAATTGGCGCCACCGAGTTGAAGGTCAGTTGGGGTTCGTAGAGACGAGACCCTCAAAGACCATTGGCGCGACCGAGTTGAAGGTCAGTTGGGGTTCGTAGAGACGAGACCCTCAAAGACCATTGGCGGTGAGTGGCCAGTCTGACCGGTTAGGTACAGGGCGATTGGGAGGGCAATTGTGTTGCCGTGTAATGCTGTAAGAGAAGAGAAGATACACCAGTATTATATTGGAACTATAATATGGAGCTTAGGACTTACATGGTCAGTGAAGTTGATGATGCGGATCATGGGGGATCTGCCTCGATAGGTAGAAACGCGTCTGCGCCGCAGACAAGGGAGAAAGGTGTCTCGCCCGTTGGGGTGCGGGCTGTGCGGTAATCCCATAAGACGCTTGGGAGTTCATCCACCCAATGCCCTTTTGCCCCCGCGAGGCTCTTCTTGAGGCCCCTTTTGAGGTTTGGTTGGTGACCTCTACTTGGCCATTGGACTATGGAGTGCGCCACCGTGGCGAAAAGCATGTGGACATTGTTATTCGGGGCCCATTGTTTGGGCGCTATGGCTGGCGAACTGAGTGCCATTATCTGCAATTATGGCGCGGGGGCTGCCGTACCGGCCAACGAGGCTCTTCCAGAGAAACTTGATGATTTTGGCGGAGGTGATGGAGACCAAGGATTCTACCTTGACCCATTTAGAGAAGTAATCAACCGTGATGATACGTAAATGGTACTGACCTGGTGCGGTCGGCCGGGCCAATGAGATCAAGGCCCCATAGGGCGAAGGGCATTGGATTCGTCGGTCTTTGGAGACTCCGTAGATGGCAGCCGTTGAATGCAAGAGTTGATCGGCATCGGTGGCATGTTTTGACCAGCGCGGCGGCGCTTTTAGGCGGGCAGTAGTATCCTTGGCGGGGGGCCTTGTGGGCAAGTGCCTCCGCCCCTATGTGGGCACCGCCGCTGCCTTGGTGGAGGGTGTCCATGACGGAATGTCCTCAAGAGTGCCGAGGAGTGTTTGGAGGGTGATGCAAATCCGCAATGCCACGATTGCTGATTAATGAGAACAAATCGTATGGCATGCTTGCGAGTTTGGAGGTTCGCGGCGGTGGCACAAGCTCGGCGATGACGGGGTATCGCCAATCCTTAAGTTGGTCTTGTGTTGCCAGTGATGATAGTCTCCGTGGTTGAAGGTTTGGCGAGTGGTCAAGTGGCTTCTTCGTGTTCATGAACCGGGATGTCGTGTTCGGGAACTACTCCATGTTGCGGGGGTTTGTTACGATCGCCGTGAGCCGGACGACTTCCGAGATAGCTCTGTAAGATTTTTGATCTGTTTTACGATTTACGTGGAATCGGGAAATTGTGATTATACATGTTGGACATGTTTTCCGTATATTATGGATTCTCAGAGTTAGTGGCAGAGTTTTGGTTCCGTAGGAAATTCCGTTTGGAAGATATGCAAGTTGCGGTTGGACGAAATCGCAACTTTGCAAAGTTTGAGGACCAATTTGTAAATGTGGAAAGTTTGGAGAGGTTTCCTCTCCTACAAGGAAAAGAAGTCGGTTAAATGGGTTTGAAGAAGAGAGACATGAACAGGGTATCACGTTTCACGTTTCAGAAACCTTCTCTCTCTCTCTCTCTCTCTCTCTCGTCCATTCTGTTTAAGTTGGAAGCTCAAGGTGATCTTCTTCAAAACTAGTCCAATTTCGAGGTAAGGAAGTATGTTATTCACGGTGAGGGTTATACGTTTTCTCTGAGATCAGAATTTTGATTTGCATGTTCTGTGATCAGTTGTGAGGAAGAGTTTTCCAGTATTTCGGGAGTAGTATATCGGTGATGCCGTTCGAGATCTCCGTCGAGGCGGTTCAATAGCCTACAGCAGGTGACAGGACCGTGGAGGACTATGAACAACAGCTTGGTCGGTTGGTCCATTTTGTTTCTCGGTATTACGAGTTTGAGGAGTAGAAGGCCAAGCGATTTGTGTGGGGGCTGCGCCCGATATCCGATGGGCGTTGCGACCTCTGGGTATCACTACTTACCGTGAGGCGATTCGAAGGCTCGGCTTTTTGGAGCGGAGGAGTCCCCTTATCGGCCTCGTGAGAACGTATCGGGTTACGGATTTGAGAGATCACGAAGACCATTCGGAGTTACGGGTAGAAGTCCAGGCTGGGCCGAGCGGCAGAGGAAAGGCGTTGTTGTAGCACCATCTGGACCACCTTGTCGCAGATTGTGGGACGATTCGGCTGCGAGGAAATCTTGATATTAGGTAAGGGTTCAGTTCTTCTCGTAATTCTATGGTTTACGGGATTAGCTGGTTACTATCGGAGGTTTGTTCAGGGTTTCTCCATTCTAGTTTCACCCCTTACTCAGCTAACTCAGAAGGGACGAGCTTTTGTGTGGTCTGATGAATGTGAGCACAGTTTTCAGGAACTTAAGCAGAGGCTGACGAATGATCCAATTCTGATACTACGATCCGGGTGCACCGTATGTTGTCTATACGGATGCATCACGAGTCGATGCAGGTTGTGTTACGATGCGGGGAATAATGTGATTTCTTATGGGTCAAGACAGCTTGACCGCATGAGCGTAATTATCGACACACGATCCGGAAGCGGCCGCAGTGATTTATGCTCAAAGCAGTGGAGACATTATCTCGCTCGGTAGCAAATTTCAGATTTACACCGACCACAAGAGTCTGAAGTATTTGTTCACTCGAAGGAGTTGAACATGAGGCAACGTCGGTGGCTCGAGTACATTAAGAATTATGATTGTAACATCGAATACACCGCCGGTAAAGGTAACTCCGTGGCGGATGCTCGAGCGGGATGTATACGGGGTTGGTCAGGGTAGAGACACGACCATAGAGCCAAAGAGGATGATCTAGTGTGTTTGTGGTACGAATGGAGGCGTTGGGAGGACGCACAACTTTGCACCACGACTATTTGGTCCGGATGGTTAGATAGTGTAGGAGAGGCACAAGGAAAGGATTCGAGTTGAGGAGGATATCGGGCGAGAGCAAAGGAGTTTTACTACGGTCATTTGAGTACAGGCGGGGATTGCTGTACTTGAGAGATCGGCTTTATGTACCCGATGTCCGTGCACTCCGGGAGAAGATTTTGGAAGATGCTCATTCGAGTCGATTGAGCATACACCTGGAGGCGAAAAGATGTATAAGGATTTAAAGACACACTTCGTGGCCTGGCATGCGGAGAGACATAGCCCCTTATGTCTCAAACTGTGCTACATGTCAGAGAGTGAAGATTGAGCACCAGAAGCCAGCAGGAACATTGCAGATGTTGCCCATTCCGGTTAGGAAGTGGGGTAACGTTACGATAGATTTTCTGACAGCTTTGCCTTTGACACGATCGCATCACGACGCTATCTGGGTCATTGTAGACCGTTTGACGAAGAGTGGTCACTTTACGCTGTCCGAGTAATGCATCCGTTAGAAAAGCTTGCCCATTTGTATATCGGGGAGATTGTGCGATTACATGGAGTACTAGACTCCATAGTATCTGATCGGGATCGCGCTTCACCGCACGATTACGGAATGCTTTTCATAAAGCATTGGGCACTCGTATCCATCGAGCACGGCGTATCACCCTCGAACCGGCGGGCGGTCGGAAAGGGTTATACTGATTACGGAGGACATGTTACGTAGTTGTGCGATAAACTTTAGAGGTGACTGGGATCGGCACTTGCCGTTGGCGAGTTTTCGTACAACAACAGATTATCAGTACTATCGGTATGACACCTTACGAAGCTCTGTATGGACGGAGGTGTATGGCACCTCATTGTTGGGCGGATGCGTCGACGAGTGGAGTTAGGTCTGGAAATTATTGAGGAAACTACGCGAGAAGATTAAGAAGATCCAGAGCCTTTGTTGAAAGCTGCCAACTAGAACCACCTCTTATGTAAGCAGACGTCGGAGGGATTTGGAGTTTGAGGTTGGTGTTAAGGTGTGGCTAAAGGTGGCCCCGATTAGGAGAATTGTCGATTTGGTAAACGAGGCAAATTAGCCCCGAGATACATTGGTCCGTATGAGGTTCTTGAGCGGGTTGGCAAGGTAGCTTATCGTCGGCGTTGCCACGACATATCTGCGGTTCATAATGTTTTCCATGTCGGTATGCTTAAGAAATGTCTGTTAGATCCGATTCAGATCTGCTGCGAAGGAGGTTCACTTGGCACCGGATTTGACTTATCAGAAGTACCGGTTGCCATTTTGGCTCGGGATACTAGGAAACTCCGTAGCAAGTTAAATCCCATGGTCAAGGTTCGGTGGTCGCATCATTCGGCCGGGAAGCAACTTGGGAGGCGAGAAGAGTATGATTGAGCGATATCTTGAGGATTATCGAGACTAAGGACCCTCTTGGAGGACCAAGAGTCCTAAGGGGGGAGATTGTTACTGATCGCCGTGAGCCGGATCCTCTTGGAAGATATGCAAGTTGCGGTTGGACAAAATCGCAACTTTGCAAAGTTTGAGAACCAATTTGTAAATGTGGAAAGTTTGGAGAGGTTTCCTCTCCTACAAGGAAAAGAAGTCGGTTAAATGGGTTTGAAGAAGAGAGACATGAATAGGGTATCACGTTTCACGTTTCAGAAACCTTCTCTCTCTCTCTCTCTCTCTCTCTCGTCCATTCTGTTTAAGTTGGAAGCTCAAGGTGATCTTCTTCAAAACTAGTCCGATTTCTGAGGTAAGGAAGTATGTTATTCACAGTGAGGGGTTATACGTTTTCTACGGATTAGAATTTTGATTTGCATGTTACGTGATCAGTTGTGAGGAAGAGTTTTCCCAGTATTTCGGGAGTACTATATCGGTGATGCCATTCGAGATCTCCGTTAGAGGCGATTCAATAGCCTACGGCGGGGCGACAGGACCGGGCATGACTATGAACAAGACCTTGGTCGGTTGGTCCGTTTGTTCCTCGGTATTACGAGTTTGAGGAGTAGAAGGCCAAGCGATTTGTGTGGGGATTGCGCCCGATATCCAATGGGCGTTGTGACCTCTGGGTATCACTACTTACCGTGAGGCGATTCGGAAGGCTCGGCTTTTGGAGCGGGAGGAGTCCCCTTATCGGCCTCGTGAGCGTATCGTTATGGATTTCAGAGATCACGAAGACCATTCAGAGTTACGGCGACGTCGAGGGCGGACGGCGGCAGAGATAAAGGCGTTGTTGTAGCACCATCTGGACCACCTTGTCGCAGTTGTGGGACGTTTCATGCCGGTCGACCATGTTATCGAGTCTGGCCAATGTCTTAGATGTGGGTCCACGGAGCATTGGATTCTCATTGTCCTCGATGCCAAGACAGAGTTTGGCAGTTTTCCTCATGCACCGCCTCCACAGTAGCGTAGTGCACGCTGGGGCGGGGAGCATTTCGAGAGGTTCGCGACAACCAAAGACGACCACCACTTTCACCAACACAGCCACCTCGAGCTGGCGAGTCTTTCGGATTGAGCGGGCGAGTTAGCTCAGCGAGGAGCATTGAAAGGTACACTTTGCTACTTAACGATATCTCTGTTAATGTTCTGTTTGATACCGGTGCCTCTACATCGATTGTAGCACATAGATGTGCTCAATCTCCGAGATTATCTGTCTGTCACGCTTATCGATGTTTTTCTAATTAAAAGCTGGGAGTCAATATCTGTTCTCGAGTGAGATGGCTCGAGATTGTGTCTGACAGTGGGAGGGCACAAATTTCTGTCTGATCTGTTATTTCGAATGTTCAAGTATGATGTGGTTCTTGGGATGGATTGGCTATCTAAGAATTCTGTTCATATTAATCGTGCCCAGTGGCGAGATCGGGATATCCGGAGAGGTAGTGTCTCTGCATGCACCGGATGGGGAGGTTGTGGAACACAGTATGGAGCTTCGTGTCTTTGGATCGTGTCCCGTGGTGAATGAGGAAGAATATTCTGAATTGAATCCAGCTGACACCCGAATGGAGCTGGAAAAGATTCCGATTGTGCGGTACTTTCCGCAAGTCTTTCCGGAGGATCTTCCAGGGCTACCACCGGAGCGAGAGGTCACGTTTGAGATTCGGCTCCAACCAGGTTCTACTCCTATCTCTGTCCCTCCTTATTGCATGCCTATAATTGAGATGAATGAGTTAAAGAAACAATTAGATGAGATGCTTGCAAAAGGATTTATCGACCGAGCACTTCTCCGTAGGGTGCTCCGCTCGCTTGTGAGAAAGAAGGATGGAACCCTCGGGTTGTGCATTGATTATCGAAAGATAAATGCCATTACAGTAAAGTTGATACCAACTTTATCGCTACCCTCCCGCGCGCGCTGGAAACCGGGCAATGCGAGGCGGGAACCGGAGCCGGGGGTAACATGACGCGGTGTGTTCCCTAAGGTGTGCTAGTCTAACCCCACCACATTAAACTTTTCCATGAAATAAGCTTGTAGTACAAGTAACTAGAAACATACGAGTTCAACATACATATACACACTCCTAAACCGATACAAGTGTGATGCAATTACTAAACGTGCTAGCGTTTACGTTTCTGAGCCATAACCTTCTACCGAACAAAATACCTATGTGGAGTTTTGTCTGTGGATTATTACGGTAAAACCGAGCGGGTTGCGGCCTGGTGACCCGGGGCACCGGTGTTGGCCTGGGGGTCACGTTTTTCGGCGTTCAGGCGGCTCCCGAGCCCTATCCGAGTATCATTTTGGCGAACCCTTCCGTATTTGAGGTCGTGTGGGTCCCCCGGACGTTTCCGCCGAAAATATTTTTCTGGCGCCGCGGGGTTGTCTGGGTCGTCTCGGGACGTACAGCGGGCTCGGTAGCACTCTCGAGATCTCAGTTTGGGAAGCCGTTTGCAGTTTTGGAGTCGTGGAGACGTCCCGGAGGTGGTTGTGGAGTTTAATATTTGGGGCGGGACGTTCGGTTCCGGGCGACTCCCGGGGCTCGGGATGGAAATTTTCCGACGGCTTTGGGGTAAGTTGTGTTGTAATTTAAGATGGAATTTATGGGTATTTTTATAGAATTTTGGAGTGACGGAATTTCGGTTCAGGTTGACACGCTCGCACGTCGGGTTTTGGTTCGGGTTCAGCGAGCTCGGTAGGACACTCCGGAATGGTAAATGAACTTTTGAAATATGTTCTGTGAATGTTATAATATTCTGAGGGTTGTGTCCAAGTTTCGTTAATTTTGGAATTCGGTAATTATTTTTGGGCAAAAAGAATTGGAACTTTCGGAAAAATTGGGAGTTAATTTGCAATTGGTTGCAAATTTAATAAAAATCAGCATGGGCAACATTTGTTCTTTTCGGCAGCAATTGGGAAGGGGGAAGGGACACTTGGCTTGATTTAATTTAGGAAGAGAGGGATGGGTTTAAAGTGAGGGAATAATATAAGTTGACTTATATTTCATAAAATGAGTTTTACTCTCATTTTCTTTTCATTTCTTCTCTTCTTCTTCTTCTTCTTCAAGTCTGCCGACGCCATGGTTGAAGCTCACCTCCAAGCTTGAAGTTCTTCTTCTTAGTTGGAATCAAAGAGAAATTGGGTGCTTTGAGTGGTAAGCATCCTCCCTTCTCCTCTTTTCTTGTTGATATTGAAGATTAGTGAAGAAATATGGATTTATGGTGAATGATGGGTTTGTTCTTAGCTATAAGCTAGGATGATTTTCTTCCTCCCATCTTTTAGTATGTTGTTCTTGGGTTGTAGGAGAGTGTTAATCAAGTGTTGGATTTTGGAAAACACATCTTGGATGAAAATCCCTATTATGGCCGAATTTTTGGGAAAATTCCAAAATGGTGTGTGTTTGTTATCTTGTTTCATGCTTCAAGTATGTTAGTCCTAGCATGATTCTAAGCTTATGTATGGATTCAATTTGATGGAAAACAAGTTGAGGTAAAAATCCCCAAATGGCCGAAATTATGGGTTGATTTTCAATATTGGATTTTGTTGTTTTGGATGCAATTGGATAGCATTCTTGGTTTAGAAGTGAAATTGGTGGTTAGAATGGTTGTTTGGTAGCTTGAATGGATTGAATTGGATGTTGGGTGAAATGTTGGTTAGTAACCAAAATGTTGGAATGAAACTTTATCTAGGTTGGAGTTTCATTTTGGTTAAATTGGATGTTAATATGGTGTTGGGGTTGAATTTAGGAGTGGATGGAAGTTTGAAACGTTGAATTCGGTTAAGGAATGGAAAAGTTACAATTAATCGGGATTATCGGAAAATGGCGGGTAATGAAGGGTTTAAGGTTGGATTTGATCAGTTCTGCTTGTTGTATTATGTTTGTCAATGTATAATCTTGCATTGCCTAAGTTGGTTCTGAATTCTGACGTTTCTGTGGAAATCTGGAATTTTACGGAACTTCTGCCGGATTTTCAGCTTTGGGGTCGGGGGTGTAGTTTGGTAGTGTGGTTGATAATTATGCTAATTGAACTTGGTTTGGCAGTTTCTTATGTTCGGAGGTTAGGAAAAGAGGAGTTATATGTTTCGGGGCACGGTGTAGGAGTTGTACAGAATCGGTCTAATACTGGATTTTCGAGGTAAGGGTTTGGTTCATTATTTTGGTAAGATAAGTATATGTTTTGGTTTCATTTTCTATTCTGCTAGTATATTCGGAATGTTATGCCTATGGGCATATTCTGTAGTTTGTAGGAGTATGCCTTATGGCATACTGCATGCATTAACCTTACGGCAGTTGTGGGTTCGCTACCCCACTGGTGCACCATGCTTCAGATTAGCTTCGGCTTCCGACTCCCTTAGTGGAGGCTGTCGTTCCGATTTGTTATAAGGGTTATGGCGATTTAGAATCGCACGTCCTTCGAGACTCCGATCTATTTTCTGTACATGCATGTTATTCTGTATTCTGTTGCATATATTGCTATCTTTCTGTTTTGCAGGGTTACATATACTTACCTTACCCCATATCCCTTACGGGTCCTTTTAGGACTCACCCTTTTTCGGGTTCTGTTTTTGGGTTTCAGGTAGACCTGATAAGCGGCCTGCGGAGTAGGTTTCCGTGAGGTTCTACCTTGGGTGTGTTTTGCAGCAGCTGCACCTTGCGGGCCGGGATTTTATCTACTTGGTCGGAATCCCGCGCGAGGTATTTGATGCTTAGGCCTAGGCTTGGCTCTGTAGCTGCATGTGCATGTTTTTTTTCCGGTTTCTTGTGATGATTGTATGTCCGTATATATTTATATATTCTGCTCGTACATGTTACGAGCGCTTGGCGCTTGCTAGACACTTTAGGTTCTCGTGAACTCGTATGTATTTATGTTTTGGTGCGTAAGCACTCGTCCCACGGAGGGCGGGGCTTACTCTGTGGTTAATGCATGAACTGTATGTTTGGATTTTACTTTCAGTTATAAGCACGAAATTTGTGTTAGGTTGCTTCCATAATCCTTTCGCCCTTTGGGTCCGCTACGCGCGGCGGGTCTCGATGGACCTGCCATTCCTATTCATTCCGGCTTCCGCTTCCGGCATCCCGGCGCCCCCGCCTCCGCAACCGGGCTCGGGTGGCGTGCGGTGACATGGATCTTGGTGTTCCAGATCCCTCCACACACGTAGGTATTTTGTTCGGTAGAAGGTTCTGGCTCTGTAAACGTAAATGCTAGCACGTTTAGTAATTGCATCACACTAGTATCGGTTTAGGAGTGTGTATAAGTATGTTGAACTCGTATGTTTCTCGTTACTTGTACTACAAGCTTATTTCATGGAAAAGTTTAATGGGGTGGGGTTGGACCAAAGACACCTTAGGGAACACTCCGCGTCGGCTGTTACCCCCGGCTCCGCTTCCCGCCTCTGCATTGCCCGGTTTCCGCGCCGTGCACGGCAAGGGGGTAACAGGTTGGTGTGTACCTCCACAAAGAAAAGAGAGTCCCACCGGAGACCCCGAGTGGCTGCGGCATTGGGCCTCCTCCCAGATTTGGGACTAGGATGGATTCCACCAAATCGTTGAATGTATTGCCCGAGGGATTCTTCTTTCTTCTGTCGTATCTGCAGGAGGTGTCCTGCCATTTTGGGGAGGCTTGGATACCACGTAGTGATTGGAGAAATTGCGGGAGAGTTCCTCAAAGGAATCAAACCGCTTCTCGCGAATGTTGGTGTACCAGTTTGCCGCGGCCCCTGTGAGTGTGGCGCCGTCTGTGGGAACGAAAGTTCTCATCAAAACCCATAAAGAAAACCACAAGAAATAAGCCATGCCAACTACCCGAAGCATAACTAGGCATAGCTGCCAGGGAAGGAGGAATCCACCCGTCACGGTTACCAACAACGACCCACCTACGGAAGACTCCCCGAACGACGTCCGCCCACAAACAGGGTAACTCTCGGTTCATTCGACGGAGGTGAGCTCCCCCCATGTTAACCTCAGCGTGCCTAAGGAGCGCACCACCCCACTAGCAAATCCTCCACCAACAGGCCTTGATCCGGCCGTCCCCGCAATCAATCACGGAGGCGGTTGCTCGTAACTCGCGCGAAACACTCGCCGGTACTCTCGAGAGGAGTTTTGGATGGTGTGGGAACACTACGAACCACCAACCCGAACGCGACAAGTAACTCATCCTCGACCCTCCTCCTTCGTCTGTACTTATAGCACTTACTAGACGATTAGAAGAAATGGAGAAATGAGAGGAGAGGGCTAGTGTCCATAACATCACCAGATAGGTTTGGATCACCTCTGTACCCAGCCCTTCACTCGGCGGGTCTTGGAGACCCCTCTTCCGGATCGGTTTCGCCAGCCCAAGCTGGATGCTTTCGACGGACTGTCAGACCCAGATATTCATTTGCAATGCTACGTCTCCACGATAGCCATCACGAGGCAGATGACAACACCCTCTCGTAGGGCTTTCAGCTTCACACTCACAGAGCCACGGAAAACCGGTATACCACCCTTCGCGAGAAGCGATTTGATTCCTTTGAGGAACTCTCCGCAATTTCTCCAATCACTTCGTGGTATCCAAGCCTCCCCCAAAACGGCAGGACACCCGTAGATACGACAGAAGAAAGAAGAATCCCTCAGGGAATACATTCAACGATTTCAAGCGGAATCCATCCAAGTCCCAAATTTGGGGGAGGAGGCCCGACTGCTCGTAGCCACTCAGGGTCTCCGGTGGGACTCTCTTTTCTTTGTGGATGTACACACCAACCCCCTGCAACATGGAGCAGTTCCTGAACACGACATCCCGGTTCATGAACACAGAAGAAGCCACTTGACCACTCACGAAACCTTCAACCACGGAGACTATCATCACTGGAAACACAAGACCAAGTTAAGGATTGGCGAGACCTCATCATCGCCGAGCTTCGTGCCCCATCCGCGAACCCCCAAACTCGCAAGCATGCCATACGATTTGTTTTCATTAATCAGCAACTATGGCATCGCGGATTTGCATCACCCTCCAAACACCGCATCAGCACTCTTGAGGACATTCCGTCCCGGACACCCTCCACCAAGGCAGCGGCGGTGCCCGCATGAGGGCAGGGGCACTTGCCCACGTGCCCCCCGCCAAGGATACTACTGCCCGCCTAAAAATGCCGCAGTGCTGGTCAAAACATGCCACCAATGCCGATCAACTCTTGCATTCAACGGCTGCCATCTACGGAGTCTCCAGCACTGACGAATCCAGTGCCATTCGCCCTATGGGGCCTTGATCTCATTGGCCCAGTGCCGACCGCACCAGGTCAGTACCATTTGTGTGTTGTCACGGTTGATTACTTCTCTAAATGGGTCGAGGTAGAACCCTTGGTCTCCATCACCTCCGCCAAAATCATCAAGTTTCTCTGGAAGAGCCTCGTTTGCCGGTATGGCAGCCCCTGCGCCATCATTGCAGATAATGGCACTCAGTTCGCCAGCCATAGCATCCAAACAATGGGCCCAGAATAACAATGTCCACATACTTTTCGCCCCAGTGGCGCACCCCCAGTCCAATGGCCAAGTAGAGGTCACCAACCGAACCCTCAAGGAGGGACTCAAGAAGTGCCTCGCGGGGTAAAAGGGTGTTGGGTGGATGAACTCCCAAGCGTCTTATGGGATTACCGCACAGCCCGCACCCCAACGGGCGAGACACCTTTCTCCCTTGTCTACGGCGCAGACGCGCTTCTACCTATTGAGGCAGATCTCCCCACGATCCGCATCATCAACTTCACTGACCGTGTAAGTCCTAAGCTCCATATTGTAGTTCCAATATAATACTGGTGTATCTGCTCTTCTCTTGCAGCATTACACGGCAACACAATTGCCCTTCCCAATCACCCTCTGAACCTAACCGGTCAGACCGGCCACTCACCGCCAATGGTCTTTGAGGGTCTCGTCTTTACGAACCCCAACTGACATTCAACTCGGTCGCGCCAATGGTCTTTGAGGGTCTCATCTCTACGAACCCCAACTGACCTTCAACTCGGTCGCGCCAATGGTCTTTGAGGGTCTCGTCTCTACGAACCCCAACTGACTTTCCGCACGGACACCTTCAACACAGGTAGTTGCGGGTCTCGCCTACGAACCCGAACTGACCTTCAACTCGGCTCGTCCCAAGGGTAATCCCCTTGCGGTACAAAATGGTAATCCCCTTTTGGCTTCTTCAGGAAGGTCCCTGTGTAAGCCGCCCCCACGCGCCTCACCGGACCTTCCGCACGGACACCTTCAACACAGGTAGTTGTGGGTCTCGTCTCTACGAACCCCAGCTGACCTTCAACTCACCTCATCCCAAAGGTAATCCCCTTGCGGTATGAAAGAGTAATCCCCTTTTGGCTTCTTCAGGAAGGTCCCTGTGTAAAGACGCCCTCGCGCGCCTCACCAGACCTACCGCGCGGGCACCCCAAAACAGGTAGTTGCGGGTCTCGTCTCTACGAACCCCAACTAACCCTCAACTAGTCCCGCCGCGTGCTCCTTTGTCTTGCGGTTGCGAACTTATAGACCATAAAGGTAAATTGAGCATTTTTACTATTTTGCAATTTGTGCACATCGTGTGGCCTCTGCAGTATCCTTGCATCCATCGACACTACCCAAGGGTTTTTGTTACGGTAACCCCGAGCGGGTTGTGACCGGAGGACACGGCTCGGTTTTGGCTGCGGGTCACGGTTTTGGGCGATTAAACGGCTCCCGGGATGTATCTGAGCATTAATTTTTGGAATCCTTCAGGTTTTTGAGGTTGTGTGGGTCCTCTGACATTTTCGCCGAAAATATTTTTCCGGGCCGGACTTGTCTCGGGGCGTCTGGCCAGCTCGGTAGCGCTCCCGGGACCTCGGAATGAGAAACCGTTTGCATATTTGGAATCGTGGGAACGTCCCGGATCGTTTTACAGAGTATTTATTTTGGGGCGGGATGTTCGGTCCCTGGCGACTCCTGGGGCTCGGGATGAAAATTTTCTGATGGCTTCGGTGTAAGGTATGTTATATTTTGAGACGGAATTTATGGTAATATTTGAGGATTTTTGGGCATGGTGTGATTTTTGCCCGGGTTCAGCTGGCCTCGGTAGGACACTGGATTTGTAATTAAGCATGGGAAGGATGATTTGTGTATGATACGAGGTTTCGAGGGTTGTGTTCATTTCCGCTCCAATTGGAGGTTGAAAATTGCGGTTGGGCGAAATTGCAACTTTTTGGGAAAGTGTAAGGACTAGGTTGTAATTAACCCAAAAGTTGGCAATATTAGGAAAAGAGGAAGGGCTGAAGTCGGCTGAAATGGGGAGTGATAAGGGACACTTGTCCTCTTTAGGTTAAAGATGGAAGGAAAAAGAAAGAAAAGAAAAGGAAATTATATAAAGGTAAGAGATGATATTTCTTTCATTTTCTTCTTCTTCTTCTTCTTCTTCTTCTTCTCATGAAAACGCCATGGTTACTATTCATTGAAGTTTCTCTTGTGTTCTTCATTTTGGCAAGGAAACATCAAGGTTTTGGGTTCATTTTGTTGGTATGCGTCTTCTCTTCAAGAATTTGGCAAGTTTGAATCATGAAAACGGTTGGAAGTGGGGTTTAGAAACGTTTTTGTGTTTGTTCTTTGCTACTAGTTGTGATGATCTTCTTGCTCTTATCTTTTAGTATGTTGTTGGTGGTATGGAGAAAAGTAGGAATTAGGGTTCAAAAGTTGGAAGAACACCATGGATGGTGGAAACTGATGTGATCACCGAAAATGATCAACTCTTGGAAGGATCTAGCTTGGAAGATGAGCAACAATCTCTTGATAATTTCGGCTTAGCAAAGCACCTTTCAACTACAAGGTTGAACAATACTTTAGAAGCCAAGGGAAGGAGATGGATCTAGCACCTCTTAACTACTTGATCAAGCAATACTAGATATAATTCTTGAACCAAAATTATGGAACAAGGGAATGGAGTGTAGAAATGAGAACCAAGAACCAAAATGATCTCTTGTAGAAGAAGAGAGTTTCGGCTGAAAATGCTTCAAATAAGTTCTACCTTTACAATGTCTAGTTGCTAGTTTAAATAGGAAAGGTAAGTGGAGGTTATTGTCCAAAGTGTAGTAACACTTTTGACAAACACCCTAGGGTTACTTACCATTTCCATGATACAAAAGAAATCATAATGATACTACTAAAAATGGTGAGGGAAAAGTGAAAGGTAACCACCATTTGTGGTAATGGAGGGCAAGGACCAACCATTACTACAAACTAGTGAGTAAAGACCTCCACTTTAACCTACTTTCCCTCCCATCTTCCAATAACATAAATATTGTTCAAATATAAGTCAACTAAGATAAAAATCTGATATAAATGGACATTGGGCCGAAATTGGAAGAATTTGGGCCGGCCCAATCATGGTGGCGCGTGGCCCACACGCGCGGGCCTTAAGTGGCGCGTTGCGCGCTTGGCCGGCGAGTGAGGCTACTTCCGGGCATCTCCAAGGTGGGGGAAGGCTAGGTAGCTGTCCATGGGTGGTGGCGCATCGGTCCGGGGCGGGGGTGAGCGCGTGGAGCGCGTGGGTGAGGGGTGGTGGCGCGTGAGGCGCGTGGCGCCTCCTCGTCTTCAAGGGAAGTGTAGGTGATGCTTCCCAAATGGTTTGGGGTCTTCTCCACTTGAATTCCCATGAGTTGGAGCTTGAGGTCTTGGTCTCGATCTTCATTCCGCTCCTCGGTTTGTGCCATGATCCTTATAAACGCTTGGAGCTTCTCTTGCACCTTCTTGGACCTAGACCGTGTCATGGGTCCATTGAGGCCTTGGAAGGGGCTTGGCATCTCTTGTGTGGCAGTGGGGTGGATGTCCACATCATTCCCTCCCTCTTGAAAAGAATCCGACCTCGGATTTAGTTCTTCCATATCACCTTCAAAAGGAAGTAAATCACAAACATTAAAAGTTGCATGAACATTATATGAACCATCACATGGCAAGTCAAGAACATATGCATTATCATTGATCTTCTTTGTGATTTGAAAAGGCCCATCTCCTCTAGGTGAAAGTTTGCTCTTCCTAGCTTGTGGAAACCTTTCTTTCCTAAGGTGCAACCAAACCCAATCCCCTACCTCAAAGGTTCGAAATTTCTTGCCCTTGTTCACCCTTTTTTGCATAAGACTCATTAATCTTGTTAAGTTGTTCATGAACTTTAGCATGCAAGTCTTTCATTTGTTGAGCTTTCTTTTGCCCACTTACATCAATTTGATCATCATGATTTAAAGCAATCAAGTCCAAGGGTGTTAGAGGATTAAATCCATACACAATCTCAAATGGGCTAAATGAGGTGGAAGAATGGTATGCACGATTATAAGCAAACTCAACATGTGGCAAACATTTCTCCCATTCTTTCAAATTCTTCCTAAGGATGGTTCTCAAGATAGTGATTAGGGTTCTATTAGTGACCTCGGTTTGTCCATCGGTTTGGGGATGACTAGAGGTAGAAAACATTAAGCTAGTTCCCAACCGAGACCACAAGGTCCTCCAAAAGTGTCCAAGAAACCTAGAATCCCTATCACTCACAATTGACCTAGGAAGTCCATGATATTTAACCACATGCTTGAAAAACAAATCGGCCACTTTGGATGCATCATCACTCTTATGACATGGAATGAAATGTGCCATTTTAGAGAATCTATCAACAACCACAAAAATAGCATCATGTCCATGTGAGGTTGTAGGCAAGCCACTAACAAAATCCATGCTAATATCAACCCAAGGGAGAGTAGGAGAAGGAAGAGGGGTGTACTTCCCTTTCGGTTGGAGAGTGGCTTTTGCCTTGTGACAAGTGATGCATCTTGCACACATCCTTGTGACATCTTTCTTCATGCCCGGCCAATAGAAATTTTCCTTCAAAGTCTCTAGTGTCTTTTGGACACCAAAATGGCCCATTAGGCCGCCACCATGGGCTTCTTTAGTGATGACTTCCCTCATGGAACTCCTTGGTATGCATAGCCTTTTAAACTTAAACAAGAAGCCATCAAATATGTGGTAGCCATTTCGGCCACCCTTAGCACAAGAAGCATATATCTCTCCAAAATCAAGGTCATGTTCATACATATCTTTCAAACAATCAAATCCTACAATCCTAGCATCAAGAGAGGAAAGAAGCACATATCTTCTAGACAAGGCATCGGCCACAACATTCTCTTTTCCTTTCTTGTACTTAATCACATAGGAAAATGATTCAATGAATTCTATCCACCTAACATGCCTTTTATTTAAGTTGCCTTGACCTTGAAGGTACTTCAAGGAGAGGTGATCCGTGTGAATCACAAACTCGTTAGGCAACAAGTAGTGACTCCACACTTGCAAAGATCTCACAAGAGCATAAAGCTCTTTATCATAAGTGGAGTAGTTCAAGGTAGCACCATTCAATTTTTCACTGAAATAAGCAATGGGGCGGCCCTCTTGGTGCAAAACGGCACCAATGCCAATCCCACTTGCATCACATTCAATCTCAAAGACTTTCTCAAAATTAGGTAAAGCAAGCAAGGAGCACTCATCAATTTAGATTTTAAAGCAAGAAAAGACTCCTCTTGGGCTTTACCCCATGCAAACACAATATTCTTTTTAGTCAACTCATGTAAAGGGGCGGCAATAGAGGAAAAGTCCTTGATAAACCTCCGGTAAAAACTAGCAAGACCAAGGAATGATCTCACTTGGTTATGGACTTAGGAATGGGCCATTCCTTTATTGCTACCACTTTACTTTCATCAACCCTAACACCATGCTTTCCCACAACAAATCCAAGAAAGTTAACTTCACTTGTAGCAAAGACACACTTTTCAAACTTAGCATACAACTTCTCAAGCCTAAGTGTATCTAAAACATGCTTCAAGTGATCAATATGCTCAACATGGTTCTTGGAATACACCAATATGTCATCAAAGTAGACAACCACAAACTTTCCAATGAAATGCCTCAAAACATGGTTCATTAATCTCATGAAAGTACTAGGTGCATTGGTTAGTCCAAAGGGCATCACATTCCATTCATACAAGCCAATCTTAGTTTTAAATGCCATTTTCCATTCATCACCCTCTTTCATGCGAATTTGATGATATCCACTTTTCAAATCAATTTTAGAGAAAACACATGAACCACTCAATTCATCAAGCATATCATCAAGTCTAGGGATAGGATGTCTATACTTTACAGTGATGGTGTTGATGGGTCGGCAATCCATACACATCCGCCAAGTGCCATCACTTTTGGGCACTAAGATGACCGGCACGGCACAAGGAGAAAGGCTCTCTTTGATGAAGCCCTTTTGGAGCAACTCTTGCACTTGGGTTTGGATCTCCTTGGACTCTTGAGGGTTAGTCCGATAGGCGGCCTTGTTGAGAAGTGGAGCACCGGAATCAAGTCAATTTGGTGCTCAATCCCTCTATATGGGGGAATGGCCGCAAGGGTCCTCAAAAACATCCTCATATGCCTTCAAGAGATCCTGCACATCCAAAGAAAGAGAAGACACTTGTTCAAGGGTTAGCATGCATGAAGTTGGAACCATGAGAAAACAAGTTTTGTTTTGCAAAAGTGCTCTTTTAAAATCTCTCTCTTTGGCCAAGTGGGGTATGCACTCTTGTTTTCTCTCTTGCTCTCTTGAAGTGTTTCCCACATATGCACACTCCTTCTTTTCTCTCAAGGATCCTTGATCCTTCTCACTCTTTTCTCTCTTCTCCCTTCCCATCTCCCTCCTCTTACTTTCGGCTTTGTTAGCCAAATGGATTTGGTCTTGTAAAGCTTGAGTGGGTGTGAGTGGGAGTAGGGTTAGGTTTCGGCTTTGATGGGAGATGATGTACTTGTTGGCATTTCCATGATGAATGGCATCCTTGTAAAATTTCCATGTCCTCCCAAGTAAGATGTGAGTGGCTTGCATCCTCACAACATCACAAGTGATGGTGTCTTCATACTTGCCAATTCGGATTGGCACCTCAACTTGCTTCACCACCTTGACAAATGATCTATCATCCACCCATTGGAGTTGATAGGGTTTCGGATGCAACTTGGTTGGGAGATGCAACTCATGGACCATGTCTTCACTTGCGGCATTCACACAACTACCGCTATCCACAATGAGGCTACAAAGTGTGCCATTCACAAAGGCTCTTGTTTGGAAGAGATTCTCCCTTTGTGAAGTTTCGGTCAACTTTGGTGAACTTTGGAGAACTCTCTTTGTGACCAAGATATGCCCCTCAAGAGGCAACTCTCCCTCTTCTTCGTCGGTCTCTTCATTAGGAAGTTCATGTGGAACTTCCTCCTCATCTTCACTTGATATGTCACCATTGGGTCGGATCACCATAACTTTCTTGTTGGGACATTCTCTTGCATAGTGTCCCTTGCCAAGGCACTTGAAACATTCAACGGTTCTTGCTTGAGGTGGCGGGTTTGTAGACTTGGAGGGTAGGGTGCTTTCGGTAGTGGGTTGGAGTAGGGAGTAGGGTGAGATGGGGGTTTCGGTGGTGCATGGGAGGAGTAGGGAGGCTTGGAGGTGGCGGTTTGGTAGGGTTTGGAGGTGGAAGGCTTGTTGGCGGTAGTGGGCTTGCTCCATGAGTTTCGGTTGGAAGCATGGTAGGAAGTGTAGGAACTTCCTCTCTTGAGTTGCTTCTCAACTCTTGTGGCTTTGTGCACTAGCTCTTGATAACTCCCATAATCACAAAGCTCCACCGCACGAGAGATGTCATCTCTCAAACCATACAAAAATCGAGCCATCTTTGCCTCTTGATTCTCCTTGACATTAGCCCTCATTAAGGCACTTTCAAGCTCCTTTTGGTAGTCTTCAACACTTCGGTTGCCTTGGGTGAGGTGTTGCAACCTTTGAGCACATTCTCTCTCGTAGTAGCATGGGATGAACCGAGCTCTCATGGCATGCTTGAGCTCCTCCCAAGTGGCAATGGGAGCTTGGCGGTTTCTAGCTCTTGCTTGGTGTTCTTGCTCCCACCAAATGATAGCATAGTCATGAAGTTCAATGATAGCTAGTTTGAGTTTGGTAGCATCATTGTACCCCATGACATCAAAGACCCTTTCGGTTTTGTTCATCCAAGTAAGGAACTCCTCCGGATCACTTGAACCGTAGAAAGGTGTAACTTTAATCTTTACATTGTTGAGAGCTTGTTGATCTTGAACTTGGGCTCTCTCTCCTAGGTTTCGGTTAAACCCTCGGTGGAAGTGGCTCCTTTCATAATCTTCGGCTTCATCCAAGTCTCTTTCAAGATAGGCTTTGGCTTGCACCCTATCTTGAAAGATCCGCCTTCTAGGGTTTCGGAGGGGAGGTGGTGCCTCATGGTGTTCTTCTTCTTCACTACTCTCCGAAACCTCCTCAACCATTCGGCCCCTCCTTGGTGGACCAAGAGGCCGAATGCTAGGAGCAATTTGGGGAGTCTGTTGGGGCGGTTCCCTTCTTGTGGCATTGGTCACACCTTGGGCATGGGAGCTCTCCGGTAGCTTGCCTTGAGCAATCTCAAGTCTTGTAACTTTCTCATTGGTAGTGACAATTTGTACTTTGATCTCTTTAAGCTCTTGCATGAGGTTGACAAGAGTTTCTTCCAAAGTTGACTTAGGAGGAGGAGGTGGAGGTGATGAAGATGAATCGGTTGACATACCTACAAAAAAGACTTCTTTCTTTTGCAATTGAAAATATGAAGTTAGTGGTATAAACCCTCTCTTTGTGTTTGTATTCTCTCTTTTGTGTTTCACTCAAGGAGGATTCTCAATGGTGTATCACCCTTGATTGGCTTTAACCTCTCAAGTCCACAACCTCTTTCAACCTTGTTCTAGGTAAACACAACAATGGGCACAAGAATAAACTAGTAAAACCGAAAACAAGTAGAAAAAGAGAGCACTAGTTACTTGAAACTAGGTTTTGAAAAGTTTTAAAGGTAGATGGGGGTTGAAAGAAATAAGGTGTGGTAAAGAAAGGTCTTTTGCAAGCAACAAACACTTTTGGATGCAAGATGTTTAGCACTTTCGGATCAAATGTACTTTTGTGATGAACTTGATATGAACTCAAGATGAACTTGCAAGAACACACAACTTTTCTCTCTCTTTAAGAGTTGTACTTTTCTTGATCCTTTTTCAAAAGCAACAAACTTTTCACTTCACAACATCATAGCATCTAAAAAACAACTTGTACTTTCACTTTGCAAGAAATGGTAACTTTTGCACTTTACAAGAAGTGGCAACTTTGCACTTCCACTTTGCAAGAAATGACCATAAGTTTCGGTCACTCTTTGAGAAAGGAAGAGAGTAGTTTCTTCAAAGTTTGCAAATCAAAACAAAAGGTTTCTTTGAAGAAACTTACAACATAAACATCAACCAAGCAACAAAGCTCTGATACCACTTGATGTGATCACCGAAAATGATCAACTCTTGGAAGGATCTAGCTTGGAAGATGAGCAACAATCTCTTGATAATTTCGGCTTAGCAAAGCACCTTTCAACTACAAGGTTGAACAATACTTTAGAAGCCAAGGGAAGGAGATGGATCTAGCACCTCTTAACTACTTGATCAAGCAATACTAGATATAATTCTTGAACCAAAATTATGGAACAAGGGAATGGAGTGTAGAAATGAGAACCAAGAACCAAAATGATCTCTTGTAGAAGAAGAGAGTTTCGGCTGAAAATGCTTCAAATAAGTTCTACCTTTACAATGTCTAGTTGCTAGTTTAAATAGGAAAGGTAAGTGGAGGTTATTGTCCAAAGTGTAGTAACACTTTTGACAAACACCCTAGGGTTACTTACCATTTCCATGATACAAAAGAAATCATAATGATACTACTAAAAATGGTGAGGGAAAAGTGAAAGGTAACCACCATTTGTGGTAATGGAGGGCAAGGACCAACCATTACTACAAACTAGTGAGTAAAGACCTCCACTTTAACCTACTTTCCCTCCCATCTTCCAATAACATAAATATTGTTCAAATATAAGTCAACTAAGATAAAAATCTGATATAAATGGACATTGGGCCAAAATTGGAAGAATTTGGGCCGGCCCAATCATGGTGGCGCGTGGCCCACACGCGCGGGCCTTAAGTGGCGCGTTGCGCGCTTGGCCGGCGAGTGAGGCTACTTCCGGGCATCTCCAAGGTGGGGGAAGGCTAGGTAGCTGTCCATGGGTGGTGGCGCATCGGTCCGGGGCGGGGGTGAGCGCGTGGAGCGCGTGGGTGAGGGTGGTGGCGCGTGAAGCGCGTGGCGCCCTCCTCGTCTTCAAGGGAAGTGTAGGTGATGCTTCCCGAAAGGTTTGGGGTCTTCTCACTTGAATTCCCATGAGTTGGAGCTTGAGGTCTTGGTCTCGATCTTCATTCCGCTCCTCGGTTTGTGCCATGATCCTTATAAACGCTTGGAGCTTCTCTTGCACCTTCTTGGACCTAGACCGTGTCATGGGTCCATTGAGGCCTTGGAAGGGGCTTGGCATCTCTTGTGTGGCAGTGGGGTGGATGTCCACATTAGAAACCTAATGTGGCGAATTATTGCTTGATTTTCTAAAATGGTGTGTAGTAATGTTCTTGAATCATGCTTTGGATATATGGTTCCTAGCATGATTCTAAGGTGTTGTTTGGTTTTAATTTGATGGAAAACATGTTGGGTGGAAAAGCCCTCTTTGGCGAATTTGATAAGCTAGGGTTTATGTTGATTTTGGTTGATTAAGGTGAAATTGGTTAGTGATCATGCTTAGGAAGTGTAATTGGTGGTTAAAGTGAGTAATTGGAACCTTGAATGGATTGGTTTGGAAGTTTGGTGAAAAATGGGTGAAGGGCGAAACTTGAAGTGAAACTTTATCTATGTTTGGGTTGTGTTTTGGATGATTTGGTTGGTAATTTGGTATCGGGATGGAATTATGTGCGTAATGGTGTTTGAAACGTCGTTTTGGGTGTTGGGAGAAAAAGTTACCTTTATGCGGGTTTTTGGGTAAAGTGTCTGGAAAGTGGGGTTTAAAGGTTGGAGTGTGTTTGTGGGTGTATGAATAACAATGTTCTAGCTCGGTTCGTGAAACCGAGCTTTCTGCGGATTTTTGCGGGAAAGTGCGGAAATGTGTGAGTTTGGTTACGGGGTCTAATTTGGTGAGTTCGATTAGTTGTGGTTGTTTAGCTTGTTTCAGCATTGGTAGAGTGGTGTGGAACCATAAAAGTCAAGTTTCACTATTCGGGCCGGGGCCGGGATTTCCGGGATTTGTCTTTGCGGGCGGCTTTTTGAGGTAAGGGCTCGGCTTCTCTCGTTATGCATTCCGGGAGTATTTGCATGTATATCGGGTTTAGTTGAGGCGGTGGTTCGGTGATCACGAGACCCGTCACCGGTAAGGTACATGTTTGTTCTGTTCAAGGCCCGGATGGTCTTGGAGGCCACGAGTTTATATTCTCGCTCTATATATCCGCATTAGGTACCAATATTCTGTGTATACCTTTTTGGTATGCTTCTGTTTATATTCTGTTCTGTTTGCATATGCATTATTATATGTTCTGCTCTGTGACGAGACCCGGATGGTCTTGGAGGCCACGGGTGCTCCTTGGTTCTGTTCTGTTGGTATCCGCACCTGGGGTGCCGATACTTGCATCCGTGTCCGCACCGGAGGGTGCCGACATTACGTGTATATCCGCACCTGGGGTGCCGATATACTTCGTGACCCTACGACAGTTTGGGGATCGCGACCCCGGCCGGTACCGTGCTTCTGTTATGTATATTCTGACCTCTTAGAGAGGGTTGTCGTTTCGGGTCAGCGGTTGGACCGCATGTGATGGGTTCCGGCTCACCTCTGACTTTGTATACGTGCATATGTATAGATATACTTGTGCTTGTGTTTGTTCTGTTTTGCAGGTTCGGCTCACCAGTCCTTGTACAAACTGTATCTTAACTCAGCCCTTACTGGGTACTCCCGAGGACTAACCCCTTATTGTTTACCAACTTTCAGTTGATCGACAAGCAGCTGCGGACTAGGGATCCGCGGTGCTTTTGGTTGTTTTGGTTTTCATGTATTGTGATTTCCTTGTGGAACTTCATTCGCTTACTGTTTGGGTTAAGGGGTGGTCCCGGCTGAGGTTTCTGGTTGGTGTTTCTGATTTCAGTTCGGGTTGACGGTTAACTAACTCTCCTCTCCTTGGTTGTGCTTTAGCAGCAGCAGCAGCAGCAGCAGTCCCTCGTGCGGGAATCTTCTGGGCGAGAGGCTTTCTTGATTCCGCACCTAGGTAGTCTAGGGTTTACTTTGATGGCTCTGTAGGTGTAGTTGCATGCATGTATTTCGGATCATGATATTGCATATGACGTATTTTCTGGAATATGTGTTGGTTACAGTATCGATTACGAGTCGAGGCGGAGCCCGACTTGCCTATATTGGTTATGTATATGAGATGAACCTTGTGTTCTGGATATCTGTTGATTCTGCTTTGTCTTCTGAGTCGAGGGCAGACCCCCGACTTGCCTATATTGGATTTGTGTATGAAATGGTTTCTGTGGTTTGCTCCTCTTTGGTATTGTATGGTATTCCATGAACTGCGTGTTTGGGAATGGTTGAGATATTTTGTATACTTGCCATGTGTATGAGTTTTGTAGGTTGCTAGACGTTGTTCGACTAATCTGCTTTTGAGCAAAATGCTCTGTTACCACGCTTTCCGCCGTAACTTCCGTTTCCGACGTTGCGGCCAGCTCTGCCTCCGCAACCGGGCGGGGTGGTCGTGACAAGTTGGTATCGAGCAGTCGGGTTGGTGTGACTCGGGAGACAAAGTATGGTCAGTCTTGGTGTGGATTACGGATGGCAAGTATACTAGTCCGGGAGTGGACTTTGGAGCTGTCATACTAGTTCATGGGTAAATGTTTGCGGGAGATGACTTGAAGTGCGGGCTGCTTTGTCTCTACTATTCAGGGCGGTTCGGTGCAGTCTGGCCACCTCCTTATTTGAACCACTTTAGAATGTATGTGGAGCAGTGACAGTGCTTTGAAGCATTTTGTTAAGGTTCGAGGTACTCCGGGCAGATTTTGGGATTTTGGAGGTGTGGAGCTCGAGTGCGGGCCTCCGATATAATCCGAGTACCTTTATGTTTTTGGGTGTTATATGATGTGATTCTGTGTTATAAGTATGATCTGATTCTGTGTTTAAGGTTTGTTATTTGTATTTGTGATGAATTTCTGCATCATGCATTGCATTACATTACAGAGCCTTAGAATATTGCTGCCAGCTTTTGGTAGAGAGAGAGAGAGAGTTAACTGTTTTGGGATTATATGGTTTTGGGATTGGATTAGTTTCAGGAATGGTCACTACACGCAGACGGCGTGGCCGAATCTTGGAGGGTCGGGACCGGGATCCCACACCTCCGAGGGTTAGGAGACGGGTTCGAAGAACCCGGGACTCGAACAACTACACTCACCCCCGAGTGATCAGCGATTAGAGGAACCCACTCCCGATGTGATACAGTCTTTGGGTCGAGTTCGGCGATTCTTTGGGTACCTTGTTACCGCAGCAGCACGGGAGGTCCGGCCAGCCACAGCGGGCGTTCAGATCGAGAGGTGGGCAGCAGCCACCTCAGTGTTCGGAAAGCGGGAGAGGTGTTACCTCTCATGGGTTCTGATGGGGTAGAGATGGTAAGGAGCAGCATAGGGCTGTAGGTTTTGGGATCAGGTTTCGAAAGTTGATTCGGAGGAGTACTACAATCTGGCCAAGGCAGATACTCAGTTGGAGCTGGATAGGATTCCAGCGGTTCGGGATTTTCCGCAAGTATTCCCGGAGGATTTACCCGGGATGCCACCAGAGAGGGAAATCGTGCTTGAGATTCGTCTGTAATCGGATCCCACTCGAATTTCTATTCCTCCGTACCGGATGCTGAAAGTAGAGATGGTTGAGCTGGACAAGCAGTTGGAGGAATTTCAGAAGGAGGATAAACCGAAGATTACTTTGTTTACTCGATTTGGGCACTACGAGAATACGGTTGCGCCGTTCGGACTAATCAACGCACCGACAGCGTTCATGGACATGTTGAACCGGGTGTTCCGACTGTACTTGGACTCTTTTGGGGAGTGTTCATCGGGGATATTCTAATTTACTCTCGGGATGAAGGCTCGCATCAGGAACAGCCAAGAGTTATTCTGCAGGCGCTTTGGGAACATTGGTTTTACACTAGGGTTTCAAAGTGCGACTTCTGGATTCGGGAGGCTGCTTTTCTGGGACGCATCATCGATGAACATGGGTTTTCAGCGGATTCCGAGAGGATTAAGGTTGTACAGATTGGTAGCACGGGAGATCGGACCCAGTAGGATGACTTGGGGTACCTTTGGCACACGTGGGGTTTTGAGATTACACTCGTGTCAACACTTTGATCACTCCTTCGGGGAGGCTGGATGGGAGTGTGTGAGGCACAAGAGAAGGATCCGGGTTTGAGGAAGTTGTCTGGAGAGGATAAAGGAGCACTACCACCAACATTTCAGTGCAGGCAGGGAAATTGTGCGATTGCATGGAGTATCAGACTCCATTGTATCTATCGTGATCTGCATTTTACCGCACGGTACTGGAGTACTTTTCATAGGGTTTTGGGCACGCGATTCCATCTGGGTACAGTTTATCATCCCTAACCCGATGGGAAATCGGAGCGGATGATTCAGATTGTTGAGGAGACCACAGTAAAGATCGGGATGATTCAGTGCGGATGAAAACCGCGAATGACCGCACCACTTTAGTTGTAAATACATGTTTTTGCGATCTGGGGTTTGAGATTGGTGACAGGGTTTAGCAAGGTAGCAACTACTCAGGGTACGGTCAGAGTTGGTAGAAAGGGAAAGAGTTAAGATCAGGGTTATCATTTTCTGTAAGATTTTGTAACGAGTTGGCAGGATAGCGTGTAGATTAGCTTTACTGTTCAGAATCTTTGCAGTGTTTAATGTTTTGTGTTGGTATATCGAAAGTTTGTTAAGTATAAATTCGATACTGTCTGGGGTTGTCAGGTAGAAATACCAAGAATCGACTCGGGCGCAATAAAATGCACCCGGAGGGTGGGACGCCGCTGAGAGGCTCTGGATGGTAGTCTAAACTACCACTCCCGCCGCACCAGTAACGGTGGTTCGATTATGCTGAGTAAAAGGAAAGTATATATATTCTGGTTGGTAGCGACACCGGTATGGTTCAGTTACTCTTGGAGGACCAAGAGTTCTAAGGGGAGAATGTTACGGTCACCCCGAGCGGGTTGTGACCGGATGACCCGAGGCTCGGTTTTGGCCTACGGGTCACGGTTTTGGGCGATTAAACGGCTCCGTGACGTATCTAAGCATTATTTTTGGAAATCCTTCGGATTTTGAGGTCGTGGGGTCCCGGACATTTTCGCGAAAATATTTTTCCGGCAGGACTTGTCTCGGGGCGTTCGGCTCAGTATAGAGACGAGAACTAAGTGTTGGCAGTGGTGCCGCCACCACCCCCATTAGTTGGAGGGTATAGTGTATATAATATATAATATTAGGATTAATGCAATAATTTATCCATTAGCCCCTCTACTCAACCCAATAAAATTAAAGCCCAATCAAAATTAAAATTCAACCCAATCCAATTTCATACATAATTAACTCATCCATAACTAAATCCAAATACAACAATGTATTTAAATGTTCCATTTTTTCCCACACTCCCCACCATTACTTCTTCATTTTGTGAAAATCAATTGAAAGTGTCATCCCACATAATTATTCAATTATGTCCAAACTCCAATCCAAGTGTTTTGAACTTTTTCTAAAGTGCATAAAAGTATACTCCACCCGTTTTCAAATAATTCTGCATTTTGGTTTTCTATTTCAAAATTCAATGTTTGACTAAAATTTTAATAAAGATAAAAATTAAAATTTCTAAAAATACATTTAGAAATTTTATACTTAAAATTATGATATGTATATAAATTATTAACTTTAAATATCTAAACATACATTTAGAAATTGATTGTTTTTTTATGGGAACAATCAATTTAAAATTAATAATTTAATTATTCTTTACTCTCCCAATAGAATTCAAATTATGATATGTATTACTTTGTGATATTTGTGTAAATAGAGTATTTTTGTAATACTTGTTTTGATTCCGTCACTCGTGATTGACTTATTATACTCTCTCATCCCTTTATTAGTGCAACATTTTGACATTCGATATCCATTTAAATTTAATTAATCTACATTAAATTATTTAGAAACTAGACAAATTAAATTATTATTATTATTTGATAAAATTTGTAAATTTATATCTAAAAATATTAGAGAAATAAAATATACTATATTGAAAGATGGAAAACCAAAAGTTACAATAAAAAGATGAATCGTCGATTCGGGATCGATTATTGGGAGAGGCGCACTCCGGCAGTTTGAGCATCCACCGGAGGTGAGAAAATGTACCACGACCTTCGATCTCACTTGGTGGCCAGGGATGAGAAGGGACATAGCCGCCTTTGTGGCGAAGTGTGCAACTTGTCGGCGTGTCAAGGTAGAGCACCGAAACCAGTGGAGCAGCTGCAGACTCTACCTATACCCGTCGGAAGTGGGGTAACATTACGATGGATTTCTGACTGGTTTACCTCCGACTAGAGCGCATCACGATGCTATTTGGGTCATAGTCGACCGGCTGACTAAGTGTGCACATTTTACGCGATGCGAGTGACTGACTCACGGAGAAGCTTGCCCGATTGTACATTCGGGAGATCGTGCGACTACATGGAGTACCAGACTCCATCGTATCTCGATAGAGATCCACGATTTACCGCGAGGTTTTGGGGTGCCTTTCATAAGGCTCTGGGCACGAGACTTCACCCGAGCACGGCATATCATCCTCGAGACGGATGGGCGATCGAGAGAGGGTTATTGATTGTTGAAGATATGCTCGGGAGTTGTGTTACGGATTTTGGGGACATTGGGATCGGCACCTACCGTTAGTAGAATTCTCCTATAACAACGATTACCGAGGCTACTATCGGTATGGCACCTTATGAGGCCTTTGTATGGTCGGAGATGCATGACGCCACCTTTGTTGGACAGATGCCTCGGACGGGATGACCATTGGTCCCGAACTCATAGAGGAGGCAGCGGAGAAGATCCGTTTGATTCGGATGCGGATGAAGGCCGCAAATGATAGGACCACCTCATACGTTAACAAGAGGCCGTAAGTGGAGTTTGAGGTGGGGGACATGGTTTGGTTGAAGGTTGCACCGACTCGGGGGACTGTCCGATTTGGCAGGCGGGGTAAGTTAGCCCCAAGGTATGTTGGTCCCTACGAGATTCTGGAACGTATAGGCAGGGTTGCCTACCGTTTGGCTTTACCTCCGAATATGTCTGGGGTGCATAACGTCTTCCATGTTAGCATGTTGAAGAAGTGCATTTTGGATACCAGTCAGATCATTCCGGTAGAGGAGGTTGAGCTCGAGCCAGATCTATCTTACCGAGAGGTACCGATAGCTTTTCTGGCCAGAGATGTTCGGAGACTTCGCAACAAGTCGATTCCGATGATCAAGGTTCAGTGGTCACACCATTCGGATCGGGAGGCGACTTGGGAGACAGAGCAGGATCTGATAAGTCGATATCCAGACGAGTTCAGGCTGCTGAGATCACTCTTGGAGGACCAAGAGTCCTAGGGGGGAGGCTGTTACACCCACCCCCGACGTTTTGCCTTTTCTGTAAGTATCGGCCGGAAGGTCAAATACTGTAATTTTCAGATCACATATGACTTGTGATTATTTTATGGAATCAGTATTTGAATGTTAATTATGTGGTTAATTAAGTGTTTTGCGTAGTGGGAAAACTGGAACGGTCACCCCGAGCGGATTGTGACACAGGTGACCGGGGCTTCGGTTTTGGCTGCGGGTCATGTTTTCGGGCGTTCGGCGAGCTCCCGAGTCTTACAGGGATTATTTTTGGGAATCCTTCTGGATTTGAGGTCCTACAGGTACCCCGGACATTTCCGCGGAAAATATTTTTCCGGGGCTAGGACTTGTCTGGGGACGTACAGCGGGCTCGGTAGTGCTCCCTAGACCTCGGAAAAGGAAACCGTTTGCATATTTGGGATCGTGGGAACATTCCGCACCTTTTTACGGAGTATATATTTTGGGATGGGACGTTCGGTCGGCGACTCCGGGGCTCGGGGCGGGATTCCCGGGCTCGGGATGGAAGTTTTTCGGCGGCTTCGGTGTTTGACGTGTTATTTCACGAGGCGATTTTTATGGTAATTTTGTGGATTTTGGCATGGCGGATTTTGGTTCGGGTTTTCACGCGCGTCGTCGGGAATTACGCGGTTGGCGTTGGCGCGGGATTGGCGCGCCAACACTTGGCATTTCAGATATTTTTGGGTTGTGGTGAGTCATGGGCATGACTATTTTGTCATGGGACAAGTGTCCCATGGCCCACCACATTTTGGCATAAAAAGAGAAGTATTATGCCAAAAATGCCAATTTAATTCATTTCTTCTTCTTCCTCATCACTCATCCGCCAACTTCATCTCCATTTTCAAGCTCCCAAGTGTTCTTCATCCTTGGCTGAGTTCATCAAGGATTGGGCTTAAGATTTGGTAAGCTTCTCTTCTCCATGTTCTTAGTAAGTTCTTGAACTCTCTTCATTGGCTGGCCAGAATACTTCTCTTGTGTTCGTGGCTAATTCTGTCCTTCTGTGTTTCGAATTGGCTTTGGTGGTAGTTAGAAGAAATCTTCCTTAACCTCTTGGCTACAACTTTGCTGAAGGGGCCATGGTCCAAAAACGTCGGGAAGACCTCCAATTCTGAGCTGCACGAAAACGGGTCTGCTGTGATGTTGGTGCTGAAAACTCAAATTTGAAGTTTCGGGTTTTGAGGTTTAACAAGCTGGGTTTAATCTTTTGGTAAGCTTTTCTTCTTCATGTTTTAGCAAGTTTGAAGCATGAATTTTGGTTGGAAAAGAAGAGTTGAAACCGAATTGAGTTTACTCCTTGCTATGTGTTATGATGATTCTCTTGATTCCATGTTTAAGTATGTTGTTCTTGGTATGGAGGAGAGTAGGAATCAAGGTTTAATTTTGGAAGAACACCATGTTTAAAGAAATGCCCAAATGGCCGAATTATTTGGTTAAGGGTTTTGGTTGATTTTGGGTGATTAAGGTGTAATTGGTTAGTAAGCATGCTTAAGAAGTGAAATTGGTGGTTAAAGTAAGCAATTGGAACTTTGAATGGGTTGATTTGGATGAATGGTAAAAAGTTGGTGGTTAGCGAATTTTGGAATGAAACTTTAGTTAGGATGGTGTTGTGTTTTGGGTAATTTGGATGGTGAATTGGTATTGTGGATGGAAGTAGGTTCGAAATGATGTTTGGAACGTCATTTTCGGACAATAGGTGAAAAAGTTACCTTTTTGCGGGGTTGCGGGTAAAAGTGTCTGGAATCTGGATTTTATGATTTGGATGTGTTTGTGGATGTTTGGGTAAGGATGTTCTAGCTCGGTTTGAGAAACCGAGCTTTCTGTGGAATTTTGCGGAAAAGTGCGGGATTGCGCGGGTTTGGGTTCCAGGGTCGTGTTTTGGTAGTTTCTGACTGTTGTTTGGTTGTCCAGCTTGTTTCGGTGTTGGTGGTGTAGTGCGGGACTTCAAAAGTCACTTTACCACTTTTCGGGCCGGGAGCCGGGTTTTCCCGGGGTTTTGCTGCGAGGTGTAGGTGGCCTCAGTAGAGTTTCCGTTTGGCCAAGGTAAGGGGTTTAATTTCCTTAATGCACATTTCATGTGTATTAGGTTAGTTATGGGCTAGTACTTGGGTCGAGGTGGGGCCCGGTGACTCCGGGTCTAGTCACATGGTACGTAGTGGTGCAGGTTTTGCTTAAATATGGGTTGGACTTTTATCATATCGGACTTGCTTATCGGGGGTCGACAACGGACCCATATTTATGTTGGTACGTGAGAAGTCCGTGAGTTCGGCTGACGGGGACGCAGGACCTAAGCCGGTATGCCAACCGTGGTCGTTAACTCACGATGTTATGTGTTGGCTTTATGCCGTTTTGGAGTCCGGCAGTTAGGGGTGATATCTCCTCGCCGGTACCACGCGTTATGACCCGATCATCGGCGTGAGCTTAACAAGCCTGTAGGGTGCTCTCGAGGTTCGGGAACCTTTGTATTGGTGTACCACCCGTCCGACGGGACTTAAGAGCATCATCACATATGCATGTCATAATCCCGATATATTTAGGACTATATTATTTAGTTCATGGCATTCTAACCCTTTTATGCGGGAAATGTTTTTAAAGGTTTTACCACTACCGTACCTACCCCTTACGGAGTTCTTTCGAGAACTCACCCCCACTTATTATGGTTTCGAGGATCCGGGCAAGCGACTGCGGTGTAGATTTCCCATGATTATCGTTGTGCGTTTTTGGCTATAAGGTACTATTTGTTAAGTTGGGGTGTTTTTCTCGTTAGATACTTGTGTGATCTTTTTGAGTTGGGTTTGACTTATATTCTCTGTTTATGTTACTGCATGCCAGATACTAGCTAGCAAGGTATTATTCTTGTTTTGGACTCGGCTCTGTATATGTTTTGCATGTAGGTTAGTTTCAAGTACTTGGGTTGTATCTTATTCGTAGGAAGTTTCCGGTCCCTACGAAGAGGGCGGAACTTCTTACGCTGTATATCTTATCTGCTTTTCCACGCGCGCGATATTACGTAAAACCACTAACGTGTCTCGGGTGCGGGTTTAGGACTAGAAAGATGTCGTAAAATCTGCAACACGACTTAACCTTAAAACCGAAAGGAAAACGCGTTTTAAGGGTTGGGTTTGAGTCCACTCAAAAACTATTTAAGAGAACTCCGCGTTCACCCGCCGCCGTCTTCGCAAGCTTCCGCAACCACTCGACAACCGCGCTTCCGGCATCTGGGGCGGTGGGGTGACAATTTGGTATCAGAGCGGGTTAGGGTTAGAGTTAGGAATGGTTAGACTTTCCGACCTAAAATCTGCTTTTAGCTCTGGGGTAATTTAAATAAAAGAGTTGCAAACTTTTACTAAAATTGCTCTAGAACTTTAGGAAGATTTAGGATTGGTTAGTTGCACCATAACCTAGCATAACCTACGAAACTCAAAGTGGTTAATGAATATCGCGCTAGATGATCCACGAAGGATGTGGGTTATCTAATCTTTTCAAGTTAGGCAAGCAAAGGAATTGCTTTGCCGAAATTCTTTGTTTTAGTTGCATGCATATCATTTACAGAGCCATTAGGAAGCTGCTGGTTGCTAAACTTGGAGAATAATTTGTCTTTTTGTTTGATCTTTGTGAGTTTCTAGATGGTTCGCACGAGGCGAGACCGTGCTGTTCGTTCGGACACTTGGACCCCTCTCGGGAGAGTGACCCCGGGAGGAGGGTCCATCGTCATGATAGGCGATTAGCACCGCGATCTCCATCACGATCCCGAGAGTGCAGGCGCGCCGAGCCCGACCATTTGGTGGAGATCATGATGTGATCACGGTGGGGAACGTGATCACGAGCTCGGATCTAGCTCGTTGGAGGCGGTTTCCAGCAAGAATGGAAACGAAGAACAGAGGAAGAACACGAAGGAAACGAGTGTCGGCCAAGGGAACCTCCTCACTACGAGGTGAGGCAATGCCCTTGAAAATGCCTAGGAATGAAGATGGGATCTAGCACCTCTTGACTACAAGGTCAAGCAATACTAGATATTATGCTTGGATCCTCTTGCCTGGATCACTAGGGAAATGGAAATGCAAGAGTGGAGAACACAAAAGCCGATGACTCCCCGGGAGTGTTTCAGCCGAATTGCTTTAATTCAATAATATGTTCTAGGTTACAATGGTGACTGCCACTTAGCTTATATAGTGGAGTGAAATGGAAGAAGTAAAAGGAGTATTTCGAATGTACATGCGTGCAGAAAGTACAAAGTACTTTTGCACGCTTACAGAGTGAAAAGCTTCTAAAAAGGTAAAAAGTTAAGGCTAGCCTAAAAGTGGTTGATGGTATATCCGAGTATAGGCGTAGAATAGACACCATGTGTCGAGTTTGGTCGGTCAACCGGTGAAGCTCGGAGATTACGCGAAAGGCCTTCGCTAGGAGCCTTCGCTAGGATGCCTCCGCCGGGTGCCTTCGCGAGTTGCCCTTGGCCGAGGCCTTCTCCTTCGCCAAGTGTTTGCGCGCTTAAGACTGGGCTGCTCCTTCTTCAAGAACGCTTATGCTTAAGACTCCAAGGGCTTCGCACACTCTGCGTCAGTAGCGATACCGAGTTGGTGAAGTTGTAAGGCCTTCTCCGAGACTCCTCTCGATCGTCCTGCGCCATGAGCCTCATGAAAGCATTAAGGTTCGCTTGGACTTGTTTCAGCCGGGACCTGGTCATGGGTCCGCCAAGGCCTTGGAACGGACCAGGGGTCGCGCGTGCTTGAGGTTGTGGGTCTTCTGGAACCTGAGGGTCCTTTGGGGCGATGTCCTCATCATACTCTCCTTCTTCAAAAGAATCCGTCCGCGGATTCTTAAAATCTGCTTGTCCTTCAAAGGGAGCTAAATCACAAACGTTAAAAGTTGCATGTACATTATAAGAGCCATCGCAAGGTAAGTCAAGTACATAAGCATTTTCTCCTATTTTTAGTGATTTGAAAGGGGCCATCGCCTCTTGGCGCCAGTTTGCTTTTCCTAGCCTGGGGAAATCGATCTTTTCTTAAATGTAACCATACCCAATCCCCGACTTGAAAACTTCTAAATTTTCTGCCCTTATTAACTCTGCTTGCGTAAGACTCATTAATTTTCTCAAGTTGTTTGTGAATCTTAGCATGCAAGTCCTTCATGCGTCGGGCCTTTTCTTTCCCATCTACGTCCACCTGTTCAGTGTAGTCTAATGCGATTAAGTCCAAAGGGGTTAAAGGATTGAAGCCATATACAATCTCAAAAGGACTATGGGATGTAGAGGAATGGTAGGCTCGGTTATACGCAAACTCTACATGAGGCAAGCATTTTTCCCATTCTTTCAGATTTTTCCTAAGGAGGGTGCGCAGGATAGTGGTGAGGGTCCTATTAGTCACTTCGGTTTGGCCGTCTGTTTGAGGGTGACTGGATGTGGAGTACATCGACCGGTGCCTAGCCTAGACCAAAGGGTTCGCGAAAATGGCTTAGGAATCTCGAATCTCTATCGCTAACTATGTATCGAGGGAGGCCATGATACTTAACGTTGTTATTAAAGTACATTTCCGCCACATGAGAGGCATCTTCAGTTTTATGACATGGGATGAAATGGGCCATTTTGGAGAACCTATCAACTACCACAAATATAGCATCATGACCATGCGATGACCTAGGTAAACCACTTATAAAGTCCATGCTTATTTCAACCCAAGGAACAGAAGGTGTGGGAAGAGGAGTGTACTTCCCTTTCGGTTGGAGAGTCAACTTGGCCTGGTGGCATGTGACACATCTGGCGCAAGCTTTGGTGACATCCTTCTTCATGCCGGGCCAGAAGAAGTTCTCCTTAACGGCCTCAGCGTCTTTTGGACACCGAAGTGTCCCATGAGACCACCTCCATGTGCCTCCTTGATGATCACTTCGCGCATTGACCCTCTGGGGACGCACAACCTTTTCAACTTAAACAGAAAACCATCAAAAACATAGTAGCCTCTTTGGCTTCCTTTAACACAGTTGGCAAATATTTCACCAAAATCCACGTCATGTTCATACATTCCTTTTAAACCCTCAAAACCAACAATCCTCGTATCGAGAGTCATGAGTAATGCATACCTCCTTGATAGAGCATCAGCAACGACATTGTCTTTGCCCTTTTTATACTTAATAACATAGGAGAAAGACTCAATGAACTCTACCCACCTAACATGCCTTTTGCTCAAATTTCCTTGTCCTTGAAGGTACTTCAAAGACAAGTGATCCGTATGGATTACGAATTCTCTAGGCAGAAGATAGTGGCTCCACGTTTGTAAGGATCTCACAAGAGCGTATAGCTCTTTGTCATACGTGGAGTAATTCAGTGGTGGCTCCACTCAACTTTTCGCTAAAAAGGCGATGGGATGGCCTTCTTGGTGCAAGACAGACACCGATGCCTATACCACTGGCATCGCACTCTACCTCGAATACTTTGTCGAAGTTTGGCAAAGTGAGTAGAGGAGCATTTGTCGACGAGATTTCAATTCGTTAAAAGATTTCTCTTGCATGACCCCATTCAAAGACGACATTCTTCTTAGCCAGTTCATGCAAAGGGGCGGCAATGGAAGAGAAGTCTTTAACAAATCTCTGTAAAAACTAGCAAGTCCTAGGAAGGACCTGACCTCGATTAAGGAGTTAGGAGTAGGCCGGTCCCGAATGGCACCGATCTTACTCTCGTCTACCTTGACTCCCTTCGCACCCACTACATATCCAAGAAAGTTAACTTCACGGGATGCGAATACACACTTTTCAAATTTGGCATACGTTTTTCTAACCTAAGCGTATCAAGGACTTGCCTCAGATGCTCAACATGCTCCTCATGGTTCTTAGAATAAACTAGTATGTCATCAAAGTATACTACCACAAATCTCCCTATGTAATGCCTCAAAACATGATTCATCAGACGCATGAAAGTACTTGGTGCGTTAGATAACCCGAAGGGCATAACATTCCACTCATACAAACCAATCTTGGTTTTGAAAGCGATTTTCCATTCATCACCTTCCTTCATCCGAATTTGGTGATATCCACTTCTAAGGTCAATTTTTGAAAACACACAAGCACCACTCAATTCGTCTAACATGTCATCAAGTCTAGGTATAGGGTGGCGATACTTTACTGATGATAGAGTTGATGGGGCGACAGTCCATGCACATGCGCCAAGTGCCATCGCTCTTTGGTACGAGTATGGTGGGACCGCGCATGGCGGCGAAGCTTTGCGGATGAACCCTTTGTCTAACAACTCCTGAACTTGCGACTGGATCTCTTTGGATTCTTGGGGATTGGTCCGGTAGGCGGCCTTGTTGGGTAAAGGTGCCCCCGGAAGCAAGTCGATTTGATGCTCGATGCCGCGATATGGAGGAAGGGTTCGCGGCTCATCAAATACTTCGCTGAATTCTTTCAGGACCTTCTGCACATAGAAAGGAAGAGAAGACACATTGTCAAGTGTTAGCATGCAGTGAGTGGGGATCAGGAGAAAACAGATCCTGTTTCCAAGGAACGCTCTTTTAAAATCCCTCTCTTTGGCTATGGGAGGAAGACACTCTTGTTTTCTCGTGGGCTCTCTCGGGGTGTTTCCCATTAATGCACACCCTTTCCGTTCACTCAAGGTTCCTTGAACCTTCTCACCATTTTCTCTCCGCTCTCTGCCCTCCCCCTTTCTTTTTCTCTCAGACTTACTAGCCAGATGGATTTGATCCTGATGGGCTTGAGTTGGGGTGAGGGGAAGCAGGTGTAGGGGTTACTAAGGTGAGTGAGGGCATATTTGTTGGCTTTGCCATAATGTATGGCCTCCTTGTCATATTGCCAGGGTCTGCCCAAGAGGATGTGGGTCGCCTGCATTCGCACTACATCACAAGTGATGGAATCCTCATACTTGCCGATCTTGATTGGGACTTCGACTTGTTTGACAACCTTTACAAAGGTTACGCTGCCGACCCACCGCAGCTGATACGGTTTAGGATGTATGATGGTGGGGAGGCCTAATTCAGCGACCATGTCTTCGCTGGCGGCGTTGACACAACTCCCGCTGTCGATAATGAGATCGCACAGAGTCCCATTCACCATGGCTCTTGATTGGAAAAGATTTTCCCGCTGAATACTTTCGGTGACACTTGGGGAACTTTGCAGGACCCTCTTGGTAACTAATATGAGACCATCCATAGGGAGCTCTCCCTCTTCTGCTTCACTATCATGTTGCTCTTGCTCGGGATAGCCCTCTCCTTCCTCTTCACTAGACAATTCCCCGTTGGGCCGCATTACCATGGCTCTTCGGTTGGGGCAATCCTCGCATAGTGTCCCTTGCCCGTGCACTTAAAGCATTCGATGCTCCTTGATCGCCGAGGGCCTTCATTAGTGATGGCGTGGGGTTGCGGCTGAGGTTGCGAGGAGGGTCTTGTGTTGGGGTAATTTTGGCGTGGGGGGGGCAGCGCCGCAGAAGATGCGTATGGTTTGGGCGGGGGCGGTCGGGGGAAGGGGGATCTTGCTTGGGCCTGCCGGGGGTAAAGAGCAGGATAGTAAGAGTTTCCCTTCGTAGTTGTTTCTCCACCCGAATGGCCTTATGCACCAGATCTTGGTAATCCCGGTAGTCGCACAGTTCCACGGTCTTGGCGACGTCCTCCCGTAGGCCATAGCAGCATCTGGCCAACTTAGCCTCGTCGTCCTCCTTGACGTTGGCCCTCATCAAGGCCCTCTCAAGGTCCTTCTGGTATTCTTCGACACTGCGATGACCCTGGATAAGGCGCTGCAACCTCTGAGCACAATCTCGGTCATAGTAGCTGGGTACGAATCGGTTCTTCATGGTCCTTTTAAGATCTTCCCACGTAGTGATAGGACGACATCGGATCCTGGCTCTTTCGTGATGCTCTTGCTCCCACCAGGTGAGAGCATATTCATGAAACTCAATAACCACAAGTTTCAGGGCTATAGCGTCAGTGTATCCCATCATATCAATGATCCGCTCAGTCCTAGCCATCCATGTGAAGTACTCTTCCGGATCACCTGGACCCGTAGAAGGGTGGTATTTGAAGCTTGATGTTGGCGAGGGCCTGTTGGTCCCGGGCCTGCGCCCTACCTCCTGTGTCTCGTTGAACCCTCGGTGAACTCGGCCTCGCTCCGCTTCTTCCTCTTCTTCGAGGTCTCTATGGAGATAGGCTCGCTTGAGCTCTATCGGGAAAGACTCTTCTTTTAATAGGTTTTGGTGGTGGCTCGCGTAATATTCCTGGTCATCACTGTCCCGTGATGTCAACACCACGATCTATTCTTGTGGAAGTGGTCGGACGACTGTGTGGGGTAGCCTGTGGCTTCGTCGATGCAGGGTCGAAAGTGGTATGGGTGACTCCATCTTGAGCCCGCGATGCATGGGCGTCATCGTGGGCTTGCGAGCTTTCCGGTTGCTTCCCTTGAGCTACCTCTACTTTCGTTAGTCGCTCATTTGTCATGGCGACTTGGGCTTCCGATTCGTCCAACCTCTCGTAAGATCTTCGTGAGCGTCTTTGTGCACGGCTAGCTGGGATGGATGAGGGGGGGACGAGTCTGTTGAAACCATCTGTGACACAGTTCTGTTAAAGATATGTAATCAGAAAAGAAGCTCACCACTCCCTGAGTGTTTACTCTCACTCTCGTGTTTCTCTCAATAACTTTGTCAATTCGGCTGTTCGCCGCTGGCTTTTACAAGTTCTCTAAACTTGATACCGTTTTCAACCTTAGATCAAAGATGAACACGCAAGGAAACACAAACAAAACTCTAGTAAAACCGCAACTTGCAACTCAAGAAAATGACTAGTTACTTGAAACCGATTTTGTGGGATATCGGGCTCGGAAGATACTTGGTTGGAAGTTTAGAAAAGGCTTTTGCAGTCACAAACACTTCTTGTTTAAGTTTGGAAACTATTTGTCCGATCAATCTTACTGTTCACTTGTGTTTTGGGAAGAACACGTAAGAACATTCAAGAACTTTTCCAGAACGCAGAAACTTGCTCAATACTTTTCTTTCTTTAAACGTTTTTTTTCTTTACACACTTGTCGCTCAGGACAACTCTTTTGGCTTAGCTCGAAAATACTTGGCTTAAACAAGCACACTTTTAAACAACTTTTTCGGTCTCAATGAGATCATCAACCGACATTCCTCCAAGTGTAAGAAAAGGTAACAAAAGGTTTTGCTTGAAGAAAACTCAACAACTGATACGGTACCTCCAATGAGCGCTTTGGCTCTGATACCACTTGATGTGATCACGGTGGGGGAACGTGATCACGAGCTCGGATCTAGCTCGTTGGAGGCGGTTTCCAGCAAGAATGGAAACGAAGAACAGAGGAAGAACACGAAGGAACCAGTGTCGGCCAAGGGAACCTCCTCACTACGAGGTGAGGCAATGCCCTTGAAAATGCCTAGGAATGAAGATGGGATCTAGCACCTCTTGACTACAAGGTCAAGCAATACTAGATATTATGCTTGGATCCTCTTGCCTGGATCACTAGGGAAATGGAAATGCAAGAGTGGAGAACACAAAAGCCGATGACTCCCCGGGAGTGTTTCAGCGGAATTGATTTAATTCAATAATATGTTCTAGGTTACAATGGTGACTGCAACTTAGCTTATATAGTGAAGTGAAATGGAAGAAGTAAAAGGAGTATTTCGAATGTGCATGCGTGCGAAAGTACATAGTACTTTTGCACTCTTACAGAGTTAACATCTTCTATTAAGTTAAATAGTTAAGGCTAGCCAAAAAGTGGTTGTTTGTCTATCCAAGAAGCGGCGGAGAAAAGAAACCATGTGTCAGGTTAGGTCCGTCAACTGCTGAAGCCTTGAGATTACGCTAAAGGACTTCGCTAGGAGCCTTCTCTAGAATGCCTACGCCGGGTGCCTTCGCGGAGTTGCCCTTGGCTGAGGCCTTCTCCTTTGCCAAGTGTTTGCGCGCTTAAGACTGGGCTGCTCCCTTCTTCAAGAACGCTTATGCTTAAGACTCCAAGGGGCTTCGCACACTCTGCGTCCAGCGCGATACCGAGTTGGTGAAGTTGTAAGGCCTTCTCCCGAGACTCCTCTCGATCGTCCTGCGCCATGAGCCTCATGAAAGCATTAAGGTTCGCTTGGACTTGTTTCAGCCGGGACCTGGTCATGGGTCCGCCAAGGCCTTGGAACGGACCAGGGGTCGCGCGTGCTTGAGGTTGTGGGTCTTCTGGAACCTGAGGGTCCTTTGGGGCGATGTCCTCATCAGATCATACGCACTGCTTTGGTTGATGTGCCGACACGAGGGGATGTATTGTCGGCGGGGAGAGCGACAGTGAGTATGCGCCGACCGTTACACCCACGTACACGGAGACTACATATACCGATTCCACTCGATATAGATCCGCTCGATTTCGAGGAGGAGGGAGATCAGTGTGAGTCGCGGAGTCACACCCACTCTCGGAGGAACTGGACAGCGGCCAGTACCGCTCGCACCACACGTTGTGCTCGCAGGGATCGGAGGGGTCGATCACCGGTACATCGTCGCCGACAGAGGGATGAGTCCGTTTCTGACTCCGGGGATACACGAGGGACCCCGAGACCGCGCAGAGAGGGCACTGCCGGTTATGATGAGGTTGGGATGATGGAGCGCCTGCAGCGCTTCAACCCGCCCAAGTTTTCGGGCAAGACGGGGCCAGACACAGCCGAGAGCTGGCTGACTGATATGGAGCGGCTGGTGACCAGATTAGGGTTGCCATCCGAGGCGATGGTATCTCTTGCTACCTTTTATCTCCGTGACGCAGCTCACAACTGGTGGCAGGGATAGTTCAGGACCGGGCGGCACAGTACCGGGAGATAAGGCGTGTTGACCGGGGATGTCTTGGGAGGAGTTTTCCGTCTTTACCATGAGAGATGGTTGGGGTATGCTATCGAGAGCGCCGACAGGCTGAGTTCGACGCACTCACCTGTGGCAGCCGATCACCACCGAGTACGAGCTGGAGTTCAGCCGACTGATCCGCTACTCTTCCCAGTCTGACTCTTCAGAGCGAGAGAGGACGAGGAGGTTCATCCGGGGCTTGCGCCCTCAGATCAGGGAGCACCTGATTGCTCTCAGTATTTCTGCTTATCATGAGGCCATCCAGAAGGCCCTTTTGCTGGAGACTGAGAGGATCGGAGCTGTAGCCACACCTTCCCGACCACAGAGCAGCGGGAAGCCGTCGGGCCAGCAGGGCCAAGGGCAGCAGCGTGGACAGAGCAGGCCGGGCAGATTTGGCCAGGGCATGAGCAGGACTCCTTTTACACAGTTGCCAGTATGTCGAGACTGCGGCAGACGTCATGAGGGTCGGACGTGCTTCAGAGCAGCAGGCCAGTGCCTGAAGTGCGGGGCCACGGACCATTGGGTCAAGGACTGTCCGCAGACACAGTTTCAGGGCGGTAGACCTCCATCGAGAGGACCACCGACCAAGGCCATCCAGGGCCGCGGTTCAGCGCAGGGAGCTTTGAGAGCTCCACCTCAGAGGCCACAGATTGCGCCACCCCCAGTACAGCGGACTACCCAGCCAGCACGGGTTTATCAGATCGAGCAGGCCGGCACGTCTCAGCAGGGAGCGTTAGCAGGTCTTATCCTTTTAAATAATGTACCGCTTAATGCATTATTTGATACCGGCGCTTCCATTTCTGCTATATCCGGGAGATGTGCGACATCTCTAGTTCTCGCCTATCACCTACACGGCGAGTGTAGTCGTTGCACGCACCGCTGGTAGGACGTGTTCAGACTCGAACGAGGTTGCTCGGGAATGTATCCTCGAGTATTGGGCGCCATCGGATCGAGTCTCGCCATCGATCTTGGATACGCCCAAGTACGACGTTATTCGGGATGGATTGGTTGTCGCAAAGACGATGTGAAGATCGATCGCGCCAAGCGCCGATTCTAGTTTCGGAGAGGTCGTGCAGATTGGCTACCCACAAGCCGGTGGAGCAGAGTATGGAGCCGAGCATATTGGAGCACATTCCAGTTGTTGGTGAGGAGGACTACTTGGTCTTAACACTACAGTACACGCCGAGTTAGATCAGATTCCCGTAGTCCGTTTTTTTCCGCATGTCTTTCCAGAGGAGTTACCGGGTATGCCACCTAGGAGAGAGATCACTTTCGAGATTCAGTTGCAGCCAGGGTCGACTCCGATTTCCATCCCTCCTTATCGGATGGCGATCGTGGAGCTGGCTGAACTGAAGAAGCAGCTCGAGGATCTTCTGGAAAAGGGGTTTATTCGACAGAGTACTTCACCTTGGGGAGCCCTTACTGTTTGTCAAGAAGAAGGATGGGACTCTTCGACTCAGTATCGACTATCGGCGGTTGAATGCCATCACGATCAAGAACAAGTATCCGATACCCGGGATCGATGACTTGTTTGACCAGCTCGAAGGAGCTAGGGTGTTTTCCAAGATCGACTGCGGTCGTTTACTTCCAGCTTTGCATAAGGGAAGAGGACATTCCCAAAACTGCTTTCCGCACTTTTCGATACGGGCATTATGAGTGCACCGTCATGCCATTTGGTTTGATTTAACGCACCAGCTGCATTCATGGACATGATGCACCGGGTGTTCCGCCCGTATCTGGATTCCTTTGTGATAGTCTTCATCGACGACATTCTTGTCTATTCTCCCGATGAGGAATCACATCAGGAACACTTGAGGACTGTACTGGAGACACTTGCGCACAACCAGCTGTACGCCAAGTTCTCTAAGTGCGATTTTTGGATGCGGGAGGTATCTTTTCTGGGTCACATCGTGGGGGAGCGTGGTATATCAGTGGATCCAGAGAAGACCAAGTCAGTTGAGGAATGGAGGCAGCCACGGACGGTCAAGGACATTCGGAGTTTCCTGGTTTGGCAGGTACTACCGCAGATTTGTACCAGATTCTCCATACTTGCATCACCGCTCACTCGGTTGACCAAGAAGGGTCAGCCGTTTGTTTGGTCCTCACCGCGAGGACAGCTTCCAGAACTCAAGCGGTTATTGACACATGCTCCGATTTTGAGCCAACCAGACCGGCACTACCTTACGTGATCTTTACCGACGCGTCAAGGACGGGGCTTGGTTGCGTGTTGATGCAAGGGCAGCATGTCATCGCGTATGGGTCGAGACAGATGCGACCACATGAGCAGAACTACCCGACGCATGACTTGGAGTTAGCTGCGATCGTTTACGCTCTCAAGCAGTGGAGGCACTACTTACTCGGCATCAGGTTTCAGATTTTCACCGTCCATAGGAGTTTTAAGTATCTGTTCACACAGAAGGATTTGAAAATGTGACAGCTACGGTGGCTCGAGTACATGAAGGATTATGACTGCACCATCGAGTACACCGACGGCAAGGGGAACTCAGTGGCAGATGCCTTAAGCAGGAAGTACACGGGTATTGTCAATGGTGGGAATCTTGGGAACAAGGCCGAGGGGTCAGATCTGATGATGCTTTGGCATCAGTGGGAGCAAGCTCAGATCTGCACTTTGACAGTCCAGTCTGATTGGCTGACTGACATCCGAGAGGCACAGGTCAGAGATGTGGGTTTGAGGAAGCTCTCGGGTGAGGACAAAGGAGCCTTGCGACCACACTTTGAGTACAAGCAGGGATTGCTGTACTTCCGGAGTCGCCTCTATGTACCAGATGAATCGTCGATTCGGGATCGATTATTGGGAGAGGCGCACTCCAGCAGTTTGAGCATCCACCCCAGAGGTGAGAAAATGTACCACGACCTTCGATCTCACTTCTGGTGGCCAGGGATGAGAAGGGACATAGCCGCCTTTGTGGCGAAGTGTGCAACTTGTCAGCGTGTCAAGGTAGAGCACCAGAAACCAGCTGGAACGCTGCAGACTCTACCTATACCCGTCAGGAAGTGGGGTAACATTACGATGGATTTCCTGACTGGTTTACCTCCGACTAGAGCGCATCACGATGCTATTTGGGTCATAGTCGACCGGCTGACTAAGTGTGCACATTTTACGCCGATGCGAGTGACTCGACTACCGGAGAAGCTTGCCCAGCTTGTACATTCGGGAGATCGTGCGACTACATGGAGTACCAGACTCCATCGTATCTCGATAGAGATCCACGATTTACCGCGAGGTTTTGGGGTGCCTTTCATAAGGCTCGGGCACGAGACTTCACCCGAGCACGGCATATCATCCTCAGACGGATGGTCAGTCCGAGAGGGTTATTCAGATTGTTGAAGATATGCTCAGGAGTTGTGTTCTGGATTTTGGGGGACATTGGGATCAGCACCTACCGTTAGTAGAATTCTCCTATAACAACAGTTACCTGGCTACTATCGGTATGGCACCTTATGAGGCACTGTATGGTCGGAGATGCATGACGCCACACTGTTGGTCAGATGCCTCGGACAGGATGACCATTGGTCCCGAACTCATAGAGGAGACGACGGAGAAGATCCGTTTGATTCAGATGCGGATGAAGGCCGCAAATGATAGGACCACCTCATACGTTAACAAGAGACGTCGTAAGCTGGAGTTTGAGGTGGGGGACAGGGTTTGGTTGAAGGTTGCACCGACTCCGGACTGTCCGATTTGGCAAAGGGGGTAAGTTAGCCCCAAGGTATGTTGGTCCCTACGAGATTCTCGGGAACGTATAGGCGGGGTTGCCTACCGCTTTGGCTTTACCTCCGAATATGTCTGGGTGCATAACGCCTTCCATGTTAGCATGTTGAAGAAGTGCATTTTGGATACTAGTCAGATCATTCCGGTAGAGGAGGTTGAGCTCGAGCCAGATCTATCTTACCGAGAGGTACCGATAGCTTTTCTGGCCAGAGATGTTCGGAGACTTCGCAACAAGTCGATTCCGATGATCAAGGTTCAGTGGTCACACCATTCAGATCGGGAGGCGACTTGGGAGACAGAGCAGGACCTGATAAGTCGATATCCGGACGAGTTCAGGCTTTTGAGATCACTCTTGGAGGAACAAGAGTCCTAGGGGGGAGATTGTTACACCCACCCCGACGTTTTGCCTTTTCTGTAAGTATCGGCCGGAAGGTCAAATACTGATAATTTCATATCACATATGAATTGTGATTATTGTATGGAATCAGTATTTGAATGTTAATTATGTGGTTAATTAAGTGATTTGCGTAGTGGGAAAATTGGTATGGTCACCCCGAGCGGATTGTGACCTGGTGACCCGGGGCTTCGGTTTTGGCCTGTGGGTCATGTTTTCGGGCGTTCAGCGAGCTCCCGAATCTTACCTGGGGATTATTTTTGGGAATCCTTCTGGATTTGAGGTCCTACAGGTACCCCGGACATTTCCGCGGAAAATATTTTTCCGGGGCCTGGACTTGTCCGGGACGTAAATGGGCTCGGTAGTGCTCCTGGATCTCGGAAAAGGAAACCGTTTGCATATTTGGGATCGTGGGAACATTCCGCACCTTTTTACGGAGTATATATTTTGGGATGGGACGTTCGGTCCCGGGCGACTCCCGGGGCTCGGGACGGGATTCCCGGGGCTCGGGATGGAAGTTTTTCGACGGCTTCGGTGTTTGACGTGTTATTTCACGAGACGGTTTTTATGGTAATTTTTGTGGATTTTTGGCATGGCCGGATTTTGGTTCGGGTTTTCACGCGCGTACGTCGGGAATTACGCGGTTGGCGTTGGCGCGGGATTGGCGCGCCAACACTTGGCATTTCAGATATTTTTGGGTTGTGGTGAGTCATGGGCATGACTATTTTGTCATGGGACAAGTGTCCCATGGCCCACCACATTTTGGCATAAAAAGAGAAGTATTATGCCAAAAATGCCAATTTAATTCATTTCTTCTTCTTCCTCATCACTCATCCGCCAACTTCATCTCCATTTTCAAGCTCCCAAGTGTTCTTCATCCTTGGCTGAGTTCATCAAGGATTGGGCTTAAGATTTGGTAAGCTTCTCTTCTCCATGTTCTTAGTAAGTTCTTGAACTCTCTTCATTGGCTGGCCAGAATACTTCTCTTGTGTTCGTGGCTAATTCTGTCCTTCTGTGTTTCGAATTGGCTTTGGTGGTAGTTAGAAGAAATCTTCCTTAACCTCTTGGCTACAATTTTTCTGAAGGGGCCATGGTCCAAAAACGTCGGGAAGACCTCCAATTCTGAGCTGCACGAAAACGGGTCTGCTGTGATGTTGGTGCTGAAAACTCAAATTTGAAGTTTCGGGTTTTGAGGTTTAACAAGCTGGGTTTAATCTTTTGGTAAGCTTTTCTTCTTCATGTTTTAGCAAGTTTGAAGCATGAATTTTGGTTGGAAAAGAAGAGTTGAAACCGAATTGAGTTTACTCCTTGCTATGTGTTATGATGATTCTCTTGATTCCATGTTTAAGTATGTTGTTCTTGGTATGGAGGAGAGTAGGAATCAAGGTTTAATTTTGGAAGAACACCATGTTTAAAGAAATGCCCAAATGGCCGAATTATTTGGTTAAGGGTTTTGGTTGATTTTGGGTGATTAAGGTGTAATTGGTTAGTAAGCATGCTTAAGAAGTGAAATTGGTGGTTAAAGTAAGCAATTGGAACTTTGAATGGGTTGATTTGGATGAATGGTAAAAAGTTGGTGGTTAGCCGAATTTTGGAATGAAACTTTAGTTAGGATGGTGTTGTGTTTTGGGTAATTTGGATGGTGAATTGGTATTGTGGATGGAAGTAGGTTCGAAATGATGTTTGGAACGTCATTTTCGGACAATAGGTGAAAAAGTTACCTTTTTGCGGGGTTGCGGGTAAAAGTGTCTGGAATCTGGATTTTATGATTTGGATGTGTTTGTGGATGTTTGGGTAAGGATGTTCTAGCTCGGTTTGAGAAACCGAGCTTTCTGTGGAATTTTGCGGAAAAGTGCGGGATTGCGCGGGTTTGGGTTCCAGGGTCGTGTTTTGGTAGTTTCTGACTGCTGTTTGGTTGTCCAGCTTGTTTCGGTGTTGGTGGTGTAGTGCGGGACTTCAAAAGTCACTTTACCACTTTTCGGGCCGGGAGCCGGGTTTTCCCGGGGTTTTGCTGCGAGGTGTAGGTGGCCTCAGTAGAGTTTCCGTTTGGCCAAGGTAAGGGGTTTAATTTCCTTAATGCACATTTCATGTGTATTAGGTTAGTTAAGGGCTAGTACTTGGGTCGAGGGTGGGGCCCGGTGACTCCAGGGTCTAGTCACATGGGACGTAGTGGTCTTCAGGTTTTGCTTAAATATGGGTTGGACTTTTATCATATCGGACTTGCTTATCGGGGTCGATAACGGACCCATATTTATGTTGGTACGTGAGAAGTCCGTGAGTTCGGCTGACGGGGACGCCGGGACCCAAGCCGGTATGCCAACCGTGGTCGTTAACTCACGATGTTATGTGTTGGCTTTATGCCGTTTTGGGTCCGACAGTTAGGGGTGATATCTCCCTCGCTGGTACCACGCGTTATGACCCGATCATCAGTGTGAGCTTAACAAGCCGCTGTAGGGTGCTGTCGAGGGTTCGGGAACCTTTGTATTGGTGTACCACCTGTCTGACGGGACTTAAGAGCATCATCACATATGCATGTCATAATCCTGATATATTTATGACTATATTATTTAGTTCATGGCATTCTAACCCTTTTATGCAGGGAAATGTTTTTAAAAGGTTTTACCACTACCGTACCTACCCCCTTACGGAGTTCTTTCGAGAACTCACCCCCCCACTTATTATGGTTTCAGGGGATCCGGGCAAACGACCTGCGGTGTAGATTTCCCGCAGTTATCGTTGTGCGTTTTTGGCTATAAGGTACTATTTGTTAAGTCAGTGTTTTTCTCGTTAGATACTTGTGTGATCTTTTTGAGTTGGGTTTGACTTATATTCTCCTGTTTATGTTCTCCAGCACAACAGTACTAGCTAGCAAGGTATTATTACTGTTTTGGACTCGGCTCGTATATGTTTTGCATGTAGGTTAGTTTCAAGATTTGGGTTGTATCTTATTCGTAGGGAGTTTCTGATCCTACGAAGAGGGCGGAACTTCTTCGCCCGTATATCTTATCTGCTTTTCCACGCGCGCGATATTCTCAGAAACCACTAACGTGTCTCGGGTGCAAGTTTAGGACTAGAAAGGTGTCGTAAAATCTGCAACACGACTTAACCTTAAAACTGAAAGGAAAACGTTTTAAGGGTTGGGTTTCGGGTCCACTCAAAACCTATTTAGGAGAACTCCGCGTTCACCCGCCGCCGTCTTCGCAAGCTTCCGCAACCACTCGACAACCGTGCTTCCGGTGTTCCGGGCGGTGGGGTGAGAACTCGCCAGGAAGGTCTCAGGTGCGCCACCTCGACAAGCCCCAACAAACCTTCCGGATGGGAAAATCTAACCCATGGTCTCTTTTGAGGGCATCGCCGTCGCAAAACTAATCTTCAGCTTGTCTCAACAAGTGATCTCGTGGCTTACTGCCGCGAACCCCAAGAAACCCTTCGCCATGAACGGGACTTAGCCTACGGTTGTTAACCTAGCTAACGTTCCCTACAAGACTATCGCAAGATAAAAGCAAAGCTACAAATAAAGAAGCACACGGGGTACGGGATCATGAAAAGGTCATCGCGCCCCGCGCAAACTCAGTCCTCTGGCTACACACGGAGTACAGACCCCGCCCATACTCCGCTCTCGGAGGAGGCATCTTGGTACACTACCCAAGCAAAGCGTCCTACCACTCCGCCCGGTTGCGGAGACCCGCTGCGTTCTACCGAAACCCGCTGCGTGCGGTGGTCCCATGACCTGCCCGCAAAGTCTCGTTCTCGAAGGCCCGACACCCGAGAACACTTTGCTCACCGAACGGATTGGTTGTACTACGACCCGCAACCTACAAAACTCAAACATGGCAAGTATACACAATAACCTTAACTATACATGGTGAGCCGCGCCCCACTGAAATAGGCGAGCACCCGACCATCACCAAACATGCAGTCCATGGAAATATCATCCATTGATCATAACAACCAGCATACGAAATCATCCGATACACATACCCAATATGCACATATCCGCTTACAGCATTCAGGAAACATTCCAGACTATACGTAACACACAACATCATGATCTGATCTAACATGCATGCAACTACATCTACTGCTGCTAAACCACAACCAAAAGAGAGAGAAGAGTCAGTTAACGGTGAACCAACAGAACCGAAGTATGATACACCAACAAAAACCTCTACCGAGACTACCCCTTAAACAGAACAAAACAGATGTTCCACAATGGAACTGTCGCTACCTGAAATCCAAAAACAACAGAAAGCACCGCGGATCTCTAGTCCGCTGCCTGCTTGTCAGGTCGACCTGAAAGGTGGTAAACAGAAAGGGGTGAGTCCTCGGGAGGACCCAGTAAGGCTGAGGTAAGATACAGTTTGCAAATGTGCTACTGAGCTGCACTGCAAAATGTAACAAACACAAGCAAATATATATATATATATATATATATATATATATATATATATATATATGCATGTATGCAGAGTCAGAGTCCCGTAGGACAAGGTGAGCCGGAATCCCATCGTACGCGGTCCAACCGCCAGAATGACCCTTAAAATAAAAAAAACATAACAACAGTCCTCTCCAAGAGGTCAGAATATACAGAAGCACGGTACCGGCTGGGATCGCGATCCCCAAACTGTCGTAGGGTCACGTATATATCAGCACCCCGGTGCGGATATACACGTAATGTCGGCACCGGCCCAAAGGCGGACACAACCAAACCAAGGAGCACCCGTGGTCTCCTATACCATCCCGGTCTCGTCACGAACAGAATATACCAAAAGGTATATGCAGAATATCGGCACCTAGTGCGGATATACGAAATGTAAAAGGAACCCGTGGCCTCCAAGACCATCCGGGCCTTAAAGCGTAACAACCTACAAACTATATCTTACCATATGACAGTCCCGGGATCACCGAACCACCGTTGTCAACCCGGAACCCGCCTCAACTAAACCCGATATACATAAAGTCCCATTCCAGAATGTATAATGAGAGAAGTTGAGCCCTTACCTCAGAAAAATCGCTCCGCAGCAAAAGTCTCAGGAAATCCTGGCTCCCGGCCCGAACTGTGGTAATGTGCCTTTTATGGTCCCGCACAACTCCACCAATGCAAAAACAAGCTGAACAACCACACACAAGTCAGAACTCACCAAAACAGACCCCAGAAACCAAACCCGCACAATCCCGCACTTCCCGCAAAAATCCACAGAAAGCTCGGTTTCTCAAACCGAGATAGAACATTGTTATTCATACACCCACAAGCACAACCAAACCTTTAAACCTCACTTCCCAGACATTTTACCCATAAACAAGCAAAAAGGTCAGTTTTGCTCCTAATACCCGAAAACGACGTTCGAACATCGTTACGAACCTACTTCAATCCCTGATACCAAAACACTATCCATTCAAAACACAACACAAACATAGCTTAAACTTTCCCTTACCAATTTGGCCTTAACCTCAATTTTACACCAAACTTCCAATTCAATCCAATAAAACTTCCAAACACATACTCAAACCACCAATTTCACATCTTAAGCATGTTTACTAACCAATCTCACCTTAATCACCCAAAATCATACATAAACCCTAAATGCTTAATTCGGAAAATTGGGGGTTTCTTACCCAACATGTTTTCCTTCAAATTGAATCCATACAACACCTTAGAATCATGCTAGGAATTAATCACAATTTCGGCATTATTAGGGTTTCACTAAACATGGTGTTCTTCCACAATCTAAACCTTGATTCCTACTCTTCTCCGTACCAAGATCATCACAACTAGTAGCAAACAGTAACATCAATTCGGTTTTAACCTCTCTTTTTCACCCAAATCTCATGCTTCAACTTGCTAAAACATGGAGAAGATAAGCTTACCAAAAGATTGAACCCAAAAACTTGTTGATTCCTTGCCAAATGAAGAACACTAGTGAGCTTGAAGATGATGAACATGGCGGCATGAAGGGAGGAAGAAGAAGAAGATGAACAAATCCTTTAATTTCCATAAAATGCCTCCCTTTTATACTTCTCTCCTTTATGTGTCATGGGGACACTTGTTCCTTCCCCTTGACTCAACACCTTAGTCATCACATGAGTCATGCCTTAGCCAAAAATCTGAAATTGTTAAGTGTTGGTGCGCAAATCCCGCGCCAACTCCAACCGAGTAATTCCCGACGTACGTGCGTGCTAGCCCGAACCAAAATCCCGCCATACCAAAAATCCTCGGTTATCACAATAAAATCCGTCTCGAGACATAACATACCTCACACCAAAATTTTCATCCCGAGCCCGGAGTCGCCGATGTAACGTCCCGCCCCAAAAACACACTCCGTAAAAAGATGCGGGACGTTCCCACGATTCCAAATATGCCAATGGTTTCCTTTTCCGAGGTCCCGAGAGCGCTACCGAGCCCGCTGTACGTCCCGAGACAAGTCTCAGCCCTGGAAAAATATTTTCCGCGGAAATGTCCGGGGGACCCATACGACCTCAAAACTGAAAGGGTTTCCCAAGATGACACCCAGATAAGACTCGGGAGCTGTCTGATCACACAAAAACATGACCCGCAGGCCAAATCCGGAGCCCCGGGTCACCAAAGTCACAACCCGCTCGGGGTGACCGTAACAGTGGTCGAAATGGTTACTACATATTTGATGGCTTCTTGTTTAAGTTTAAAAGGCTTTGTATACCAAGAAGTTCCATGAGAGAAGTCATCACCAAGGAAGCACATGGTGGCGGCCTAATGGGCCATTTTGGTGTCCAAAAGACACTAGAAACTTTGAAGTAAAACTTCTATTGGCCGGGCATGAAGAAAGATGTCACAAGGATGTGTGCAAGGTGCATCACTTGTCATAAGGAAAAAGTCACTCTTCAACCGAAAGGGAAGTAGACTCCTCTCCCTTCTCCTACTCTCCCTTGGGTTGACATTAGTATGGATTTTGTTAGTGGCTTGCCTACAACTTCACATGGACATGATGCTATTTTTGTGGTTGTTGATAGATTTTCTAAAATGATACATTTAATTCCATGTCATAAGAGTGATGATTCATCTAATGTGGCCAAATTGTTTTTCAAGTATGTTGTTAAGTATCTTGGACTTCCTAGGTCAATTTTGAGTGATAGGGATTCTAGGTTCCTTGGACATTTTTGGAGGACCTTGTGGTCTCGATTAGGAACTAGCTTAATGTTTTCTACATCTAGTCACCCTCAAACCGATGGTCAAACCGAGGTTACTAATAGAACCTTAATCACTATCTTGAGAACCATACTTAGGAAGAATTTGAAAGAATGGGAGAAATGTTTGCCACATGTTGAGTTTGCTTATAACCGTGCATACCATTCATCCACCTCATTTAGTCCATTTGAAGTTGTGTATGGTTTTAATCCTTTAACCCCTTTGGACTTAATTGCTCTAAATCACGATGATCAAATTGATGTAAGTGGTCAAAAGAAAGCTCAACAAATGAGAGACTTGCATGTTACGGTACATGAACAACTTAACAAAATCAATGAAGCTTATGCAAGAAGGGTAAATAAATGCAAGAAGTTTTGGACATTTGAGGTAGGGGATTGGGTTTGGTTGCACCTTAGGAAAGAAAGGTTCCCACAAGCTAGGAAGAGCAAACTTTCACCTAGATTGGGATGGACCATTTCAAATCACAAAGAAGATAAATGATAATGCATATGTTCTTGACTTGCCATGTGATGGATCATATAATGTTCATGCAACATTTAATGTTTGTGATTTGCTTCCTTTTGAAGGTGATATGGAAGAACTAAATCCGAGGTCGGATTCTTTTCAAGGGGGAGGGAATGATGTGGACATCCACCCAACTCCCACACAAGAGACTCCAAGTCCCTTCCAAGGCCTCAACGGACCCATGACCCGGTCTAGGTTAAAGAAGGTGCAAGAGAAACTCCAAGCCTTTATGAAGATCATGGCACAAGGAGAGGAGCGGAATGAAGATCAAGATCAAGACATCAAGCTTTAACACATGGGGATTCAAGTGGAAAAGACCCCAAACCCTTTGGGTAGCATCACCTTCACCTCACTTGAAGCCGAGAAGGATGCCACGCGCCTCACGTGCCCCCACACCCCAACCACGCGCCCCACTTGCCTCCACCACATCCCGGAAGATGCTCCGCCACCCTTGGATTGCTGCACCATGTTCCCAAGCCTTGGAGAAGCCGAGAGGTAGCTTGGACGCGCCACCACACTCCAAAACGCGCCTTCACGTGCCACCTCCCTCCAAGCGCGTGTAGGTCACGCCCCACCATGGGCAATTCGGACTTTTCACTTCTCCATCAGATTTTCAGCTTAATTGACTTGTATTTGAATGTTATTTGTGTTATTTAGGAAATGGGAGGGAAAGTGAGTTAGTGGAGGTCCTTACTCACTAGTTTGAAGTAATGGTTGGTCCTTACCCTCCATTACCAAAAATGGTGGAATCCTCCCACTCTCCCTCACCATTTTAGGTAGTATCATCATGTCTACTACTTTATGCATGAAAATGGTAGGAAGACTTAAGGGGTTGTTACCAAAAGTGTTAGCCACACTTTGGGTAATAACCTCCACTACCACCACTCATGCATTTAGGTTAGACTTCACAATTTCAGCAAGGTAGAACTCATATTGCCAAAATCTTGTCTCCGTTTTTGAGAGGATTTTGGCTTTGGTTTCTCACTTCTTCAATCCATTCCCTTGTTCCATAATTTTGGTTCAAGAATCATATCTAGTATTGCTCAATCAAGTAGTTGAGAGGTGCTAAATCCATCTTCTTCCCTTGGCATTCAAAGCATTGCTTCATCTTGTAGTGAAGAGCTTCTTTGTAAGGCCGAAATTATCAAGTTGCTTGTTTTTTGGTACACTACCCAAGCAAATGCGTCCTCGCATCACATCAGAATCACACAAGGCTCCGCCAGACAAGGCCCCGCCTATACTGGCCCCGCAGGTCTCGCCTCCGTAGGTCTCGCCCTCGCGGCCGCAGGTCTCGCCTCCGCAGGTCTCGCCCTCGCGGTCTTAGGTCTCGCCTCCGCAGGTCTCGCCCTCGCGGTCTCACAGCTCGCCTTCGCGAGGTCCCTTATGCCTATACTGGCCCCGCCAGACAAGGCTCCGCAGGTCTCGCCCTCGCGGTCTCACAGCTCGCCTTCACGAGGTCTCCCATGCCTATATTGGCCCCGCCAGACAAGGCTCTTGCACTCACGGTTCGTGCGACCCTTACTCTTACCTTCATTGGCTTCGCTTTTATCTAGGCCTTCGCCCCTTGATGGCCTTCGCCGCTACATGCTCAACTCAGAAAGGCCGCTTGGTCATCCGACATTAAGCAACCAATAAGGAAGACGGTCGGCCACGAGCTTGAGTGATCTTCACTAGATTCACACGCCGATATCCTCGACAAACGAATCAACTAAGGCGGTTTATCGACACATCTATCATCACACCCGCCTTATCTTCACAAGATTCATCTCACTTGAAGCCGAGAAGGATGCCTCCGCCTTCACCACTTTCGCAAGCCCTTCCATCACGGAGACTGCCGATATTGCCTCACCGACAGCCCAAGACTCGGCTACGGATTGGCGAGACCCCATCATCGCCGAGCTTCGTGCAACCTCCGCGAACCCACAAACCCTAAGCGTGCCATCCGATTTGTTCTCATTAATGAGCAATTGTGGCATCGCGGATTTGCATCACCCTCCAACGTTGCCTCAAGACTCTCGAGGACACTCCGTCCCGGACACCCTCCACTGGGCAACCGTGGTGCCCACATAGCGGCGGAGGCACTTGCCCACAAGGCCCTCCGCCAGTGATACTCTGGCCCACCCTAAAAGGAAGCCGCGCTGGTCAAAACATGCCACCAATGCCAGATCAACTCTCGCATTCAACGGCTGCCATCCACGGAGTCCCCAGCACTGACGAATCCTGTGCCTTTCGCCCTATGGGGCCTTGATCTCATTGGCCCAATGCCAACTGCACCAGGTCAGTACCATTTTTGTGTTTTTGCGGTCGATTACTTCTCCAAATGGATCGAGGTAGAACCCTTGGTCTCCATCACCTCTGCCAAAATCATCAAGTTTCTCTGGAAGAACCTCATTTGCCGATGCGGTAGCCCCGCGCCATTATCACGCATAATGGCACTTAGTTCGCCAACCATAGCGTCCAACAATGGGCCCAGGACAACAACATCCGCATGCTTTTTGCTCTAGTGGCACATCCCCAGGCCAATGGCCATGTTGAGGTCACCAACCGCACCCTCAAGGAGGGCCTCAAGAAGCGCCTTGAGGGGGCAAAAGGCCGCTGGGTGGATGAACTCCCAAGCGTCTTGTGGGACTACCACACCACAACTCGCACCCCAACAAAGGCGAGACACCTTTCTCCCCGGTTTATGGCGTAGACGCGCTTCTACCTATTGAGGCAGACCTCCCCACAATCCGCTTGATCAACTTCACTAACGGCCAATGCTCATGGGCTTCGCGCCAAACCGGACCTAATCGAAGAATTACGTGAGGGCGCTCGCCGCATGTTTGCCCTCAAACAGCGGCTCAATCTTCATCATAATGCCGTGGTTAAACCCAAGGCGCTGCAACAAGGGGGCCTTGCCTTGCTCAAGTCCACCCTCACTGCTCGCGACCCCACACAGGGCGTCTTACGACCCAACTAGGACGGACCTTACATTTTTCATAAGCAGGTCCGCCCAGGGGTTTATGAATTACAAGACCTTACATTGTTCATAAGCAGGACCTTACATTGTTCATAAGCTCAGCGATGATGGTCGTCTTCTCCCTCGCAACTTTCACTCGGATGACTTACGCCCATATTACGTGTAAGTCCTCGCCTTCATATTTCAATTCAATAAAATACTAGTGTATTTTTTCCTCTCACAAAGATTACACGGCAACACAACTGTCCCTCTCAATCCAAGGCACCAGACCTTGTCAGGTCCTGCCTACACCCACCCACTAAGGGCGATTTCAACTCGGTCGCTCCAATGGTCTTTGGGGGTCTCATCTCTACGAACCCCAACTGACCTTCAACTCGCCTCGTCCCAAGGGTAATCCCCTTACGGTACGAAAGGGTAATCCCCTTTTGGTTTGTTCAGTGAGGTCTATGTGTAAGTCACTCTCGCGCGCTGCTGCAGACCTTCCGCGTGGACTCCTCAACATAGGTAGTTGCGGGTCTCGTCTCTACGAACCCCAGCTGACCTTCAACTCGCCTCGTCCCAAGGATAATCCCCTTGCAGTACGAAAGGGTAATCCCCATTTGGCTTCTTAAGTGAGGTCTATGTGTAAGTCGCCCTCGCATGCTGCAGCAGACCTTCCTCTCGGGCTCCTCAACACAGTAGTTGCGGGTCTCGTCTCTACGAACCCCAGCTGACCTTCAACTCGCCTCGTCCTGTGGGTAATCCCCTTGCGGTATGAAAGGATAATCCCCTTTTGGCTTCTTCGGGAAGGTCCCTATGTAAGCTGCCCTGCGCGCCTCACTGCACCTTCGCCTGTGCACCTCTCCACCGGTCCTTGTGAGTCTCGTCTCTCCGAACTCCAACTGACCCTTCACTTGTATTGCCACATGCTCCTCTGCCTTCGCCATCACGCGGCTACAGGCCCAAGGTAATCTGACCTTTACTTCATTCTTATCATACAACTTGTGAGCACTTTACAGGTGTCCTCTTCTTGGTACACTACCCAAGGGCCTCTGTGTGAGCTGCCTTCGCGAGCCCCAGCAGACCTTCCACATGGGAAAATCTCACCCATGGTCTTCAAGGGCATCACCACTGCCAACCCTAAACTGATCTTCAGCTTGTCTCAACAAGTGATCTCTGTGGCTTCGCCGTCGCGAACCCCAGCAGACCCTTCGCCATAAATGGGACTTAGCCTACGGTTGTTAACCTAGCTAACGTACCCTACAATACTAACGCAAGACAAAAGCGAGACTACAAACAATGACGGTAAATTGAAAGTTTACTTCATTACTATTATCAAAATTGTGCAAGGATTACAGATATCCCTTATACAAAAAGGGGGTCATCCACAAATTGGAGCCTCCACCCTAGTCCAACATGGCTTACCATGCGTCCCCATCTTCCTCCCCGCTCCCCAAATGAGCAGGGGCCTCTACTGGATCGCCGGTGTTCGCAGCATCCAGAGTCCCAAGACTTAGCTCTGTGAACAACTTCTCTACTTGGAAGCGGCATCGCAGCCAGCCTTCCTCATAGGCTGCGCCCAGCCTTCACCTTGAGCCTCGGAGCTCACCAAGCTTCTCAATCGGTCGAGGCATCCTCTCTTGAATGGAGACCTTAATGGAAGAGAGGGACTCGTGGTCCTCATCTGCAAAGGGAGGAAGGCCCAAGGCCTTCTCCATCTCCCACACTGAGGCCACCGCGTTCATAAAATCGGTGGTGACCTCCGGATGTGCCTTCGTGATGTCCTCGGCGCCGAGCCCGGCATCTTCGCCTTCTCCTCGCTGACCGGGCACGGCGGTAGCCTCGGCGCTTCGCATCTTCAGCCGCAGCCTCGCCCGGCTCGGGCCAGCCTTTGCCTCAGCAATGGCAGCTTTGGTATCAACCTCCAGGGAGAGGAGTGACTTCTTCAGGATGGCGACCTCAGTGTTTTTGGCTTCCAGCTCCACATCCTTTTGATGAAGGTGGCGCTGAAATCCGCCAATCAGGCTCTCCTGCTCCCACCAAAGCAGCCTACAAGCAGTCTGCTCCTTATTGAGGTAGTCATACCAGGTCTCCAATTGGACCGCCCGCTAGGCCTTCTCCTCTCTCCCTTCTTGGGCAGCTTTCAGCTCCACCTGAGGCGGGCGATCTCTACCACCTGGGCACTGTCCCTGGCGTTGGCATACTTCAGGAAGTCATGCCACTGCCCCATGGCTGCATACTCCTGGACGGCGGCCTGTACCCAAGATGACCCAGAAGGGTTGAAAAACAAGAAAATACTACGGTGCTTGTAAAGAGCGATCGGAAGAATGTCTTACCCGCAGATTCTTCTCGGTGGCCTCCTTCATGAGCTCAACAGGGAGCCCAGGCTTCGCCCCATCAACTCCTGTCAAAGGGGGTGCGCAGCCCTCCCGGGCAGACAGAGGGTGCTCTCCCCTCCTAACAACAAGGAGGATTTGCTGTGAAGAAGGAAGACCGGGTCCCACGCCTCATGCAATGGCCTCCCCTCCTCCCTGTATACTTTGGCCCTGAGGTCCTCCCTTATACACCTCAGGGCGGCTGCCTTGTCTGACCACTTGAGGGCCTTCGCGGCAGCAGCGCGCTTCTGCTCCAGGAAGTGCGACCACACCTCGTCTCTTCAAAGATAGCAGACATGGCCCCCAAGTCCATCGCTCCTTCAAGGCAGCCGTGGCCTTGTTTTGAAGTCCCCGCACCTACAAATCAACAGATTGCAAATATCGCACCCCTGAAAAGTTGGGACACAGCCTTAAAATAAATGACTTACCAGCGTAAGGTTGTACCCATCCACTAGCCCCTAGCTGGCTGCAGGAAGGTTGGGCTGCTTCCCAGCGACTTGTCCCCGCAGGGGTCTGCACCACCAACACCCCTTCCATAGGGGCCTCACTATCAGAAGGCACCTCTTCTGCGACCCCTCCCTAGGGAATGGGGGTTTTCAATGGAGAAGCCTCCTCCCCTGCAGAATGGCCACCGCCTCCTCCCATGCGAAATGGCCACCGCCTCCTGCTGCCTGTAATCGCTGCTGCTCTCCTTAGCAGCTAGTTTGCTCCTCCTCCTCATGGATAGCAGGAGTGTCCCACTGACATCCCGCCATTGTGGGGACGGAGGTCCCCTAAAGGTGATCCTCGCTATGATCACATGCCTAGGCATGTCTTCACATCTCTCCCGGGAGGGCTTGCAAACAGCCCGAGAGACAAATGCCTCCGTGTTGGAGGGCTCCTCAATGGAAGCCGCCTCCGCCACCTCTCGCTCAAGAGCCTCGCAAGGGTGCCTCCTCTCGCTCTCACCATATCTAAGCCCTCTCGCAACGGGCATGGCCTCTTCGCAGTAGAAGGGACCTCCACTTCCGGTCCCCTTGCCTCCTCCACAGGCTCTGCGGCCTCTTCTACAACGGCGAGGACCTCTTCCTCAGCGGGCCTTACTGCCTCAGCACGTTCCTCCCTTTGGGGAGCTCTCCTTTCTTCAGCTGCGCACTACCAAAGCAGCCACCTTGCTCCTTTTCTCCCCGGGCCCTCGTAGGGCGCCAAAGAAGCCGGTGGTACCCCTCTTCTTCCTCACAGGGACAATGGGGCCCAACGCCTTGACAGCCGCGGCGGGGGCATCCTTCCCAAACGCGCAGGCCATATGCACTGGCATGCAAAGACGCATGGACGCCCTTTTGCCCTTGCCTCGCCGGACTCGGGAAGCGTCGCAAATAGAAAGGACTTCAAACCAGTTCAACTAATTAATATACATATATACGGTGTACGCATATATACAACATACCTTTCGGCCCTACCGCGCGCGCTAAGGGCATCTACCACTTCCCACGATGGGCGGGGGCCCATCCCTCATATGGCGGGGACACGTCGTGGTCTAGCAGAAGCCGATGCTTGATCCCAGCCCACCTCGGGCTGCCTCGTCCCAAATGGGCGGGGAGAAAGGAAAAGCTCATCACAGTGCACTCTGGCGAACACATCATCTAACCATCCCAACAGTTGGATGTATGCACGCCACCGTTGCCCATTGGTGCTTAGCTCAGCCTCCGCGAGATGCTTTGCACCGATCGCTTCGCCCTCACCACCGGAAAGTTCCATGAGTTGTCGCGAGGCATGAATGAACGAATTAGAATTGTTCCCCAACGCTTTATGGGGTCACATGAAAGAATGCACTCCCACTTGCGCAATTCTAGCCGGTAGAACAGCTGGAAGACATCAGCAAACGGTTTTTCCCCGGCCATCCGGCAGGCAACGGTGAAGCCTGCAATGTTCAAGAACGTGTTGGGCGCAGATCTTGTACCAAAGGCGGTAACTAAAACCGCAACCCGGCCGCGAGCTGCACCGTATACAGGCATAACACCGCCCCTTCCAAATTCTCCTCGATCGGGGGAAGGCCCAACGACTTACAGGCGCCCTGGCGCGTCAGGTACCCCAACACCTTCTCCACCGGGACGAAGGCTTTTACCAGCTCCCGGTGAATCTTCTCGGCGCCACCGTGGTCTTCTCCATGGGAGCAATCACCGGATGGACGGCTTCTTTCGACTCCATTCCTGCAAGAGTTGGGCCACGAGCACTCCATAAATCACAAGAATCCAACGGAGGCATTTCATCGAACACTCACCGCGCACGTAAATAAAATCGTACTCGCTTAAAAACTAGTGAAGAAAACGAAGAGGCGGATGACAACGCACGACCTGGCAGCAGAGTTACGAACGAAAAGTCCAACACCACCGCAAAAAGCACTTGCAACAATCGCCGAGCAGTTCGAACACACGGGAAAGCGAAAAAGACTACTCAACGCAAAAAGCAAAGGAGCGCAAAGATGAATCGTTTCCTCTTCTCAGACACGCTTTTATAACCCCGCGAAAACGAAAAGGCACTTTTAAAGCATGGCCAACTCAAGGAGCGTCACGTGCCAGCGTCCTAACGGTTAGAAACCTTACACCTTCCTTTTTTATGTCTCCTACTTTACCACTGGGGCACCTCCCCGCTTCCACTACACTTTTCACGGTCAACAAACGGCACAACGCCCCGCCAACTAACGCACGGAGTACAGGACCCTGCCCACACTCCGCTTTCAGGAGGAGGCATCTTGGTACACTACCCAAGCAAATGCCCCCACAAAAGCTCACATTGATCATGAAGAATTCAGCACACGGAGTATCAGATCAAGAAAAGGTCATCACGCTCCACGCAAACTCAGTCCTCTGGCTACACACGGAGTACGGGACCCTGCCCATACTCCGCTCTCTAGAGGAGGCATTTTGGTACACTACCCAAGAAAATGCGCCCTCGCATCACATCGAGAATCACACAAGGCTCCGCTGCACAAGGCCCCGCCTATACTGGCCCGTAGGTCTCGCCGCAGTCTCGCCTCCGCAGGTCTCGCCCTCGCGGCCGCAGGTCTCGCCTCCGCAGGTCTCGCCCTCGCGGTCTTAGGTCTCGCCTCCGCAGTCTCGCCATCGCGGTCTCACAGCTCGCCTTCGCGAGGTCCCTTATGCCTATACTGGCCAGGCCGGACAAGGCTCCACAAGTGTCGCCCTCACGGTCTCAAGTCTCGCCTCCGCATGTCTCGCCCTCGCAGCCTCACACTCACCTTGCGAGGTCTCTCATGCTCGCACGGTCACCCCGAGCGGGTTTCGACCGGGTGACCCGGGGCTCCGGTTTTGGCCTGCGGGTCACGTACGCGGCTCCCGAGCCTTAACCGAGTATCATTTTGGCGAACCCTTCCGTATTTGAGGTCGTGTGGGTCCCCCGGACGTTTCCGCCAAAATATTTTTCCGCGCCGGGGTTGTCTAGGTCGTCTCGGGATGTACAGCGGGCTCGGTAGCGCTCTCGAGACCTCAGTTTTGGAAGCCGTTTGTAGTTTTGGAGTCGTGAGAACGTCCGGAGGTTTTATGGAGAATAATATTTGTGGCTGGACGTTCGGTACCTGGCGACTCCCGGGGCTCGGGATGAAAATCTTTTGACGGCTAGGGGGAAAGTCCTGTTATAATTTAAGATGGATTTTATGATTATTTTTGGGGAATTTTTGGCGTGACGGGATTTTGGTTCGAGCTTGACACGCCGCACGTCGGGATTCGTTCAGTGTTCGCCGAGCTCGGTAGGACACTGGAATTGTAAATAAACTTTTGGAACATGTTTTATAAATGTTATAATATCCTGAGGATTGTGTCCAAGTTTCGTTTAATTTGGAGTTCGGTAGTTGTGTTTGGGCCAAAATTGGAACTTTTGGAAAAGTTTGGAGGTTAACTTATAATTGGCTACAAAATAACAATAATTCAGCATGGGCAGCAGCTTTTATTCGGCAGAATTGGGAGACAAGTAAGGGACACTTGTCTTCCTTTTATTTAAGATGAGAAGGGATGGGAAAAAGAAAGGAAATATATATATAGCTTATATATTTCATAAAAGGCTTAATATTTCATCACTTCTTCTTCTTCTTCTTCCTTCTCCATTCTTGCGCCATTGTCACTATTCACCAAGCTTCTTGTTCTTCAAGTCTTGGCTCAAATCAAGGAGGAAATGGATCCTTTTTGTGGTAAGCATCCTCCCTTGCTCTCTTTTCTTGTTAGAAACAAGAATTGGATGGAAAAAGAGAAGGATTTGTGAATTATGGGTTTGTTCTTAGCTACTAGCTAGGATGATTCTCTTCCTCCCATCTTTTAGTATGATGTTCTTGGGTTGTATGGGAGTGATAATCAAGTGTTAGATTTTGGAGAAACTCCTTGGATGCTAGAAACCTAAAATGGCGAAATTTTGGGAATTTTTCTAAAATGGTGTGTTTTGCTTTCTTGGATCATGCTTCAAGTATGTTGTTCCTAGCATGATTCTAAGCTTGTGTATGGATTCAATTTGATGGAAAACAAGTTGGGTGAAAAACCCCCCTTTTGGCCGAATTCTTCAAGAGAAGGGTTATGTTGATTTTGGTTGTTCTAGGTGCAATTGGTTAGTATTCTTGGTTTAGAAGTGTAATTGGTGATTAGTATGATTAATTGGAAGCTTGAATGGTTTGGTTTGGAAGTGTGGTGAAATATTGGTTAAGGGCCGAAATATTAAAGTGAAACTTTTCCTATGTTGGGGTTTGATTTTGGTTGAATTGGATGTTGAATTGGTATTGGGGTTGAATTTAGGTGTGGTTTGGTGTTTGAAACGTGGATTTCGGGTAAGAAATGGAAAAGTTACTATTGTGCGGGTTTATCGAAAAATGTCGGGTAATGAAGGGTTTTAAGGTTGGATTGAGTTTGTCAATGTATAATCTTGCATTGTCTAAGTTGGTTCTGAATTCTGATGTTTCTGTGGAAATCTGGAATTTTACTGAAATTCTGCCGGATTTTCGGTTTTGGGGTCGGGGGTGTAGTTTGGTAGTGTGGTTGGTAAGGTTGCTAATTCAACTTGAATTGACAGATTCTGAGGTTCGGAGGTTAGAAAAAGAGAGGTTTTCGAGTTTCGGGTCGCGGTGTAGAAGTCGTCCAGAATCGGTCAAATACTTTGGATGTGTGAGGTAAGGGTTTGGTTATGCTTTATTTTGGTAAGATAGGTGTATGTTTTGTTTCACTTTCTGTTCTGCAAGTATTTCGGTATTATATGCCTTAGGGCATATTCTGTAGTCTGTAGGTGTATGTGTTGTTGCACTTCTGTTTTGCAGGTATTTCGGAAATTGTGCCTTAAGGTACGTTCTGTAATCTGTAGGTGTATGCCTTGTGGCATACTCTGTCTGTTAACCCTACGTCTGTAGGTGTATGCCTTGTGGCATACTCTGTCTATTAACCCTACGACAGTTGTGGGTTCGCTACCTCAGTGGTGCACCATGCTTCGTAATAGCTTCGCTTGACTCCCTTAAAGGGAGGTTGTCGTTCGATTTGTTATAAGGGTTATGGCGATTTAGAATCGCACATCCTTCGGGATTACGATCTGTTTTTATTACATGCACGATGTTACGTATTCATTTGCATATATTCTCTATATTGCTATCTTTCTGTTTTGCAGGGTTACATATGCTTATCTTACCCCAAATCCCTTACGGGTCCTTTCGAGGACTCACCCTTTTTGGGTTCTGTCTTTGGGTTTCAGGTAAACCTGGTAAGCAGCAGCTTTAGCTTTACCTTGCGGGACGGGATTTTGTAGAGGTAGCGGTTTTGGTCTGGATCCCGCGCGAGGTATCTGACTTTTAGGCTTAGGTTGGCTCTGTAGCTGCACATGCATACTTTCTGGTTGTGATGACTGGTTTCTGATTTGAGGACTGTGTATATATACATATATTCTGTTACATTGCATGTTACAGCGCTTGGCGCTTGCTAGAAACCCTAGGTTCGGGAATTCTGTATGTATCTTTGTTGTGTGCGTAAGTACTCGTCCTCGAAGGGCGGGGCTTACTTTGTTGTTAATGCATGAACTGTATGTATGGTAATGGTGATGTGCTCGTCCGTTTCCGAGGGACGAGACTCACCATGGATTTTATTTTAGTATATGTATGAAATTTTCAGGTTGCTTCCACAATCGCTTCGCTTTTCGGGTCCGCTACGCGCGGCAGGTCTCGATGGACCTGCCATCTTGTATTATTCCGGCTTCCGCTTCCGACGTCCCGGCGCCCCCGCCTCCGCAACCGGGCTCGGGTGGCGTACGGTGACAAGTTGGTATCAGAGCAGGTAAGTGACCATATTGGTCGTCAGTGGTGACTTGTAGTGACAACTATTGTTGCACATTTTATTTTTGAATGGTTTGGTATGGAGATTGGCCACCTCCTTACTCGAACCACTTTAAAATAAAATTGTGGAACAAAGTTGATCCTTCAAGTTATCCTGGTAGATGCAGATTTTGGAATTTGGGATTTCTGGATTCTGGTAAGATTATTACGATCAAGGGATTGTGGAAAAGATCCGGGTACGTACAATTGTGTGTTAGGAAAAAGATTTGGTGAAATAAGCATGAACTGCTTCTGTGATTCTGTGAAATACATGATTTTAGCATTCTGGGAAATAACTTTTGTGTCAAGTACTGCATTGCACTACAGAGCCTTAGAAAACTGCTGCTAGCTTCTGTAGGGATTAGGAGTGATCGATTTGTCTGGACTCTGTTGGTCTGAAATGTTTCAGGTATGGTTAACACGCGTAGACTGCGTGTTTTGCGACCGGAGGGAGGGACCGTTTTCCCACGCCTCCGGGAGTTAGGGTTTGGACTGTTGGTTATGGGTTGTGTTGGTTTTTGGTTTGGAAATTTGGTTTGGGATAAATTGTTTTTCCGGTTGGACTTGGTTTAAGAAAATGTGTACTACAAAGGCGAATAGCGTGATTTGGTACCGGAGGCGGGATCGGGGTCCCACACCTCCGTGGAATAGGATATGGGTTCGGTGTAACCTGTGGTCTCGAACAACCACACTCACCGCCCCGAGGTTTAGCGGTCGTAGGGACCCCTCTCTCGATTTGGTATTACCCGCCAGCCCACTGGTTCGGGGCGGCAGAGGCGGGGAAGATCTCGATCATGCCACTATAAGGGCATTCGATTAGGTGGTGATAGCGAGACTTAAGCCACCGCCGCCACCGCCGCCACAGCCTTTGGGAGTGGTAAGTGAGTGACTCAGGAGGATGGTCACTACGACACCTAGACTTCTCGTCGGTCCCATCAACGACGGGGAGATTCGAGGCACCACCGACGAGGTCGGACTGGAGAGGTTTCGAGTTTGCACCCCGAGGTTCAATGACCGAGAAGGGCCAGAGGTAGTAGAGATTTGGTTTGCAGGAGTTGATAAACTCCTGGGGGAGGCTACATTTTTCCACCAGCAGCGCAGCGAGGTCAGGGGAGTACGAGGGGCTCCACACAGCAGGGACCCCGGCAGATTTCTGGACGGCCGAACAGGCCCAGGCGATCTAGTAGAGGCAGAGGGGAGCACCACCAAGATGACCTTGTCTGATTTGCAGTAGGTATCACCCCGGTCGACTTTGTTACCGGCAGGAGGGCCGATGTTTACGTTGCAGGTCTGACACTCTTTGGGTACGGGATTGCCCTCTAACTTTAGGGCAGGGTTTTGGCAGTCTTTAGCGTCCACAGTCTCGGGCACAGCCCAACGCGCCGCGAGGGCGTGGGTTTCAGCGGGGTGGCCCGAGACCTCAGCAGCGACAGCAGCTTCAGCCACCCCCTCCACCACAGCAGCTCAGAGCAGGATAAGTGTTCCTTATTGTGAGGGAGGCCCTAGTCATCAGGAAGGACCTAGTCAGCAGGCAGGCACTAGCCAGCAGGGAGGCTTGAGTCAACAGGAAGTTCTGTAAGGTACTATATTTCTGAATAAGATACCGGTTCATGCGTTATTTGATATAGGAGCATCTATTTCTATTGTAACACGTAAATGTGTTACATCTCTCATCTCTGTCTGTTAGTACTTTGCCTCAAATGTTTTTAGTAAAAACAGTGGGAGTCGATTCTGTTTTCCAATGAGATGGTTCGGGGTTGCACGATATCCGTAGGTGGACATCGATAGTATCGGATCTGTTGGTTTTAGACACGCGAAATATGATATTATTCTTGGGATGGACTGGCTATCCAAGAATTCTGTGCACATTGATTGTGCAACCCGTACCATTATGGTTTCCGGAGAGGTACTACCTCTCACGACTCCGATCGGTTTGACTATCGCACAAAGACATCTGAGTTGCATTCGGATCACCGTCGATAGTTGGTGTAGGGAATGTTATGATCTGAATGAGGCTGGTACTATATTGAAGTTGGATAGTTTACCGGTGGTTTGAGATTTTCCGCAGTATTTCCGGAGGAGTTGCCGGATTACCACCAGAGCGGAAATTGTGTTTGAGATCCACCAAAGCGGTTGGGTACTACTCCAATATCTATTCCTCCTTATCGGATGCCTATTTCGAGATGCGAGGAGTTGAAGAAGCGATTGGAGGAATTACAGCAGAAGGGCTTCATCCGACCGAGCACTTCACCGTGGGGTGCTCCGGTTACATTTGTTAAGAAGAAAGATGGGACGCTCCGACTTTGCATTGATTACGAGACGGTTGAATGCCCTTACCGTGAAGAATAAGTATCATTGCCGAGGATTGACGATCTTTTTGATCAGCTTCGGGAATCGAGAGTTTTCTCGAAGATTGATCTACGATCCGGGTACTTTCAGCTTAGGGTGAAGGATTAGGACATACCTAAGACTGCTTTCCGCACCCGATATGGACACTTTGAGTTTACGGTCATGCCATTCGGGCTGACCAATGCTCCGGCAGCATTCATGGATCTGATGCATCGGGTGTTCCGACCATACTTGGACTCATGTGTGGTGGTTTTTATCGATGATATTCTGATATATTCTAGGGATGAGGACTCGCATCGGGAGCATCTGAGGGTAGTTCTGCAGACACTTTGGGAACATCAGCTTTATGCTAAATTCTCAAAGTGTGAGTTCTGGATTCGGGAAGTCACTTTTCTGGGACACATTATATCTGAGCATGGTCTGTCTGTGGATCCAGAGAAGGTGAGGGTAGTTCGGGATTGGAAACAACCTACCACGGTACGGGAGATCAGGAGCTTCCTGGGGTTAGCAGGATGTTATCGGAGGTTTGTACCGGGGTTTTCTATTCTGGCATCTCCGCTTACGCAGTTGACCAAGAAGGGTCAACCGTATATCTGGTCTGATAGGTGTGAGCAGAATTTTCAGGAGTTGAAGCGGCAGTTGACTAACGCTCCGATTCTGACTCTTTCAGATCCGAGCTTACCGTATGTGATTTATACGGATGCTTCCACGTCTGGTTTGGGATGTGTGTTGATGCAGGAGCGTAATGTGGTAGCTTATGGGTCGAGGCAGCTGCGACCGCATGAGCTGAACTAACCGACACATGATCTGGAGTTGGCTGTAGTGATTTATGCGCTGAAACAACGGAGGCATTATCTGTTTGGTAATAAATTTCAGATTCTTACCGACCATAAGAGTCTGAAATATCTGTTTACGCAGAAGGAGCTTAATGTGAGGCAGCGCAGATGGCTCGAATACATTAAGGACTATGATTGTAGTATCGAGTACATCTCTGGCAAGGGCAACACGGTTGCCGATGCACTGAGCAGGAAGTATACCGGGTTGGTTAAGGGAGGAAATGTTGGGGATCGATCCGAGGAGAGTGATTTGACATGCCTTTGGCATAGGTGGCAGCTCTGGGAGCGTGCTCAGGTTTATACACTTACTATACATTCTGAGTGGCTTGACAGGGTGCGCGAGGCGCAAGGTAGAGATCCGGGGTTGAAGAAATTATCTGGGGAAGATAAGGGTTCTTTGTTATCGACGTTTCAGTATAGGCAGGGATTGCTATACTTCCGAGACCGCCTTTATGTACCAGAGGATCAGGAGCTCCGGAATGAGATTTTAGAGGAGGCACACTCGGCGGTTTGAGCATCAGAAACCGGCAGGGACACTGCAGACTTTGCCCATTCCAGTTCGGAAGTGGGGCAATGTTACTATGGACTTTCTGACTGCACTGCCCCTGACACGGTCTCGCCATGACGCTATCTGGGTTATTGTGGATCGGCTGCCAAAGTGCGCACACTTTCTGCCTATTCGGCCGCTGACCCTCTAGAGAAGCTTGCCCGGCTTTACATCGTGAGATTGTACATTTACATGGAGTACCAGACTCCATTGTATCTGACCGTGATCCGCGTTTTACGGCACGGTTCTGGAGAGCTTTTCATGAAGCACTGGGCACGCGACTCCATCTGAGTACAGCTTATCACCCACAGACGGACGGGCAGTCGGAGCGGGTGATTCTGATACTGGAGGATATGCTGCGAAGCTGTACTTTGGATTTTGGAGGAGATTGGGACCAGCAGTTACCTTTGTTAGAATTCTCGTACAACAACAGCTTCCAGACTACGTTTGGCATGGCACCATACTGTTGGACAGATGCGTCTGATAGGGTTGAGCTGGGACCCGAGCTTTTAAGGAGACTACGGCAAATATCAGATTGTTACAGCGCGGATCAAAACCGCAAATGACCGCACCACCTTATGTGTGAACAGATGTCACAGGGACTTAGAATTTGAGGTTGGTGACGAGTTTGGTGGAGGTAGCACCGATCGGAGGGACCGTAAGATTTGGTAGGCGGGGCAAGTTACCCCGAGTTTTATCGGTTCTCATGAGTTTTTAGAGTGAGTTGTTAGGTTGGCTTTACCCAGACTATTTCGTTTTACGTGATGTCTTCCGTGATAGCCTGTTGAGGATCGATTAGATTTAGATTGATGCTGCAGGGTTGCTGTGTAGAAGTACCGGCAACTGACTCGGAGTGCAATAAGATGCACCCGGAGGGTGGGACGCCGTTGAGAGGCTCTGTATGGTAGTTTAAACTACCACTCCCGCCGCACCAGTACGGTGGTCCGATTGTTCTTAGTAAGGAGGATATTTATATATTCTGGTTGGTAGCGACACCTGTATGGATGGTTCAGGCTACTCTTGGAGGACCAAGAGTTCTAAGGGGGGAGAATGTTACGGTCACCCCGAACGGGTTGCGGCCAAGGTGACCCGGCTCGGTTTTGGCTGCGGGGTCACGTTTTCGGCGTTCAGGCGGCTCCCGAGCCTTAACCGAGTATCATTTTGGCGACCCCTTTCGTATTTGAGGTCGGGTGGGTCCCCTGGACGTTTCCGCCGAAAATATTTTTCTCGGCGCCGGGGTTGTCGGGTCGTCTCGGGATGTACAGCGGGTTCGGTAGGCGCTCTCGAGACCTCAGTTTTGGAAGCCGTTTGTAGTTTTGGAGTCGTGAGAACGTCCCAGAGGTTTTATGGAGAATAATATTTGGGGCGGGACGTTCGGTTCGGGCGACTCCGGGGCTCGGGATGAAAATCTTCCACGGCTTTGGGGTAAGTCATGTTATAATTTAAGATGGAATTTATGTTTATTTTTGGGGAATTTTGGCGTGACGGGATTTTGGTTCAGGTTGACACGCTCGCACATCAGGATTCGTTCGAGTTCAGCGAGCTCGGTAGGACACTCTGGATTTGTAAATAAACTTTTGGAACATGTTTTTTTGAATGCTATAATATCCTGAGGATTGTGTCCAAGTTTCGTTTAATTTGGAGTTCGGTAGTTGTGTTTGGGCCAAAATTGGAACTTTTGGAAAAGTTTGGAGGTTAACTTATAATTGGCTACAAAATAACAATAATTCAGCATGGGCAGCAGCTTTTATTCGGCAGAATTGGGAGACAAGTAAGGGACACTTGTCTTCCTTTTATTTAAGATGAGAAGGGATGGGAAAAGAAAGGAAATATATGTATAGCTTTTATATTTCATAAAAGGCTTAATATTTCATCACTTCTTCTTCTTCTTCTTCCTTCTCCATTCTTGCGCCATTGTCACTATTCACCAAGCTTCTTGTTCTTCAAGTCTTGGCTCAAATCAAGGAGGAAATGGATCCTTTTTGTGGTAAGCATCCTCCCTTGCTCTCTTTTCTTGTTAGAAACAAGAATTGGATGGAAAAAGAGAAGGATTTGTGAATTATGGGTTTGTTCTTAGCTACTAGCTAGGATGATTCTCTTCCTCCCATCTTTTAGTATGTTGTTCTTGGGTTGTAGGGGAGTGATAATCAAGTGTTAGATTTTGGAAAAACTCCTTGGATGCTAGAAACCTAAAATGGCGAAATTTTGGGAATTTTTCTAAAATGGTGTATGTTTGTCTTCTTGGATCATGCTTCAAGTATGTTGTTCCTAGCATGATTCTAAGCTTATGTATGGATTCAATTTGATGGAAAACAAGTTGGGTGAAAAACCCCCTTTTGGCCGAATTCTTCAAGAGAAGGGTCATGTTGATTTTGGTTGGTTTAGGTGCAATTGGTTAGTATTCTTGGTTTAGAAGTGTAATTGGTGATTAGTATGATTAATTGGAAGCTTGAATGGTTTGGTTTGGAAGTGTGGTGAAAAATTGGTTAACGACCGATTTGGTTATGTGAAACTTTTCCTATGTTGGGGTTTGATTTTGGTTGAATTGGATGTTGAATTGGTATTGGGGTTGAATTTAGGTGTGGTTTGGTGTTTGAAACGTGGATTTCGGGTAAGAAATGGAAAAGTTACTATTATGCGGGTTTATCGAAAAATGTCGGGTAATGAAGGGTTTTAAGGTTGGATTGAGTTTGTCAATGTATAATCTTGCATTGTCTAAGTTGGTTACGAATTCGATGTTTACGTGGAAATGCGGAATTTTACTTGAAATTCTGCCGGATTTTCGGTTTTGGGGTCGAGGTGTAGTTTGGTAGTGTGGTTGGTAAGGTTGCTAATTCAACTTGAATTGACAGATTCGAGGTTCGGAAGTTAGAAAAGAGAGGTTTTCGGGTTTCGGTCGCGGTGTAGAAGTCGTCGAATCGGTCAAATACTTTGGATTTGTGAGGTAAGGGTTTGGTTCTGTTATTTTGGTAAGATAGATGTATGTTTTGTTTCACTTTACATTACGCAAGTATTTCGGTATTATATGCCTTAGGGCATATTACGTAGTCTGTGGCGTATGTGTTGTTGCACTTGTTTTGCGGGTATTTGGAAATTGTGCCTTAAGGTACGTTCTATGATCTGTAGGTGTATGCCTTGTGGCATACTGCATGCAGTAACCCTAAATGCAGCAGGTGTATGCCTTGTGGCATACTGCATGCATTAACCCTACGGCGGTTGTGGGTTATTCCCTTGGTGCACCATGCTTCTGTAATAGCTTCGGCTTCTGACTCCCTTAGAGGGAGGCTGTCGTTCCGATTTGTTATAAGGGGTTATGGCGATTTTGAATCGCACATCCTACGGGAGTCTGATCTGTTTTTATTACATGCACGATGTTACGTGATACATTGCATATATTACGTATATTGCTATCTTTCTATTTTGCGGGGTTAGAGGAAATGTTACGGTCACCCCGAGCGGGTTGCGACGGTCACCCCGAGGGTGACCCGGGGCTCGGTTTTAGCCTCGGTCACGTTTTCGGCGTTCAGACGGCTTCCGAGCCCTATCCGAGTATCATTTTGGCGAACCCTTCGTATTTGAGGTCGTGTGGGTCCCCGACGTTTCCGCCGAAAATATTTTTCTCGCGCCGGGGTTGTCGGGTCGCCTCGGGACGTACACCGGGCTCGGTAGCACTCTCGAGATCTCAGTTTGGGAAGCCGTTTGTAGTTTTGGAGTCGTGGTGATGTCCCGGAGGTGTTTGTGGAGTTTAATATTTGGGACGGACGCTCGGTTCGGGCGACTCCGGGCTCGGGACGGGAATCCCGGGCTCGGGATGGAAATTTTCTGTCGGCTTTGGGGTAAGTTGTGTTTGAATTTAAGATGGAATTTATGGGTATTTTTATAGAATTTTGGGGTGACGGAATTTCGGTTCGGGTTGTCACGCCGCACGTCGGAGTTTCGGTTCGGGTTCAGCGAGCTCGGTAGGACACTCCGGAAAGGCAAATGAATTTCTGAAAAATGTTCTGTGCATGTTATAATATTCTGAGGGTTGTGTCCAAGTTTCGTTAATTTTGGAATTCGGTAATTATTTTTGGGCAAAAGAATTGGAACTTTCGGAGAAATTGGGAGCTAATTAGTAATTGGACACAAAAATCAAAAGTGAATCAGCATGGGCACAGCAGCTTATTTCGGCAGCATTGGGAGGCTTTGGGACACTTGGTCAATTTTAATTTAAGGGAGAGGAGTATGGGCAAAAAAAGTGGGAAAATATATATATATAGTTAACTAATTACACAAAATGAAATTATTTCATTTCTTCTTCTTTCTTCCTTCTCCTCTCTCTGCCGAAACCATGAGCAGCCATGGGAGCTGTTCACCAAGCTTCTCCTTCTTCATATTTGGCAAGGAATCAACAAGGTTTTTGGTGCAAATCATAGGTAAGGTTCCTCTCTTCTTCTCTTTGCTAGTTAGAAGCATGGATTTTGGTGGAAAAGGGAGTTTAGAACCAAAAAAGGTTTGTTCTTTGCTATGAGTTGTGATGATCTTCTTGCTTCCAAATTTTAGTATGTTATTCTTGGGCTTGAGAGGAGTAAGAATCTATGGTTAGATGTTGGAAAAACTCCATGGAAGAGGGAACCCCATTAAGGCCGAATTTGTAAGGATTTTTCCAAAATTGTGTGTGTTTGTGTTCTTGAATCATGCTTTAAGTATGTTGTTCCTAGCATGATTCTAAGATTATCTATGGTTTTAATTTGATGAAAAGCATGCTAGGGAAGAATTCCCAAATTGACCGAATTGTTCAAAGGAGGGTTTTATTGATTTAAGTGAAATTGGTTAGTAATCTTGGTTAAGAAGTGTAATTGGTAATTAAAGAGAGCTAATGGAACTTTGTTTGGATTGAAATGGAAGTTGGGTGAGAAACCCCAATTTGGCCGAAATATTCAAGAGAGGGGTTTGTTGATGTTGATGCAATTGGTTAGTAATGTTGGTTAGGAAATGAAATTGGTGATTAGTGGGATTAATTGGAAGCTTGAACGGTTTGAATTGGAAGTGTGGTGAAGAATTGGTTAAGGATCAAATTGTTGAAGTGATTCTTTTTCAATGTTGGTGGTGTGTGTTGATTGAATTGGATGCTAAATTGGTAACGTGGGTGAAAGTAGGTGTGTTATGGCGTTTGAAATACCATTTTCGGGTTAGAAATGAGAAAGTTAGTTTTATACGAGTTTACCGGGAAAAGTGTCTGGAATGCGGGTTTAAGGGTTGGAATATGTTTGTGGGAGTTGGAATAACAAGGTTCGTGCTCGGGTTGTAAAACCGAGCTTCGTGGAATTTTCCGGGAAAGTGCGGGTTTGTGCGGAAATTGTTTTCTCGGGGTTGTTTGGATGTGTTCGATCCAACCGTGGTTGTACTGACTTGATTCTGCGTTGGTGGAGTAGCGCGGACCCGTAGGAGCCAAGTTGCGCATTTCGGATCGGGAGTCGGGATTTTCGAGTGTTGGGCTGCGGGCAGCATTTCGAGGTAAGGGCTTAATTTGGTAAAATGTACGTTTGTTCTGCTTTCAAGGCCCGGATGACCTTAGAGGCCCGGGTTCCTATTCTGCTCGTATATGGTCATCGTGTAATGTTACTTCGGTTATGTTTATGTATTCTTATTATTATTATATGTTTTGTTCTTTGTCCGAACTTAAGGGGTGCCGACATTCTGCGTATCCTCACCAGGAGTGCCGAAACTTCTGTAATGTGTCCGCACTGAAGGGGTGCCGACATTCTGCGTATCCGCACCAGGAGTGCCGATACTTCTGTTCTGTGACCCTACGACAGTTTGGGGCTCGCGACCCCAGCCGGTACCGTGCTTCGCTCGCTCGACCAGATATCGACCTCCGCTGAGGGCCGTCACATGGTCGCTCGCGGTTGGACCGCATATGTTGGTTTCTGATTTTCGTTATACTTTATGTTTATATGTACATGCATATGTTGTGATATTCTGTTTTGCAGGTTCAGATTGTTGCCCTGTGGGCAAACTGCACTTTTACCTTAAGCCCTTACTGGGTCCTTTCGAGGACTCACCCTTTTATGTGTTTACCATCTTTCAGGCAGTCTGACAAGCAACCAGCGGAATAGAGATCCGCGGTGCTTCCGGACATTCTGGGTTCTCAGAGCAAGAAGAGCACCACGTGCGGGAATTCTTGAGCGAGAGGCTTCGATTCCGCACTTAGGTATATATTTACATATAGGATTTTGTTTAATGGCTCAGAGTGTAATCGCATGCATATAGATCAGATCATGGTTTTGTATATGTGTCTATATCTGGAATATCTCCGCTTTATCTGTCTTCGTGTCGCGGGCGGAGCCCCGACTTGCTTACGTCGGAATTGCTATATTATGGATTTGGCTCTTGTGTTGTGGCGATGATTGAAATGGGATATACCATGAACCGCTTGTGTGGCGAAAGTTGGATCATTCGTATACTTGCCTTGCATGAGTATTTAGGTTGCTAGTTGTTACTTGACGGTTTTGTTTGAGCTCGATGCTCGCTGCCACGCTTTCCGCCGTAATTCCTGCTTCCGACGCCGCGGCCGGCTCCGCCTCCGCAACCGGGCGGGGTGGCTGTGACAAGTTGGTATCAGAGCAGGTCGGGTCGGAATGACCCAAAAGGTAAAGTATGTTGGTTTTGGGTATGGAATGTGGAAGGCAAGTATACAAGTCCGAGGGTGGACTTTTGGAGTAAGTTAAGTCTGTTCATGGGTAAGTAACTGTGGAAGTGACTTCGAGGTACAAGCCACCGTTCTACATTTCATTCAGGGCGGTTCAGACGGAGACTGGCCACCTCCTTATTTGAACCGTTTCGGAATGGATGTGGAGCAACAAGCGGTTCTTTGGAGCACTTTGAAAAATTTGAGGTACTCTGATGAATCTTGGGTGATTTGTGTGGTGTTTCTGTGTTATGAGCATGGTTTGGTTTTGTGGTTTAAAGTTGAATATTTGGTTGTGAGATTCTGAAAAAGAATCTCTGCATCATGCATTGCATTACACTACAGAGCCTTAGAAAACTGCTGCTAGCTTCTGTAGAGATTAGGAGTGACCGATTTTTGTCTGGACTCTGTTTGGTCTGAACTGTCTCAGGTTGGATTCACACGCGTAGGCAGTGTGTTTTGCGACCGGAGGGAGGGGGATTGTAATCCCACGCCTCCGAGAGATAGGGTTTGAACTGTTGGTTATGGGTTGAGTTGGCATATGGTTTGGAAATTTGGTTTGGGATAAGTTGTTTTTCTGGTTGGACTTGGTTTGAGGAATTGTGTACTACACGCGAATAGCGTGATTTGGTACCGGAGGGGCGGGATCGGGATCCCACACCTCCGTGGAATAGGATACGGGTTCAGCGTAACCCAGGGTCTGAACAACCACACTTACCGCCCCCGAGGCTTAGCTGTCGTAGGGACCCCTCTCTGATTTGGTATTACCGCCAGCCTAGCTGGTTCAGGGGCGGCAGTAGGCAGGGGAAAATCTGTTTATGCCACGGTAAGGGCATTTTGATCAGGTGGTGATAGCAAGACTTAAGCCACTGCTCGCCATAGTTTTGGGATCAGTAAGTGAGTGACTCTGACAAGGGTGGTCACTACGACACCTAGACTTCTCGTCGGTCCCATTAACGACGAGGAGATCTGGGGCACCAGTCTGGCGAGGTCAGACTTTTGGAGAGGTTTTAGAGTTTGAACCCCCCCCCCCGAGGTTCAATGACCGAGAAGAGTCTGGGGTAGTAGAGATTTGGTTTGCAAGAGTTGACAAACTCCTGGAGGGAGGCTATTCTGAGTCGGTTGGCCGCCGGGGCCAACGGCTACTCCGGTCAGATTGCTTCCAGATTCTGAACCGGAGTTCGGATTGACCCGATATCTGATTTCTAGTGTCCTGGCAGTGTACCGGACATTTCCGCGGAAAATATTTTTCGGGGCCGGGGGGTTGCCGTCGGACGATTTTCGGGGATTCTGGGCGGAGAAACGGCTCCCGGGAGTGACCCGGGACTCAGATTTGCAGTTTTGAGAAAGATCTGGAGTCAGGGATATAATTTACATTTTTCTGTGAAGAAAAATGTTCGGGTCGGAAATTACGGTTTTGGGCGCTTTAGTAGTGGTAGAGAGGAGCACCACCGCACGATCTTATCCGATTTGTAGTAGGTATCATTCCGGTTGAATTTGTTACCGGCAGGAGGGCCGATGTTTATGTTGCAGGTCTGACACTCACTGGGTACGGGATTGCCTCTGACTGTAAGGCAGGGTACTTTATTTCTGAATGAAGTGTCGGTTCATGCATTATTTGATACGGGAGCATCTGTTTCCATTGTAACACAGAAATGTGTTACATTTCTGCATCTGTCTGTTAGTACTTTGCCTCAAACGCATTTAGTAAAAACTGCAGGAAGTCAGTTTCTGTTTTCCAATGGGATGGTTCGGGGTTGTACTATATCTGTGGGCGGGCATCAGATAGTATCGGACTTGTTGGTTCTGGACACGCCGAACTATGATGTTATTCTTGGGATGGATTGGCTATCCAAGAATTCTGTGCACATTGATTGTGCAGCCCGTACCATTATGGTTTCTGGAGAGGTACTACCTCTCACGATTCCGACTGGTTTGACTAACGCACAGCACAGTAAGGAGCTACAGATTCTGGATCAGCTGTTGATAGTGGTGTAGGGGAATGCTATGATCTGAATGAGGTTGATACTAGGTTGAAGTTGGATGGTTTACCATTGGTTCGAGATTTTCCGCAGGTATTTCCGGAGGAGTTGCCCGGATTACCATAAGAGCGGGGAATTGTGTTTGACACCCACCTGCAGTCGGGTACTGCTCCGATATCTATTCCTCCTTATCGGATGCCTATTTCTGAGATGCAGGAGTAGAAGAAGCAACTGGAGGAATTACGGCAAAAGAGTTTCGTCCGACCGAGCACTTCAGCGTGGGGTGCTCTGGTTCTGTTTGTTAAGAAGAATGATGGGACACTCTGACTTGGTATTGATTATAGACGGTTGAATGCTCTTGTTGGGAAGAATAAGTATCATTACGAGGATTAACGATCTTTTTGATCAACTTCAGGGTTCGAGAGTTTTCTCAAAGATTAATCTCCGATCTGGGTACTTTCAGCTTAGGGTGAAGGAAGAGGACATACCTAAGACTGCTTTCCGCACCTGATTTGGACACTTTGAGTTTACGGTCATGCCATTCGGGCTGACCAATGCTACAGCGGCATTCATGGATCTGATGCATCGGGTGTTCCGACCGTACTCGAACCCATTTCTGGTGATTTTTTATCAATGATATTCTGATATATTCTCGGGATGAGGATTCGCATCGGGATCGTCTGAGGGTAGTTCTGCAGACACTTTGGGAACATCAGCTTTACGCTAAGTTCTCAAATTGTGAGTTCTGATCCGAGAGGTCACCTTTCGGGACATGTTATTTCGAGCATGGTCTGTGCGTGGACCCAGAGAAGGTAAGGGCAATTCGGGATTGGAAACAACTTACCACGGCACGGGAGATCAAGAGCTCCCTGGGGTTAGCAGGATTTTTATCGGAGGTTTGTACTGGGATTTTCTATTCTGGCATCTCCGCTTATGCAGTTGACTAAGAAGGGTCAACTGTATATCTGGTCTGATAAGTGTGAGCAGAATTTTCAGAAGTTGAGGCGGTAGTTGACTAACGCTCCGATTCTGACTCTTTCAGATCCGATTTCACCGTATGTGAATGATACGGATGCTTCCACATCTGGTTTGGGATGTGTGTTGGTGTAGGAGCGTTTTGTGGTAGCTTATGGGTCGAGGCACTGCGACCGCATGAGCTGAACTGACTGACACATGATCTGGAGTTGGCTATAGTAATTTATGCGCTGAAACATTGGAAGCAATATCGGTTTGGTAGTAAATTTCAGATTCTTACCGACCATAAGAGTCTGAAATATCTGTTTACACAGAAGGAGCTTAGCATGAGGCAGCGCAGATATTTCGAATACATTAAGGACTATGATGGTAGTATCGGGTACATCTCTGGCAAGGGCAACGCGGTTGCCGATGCTCTGAGCAGGAAGTATACCTGCTTAGATAAGAGAGGAAATGCTGGTGACCGATCTGAGGAGAGTGATCTGACGTGCCTTTGGCACAGGGGGCAGTTCTGGGAGTGTGCTCAGGTTATTACACTTACCATACATTCCGAGTGGCTTGATAGGATGCGCGAAGCGCAGGGTAGAGATCTGGTATTGAAGAAGTTATCTGGGGAAGATAAGAGTTCTTTGTTACCGACGTTTCAGTATGGCAGGGATTGCTATACTTCCGAGACCGCCTTTGTGTACCAGAGGATCAGGAGTTCTGGAATGAGATTTCAGAGGATGCACACTCGAGCAGTTTGAGCATCAGGAACCGGCAGGGACACTGCAGACTTTGCCCATTCCAGTTCGGGAGTGGGGCAATGTTACTATGGACTTTCTGACTGCACTGCCCCTGACACGGTCTCGCCATGATGTTATCTGGGTTATTGTGGATCGGCTGATAAAGTGCGCACACTTTCTGCTTATTCGGGTCACAGACCCTCTGGAGAAGCTTGCCGGCTTTACATCAGGAAGATTGTACGTTTGCATGGAGTACCAGACTCCATTGAATCTGACCGTGATCTGCGTTTTACAAGCACGGTTCTGGATTGCTTTTCATGAAGCATTGGACACGCAACTCCATCTGAATACAGCTTATCACCCCCAGACGGACGGGCAGTCGGAGCGGGTGATTCTGATATCGGAGGATATGTTGCGAATCTGTATATTGGATTTTGGAGGAGTTTGGGACTAGCAGTCACTTTGATAGAGTTCTCGTACAACAATTGCTTTCAGACTACGTTTGACATGGCACCCTATGAGGTGTTGTACGGGATGTGTATGACACCATACTGTTGGACAAGTGCGTCTGATCGGGTTAAGCTGGGACCCGAGCTTTTTGAGGAGTCTACGGCAAAGATCAGATTGTTACAGGCGCGGATTAAAACCGCGAACGACTGCACCACTGCTTATACGAACCGCCGCCGTAGGGCTCTTGAATCTGAGTTTGGTAATAGAATTTGACTGGAGGTAGCACCGTTCAGAGAAACAGTAAGATGTGATGGGCGGGGCAAGTTACCCCGAATTTTATCGGTTCTCATGAGTTTCTAGAGTAAGTTGTTAGGTTGATCTTTTCCCCCCCCCAACTATTTCTGTTTTACGTGTTGCCTTCCAGGATAGCCTGTTCTGGGTCGGGTAGATTTAGGTTCGATCTGTCTCGGGGTTGTCTGGTAGAAATACCGGCAACCGACTCGGGTGCAATAAGATGCACCCGGAGGGTGGGACGCCGTGAGGCTCGTATGGTAGTCTAAACTACCACTCCCGCCGCACCAGCACGGTGGTCCGATTGTTCTGGGTTAGAGGAAATGTTATATCTTCTGGTTGGTAGCGACACCTGTCTGGTTGGTTCAGGCTACTCTTGGAGGACCAAGAGTTCTAAGGGGGGGAGAATGTTACGGTCACCCCGAGCGGGTTGCGACCGGGTGACCCGGGGCTCCGGTTTTAGCCTGCGGGTCACGTTTTTCGGCGTTCAGACGGCTTCCGAGCCCTATCCGAGTATCATTTTGGCGAACCCTTCTGTATTTGAGGTCGTGTGGGTCCCCCGGACGTTTCCGCCGAAAATATTTTTCTGGCGCCGGGGGGTTGTCGGGGTCGCCTCGGGACGTACAGCGGGCTCGGTAGCACTCTCGAGATCTCAGTTTGGGAAGCCGTTTGTAGTTTTGGAGTCGTGGTGACGTCCCGGAGGTGTTTGTGGAGTTTAATATTTGGGGCGGGACGTTCGGTTCCTGGCGACTCCCGGGGCTCGGGACGGGAATCCCGGGGCTCGGGATGGAAATTTTCTGACGGCTTTGGGGTAAGTTGTGTTTGAATTTAAGATGGAATATATGGGTATTTTTATAGAATTTTGGGGTGACGGAATTTCGGTTCAGGTTGTCACGCTCGCACGTCGGGTTTCGGTTCGGGTTCAGCGAGCTCGGTAGGACACTCCGGAAAGGCAAATGAATTTCTGAAAAATGTTCTGTGCATGTTATAATATTCTGAGGGTTGTGTCCAAGTTTCGTTAATTTTGGAATTCGGTAATTATTTTTGGGCAAAAAGAATTGGAACTTTCGGAGAAATTGGGAGCTAATTAGTAATTGGACACAAAAATCAAAAGTGAATCAGCATGGGCACAGCAGCTTATTTCGGCAGCATTGGGAGGCTTTGGGACACTTGGTCAATTTTAATTTAAGGGAGAGGAGTATGGGCAAAAAAAGTGGGAAAATATATATATATAGTTAACTAATTACACAAAATGAAATTATTTCATTTCTTCTTCTTTCTTCCTTCTCCTCTCTCTGCCGAAACCATGAGCAGCCATGGGAGCTGTTCACCAAGCTTCTCCTTCTTCATATTTGGCAAGGAATCAACAAGGTTTTTGGTGCAAATCATAGGTAAGGTTCCTCTCTTCTTCTCTTTGCTAGTTAGAAGCATGGATTTTGGTGGAAAAGGGAGTTTAGAACCAAAAAAGGTTTGTTCTTTGCTATGAGTTGTGATGATCTTCTTGCTTCCAAATTTTAGTATGTTATTCTTGGGCTTGAGAGGAGTAAGAATCTATGGTTAGATGTTGGAAAAACTCCATGGAAGAGGGAACCCCATTAAGGCCGAATTTGTAAGGATTTTTCCAAAATTGTGTGTGTTTGTGTTCTTGAATCATGCTTTAAGTATGTTGTTCCTAGCATGATTCTAAGATTATCTATGGTTTTAATTTGATGAAAAGCATGCTAGGGAAGAATTCCCAAATTGGCCGAATTGTTCAAAGGAGGGTTTTATTGATTTAAGTGAAATTGGTTAGTAATCTTGGTTAAGAAGTGTAATTGGTAATTAAAGAGAGCTAATGGAACTTTGTTTGGATTGAAATGGAAGTTGGGTGAGAAACCCCCAATTTGGCCGAAATATTCAAGAGAGGGGTTTGTTGATGTTGATGCAATTGGTTAGTAATGTTGGTTAGGAAATGAAATTGGTGATTAGTGGGATTGGTGAAAAATTGGTTAAGGATCAAATTATTGAAGTGATTCTTTTTCAATGTTGGTGGTGTGTGTTGATTGAATTGGATGCTAAATTGGTAACGTGGGTGGAAGTAGATGTGTTATGGTGTTTGAGATACCATTTTCGGGTTAGGAAGGAGAAAGTTAGTTTTATACGAGTTTACCGGGAAAAGTGTCTGGAATGCGGGTTTAAGGGTTGGAATATGTTTGTGGGAGTTGGAATAACAAGGTTCAGGCTCGGGTTGTAAAACCGAGCTTTCTGTGGAATTTTCCGGGAAAGTGCGGGTTTGTGCGGAAATTGTTTTCTGGGGTTGTTTGGATGTGTTCTGATCCAACTGTGGTTGTACAGCTTGATTCTGCGTTGGTGGAGTAGCGCGGACCCGTAGGAGCCAAGTTGCGCATTTCGGATCGGGAGTCGGGATTTTCTGAGTGTTGGGCTGCGGGGCAGCATTTCTGAGGTAAGGGCTTAATTTGGTAAAATGTACGTTTGTTCTGTTTCAAGGCCCGGATGACCTTAGAGGCCCGGGTTCCTATTCTGTTCTGTATATGGTCATCAGGTAATGTTACTTCTGGTTATGTTTATGTATTCTTATTATTATTATATGTTCTGTTCTGTGTCCGCACTGAAGGGGTGCCGACATTCTGCGTATCCGCACCAGGAGTGCCGATACTTCTGTTCTGTGTCCGCACTGAAGGGGTGCCGACATTCTGCGTATCCGCACCAGGAGTGCCGATACTTCGCTCGTGACCCTACGGCGGTTTGGGGCTCGCGACCCCAGCCGGTACCGTGCTTCGCTCGCTCGACCAGATATTCGACCTCTGTTGAGGGCTGTCGTTACATGGTCGCTCGGCGGTTGGACCGCATATGTTGGTTTCTGATTTTCGTTATACTTTATGTTTATATGTACATGCATATGTTGTGATATTCTGCTTTTGCAGTTGATTGTTGCCACGTGGGCAAACCGCACTTTACCTTAAGCCCTTATCGGGTCCTTTCGAGGACTCACCCTTTTATGTGTTTACCATCTTTCAGGCAGTCTGACAAGCAACCAGCGGAATAGAGATCCGCGGTGCTTCCGGACATTCTGGGTTCTCAGAGCAAGAAGAGTACCACGTGCGGGAATTCTTGAGCGAGAGGCTTCGATTCCGCACTTAGGTATATATTTACATATAGGATTTTGTTTAATGGCTCAGAGTCAGAATCGCATGCATATAGATCAGATCATGGTTTTGTATATGTGTCTATATCTGGAATATCTCTGCTTTATCTGTCTTCGTGTCGCGGGCGGAGCCACGACTTGCTTACGTCGGAATTGCTATATTATGGATTTGGTTCTTGTGTTGTGGCGATGATTGAAATGGGATATACCATGAACTGCTTGTGTGGCGAAAGTTGGATCATTCGTATACTTGCCTTGCATGAGTATTTAGGTTGCTAGTTGTTACTTGACGGTTTTGTTTGGAGCTCGATGCTCCGTTGCCACGCTTTCCGCCGTAATTCCTGTTTCCGACGTCGCGGCCGGCTCCGCCTCCGCAACCGGGCGGGGTGGCTGTGACATAAGTACTCGTCCACGGAGGGCGGGGCTTACTTTGTTGTTAATGCATGAACTGTATGTATGGTAATGGTGATGTGCTCGTCCGTTTCCGAGGGACGAGACTCACCATGGATTTTATTTTAGTATATGTATGAAATTTTCAGGTTGCTTCCACAATCGCTTCGCTTTTCGGGTCCGCTACGCGCGGCAGGTCTCGATGGACCTGCCATCTTGTATCAGTCCGGCTTCCGCTACCGACGTCCCGGCGCCCCCGCCTCCGCAACCGGGCTCTGGTGGCGTACGGTGACAATGCCTATACTAGCCCCGCCAGAGACAAGGCCCTTGCACTCACGATTTGTGCGACCCTTACTCTTACCTTTATTGTCTTCTCTTTTATCTAGGCCTTCGCCCGACGCTGGCCTTCGCCGCTACATGCTCAACTAAGGATAGGCCACTTGGTCATCTGACATTAAGCAACCAATAAGGAAAACGGTCAGCACGAGCCTGAGTGATCTTCACCAGATTCACAAGCCGATATCCTCGACATACGAATCAACTAAGGTGGTTTATCGACACATTCATCATCACAACCGCCTTATCTCAAACGGCTGGCTAAAGGCTTCAACCTGGGAGGTTCCTTCGGCATCACCCTATAAATAGGGTGATGTCCACCTTAAAACAGGTAAGACACTACACACCCCCACTCCTCTCTTGCTACTCTGAGTGCTCTCTTTACCTTTTGCGAGACACTCGAACAGCAAGCTTGGAGTTCTCAAGAACACAAGATCATCAACAAATTATCCGAGAGTCCGGACCCCATAAAGGAACGAGACTATCATTGTTCATCTTCCAAGCTAGATCTTTTAAGTGTTGATCATTTTCATGATCACATCAGGTACCATGCGTTCTAATCCCGATAATCGGTGTGAACTTAAGACGCCGCCGTAAGGTGCTGTCTAATGTCTGGGACCACTTGTATGGGAAAGTACCACCAGTCCGACGGGACTTCTGAGCATCATGACATTTGCATATCATATCCCTGTTTAAACCTAGGATTGTATTATCTGCTAGTTCATTGCATACTAACCTTTTATGCAGCGAAAAATGTTTTTAAAGGTTTTCTCATTATCGTACCTGCCCCCTTACAGGTTTTTTCGAGAACTCACCCCCACATATTAAACATTTTCAAGGGATCCTGGAAAACGACTCGCGGAGTAGATCTCCCGTAGTGATCGTTCTGCATTATGTATTTTTGAGAGGTATATTTCTGATTAAGTTTGGGGATTATTCTCGTTAGATCCTTTCTGTGATATCTCGTTTGAAATCTATGATTTGTCTGACGTAAATTTCTCTTGTTTATGTTTAGCAGCAGATAGCGGTAGTTAGCGAGGTATAATCCGCTTTATGGCTCGGCTCTGTTGGCATAGTATTCATATTAGATACACTTAGTATTCTGATATTCTGAACTGCTTATTATTCGTGGGGAATTTCGACCTGTGAAGAGGCGGAACTCCTTCGCCTGTATTACTTATTATCTGCTTTCCGCGCGCGATATTCTCAGAAACCACTAACGTGTTTCGGTGCAGGCTTAGTGTCACCCCACCCCCGCACCCACAGACCCCGCACTCGCGGAAGCGCACGGAGAACGGAACCAAACCGGGGAAAGGGGGGAAGGTGGGGGTGACGGTTCACTCACAACCTTATCACAAACAACCCTAACAACAGGGCAACCGCCCCTTGGGATCACCCAAAAATTTCATTAAACCAAAGCACAAATGCTCAACTAAGTCCCAAGATGTTTACCTATGCGAATGGGGTTGTTTTCTCATAAAATCACTGAATTTGGCACTTCAGGTCATTCAGGACAAGATGTAACAAAGGAGGAGTTAGAGGATCAAAGGGCAAAATTTCTTATTTAGGTGATCACCAAGTGGTCACCTAAAAACCAGGAGTCTCAAAACATCCTGAGCTGAATGAGTTGATCACCGGGTGATCATCTAGAATCCGATTGATCACTGGTGATCATCAAGTTGAAGCGAGTTGATCACTGGTGATCACCTAAAAACAGCAAGTCACCAAATTCCAAAGTGTTGGCGTTGGTGATCACTGGTGATCACCCGACCTTCCTACCGAACCCAAAACATGAAATTTCAACGCGAAAACCAACGGTTCGAACCTGAACTTAAACACTTATGCAATCCAAACCATTTACACATCCAAACCTTAGAAATGAAACATGCATGTTATGTACATTATACAGAGCCGAGAAACCAAATTCGAATACAAAGAAAACAAACCAAGTGGCGAACACGCGGAACCCAACCGCACCACTTGAAGTCACCGCTTTGCTCCTCAAGTCCAAAACCTTCACAGTCTAGCAACCCCGCCTCTACTCGGTGGCTTGCTTTTCCTTTCCTTTTCCTGAAATGGTAGATATAAGGGTAAGTTCTCGAAAGAACTTAGTAAGAGAACAAGTATAGATATGGTGCAGTAACAGTAACAGTCGATACAATGTACCTGCAATCGGAAACAGAACGAATACGATATACACAAAGCATCTCACCAATCAATCGAATGCTCAATCAATGCAACACAATCAAACATATGCAATGCAGTCGGTCAATCACAATCACATTCAATTCACAATCGAAACGGTAACAATCTTTGTTATGGACCATGGCGAGATCTCCCCCGGTCCAACCGGCAATGGCCATGCGTCCATTCACAAACACAATCAATTCACGGAACGGTAATAATCTTTGTTATGGACCATGGCGAGATCTTCCGGTCCAACCGGCAATGGCCATGCGTCCATTCACAATCACATTCAATTCACAATCGAAACGGTAACAATCTTTGTTATGGACCATGGCGAGATCTCCACCGGTCCAACCGGCAATGGCCATGCGTCCATTCACAATCGGTCGGTAGAGCATGGTACTGTCACAGCCACCCCGCCCGGTTGCGGAGGCGGACTGGCCGCGACGTTGAGAACCGGAACCTACGGCGGAGAACGTGGCAACGGAGCATTTTACCCACTAAACAGGTAATCGACACTAACATGCAACCTACCGAAATCCATACATGGCAAGCATACAAGTAATATAACTTTCTCCAAATACCATACAAGACAAGAAGAACTGCAGAATCCATCTCATATACCATTTCAATTTAGGCAAGTCGGGGCTACGCCATCGACTCAGAAGACAATCAAGATCAGATTATATTCCATAAACCCACATCATATACAACTCATGATTTAAATACATGCATGCAACTACAGCTACAGAGCCATCAAACTAAAATCTAAATGTACCTAGTGCGGAATCAGAAAACTGCTATCGCAGGAGGTTTCCGCACGCGATACTGCTGCTGCTGCTGCTGAAAATCCCAAATCCACTACAGCACCGCGGAAATCTACTCCGCCGGATGCTTATCAAACGGCCTGAAAGGTGGTAAACAAATAAGGGGTGAGTCCTCGGGAGGACCCAGTAAGGGCTGAGGTAAGATACAGTCTGTACAAGAACTGCTGAATCGAACCTGCAAAACAGAACAAACACAAGCACGAATATATATACATATGCATGTATGCAAAGTCAGAGGTGAGTCAGAATCCATCATACGCGGTCCAACCGCCAGAACGACCCAAAACGACAGCCCTCTCTAAGAGGTCAGAAATATACTGAAGCAATGTAATGCAGGCAGAAAGCACGGTACCGCCGGGGTCGCGATCCCCAAACCGTCGTAGGGTCACAGAGGTATACCCGCACTCCTGGTGCGTGTATATGTAAAGTGTCAGCACCCTCCAGTGCAGACACACAGAACAGAAGTACCTGCACTCCAGGTGCGTGTACGAACAGAATGTCGGCACCCTCAGTGCAGACACCGCGGAACAGAACCACATGATAATAATGCATATGCGAAACAGAATATATATATATATATATAATATATCAAAGCGTAAAAACATAAATACCAGCGCCTAGTGCGAATACGCAGAACAAAGATATAAACCCGTGGCATCTAAGACCATCCTGGCCTTGAAACAGAACAAGTCCAATCGTGTACCCTACCATATGACAGGTCCCTGTATCACAGAACCACCGTCCTCAACCCGGGGACCCGCCTCAACTAAACCCGTATACACAAAGTCCCATACCAGTATGTATAACGAGAGAAGTTGAACCCTTACCTCGNAAACGCTGCCCCGCAGTACAACNTCCGGGAAATCTCNGCTTCNGACTCGAAAAGTCGCAACTTGCCTTTTCCGGTCCCACGCTACTTCACCAACGCAGAATCAAGTGAACAATCACAAACCAGCTTAGAACTCATCCAAACAAACCCCGAAACCAACTCCCGCACAATCCCGCACTTTCCCGCAAGAAATCCACGAAAGCTCGGTTTACGAACCGAGCTAGAACCTTGTTATTCCAACACCCACAAACATATTCCAACCTTTAAACCTACATTCCAGACACTTTTCTGGAAAACCCGCATAAAGGTAACTTTTCCATTTATTATCCGAAACCAACGTTTTAAACACCTTACCGCACCTAAATCCAACCCCGATACCAATTTAGCATCCAATTCAACCAAAACACATCAACAACATGGAAAAAGAATCACTTGAACATTTCGGTCCTTAACCAATTTTTCACCACATTCCCAAATCAAACCATTCAAGCTTCCAATTAATCATATTAATCACCAATTCCACTTCCTAAGCATGCTTACTAACTAATTGCACCAAAATCAACAAAACCTCTTCCTTAACAATTCGGCCAAAAAGGGAATTTCCCACCTAACTTCCATTTCAATCCAAACAAAGTTCCATTTGCACTCTTTAATCACCAATTACACTTCTTAACCTTGATTACTAACCAATTTCACCCAAATCACCATAATTCAACATAAACCCTAATTCACTATTCACTCAATTTGGGACTTTCCTACTCAACCAATTTTCCACCAAATTGAAACCATAGAATGCCTTAGAATCATGCTAGGAACAACATATCCAAAGCATTATTCAAGAACACAACTCTACACCATTTTAGAAATTCCATCAATAATTCGAATAAATATGTTTCCCCCATCCATGGTGTTCTTCCAAAATCTAACCATAGATTCTTACTCCCCTCAAGCCCAAGAACAACATACTAAAAGATGGGAGGGAGAGGATCACTCTAACACATAGCAAAGAACAACCATGAATTCTCAAATTTGCTCTCTTTTCTTCACCATATCATGTTACCAATTTGAAAAGAAGGTGAAAGGGAGGAGCTTACCAATTTTGGAGCTTAAATCCTTGAAGTTTTCAGCAAGGGAGGTGAAGAACATGGAGTTTGGGAGAAGAAGAACATGGCGGCAAGAAGAAAGAAGAGAGAAGAAGAATGAAAATGAAAATGGTTTTTCATAAAACATAAGCCCTTTTATACTTCTCTCTTTTCCCAACTTAAATAAAATTTTGCCAAGTGTCCTCCCCTAGCCCTTGCTGCCGACTTAAGGCCCAGCTCCAGCCCAACATATTAATGACTTTTGGGTTAATTGCAACTTAACCCCCCAATTCTCCAAATCTTTGCAATTAAACCCCAATTATAGGTAACGAACTCCAAATGAACCCAAAACTGACCAGAATCCTCAGAATATCATAACATTTATAAAACATTTTTCAAATATTGATTTACTCTTCCGTAGGGTCCTACCGAGCTCGCTGAACCCGAACAAATCCCGGCGTGGCCGCATAATAACTTGAGCCACAACCCGTCACGACAAAATTCCACAAAAATAACCATAAAATCCATCTTAAAATATAATATGACTTACCCTGGAACCGTCGGAGAAATTCCATCCCGAGCCCCGTGATTCCGCCCGAGCCCGGGAGTCGCCAGGACCGCACGTCACGTCCCGAACAAATATGCTCCGTAAAAACCTCCGGGTCGCTCCCACGATTCCAAATCCGCAAACGGTTTCTCAATCTGAGGTCCTGGGAGCGCTACTGAGCCCAGAGACGTCCCGAGACAACCCCCGGCCAGAAAAATATTTTGGCGAAAACGTCCGGGACACGATGTGGACATCACCCCCATTTCTCCAGAGGGTCTAAAGGACCCTTGGCGAAGCGTGGACAAAGAAGAAGTGGCATTCTAGGCGTCGGCGAAGCCCCAAGGACAGAATCGTGTTCGCAAGAACCTTGGCGAACCCGGACCCCATTGGCGAACCCTTGGCCTTTGGCGAAGCCATGGTCTTTGGCGAACCCATAGTCCTTGGCGAAGACCCCGCGCAACACTTCCCACAAGCGAAGCACGGTGTTCGCCAAGCAGAGGAGGCCTCCATACGTAAGTCAGGCGAACCCTTCGACTTGAGCAGAGGCCCTCTTTCTCCCTTTTCCCGCCAACTACAATTCCTGGGAAATTGGGAGCCGCTAAAGCAGGAAGTCTACACAGCCTATGCTGTCACCTCGCCTGCCACCTCTCATTTCGCTCATTCTTTATTTTCCTTTACCGTTTCTTCTATATAAGGCAGCTTGTAACCATTGTAAAGGCAGAACATATTTATAAGAAATCAGAAATACTCCAAGTGAGGTTTTGGCTTTCTTGTTCTCATTTCTTGCATTCCATCTCCTTAAGTGATCCGTGCAAGAGGATCCAACATAATATCTAGTATTGTTTGAACTTGTATTCAAAAGGTGCTAGATCCCGCTTCCTTCCCCAGGCATTTTCAAGGGCATTGCCTCACCTCGTAGTGAGGAGGTTCCCTTGGCCGAACTCTGTTTCCTTTGTGTTCTTCCTCTGTTTCGTTTCCATTCTTGCTGGAAACCGCCTCCAACGAGCTAGATCCGAGCTCGTGATCACTTACCCCCACCGTGATCACATCAGTTGGTATCAGAGCCAAAGCGCTCATTGGAGGTACCGTATCAGTTGTTTGTTTTCTTCAAGTAAAACCATTGCCTTCTTTCTTACACTTGAAGAAAAACGTTTTGTTGTTGTTCAAGAGAAACCGAAAATATTTGTGTTTATGCGTGGTTCATGTGACTGGAGAAAAAGTTCATATCTGAATATTGATTATTGAAGTTGGGTGAGAAAGAAAAGTGATTTCGGATTTGGAAATGAAAAAGTGTTGTATTGTGTGAAAAGTGCAGAAGAAAGGTTGTTGAAAAGGATGAACAAGTTCATGTGTTCTTGAGTGTTCTTGGTGTTCTTGAGATGTTCATATGAAGTTCATACCAAACTCATATGAATAGTACTTTTGATCCAAAAAATTGTTGATGAACTTTAAGAAAACGTGTTTGTGATTGCAAAAGCCCCTTTCTAAACTCCCTACCATACTTCTTTCAACCACCATCCACCTTAAATCATTCAAAAGCTAGTTTCAAGTAACTAGTTATCTTTCTTGAATTGCAAGTTTCGGTTTTCACTAGATATTATGACTTGTTCCTACTTGTGTGTTTGCATTTGATCTAAAAAGTTGAGTGTGATCAAGTTAAGAGAACTTGTGAAAGCCTTGTGTGGAGAATCAAGAGTGAAACCGTGTGGAGTGCTCACCTAAACACGTGAGGAGGAATGAGTGGTACTGATTTTATTGTCTAAGTGTGTAGGTAATGGAGGAAGAGAACCTACATTTCATTGGGTTTCATCCCTTGAAGGGGAGGCGCAAACTTGAAGATGACTTATGGCAATGGATCGAGGAATTGGAATACCACTTTTGGTATTACCAATTTCATAAGGAAGAGAAGTTAGACCTTGCCATAAGGTGTCTAAAGGAGAAGCCAAAAGATGGTGGCGACAAGATTTCGCTCAAAGAGAGCACTACCATGAAGCCTCCATTCGGACTTGGAGCGGATTGAAGAGGTTACTAGTGGAAAGATATGGCTCACCTCGAGAAGAGCCACCCTCTCCGTTCCACTCCCAAACAAGAAGGTCCCCTCTCGGCCTACACCCTCCACCCACATTCGAACCATAGTCGGAGGAGACCAAGTCCCACACCTCCACAAACACTATCGGCCAAGCCGCGTACTCCACCGCCCAACACTTGCACCACCCAAGTCATGAATTCTCTTCAATACACATGAACCCTATTTGTTTGATCCTCAAATCCCGAAGGATTCCATCTCACTCCTTCAAACCATTTTTGTGATTTTCATGTTTACAGTTTTAGTCCACTAACCCTTAATGCCTCTTCGAGTTTATTGTGGTGTCTTAAGATTAAAGCTCTTCGGAAGAGGGAGGGTATGATGATAAGTCTCGGGAGCCCTTTAACTAACCCGGACCCCATTGGCTAAGCCATGGTCTTTGGCGAACCCATAGTCCTTGGCGAAGACCTGCGCAACACTTCTGCACACAAGCGAAGCACAGGTGTTCGCCAAGCGGAGGAGGTCTCCATACGTAAGTCGTCTTTCTCCCTTTTCCCGCCAACTACAATTCCTGGGAAATTGGGAGCCGCTAAAGCAGAAGTCTACACAGCCTATCTTGTCACCTTACCTCTCATTTCGCCTACCATAGAACCAGGAAGCTGGTTCGTCGATCATTCTTTATTTTCCTTTACCGTTTCTTCTATATAAGGCAGCTTGTAGTAAAGGCGAACATATTTATAAGAAATCGAAATACTCCAAGTGAGGTATTGGCTTTCTTGTTCTCATTTCTTGCATTCCATATCCTTAAGTGATCCGTGCAAGAGGATCAAACATAATATCTAGTATTGTTTGAACTTGTATTCAAAAGGTGCTAGATCCGAGCCAAGGGCATTGCCTCACCTCGGTGAGGAGGTCACCCCTTGGTCACAACCCGAGCTAGATCCGGCTCGTGATGATCACATCGAATCAAATCCGAAGGATTCCCAGAATTAAAGCTCGGTCTCGGGAGCAACCCCCCGCATCGGTCAATCAATATAAATCATCGATAACCATCGTAGGTATATCGGAATCCCGGTAAATTCATCGATAACCATCGTAGGTATATCGGAATCCCAATCGATTCTGCACAACAATGTCTATACCAGGAACTAGGTCGGCGTCATCGGGGCACTCCCCTCTTCCAAACCTAGCCTCAGTCTATATCCGAGTATGCTTGCTATGCAAAGCAATACTCCTAAACACACACTGAACCCTTACCTCCGATTGAAGTCCGAATCCGAATTCTCGATCGACGGTCCTGGTAGAAATTTCGGCAGAGTTTCTGCCCAGTTTCAAAGCAACTCCCTGTCCAGAAACAATTACAGATACACAATTCACATTCAGAGTTCACAGAAACAACCATTAACAATGGCGCCAAAACCGAGGCTCGGGCCGGAAAAAACGGCTTTCACACCGAGCCTTTTCTAACTGAACCGATTACACTAACAGAACCAGAATTCTACTATGAACACAGAAATGCCCTTACCTATCACGAATTCTCCGTAAAAAATTACACCCAAATTTTCAGACGCGAATCGGCACAACCTCGGGTGCGTTTCTTCCTACGTTCCTGTTATCAAATACGCACAAGGAAGTGCCGAGAACGCTTAGGAACCGAAAAATCAAACAAAAGAGCATGTGACACTATTCACTCCAAAATTCAAATGCTCATAACTTGCAAACTAAACTGTTTCTTTCAAAACAGACTTCAGATTACTGATCCATACAACCCAATGAACGATTTAAGTGCAATACCTCGAAGTTTGGTCGCCAAACGACGGAAAACAGTTGTGAGCTCAAGCTCTCCAAAAATGGCGCAAGTGAGAAGAGAGGGAGAGAGATACGGATGGTGAAGAAGAAGAAGTTGACCAAAATGCATTTTCTTCTTTTTTCCTTACATATATATATATATATATATATGTATTATGCAAAAATACATATATACACCATAAAAACCCATTCCTTTCCCTTTTTCAAATTCAACCGATCCCTTCTCTCCCATATGCCTCTTTTCTTTCTTTTCTTCCAAAATGCCCAAATATTACCCTTTTCTTTACTTACACAAATATATATATGTATTATTAGCATAAATACATATATATATATATATATATATATAACTCTTCCATAAACCTTTCTTTTCTTTTCTTCTTCCACCACAAAGTGACACTTGTCCTTTTCTTTTCTCTCCCATGCGTCCCACTACCTTTCTTTTTACCAAAATTGCCAAATTCCAATATCTCACACACTTTGCAAAGCGCATTTTCGTTCACCCAAAATGCGCTTTTTACCAAACTTACTCCGATTGGAACCAAACTTTAACCACATATTCAGGAAATCATAAAACCCATAAAACACATTTTCCTTATCCAAATATAAGTCCCGAGTCACTCAGAATTGCAACTTCCGGGAATTACGCGCAGCCGCGTAATTAATTCTAAATTCGTCCCGGGTTGCCCCAAAATTCACCAAATCAAATCCATAATTACCAAACATGTAATACGAGTCCCAAAATAGAAATTATCAAAAACCCGGTAATTAAACTTAAACGCGTAATTAACTTAATTACGTACCGGGTGTAGGTAACACTTAGGACTAGTAAGACATCTTAAAAATTGCAAACACGTATTAACCTTAAACTTGAAGGAAAACGTTTAAGGGACAGGCTTCGGGTCCACAACCCTTTTAAGAGATATTCCGTATTCACCCGCCGCCGATACTTCCAGCTTCCGCAACAAAGACGCTTTCGCCAGCTTCCGGGGGCGGTGGGTGACAATTTGGTATCAAAGCTTAAGGTTAGAGTTAGGAATGGTTAGACTTTCGACCTAAACTCCCTGCTAGTTCTGGGGTAATTTAATTAAAAGAGTAGCTAGCTTTTACTAAAATTATTCAAGAACTTAAGGTTAGGTTTAGGGTTGGTTAGTCGACACCATAATCTAGCATAATCTGGAAATTCAAATAAAGTGGTTAAAACAGATATCGCTCCAGAATGATCCACGAAGGATGTGGATTATCTAAGTCCATTCAAAGTAAGCAAGCAAAGGAAATTGCTGCTGAAATTCTAAATTTTCTGTTTTAGTTAAATATGCATATCTTCTACACTACAGAGTCATTAGGAAACTGTTGTTTGCTAACATGGAGATTAACTGTCTTTTATGTCTATTTTCGTTGGGAATTTCAGATGGTCAATACAAGACGCGACTGCTCTACTCGTACTAACATTTCAGATCCCTCTCTCGATAGTAACCCTGAGAGGAGGGTACACCGCCGGGCTCGACATCCCACACCACTACCTTCACCTCAGCCCCAACCTAGATCTGCTCGACGCTAGGAGCGCGTCAACCTTGTGGAGGTATTGGGTCAGATACGCACCGTTCTGGACGGTGTCTTTGCTCACGGGGATCTGTTGTTTGATCAGGAGAGTGACAACGACCACTCCGCACCGACTGGTACACCCTCTGACACTGAGACCACACGTATTGACTCCAGACTACGCAGTCCTACTCCTATTTCTGAGGAGGAGGAGGAGGACCGGTCTGAGTCACTGGCTCATTCTCGCACCAGGAGGACCCACAGCACCAACACTGCTCGCACTAGACAGACTACCCACAGGGCTTAGAGGGAGCGATCACCGATCCGTCGTCATCGACCTAGGGACGATTCAGATTCAGATTCCGGGGATACTCAAGGGACCCCAAGGCCGCGTAGGGGGGGCATTGTGGGTTACGTTGAGGTCAGGATGATGGAGCGCTGCAACATTTCAACCCACCCAAGTTTTCGGGAAAGTCGGGGCCGAGATGCGGCCGAGAGCCGGCTGTCGATATGGAGCGTCTCTTGCCGAGATTGGAACTGCCATCCGAGGTGATGGTTTCTCTTGCCACCTTCTATCTGCATGACGCTACACACAAGCTGTTGGCGGGATAGTCGGGGACCGGGCGACACAAGACGGGATCGAGGTGTACCGACCCGGGGATGACTTGGGATGAGTTGTCCCGCCTTTATAATGAGAGGTGGATGAGGTACGCCATTCGGGAGCGCCGACGGGTAGAATTTGATGCGCTCACTCAGGGCAGCAGGACCGTCACCGAGTATGAGCTGGAGTTCAGCCGACTCATCCGTTACTCCTCTTAGTTCGATTCTTCCGAACGGGAGAAGACGAGGAGGTTCATCAAGGGCCTGCGCCTGCAGATCAGAGAGCACCTGATAGCGTTCAATAGCTCTGCCTATCACGAGGCCATTCAGAAGGCCCTTTTGCTGGAGACATAGATAATCGGATCAACAGCTTTTGCCTTCACGGCCCCAAAGTGACGGGGAGTCTTCGAGACAGCAGGCCAAGGACAACATCGGGAGGTCGGGCAGGCTTGGCGGGGGCAAGGGCAAGGCCCCCACTACATAGATGCCGGTTGCCGCGGTATGGCGGGCGCCACGAGGGTCGGACTTGCTACAGGATAGCAGGCCAGTGCCTGAGATGCGGGGCGTCAAATCATTGGATCAAGGATTGCTCACAGACTCAGACACAGGGCGTTCGATTTCAGCCAGGGGGACAATAGCAGGATCAGACGATGGCTATTCAGGGACGAGGCATAGCACATGGTGGTTTGAGAGCTCCACCGCAGAGACCACCGATTGCACCACCACCAGTTCAGCGGACTACCCACCCAGCGCGGGTTTTCCTGATCGAGCAGGCCGGCACATCACAACAGAGAGCGTTAGCAGGTAACATCCTTTTAAATAACGTACCTGTTAATGCATTATTTGATACCGGCGCTTTCATTTTTGCTATTTCTAAGAGATGTGCGACATCTCTAGTATTGCTATCACTATTAAGAACAAGTATCCAATACCCAGGATCGATGATCCGTTTGACCAGCTCAGGGGAGCTAAAGTATTCTCGAAAATTGACCTACGGTCAAGTTACATTCAACTCTGTGTCAGGGAAAAGGATATTCCCAAAACAGCCTTTCGCACTCGGTACGGGCATTATGAGTACACAGTAATGCCGTTTAGTTTGACAAATGCACCAGCTGCATTTACGAATTTGATGCACCGAGTGTTCCGCCCATATCTGGATTCCTTTGTGATAGTCTTCATTGACGACGTTCTTGTCTACTCTCCCGATGAGGAATCACATCAGGAACATTTGAGGACTGTACCGGAGACACTTGCGAACAACCAATTGTACGCTAAGTTCTCTAAATGCGTCTACTGGATGCGAGAAGTAGTTTTTCTGGGTCACATTGTTGGAGAGCACGGTATTTCAGTGGACAGTCAAGGATATATGGACAGTCAAGGATATACGGAGCTTCCTGGGTTTGGCAGGGTACTACCGCAGATTCGTACCAGGATTCTCCATACTGACATCCCCGCTCACTCAGCTGACCAAGAAGGGTCAGCTGTTTGTTTGGTCCTCAGCCTGCGAGGACAGTAGTACTCAAGCTGTTGTAGACACACGCACCGATTCTGAGCCAACCAGACCCGACACTACCTTACGTGATCTACACTGATGCGTCGAGGATGGGACTCGGCTGTGTGTTGATGCAAGGGCAGCACATCATAGCATATGGGTCGAGGCAAATGCGACCGCACTAGCATAACTATCCGACGCATGACCTGGAATTGGCTGCGATCATCTATGCCCTCACAAAGTGGAGGCACTACCTACTCGGCAACAGGTTCCAGACTTTCACCGACCACAAGAGCTTGAAGTATCTCTTTACGTAGAAGGATCTGAACATGAGACAGTGATGGTGGCACGAGTACATGAAGGATTATGACTGTACCATCGAGTACACCGCCGACAAGGGGAACTCAGTAGCAGATGCTTTGAGCAGGAAGTACACGGGTATTGTCAATGGTGGTGATTCTGGGAACAAGGCCAAGTGAATAAATCTGATGTTGTTATGGTATCAGTTGGAACAGTGGGAGCAAGCTCAGGTTAACAATTTGACTATTCAGTCTGATTGGTTGGCCGAGATCTGAGAGGCACAGACCAGGGACACAGGGTTGAAGAAACTCTCAGGTGAGCACAAAGGAGCCTTGCGACCATTCGTCAGTACTTCAGACAAATCGTCGATTCTAGACTGACTTCTAGGAGATGCGCACTCCAGTAGTTTGAGCATCCACCCCAGAGGTGAGAAGATGTACCATGACCTTCGATCTCACTTCTGGTGGCCAAGGATGAGGAGACATATAACTGCCTACGTGGCGAGATGTGCGACTTGTCAGCGTGTCAAGGTAGAGCATCAGAAGCCAGCTGGTAATATTACCATGGATTTCCTGACTGGTCTACCTCCGACCAGAGGGCATCATGATGCTATCTGGGTTATAGTCGACCGACTGACCATTTGCGCACACTTTCTACCGATGCGTGTGACCGACTCTCTGGAGAAGCTTGCCCAGTTGTATATTCGGGAGTCGTGCGATTACATGGCGTACCAGACTCCATTGTATCCGACAGGGACCCACGATTTACCTCGAGGTTCTGGGGTGCCTTTCACAATGCTCTTACCTTGATAGAATCGGATAATCTACTGTGGCCCCCAGACGCATTGTGTATTAAGAAAGCTAAACCCCTTACCTTGACAAAATCGGATAATCTACCGTGGCCCCAGACGCTCCACAGCAGTATCCACAGAAACACAAATTTAATCTGCCAGAATCAGAAACACATAATAACTCTAGTTAATTAACTAAAGTTCCTTACTTTGGAAATTTATCCAAAATTACCACTTAAGTCCTCCAACTTTTCAGAAATTTGCAACCTTGCCCAAAACTTCTCAAAGTTGCAGAAATTGACAACTTTATACTTAAAGTGTCAAAAATGTATTCCATAACTTAAAGTGGCTATCTTTCCTATAACTTCTCCATAATTACACTATTAGTCCTTAAACTTTTAAAGAACTTTCAAAATAGCCCTAAAGTTTCGCTAAATTACAAAATACTCAACTTTGTCAACTTTTCAATACAAGTATCTTTTCTAACCAAACTTTCGGCCAAGTCCTTATTTTCGGCCAAACTTCCATTTTGACCCTAAACTTTATAAACTTACACTTTAGCCACTTAAACCATACTTTCTTAACCCAAACATCATTTAAACACTTCCTCCAACACTTTTAACTTCACAAAATCATCAAAAAAACATCATCATCAATTCGGTTTCCATCAAGATTTCACCAAATAATTTCCAACTTTTTCCAACAACTTCAAAACATGTTAAACATACTTATAACATGCTTTCTACGAACTTTCTTCAACAAAAATCCACCCCAAAAAAATCATCCAACATTTCGGCCTAAACCCAAAAAGACCAACAACATGTTTTTTTCATGATTTCTCAAGAACAAAGTATGTTCATCGTACTTCCAACAACAACATACTTGAAAATCAAAATCATCCATGAACAAAATCCATAAAAATTACCAAGGAGCATCCTCACCTTGATAATACTTGTAGCTTAGCTTAGGATGAGTAGGAGTTGAGACAAATCCACCGCCAAAGGTCCTTGAAGTTTTCGGCCAAAGAAGAGCAGAGGAAATGGATGAGTTTTCTTCATGTTTTAATTTTAAGAACATGAAGATTCAACCAAAATAACTCAACCATACCTTGAATATTACTGATTTAGTAAGCCTTGGAAGTGGTAGGACTAAGCTTGTTGCTGGACCCGTCGGATTGCACCAAGGTTTTGAGGATCTTCCCTTCACTTTTGGCTCTTACTTCCTTCAGAAAAGTTGTAGCCTAGGAAATCCATTGTAGAATTTACCCCAATTCCTGACAGGAATAGGTAGAGTCTGCATTGTACCAGCTGGCTTCTGATCCTCTACCTTGGCATGCTGACAAGTCGCACATCTCGCCACGTAGGCAGCTATATGTCTCTGCATCACTGGCCACCAAAAGTGAGATCGAAGGTCATGGTACATTTTCTACGGATAACTTAAACCAACGAGAAATACCTCGCTAACTACAGCTGCTGCTATTGCTAAACATAAACAGGGATCTAACTAGAAATACCCCCAAACTTAATCAGAAAATACCTATAAAAAACAGAATGCAGAACGATCACTGTGGGAGGTCTACTCCGCAGGTCGTTTGCCACGATCCCCTGAAAATGTTTAATGTGTGGGGATGAGTTCTTGAAATAACCCGTAAGAGGTCAGTTTCGATACCGGGAAAACTTTTTATAAACATTTTTCCCTGTATAATAGGTTAGTATGCCATGAACTAACAGATAATACAATCCTAAGTATAAACATAATATGGTATGCAAATGTCATGATTCTCAGAACTCCCATCGGATCTGCTACTAATTTCCCATACGAGATGGTCCCCGACCACGACAAGACACCTACAACGGCTTGTTAAGCTCACGCCGATTATTGGGATCGAACGCATGGTACCAGCAAGGGGTGATCTGCCCCTAACTGTCAGAATAGTTAGCGGCATAAAGTCGACACAGAACAGAAAATGGGTCCGTCCTCGACCCCCGATAAGCATATCCGATATAACATTAGTCCAGAAAACCATAACAGAAAGTGGGTCCGTCATCGACCCCCGATAAACATGAAGTCCAGAAATAATAATAAAACCTACAAACCGCTATGTACCAAGTGAATAGCCTCGGGAATCACTGGGCCCCACCCTCGACTCGAGTACTAGCCCTTAAGGTGTTCTATCTCTTGCTCAATAATGGAGATGAGTGAGAGATAAAGAAAAGAGTGAATGGTCAGGAAATGAGTGGTGAAGTCTGATTAAATGGAAGGGGATAGATAAAAGAGAAGGTATGTGCTTAAAGGAAGAAGACTTTTGTGAAGAAAAGAAAAGAAAAGAAAAGAAATTGATTTGTTTCCTAAAATCCATAAAACAAATATCTCCTCCCACTCACACTCTCACATGGGCAGGCCCTAAAATAAAAGAGCCCAATATTTGATTTTCCATTTTTTTCCTTACTCGGTGACCATTTTGCTCCCCGAAACCGATTTTTGGCAAAACGACCCGGAACTGTGTAAATATTATCCAACATGTAAAACACTTGTAATTAACTCCAAATTAACTTGCAAACACCGAATTCCAAATAATTAATCACAAGTCGTTTGTGATCCGATAATTACAGAATTTGAACTTATGGCCGAAATTCACAGAAAAATTACAGAACGTCGGGGCTGGGTGTAACAACCTCCCCCCTAGAACTCTTGGTCCTACAAGAGTGGTCTCAACAACCGATACTCATCCGAATACTTACTCATCAAGTCCTACTCCGTCTCCCAAGTCGCCTTCTGATCAGAATGATGTGACCACTGAACCTTGATCATCAGAATCGACTTGTTGCGTAGTCTTCGAATGTCTATGGCCAGAAAAGCTATTGGTACCTCTCGGTAGGATAGATCCGGCTCTAGCTCTATTTCTGATGTGGACATCCACCCAACTTCCACGCAAGTGGCTTCAAGTCCCTTCCAAGGCCTCAATGGACCCATGACACGGTCTAGGTTAAAGAAGGCCCGAGAAAACTCCAAACGTTCATGAAGATCATGGCACAAAGCGAGGAGCGGGATGAAGATCAAGATCAAGACCTCAAGCTCCAACACATGGGAATTCAAGTGGAGAAGATCCCAAACCTCTTTGGGAGCATCACCTTCACCTCCCTTGCGACTGAGGAAGAGAGCATGCGCCCTCACTCTCCACCCACGTGCCCCACGCGCCTCCACCAAATCTCGGAAGATGCCCCGCCACCCTTGGAATGCTGCACCATGTTCCCAAGGCTTGGGGAAGCCGGAAGGTAGCCTAGACGCGCCGCCACCCCTTGTCACGCGCCCTCACGCGCCGTCTTGCTCCAAGCGCGTGTTGAACACGCCCCACCATGGGCAATTCGGACTTTACACATTTCCATCAGATTTTTAGCTTCTAAGACTTTTATTTGACTTGTATTTATGTTATTTAGGAAATGGGAGGGAAAGTGGGTTAGTGGAGGTCCTTAACCACTAGTTTGAAGTAATGGTTGGTCCTTACCTTCCATTACCAAAAATAGTGGAATCCTCTTACTCTCCCTCACCACTTTAAGTAGGTCATTATTCCTTTTGCTTTAAGCATGAAAATGGTAGGAAGACTTAAGGGGTTGTTACCAAAAGTGTACACTTTGGGTAATAACCTCCACTACCACCATTTCATGTATTTAGGTAGCAACTCACCATTTCAGCCATTAGAACTCATATAGCCGAATTGTATGACTCCATTTTGAGAGCATTTTGGCTTTGGTTTCTCACTTCTTCAATCCATTCCCTTGTTCCATAATTTTGGTTCAAGAATCATATCTAGTATTGCTTAATCAAGTAGTTAAGAGGTGCTAGATCCATCTTCTTCCCTTGGCATTCCAAGCATTGCTTCATCTTGTAGTGAAGAGGTTCTTGGGTTGGTCGAAATTATCATCTTCTTATTGTTCATCTTCCAAGCTAGATCCTTTCAAGAGTTGATCATTTCCATGATCACATCAAGTGGTATCGAGTTTTGTTGCTTGGTTGATGTTTATGTTGTAAGTTTCTTCAAAGAACCCTTTCGTTTTGATTTGCAAACTTTGAAGAAACTACTTTCTACCTTTCTTGAAGAGTGGCCGAAACTCATGCCATTTCTTGCAAAGTGAAAGTGTAAAAGTTGCCATTTCTTGCAAAGTGAAAGTGCAAAAGTTTTTGTTTATGATGCTATGATGTTGTGAAGTGAAAAAGTTTGTTGCTATTGAAAAAGGATCAAGAAAAGTGCAACTTTTGAAGAGAGAGAAAAGTTGTGTTCATTAAGTGTTTTTGCAAGTTCATCAAGTTCATCTTGTGTTCATACAAAGTTCATCACAAAAAGTACATTTGATCCAAAAGTTCTAAACATCTTGCATCAAAAGGTGTTTGTTGTTTGCAAAACACCTTTCTTATACTACACCTTACTTCTTTCAACCTCCACCTACCTTTAAACTTTTCAAAACCTAGTTCCAAGTAACTAGTGCTCTCTTTTTCTACTTGTTTTCGGTTTTACTAGTTTATTCTTGTGTCCATTGTTGTGTCTTCCTTGAACAAGGTTGAAAGAGGTTGTGGACTTGAGAGGTTGAAGCCAATCAAGAGTGATACACCATAAGAGAATCCTCCTTGAGTGAAACACAAAAGAGAATACAAACACAAAAGAGGGTTTATACTACTAACTTCATATTTTCAATTGCAAAAGAAAGTAATCTTTGTTGTAGGTATGTCAACCGATTCTTCTTCATCACCTCCTCCTCCTAAGCCGAGTTTGGAAGAGACTCTTGCCAACCTTGTGCAAGAACTTAAGGAGATCAAGGTTCAAATTGTCACCACTAGTGACAAGGTTACAAGACTTGAGATTGCACAAGGCAAACTACCGGAGAGCTCCCATGCTCAAGGGGTAATCGACGCCACAAAGAGAGAACCGCCCCAAAAGACACCCCAAAATGCTCCTAGAATTCGGCCTCTTGGTCCGCCAAGGAGGGGCCGAATGTTTGAGAGGTTTCGGAGAGTAGTGATGAAGAGCACCATGAAGCACCACCTCCTTTCCAAAACCCTAGAAGGCGGATCTTTCAAGACAGGTGCAAGCGAGAGCCTATCTTGAAAGGGACCTAGATGAAGAAGAAGAGCATGAAAGAAGTCACTTCCACCGAGGGTTTATCCGAAACCTAGGAGAAAGAGTCCAAGCTCAAGATCAACAAGCTCTCAACAATGTGAAGCTTCAAGTTCAACCTTTATATGGCTCAAGTGATCCGGAGGAGTACCTCACTTGAGTGAAAAAAACCGAGAGAGTCTTTGATGTCATGGGGTACAATGATGCTACCAAACTCAAATTAGCTATCATTTAACTCAAATTAGCTACTACGAAAGAGAATGTGCTCAAAGGTTGCAACACCTCACCCAAGGCAACCGAAGTGTTGAAGACTACCAAAAAGAGCTTGAAAGCGCCTTGATGAGAGCTAATGTCAAGGAAAACCAAGAGGCAAAGATGGCTCGGTTTTGTATGGCTTGAGAGATGACATCTCTCGGGCGGTGGAGCTTTGTGACTATGGGAGTTATCAAGAGCTAGTGCACAAGGCCATAAGGGTTGAGAAGCAATTGAAGAGAGGAAGTTCCTACACTTCCTACCACACCTCCAACCGAAACTCATGGAGCAAGCCAACCTCCACAAGCAAGCCCTCCACCTCCAAACCCTACCAAACCGCCACCTCCAAGCCTCCTTATCTGTCACCGTCGCCACCCGAGCCCGGTTGTGGAGGCGGGGGCGCCGGGTCGTCGGAAGCGGAAGCCGGAATGATACAGAATGGCAGGTCCATCGAGACCTGCCGCGCGTAGCGGACCCGAAAAGTGATGATTGTGGAAGCAACCTTAAAATTTTCATACATGTAACTAAAATAAGATCCATGGTGAGTCTCGCCACTCGAAAACGGGCGAGCACATCACCATCACCATCACCATATATACAGTTCATGCATTAACAATAAAGTAAGCCCCGCCCTCCGTGGACGAGTGCTTACGCACAAAACATAGATACACACAGAGTTTCCCGAACCTAGGGTATCTAGCAAGCGCCAAGCGCTCAGAACATGCAACAAAACCGAATATATATACATATATACAATCATCACAACAATCCAGAAAAATATGCACATGCAGCTACAGAGCCAACCCTAGACCTAGACGTCAAAATACCTCGCGCGGGATTCAGACCAAGTAGACAAAATCCCGGCCCGCAAGGTGCAAACTGCTCAACACAACCAAGGCGAAGCCTCACGGAAACCTACTCACTGGCTGCTTACTGTGTCTACTCAGAAACCCAAAAACAGAACCAAAAAAGGGTGAGTCCTAGAAAGGACCCGTAAGAAATTTGGGGTAAGATAAGCATATGTAACCCTGCAAAACAGAAAGAGAGCAATATACAGAATATATGCAACAGAATACAGATTATCGTGCATGTAATAAAAACATAACAAAATCCCAAAGGATGTGCGATTCTAAATCGCCATAAACCCTTATAACGAATCGGAACGACAGCCTCCCTCTAAGGGAGTCAGAAGCCGAAGCTATTACAGAAGCATGGTGCACCAGCTGGGGTAGCGAACCCCCAACTGTCGTAGGGTCAATAGACAGAGTATGCCACAAGGCATACACCTACAGACTACAGAATATGCCTTAAGGCATATATTCCAGAAATACTTGCAGAACAAAAAGTGAAACAAAACATGCACCTATCTTACCAAAACAACAGAACCAAACCCTTACCTCACAAATCCAGAGTAGTTGACCGATTCTGGACGACTTTCACACCACGACCCGAAACCCGAAAACCTCTCTTTTTCTAACTTCCGAACCACAGAATCCAAGATTGAAGCTAAGCTCTTGATGATTTCAGCCAAGATGAAGAACTTCAAAGCTTGAGAAGAGCTCCCATGGTAGCGGCGGCATTCGGAGTGTCCTACCGAGCTCGCTGAAACCGAACGAATCCCGACGTGCGAGCGTGTCAACCCCAAAGCCGTCAGAAGATTTCCATCCCGAGCCCCGGGATTCCCGTCCCGAGCCCCAGGAGTCGCCCAGGACCGAACGTCCCGCCCCAAATATTTCATTCCATAAAAACCTCCGGGACATTCCCACGACTCCAAAACTGCAAACGGCTTCCCAAACTGAGGTCTCGAGCGCGCTACCGAGCCCGCTGTACATCCCGAGACGACCCCGACACCCCCCCTGGTGCCGGAAAAATATTTTCGGCGGAAACGTCCGTGTGACCCACACGACCTCAAATACGAAAGGGTTCTCCAAAATGATACTCGGATAAGGCTCGGGAGCTGCTGAATGCAGCGTGACCGCGCAGCCAAAACCGAGCCGGGTCACCCGGTCGCAACCCGCTCGGGTTGACCGTAACATCCTCCCCCCCTTAGGAATGTTGGTCCTCCAAGAGTTGTGTCAAACGCTCGTACATCTCAGGGTATCGGACCTGAATGTCCTTATCCGTCTCCCAAGTCGCTTCCCGGTCGGTATGATGTGACCACCGAACCTTGACCATGGGAATCAACTTGCTACGGAGTTTCGACATCTCTATCCGAGAAAGGCTACCAAGACCTCCCGATAAGAAAGATCGGGTTCAGTGTACCTCCTCCACTGGAATCGTCTAAGTCGGATCCGAATGCACTTCTTCAACATGCGAACATGGAAGACATTGTGCACAGCAGAGCAGACTAGGAGGCAATGCTAACCGGTATGCCACCTTACCGACGCGCTCGAGAATCTCATATGGGCCGATATACCGTGGGGCCAACTTGCCCTTCTTCCCGAATCTGATTGTCTCTCGGATAGGTGCTACCTTGAGCCAAACCCTATCCCCAACCTCAAACTCCGAGCCTACGGGGCGGTTCGCATAAGTAGTGGTGCGGTCGTTCGCGGTTTTGATACGCGCTGTATCAATCTGATCTTTGCCGTAGTCTCCTCAATAAGATCAGGTCCCGGCTCAACCCTTTCCGTCGCATCGGTCCAGCAGTGTGGTGTCATACACCTCCTCCCGTACAACGCCTCATATGGTGCCATGCCAATCGTAGTCTGGAAGCTGTTGTTGTACGAGAACTCTATTAAAGGCAACTGCTGGTCCCAATCTCCTCCCAAATCCCAAGTACAGCTTCGTAGCATATCCTCTAGTATCTGAATCACCCGCTCCGACTGCCCGTCCGTCTGTGGGTGATAAGTCAGACTCGAGATGGAGTCGCGTGCCCAGTGCTTCATGAAAAGCTCTCGAACCGTCTTTGTAAAACGCGGATCACGGTCGAGATACAATGGAGTCTGGTACCCCATGTAATCGTACAATCTCCACGATGTAAAGCCGGGCAAGCTTCTCCAGAGGGTGCAGCGGCCGAATAGGCAAAAAGTGTGCGCACTTTGTCAGCCGATCCACAATAACCCAGATAGCATCATGGCGAGACCGTGTAAGGGCGGTGCGGTCGAAAGTCCATAGTAACATTGCCCCACTTCCGACTGGAATGGGCAAAGTCTGTAGTGTCCCCGCCGGTTTACGGTGCTCAATCTTCACCTGGCACACAAGACACTTAGACACATGTGTGTCAATTTGTCTCCTCATACTAGGCCACCGAAATGAGTACGCAGATCACGATACATCTTCTCACTCCCGGGATGAATACTCAATCTGCTCGAGTGTGCCTCCTCTAAAATCTCATTCCGGAGCTCCCGATCCTCTGCAGTACGTAAAGGCGGTCTCGGAAGTATAGCAATCCTGCTTATACCGAAACGTCGGTAACAAAGACCCCTTATCTTCCCCAGATAACTTCTTCAACCCCGGATCTCTACCTTGCGCCTCGCGCACACTGTCAAGCCACTCAGAATGTATGGTAAGTGTGTACGCCTGAGCACGCTCCCAGAGCTGCCACCTGTGCCAAAGGCATGTCAAATCACTCTCCTCGGATCGGTCACCAACATCTCCTCCCTTGACCAACCCGGTATACTTCCTGCTCAGTGCATCGGCAACCGTGTTGCCCTTGCCAGAGATGTACTCGATACTACAATCATAGTCCTTAATGTATTCGAGCCATCTGCGCTGCCTCATGTTAAGCTCCTTCTGCGTAAACAGATATTTCAGACTCTTATGGTCGGTAAGAATTTGAAATTTGTTACCAAGCAGATAATGCTTCCATTGTTTTAGCGCATAGATCACTGCAGCCAACTCCAGATCGTGTGTCGGATAGTTCAGCTCATGCGGTCGCAGCTGCCTCGACCCATAAGCTATCACATTACGCTCCTGCATCAACACACACCCCAAACCGGACGTGGAAGCATCCGTATATATCACATACGGTAAGCTCGGATCTGGAAGAGTCAGAATCGGAGCGTTAGTCAACTGCCGCTTCAACTCCTGGAAATTCTGCTCACACTTCTCTGTCCAGATAAACGGCTGACCCTTCTTGGTCAACTGTGTAAGCGGAGATGCTAAAATAGAGAATCCCGGTACAAACCTCCGATAATATCCTGCTAACCCCAAGAAGCTCCTGATCTCTCGTACCGTGGTAGGTTGCTTCCAATCCCGAACTGCCCTCACCTTCTCTGGATCCACAGACAAACCATGCTCAGAAATAACGTGTCCCAGAAAAGTGACTTCCCGAATCCAGAACTCACACTTTGAGAATTTAGCATAAAGCTGATGTTCCCAAAGTGTCTGCAGAACTACCCTCAGATGCTCCCGATGCGAGTCCTCATCCCTAGAATATACCGAATATCATCGATAAAGACCACCACAAATGAGTCCAAGTATGGTCGGAACACCCGATGCATCGAGATCCATGAATGCTGCCGGAGCATTGGTCAGCATGAATGGCATGACCGTAAACTCAAAGTGTCCATATCGGGTGCGGAAAGCAGTCTTAGGTATGTCCTCTTCCTTCACCCTAAGCTGAAAGTACCCGGATCGTAGATCAATCTTCGAAAACTCTCGAATCCCGAAGCTTATCAAAAAGATCATATATCCTCGGCTACGTATTCTTATTCTTCACATTAAGGTCTTTCAACCGTCTGTAATCAATGCATAGTCGGAGCGTCCCATCTTTCTTCTTAACAAAGAGAACCGGAGCACCCCACGGTGAAGTGCTCGGTCGGATGAAGCCCTTCTGCTGTATTTCGTCCAGCTGCTTCTTCAACTCCTGCTTCTCAGAAATAGGCATCCGATAAGGAGGAATAGATATCGGAGCGATCGATACGATCACGGGTACACTTGACGCGAACCCACGAGATCGTGCGGAAGCGCAGATCTAGCTCGGTGGAGTCGGCGAACAAAGATGGATAGAGACGGCCACAGACACCTCCCAACTACGAGGTTGGGCAATATCTGCGATAAGCACAGGGAGTATGGAAGATCTAGCACCTCTCAACTACGAGATTGAGCAATACTAGATATTAAACTTGATGATATTAATCTATCAAGGGGATGGCGGAAAGTAGCAAGGGGAGAGAACCGGAGCTTAAGGAATTGTCCTTCTTAAGCTTTACATATGTTCTACGTTACAAAAGAGTTTGCTGTCCCTTTTATAGGAGGGAGAGGGGACAGTCTCTGACAAATGCGCAGGTATGCTAAAAAGGTATAAAGTGCCTCAACAGGCATGCTATCCTAAAAAGGTAAAAAGGTAAAAGCTAAAGTAAACAATATAATACTCCCAAATGTCGGCTTGAAAGGAGGGAGTGTTCCAGATGGGATGGGAGTGGTTGGAGATGGTCGGCTGCTTTATTGAGCATAGGTGGCTTCGCTTCTGGGCTTCGCCTGAACTGGAAGGCCTCGCACTGAAGGCTTTGCCTTCGCTCGGAAGCTTTGCGGAGATGGCTTCTCCGAATGGCCTCACCTTCTCCTGGAGGCTTCGCGAAGAAGACTTTACCTTCACTTTGAAGTCTTTATTTTGGAGATTCTTGCTTGAGGGCTTCGCCGTGAGGTTTCTCAGAAATGGCTTCGCCCGAAGACTTTGCCATCGCCGAGATGCCTTTACTTAAGAAGCCTAGCCCTCGCCTTGAGGCTGCACAGGCGGCTTTGCCAAAGGGCCTCGCCACGCCCAGGTGCCTTCGCATGATGAAGTCCAGTCTGCCTTGAGGTTCCTCGGGAATGGCTTCGCTTGAGGGGCTTCGCCATTGCCGGATGTCTTCGCTTGAAGAAGCCTTGCCTTTGCCTTGAGGCCTTTTGAGGGTCCTCGCATAGGCGTTGCCTTCTCTGGTCAGGTGATCGCTGAACCATGGATCAGCTGCTGAGCCTATGAACCTTCTCACCACGGAGTTGCTCCGAGCTTCATTCGCCTTTGCCTCTTAAATGCAGGACACTTTGTTGTTGCTTGCGGACCTCATGATCACATCATTCCCTCCCTCTTAAAAAGATTCGTCCTCGAATCTAAAGGGAAGAAATTTCTGCAAATGAAACAAGCACAACAAACTTTTACAGAACATTAGGGGTTAGTGAATGAAAGCTCATCAGTGGAGAGGCTGGGGGGGTCGCTGTGGAGATTCATACAAATGGGGGAGCATAATAACTCCAATATGCATCGTAAACATGAACAAAAGTTTATAAAAATTCATAACATGTTTCCTAGAGTACTGTATGCAATTAACAATGAGTTTATACTCGAGGAAAACATGCGGTCCAAAAATTGTAGACCTTTGTTCATGGAGAGGGTGGGTCAAGGGAAGCGTTGCCTTCGCAATCCACATGCACTTGTGCTTCCCAAGACAAAGAAGAAGAGACTAAGCTAGTCATAAAAGAAACGCCTTCGCGTGAATCACAAAGACTAGCCTTAGCACAAATAGGAGGTTAAGAGATGGACAATCCGCCCTTTCACTTCACCTCGGAAACGAGGAGATGCATGCTTTCAGATTCAGCTCCTATGTTCGTAGCATGCAAACTTAAGGAAGCCATGGATTTGCACTCAGGCGTATATCCTTCACTGCTAGGAGAAGGAAGCAAATTACCTTCTCCCACGTTAGGGAGGAGTAGATCCTCTTCGTATATTTTCTTGCCTCCCAGCAATGATGTGGCCTTTTCCTCAAGTGTGGGCTCGGTTGGAACTCCCACGTGAGCTCTTCCTTCTTCCAAAGCCATGGCGCCTTCACCATCTTCAAGTCTTCGAGCATCCGCGGCATCTCCCTCTTGCTGCACAAACATAGAAGAACTACAAGGTTGAGAAGTTGAAATCGTTTGTTCTTCTGGGAGTTTGGTTGAAGGCCCGGGTGCGTCATTCTTTTCACTCTGTTGGCTTTGTAGAGACCTCTCCTTTCTTCTCTCTTTTCTTTTCTTTTTCTCTCTCTCGTACTCGATGTACTCATTCTTGAGTCTTTCAATCGTCTGAGAGATTTCTTCATAAACTTAAGTGAGGGTTTGGATTTTGGGTGTGGGTTGGGGCTGCGCAAGCATTGGGGGTGGGGTGTGCGGCACGGCCGAAAGAGTTTGTGGCGGTTGGGGTCCTCGCCTCCTCTCATTGGAGGGACTAGGTTCGCTTTGGGGTGAAGACCCTTCGAGTGGATTTTGGGTGGGAAGTTGGGCGGGGCAGCCTTTGGGTGTAGGGCGCATGGGGGATCGTGCTCGGGAGTAGTATGGAGAGGCGGCTCTTCTTGAAAGATACCATATCTTTGCCGAGCAACCTCTTCAATTCATTCCAAGTCCGAATGGGGCTTCACGGCAACGAGCTCTAAAAAGGTTTGAGCCGACTCTTGTTGCCACCATTCTCGGGCTTCTCCTTTAGGCACCTTATGGCAAGGCTTAACTTCTCTTCTTTGTGAAATTGGAAATACCAGTGGTACTCCAATTCCTCCAGCCAATGCCATAAGTCTTCTCCAAGTTGGCGTCTTCCTATTGAGGAATGAAACCCGAAGAAATATTTATCCGCCATGGGATCGCCTACACATTTAAACAATAAAGTGAGTACCGCTCAAGCTCCTCACGTGTTTAGGCCTCTCCTTTCGCGAAGGGGTCTGCCCTTTCGCGAGGGGTCACACTCGATTTTTTTCTCTCTCCTCTTGCTCGTAGCTCTCACAGCTTGCTCTTAGTGCCAAACCCGAAATGATTACCACAAGATAACGTCTAGCATGCAAAAAATCATTTAGAAATGAAGTTCTAGTTACTTGAAGCTAACTATGGTAAATGGGGGTGGTTCTCTGGCAGCAGATATACAATAGGGTTAGAAATGAGGTTTTGGCGCACAAAAACACTTTTGGCTCAAATGTGAAATCAAATTTAGATCAAGGTCACTGTTCCTATGAGTTGTGGAATGAACGGGTATGAATACTCATATGAACACCAAGAACAATAAGAACACAGATTTGATTTCTTCTATGCTTTAAACAACCAATCTTTTATACACCACTTCCTTTTCACTTTTCGACTACAACCTCACTCTTTTGAGCACATAAACTTCGCACGTTGCGGTTTTGGATTGGATCCGAAACTTGCGAACTGCGCAAAACCTGCAACTGCGTTTTCTTTTCTTTTTCTTCTTCTTCTTCTTCTCTGTTTCTCTTCTTTTTTTTTTATTTATGAAGTTGCTAACACAACAACAACTCCTAACACAGAAACAACACAACAGATAAACTGGAATGAAAAGCGGATATGGGAAGGGATACGAGAAATGAGCAGTATAACACGGTTTGAAAACGTAAAGATAAATCTTTCTTCAAGTAGAAGTTAAAGGGGTTTAACCTTGAAGAAATCACAACAACTCCAGCAAGCGATCGGCTCGATACCACTTGATACGATCACGGTACACTTGACGCGAACCCACGAGATCGTGCGGAAGCGCAGATCTAGCTCGGTGGAGTCGACTGAACAAAGATGGATAGAGACGGCCACAGACACCTCCCAACTACGAGGTTGGGCAATATCTGCGATAAGCACAGGGAGTATGGAAGATCTAGCACCTCTCAACTACGAGATTGAGCAATACTAGATATTAAACTTGATGATATTAATCTGTCAAGGGGGATGGCGGAAAATAGCAAGGGGTGAGAACCGGAGCTTAAGGAATTGTCCTTCTTAAGCTTTACATATGTTCTGCGTTACAAAAGAGTTTGCTGTCCCTTTTATAGGAGGGAGAGGGGACAGTCTCGACAAATGCGCAGTATGCTAAAAGGTATAAAGTGCCTCAACAGGCATGCTATCCTAAAAAGGTAAAAAGGTAAAAGCTAAAGTAAACAATATAATACTCCCAAATGTCGGCTTGAAAGGAGGGAGTGTTCCGGATGGGATGGGAGTGGTTGGAGATGGTGGTGCTTTATTGAGCATAGGTGGCTTCGCTCAGGCTTCGCCTGAACTGGAAGGCCTCGCACTGAAGGCTTCGCCTTCGCTCGGAAGCTTTGCGGAGATGGCTTCTCCGAATGGCCTCACCTTCTCCTGGAGGCTTCGCGAAGAAGACTTTACCTTCACTTTGAAGTCTTTATTTTGGAGATTCTTGCTTGAGGGCTTCGCCGTGAGGTTTCTCAGAAATGGCTTCGCCCGAAGACTTTGCCATCGCCGAGATGCCTTTACTTAAGAAGCCTAGCCCTCGCCTTGAGGCTGCACAGGCGGCTTTGCCAAAGGGCCTCGCCACGCACAGGTGCCTTCGCATGATGAAGTCCAGTCTGCCTTGAGGTTCCTCGGGAATGGCTTCGCTTGAGGGGCTTCGCCATTGCCGGATGTCTTCGCTTGAAGAAGCCTTGCCTTTGCCTTGAGGCCTTTTGAGGGTCCTCGCATAGGCGTTGCCTTCTCTGGTCAGGTGATCGCTGAACCATGGATCAGTGCTGAGCCTATGAACCTTCTCACCACGGAGTTGCTCCGAGCTTCATTCGCTCTTGCACTTTGTTGTTGCTTGCGGACCTCATGATCACATCAAGTACCCAGGATCTCAAACACAATTTCCCGCTTGGTAATCCGGGCAGCTCCTCCGGAAATACTGCGGAAAATCTCGAACCACCGATACTTTCCAACTTCAACCTAATACCAGCCTCGTTCAGATCATAGCATTCCCTACACCAATTATCGACGGTGACCCAGAATGCAACTCTGTCGTGTTGTGCGATAGTCAAACCGATTGGAGCCGTGAGAGTTAGTACCTCTCCGTAAACCATAATGGTACGGGTTGCACAATCAATGTGCACAGAATTCTTGGATAGCCGATCCATCCCAAGAATAATATCATAGTTCGGCGTGTCTAAAACTAACAATTCCGATACTATCTGATGTCCGCCTACAGATATCGTACAACCCCGAACCATCCCATTGGAAAACAGAAACTGACTCCCAGCAGTTTTTACTAAATACATCTGAGGCAAAGTACTAACAGACAGGTGCAGAGATGTAACACATTTCTGTGCTACAATAGAAATAGATGCTCCTGTATCAAATAACGCATGAACAGGTGTATCATTCAGAAATACAGTACCTTGCAGAACTCCCTGCTGAGTCGAGCCTCCCTGCTGGCTGGTGCCTGCCTTCTGACTCGGTCCTCCCCGATGACTAGGGCCTCCTCTCAATATGGAAAACTCGCCTGCTGCAGGTTCTTTGTGGTGGGGGGTGGCTGAAGGCTGCTGCCGCTCTTGAGGTCTCGGGCCACCGCGCTGAAACCCACGCCCTCGCGGCGCGTTGGGCTGTGCCCGAGACTGCGGACGCTGAAGACTGCCAAAACCCTGCCCTACCGTCAGGGGGCAATCCCGTACCCAGTGAGTATCAGACCCGCATCGCAAACATCGGCCCTCCTGCCGGTAACAAGGTCGACCGGGGTGATACCCACCACAAGTCGGACAAGGTCATGGGGGTGGTGCTCCCCCATCCTCCGCTAGACTGCCCAGGCCTGTTCTGCTGTCCAGAAATCTGCCGGGGTTTTACTGCTGTGTGGAACCCTCGAACTCCCCGACCTCGGCTGCGAGATGAGGCGACTCTCAACCTCCTCCCCGCTCGAGGAGTTGAGCCTTATGAACTGCCTCCCGATATGTAGTAATATTTAACGGCCTCGAGCCCACATGAACTCGGGCGCGATCGACGAATAAACCTCTTTGCCTTCTCCTCCTCCATACCATGGTACTGCGGTACGTAGTGGATAAGCCTATCAAACTCCCGCTCATACTGCTGCGGCAGTCTGTCTCACGATAGAAGATCATCAAACCGTGCTCGACGCAGATCTCTAGCCGCAGGCCCGATAAATCTCCGATGGAACAGTTGTGTAAACTGCTCCCAGGTAACGTCCACCTCCTGATCGGGTGCTAGCCCCGCATTCGCCCTCAGATTACCCTGAAGGCTCCTCCACCAATGATCTGCTCCCTCCTGCAGATTAAACGTGGCAAGGGATACCATCACTGTAGAAGGTAGGTGTAACCTCCCAAGGAGCTTGTCAATCTCCATAAACCACGTCTCCACTGCCTCGGGGCCTCCTGCCATCGAACTTCTTAGGGTTCAAACGCTTGAACATCTCCAACAATCGGACATCATCAGAGTCAGAGTGATGCCCCGAACCTCCCCGTCGACGGTGGGTCTGACTGGGGGTATCAGAATCCAGCTAAATAATCCTTCGTCGCCGAGGGGCTGATGTGTCTCTGGTCGAGCGATCGGAGCGAGCTGCGGAGCTGCGCTCGGTCGTACCCTCCGTGATCGCGGATTCTGCGCTCCTCGTCCTCCTCGACTCACTCTCGATCGTGCCCGTACATGAGTGTTGGTGGTAGTCCGGTGTGGCTGCTCACCCTCTGTCAGAATGTACAGATGGTGCCACGACTGAATCCTCCCGTACCTGTGACTGTATCGGAACCTGTTCCGGGACTAATGTCCTCAACAACTGCTGAACCTGTTCCAGCACATGAACCAAAGCAGTGGTAGACCCCTGACCCTGCTGTACACCCGGTGGCGGGGTATGTGTCTGCTCTAACCCAGAATCCCTCTGCCTCTCACCCCTATCTCTCGGAGGCGTGGGATTACAGTCCCCCCCCCTCCGGTTGCCGATCACGCTGTCTACGCGTGTTAACCATACCTGAAACATTTCAGACCAAACAGAGTCCAGACAAATCAGTCACTTCTAATCCCTACAGAAGCTAGCAGCAGTTTTCTAAGGCTCTGTAGTGCAATGCAGTACTTGACACAGAAGTTATTTCTCAAAATGATAAAATCATGTATTTCACAAAATCACAGAAGCAGTTCATGCTTATTTCACCAAATCTTTTTCCTAACACCCAATTTTACGTACCCGGATCTTTTCCACAATCCCTCGATCGTAATAATCTTACCAGAATCCAGAAATCCCAAGTTCTGAAATCTGCATCTACCAGGATAACTTGAAGGATCAAACCTTGTTCCACGTTTTATTTTAAAGTGGTTCAAGTAAGGAGGTGGCCAATCTCCGTACCAAACCACTCCAAAATAAAATGTGCAGCAATATTTGTCACTACAAGTCACCACCGCGACCAATATGGTCACTTACTGCTCGATACCAACTTGTCACCGTCGCCACCCGAGCCCGATTGCGGAGGCGGGGCGCCGGGGCGTCGGAAGCGGAAGCCGGAATGAATCTGAGAATGGCAGTCCATCGAGACTGCAGCGCGTAGCGGACCCGAAAAGTGATGATTGTGGAAGCAACTTGAAAATTTTCATACATGTAACTAAAATAAAATCCATGGTGAGTCTCGCCACTCAAAACGGGCGAGCACATCACCATCACCATATATATTCAGTTCATGCATTAACAATAAAGTAAGCCCCGCCCTCCGTGGGACGAGTGCTTACGCACAAAACATAGATACACACGAGTTTCCCGAACCTAGGGTATCTAGCAAGCGCCAAGCGCTCGAACATGCAATGAACAAAATATATATACATATATACAATCATCACAACAATCCGAGAAAAATATGCACATGCGGCTACAGAGCCAACCCTAGGCCTAGGCGTCAAAAATACCTCGCGGGATTCGGACCAAGTAGACAAAATCCAGGCCCGCAAGGTGCAGTGCTGCTCAACACAACCAAGGCGAAGCCTCACGGAAACCTACTCCGCTGGCTGCTTACCAGTGCAATTACGGTCACCACCCCGCGGGTTGCGACCGGGTGACCCGGGGCTCCGGTTTTGGCCTGCGGGTCACGGTTTTGAGCGTTCAGACGGCTCCCGAGCCTTATCCGAGCATCATTCTGGTGAGCCCTTTCATGTTTGAGGTCGTGCGGGGTCCCCTGACATTTCCGCCGGAAATATTTTTCCGACGCCGGGGTTGTCGGGGTTGGCTCGGGATGTACAGCAGGCCCGTGGCGCTCCCGAGGACCTCAGATTGAGAAACTGTTTGCGGATTTGGAATCGTGGGAGCGTCCGGAGATTTTTACGGAGCATATTTTTCGGGGCGGGTCGTGCGGTCCCGGACGACTCCCGGGGCTCTGGGCGGAATCCCGGGGCTCGGGATGGAATTTCTCCGACGGCTCTGGGGTAAGTCATGTTATATTTTAAGGTGGATTTTATGGATATTTTTGTGGAATTTTGTCGTGACGGGTTGTGGCTCAGGTTATTATGCGGCCACGCCGGGATTTGTTCGGGATCAGCGAGCTCGGTAGGACGCTACGGAAGGGTAAATAAATATTTGAAAAATGTTTTATTTATGTTATGATATTCTGAATATTCTGGTCAGTTTTGGTTTCATTTGGAGTTCGTTACCTATATTTGGGGTTTTAATTGCAAAGATTTGGAGAATTGGGGGGTTAAATTGCAATTAACCCAAAGGACATTAATATTTTTGGGCCTGAGATGGGCTTAAGTCGGCAGCAAGGGCTGGGGCTGGACACTTGTCCATTTATCATTTAACTTGAAAAAGAAAGAAGTATAAAAGGCTAAAAATCCATTTTAATTCACTTAAAAATTCCATTTCTTTTCTTCTCTTCTTCTTCCTTTCTCTGCCATTAAACCCCCTGCACACGCTCCCTGTTCTTCATCATTTCTTGCTGAAAACTTCAAGGTTTTGGGTTCCAAAGATTGGTAAGCTTCCATCTTTCTTCTCTTTTGTAGTTGATTTCATAAAATGGTGAAGAAAAGAGAGCAAATTTGGAAATTGAGTTTGTTCCTAGCTAGGTGCTAGAGTGATCCTCTCCCTCCCATCTTTTAGTATGTTGTTTTTGGGCTTGAGGGGAGTAGGAATCTATGGTTAGATGTTGGAAAACTTCATGGATGTTGAAACCCTAGGGGTGCCGAAATGTTGCTTAATTTTCCAAAATTGTGTGTGTTTGTGTTCTTGAATCATGCTTCAAGTATGTTGTTCCTAGCATGATTCTAAGACTATCTATGGTTTTAATTTGATGAAAAGCATGCTAGGGAAGAATTCCCCAAATTGGCCAAATTGTTCAAAGAAGGGTTTTGTTGATTTTGAAGCAATTGGTTAGTAATCTTGCTTAAGAAATGTGATTGGTGATTAAAGAGTGCAAATGGAACTTTGTTTGGATTGAAATGGAAGTTGGGTAGAAAACCCCTCTTTGGCCGAATTGATAAGTGAAGGGGTTTTGTTGATTTTGGTGTAATTGGCTAGTAAGCATGCTTAGGAAGTGGAATTGGTGATTAATATGATTATTTGGAAGCTTGAATGGTTTGATTTGGAAGTGTGGTGAAAAGCTGGTTAAGGGTCAAAATATTCAAGTGAAACTTTTTCCATGTTAAGGTTGTGTTTTGGTTGGTTTGAATCCTAAATTGGTATTGTGGGTGAAAATAGGTTCATAATGGTGGTTGAAACATCATTTTCGGACAATGGTAGGAAAGTTAGGTTTATGCGGGTTTTAGGAAAGGTAGTGGAATGTGGGTTTAAAGGTAGAAATGGGTTTGGTGGTGTATGAATAACAATGTTCGGGCTCGGTTTGTAAAACCGAGTGTCGCTGAACCGTGGCTAGATCTTCCCCGACCATGGCTAGATCTTCCCCGGTCCAACCGGCATCGCCATGCGTCGGCATCGCCATGCATCCGGACTCATGGACAGACCGTGTACAGTGCCAAGATATTGTCCGCTTTGGGGTTACGGCCCAGCCATTTCCCCCTCACGGTTTTGTTTCTAACGGAATGGATGGTCTTGGGGTTACGGCCCAGCCTTTTCCCCCTCAATCCAACATCCGTTAAAGGCCTCTTGAAGGGGAGAGGGTGGTGTACATTATATACACCATAATCCCTCTTTAACCCTTCCATGTGGGACGTAACATCCACCACGGCGTCGCGAACCGGAACCTACGGCGGAAGCGTGGCAACGGAGCATCGAGCTCGAATACAAAGCGGTCAAGTGACAACTAGCAACCTAAATTCTCATGCAAGGCAAGCATACGAAACATTTCAACTTCCACTCAACAAGCGGTTCATGGTATGACTCACCTCAACCAACGCCACTACACAAGCACCAAAACCATAACATGGCAATTTCCGATATAAGCAAGTCGGGGCTCCGCCTCGACTCGAGAAGACAAACAAAGCAGAATATATCTCTAGTTATGCAACATTTACAAATTACATGATCTGATCTATATGCATGCGATTCTGACTCTGAGCCGGTAAACAAAATCCTATAAATACCTAGCGCGGAATGCAGGCGACCTCCGCACGTGGTACTGCTGCTGCAACCCAGCCTCAAAATGAAGGAAGCACCGCGGAATCTCTACTCCGCCGGTTGCTTGTCAGGTCGGCCTGAAAGTGGTAAACAGAAAAAAGGGTGAGTCCTCGCAAGGACCCAGTACGGGCTACAGGTTAAAGTGCAGTTTGCCCACAGGGCGACAATCCAAACCTGCAAAACAGAATATCGCAGCATATGCATGTACATACGAACATAAAACATAAAGCAAATCAGAATCCATCACATGCGGTCCAACCGCCGAGCGACCATGCGACAGCCCTCGGTAGAGGTCGAATGTACGAATCGAGCAGAGCAGATAGCAGTACCGGTGGGGTCGCGATCCCCAAACTGTCGTAGGGTCACGAAGTATACCGGCACCCCAAGTGCGGATATATACAGAATGTCGGCACCCTTCGGTCTGAGACATCACGAAACGGATCCAAGGAGTTCCCGTGGCCTTTAAGACCATCCGAGTCCCATCACGAATCGAGAACATATGAATAAGTGTACAAACTCAACGGAAATATCATGCACGATAAACATGTACGAGCAGAATAAGAACCCGGACCTCTAGGGTCTACGGGCCTTGGAGGCAGTACAAACATACACTTTACCAAAATAAACCCTTACCTCAGAACGCCGCCCGCAGCCCAAAACTCGGAAAATCCCGGCTCCCAGGCCGAAACGCACAACTTGGCTCCTACGGGTCCACGCTACTCCACCAACGCAGAATCAGGCAAACTTGGAGCTCAAAACCTTGAAGTTTCAGCCATGGGAGATGAAGAACATGAAGCTTGAAGAGAAGGAAGAATGGCGGCGAGAGAAGAATGGAGAAGAAGAAGAGAAGAAATGATATGAATTAATATGAAGTATTAAGTAATTTTTGTCTTTTATATCACTTCCCTTTCCATATGTAATAAAAATGGGACATGTGTCCAGCCAAAATGGCTGCTGCCGCCTCAAGGCCCAACTAGGCCCAACTTATTTTTAGCTTTTGGGTTAATTACCATTTAACCCACCAATTCTCCAAATCTTAGCAATTAAAACCCCAAATATAGGTAATGAACTCCAAACGAACCCAAAACTGACCAGAATTTTCAGAATATCATAACATTAATAAAACATTTTTCAAATATTTATTTACCATTCCGTAGCATCCCACCGAGCTCGCTGATCCCGACAGAATCCCGGCGTGGCCGCATAATAACCTGAGCCACAACCCGTCACAACAAAATTCCACAAAAATACCCATAAAATCCACCTTAAAATATAACATGACTTACCCTGGAGCCGTCGGAGAAATTTCATCCCGAGGCCCGGGATTCCGCCCGAGCCGGGAGTCGCCGGACCGCACGTCCGCTCCAGAAAATATGCTCCCTAAAAATCTCCGGATCGCTCCCACGATTCCAAATCCATAAACGGTTCCTCAATCTGAGGTCTGGGAGCGCTACCGAGCCAGTCGTCCCGAGCCAGCCCGGCAACCCCGTATTGGAAAGATATTTTCGGCGAAAGCGTCCGGGGACCAACACGATCTCAAATATGAAAGGGTTCGCGAATGATGCTCGAATAAGACTCGGGAGCCGTCGATCGCCCAAAACGTGACCGCGAGGCCAAAATCCGTAACACCGAGCTTCTGTGGAATTTTGCGGGAAAGTGCGGGTTTTTGTAGAAATATCTTTCTGGAGTTATTTGGATGTGTTATGACTCAACTATGGTTATCGGCTTGATTACTGCGTTAGTGGAGTAGCGTGGAACCATAGGAGCCAAGTTGTGCATTACGGGTCGGGAGCCGGGATTTTCCGAGTTTTGGGCTGCGGGGCAGCGTTTCTGAGGTAAGGGCTTAATTTGGTAAAATGTACGTTTGTTCTGCTCCGTATATGTTATCAGGTATGATGTTTCTGTTGTATTTGTATATTTTATTATATGTTCTGATTCTGTGACGAGACCCGTATGGTTGGAGAGACCACGGGTGCTCCTTGGTTACATTACGTATCCGCACCGGAGTGCCGATACTTCATTACGTGACCCTACGACAGTTTGGGGATCGCGACCCCAGCCGGTACCGTGCTATCTGTTCTGTTTGATTTGTATATTCTGACCTCTGTTGAGGGCTGTCGTTACGGGTCATTCTGGCGGTTGGACCGCATATGATGGGTTCCGATTTACTTTATGTTTTATGTTCATATGCATATGTATACGTTGTGGTATTCTGTTTTGGAGGTTCAGATTGTTGCCCTATGGGCAAACCGCACTTTTACCTTAAGCCCTTCTGGGTCCTTTCGAGGACTCACCCTCTTTCTGTTTACCAATTTCAGGCCGTTCTGATAAGCAACCGGCGGAGTAGAGATCCGCGGTGTTTCCTACTTTTGGGGTTGTGGTTGCAGCAGCAGTACCACGTGCGGAGGTCGCTTCAGATTCCGCGCTAGGTATTTATAGGATTTTGTTTATTGGCTCTGTAGCTGTAACTGCATGCATATAGATCGGATCATGGTTTTGTAAATGACATATACATTAAGTTATATTTTTTGTTTGTCTTGAGTCGTGGCGGAGCCCCGACTTGCCTATATCGGAATTGCTATATTATAGACTTGGTGCTTTTGTGTTGTGGCGATAATTGAAATGTAATTTGCTATGAACCGCTTGTTGGTGGAAATTGGTTGCTATATATATATGCTTGCCTTGCTTGAGTATTTAGGTTGCTAGTGGTTACTTGCTTATTTTGCATATGAGCTCGATGCTCCGTTGCCGCGCTTCCTGCTATATTACTGTTCCGACGTCGCGGTCGGCTCCGCCTCCGCAACCGGGCGGGGTGGCTGTGACAAGTTGGTATCAGAGCAGGTCGGGTCGAAGTGACCCAAGAGGTAAAGTATGGTCAGTTTAAGTATGAGTTGTGGAAGGCAAGCATGCAAGTCCAAGGGTGGACTTTTGGAGTAAGTCAGGCTAGTTCATGAGTAAGTACTACGAGTAATGACTTCGAAGGGCGAGCTACTGGTTTACACTTCATTCTGGGGGTTGATGCGGGCACGATCAACTCCTTATTTGAACCATTTCGGAATGCGTGTGGAGCGGTGGCGGTTCTTTGGAGCATTATGGAAGGTGTGGGTGTTATATGAAGTGATTCCGTGATTATAAGCATGATCTGATTCTATGTTAAGGTTTATTATTTAGTTTTGGGATTAGAAAGAATCCTTGCATCATGCATTGCATTACACTACGAGCCATAGAATCTGCTTTGCTAGTTTTAGGAAGAGAAAGTTAATTGTGTGGTTATATGGTTTTGGGGTTTGAATTATTTTCAGGTATGGCTAGAACACGCCGTCAGCGTGAGCAAGAACCGGAGGGTCGGGACCGGGATCCCACACCTCCGAGGGTTAGAAGGCGGGTCCAGAGAAACCCGGGATCTGAGCAGTCACACACACCCCCCCGAGTGATCAGCGATCGAGGACCCGCTCCTGATATACTACAGGTGTTGGGTCAGGTTCAGCAGTTACTGAGTACCTTAGTGCCAGCCCAGCGGATTCAGGGGCAGCAGCGGGCACAGGGAGGTCCGGATAGGCCGCAGCGAAGGCAGCCAGATCAGGGGGTGGACAGCAGCCACCTCAGTGTGCAGGATCAGCAGGATAGTGATTACGAGGAGGAGATCAGCGCAGTCTTGAGAGTTCTCGTCGGTCCCACCGGCAGCGGGAAGAGCGAGACATCGGTCGATGAGATCGAGACTCTTGGAGCGGTTCAGCGTTTGAACCCCCTAGGTTCAACGGCCGTGGAGGACTGAGGCGGGCGAGGCATGGTTTGCGGGAGTTGACAAACTCCTTGGGAGACTACATCTCCCATCGAGGTTAGAGTTTCATTGGCCACGTTCAATCTGCGGGACGGTGCGAGATCATTGGTGGAGGAGCCTCAGGGGCCGTCGAGAGCCGAGGCGATGCGTGACGGGAGGCGGGGATTCGGACTTGACACAGGAGCGGTTTGCCTACTACTTCCATCAGCAGTATATTGGGGATGCCGTCAGGGACCTCCGACAGGCACAGTTTGATGACCTGGAGCGGGGCACCAGGACTGTTGGTGAGTACGAGCGGGAGTTTGACCGATTGGTCCGCTATGTGCCGCAGTATTATGGCATGGAGCAGGAGAAGGCCAAGCGGTTCATTCGCCGCTTGCGTCCTGAGTATCGGTGGGCTTTGAGGCCTCTGGACATCACTTCGTACCATGAGGCTGTGCAGAAGGCCCAACTCCTCGAGCAGGAGGAGGTCGAGAGTCGGTACCTACCGCACCGACCCGGTGATAGAGGAGGGCTTACGCACGGCGAGTTCAGCGAGGTCTTCGGGAGGTCGGGCAGTGCAGGCGAGCGGCGAGGGCAGCGGGACTACGCCAGTATCCCCGACTTGTACGAGTTGTGGCGGGCAGCACCCCGGCCGGCCATGTTACAGGCAGTCGGGGCAGTGTCTGCGATGCGGGTCTAGCGATCATTGGATTCGTGATTGTCCTCTGACACTGGGACAGGGTCAGCGGTGCTACACGTCCGCAGCCTCGGTTTCAGCCTAACGCACCCGGGCGCGGTTCCAGCCAGGCGGACCGAGGCCACCACAGCCGCCGAGGCAGCCGTTTCAGCCACCCCCTCCGCCACGGCACAGGAGTAGGGCGTGTATTCCAGGTGGAGCGGGGTGAGACATCACGGCGTGAGCCTCCACCACAGCAGCCCGGAGCGGGGCGGGTGTTCCCGGATCGAGCGTGGAGAGACTTCGCGGCGTGGGGCGCTCCAAGGTACTTTACTTCGAACGATACTCCTGTTCGTGCATTGTTTGATCTTGGGGCGTCTGTTTGATTGTGGCACAAAAGTGTGTCGAGTCTCTCCACGACTACCGGTGGGCTTCGAGCGTCTTCATGGTGAAGGCGGTGAGTCGATTTTGCTCTCCAATGAGATGGTACGGGACTGCGTGCTATCTATTGGCAGTCACCGGATTATGTCAGATCTGCTGGTGTTGAACACACCGAAGTATGACGTTATTCTTGGGATGGATTGGTTGTCCAAGAATTCCGTGCATATTGACTGTGCCAACCGTAGTGTTACGGTTTCTGGAGAGGTGTTACCCCTCTCAGGTTCAGATGGGACGAAGGTGGTCAGGACCAGCATGGAGCTGCAGGTTCTGGATCAGGTCCCGATAGTGGATTCGGAGGAGTACTACGGTCTGAACGCGTCTGATACTCGGTTGGAGCTAGATAAGATTCCAGTTGTCCGAGATTTTCCGCAGGTATTTCCGGAGGATTTGCCCGGGATGCCACCAGAGCGGGAGATCGTGTTTGAGATCCAGTTGCATCCCGGTTATACTCCCATTTCAATTCCACCTAATCGGATGCCGATAGTGGAGATGGTGGAGCTGAAGAAGCAGTTGGAGGAACTGCAGGAGAAGGGCTTCATCCGTCCGAGAACTTCACCATGGGGTGCTCGATTACATTTGTTAGGAAGAAGGATGGGTCACTCCGATTGTGTATTGATTACAGACGGCTGAACGCCATCACTATCAAGAACAAGTACCCTTTGCCGAGGATCGACGATCTCTTTGATCAGCTGAGAGGTGCGAAGATCTTTTCGAAGATCGATCTGCGATCGGGTACTTTCAGCTGCGAGTGAAGGAGGAGGACATCCGAAGACAGCTTTCCGTACGCGATATGGGCACTATGAGTATACGGTGATGCCGTTTGGTTTGACTAATGCACCGGCTGCGTTTATGGATATGATGAGCAGTGTTCGGCCGTATCTGGACTCATTTGTGGTAGTGTTCATCGATGACATTGATTTACTCTCGGGATGAGGATTTACAGGAGCATCGAGGATTGTTGCTGACACTTTGGGAACACCGGCTTTACGCTAAGTTCTCAAAGTGTGACTTCTGAATCCGAGAGGTGTCTTTTAAGGGCATATCATCGGTGAGCACGGTTTGTCGGTGGATCCCGAGAAAGTTAAGGCGATGCAGAGTGGAAGCAGCCAACCTCGGTGCGGGAGATCGGGAGTTTTACGGGGTTAGCGAGGCTACTACCGGCGGTTTGTGCGGGGTTTTCCGTTTGGCTTCCCCACTCACGCGATTAACCAAGAAGGGCAGCCATTTGTGTGGTCGAGAGAAGTGTGAGCGGAACTTTCGGAGAAGACGGCGGCTGACCAACGCACCGATCTTGGTCCTACCCGACCCGAGTCTACCTTATGTGATCTACACGGATGCATCTAGGTCAGGTTGGGATGTGTTTTGATGCGGGGCGGAACGTGATAGCTTATGGGTCGCGGCAGCTTCGACCGCATGAGCGAGAACTATCCTACGCATGATCTTGAGTTGGCTGCGGTGATTTATGCGGCTGAAGCAGTGGAGGCACTACTTACTCGGCAGCAAATTTCAGATCTTCACAGACCATAAGAGTCTGAAATATCTGTTCACTCAGAAGGAGTTGAACATGAGGCGACGCAGGTGCTCGAGTACATCAAGGACTACGATTGCACTATCGAGTACACCGAGGGCAAAGGTAATACAGTTGCTGATGCTCTGAGTAGGAAGTGCACTGGCGTGGTCAGAGGAGGTAGCACTGAGGATCGGACTGAGGAGAATGATTTGACTGGTCTTTGGCACAAGTGGGAGCGTTGGGAGCAGGCTCAGGTGTATACTCTGACTATTCATTCGGAGTGGTTGGACAGGGTGCGAGGGGCACAGGAGAGGGATCCAGAGCTGAAGAAGCTGTCCGGAGAGGACAAAGGGCACTACTACCGACATTTGATACAGGCGGGTTTACTATACTTGAGATCGGTTATATGTGCCAGAGGATCAAGCACTACAGGATGAGATTCTGACGGAGGCACATTCGAGCCGATTGAGCATACACCCCGGTAGTGAGAAGATGTATCAGGACTTGCGTACCCATTTCTGGTGGCCGGGTATGCGGAGACACATTGCCACACATGTGTCCAAGTGTGCCACTTGTCAGCGGGTGAAGGTGGAGCATCAGAAACCGGCGGGGACATTGCAGACTTTGCCCATTCCGGTCAGGAAGTGGGGCAACATCACGATGGACTTTCTGACTGCACTACCCCTGACCCGGTCTCACCACGATGCCATCTGGGTTATCGTGGACCGTTTGACGAAGTGTGCTCACTTTCTGCCAGTTCGGATGACGGACTCCCTGGAGAAGTTTGCCCAGTTGTACATCGAGAGATTGTGCGGTTACATGGAGTGCGAGACTCCATTGTGTCGATCGAGATCCGCGTTTCACCGCACGGTTGCAGGGTGCCTTTCACAAGGCCACAGGCACGCGACTCCATCGAGTACAGACTTACCATCCCCAAACCGACGGTCGGTCGGAGCGGGTGATTCAGATCTGGAGGATATGTTGCGGAGCTGTACTTTGGATTTCGGAGGATTGGGATAAGCGATTGCCGTTGGTAGAGTTTTCATATAACAACAGATTATCAGTACCATCGGCATGGCACCGTTTGAGGCGTTGTATGGGCGGCGGTGCATGACACCGCTTGTTGGGCGGAGGCATCGCGAGATTGAGTGGGTCCCGAGCTTATTGAGAGACCACCGCAAAGATCAAGATGATTCGGGCGCGGTTGAAGACCGCGACGACCGCACCACCTCATATGCGAGCAGGCGCGCGAGGACTTGGAGTTTGAGGTGGGCGGCAGGTTTGGCTGAAGGTAGCGCCGATTCGGGGGACGGTCAGATTTGGTAGACGGGGTAAGTTAGCCCCAAGGTATATCGGACCGTACGAGATTCTGGAGCGGATAGGCAGATTGGCGTACAGGTTGGCTTTACCTCCGAGTATGTCTGCGGTGCACAACGTCTTTCATGTCAGTATGCTGAAGAAGTGCATCTTGGATCCCGTGCAGACAATTCCGGTGGAGGAGGTTCAGCTGGAGCCTGACTTGTCGTACCAGGAGGTACCGATTGCCTTTCTGGGGCGCGATACTCGGAAACTCCGGAGCAGGTTGATTCCCATGGTCAAAGTTCAGTGGTCACATCATCTTGGCCGGAAGCGACTTGGGAGACCGAGCGAGGATATCGAGGAGCGATACCCAGCGATATCAGCGTTTGATGCCCCTCTTGGAGGACCAAGAGTCCTAAGGGGAGGATGTTACGGTCACCACAGAGCGGGTTGCGGCCAAGGTGACCGGGGCTCGGTTTTGGCTGCGGAGTCACGGTTTTGGGCGTTCAGACGGCTTCCGAGCCTTATCCGAGCATCATTCTGGTGAGCCCTTTCATATTTGAGGTCGTGTGGGTCCCCCGGACATTTCCGCCGGAAATATTTTTCCAGCGCCGGGGGGTTGTCGGGGTTGGCTCGGGATGTACAGCGGGCCCGGTAGCGCTCCCAGGACCTCAGATTGAGAAACTGTTTGCGGATTTGGAATCGTGGGAGCGTCCCGGAGATTTTTACGGAGCATATTTTTCGGGACGGGACGTGCGGTCCCGGGCGACTCCCGGGGCTCTGGGCGGAATCCCGGGGCTCGGGATGGAATTTCTCTGACGGCTCTGGGGTAAGTCATGTTATATTTTAAGGTGGATTTTATGGATATTTTTGTGGAATTTTGTCGTGACGGGTTGTGGCTCGAGTTATTATGCGGCCACGCCGGGATTTGTTCGGGATCAGCGCGCTCGGTAGGACGCTACGGAAGGGTAAATAAATATTTGAAAAATGTTTTATTTATGTTATGATATTCTGAATATTCTGGTCAGTTTTGGTTTCATTTGGAGTTCGTTACCTATATTTGGGGTTTTAATTGCAAAGATTTGGAGAATTGGGGGGTTAAATTGCAATTAACCCAAAGGACATTAATATTTTTGGGCCTGAGATGGGCTTAAGTCGGCAGCAAGGGCTGGGGCTGGACACTTGTCCATTTATCATTTAACTTGAAAAAGAAAGAAGTATAAAAGGCTAAAAATCCATTTTAATTCACTTAAAAATTCCATTTCTTTTCTTCTCTTCTTCTTCCTTTCTCTGCCGCCATTAAACCTCCTTCCCAAGCTCCATGTTCTTCATCATTTCTTGCTGAAAACTTCAAGGTTTTAGGTTCCAAAGATTGGTAAGCTTCCATCTTTCTTCTCTTTTGTAGTTGATTTCATGAAATGGTGAAGAAAAGAGAGCAAATTTGGAAATTGAGTTTGTTCCTAGCTAGGTGCTAGGGTGATCCTCTCCCTCCCATCTTTTAGTATGTTGTTCTTGGGCTTGAGGGGAGTAGGAATCTATGGTTAAATGTTGGAAAACTTCATGGATGTTGAAACCCTAGGGGGTGCCGAAATGTTGCTTAATTTTCCAAAATTGTGTGTGTTTGTGTTCTTGAATCATGCTTTAAGTATGTTGTTCCTAGCATGATTCTAAGATTATCTATGGTTTTAATTTGATGAAAAGCATGCTAGGAAGAATTCCCCAAATTGGCGAATTGTTCAAAGAAGGGTTTTGTTGATTTTGAAGCAATTGGTTAGTAATCTTGCTTAAGAAATGTAATTGGTGGTTAAAGAGTGCAAATGGAACTTTGTTTGGATTGAAATGGAAGTTGGGTAGAAAACCCCTCTTTGGGCCGAATTGTAATGTGAAGAGGTTTTGTTGATTTTGGTGTAATTGGCTAGTAAGCATGCTTAGGAAGTGGAATTGGTGATTAATATGATTATTTGGAAGCTTGAATGGTTTGATTTGGAAGTGTGGTGAAAAGATGGTTTAGGGTCAAAATGTTCAAGTGAAACTTTTTCCATGTTAAGGTTGTGTTTTGGTTGGTTTGAATCCTAAATTGGTATTGTGGGTGAAAATAGGTTCATAATGGTGGTTGAAACATCATTTACGGACAAGGGTAGGAAACGTTAGGTTTATGCGGGTTTTCCGGGAAAGGTGTCTGGAATGCGGGTTTAAAGGTTGAAATGGGTTTGGTGGTGTATGAATAACAATGTTCAGGCTCGGTTTGTAAAACCGAGCTTTCTGTGGAATTTTGCGGGAAAGTGCGGGTTTGTGTAGAAATTTCTTTCTGGGGTTATTTGGATGTGTTCTGACTCAACTATGGTTATCCAGCTTGATTCTGCGTTAGTGGAGTAGCGTGGAACCATAGGAGCCAAGTTGTGCATTACGGGTCGGGAGCCGGGATTTTCCGAGTTTTGGGCTGCGGGGCAGCGTTTCTGAGGTAAGGGCTTAATTTGGTAAAATGTACGTTTGTTCTGCTCCGTATATGTTATCAGGTATGATGTTTCTGTTGTATTTGTATATTTTATTATATGTTCTGATTCTGTGACGAGACCCGTATGGTTGGAGAGACCACGGGTGCTCCTTGGTTACATTACGTATCCGCACCGGAGTGCCGATACTTACTTACGTGACCCTACGGCGGTTTGGGGATCGCAACCCCAGCCGGTACCGTGCTTTACATTACATTTGATTTGTATATTCTGACCTCTGTTGAGGGCTGTCGTTATGGGTCATTCTGGCGGTTGGACCGCATATGATGGGTTCCGATTTACTTTATGTTTTATGTTCATATGCATATGTATACGTTGTGGTATTCTGTTTTGCAGGTTCAGATTGTTGCCCTATGGGCAAACCGCACTTTTACCTTAAGCCCTTACTGGGTCCTTTCGAGGACTCACCCTTTTTCTGTTTACCAATTTCAGGCCGTTCTGATAAGCAACCGGCGGAGTAGAGATCCGCGGTGTTTCCTACTTTTGGGGTTGTGGTTGCAGCAGCAGTACCACGTGCGGAGGTCGCTTGATTCCGCGCTAGGTATTTATAGGATTTTGTTTATTGGCTCTGTAGTCAGAATCGCATGCATATAGATCGGATCATGGTTTTGTATATGACATATACATTACGAGTTATATTCTGCTTTTGTTTGTCTTCTCGAGTCGTGGCGGAGCCCCGACTTGCCTATATCGGAATTGCTATACTATGGACTTGGTGCTTTTGTGTTGTGGCGATAATTGAAATGTAATTTGCCATGAACTGCTTGTTTGTGGAAGTTGGTTGCTATATATATATGCTTGCCTTGCTTGAGTACCTAGGATGCTAGTGGTTACTTGCTTATTTTGCATATGAGCTCGATGCTCCGCTGCCGCGCTTCTGCTATATTCTCGTTCCGACGTCGCGGTCGGCTCCGCCTCCGCAACCGGGCGGGGTGGCTGTGACAAGGTCTACAGAAACCCAAAAACAGAACCCAAAAGGGTGAGTCCTAGAAAGGACCCGTAAGGGATTTGGGGTAAGATAAGCATATGTAACCTGCAAAAGCAGAAAGATAGCAATATACGAATATATGCAACATAGTACGATTATCGTGCATGTAAAGAAAAGCGGATCGAATCCCGAAGGATGTGCGATTCTAAATCGCCATAAACCCTTATAACGAATCGGAACCTCCCTCTAAGGGAGTCAGAAGCTGAAGCTATTACAGAAGCATGGTGCACCAGCTGGGGTAGCGAACCCCCTAACTGTCGTAGGGTCAATAGACAGAGTATGCCACAAGGCATACACCTACAGATTACAGAATATGCCTTAAGGCATATATTCCAGAAATACTTGCAAAACAGAAAGTGAAACAAAACATACACCTATCTTACCAAAATAACAGAACCAAACCCTTACCTCACAAATCCAGAGTAGTTGACCGATTCTGGACGACTTTCACACCGCGACCCGAAACCCGAAAACCTCTCTTTTTTCTAACTTCCGAACCTCAGAATCCAAGATTGAAGCTAAGCTCTTGATGATTTCAGCCAAGGAGAAGAACTTCAAAGCTTGAGAGGAGCTCCCATGGTAGCGGCGGCATTGCGGAGTGTCCTACCGAGCTCGATGAACCCGAACAAGTCCCGACGTGCGGCGTGTCAACCCCAAAGCCGACGAAGATTTAAATCCCGAGCCCGGGATTCCCGTCCCGAGCCTCGGAGTCGTCCCGGGACCGAGCGTCCCGCCCCAAATATTACATTTCATAAAAACCTCTGGGACATTCCCACGACTCCAAAACTGCAAACGGCTTCACAAACCGAGGTCTCGGGAGCGCTACCGAGCCCGGCCAGACGTCCCGAGACAACACCGACAACCCCCCCGGCGCCAGAAAAGTATTTCCGGCGGAAACGTCCGGGGGACCTACACGACCTCGAATACGAAAGGGTTCGCCAAAATGATACTCGGTTAAGGCTCGAGAGCTGCCTGAATGCCGAAAAACGTGACTCGCAGGCCAAAACAGGAGCCCCGGGTCACCCGGTCGCAACCCGCTCGGGGTGACCGTAACATTATCACTCCCACTCTGGCAAAACCACCATCTCACCCCACCCCTATTCTCATTATTCACGGTCACCCGAGCGGGTTGCGACCGGGTGACCCGGGGCTCCGGTTTTGGCCTGCGGGTCACGTTTTTCGGCGTTCAGACGGCTCCCGAGCCCTATCCGAGTATCATTTGGGCGAACCCTTCCGTATTTGAGGTCGTGTGGGTCCCCCGGACGTTTCCGCCGAAAATATTTTTCTGGCGCCGGGGGGTTGTCGGGGTCGCCTCGGGACGTACAGCGGGCTCGGTAGCGCTCTCGAGATCTCAGTTTGAGAAGCCGTTTGTAGTTTTGGAGTCGTGGAAACGTCCCGGTGTTGGTTGTGGAGTTTAATATTTGGGGCGGGACGTTCGGTTCCGGGCGACTCCCGGGGCTCGGGACGGGAATCCCGGGGCTCGGGATGGAAATTTTCTGACGGCTTTTGGGTGAGTTGTGTTTTAATTTAAGATGGAATTTATGGGTATTTTTATAGAATTTTGGAGTGACGGAATTTCGGTTCAGGTTGTCACGCTCGCACGTCGGGTTTTGGTTCGGGTTCAGAGCTCGGTAGGACACTCTGGAATTGTAAATGAATTTCTGAAAAATGTTCTGTGAATGTTATAATATTCTGAAGATTGTGTCCGAGTTTCGTTAATTTTGGAATCCGATAATTATTTTTGGGCAAAAAGTATTGGAACTTTCGGAAAAATTGGGAGTTAATTTGCAATTGGGTGCAAATTTAATAAAAATCAGCATGGGCAGCCTTGGTTATTTTCGGCAGAATTTTGGATGGAGGAGAGGGACACTTGGCTTGTTTTAATTTATGTTGGGAGGTATGGGTTTAAAGTGAAAGGAATATATAAGTATATATATGGTTTAATATTTCAAAAATGAGATAAGTCTCATTTCCATTTCTTTTCTTCTTCTCTTCTTCTTCTTCGTGGAGTCTGCTGCCGCCATTGATGAGCTCCTCCTCCAAGCTTGAGGTTCTTCATCTTGGCTCAAATCAAAGAGGAATTGGGTTCTCCATGTGGTAAGTACCTCCCTAACTCCTCTTTTCTCATTAATTTGGAAGATTAGTGGTGAAAAGAGGAGTTTTTGCATTTGATGGGTTTGTTCTTAGCTATAAGCTAGGATGATTCTCTTCCTCCCATGTTTTAGTATGTTGTTCTTGGGTGGTAGGAGAGTGTTAATCAAGTGTTGGATTTTGGAAAACACAAATTGGGTGGAAACTTAGGTTTGGCCGAAATTATGGAAGAAATTCCAAAATTGTGTGTGGTTGTTATCTTGTTTCATGCTTCAAGTATGTTAGTTCTAGCATGATTCTAAGCTTGTGTATGGATTCAATTTGATGGAAAACAAGTTGAGGGAAAAATCCCCAAATGGCCGAATTATGGGTTGATTTTCAAAAATGGATTTTGTTGTTTTGGATGCAATTGGATAACATTCATGGTTTAGAAATGTAATTGGTGATTAAAGAGTGCAAATGGAACTTTGTTTGGATTGAAATGGAGGTTGGGTGAGAAAACCCCTCTTTGGCCGAATTGATAAGTGAAGGGGTTTTATTGATTTTGGTGTAATTGGTTAGTAAGCATGCTTAGGAAGTGGAATTGGTGATTAATATGATTATTTGGAAGCTTGAATGGATTGAATTGGAAGTTGGATGAAAAGTTGATTAAGAACCGAAATCTTGGGATGATTCTTTTTCAATGTTGGAGGTTCATTTTGGTTAAATTGGATGTTAATATGGTGTTGGGCTTGAATTTAGGAATGGATGGAAGTTTGAAATGTTGAATTCGGTTAAGAAATGGAAAAGTTACAATTAAGCGGGATTATCGGAAAATGGCGGGTAAAGAAGGGTTTAAGGTTGGATTTGATCAGTTCTGCTTATTGTATGATGTTTGTCAATGTGAAATCTTGCATTGTCTAGGTTGGTTCTGAATTCTGACGTTTCTGTGAAAATCTGGAATTTTACGGAAATTCTGTCGGATTTTCTGTTTTTGGGTCGGGGGTTGTAGTTTGGTAGTGTGGTCGATAAGGATTCTAATTCAACTTGGTTTGTCAGATTACGAGGTTACGAGGTGAGAAAAAGAGGGGTTTCGGAGTTTCGGTCGTGGTTTGGAAATCATCCGAATCGGTCAAATACTCTGGAATTGTAAGGTAAGGGTTTGGTTACGCTATTTTTGGTAAGATAGGTGTATGTTCAGTTTCATTTTACATTACTGCGGGTATTTGATATTATATGCCTAGAGCATATTACGTAGTCTGTAGGTGTATGTATTGTAGCACTTACATTTTGCGGTATTTCGGGAATTTCGCTTTAAGGTACGTTTCGTGATCTGTGGGTGTATGCCTTGTAGCATACCTGCATGCATTAACCCTACGTTTGTAGGTGTATGCCTTGTGGCATACTTTGTGCAGTAACCCTACGACGATTGTGGGTTCGCTACCCCAGGTGGTGCACCATGCTTCGTAATAGCCGGCTTGACTCCCCTTAGTGGGAGGCTGTCGTTCGATCTGTTATAAGGTTTATGGCGATTTGAAATCGCACATCCTTGGGATTCCGATTTGTTTCGGTACATGTATGTTATTCGTATTACATTGCGTATCTTTGCTATCTTTCTGTTTTGCGGGGTTGCATATACTTATCTTACCCCAAATCCCTTACGGGGTCCTTTTAGGACTCACCCTTCTTTGGGTTACTGTTTTGGGTTTGAGTAGGCGATAAGCGGCTGCGGAGTAGGATTCCGTGAGGTTCTACCTTGGGTGTGTTTTGCAGGCGGTTGCACCTTGCGGTCCGGGATTGTGTACTTGGTGTGAATCCCGCGCAAGGTATTTTGTTACTAAGATTCTAAGGTTGGCTCTGTAGTTGCATATGCACACTTTACGTATTGCTATGATGGTTGTATGTCTGTATATACATTTGTATATTCTGTTCTATATCTGTTCTCGGCGCTTGGCGCTTGCTAGACATTTTAGGTTACGTGAATTCTGTATGTATATGTGTTTTGGTGCGTAAGCACTCGTCCCACGGAGGGCGGGGCTTACTCTGTTATTAGTGCATGAATTGTATGGTTGCATCTTATTTTTGGTTATACGCATGAAATTTCCGTTAGTCTGCTTCCACAATCCTTCCGTTTTCGGGTCCGCTACGCGCGGCGGGTCTCGATGGACCTGCCACTCCTTTCCATTCCGGCTTCCGCTTCCGGCGTCCCGGCGCCCCGCCTCCGCAACCGGGCTCGGGCGGCGTGCGGTGACACTCACCCATAGCCGAAACCAAACTACCCTCCAAACCCACAAACCCGCCCCCTCAAGCAAGAACCGTTGAATGTTTCAAGTGTCTAGGCAAGGGACACTATGCAAGAGATTGTCCCAACAAGATAGTTTTGGTGATCCGTCACACTGGTGACATTTCAAGAGAAGATGTGGAGGAAGTTCCACATGAACTTCCTAAGTAAGTTACCGACGAAGAAGCGGGAGAGTTGCCTCTTATGGGGCATATCTTGGTCACCAAGAGAGTTCTCCAAAACTCTACCAAGTTAACCGAAACTAAACAAAGGGAGAACCTCTTCCAAACAAGAGCTTTGGTGAATGGCACACTATGTAGCCTCATTGTTGATAGCGGGAGTTGTGTGAATGCCGCAAGCGAAGACATGGTCCATGAGTTGCATCTTCCAACCAAGATGCATCCAAACCCTACCAACTTCAATGGGTGGATGATAGATCCTTTGTCAAAGTGGTGAAACAAGTTGAAGTGCCAATCCGAATTGGCAAGTATGAAGACACCATCACTTGTGATGTTGTGAGGATGCAAGCCACTCACATCTTACTTGGGAGGCCATGGCAATTTGACAAGGATGCCATTCATCATGGAAATGCCAACAAATACATCATCACCTACTTCCACTCACACCCACTCAAGCTTTACAAGATCAAATTCATTTGGCCAATAAGGCCCAGAGCAAAAGGAGGGAAATGGAAAGGGAGAAGAGAGAAAAGAGTGAGAAGGATCAAGGATCCTTGAGAGAAAAGAAGGAGTGTGCATATGTGGGAACCACCTCAAGTGAGCAAGAGAGAAAACAAGAGTGCATACCCCACTTGGCCAAAGAGAGAGATTTCAAAATGGCAATTTTGCAAAACAAAACTTGTTTTCTCATGGATCCAACTTCATGCATGCTAACCCTTGAACAAGTATCTTCTCTTTCTTTGGATGTGCAGGATCTCTTGAATGCATATGAGGATGTGTTTGAGGACCCTTGCGGCCTCCCTCCATACTGAGAGGAATTGAGCACCAAATTGACTTGATTCCGGGTGCTCCACTTGCATCACATTCAATTTCAAAGACCTCAAAATTAGGTAAAGCAAGCAAGGAGCACTCATCAATTTGGACTTTAAAGCAAGAAAAGACTCCTCTTGGGCTTTACCCCATGCAAACACAACATTCTTTTAGTTAACTCAAATGTAAAGGGGCGGCAATAGAGGAAAAGTCCTTGATAAACCTCCGGTAAAAACTAGCAAGACCAAGAAATGATCTCACTTCGGTTATGGACTTAGGAATGGGCCATTCCTTTATTGCTACCACTTTACTTTCATCAACCCTAACTCAATGCTTTCCCACCACAAATCCAAGAAAACTAACTTCACTTGTAGCAAAGACACACTTTTCAAACTTAGCATACAACTTCTCAAGTCTAAGTGTATCTAAAACATGCTTCAAGTGATCAATATGCTCCATGATTCTTGGAATACACCAAAATGTCATCAAAGTAGACAACCACAAACTTTCCAATGAAATGCCTCAAAACATGATTCATTAATCTCATGAAAGTACTAGGTGCATTGGTTAATCCAAAGGGCATAACATTCCATTCATACAAGCCAATTTTAGTCTTAAATGCCGTTTTCCATTCATCACCCTCTTTCATGCGAATTTGATGATATCCACTCTTCAAATCAATCTTAGAGAAAACACATGAACCACTCAATTCATCAAGCATATCATCACGTCTAGGGATAGGATGTCTACACTTTATAGTGATAGTGTTGATGGGTCGGCAATCCATGCACATCCGCCAAGTGCCATCACTCTTGGGCACTAAGATGACCGAAGCGGCAGATGGAGAAAGGCTCTCTTTGATGAAACCCTTTTGGAGCAACTCTTGTACTTGTGCTTGAATCTCCTTGGATTCTTCCGGGTTTGTTCTATAGGCGGCCTTGTTGGGAAGTGGAGCACCGGAATCAAGTCAATTTGGTGCTCAATTCCTCTGTATGGAGGAGGCCGCAAGGGTCCTCAAACACATCCTTATATACCTTCTAGAGATCCTGCACATCCAAAGAAAGAGAAGATACATGTTCAAAGGTTAGCAATCATGAAGTTGGAACCATGAGAAAACAAGTTTTATTTTGCAAAAGTGCCATTTTGAAATCTCTCTCTTTGGCAAAGTGGGGTATGCACTCTTGTTTTCTCTCTTGCTCACTTAAGGTGTTTCCCACATATGCACACTCCTTTTCTCTCAAGGATCCTTGATCCTTCTCACTCTTTCTCTCTTCTCCTTCCCATCTCCCTCCTTTTGCTCTCGGCCTTATTGGCCAAATGAATTTGATCTTGTAAAGCTTGAGTGGGTGTGAGTGGAAGTAGGGTTAGGTTTCAGTTTTGATGGGTGATGATGTATTTGTTGGCATTTCCATGATGAATGGAATCCTTGTCAAATTGCATTGGCCTCCCAAGTAAGATGAGAGTGTCTTGCATCATCACAAAAACACAAGTGATGGTGTCTTCATACTTGCCAATTCTGAATGGCAATTCAACTTGTTTCACCACATTGAAAAATGAACTATCATCCAACCATTGCAGATGGTAGGGTTTCGGAGGCAACTTGGTTGGAAGATGCAACTCATGGACCATGTCTTCGCTTGCGGCATTCACACAACTCCCGCTATCAACAATGAGGCTACATAGTTTGCCATTCACCAAAGCTCTTGTTTGGAAGAGGTTCTCCCTTTTTGAAGTTTCGGTTAACTTGGGAGAGCTTTGGAGAACTCTCTTGGTGACCAAGATATGCCCTTCAAGAGGCAACTCTCCCTCCTCTTCCTCGGTTTCTTCATTAGGAAGTTCATGTGGAACTTCCTCCTCATCTTCACTTGAGATGTCACCATTTGGTCTAATCACTATAACCTTTTTGTTGAGACATTCTCTTGCATAGTGTCTCTTTCCAAGACACTTGAAACATTCAATGGTTCTTGCTTGAGGTGGCGGGTTTGTGGGTTTGGAGGGGTAGTTTGGTTTCGGTTGTGGGTGAGAATAAGGGGTGGGGTGAGATGGTGGTTTCGGTTTTGAGTGGGAGTGATAAGGAGGCTTGGAGGTGGCGGTTTGGTAGGGTTTGGAGGTGGAGGGCTTGCTTGTGGAGGTCGGTTTGCTCCATGTGTTTCGGTGGGAGGTGTGGTAGGAAGTGTAGGAACTTCCTCTCTTCAATTGCTTCTCCACTCTTATGGCCTTGTGCACTAACTCTTGATAACTTCCATAGTCACAAAGCTCCACCGCTCGAGAGATATCATCTCTCAAACCATACAAAAACCGAGCCATCTTTGCCTCTTGGTTCTCCTTGACATTAGCTCTCATCAAGGCACTTTCAAGCTCCTTTTGGTAGTCTTCAACACTTCGGTTGCCTTGGGTGAGGTGTTGCAACCTTTGAGCACATTCTCTTTCGTAGTAGCATGGGATGAACCGAGCTCTCATGGCGTGCTTGAGCTCCTCCCAAGTGTCAATGGGAGCTTGGCGGTTTCTAGCTCTTGCTTGGTGCTCTTGCTCCCACCAAATGATGGCATAGTCATGAAGTTCAATGATAGCTAGTTTGAGTTTGGTAGCATCATGACATCAAAGACTCTCTCGGTTTTGTTCACCCAAGTGAGGTACTCCTCCGGATCACTTGAGCCATAGAAAGGTGAAACTTGAAGCTTCACGTTGTTGAGAGCGTGTTGATCTTGAACTTGACCTCTCTCACCTAGGTTCCGGTTAAACCCTCGGTGGAAGTGGCCCCTTGCCTGCTCTTCTTCTTCATCTAGGTCTCTTTCAAGATAGGTTTTTGCTTGCACCCTATCTTGAAAGATTCTCCTTCTAGGGTTTCGGCAAGGAGGTTGTTACGGTCACCCCGAGCGGGTTGTGACCCAAGTGACCGGGGTTTCGTTTTGGCCTGCGGGTCATGATTTTGGACGGTCAGACGGCTCCCTTTGGGAAACCCTTGCATATTTGAGGTCGTGTGGGTCCCGGACATTTCCGCCGAAAATATTGTCTCGGGACCGTTCGCATATTTGGAATCGTGGGAACGCCCGAATCTTTTACGAATATATTTTTGGGGCGGGACGTTCGGTTCGGGCGATTCTGAGGCTCGGGATGGAAATTTTGCGACGGCTTGTGATGTGATCACACCGGGGTTCTATGATCACGACCTTGGATCTAGCTCAATGGAGGCGGTTTCAGCGAAAGAGAAACGAAAACAGAGGAGGAGGCGAAGAACACAAAGTTCGGCCAAGGGAACCTCCTCACTACGAGGTGAGGCAATGCCCTTGAAAATGCCAGGAAAGAGATGGGATCTAGCACCTCTTGACTACAAGGTCAAGCAATACTAGATATTATGTTTGGATCCTCTTGCCTGGATCACTAGGGAAATGGAAATGCAAGATTGGAGAACACAAAAGTCGATGTCTCACTGTGGAGAGTTTCAGCCAAATTTGCTAATTCAATAATATGTTCTGCGTTACAATGGTGTTGTTTCTAACTTATATAGGGGAGGAGTGTGAGAAGTAAATCGGCTTAGTACAGCCGTGCGTGCGTGTAGAAAGCAAACAGTGCTTTTTGACATGCGTGCAGAGTAAAAAAGTTTCCAAAAAGGTGAAAAGGAAAAGCTGGCCTAAAAAGTGTTCAGGTGTTTTCCTCGAAAGGGATGCCTACATTCCCGAGAAGCTGCAGAGAAAGGATGCCTTGCTATCGGACTTGGTCGGCTATCTGGCTAAGTATGGAGGCTTCGCGGGATGTCTTCGCCAAGTGCCTTCGCGGGAATGTCTTCGCCAAGATCCTTCGCTTAGGGCCTTCTCAGGGTTCAAGTGTTCGCGCACCAAGGTTTGCCTGCTTCCTTCCTCAAGGATGCTTATGCTCAAGGCTCCGAAGGGCTTCGCGTATTCTTCGTCCCAACGCGAGGCGGAGCTGACGAAGCTGTAAGGACTTCACTCGAGATTCCTCTTGGTCGTCCTGCGCCATGAGTCTCATAAAGGTGTTGAGATTCGCTTGAACTCGTTTCAGCCGAGACCTGGTTATGGGTCCGCCAATGCCTTGGACTGGGTCTGAGGGTACGCGCGATTGGGGTGGCGGTCCATCTTGAACTTAGGGGTATTTTGGGATGATGTCCACATCATACTCTCCCTCTTGAAAGAATCCGTCCATGGATTCTCAAATTCTTCATGTCCTTCAAAGGGTGCCAAATCACAAACGTTAAAAGTCGCATGTACATTATAAGATCCATCACGGGGTAAGTCTAGTACATATGCATTATCACCGATTTTCTTAGTGATTTGGAAAGGCCATCGCCTCTTGGCGCAAGTTTATTTTTCTACTGGGAAATCGGTCTTTTCTTAAGTGCAGCCACACCCAGTCCCAACTTGGAAACTCCTAAATTTCCTACCCTTATTAACCCTTCTTGCATAAATCTCATTAACTTTCTCAAGTTGCTTGTGAACCTTGGTATGCAAATCTTTCATGTGTTGGGCTTTCTCTTTCCCTTCTACATCCATTTGCTCAGCAAAGTCTAAGGCTACTAAGTCCAAAGGGGTCAAAGGGTTGAAGCCATACCACGACTTCAAAGGGGCATGGGATGTACAGGAGTGGTAGGCTCGGTTGTAAGCAAATTCTACATGTGGTAAGCACTTTTCCCACTCTTTGATTCTTCCTAAGGAGGGTTCGCAAGATAGTGGTGAGAGTCCTATTGGTCACTTCGGTTTGGCCATCTGTTTGAGGGTGACATCAAACTAGTGCCTAATCTAGACCAAAGGGTTCGCCAGAAATGACTTAGGAACCGCGAATCCCTATCACTGACAATGGACCGCGGAAGGCCATGGTACTTCACGATGTCCCTAAAGAATAAATCAGCCACATGCGAGGCATCTTCAGTTTTATGACAGGGAATGAAGTGTGCCATTTTGAAAACCTATCCACTACAACAAAAATAGCATCATGACCATGCGACGTCCTAGGCAGACCACTTATAAAATCCATGCTTATATCAACCCAAGGAAGAGAAGGTGCAGGGAGAGAAGTATACTTCCCTTTTGGTTGCAGAGTAGACTTGGCTTGGTGGCATGTGACGCATCTGGCGCAGAACTTGGTGACGTCCCTCTTCATGCCGGGCCAAAAGAAATTTTCCTTCCAGCCTTCTAGTGTCTTTTGAACACCGAAGTGCCCCATGAGGCCGCCACCATGTGCCTCTTTGATGATGACTTCGCGCATTGATCCTCTCGGAACGCACAACCTTTTAACTTAAACAGAAGCCATCAAACACATAGTAGCCATGTTGTCTACCTTTAGCACAATTGACAAACATTTCACCAAAATCCGCATCTTGCTCATACATGCTTTTCAAACATTCGAAACCAACAACCTTCGTATCAAGAGTCGTGAGTAATGCATATCTCCTAGAAAGGGCATCGGTAACAACATTTTCCTTTCCTTTCTTATACTTAATAACATAGGAGAAAGACTCGATGAACTCTACCCACCTAACATGCCTTTTGCTTAAATTTCCTTGCACCTGAAGATACTTCAAAGACAAGTGATCCGTATGGATTATGAATTCTCTAGGCAATAGATAATGACTCCACGTTTGCAAGGATCGCACTAGAGCGTACAGCTCTTTGTCATACGTGGAGTAATTCAAGGTGGCCACTCAACTTTTCGCTAAAGAAGGCTATGGGACGGCCTTCTTGGTGTAAGACAGCGTCGATGCCTATACCACTGGCATCACACTCTACCTCGAATACTTTGTCAAAATTTGGCAAAGCAGGGGTGCATTTGTCAAACGAGATTTTAATTCGTTAAAAGACTTCTCTTGCGACTGGCCCCATTCGAATACGACATTCTTCTTAGCTAGTTCATGCAAAAGAGCGGCAATGGAAGAGAAATCCTTAACAAATCTCCTATAAAAACTAGCAAGTCCTAGAAAGGATCTTACTTCAGTTAACGAATTAGGAGTAGGCCAATCTCGAATGGCACTGATCTTACCTTCATCTACTTTGACACCCTTCGCACCCACTACATATCCAAGAAAGTTAACTTCCTGGGATGCGAAGACACACTTTTCAAACTTAGCATACAGTTTTTCTAACCTAAGCATGTCGAGGACTTGCCTCAAGTGCTCAACATGCTCCTCATGGTTCTTAGAATAAACTAGTATGTCATCAAAGTATACCACCACAAATTTTCCAATTAAACTCCTCAAAACATGATTCATTAATCGCATAAAAGTACTTGGTGCGTTGGATAAACCGAATGGCATAAAATTCCACTCTTATAAACCTATTTTGGTTTTGAAAGCAGTTATCCATTCATCACCTTCCTTCAATCGAATCAGGTGATAGCCACTTCTAAGGTCCATTTTTCAAAACACACAGGCACCACTCAACTCGTCTAACATCTAAACAAGTCTAGGTATAGGGTGGCGATACTTTACGGTGATAGAGTTGATGGGTCGATAGTCCATGCACATGCGCCAAGTGCCATCGCTCTTGGCCACGAGTATGATCGCACGGCGCAAGGTGAAAGGCTTTCTCGGATGAATCCTTTGTTCAACAGCTCTTGTACTTGAGATTGGATTTCATTGGACTCTTGGGGGTTGGTTCGGTAGGCAGCCTTGTTGGGTAAAGGCGCACCCGGTACAGGTCGATCTGATGCTCTATGCCGCGATAGGGGGGAAGGGTTCGCGGCTCGTCGAACACTTCGTCGAATTCTTTCAGAACTTCCTGCACATAGAAAAGGAGGGAAGATACATGATCAAGTGTTAGCATGCAATGATTTAGAATCATGAGAAAACAAGTCTTGTTTCCCGAAATGCTCTTTTAAATCCCTTTCTTTGGCCATGGGAAGGGCGCTCTTGTTTTCTCGCTTGCTCACTCATGGTGTTTCCCATCAATGCACACTCTTTTCTTTCACTCAAGGTTCCTTGAACCTTCTCACCATTTTCTCTCCTCTCTCTGCCCTCGCTCTTTCTTTTCTTCTCGGCCTTACTAGCCAGATGAACTTGATCTTGGTGAGCTTGGGTGGGTGTGAGGGAAGCGAGTGTAGGGTTTACTGAGATGGGTGAGGGCATATTTGTTGGTTTTGCCATAGTGTATGGCCTCGTTGTCGTACTGCCAGGGCCGGCCCAAGAGAATGTGGGTGGCCTGCATTCGCACCACATCACAAGTGATGGAATCCTCGTACTTGCTGATCTTTATCGGGACTTCGACTTGTTTAATGACCTTCACAAAGGTCCTGTCATCGACCCACTATAGTTGATACGGTTTAGGATGGGCAATGGTGCGAAGACCCAGTTCAGCAACCATGTCTTCGCTGGCAGCATTGACACAGCTTCTGCTATCAATAATGAGACTGCACAGAGTCCCATTCACCATAGCTCTTGATTGGAATAAATTTTTCCGCTGAGTGCTCTCGGTGATACTTGGGGAGCTTTGCAGAACCCGCTTGGTGACTAGTATGAGTCCGTCCATAGGCAGCTCTCCTTCTTCTCGCTTCACTCTCATGACTTCGTTGTTCAGAGGGACCTCTTCCTCTTCTTCACTAGACAGGTTCCCCATTGGGCCGAATGATCATGGCCCGTCTGTTGGGGCAATCCCTCGCATAGTGTCCCTTGCCCAGACACTTAAAGCATTCGATGCTCCTTGGTAGCGAGGGCATCATAAGTCTTTGGTGCTAGGTTTCGGTTGAGATTGTGTTGGTGGCCTCGGATTGGGGTAGTTTTGGCGTGGGGGTGGCATCACCGTGGGTGTTGTGTACGGTTTTGGCGGGGGCGGTTTGGCGAAGGGAGGGGTCTTGCTTCCTGAGCCCCTGATGGGTGTATGGGCGGGATGATAGGAGTTTCCCTTCTTCAGTTGCTTCTCCACCCGGATAGCCTTGTGAACCAGATCTTGGTAATCCCGATAGTCACACAGTTCAACTGTCTTGGCGATGTCCTCTCGTAAGCCATATAAAAATCTAGCCAACTTAGCTTCTTTGTCCTCCTTGACATTGGCCCTCATTAAGGCCCTCTCAAGGTCCTTTTGGTATTCCTCGACGCTGCGATGACCTTGGATAAGGCGTTGCAGCTTCTGGCACAATCTCTGTCGTAGTAGCCGGGCACAAACCGATTCTTCATGGTCCGTTTGAGATCTTCCCATGTGGTGATGGGGCGGCAGTGATTCTCGCTCTCTCGTGATGCTCTTGCTCCCACCGGTGAGAGCATAATCATGGAATTGAATGACCACGATCTTCAAAGCTATCGCATCGGTGTATCCCATCATATTAATGATCCGCTCGGTTTTAGCCATCCATGTAAAGTACTCTTCCGGATCACTGGACCCGTAGAAGGGTGGAATTTGAAGCTTTATATTGACGAGGGCTAGCTGATCCTGGGCTTGCGCCATACCTCCTAGGTCACGGTTGAAACCTCGATTGACACGTCCTCGCTCTGCTTCCTCCAATTCTTTGAGGTCTCTGTTGAGATAGGCTCGGCTTGAGCTCTATCGGGAAGACTCTTCTCTTTGTTGGTTTCAGCGGTGGCTCTGCGTAATACTCCCGATCGTCACTTTGTCCAGAATGTCAACACCACGATCTACTCTTGTAGAAGTGGTCGGACGGCTATGAGGGGTAGCTTGTGGCCTTGTCATTGACGGATCGAAGGTAGTATGAGTGATTCCGCATTGAGCCCGCGATGCATGGGCTTCATCGTGGACTTGCGAGTTGTCCGGTTGTTTTCCTTGAGCTACCTCTACCCTTTTTAGTCGCTCGTTTGTGGCAGCCACTTGGGCGCCCAAGTCATCCAACCGTTGTAAGATCTTTGCTAGTGTGTCATGCACTGCTAGCTGAGATGGATGAGGAGGAGTTGAATCTGACGAAACCATCTGTAATCACAGTGCAGTTGAAAATATGCGGTTAGGAAAGAACCTCACTACTCCCTAAGTGTTTAAACCCGCTCTCGTGTTTCTCACAACGATTTTATCGCTTCGGCTGTCCACTTAGGGCCCTCACAAGCTCTCTAAACTTGATACCGTTTTCAACCTCATATCAAAGATGAACACGCAAGAAAGCACAAACAAAACTTTAGTAAAACCACAACTTGAAATCCAAGAAAATGACTAGTTACTTGAAACCAGTTTTGTGAGATGTTAGGGCTGAGTTGGGGTCGAAAGAAACAGTGGGAAGATTAGAAAAGGCTTTTGCAGACACAACACCTTTTGTTTAAGTTTTGAAACTATTTTTCGGATCAAAAACACTGTTCACTTGTGTTTTGGTAAGAACACGCCAGAACATTCAAGAGCTTTTCCCAGAACACAGAAACTCGCGCAGTACTTTCCTTTCTTTAAACACTTTTCTCTTCGCTTTTGTACGACAGATCAACTCTTTTCTGTTTAAACTCGAAACTCTTGACTTTAACAAACACACTTTTAAAACAACCTTTCGGTCTCAACCGAGTTCATCAACCGATATTTCTTCAAGCGTAAGAAAGGTAGCAAAAGGGTTTTGCTTGAAGAAAACTAAACAAAGAACACGATACCTCCGACAAGCACTTTGGCTCTGATACCAACTGATGTGATCACACCGGGGTTGTATGATCACGAGCTCGGATCTAGCTCGATGGAGGCGGTTTCCAGCGAAAGGGAAACGAAAACAGAAGAGGAAATGAAGAACACAAAGTTCGGCCAAGGGAACCTCCTCACTACGAGGTGAGGCAATGCCCTTGAAAATGCAGGAAAGAGATGGGATCTAGCACCTCTTGACTACAAGGTCAAGCAATACTAGATATTACGTTTGGATCCTCTTGCCTGGATCACTAGGGAAATGGAAATGCAAGATTGGAGAACACAAAAGCCGAGGTCTCACTGTGGAGAGTTTCAGCCGAATTGATAATTCAATAATATGTTCTAGGTTACAATGGTGTTGTTTCTAACTTATATAATGGAGGGGTGTGAGAAGTAAGTCGGCTTAGTACAGCCGTGCGTGCATGCAGAAAGCAAACAGTGCTTTTTGACATGCGTGAAGAGTAAAAGTTTCCAAAAAGGTGAAAAGGAAAAGCAAGCCTAAAAGTGTTCGGGTGTCTTTTCCTCGAAAAGGGATGCCTACATTCCCGAGTAGGCTGCAGAGAAAGGACACCTTCTTTGTCGGACTTGGTCGGCTATCGGCTAAGTATGGAGGCTTCGCGGGATGTCTTCGCCAAGTGCCTTCGCGGGAATGCCTTCGCCAAGAGCCTTCGCAAGTATGTTTTTACTTGCGGTCTTCTTAGGGTTCAAGTGTTCGCGCACCAAGGTTTGGCTGCTCCCTTCCTCAAGGATGCTTATGCTGAAGGCTCCAAAGGGCTTCGCGTATCCTTCGTCCAACACGAGGCTGTGTGACGACGCGGTAAGGACTTCGCTCGAGATTCTCTTGATCGTCCTGCGCCTTGAGCCTCATGTTGGCGTGGAGATTTGCTTGTACTCGCTTCAACCGGGACCGGGTCATGGGTCCACCAATGCCTTGGAGTGGATCTGGGGGTGCGCGTGCTTGGGATTGCGGACCTTCTTGAACTTGGGGGTCCTTTGGGACGATGTCCACATCAGCTTGGGTGTAAAGTATGTTATGGTTCGAGATGGATTTTATGGTAATATTTGAAGATTTTTGGCATGGTGTGATTTTTGGGTCCAGATTAACGCGTGCACGTCGGGATTTGCTCTGGTTCAGCGGGCACGGTAGGACGCTCTGGACTTATAATTAAACAAAGGAAACATGATTTTTGTGGGATATGATGTTCCGAGGGTTGTGTTCAGTTTTCGTTCCAATTGGAGATTGAAAAACTGCGGTTGGGCTAAATTGCAACTTTTTGGGAAAGTTTATGGACTAAGTTGTAATTAACCCAAAAGTTGGCAATATTGGACAAAGAGGAAGAGAGAAGGTCGTCTGGAAAGGGGAGATAAGGGACACTTGGCCATTTATGGTTTAAGTTGGAAAAAGATAGAAAAAGAAAAGAAAAGAAAGGAAAATATATAAGGAAGAAAGGTTTATTTTTCTTCACTTTTCTTCTTCTTCCTCCTAAATGGCGCCATAGTTACTATTCACCAAGCTCCACATGTTCTTCAATTTTTGGCAAGGAAACATCAAGGTTTTGGGCTCAAATCGTAGTGTGTTTCAGCATTGGCGGAGTAGTGCGGGGCCATAAAGGCATGATATCACATTTCGGGCGGGGCCGGGATTTCCCGGGGTTTGGGCTGCGGAGCGGTTTTTCGAGGTCGATCGACAAGCGGTGGCGGACTAGAGATCCGCGGTGCTTTTGGTTTTTGGTTTCAGCAGCAGTAGCAGTACCTCGTGCGGGAATCTTCTGGGGCGAGAGGTTTTGCTGAGTCCGCACTTAGGTATTCTATGGTTACATTTGGCGGCTCTGTAGGTTTAGTTGCATGCATGCATATTGGATCATGATATTGTATATGACGTATGTTCTAGAATATGTGTTGGTTACGTATCGATTCGAGTCGAGGCGGAGCCCCGATGTCACGACCACCCCGCCCGGCTGCAGAGGGGGGGCCGGCCGCGATGTCGGGACCGGAAACAACGACGGAAAACGCGGCAACGGAGCGTTTTGCTCAAAAGACGGAATAGTCGAGCAACAACTAGCACTATAAAACTCTTACCTGGCAAGTATACAAGATAATCCCACCTTCTACCAAACATGCAGTTCATGGCAACAAACACAGAAACACTGAATTCATTTCATAATATATCCAATATAGGCAAGTCGGGGCTCCGCCCTCGACTCAGAAGACAACAAAGGCAGAATATATCTCCGATCATATAACATATACAAACTCATGATCTTAAATACATGCATGCAGCTACAGCTACAGAGCCACCAAAACAAAATCCTATAAATACCTAAGTGCGGAATCAGAAGCCTCTCGCTCAAGGATTCCCGCACGTGGTACTGCTGCTGCTACAGAACACAAAATGTCAGAAAGCACCGCGGATCTCTACTCCGCCACTTGCTTGCCAGGACGGCCTGAAAGGTGGTAAACAAATAAAGGGTGAGTCCTCGGGAGGACCCAGTAAGGGCAAGGTAAGATACCGCTTGCTTAAGCAGTAGCAAGCAGAACCTGCAAAACAGAACAACACAAGCATATATATATATACATACACAAACATAAATAACAAGGTGAGTCGAAATCCCATCACATGCGGTCCAATCGCTGACCCTTATAATATCACAGTAACGCAGCCCTCCTCAAGAGGTCGAAATATCTGAAGCACGGTATCGGCTGGGTCGCGATCCCCAAACTGTCGTAGGGTCTCGAAGTATATCGGCACCCCGGTGCGGATATACACGTAATGTCGGCACCCTCCAAAGGCGGACATAACCAAACCAAATCATGGAGCACCCGTGGTCTTAAAGACCATCCCGGGTCTCGTCACAGAACAGAACGTATATAAATAAATATAAACAGAAATATCGGCACCTGGTGCGGATATATAGAATAGAATATGAACCCGGGGCCTCCAAGACCATCCGGGCCTTGAGACAGAACAAACATGCATCTTACCCTATGACGGGTCTCGGGGTCACCGAACCACCGCCCTCACCCGGAACCCGCCTCAACTAAACCCGATATACATGCAAATACTCCCAGAATGCATAACGAGAGAAGTTGAGCCCTTACCTCAGAAAGCTGCCCCGCAGTACAAATCTCGGGAAATCCCGGCTCCCAGCCCGAAAAGTAAAACTTGACCTTTATGGTCCCGCACCACTCTACCAAAGCTGAAACAAGCTGAACAACCATAAACTAATCAGAACTCATCAAATTAGACCCCCAGAACCAATCCCGCACATTCCCGCAAAAATCCACAGAAAGCTCGGTTTTACGAACCGAGCTAGAACATTGTTATTCATACACCCACAAACACATTCCAACCTTTAAACCCCACCTTCCAGACATTTTGCCCGAAATCCCACATAAAGGTAACTTTTGCACCCAACACCCGAAAACGACGTTTCAAATACCATTTCTCACCTAATTCCATCCACGATACCAAATTACCATCCAATTCAACCAAAACACAACACCAACATAGATAAAGATTCACTTTTAGTTTCGACCCTTTGCCAACTTTTCACCCAACTTCCAATTCAATCCATTCAAGGTTCCAAACATTCACTTTAACCACCAATTACACTTCCTAAGCAAGAATGCTAACCAATTTCACCTTTAACAACCAAGAACATTCAAAAATCCTAACCCACATTTTCGGCCAAAAGGGGTTTCTTCCTAGCATGCTTTCTATCAAATTGAATCCGTAGATAGTCTTAGAATCATGCAAGGAACAACATATCCCAAGCATGATTCAAGAACACAAGTCTACATCATTTTAGAAAATCAAGCATAAAATCGGCCTCTCTTGGGTTTTCCATCCATGGAGTTTTTCCAATGTTTAACACTTGATTCTTACTCCCTTCCTACCCAAGAAGAACATACTAAAAGATGGAAGCAAGAGAATCACCCAAACTAGTAGCAAGGAGTTAATCATTTTCGGTTTTCCTTCTTTTTCTACCAAGAACAAGCTTCCCAACTTGTAAGGAGATGAAGAGAGGAAGCTTACCAATTATGGAGTCCAAATCCTTGTTGATTTCAGCCAAGAGATGAAGAACCCAAAGCTTGGAGAAGATGGAGGCTATGGCGGCAAAGAGAGGGAGAAGAAAGAAGAAGATGAAATGAAATAGCTCTCGTACTATTTCCATAATCCTTTTAAACCTCTTTCCTTTCCATCTTTAATATGCACTTGACAAGTGTCCTAACCCCTTAGTCATCACTTATGACTCACCCTTAGCCACCAAAAGTCTGAAATTTGGCTAAGTCATTGGCGCCAATCCCGCGCCAACGCCTCCCGCACAATTCCCGACGTACGTGCGGGTCAACCCCAAAGCCGTCGGAAGATTTTCATCCTGAATCCCGGAATTCCCGTCCCGAGCCCCGAGAGTCGCCCCGGACCGAACGTCCCACCCCAAAATATTTTATAGCGCAAAAAGCTTCGGGACGTTCCCACGATTCCAAATCCGCAAATGGTTTCTCAATCCGAGGACATGCTACCGAGCCCGCTGTACGCCCCGAGACAAGTCCCGGCCCCCTTCGGGAGGACCCATGGCCCCCTTCGGAAGAACCCATGGCCCCTTCGGGAGAGGACCCATGTCCCCTTCGGGAGAGGACCCATGTCCCCTTCGGGAGAGGACACATACAACCACAAATATGCAAGGCTTGCCAAAATGATGCTCGGATAAGGCTTGGGAGCCATCTGACCACCAAAAGTCCGGTTCCGTAGGCCAAAACCGAAGCCCCGGGTCACCCGGTCGCAACCCGCTCGGGGTGACCGTAACATCCTCCCCCTGTTAGGACTCTTGGCCCTCCAAGAGGGCTATCAACCGCTGATACAGTTCGGGGTAACGTTCCCTGATATCCTGCTAGGTCTCCCAAGTTGCTTCCCGGTCCGAATGACGTGACCACTGAACCTCCTATTCGGGAATCAATTTCTGCGGAGTTTTCGAGTTTCACGCGCCCGGCAAGGCTATCGGTACCTCACGATATGACAAATCAGGTTCCAGCTGAACCTCCTACCTGCTGGAACCGTCTGCACGGGATCCAGGATGCACTTCTTCAACATGCCGACATGAAAAGCGTTGTGCACCGCAGAACATACTCGGAGGTAAAGCTAACTGTAGGCTAATCTGCCCACTCGCTCCAGAATCTCGTAGGGACCGATATACCTTGGGGCCAACTTACCCCGATTGCCAAATCTGACAGTCCCTCTAATCGGCGTTACCTTCAGCCAAACTCTGTCGCCGACCTCAAACTCCAAATCTCTGCGACGCTTGTTCGCATACGAGGTGGTACGGTCGTTCGCGGTTTTCAGATCGCGCTGAATAGTCTTGATCTTTGTTGTGGTCTCCTCTCTGAGCTCGGGACCCAGCTCAATCCTGTAAGATGCCTCGGTCCAACAGTGCGGTGTCATGCACCGTCGCCCATACAGTGCCTCGAACGGTGCCATGCCGATAGTACTCTGATAGCTGTTGTTATATGAAAACTCCACTAACGGCAACTGCTTATCCCAATCTCCCTCGAAATCCAACGTACAGCTCTGCAACATATCCTCCACAATCTGAATCACCCACTCCGATTGTCCATCGGTTTGGGGATGATAAGCTGTACTCAGATGGAGTCGCGTGCCCAAAGCCTTATGAAAGGCACCCCAGAACCGTGCGGTAGAACGCGGATCTCGATCGACACAATGGAGTCGGCACTCCATGTAACCGCACAATCTCTCGATGTACGGATGGGCAAGCTTCTACAGAAGTCTATCGTCCGAATTGGCGAAAGTGAGCACACTTCGTCAAGCGGTCCACGATAACCCGGATGGCATCGTGGTGAGACCGGGTCGAGGGTAGTGCGGTCGAGAAAATCCATCGTGATGTTGCCCCACTTCCCGACCGGAATGGGCAAAGTTTGTAACGTCCTGCCGGTTTACGATGCTCCACCTTCACCCGCCGACAAGTGGCACACTTAGACACATGTGTAGCAATGTGTCTCCGCATACCGAGCCACCAAAAGTGGGTACGCAAATCTTGATACATCTTGTTACGGTCACCCGACAAGTGGCACATAGACATTTTCGCCGAAAATATTTTTCCGGGCCAGGGGTTGTCTCGGGGCGTCTGATGGGCTCGGTAGCGCTCCCGGGACCTCGGAATGGGAAACCGTTCACATATTTGGAATCGTGGGAACGTTCCGGATCTTTTTACGGAGTATAATTTTTGGGTTGGGACGTTCGGTCCCGGGCGACTCCCAAGGCCCGGGACGGGAATCCCGGGGCTCGGGATGAAACTTTTCCGACAGCTTCGGTGTAAAGTATGTTATATTTTGGGACGGAATTTATGGTGATGTTTGAGGATTTTTGGCATGGCGGGTTTTTGGTCCGGGTTAGCATGTCCGGATTTGCTCGGGCTCAGCGGTCCCGGTAGGACACTCTGGATGGGTAATTGCACATGTGATAGATGATTTCTGTATGATATGGGATTCCGAGGGTTGTGTTCAGTTTTCGTTCCATTTGGAGGTTGGAAACTGCGGTTGGGCTAAAATTGCAACTTTTGGGAAAGTTTGGGGGGCTAAGCTGTAATTAGCCCAAAAAACAGCAATAGTGGACAAAGAGGAAGAGATTAAGTCGGCTGCTAAGTGGGGATAAGGACACTTGTCTTATTTTAGTAAAAGATGGAAAGGAAAAGAAGGAAAAGAAAAGAAAAAGGAAGAAAATATAAAAGGAAAGAAAGGGATTAATTTCTTCACTTTTCTTCTTCTTCATCATCCTTCATGTGCGCCATTTTCACTATTCATGGAGCTTCAAGTGTTCTTCAAGTTTTGGCAAGGAATGATCAAGGTTTTGGGTTCAATTTGTTGGTAAGCTTCTCCTCTCCAAGATTCTAACAAGTTTAAAGCATGATTTTGGTTGGAAGAAGGGTTTAGAATTGAATTTGTGTTTGTTCTTGGCTATGAGTTGTGATGATCTTCTTGCTTCCATCTTGGAGTATGTTGTTGGTGGGATGGAGAAGAGTAGGAATTAGGGTTTAATTGATGGAAAAACATCAAGGTTGAAGGAAACATAATTTGGTGAAAATTTGATGGAATTCTAAACTTGGTGTTTAGTTGGATTCTTGAATCATGCTTTGGATATGTTATTCCTAGCATGATTCTAAGGCATTGTGTGGTTTCAATTTGATGGAAAACATGTTGTGTGAGAAAACCCCAAATTGGGTGAATAGTGTAATTAGGGTTCATACTTGATTTGGGTGATTAAGGTGTAATTGGATAGTAATCAAGCTTAAGAAGTGTGATTGGTGGTTAAAGTATGCAATTGGAACCTTAATTGGATTGAATTGGAAGTTTGGTGGAAATTTGGTAAAGGGCCGAATTTATGAGAAGGAACTTTCTCTATGTTGGGGTTTGATTTTGATTGATTTGGATGGTAAATTGATATCGGGGTTGGATTCAGGTGCGGTATGATGTTTGAAATGTCGTTTTCGGGTATTGTATGGAAAAGTTACCTTTATGCGGGATTAAGGGTAAAAGTGTCTGGAATGTGGATTTAAAGGTTGGAAAATGTTTGTGGGTGTGTGAATAGCAATGTTCTAGCTCGATTCGGGAAACCGAGCATTCTGTGGATTTTTGCGGGAAAGTGCGGGATTGTGCGGGTTTGGTTTCTGGGGGTTTGTTTTGGTGAGTTCTAACTTGATTGTGGTTGTTCAGCTTGTTTCGCATTGGTGGAGTTGTGTGGGACCTTAAAAGTCAAGTTGTCACATTTCGGGCCAGGAGCCGGGATTTCCCGGGGTTTGTGCTGCGGAGCGGTATTTCTGAGGTAAGGGCTCAACTTCTCTCGTTATGCATTCTGGTATGGGACATTATGTATTTCGGGTTTAGTTGAGGCAGGATTCTGGGTTGAGGACGGTGGTCTGATGATCCCGGGACTTGTCATATGGTAGGATACTGTTTGTAGCTTGTTCTGTTTCAAGGCCCGGATGGTCTTGGAGGCCACGGGTTATATTCTGTTCTGTATATCCGCGCTAGGCGCCGATATTTCTGCTTATACGTTTTTGGTATACTTCTGTTTACCTTCTGTTCTGTTTTACATATGCATTATGATATGTTCTGTTCTGTGAGACTCGGATGGTCTTAGAGGCCACGGGTGCTCCTTGGATCTGTTTTGTGTGTCCGCATTCGAGGGTGCCGACATTACATTGCGTGTATCCGCACCAGGAGTGCCGATATTACATTTTGTGTGTCCGCCTTTGGAGGGTGCCGACACTTTATGTATTTCCGCACCGGCGGTTTTGGGATCGCGACCCCGGCCCGGTGCCGTGTTTTTGTTCTGTTTTGTTACGTATATTCTGACTTCTTAGAGAGGGCTGTCGTACTGTGGTCAGCGGTTGGACCGCATGTGATGGGTTCTGGCTCACCTCTGACTCTGCATACATTTATATATATGTATATTTGTGTTTGTGTTTGTTACATTTTGCGAGTTCGGTTCAGCGACACTTGTACAAAGCGTATCTTACCTCAGCCCTTACTGGGTCCTCCCGAGACTCACCCCTTATTGTTTACCACCTTTCAGGTTGATCTGACAAGCAGCCTGCGGACTAGGGATCCGCGGTGCTTTTGGTTGTTTGGGTTTTCAGGTATTGAAAGTTCCCTTGTGGAATTTCTGTTACATTACATTTTGGTTACATTCGGGTTAAGGGGTGATCCCGGTAGAGGTTTCTGATTTGGAATATCTGATTTCAGTTCTGTTGGATTACGGTTAACTAACTCTCCTCTCTTTGGTTGTGATTTAGCAGCAGCAGCAGTACTACGTGCAGGAATCTTCTGAGCAAGAGATTTTCTTATTCCGCACCTAGGTATTCTAGGGTGTACTCTGGTGGCTCTGTAGGTGTAGTTGCATGCATGTTAGTACTCAGATCATGTTATGGTTTCTGTATACTCTGGGATATATTCTGATTACATATCTGTCTTACGAGTCGAGGCGGAGCCACGACTTATTGGTTATCTTGGATTCTCCGTGTCTGTTTGGTTCGAGTAATGAATGGGATTTCCATGAACTGCATGTTTGATTGTTAAGTTGTTTTGTATACTTGCCATGTATGTGTTATGTAGGTTGCAGGTCGTCGTACGACCATTCTGTTATTGCGGGCCGGGTCATGGGACCACTGCACGCAGCGGGTTTCGGTAGTACCGATTCCGCGCTTTCTGCCGTAGCTTCCGCTTCCGAACGTCGCGGCCGGCTCCGCCTCCGCAACCGGGCGGGGTGGTCGTGACACATCTTCTCACTACCGGGTGTATACTCAATCGACTCGAATGTGCCTCTGTCAAAATCTCATCCCGCAGATGTCGATCTTGGCACATATAACCGATTCCCAAAGTACAGCAATCCTCGCTTGTCTTTGGAATGCGGTAGTAGGGCTTCTTTGTCCTCTCCGGACAATTTCTTCAACCCCGGATCCTTCCCTTGTGCCTCACGCACCCTATCCAGCCATTCCGAATGAATGGTCGAGTGTATACTGAGTGTGTTCTCGGCGCTCCCACTTGTGCCAAAGGCACACCAGGTCATTCTCCTTAGTCCGATCCTCCGCACCGCCTCCTTTGACCACACCGGTATACTTCCTACTCGGAGCATCAACAATCTGTATTGCCTTTGCCCGCGGTGTACTCGTCGCAATCATAATCCTTGACGTACTCGAGCCACTGCGCTGCCTCATGTTCAACTCCTTACGAGTGAACAGATATTTCAGACTCTTGTGATCCGTGAAGATCTAAAACTTGTTGCCGAGTAGGTAGTGCCTCCATTGCTTCAAAGCATAAATCACTGCAGCCAACTCTAGATCGTGTGTCGGGTAGTTACGCTCATGCGATCGAAGGCATCTCGACCCATAAGCTATCACATTCCGCCCTTGCATCAATACACATCCTCACACTTAGATGCATCTGTGTAGATCATATAAGGTAGGCTCAGTCGGGTAGGATCAAGATCGGAGCGTTGGTCAACTGCCGCTTCAACTCCTGGAAGTTCTCCTCACACTTCTTCGTCCACACAAATGGCTGCCCCTTCTTGCTCAAGCTGCGTAAGTGGGAAGCCAAAATGGAAAACCCTGGCACAAACCTCCGATAGTAGCCTGCTAGTCCCGAGAAAACACTTGATCTCCCGTACCGAGGTTGGCTTCTTCCACTACTGTACCGACATAACCTTCTCGGGATCAACTGCCAAACCTTGCTCACCGATGATATGCCCCAGAAAAGACACCTCCCGTATCCAAAAGTCACACTTTGAGAACTTAGCGTAAAGCTGGTGTTCCCAAAGTGTCTGTGCAATTCTCAAATGCTCCTGGTGTGAGTCCTCATCCCGAGAGTAGATCAGAATATCATCGATGAACACTACCACGAAGGAGTCCAAATATGGCCGAAACACCCGGTTCATCATATCCATGAACCCTGTCGGTGCGTTGGTCAAACCAAACGGCATCATCGTATACTCATAGTGCCCATACCGTATGCGGAAGGCAGTCTTGGAATGTCTTCCTCATTCACACGCAATCGAAAATACACCGATCGCAGATCGATCTTTGAAAAGATCTTCTCACCTCTCGGCTGATCAAAAAGATCGTCGATTCTCGGCAACAGGTACTTATTCTTAATGGTAATGGCATTCAACCAATGCACAATCTGAGTGATCCGTCCTTCTTCTTAACAAACAAAACTGGAGCACCCCACGGTGAAGTGCTCGGAAGGATAAAGCCGTTCTCCTGCAGTTCCTCCAACTACTTCTTCAGCTCCACCATCTCCACTATCGGCATCCAATAAGGAGGAATGGAAATGGGAGTGGAACCTGGTTACAAATGGATCTCAAATACGATCTCCCGCTCTGGTGGCATCCCGAGCAAATCCTCCGGAAATACTGCGAAACTCCCGGACAAGCTGGAATCTTATCCCGCTCTAACCGAGTATCTGCCGTGTTCAGATCATAACACTCCTCCGAATCCACTATAGGGACCTGATCCGGGACTGCGGCTTCATCTTTGGTCTGACCGCTTTCAACTCATCGAACACGAGAGGGTAGCACCTCTCCGAAACCGTAACACTACGGTTGGCACAATCAATGTGCACGGAATTCTTTGACAGCCAATCCATCCCAAGAATAACGTCATACTTCGGTTTGTTCAACACCAACAGATCGACATAATCCGTATACGCCAATGGATAGCACGCAGTCCGTACAATCTCATTAGAGAGCAAAAAGCGACTCCCAGGCCGTCTTCACCATGAAGACGCTCGAGCCCACCGTAACCAAGTGGAGAGACTCGACACATTTACGTGCCACAATCGAAATAGATGCTCCAGTATCAAATAGTACAGGTACAGATGTATCATTCGGAAAAAAGTACCTTGGAGTGCCCACGCTGCGAGGTCACTCCTCGCTCAATCTGGAACACCCGACCTACTCCGGGCTGCTGTGGTGGAGGCCCACGCTGCGATGTCTCTCCCGCTCGACTGGAACACCCGTCCCGCTCCAGCTGCTGTGACGGAGGGTGGCTGAAACGGGCGTCTGCTGCGGTGGTCTCGGAACGCCATGATGTGAACCGCGTCCACAGGGTGCGTTGGGTTGGAACCGAGAATGCAGACGAGTAGCCGGTCACCCCGGCGGGTTGCGGCCGGTGACCGGGCTCGGTTTTGGCTGCGGGTCACGTTTTCGGCGTTCGACGGCTCCCGAGCCTTATCCGAGTATCATTTTGGCGAACCCTTCCGTATTTGAGGTCGTGTGGGTCCCCCGGACGTTTCCGCCGAAAATATTTTTCTGGCGCCGGGGGGTTGTCGGGGTCGCCTCGGGACGTACAGCGGGCTCGGTAGCGCTCTCGAGATTTCAGTTTGGGAAGCCGTTTGCAGTTTTGGAGTCGTGGAGACGTCCCGGTGTTGGTTGTGGAGTTTAATATTTGGGGCGGGACGTTCGGTTCCGGGCGACTCCCGGGGCTCGGGACGGGAATCCCGGGACTCGGGATGGAAATTTTCTGACGGCTTTGGGGTGAGTTGTATTTGAATTTAAGATGGAATTTATGGGAATTTTTGTAGAATTTTGGGAGTGACGGAATTTCGGTTCAGGTTGACACGCTCGCACGTCGGGTTCTGGTTCGGGTTCAGCGAGCTCGGTAGGACACTCCGGAAAGGCAAATGAATTTCTGAAAAATGTTCTGTGCATGATATAATATTCTGAAGATTGTGTCCGAGTTTCGTTAATTTTGGAGTTCGGTAAATATTTTTGGGCAAAAAGGATTGGAACTTTCGGAAAAATTGGGAGATAATTTGCAAATGGGTGCAAATTTAAAAGAAATCAGCATGGGCAGCAGCAGCCCTTTCGGCAGCAAGTGTGAGTGTGTGTGTGTGTATGTGATTAATGGGACACATGTCCCATTTTAACTTAAAGTTGGGAGGTATGGGTTTAAGGAAGGAAAAATATATAAGACATTTTGTTTTCATAAAATGAGTCTCATTTCTATTTCTTTTCTTCTTCTCTTCTTCTTCTTCGTGAGCTGCCTCTGCCGAAACTCCATGGATGACCTCTACCCAAGCTTGAGCTTCTCATTCTTGCAAGAAATCAAAGAGGAATTGGGTGATTTATGTGGTAAGTACCTCCCTAACTCCTCTTTTCTCATTAATTTGGAAGATTGGTGGTTAAAAGAGGAGTTTTTGCATTTGATGGGTTTGTTCTTAGCTACTAGCTAGAGTGATCCTCTCCCTCCCATCTTTTAGTATGTTGTTCTTGGGTGATAGGAGAGTGTTAATCAAGTGTTAGATTTTGGAAAACACAACTTGGGTGGAAATTGAGGTTTGGCCGAATTATTGGAAGAATTTCCAAAATGGTGTGTGTTTGTTATCTTGTCTCATGCTTCAAGTATGTTAGTTCTAGCATGATTCTAAGCTTGTGTGTGGATTTAATTTGATGGAGAACAAGTTGAGGTGAAAACCCTAATTGGCCGAATTGGTTAAGTGTGTGTTCTTGATGGATTTTGTTGTTTGGGTGCAATTGGATAGCATTCATGGTTTAGGAATGTAATTGGTGATTAAAGAGTGCAAATGGAACTTTGTTTGGATTGAAATGGAAATTGGGTGAGAAAACCCCCTTTGGCCGAATTGAAGAGTGAAGGGGTTTTGTTGATTTTGGTGTAATTGGTTAGTAAGCATACTTAAGAAGTGGAATTGGTGATTAATATGATTATTTGGAAGCTTGAATGGATTGAATTGGAAATTGGATAAAAAGTTGGTTGAAAACCGAATCTTTGAATGATTCTTTTTCAATGTTAGAGGTTCATTTTGGTTGAATTGGATGTTAATATGGTGTTGGGGTTGAATTTAGGAGTGGATGGAAGTTTGAAATGTTGAATTCGGTTAAGGAATGAAAAAGTTACAATTAATCGGGATTATCGGAAAATGGCGGGTAATGAAGGGTTTAAGGTTGGATTTGATCAATTCTGCTTATTGTATGATGTTTGTCAATGTGAAATCTTGCATTGTCTAGGTTGGTTCGAATTCGACGTTTACGTGAAAATCGGGATTTTACGGAAATTCTGTCGGATCTTCGGGTTTGGGGTCGGGGGTTGTAATTTGGTAGTGTGGTTGATAAGAATGCTAAATCAACTTGGTTTGGCAGATTCTGAGTTTCGGTGGTTAGGAAAAGAGGAGTGCCAAGTTTCGGGGCACGGTGTAGGTGTTATCCAGAATCGGTCCAATACTCTGGATTTTGAGGTAAGGGTTTGGTTCTGTTGTTTGGTAAGCTAAGTATATGTTTTGGTTTCAGTTTCTGTTCTGCAGGTATTTCAGAATATGCCTAGAGCATATTATGTAGTCTGTAGGTGTATGTATATTGTAGCATTTCTGTTTTGCAGGTGTTTCGGAAATCTGTGCTTTAAGGTAAGTTCGTGATCTCGTAGGTGTATGCCTTGTAGCATACTTTGTCTGTTAATCCTACGTTTGTAGGAGTATGCCTTATGGCATACTGCATGCATTAACACTACGACAGTTGTGGGTTCGCTACCCACTGGTGCACCATGCATCAGTAATAGCTTCGGCGTCTGACTCCCCTTAGTGGGAGGCTGTCGATCCGATCTGTTATAAGGTAACTGGCGATTTAGAATCGCACGTCCTTCGGGATTCCGATTTATTTTCTGTACATGCATGCTATTCCGTATTCTGTTGCATATATTGCTATCTTTCTGTTTTGCAGGGTTACATATACTTACCTTACCCCATATCCCTTACGGGGTCCTTTTAGGACTCACCCTTTTTTGGGTTCTGTTTTTGGATTTCAGGTAGACCTGATAAGCGGCCTGCGGAGTAGGGTTCCGTGAGGGTTCTACCTTGGGTATGTTTTGCAGCAGTTGCACCTTGCGGTCCGGGATTGTGTACTTGGTGTGAATCCCGCGCAAGGTATTTTGTTACTTAGATTCTAAGGTTGGCTCTGTAGTTGCATATGCACACTTTATGTATTGCTATGATGGTTGTATGTCCGTATATACATTTGTATATTCTTCTCTATATCTGTTCTCGGCGCTTGGCGCTTGCTAGACATTTTAGGTTACGTGAATTCTGTATGTATATGTGTTTTGGTGCGTAAGCACTCGTCCCACGGAGGGCGGGGCTTACTCTGTTTTTAGTGCATGAATTGCATGTTTTGGTTTTATTTTCAGTTATATGCGCGAAATGTTTGTAGGTTGCTTCCACAATCTTTCCGTTTCCGGGTCCGCTACGCGCGGCAGGTCTCGATGGACCTGCCACCTCTCGTTTTCCGGCTTCCGCTTCCGGCGTCCCGCGCCCCGCCTCCGCAACCGGGCTCGGGCGGCGTGCGGTGACAAGTTGGTATCAGAGCAGGTAAGTGACCATATGGGTCGTCAGTGGTGACTTGTAGTGACAACTACTGTTCTACATTTTATTTTAGAATGGTTTGGTACGGAGATTGGCCACCTCCTTACTTGAACCACTTCAAAATAAAATTGTGGAACAAAGTTGATCCTTCAAGTTATCCTGATAGTTGCAGATTCGGCATTCGGGATTTTTTTTGAAATTCTGGTAAGATTATTACGAGTAAGGGGGATTGTGGAAAAGTTTCAGGTACGTAAAATTGTGTGTTAGGAAAAGATTTGATGAAATAAGCATGAAATGCTTCTGTGATTCTGTGAAATGCATGATTTTATCATTTTGCAAAATAACTTCTGAGTTAAGCACTGCATTGCACTACAGAGCCTTAGAAAACTGCTGCTAGCTTCTGTAGGGATTAGGAGTGACCGATTTCTGTCTGGACTCTGTTTGGTCTGGAATTTTTGAGATATGGTTAACACGCGTAGATAGCGTGATTTGGTACCGGAGGGGCGGGACTGGGATCCCACACCTCCGTGGAATAGGATACGGGTTCAGTGTAACCCAGGGTCTGAACAACCACACTCACCACCCCGAGGTTTAGTGGTCGTAAGGACCCCTCTCTGATTTGGTATTACCCGCCAGCCTAGCTGGTTCAGAGGCGGCAGTAGGCAGGGGAAGATCTGATTATGCCACAGTAGGGGCATTTTGACTAGGTGCTGATAGTGAGACTTAAGCCACTGCTCGCCATAGTTTTGGGATCGGTAAGTGAGTGACTCTGACAAGGGTGGTCACTACGACACCTAGACTTCCCGTCGGTCCTATCAACGACGGGGAGATCTGAGACACCAGTCTGACAAGGTTGGACTTTTGGAGAGGTTTTAGAGTTTGAACCCCCCCCGAGGTTCAATGACCGAGAAGGGTCTCGGGTAGTAGAGATTTGGTTTGCAGGAGTTGACAAACTCCTGGAGGGAGGCTATTCTGAGCCGGTTGGCCGCCGGGGCCAACGGCTACTCGGCCGATTGCTTCAGATTCGAACCGGAGTTCGGATTGACCCGATATCTGATTTCTAGTGTCTGGCGATGTCTAGGACATTTCCGCGGAAAATATTTTTCGGGGCCGGGGTTGCCGTCGGACGATTTTCGGAGATTCTCAGGCGGAGAAACGGCTCGGGAGTGACCCGGGACTCAGTTGCGCTTTTGAGGAAGATCTGGAGTCGGGGATATAATTTACATTTTTCTGTGAAGAAAAATGTGCTGGGTCGGAAATTACGGTTTCGGGCAGTTTTCAGGCTCGGGGCGAGCCAAGCTGTGACACTTGGCGAAATGTGATTAGTGGAAAGTATTGGACTTGGTCTCTTGCTGTTTCTAGTGATTATGATGTCATGTTGACATCACTATGATGTCAAAAAGGATATCATGTGCAAAGCACATGACTTATTATTACAAGACTTAAGTTTTGGCAGTCTTCAGCGTCCATAGTCTCGAGTACAGCCCAACGCACCGCGAGGGCGTGGGTTTCAGATGGGTGGCCCGAGACCTCAGCAGCGACAGCAGCTCAGAGTAGGATAAGTTTTTCATTTTGACGGAAGGGCCCTAGTTATCGGGGAGGACTTAGTCAGCGGTCATGTACTAGCTAGCAGGGAATTCTGTAGGGCACTTTATTTCTTAATGAGGTACCCATTCATGCGTTATTTGATACGGGAGCATTTGTTCCCATTATAACACCGAAATGTGTTACATTTCTGTATCTGTCTGTTAGTACCTTGCCTCAAACGCATTTAGTAAAAAACTGCAGAAAGTCAGTTTCTGTTTTCCAATGAGATGGTTCGGGGTTGTGCGATGTCTGTAGGCGGACATCTGATAGTATCGGATTTGTTGGTTTTAGACACGCCGAACTATGATGTTATCCTTGGAATGGACGGGCTATCTAAGAACTCTGTGCACGTTGATTGTGCAACCCGAACCATTATGGTTTCTGGAGAGGTACTACCTCTCACGACTCCGACTGGTTTGACTATCGCACAGCACGGTACAGTGTTGCAGATTCTGGATCATCTGTCGATAGTTGGTGTAGGGGAATGTTATGATCTGAATGAAGCTGGTATTAGGTTGAAGTTGGATGGTTTATCGTTGATTCGAGATTTTCCGCGGGTATTTCCGGAGGAGTTGCCCGGATTACCATAAGAGCGGGGAATTGTGTTTAACATCCACTTACAGTCGGGTACTGCTCCGATATCTATTCCCCCTTATCGGATGCCCATTTCTGAGATACAGGGGTAGAAGAAGCAACTGGAGGAATTACAACAAAGGAGTTTCATCTGACCGAGCACTTCGGCGTGGGGTGCTCTGGTTGTTCTGTTTGTTAAGAAGAATGATGGGATACTCTGACTTTGTATTGATTACAGACGGTTGAATGCACTGATTGTAAAGAATAAGTATCCGTTGTTAAGGATTGACGATCTTTTTGATCAACTTCGGGGTTCAAGAATTTCCTCTAGGATTAATTTCCGATCTGGGTATTTTCAGCTTAGGGTGAAGGATGAGAACATACCTAAGACTGCTTTCCGCACCCGGTATGGACACTTTGAGTTTATGGTCATGCCATTTGGGCTGACCAATGCTCCAGCAGCGTTCATGGATCTGATGCATCGGGTGTTCCGACCATACTTAGGTTCATTTGCAGTGGTCTTTATTGATGATATTCTGATATATTCTCGGGATGCGGACTCGCATCGGGAGCATCTGAGGGTAGTTCTGCAGACACTTTGGGAACATCAGCTTTATGCTAAATTCTCAAAGTGTGAGTTCTGGATTCGGGAAGTCACCTTTCTGGGACACATTATATCTGAGCATGGTCTGTCTGTGGATCCAGAGAAGGTGAAGGCAATTTGGGATTGGAAACAATCTACCACGGTACGGGAGATCAAGAGCTCCCTGGGGTTAGCAGGATTTTATCAGAGGTTTGTACCAGGGCTTTCTATTCTGGCATCTCCGCTCACGCAGTTGACCAAGAAGGGTCAACCGTTTATCTGGTCTGATAGGTGTGAGCAGAATTTTCCGGAGTTGAAGTGCCAATTGACTAACGCTCCGATTCTGACTTTTTCAGATCCGATCTTACCGTATGTGAATTATACGGATGCTTCCACATCTGGTTTGGGATGTGTGTTGGTGTAGGAGCGTTTTGTGGTAGCTTATGGGTCAAGGCAGCTACGACCGCATGAGCTGAACTATCCGACACATGATCTGGAGTTGGCCATAGCAATTTATGCGCTGAAACATTGGAATCAATATCTGTTTGGTAATAAATTTCAGATTCTTATCGACCATAAGAGTCTGAAATATCTGTTTGCACAGATGGAGCTTAATTTGAGGCAGCATAGATGGCTCGAATACATTAAGGACTATGGTTGCTGTATCGAGTACATCTCTGGCAAGGGCAACGCGGTTGCCGATGCTCTGAGCAGGAAGTATACCGGCTTAATTAAGAGAGAAAATGTCGGTGACTGGTCTGAGAAGAGTAGTCTGACGTGCCTTGGGCACTGGTGGCAGCTCTGGGAACGTGCTCAGGTGTACACACTTACCATACATTCTGAGTGGCTTGATAGAGTGCGCGAGGCGCAGGGTAGAGATCCGGGGTTGAAGAAGTTGTCTGGAGAAGACAAGGGATCTTTATTACCGACGTTTCAGTATAGGCAGGGATTGCTATACTTCCGAGACCGCCTTTATGTACTAGAGGATCAGGAGTTCTGGAATGAGATTTTCGAGGAGGTACACCCGAGCAGTTTGAGCATCAGGAACCGGCAGGGACACTGCAGACTTTGCCCATTCCAGTCTGGAAGTGGGGTAATGTTATGATGGACGTTCTGACTGCACTGCCCTGACACGGTTTCATCATGATGCGATCTGGGTTATTGTGAATCGGCTGACAAAGTGCGCACACTTTCTGCTTATTCGGGTCATAGACCCTCTGGAAAAGCTTGCCCGGCTTTACATCAGGGAGATTGTACGTTTACATGGAGCACCAGACTCCATTGAATCTGACCGTGATCCGCGTTTTACAGCACGGTTCTGGATCGCTTTCATGAAGCATTGGGCACACAACTCCATCTAAATACAGCTTATCACCCCCAGACGGACGGGCAGTCGGAGCGGGTGATTCTGATATTGGAGGATATGTTGCGAATCTGTATTTTGGATATTGGAGGAGTTTGGGACTAGCAGTTGCGTTGATAGAGTTCTCGTACAACAACAGCTTTCAGACTACGATTGGCATGATACCATTTGAGGCGTTGTACGAGAGGAGGTGTGTGACACCATACTGTGGGACAGATGCGTCTGATCGGGTTAAGCTGGGACCCGAGCTTTTTGAGGAGTCTACGGCAAAGATCAGATTGTTACAGGCGCGGATTAAAACCGCGAACGACTGCACCACTGTTTATACGAACCGCCGCCGTAGGGCTCTTGAATCTGAGTTTGGTAATAGAATTTGACTGGAGGTAGCACCGTTCAGAGAAACAGTAAGATGTGATGGGCGGGGCAAGTTACCCCGAATTTTATCGGTTCTCATGAGTTTCTAGAGTAAGTTGTTAGGTTGATCTTTCCCCCCCCCAACTATTTCTGTTTTACGTGATGTCTTCCAGGATAGCCTGTTCTGGGTCGGTTAGATTTAGGTTCGGTACTGTCTGGGGTTGTCTGGTAGAAATACCGGCAACTGACTCGGGTGCAATAAGATGCACCCGGAGGGTGGGACGCCGTGAGGCTCAGTATGGTAGTCTAAACTACCACTCCCGCCGCACTGCACGGTGGTCCGATTGTTCTGGGTTAGAGGGGTGTTCATATTTTCTGGTTGGGAGCGACACCTGTCTGGTTGATTCAGGCTACTCTTGGAGGACCAAGAGTTCTAAGGGGGGGAGAATGTTACGGTCACCCCGAGCGGGTTGCGACCGGGTGACCCGGGGCTCCGGTTTTGGCCTGCGGGTCACGTTTTTCGGCGTTCAGACGGCTCCCGAGCCTTATCCGAGTATCATCTTGGCGAACCCTTCCGTATTTGAGGTCGTGTGGGTCCCCCGGACGTTTCCGCCGAAAATATTTTTCTGGCGCCGGGGGGTTGTCGGGGTCGCCTCGGGACGTACAGCGGGCTCGGTAGCGCTCTCGAGACCTCAGTTTGGGAAGCCGTTTGCAGTTTTGGAGTCGTGGAGACGTCCGGTGTTGGTTGTGGAGTTTAATATTTGGGGCGGGACGTTCGGTTCGGCGACTCCGGGGCTCGGGACGGGAATCCCGGGACTCGGGATGGAAATTTTCTGACGGCTTTGGGGTGAGTTGTATTTGAATTTAAGATGGAATTTATGGGAATTTTTGTAGAATTTTGGGAGTGACGGAATTTCGGTTCAGGTTGACACGCTCGCACGTCGGGTTCTGGTTCGGGTTCAGCGAGCTCGGTAGGACACTCCGGAAAGGCAAATGAATTTCTGAAAAATGTTCTGTGCATGATATAATATTCTGAAGATTGTGTCCGAGTTTCGTTAATTTTGGAGTTCGGTAAATATTTTTGGGCAAAAAGGATTGGAACTTTCGGAAAAATTGGGAGATAATTTGCAAATGGGTGCAAATTTAAAAGAAATCAGCATGGGCAGCAGCAGCCCTTTCGGCAGCAAGTGTGAGTGTGTGTGTGTGTATGTGATTAATGGGACACATGTCCCATTTTAACTTAAAGTTGGGAGGTATGGGTTTAAGGAAGGAAAAATATATAAGACATTTTGTTTTCATAAAATGAGTCTCATTTCTATTTCTTTTCTTCTTCTCTTCTTCTTCTTCGTGAGCTGCCTCTGCCGAAACTCCATGGATGACCTCTACCCAAGCTTGAGCTTCTCATTCTTGCAAGAAATCAAAGAGGAATTGGGTGATTTATGTGGTAAGTACCTCCCTAACTCCTCTTTTCTCATTAATTTGGAAGATTGGTGGTTAAAAGAGGAGTTTTTGCATTTGATGGGTTTGTTCTTAGCTACTAGCTAGAGTGATCCTCTCCCTCCCATCTTTTAGTATGTTGTTCTTGGGTGATAGGAGAGTGTTAATCAAGTGTTAGATTTTGGAAAACACAACTTGGGTGGAAATTGAGGTTTGGCCGAATTATTGGAAGAATTTCCAAAATGGTGTGTGTTTGTTATCTTGTCTCATGCTTCAAGTATGTTAGTTCTAGCATGATTCTAAGCTTGTGTGTGGATTTAATTTGATGGAGAACAAGTTGAGGTGAAAACCCCTAATTGGCCGAATTGGTTAAGTGTGTGTTCTTGATGGATTTTGTTGTTTGGGTGCAATTGGATAGCATTCATGGTTTAGGAATGTAATTGGTGATTAAAGAGTGCAAATGGAACTTTGTTTGGATTGAAATGGAAATTGGGTGAGAAAACCCCCTTTGGCCGAATTGAAGAGTGAAGGGGTTTTGTTGATTTTGGTGTAATTGGTTAGTAAGCATACTTAAGAAGTGGAATTGGTGATTAATATGATTATTTGGAAGCTTGAATGGATTGAATTGGAAATTGGATAAAAAGTTGGTTGAAAACCGAATCTTTGAATGATTCTTTTTCAATATTGGAGGTTCATTTTGGTTGAGTTGGATGTTAATATGGTGTTGGGGTTGAATTTAGGAGTGGATGGAAGTTTGAAATGTTGAATTCGGTTAAGGAATGAAAAAGTTACAATTAATCGGGATTATCGGAAAATGGCGGGTAATGAAGGGTTTAAGGTTGGATTTGATCAATTCTGCTTATTGTATGATGTTTGTCAATGTGAAATCTTGCATTGTCTAGGTTGGTTCTGAATTCTGACGTTTCTGTGAAAATCTGGGATTTTACGGAAATTCTGTCGGATCTTCGGGTTTGGGGTCGGGGGTTGTAATTTGGTAGTGTGGTTGATAAGAATGCTAAATCAACTTAGTTTGGCAGATTCTGAGTTTCGGTGGTTAGGAAAAGAGGAGTGCCAAGTTTCGGGGCACGGTGTAGGTGTTATCCAGAATCGGTCCAATACTGGATTTTGAGGTAAGGGTTTGGTTACATTTGTTTGGTAAGCTAAGTATATGTTTTGGTTTCAGTTTCTGTTTCTGCAGGTATTTCAGTACTATATGCCTAGAGCACATTCTGTAGTCTGTAGGTGTATGTATATTGTAGCACTTCTGTTTTGCAGGTGTTTCGGAAATTTCTGCTTTAAGGTAAGTTCTGTGATCTGTAGGTGTATGCCTTGTAGCATACTCTGTCTGTTAATCCTACGTTTGTAGGAGTATGCCTTATGGCATACACTGTCTGTTAATATTACAACAGTTGTGGGTTCGCTACCCAGCTGGTGCACCATGCTTCTGTAATAGCTTCGGCTTCTGACTCCCCTTAGTGGGAGGCTGTCGTTCCGATCTGTTATAAGGTTTCTGGCGATTTAGAATCGCACGTCCTTCGGGATTCCGATTTATTTTCTGTACATGCATGCTATTCCGTATCCTGTTGCACATATTGCTATCTTTCTGTTTTGCAGGGTTACATATACTTACCTTACCCCATATCCCTTACGGGGTCCTTTTAGGACTCACCCTTTTTTGGGTTCTGTTTTTGGATTTCAGGTAGACCTGATAAGCGGCCTGCGGAGTAGGGTTCCGTGAGGGTTCTACCTTGGGTATGTTTTGCAGTTGCACCTTGCGGTCCGGGATTGTATACTTGGTGTGAATCCCGCGCAAGGTATTTTGTTACTTAGATTCTAAGGTTGGCTCTGTAGTTGCATATGCACACTTTCTGTATTGCTATGATGGTCGTATGTCTGAATATACATTGGTATACTCTGTTCTATATCTTCTCTCAGCTCTTCGCGCTTGCTAGACATTTTATGTTCTGTGTATTCTGTCTGTATATGTGTTTTGGTGAGTAAGCACTCGTCCACGGAGGGCGGGGCTTACTCTGTTTTTAGTGCATGAATTGCATGTTTTGGTTTTATTTTCAGTTATATGCGCGAAATGTTTGTAGGTTGCTTCCACAATCTTTCCGTTTCCGGGTCCGCTACGCGCGGCAGGTCTCGATGGACCTGCCACCTCTCGTTTTCCGGCTTCCGCTTCCGGCGTCCCGGCGCCCCCGCCTCCGCAACCGGGCTCGGGCGGCGTGCGGTGACAAGTTAACTCTCTCTCTCTCTCTAACAGAAGCTAGCAGCAGTATTCTAAGGCTTTGTAGTGTAATGCAATGCATGATGCAAGGATTCTTTTCGAATCACTCAAACAATTCTCAACCTTAAACACAAAATCAGTTCATGTTCATAACACATAATCATATCATATCACACCCAATAATATAAATGTATCCAAACCCTCCGGGGTGATCCCAAGAACCGCCCGCTACTCCACATCCATTCCAAAGTGGTTCAAATAAGGAGTTGATCGGGCTCCGTGCCGAACCACCCTGAATGAAACGTGGAACCGTGGCTTGTACTTGAAGTCACTTCTCGCAGAACTTACCCTTGAACTAGCGTAACTTACTCCAAAATCCACTGGACTTGTATATTTTCCTTCCACAATCCATGTTGAACCGGTCATACTTTACCTCTCGGGTCACTCCGACCCGACTGCTCTGATACCAACTTTTCACGACCACCCCGCCCGGATTGCGGAGGCGGGGCCAGCCGTGGCGTCGGGACCGGAAACTACGGCGAAGCGCGGCAACGGAGCGTTTTGCTGAAAAGACGGAATAGTCGAGCAACAACTAGCAACCTACAAAACTCTTATCGGCAAGTATACGAGGTAACTCAACGTTTTATGCGATTCATGGCAACAAACACAGAAACACTGAATTCATTTCATAACATATCCAATATAGGCAAGTCGGGGTTCCGCTCTCGACTCAGAAGACAACAAAGGCAGAATATATCTCCGATCATATAACATATACAAACTCATGATCTTAAATACATGCATGCAGCTACACTCTGAGCCACCAAAACAAAATCCTATAAATACCTAAGTGCGGAATCGAAGCCTCTCGCTCAAGGATTCCCGCACGTGGTACTTGATATTCGTGTTCCCGAGCAGGCGGAATCCCAGTTGAGTAGTTGATGGTGATGATGTTCTTGAGAGCTCCAAGCTTGTTGTTTAGAGTAATCTGTGGAAAGATAAAGAGAATACTCAAAAGTAGCAAGAGAGGAGTGGGGGGGCGTGTAGTAGCTTACCCAATTTAGGGTGGACATCACCCTATTTATAGAGTGATGCCAGGAGAAGAGCCTCCCCCAGTTGAAGCCCTTGGGCAGGCTGTTTGAGATAAGTCTGTGTCAGACTGATTGGAGATAAGGCAGCTGTGATGATGAAGATCTCAGCAAACCGCCTTAAGTGATTCGTTTGTCAGAGAATGTCTAGCGTATGAATCTGGTGAAGATCTCACAGGCTCGTGCTGACCCTCACTCCTTATTTGGCTGCTTGATGTCAGATGACCAGGTGGTCTGTCTCCCAGTGGAGTAAGTGGCAGGCGAAGGCCTGCAACGGGCAAAGGCCCAGATAGAATACAGCCAAATAAGGAGTGAGGGTCGCACGAACCTGAGTGTAAGGGCCTTATCTGGGCGGGACCAGTATAGGCATGAGAGTCCTCGCGAAGACGAGTTGAGACCGCGGGAGTAAGATCTGCGAGGGCGAGTGAGATTGCAAGGGCGAGACCTGAGACCACGAGGGCAACCCGCGCAGGCCTAAGAGATGCAAAGGCGAGTGTGAGACATCGCCAAGGCGAGACATAAGGCCTGCGAGGGCAAGACCTTGCGCAAGTGAGACTGGAGACCTCGCGAAGGCGAGACTGGAGACCGCAAGGGTGAGACCTTGCTTAGGCGATACTGGAGATCACAAGGGTGAGACCTCGCGAAGGCGATGCTTGGAGACCACAAGGGTGAGACCTTGCGAAGGCGATCTTGGGAGACCACAAGGGTCGAGACCTATGGGGCCTTGTATGATTACGATGCGGCGCGAGGACGCGTTTGCTTGGGTAGTGTACCAAGATGCCTCCTCACGAGAGCGGAGTATAGGCGAGGTCACATGTACTCCGTTTTAAAAGTACTGTGTTGAGGACAGTAGTAGTCACAAGTTTGGACTTGTGTGGAGTGTGAAGACCTTTTACGATCTGATTTTCCATGTTGGATCCTTCATGATCCTTGTGTGTTTTGAGGGCATTTGCTTTGGTAGTGTACCAAGATGCCTCCTCGATGGCGAGTATGGGCGGGTCCCGTGCTCTGCTGATATTATAAGTCTTGGAGTTGGCGAAGGCGGAATGCCGTTTGCGGTCCGTTTTCGTGTAGCAGGCGAGGGCTCCTCGGTGCCAAAAGCAGGAGAGATAAGAGGAGGTGAAAGGTTTACTAACCGTTATGGGGGCACGACACGTGGCGCCTCAGGAGTTGATTACGCTTTTAAAAAAGTGCTTCTCTATTTCTGCACGAAAGGCAAAAGGTTTTCTAACCGCTAGATGTTGGCATGTGGTGCCTCAGGAGCCGATTTCGATTAAAGTGCTTTTTCATTTTGGCGGGCTTATAAAAGCGTGTCCGAGAAGATTGAAGCTGTTCATCTCTACTTTCGCATTTCCTCATTTTTGCACTGAGTAGCTTTTTCACATTCTTGCGTATTTGAACCGTTCATCGGCTGTTGCGAGCTTTCTTGCGTCGATTCTCTATTTTCTGTTCGAGACTTCACCGTTCGTCCGTTCGTTTGTCATCTGTTCTTCCGCTTTTTTCACCGGTAGCGAATCAGGTAAGATCTCGTTTTCCAGCACAGTGAGTGCTTCGATTTTTCTGAGCACACTGAGTGCTTGACGAAATGCCTCTGTTAGGCTGTTCCGATTTATATGCTTGCTGCTCGATTTTTTGCAGAAATGGAGTCCAAGGAGGCCGTATGTCCAGTGATTGCCACCGTGGAGAAGGCCACGGTGAGTTTTGACAAGATTCACCAGGATATGGTGAAGGCCTTTTCCCAGTGGAGAAGGCTTTGGCGTTCTCCGCCCGTAAGGGTGCTTGCCGGGCGTTGGGTCCTGACGACCGAGAAGAACCTAGAGCACCAGTGCTGTGTGTTCAGCAGCACGGCTCGCGGCGGGGCTGCGGTTTCCCTTTCCGCCGGTGCAAGATTTATGCACGGGTGGGGGCTGCCAAGAACGCAGTTGGCGCCCAACACATTCCAGACGATTGCAGGATTTCTGTCGCTGTCGAGTGGCGAGTGAGGCCGCTTTGCCGATGTCTTCCATCGGTTCTACCGGCTGGAACTACGGAGTGGGAGTGCGTTCTTCCACGTCACCCCCATAAACGTTGGGGAAACAACTCCATCTCCTTTACTGCCTCGCCCAAGTCTTACCATAACTGGCATGGGTCTTTCTTCTTCCTGGCCCGCGACAATTCATGGGATTTCCCCGTGGCAAGGACGCAGCGGTCCGTGCAAAGCATTACGCAGAGGCCTGAGCTGACTCACGAGGGAGTGCGGTGGCAGGCATACGTCCAGTTTCTGGGATGGTTGGATGAGGTGTTTTCGAGGAACGCTGTGATGAGCTCTTCCCCTTCTCACCACCCGGCAGTGAGGCAACACCGAGGTGGGCTGGGATCGGCACGGGCTTCGTCTTTGGACCACGATGTCACAGCCACCCCGCCCGGTTGCGGAGGCGGAGCCAACCGTGATGTTCGGAAACCGGAACCCACGGCGGAAAGCGCGGTTACGGAGCATTTTACCCACTAAACAGGGTAATCGACACTAACATGCAACCTACCGAAATCCATACATGGCAAGCATACAAGTAATATAACTTTCTCCAAATACCATACAAGACAAGCAGAACTGCAGAATCCATCTCATATACCAATTCAATATAGGCAAGTCGGGGCTCCGCCCTCGACTCAGAAGACAATCAAGATCAGATTATATTCCATAAACCCACATCATATACAACTCATGATTCAAATACATGAATGCAACTACAGCTACTGAGCCATCAAACTAAAATCTAAATGTACCTAGTGCGGAATCGAGAAAACTGCTATCGCGGGAGGTTTCCGCACGCGATCTGCTGCTGCTGCTGCTGAAAATCCCAAATCCACTACGGCACCGCGAAATCTACTCCGCCGGATGCTTATCAAACGGCTTTGAAAGGTGGTAAACAAATAAGGGGTGAGTCCTCGGAAGGACCCGGTAAGAGTGAGGTAAGATACGGTTTGAACAAGTCTTGCTAAATTGAACTGCAAAAGCAGAACAAACACAAGTACAAATATATATATACATATGCATGTATGCAAAGTCGAGAGATGAGTCGAGAATCCATCATACGCGGTCCAACCGCGAGCGACCCAAAGCGACGGCCCTCTCAAAGAGGTCAGAATATCTGAGCGAGCGAGCAGAATAGAAAGCACGGTAGCAGGCCGGGTCGCGATCCCCAAACTGTCGTAGTGTCACGAGGTATACCTGCACTCTGGTGCGTGTATACGTAAAGTGTCGGCACCCTCGGTGCGAGACACACGAAGCAATGCACTGCACTCAGTGCGTGTACAAGCAGAATGTCGGCACCCTCGGTGCGAGACACCGCGAAACAGAACCACATGATAATAATGCATATGCGAAACGAATATAATATATCAAAGCGTAAAAACATAAATACCGGCGCCTAGCGCGAATCATGAGAACATCATATAAACCCGTGGCCTCTAAGACCATCCGGGCCTTGAAAGCAGAACAAGTACAAACGTGTACCCTACCATATGACAGTCCGGGATCACCGAACCACCGTCCTCAACCCGGGGACCCGCCTCAACTAAACCCGTATACACAAAGTCCCATACCGGTATTATTACGGTCACCCCGAGCGGGTTGTGACCCGATGACCGGCTCGGTTTTGCCACTGCGGTCATGTTTCGGACGATCGACGGCTCCGGGACTTATCTGGACATTATTTTTGGGAATCCTTCGGGTTTTGAGGTCGTGTGGGTCCCGGACATTTCCGCCGAAAATATTTTTCCGGCACGGGGTTGTCGGGGTTGGCTCGGGACGTACTGGCTGGCTCGGTAGAGCTCCTAGGACCTCGGATTGAGGAACCGTTTGCGGATTTGGAATCGTGGGAGCGTCCGGAGATTTTTACGGAGCATATTTTTCGGGCGTGACGTGCGGTCGGGCGACTCCGGGGCTGCAGGCGGAATCCCGGGGCTCGGGATGGAATTTCTCCGATGGCTCCAGGGTAAGTCATGTTATATTTTAAAGTGGATTTTATGGATATTTTGAGGAATTTTGTGGTGACGGGTTGAGGTCGAGGGTTATTATGCGGCCGCGCCGATTTGTTCGGGTTCAGCGAGCTCGGTAGGGCCTACGGAAGGGTAAATAGATATTTGAAAAATGTTTTATGAATGTTAAGATATTCTGAGGATTCTGGTCAGTTTTGGTTTCATTTGGAATTCGTTACTTATATTTGGGGTTTTAATTGCAAAGATTTGGAGAATTGGGGGTTAAGTTGCAATTAACCCTAAAATTAGAAATACTTTTGGTAAAGAGAAGGCTGTAAGTCGGCTGATAAGGAAGGGATAGGACACTTGTCCTTGCGTGGTTAAATGTGGAAAGAAAAGAAGAAAAGAAATGGAAAGTATAAAAGGAAAAAAATAGCATTTGTTTCTTTCATTTTTCTTCTTCACGTTTCTTCTTCTTCCTTCCCTCTCCCATCCACCATTGTCACTATTCATCCAAGCTTCATGTTCTTCAATTCTTGGCTGAAATCAACAAGAAATTGGATCCTTTAAGTGGTAAGTCTCCTCCCTTGCTCTCTTTTCTAGTTGGAAACAAGTTTTGGTAGGAGAAAGAGGAGGATTTTGGAATTGAGGTTTGTTCTTAGCTACTAGCTAGGATGATTCTCTTGCTTCCAAATTTAAGTATGTTGATCTTGGGAAGGAGAAGAGTAAGAATCTATGTTTAGATTTTGGAAAAACACCATGGATGGGGAAACATAATTAGTTGAATTATTGGTGGAATTTCTAAAATATTGCGTGGTTGTGTTCTTGGATCATGCTTTGAGTATGTTGTTCCTAGCATGATTCTAAGGCTTTCTATGGTTTCAATTTGGTGAAAAATTGGTTGAGTAGGAAAGCCCCAATTTGAGTGAATAGTGGAAATTAGGGTTTATGTTGAATTGTGGTTATTTGGGTGAAATTGGTTAGTAATCAAGGTTAAGAAGTGTAATTGGTGGTTAGAATGAATGTTTGGTAGTTTGAATGGATTGAATTGGGAATTTGGTGGAAAAGTGGTTAAGGGCCGAATTACTAAGATGGAACTTTCTCTATGTTGGGGTTGTATGTTGATTGATTTGGATGGTAAATTGGTATCGGGGTTGGATTTAGGTGCGGTATGGTGTTTGAAACGTTGGTTTCGGAAAATAAATGGGAAAGTTAGGTTTATACGGGTTTACCGGGAAAGTGTCTGGAATGCGGGTTTAAAGGTTGGAATGTGTTTGTGGGTGTTGGAATAACAAGGTTCTAGCTCGGTTCGTAAAACCAAGGCTTTACGTAGTTTTTGCGGGAAAGTGCGGGTTTGTCTTTGGACTTGGTTTACGGGGTTTGTTTGGATGTGTTCTGACCTAATTATGGTTGTTCAGCTTGATTCTGCGTTGGCGGGGTACCGTGGGACCGGAAAAGCCAAGTTGCGACTTTTGGTGAGTCGGGATTTCGAGGTTTGTCTTTGCGAGCGGAGTTTTGAGTAAGGGTTCAACTTCTCTCGTTATATATATACGGGTTTAGTTGAGGCGGGTTTCGGGTTGAGGACGGTGGTTCGGTGATCCGGGACTGTCATATGGTAGGGTATATGTTTGTACTTGTTACATTTCAAGGCCGGATGGTCTTGGAGGCCACGGGTTATATTTGATCTACGCATCTGCACGAGATGCTTTGATGTTACTGTTATGTTTTATTGGTATATTTTGTTATTTGCATATGCATTATGATATATTACGTGTATATCCGTTACGGGATGCATGGCGATGCCGACGCATGGCGATGCCGGTTGAACCGGGGAAGATCTACCCATGGTCGGGGAAGATCTACCCATGGTCCCTGACATACGGGGTTTGCTGGATGCATGGCAATGCCGACGCATGGCGATGCCGGTTGAACCGGGGAAGATCTAGCCATGGTCGGGGAAGATCTAGCCATAGTCCGTGACATTCGGTGTTTGGTAGTATGTTGGTTGTGGATATATATATATATATATATATATATATATATATATATATATATATATATATATATATATATATATATATATATATATATATATGTATATGCTTGTGTACATTACATTTTGCGAGTTCATTCAAGAATACATGTACAAACCGTATCTTACCTCAGCCCTTCTGGGTCCTCCCGAGACTCACCCCTTATTTGTTTACCACTTTTCAGGCCGATTTGATAAGCGGCCGGAGTAGATTTCGCGGTCTTGTAGTGGTTTTGGGATTTTCAGCGGCGAAGATCGCGTGCGAAACCTCCTGCAATAGCGCTTTCGATTCCGCACTAGGTACATGTAGATTCTTGTTTGATGGCTCTGTAGCTGTAGTTGCATGCATGTATAACGAATCATGAATTTATATGATGGATATAGTAGATGTTTTCGATTTTGAAGCTGTCTTGAGTCGAGGCGGAGCCGACTTGCCTATATTGTATGTCTTGGTTTTCAAATGGAATTGGCTTATGTGATTCGGTGTTACTGTTGCTATGCGTGAATTTCCATGAACTGCACGTTTGTATACTTGCCGTATTGTGGCGTTGTAGGTTGCGGGCCGTGAAGCGACCATTCGGCTGCTGCGGGCGGGTCGGGTAACGCGCTTTCCGCCGTGGGTTCGGGTGTCCGACCGTCACGGTCGGCTCCGCCTCCGCACCCGGGCGGGGTGGCTGTGACAAGTTGGTATCGGAGCGAGTTGGGTCGGATTGACCCAAAAGGTAAAGTATGTTTGGTTATGGAATGGATGTGGAGCGTGCGGGCGGTTCTTTGGAGCACTTTGGAAGACTTGAGATACCTTTATGAATGTTGGGTGGTTCTTGATGTGTTTACGTGTTATGAGCGTGATTTGATTTTTGTGATTGAAATTGGATATTTGGTTGTGAGATTTTGAAAAGAATCTCGGCATCATGCATTGCATTACACTATAGAGCCTTAGTATCTGCTTGCTAGCTGTAATTAGAGAGAGGAGGGTTAATTATTTGGATTATATGGTTTTGGGGTTGGTTTGTTTTCAGGTATGGTTAGAACACGCCGTCGGCGCAGTGTGTACCGGAGAGTCGGGACCGGGATTCCACACCTCAGGAGTTCGGAGACGGGTTCAAGGAACCCAGTCCGAGCAGTCACATTCACTCCCCGCATTCCCAGCGGTTAGAGGACCCATGCCCGCGTAATACGAGTTAGGGTCGGGTGCAGCGGATTGTTAAGTACTATCCTGCCCGGCCCAGCGAGTTCGGGGCGGCAACGAGCACGCGAAGGTCGGGCCGAGACCACGCAGAGGCAGCCAAATCGGGAGGTGGGCGGTAGCCACCTCGGAGTTCGAAGCAGCAAGGTAGTGATTACGGGAGAGCGATCGGCATGATACCGGTTTTTCTCGTCGGTCCCACCAACGCGGGAGAAGCGAGACATCGATCAGACGAGATCAGACTTTTAGAGAGATTTCAGCGTCTGGACCCCGAGGGTTCAACGGCCGAGGAGGGCCCGAGGCGGCAGAGGCATGGTTTGCGAGGAGTTGATAAGCTCCTTGGGAGACTACACCTTCCATCGAAGTTAAGGTCTCACCGCGCGTTTAACTGCGGGATGGTGCGAACCACCGGTGGGGAGCTGCGAGGCGATTGAGAGCCGAGGCGGCACGGGAAGGTAGATAGAGCCGGATCTTACATGGGAGCGGTTGCTTACTATTTCCACCGGCAGATATCGGAGATGCGGTTAGGGATCTCGATCCACGGTTCGACGACTTGGAGCAGGGGACTCGGACCGTGGCAGAGTATGAACGGGAGTTTGACCGATTGGTCCGCTACGTACCGCAGTATTACGGTATGGAGCAGGAGAAGGCCAAGCGGTTCATCCGCCGCCTACGCCCGGAGTACAGGTGGGCTTTGAGGCCCCTGGATATCACCTCATACCATGAGGCCGTGCAGAAGGCCCAACTCCTCGAGCAAGAGGAGGTCGAGAGTCGGTATCTACCACACCGATCTCGAGACAGAGACGAGAGAGAGAGTTCCGTGCGGCGAGTTCGTCAAAATTTATGGAGAGGCGAACAGATCCGGGCAGAGTAGTAGGGCGTAGGGTGACTTGATGGCGCAGACTTGTGCAGGTGTGGTAGGCGGCACCCGGTCGGCCATGTTTCAGCAGACGGGCGGTGCACTGCGATGTGGGGCGACGACCATTGGATACGGGATTGCCCTTTGGCGTGGGGACAGGAGTCCAGTAGTGGTTCACGCCCTCGGACTCGGTTCCAGCCCAACGCACCCAAGGGACTTGGATTCCAGCGAGGCGGGCCGAGACCACGGCGGCAGTTACCACTTGATCATCCCCTCCGCCACACGGCAACCCGGGGCTGGGCGTGTTTTCAGATCGAGCGAGAGAGACATCGGGCGGGAGCAAGTGGAGTGCAGAACTCACGAGAGGATCACGGTGAGGGTCGAGATCGGATGGACGCGGATGAACACCGCGAATGATTACACCACCTCGATTGCAAATAAACATTTTTGGGATCTGGGGTTTGAGGCCAGTGTAAGGGTTTAGCAAGGTAGCATATGCTCAGGGAACTGTCAGGATTAGTAGGAAAAGGAAGAACTGGTATAAGGGTTATCGTTTTCTGTAAGAGTCTGTTAGCTGGATAACATGTAAATTAGAGTTACTTTCAAGAATGTTTTCCGTGTATGTGCTTTTATGTTGGTATGTATTGGAAGTTTATTAAGTATAAACTCGATACTGTCTGGGGTTGTCAGGTAGAAATACCGGCAACTGACTCGGGGCGCAACGAGATGCACCCGGAGGGTGGGACGCCGCTGAGAGGCTCAGGATGGTAGTCTAAACTACCACTCCCGCCGCACCAGCAACGGTGGCCCGTTTATGTTCGGTAAAAAGTATATATATATTCGGTGGGTAGTGACTCTTGTATGGTTGAGTTACTCTTGGAGGACCAAGAGTTCTAAGGGGGAGAATGTTACGGTCACCCGGCGGGTTGTGACCCGGATGACCCGAGCTCGGTTTTGCCCTGCGGGTCATGTTTCTGGACGATCAGACGGCTCCCGGGACTTATCTGGACATTATTTTTTGGAATCCTTTGGGTTTTGAGGTCGTGTGGGTCCCCGGACATTTCCGCCGAAAATATTTTTCCGGCAGGGGTTGTCGGGGTTGGCTCGGGGCGTCTGGCGGGCTCGGTAGAGCTCCCAGGACCTCGGATTGAGGAACCGTTTGCGGATTTGGAATCGTGGGAGCGTCCGGAGATTTTACGGAGCATATTTTTCGGGGCGTGGCGTGCGGTCGGGCGACTCCGGGGCTTTGGGCGGAATCCCAGTGGCTCGGGATGGAATTTCTCCGATGGCTCCAGGGTAAGTCATGTTATATTTTAAAGTGGATTTTATGGATTTTTGAGGAATTTTGTGGTGACGGGTTGAGGTCGAGTTATTATGCGGCCACGCCGGATTTGTTCGGGTTCGCGAGCTCGGTAGGGCCTTCTGGAAGGGTAAATAGATATTTCAAAAATGTTTTATGAATGTTATGATATTCTGAGGATTCTGGTCAGTTTTGGTTTCATTTGGAGTTCGTTACTTATATTTGGGGTTTTAATTGCAAAGATTTGGAGAATTGGGGGTTAAGTTGCAATTAACCCTAAAATTAGAAATACTTTTGGTAAAGAGAAGGCTGTAAGTCGGCTGATAAGGGAAGGGATAGGACACTTGTCCTTGTGTGGTTAAATGTGGAAAGAAAAGAAGAAAAGAAATGGAAAGTATAAAAGGAAAAAAATAGCATTTGTTTCTTTCATTTTCTTCTTCACGTTTCTTCTTCTTCCTTCCCTCTCCCATCCACCATTGTCACTATTCATCCAAGCTTCATGTTCTTCAATTCTTGGCTGAAATCAACAAGAAATTGGATCCTTTAAGTGGTAAGTCTCCTCCTTGCTCTCTTTTCTAGTTGGAAACAAGTTTTGGTAGGAGAAAGAGGAGGATTTTGGAATTGAGGTTTGTTCTTAGCTACTAGCTAGGATGATTCTCTTGCTTCCAAATTTAAGTATGTTGATCTTGGCATGGAGAAGAGTAAGAATCTATGTTTAGATTTTGGAAAAACACCATGGATGGGGGAAACATAATTAGTCGAATTATTGGTGGAATTTCTAAAATATTGTGTGGTTGTGTTCTTGGATCATGCTTTGAGTATGTTGTTCCTAGCATGATTCTAAGGCTTTCTATGGTTTCAATTTGGTGAAAAATTGGTTGAGTAGGAAAGCCCCAATTTGAGTGAATAGTGGAAATTAGGGTTTATGTTGAATTGTGGTTATTTGGGTGAAATTGGTTAGTAATCAAGGTTAAGAAGTGTAATTGGTGGTTAGAATGAATGTTTGGTACTTTGAATGGATTGAATTGGGAATTTGGTGGAAAAGTGGTTAAGGGCCGAATTACTAAGATGGAACTTTCTCTATGTTGGGGTTGTATGTTGATTGATTTGGATGGTAAATTGGTATCGGGGTTGGATTTAGGTGCGGTATGATGTTTGAAACGTTGGTTTCGGAAAATAAATGGGAAAGTTAGGTTTATACGGGTTTCTGGGGAAAGTGTCTGGAATGCGGGTTTAAAGGTTGGAATGTGTTTGTGGGTGTTGGAATAACAAGGTTCTAGCTCGGTTCGTAAAACCGAGCTTTCTGTGGATTTTTGCGGGAAAGTGCGGGTTTGTGCTGGAATTGGTTTCTGGGGTTTGTTTGGATGTGTTCTGACTTAATTATGGTTGTTCAGCCTGATTCTGCGTTGGTGGAGTAGCGTGGGACCGGAAAAGGCAAGTTGCGACTTTTCGGGCAGGGAGTCGGGATTTCGAGGTTTGTCTTTGAGCGGAGTTTTGAGTAAGGGTTCAACTTCTCTCGTTATATATATACGGGTTTAGTTGAGGCAGGTTCCCGGGTTGAGGACTGTGGTTCGGTGATCCGGGACTGTCATATGGTAGGAGTATATGTTTGTACTTGTTCTGCTTTCAAGGCCGGATGGTCTTGGAGGCCACGGGTTATATTTACGATCTACGCATCTGCACGAGATGCTTTGATGTTCTGGTTATGTTTTATTGGTATATTCTGTTATTTGCATATGCATTATGATATATTCTGTGTATATCCGTTCTGGGGACGCATGGCCGACGCATGGCGATGCCGGTTGGACCGGGGAAGATCTAGCCGTGGTCGGGGAAGATCTAGCCATGGTCCCTGACATACGGGGTTTGCTGGATGCATGGCAATGCCGACGCATGGCGATGCCGGTTGAACCGGGAAGATCTAGCCATGGTCGGGAAGATCTAGCCATAGTCCGTGACATTCGGTGTTTGGTAGTATGTTGGTTGTGGATATATATATATATATATATATATATATATATATATATATATATATATATATGCTTGTGTCATTACATTTTGCGAGTTCATTTCAAAGATACATGTACAAAGCGTATCTTACCTCAGCCCTTCTTGGGTCCTCCCGAGGACTCACCCCTTATTTGTTTACCACTTTTCAGGCCGATTTGATAAGCAGCCGGCGGAGTAGATTTCAGCGGTCTTGTAGTGGTTTTGGGATTTTCAGCGGCGGCCAGAAGATCGCGTGCGGAAACCTCCTGCAATAGCGCTTTACGATTCCGCACTAGGTACATGTAGATTTTTGTTTGATGGCTCTGTAGCTGTAGTTGCATGCATGTATAACGAATCATGGATTTATATGATGGATATAGTAGATGTTTTCTGATTTTGAACAGTCTTCTGAGTCGAGGGCGGAGCCCCGACTTGCCTATATTGTATGTACTGGTTTTCAAATGGAATTGGCTTATGTGATTCGGTGTTCTGTTGCTATGCGTAAATTTCCATGAACTGCGTGTTTGTATACTTGCCGTATTGTGAGCGTTGTAGGTTGCGGGCCGTAGAACGACCATTCCACTACTGCGGGCCGGATCGGGTAACCGCGCTTTCCGCCGTGGGTTCCGGTTTCCGAACGTCACGGTTGGCTCCGCCTCCGCAACCGGGCGGGTGGCTGTGACAAGTATGTATAACGAGAGAAGTTGAACCCTGAGCACGAACACGCTGCCCCGATGTACAACTTCCGGGAAATCCCGGCTTAGGCTCGAAAAGTCGCAACTTGCCTTTTCCGGTCCCACGCTACTTCACCAACGCAGAATCAAGGCGAGCAATCACAAACCAGATTAGAACTCATCAAAATACAACCCCGAAACCAAAGCCGCACAATCCCGCACTTTCCCGCAAAAATCCAGAGAAAGCTCGGTTTTACGAACCGAGCTAGAACCTTGTTATTCCAACACCCACAAACACATTCCAACCTTTAAACCCACATTCCAGACATTTTTCCCGGAAAACCCGCATAAACCTAACTTTTCCATTTATTATCCGAAACCAACGTTTCAAACACCATACTGCACCTAAATCCAACCCCGATACCAATTTAGCATCCAATTTAATCAAAACACAACACCAACATTGAAAAAGTTCCACTTGAACATTTCGGCCCTTAACCAATTTTTCACCACACTTCCAAATCAAACCATTCAAGCTTCCAATTAATCATACTAATCACCAATTTCACTTCCTAACCAAGAATGCTAACCAATTACACCTAAATCAACCAAAATCAACATAAACCCTAATTGTACTATTCACTCAATTTGGGGTTTTTCTACTCAACCAATTTTCCACCAAATTGAAACCATAGAATGCCTTAGAATCATGCTAGGAACAACATATCCAAAGCATGATTCAAGAACACAACTCTACACCATTTTAGAAATTCCATCAATAATTCAAATAAATATGTTTCCCCCATCCATGGTGTTCTTCCAAAATCTAAACATAGATTCTTACTCCCCTCAAGCCCAAGAACAACATACTTAAATTTGGAAGCAAGAGAATCATCCAAACTAGTAGCTAAGAACAAACCTTAATTTCGAAAATTACTCTCTTTTTACAACCAAAACTTGTTTCCAACAAGTAAAGAGAATAAAGGAGGAAGCTTACCACTAAAAGGATCCATTTTCTTGTTGATTTTAGCCAAGATTTGAAGAACTTGAAGCTTCATGAACAGTACCCATGGCCGAAGGTTACGGGAAGGAGAAGAGAAGGAAGTCGAAGAATGAAAAGAAATGAAATTAAGTTATTTTTATGAAATACTTATCCTTATATATTATCTCCTCTTTACCATCTAAAATAACAAGTGGACAAGTGTCCACTATCACATGCTGCAGCCGACTTAGGCCCAACCCAGGCCCAAAATATTTAATACTTTTGGGTTAATTGCAACTTAACCCCCGATTCTCCAAATCTTTGCAATTAAAACCCCAAATATAAGTAACGAACTCCAAATGAAACCAAAACTGACCAGAATCCTCAGAATATCATAACATTCATAAATTTTTTTCAAATATTTATTTACCCTTCCGTAGCGTCCTACCGAGCTCGCTGAACCCAAACAAATCCCGGCGTGACCGCATAATAACACTGGACCTCAACCAGTTACCACAAAATTCCTCAAAATATCCATAAAATCCACCTTAAACTATAACCTGACTTACCCTGGAGCCATCGGAGAAATTTCATCCCGTGCCCCGGGATTCCGCCTGAGCCCGAAGTCGCCCAGGACCGCACGTCACGTCCCGAAAAATATGCTCGTAAAAATCTCCGGGCGCTCCCACGATTCGAAATCCATAAGCGGTTCCTCAATCCGAGGTCACGGGAGCGCTACCGAGCCAGCTATGCGTCGAGCCAACCCCGACAACCCCGGTCTGGGAAAAATATTTTCGCGAAACGTCCGAGGCCCACACGACCTCAAATATGAAAGGGTTCGCCAAAATGATGCTCTGATAAGTCTCGGTAGCCGTTTAAACGCCCAAAACCATGACCGCGCAGCCAAAACCGGAGCCTCGGTCACGCGAGTCACAACCCGCTCGGGGTGGCCGTAACACTGAGGTGCCCCCGCCATACGAGGGATGGGCCCTAGCCCATCGTGGGGCGATGGTAGATGGTAGATGCCCTTTACGCAGTCACTGACAGAGCCAAAAGGTATGCTTGCATATATAAGCGTAATGTACAAGTGTAAGAGGCTTAGCAAAACACAGTGCAAGTTTTCTTGTTTTGCAGATGTTTCCATGGAGTTTGGCGGCGAGGGCGAGGCGTCCATGCACGTTGCCCACAGTGCACCTGGCCCGTGCTTTTGGGAGGGATGCCCTCTTGAAATGGGTCAAGGCACGGGACGCATTGTCCCTAAGCGGCCGAAGAAGAGGGTGGCACCAAGCCATTGGCGTCCTCAAAAAGAGAAGAAAAGGAGAGTGGCTGCCGCGAAGTGCAGCACTGGAGAGGAGTGCCCCGCTGCCGTTGAGGAGGCCAAGGGGCTGCGGAGGGAGAGGGATCTGCAACAGCTCCTCCTAATAAAGAGGCCATGGGGCCTGCTAGGGAAGAGGTCCCGTTTATGTGGAAGAGGTGTAGAGCTGCTTTGAGGAGGCAAGGAGAGTGGAGGTGCGGGTTTCCTCCACTTTGTTGAAGGGACCACGCCCATTGGAGAGGGCTCGGAGGAGTACAAGCGGACACCTCTGCTCCCATAGAGGCTGTGCCAATATCGGTGGTGCGGCCAGTCCTCTTTGAGGATCTTTGCTGTCCTTGAAGACTTCGTTTAAGGCTGTTTGCGAGCCTCTCGGCCAAGGCGAAGACTGCCAGGGCACGTGGTCGCCGCATAGATCATTTCCAAGGGGAGTATTCTCCCTAAGAGAGGCAGGATGTTGGCAGGGGAAGTCCTGCTGTCCATGAGGAGGAAGGGCCAAATAGCTGCTAAGGCCATTGGCAGTTCTAGCCAGCAGGAGGTAGTGGCCACTCCTATGGAGGAGGAGGTGGTGATCACACCTCGTACAATTCTTCAAGTAAGTCGAGTTTGGCACGAAGCCCTTGAGCATTGGCTTCACCGGTGAAGTTGATCATGCGGATCGTAGGGAGGTGCCTCAATAGGCGAAGCGCGTCTGCGCCATATACGAGAGAAAAAGGTGTTTCGCTTTGTTGGGGTTCGGGTTGTGGTACGGTAGTCCCACAAGACACTTGGGAGTTCATCTATCCAGCGGGCTTTGGCCACCTCGGCGCTTCTTGAGGCCCTCTTTGAGGTTCGGTTGGTGACCTCAACCTGCCCATTAGGCGGGAGTGCGGTGCTGGGGCGAAAAGCATGCGGACATTGTTGTCTGGGCCCATTGTTGGGCGCTATGGTGGCGAACTAAGTGCCATTATCTCGTGATGATAGCGCGAGGGCTGCCGTATCGGCGACAAGATTCTTCGAGAGAAACTTGATGATCTTGGCGGAGGTGATGGAGACCGGGGGTTCTACTTGACCCATTTAGAAAAATAATCAGCTGCAACCACACGAAGCGGTGCGGCACAGACGGTTGGCATTGGACCAATGAGATCAAGGCCCCACAGCGAAGAGCCACCGGGTTTGTCGATCTTTGGAGATTCCGTAGATGGCGATCGTTGGATGCGAGAGTTGATCCGCTTTGGTGGCATATTTTGACCAAAGTGGCGGCGTCCTTTTTCAAGGTAGGCCGGTAGTACCCTTGACGAAGGGTTTTGTGGGCAAGTGTCTCGGCGGCAATGTCTGCGCCACGGTTGCCTTGGTGGAGAGTATCCAAGACAGTGTCCCTCGAGGGTGCCGAGGCATCGTTGGAGGGTCTTGAGAACCCGCGATGCCACAATTGTTCATCAATGAGAACAAAGCGGATGGCCCGTTTGCGAGCTTGGGGTCAGCGGTGCTGGCTTTCAGCTCGGCGATGATGGGGTTTCTCGATCTGCAGCTGGATCTTGCGTTATCACCGAGGCAATATCGATAACCTCCTTAATGGAAGGGCTGGTGAGGGTGGCCAAGGTGGAGGAGTCTTTCCTTGGACAACATATCTGCTGTAGTGTTCTTAGAACGAAGAACATGGATGAAGATGGCCTCTTCAAAATTGGTTCGTATGGTGTTTACCAATTTAAGGTATTTCATCGGGGTAGCGGCTTTGCACTCGGCGCACCCTTGGACTTGGTGAATCACCGGTTGCGAGTCGCTATGGACATGGAGGCGGCGAATGCTGTCCTTATTGATGTGATCACGAGTAGGTGGGTGTGATCACGAGCTCGGATCTAGCTTGGTAGAGGCAAGGTTCCGAGCGGAAATGAAACAGGGAAGAACACGAAGGAGACGAGTCGGCCAAGGGAACCTCCTCACTACGAGGTGAGGCAATGCCCTTGAAAATGCAGGGAAGGAGATGGGATCTAGCACCTCTTTAATACAAGGTCAAGCAATTCTAGATATTATGCTTGGATCCTCTTGAGTGGATCACTAGTGAAATGGAAATTCAAGAGTGGAGAACACAATAGCCTATGACTCCCCGGGAGTGTTTCATCCTAATTTATTAAATTCAATAATATGTTCTAGGTTACTATGGTGACTGCCACTTAGCTTATATAGTGAAGTGAAATGGAAGAAGCAAAAGGAGTATTTCGAATGTACATGCGTGCGAAAGTATAAAGTACTTTTGCACGCTTACAGTGAAAAGCTTCCAAAAAGGTAAAAAGGTAAGGCTAGCCTAAAAGTGTCCAGATGTCTTTTGTGCAAAGTGGTTGTTTGTCTTTCCAAGTATCGGCGGAGAAAGGACACCTTGTGTCGAGTTTGGTCGGCCAAGCGGCTAAGCTTTGGAGGTTACGCGGAAGGCCTTCGCTAGGGGCCTTCGCTAGAATGCCTTCGCCGGGCGCCTTGCGAAGTTGCCTTTGGCCGAGGCCTTCTCTGCGCCAAGTGTCCGCGCGATAGGCTTGGCTGCTCCCTTCCTCAAGAACGCTTATGTTCAAGACTCCAAGGGCTTCACACACTCTTCGTCTAGCGCGATACCGAGTTGGCGAAGTTGTAAGGCCTTTACCCGAGACTCTTCTCGATCGTCTGCGCCATGAGCCTCATGAAAGCATTAAGGTTCGCTTGGACTTGTTTGATCGGGATCTGGTCATGGGTCCGCCAAGACCTTGGAACGGATCGGGGGTCGCGCGCTTGAGGTTGTAGTTCATCTGGAACTGTGGGTCCTTTGGGCGATGTCCTCATCATACTCTATTCACGGTCACCACTGAGCGAGTTGTGACCGGGTGACCCGGAGCTCGGTTTTAACTGCGGGTCACGTTTTGGCGGTTAAATGGCTCCGGGACTTATCTCGAGCATTATTTCGGGAATCCTTGGGATTTGAGGTCGTGTGGGTCCCGGACATTTCCGCGGAAAATATTTTTCCGGCGGGGCTTGTCTTGGGGCGTACTGGGGCTCGGTAGCGCTCCTGGACCTCAGATTGGGAAACCGTTCGCATATTTGGGATCGTGAGAATATCTGCATCTTTCTACGGAATATATTTTACGGAGCGGGACGTGCGGTCCCGGGCGACTCCCGGCTCAGGCGGAATCCGGGGCTCGGGATGGATTTTCTGAGGCGGCTTCGGTGTAAGGTATGTTATATTTTAAGGCAGATTTTATGGTAATATTTGTGGATTTTTGGTTGTGACGTGGTTTTTGGTTCGGGTTAGTACATGCGTGTCGGAACTTACTCGGGTTCAGCAGGCCCGGTAGGACACTCTGATTTTCCAAATGGACTTTGGAAAGAAGATTTGGGTATTTTATGATATTCCGGGGGTTGTGGTCAGTTTTGGTTCCATTTGGAGTTTGTTACTTGTATTTGGGGTTTAATTGCAAAGATTTGGGAAATTGGGGGGTTAAGTTGTTATTAACCCTAAAGTTAAATATATTTTTGGGTCAGATTGTGGGCTAAGTCGGCTGCAGCAATTGGGCTGGACACTTGTCCATTTGTTATTAAAGATGGAAAGGGAGGATAAATATATAAGGCTAATATTAATTCATGAAATGAGTTCATTTCATTTTCTTCTTCTTCTTCTTGCCGCCACTCTTCCTCTCTTCCAAGCTCCATGTTCTTCCTTTTTCTTGGCTGATTTCTTCAAGGTTTTGGCTCCAACCATTGGTAAGCTTCCTCCCTTGCTCTCTTTTCTTGTTGGAAATAAGTTTTGGATGGAAAAAGAGAGAGTTTTATGAATTATGGGTTTGTTCATGACTACCATCTAGAGTGATCCTCTCCCTCCCATCTTCTAGTATGTTGTTCTTGGGCTTGAGGGGAGTAGGAATCTAGGGTTGGATGTTGAAAAAACTCCATGGATGGTAGAAACATAAAATGGCGAAATTTTGATGATTTTCTAAACTTGATGTTTAGTGAGATTCTTGAATCATGCTTTGGATATGTTGTTCCTAGCATGATTCTAAGGCATTCCATGGTTTCAATTTGGTGGAAAATTGGTTGAGTAGAAAAGCCCCAATTTGAGTGAATAGTGGATTAGGGTTCATGTTTGATGTTTGGTTATTTAAGGTGAAATTGGTTAGTAAACTTGCTTAAGAATTGTAATTGGTGATTAAAGAGAGCAAATGGAACCTTGTTTGGATTGAAATGGTAGTTGGGTGAAAATTGGGTGAAGAACCAAAACTTGAAATGATTCTTTTTCAATGTTAGGTTTGTGTTTTGGTTGTTTTGGTTGGTAATTCGGTATTGTAGATGGAAGTAGGTTCGTAATGGTGTTTGAAACATCATTTTCGGACAATGGTAGGAAAAGTTAGGTTTATGTGGGTTTTCCGGAAAAATGTCTGGAATGTGGGTTTAAAGGTTGGAATGGGTTTGGTGGTGTTTGAATAACAATGTTCGGGCTCGGTTCGTAAACCGAGCTTTACGTGGATTTCTACGTGAAAGTGCGGGATTGTGCGGGGATTGGTTTACGGGGTTTTGTTTGGGTGTGTTCGACCTATTTATGGTTGTTCGACTTGTTTCTGCGTGGGTGGAGTAGAGTGGGACCGTAAAGGCAAGTTGCGACTTTTCGGGCAGGGCCGGGATTTCCCGGAATTGTGCAACGGAGCGGTGTTCTTGAGGTAAGGGCTCAACTTCTCTCGTTATACATTCAGGAGTTATTTGATGTGTATCGGGTTTAGTTGAGGCGGGTTCCGAGTGAGGGCGGGGTTCCGTGATCCCGAGACCCGTCAATGGTAAAATGTATGTTTGGTCTGTCTCAAGGCCGGATGGCCTTGGAGGCCCCGGGTTCCTATTCCGTTACGTGTATGTATTTCAGGTGATGATACTTGTTTGTATTTATGCACTATTATTATATGTTACATTACGTGAAGAGACCGGATGGTCAGAGAGGCCACGGGTGCTCCTTGGATCTGTTCTGCGTATCCGCACCGGGAGTGCCGATATACATTACGTGTCCGCACCGGAGGTGCCGACATTCTGCGTATATCCGCGCCAGGGTGCCGATATATTTACGTGACCCTACGGCGGTTTGGGGATCGCGACCCGGCCGGTACCGTGCTTTACATTACATTACATTAGTTATGTATATTCCACCTCTTTGAGAGGGCAGCGTTTTAGGTCGTTAAAGCGGTTGGACCGCATATGATGGGATTCCGGCTCACCTTATGTTTTATGTTCATATGTATATGTATATGCTTGTGTTATTCTGTTTTGCAGGTTCAGCTTGTTGCCACTTGGGCAAACTACGTTTTACCTCAGCCCTTACTGGGTCCTCCCGAGGACTCACCCCTTATATGTTTACCACCTTTCAGGTTGTTCTGAAAAGCAACCGGCGGATTAGAGGTCCGCGGTGCTTTCTGCTGTCTCCAGGTTTCAGCGGCGGTACCACGTGCGGAAAATCTCTGAGCGAGAAGGTTTCCGATTCCGTACTTAGGTACATCTAGGTTTTAGTTTGATGGCTTTGTAACTGTAGTTGCATGCATATTTATCGGATCATGAGATTGTGTATGATGGAAATTCTGGTATATATGTATATCTGATTTGTTTGTCTTCTGAGTCGTGGCGGAGCCCGACTTGCCTATATTGAAAATGTTATATTTTGGATTTGGTACTTCGTGTTGTGGCGATGATCGAGGTTTGTTATACCATGAACTGCATGTGTGATGGAAGTTGGATTGTTACGTATGCTTGCCTTGTATGAGTTTATAGGTTGCTAGATGTTACTTGACTGTTTTGTTATTTGAGCTCGATGCTTCCGTTGCCGCGCTTCCTGCCATAGTTCCGTTCAGACGTCGCGGCCGGCTCCGCCTCCGCAACCGGGCGGGGTGGCTGTGACACTCTCCCTCTTGAAAGAATCCGTCCGCGGATTCTTAAAATCTGCTTGTCCTTCAAAGGGAGCTAAATCACAAACGTTAAAAGTTGCATGTACATTATAAGAGCCATCGCAAGGTAAGTCAAGTACATAAGCATTTTCTCCTATTTTCTTAGTGATTTGAAAAGGGCCATCGCCTCTTGGTGCCAGTTTGTTTTTCCTAGCACAGGAAATCGGTCTTTTCTTAAATGTAACCATACCCAATCCCCGACTTGAAAACTCCTAAATTTTCTGCCCTTATTAACTCTGCTTGCGTAAGATTCATTAATTTTCTCAAGTTGGTTGTGAATCTTAGCATGCAAGTCCTTCATGAGTCGGGATTTTTATATCCCATCTACATCCACCTGCTCAGTGTAGTCTAATTCGACTAAGTCCAAAGGGGTTAAAGGGTTGAAGCCATATACGATCTCAAAAGGACTATCGGATGTAGAGGAATGGTAGGCTCGGTTATATGCAAACTCTACATGGGGCAAGCATTTTCCCATTCTTTCAGATTTTTCCTAAGGAGGGTGCGCGAGGATAGTGGTGAGGGTCCTATTAGTCACTTCAGTTTGGCCGTCTGTTTGAGGTTATTTGGATGTGGAGTACATCAGACTTGTGCCTAGCTTAGACCAAAGGGTTCGCCAAAAATGGCTTAGGAACCTCGAATCTCTATCGCTAACAATGGATCGCGGAGGCCATGATATTTAACAATGTTACTAAAGAACAATTCAGCCACATGAGATGCATCTTGATTTTATGACATGGGATGAAATGGGCCATTTTGGAGAACCTATCGACTACCACAAATATAGCATCGTGACCATGCGATGTCCTAGGTAAACCACTTATAAAATCAATGCTTATTTCAACCCAAGGAATAGAAGGCGTAGGAAGAGGAGTGTACTTCCCTTTTGGTTGGAGAGTCGACTTGGCTTGGTGGCATGTGACACATCCGCGCAAGCTTTGGTGACGTCCTTCTTCATGCCTGGCCGAAGAAGTTCTCATAACGGCCTCAAGCGTCTTACGGACACCGAAGTGCCCCATGAGACCGCCTCCATGCGCCTCTTTGATGATGACTTGGCGCATTGACCCTCCGGGAACGCACAACCTTTTCAACTTAAACAGAAAACCATCAAAAACATAGTAGCCCTTTTGGCTACCTTTAACACTGATTGGCAAATATTTCACCAAAATCCACGTCATGTTCATACAACCCTTATAAACCTACAAAACCAACAATCCTTGTAACGAGAGTCATGAGTAAAGCATATCTCCTGGATAGGGCATCAGCAACAACATTTTCTTTGCCCTTTTTATACTTAATAACATAGGAGAAAGACTCAATGAACTCTACCCACCTTACATGCCTTTTGCTCAAATTTCTTTGTCCTTGAAGATACTTCAAAGACAAGTGATCCGTATAGATTACGAATTCTCTAGGCAGAAGATAATGGCTCCACGTTTGTAAGGATCGCACAAGAGCGTATAGCTCTTTGTCATATGTGGAGTAATTCATGGTGGCTCCACTCAACTTTTCACTAAAAAAGGCGATGGGACGGCCTTCTTGGTGCAAGACAGCGTCGATGCCTATACCACTAGCATCGCACTCTACCTCGAACACTTTGTCGAAATTTGGCAAAGTGAGTAGAGGGGCATTTGTCATACGAGATTTCAATTCGTTAAAAGATTTCTCTTGCGACTGACCCCATTCGAAGACAACATTCTTCTTAGCCAGCTCATGCAAAGGGCAGCAATGGAAGAGAAGTCTTTAACAAATCTCCTGTAAAAACTAGTAAGTCCTAGGAAGGACCTGACCTCAGTTAAGGAGTTAGGAGTAGGCCAGTCCCGAATGGCACTGATCTTATTCTCGTCTACTTTGACTCCCTTCGCACCCACTACATATCCAAGAAAGTTAACTTCCTGGGATGCGAATACACACTTTTCAAATTTGGCATACAGTTTTTCTAACCTAAGCGTATCGAGGACCTGCCTCAAGTGCTCAACATGCTCCTCATGGTTCTTAGAATAAACTAGTATGTCATCAAAGTATACTACAACAAATTTCCCAATTAAACGCCTCAAAACATGATTCATTAGACGCATGAAAGTACTTGGTGCGTTAGATAACCCGAAGGGCATAACATTCCACTCATACAAACCAATTTTGGTTTTGAAAGCAATTTTCCATTCGTCACCTTCTTTCATCCGAATTTGGTGATAGCCACTTCTAAGGTCAATTTTTGAAAACACACATGCACCACTCAATTCGTCTAACATGTCATCAAGTCTAGGTATAGGGTGGCGATACTTTACAATGATAGAGTTGATGGGGCGGCAGTCCATGCACATGCGCCAAGTGCCATCGCTCTTTGGCACGAGTATGACCGGTACCGCGCATGGCGACAGACTTTCGCGGATGAACCCCTTGTTCAGCAGTTCTTGCACTTGCGATTGGATCTCTTTGGATTCTTGAGGTTGGTCCGGTGGCGGCCTTGGTGGGTAAAGGCGCACCCGGAAGTACGTCGATTTGATGCTCAATGCCGCGATAGGACGGAAGGGGTCGCGGCACATCGAATACATCGTCGAATTCTTTCAGGACTTCCTGCACATAGAAAGGAAGTGAAGACACATTGTCAAGCGTTAGCATGCAATGAGTGGGAATCAGGAGAAAGAAGATCCTGTTTCCAAGGAACGCTCTTTTAAAATCCCTCTCTTTGGCCATGGGAGGAAGGCACTCTTGTTTTCTCGTGGGCTCTCTCGGGGTGTTTCCCATCAATGCACACTCTTTTCTTTCACTCAAGGTTCCTTGAACCTTCTCACCATTTTCTCTCCGCTCTCTGCCCTCGCCCTTTCTTTTTCTCTCGGCCTTACTAGCCAGGTGAATTTGATCTGGTGGGCTTGAGTTGGGGTGAGGAAGGAGGGTGTGTGGTTTCTTGAGGTGAGTGAGGGCATATTTGTTGGCTTTGCCATAATGTATGGCCTCCTTGTCATCTTGCTGTGGCCTGCCAAAGAGGATGTGGGTAGCCTGCAATCGCACCACATCACAAGTGATGGAATCCTCATACAATCCGATCATGATTGGGACTTCGACTTGTTTGACAACCTTCACAAAGGTTCTGTCATCGACCCACTGCAATTGGTATGGCTTAGGATGTGCGATGGTGTGGAGGCCTAATTCAGCGACCATGTCTTCGCTGGCAACGTTAACACAACTTCCGCTGTCAATAATGAGACTGCACAGAGTCCCATTCACCATGGCTCTTGATTGGAATAAATTTTCCCGCTGAATACTTTCGGTGACACTTGGGGAGCTTTGCGTAACCCTCTTGGTGACTAATATGAGACCATCCATAGGCAGTTCTCCCTCTTACGCTTCACTCTCATGCTTGCTCTTGTTCGGGAAGGACCTCTCCTTCCTCTTCGCTAGACAGTTCCCCATTGGGCCGAAAGACCATGGCTCTTGTTGGGGCAATCCCTCGCATAGTGTCCCTTGCCCAAACACTTAAAGCATTCGATGCTCCTTGGTGACGAGGGCATCATAAGTGCTGGCGTTGGATTTCGGCTGAGGTTGCGATGAGGGCCTTGCGATGGGGTAAATTTCGCGAGGGGGTGGCATCGCCGCAGCAGATGTGTATGGCTTTGGCGGGGCGGTTTGGTGAAGGGGGAATCTTGCTGCTTGGGGCCTGCTGGGGTATGAGCGGGATAGTAGGAGTTCCCCTTCTTGATTGCTTTTCCACCCGGATGGCCTTATGCACGAGGGCTTGATAATCCCGGTAATCGCACAATTCAACCGTCTTGGCGACGTCCTCTCGTAGGCCATATAAGAATCTGGCCAACTTAGCCTCTTCGTCCTCCTTGACGTTGGCCCTCATCGAGGCCCTCTCAAGGTCCTTCCGGTATTCCTCGATCTGCGATGACCTTGGATAAGGCGCTGCAGCCTCCGAGCACAATCTCGGTCATAGTAGCCTGGGTACAAATCGATTCTTCATAGTCCGTTTAAGATCCTTCCAAGTGGTGATGGGACGACAACGGATCTGGCTCTCTCGTGATGCTCTTGCTCCCACCAGGTGAGAGCATAATCTTGAAACTCAATGACCACAAGTTTTAAGGCTATCGCGTCGTGTACCCCATCATATCAATGATCCGCTCGCTTTTAGCCACCCATGTGAAATACTCTTCCGGATCACTTTGGACTGTAGAAGGGTGGTATTTGAAGCTTAATGTTGGCGAGGGCTTGCTGGTCTTGGACTTGCGCCCTACCTCCTAGGTCTCTGTTGAAACCTCGATGAACACGACCTCGCTCTGCTTCTTCCTCTTCTTCGAGGTCCCTGTGGAGATAGGCTCTGGCTTGAGCTCTATCGGGAAAGACCCTTCTTTTAATAGGCTTTGGTGGTGGCTCCGCGTAATATTCCTGGTCGTCACTGTCCAGGATGTCAACACCACGATCTATTCTTGTGAAAGTGGTCGGACGGCTGTGAGGGTGGCACGTGGCTTCGTTGATGCAGGATCGAAAGTGGTATGGGTGACTCCGTCTTGAGCCCGCGATGCATGGGCATCATCGTGGGCTTGCGAGCTTTCGGTTGCTTTCCTTGAGCTACCTCCACTCTTGTTAGTCGCTCATTCGTCATAGCGACTTGAGCTCCCAGTTCATCCAACCTCTGTAAGATCTTTGCTAGCGTGGTGTGCACTGTTAGCTGGGATGGATGACGGGGAGATGAGTCTGTTGAAACCATCGGTAACACAGTGCTGTTGAAGTTATGTAGTCAGGAAAGAATCTCACCACTCAAAGAGTGTTTACTCTCGCTCTCGTGTTTCCCTCAACAAAATTGTCACTTCGTCTGTTCACTGACGGCTTTCACAAGCTCTCTAAACTTGATACCGTTTTCAACCTGGGATCAAAGATGAACACGCAAGAAAACACAAACAAAACTCTAGTAAAACCGCAACTTGAAATCCAAGAAAATGACTAGTTACTTGAAACCAGTTTAGTGGGATATCGGGAGTCGAGTTGAAATCGAAAGAAACAGGTTGGAAGATTTGAAAAGGCTTTTGCATCACAAACACTTTTGTTTAAGTTCTGAAGCTATTTTCAGATTAAAAGTACTGTTCACTTGTGTTTTGGTAAGAACACGCAAGAACATTCAAGAATTTTTCGAGCAGAAACTTGCTCAATACGTTTCTTTCTTCAAACGTTTTCTTTACACATTTGTCGCTCCAGGACAACTTTTTGGCTTATCTCGAAAATACTTGGTTTGAAACAAGCACACTTTTAAACAACCTGTCTCGGTCTCACCGAGATCATCAACCGATATTTCTTCAAGCGTAAGAAGGTAACAAAGGTTTTGCTTGAAGAAAACTTCAACAAGAACACGAGTATCTCTAACAAGCAAGTTGGCTCGATACCACTTGATGTGATCACGAGTAGGTGGGTGTGATCACGAGCTCGGATCTAGCTTGGTAGAGGCAAGGTTCCGAAAACGGAAGCGAATCGGGGAAGAACACGAAGGAGACAGAGTCGGCCAAGGGAACCTCCTCACTACGAGGTGAGGCAATGCCCTTGAAAATGCCTGGGAAGGAGATGAGATCTAGCACCTCTTGACTACAAGGTCAAGCAATACTAGATATTATGCTTGGATCCTCTTGCCTGGATCACTAGGGAAATGGAAATGCAAGAATGGAGAACACAAAAGCCGATGACTCCCCGGGAGTGTTTCAGCCGAATTGCTTAAATTCAATAATATGTTCTAGGTTACAAGGGTGACTGCTACTTAGCTTATATAGTGAAGTGAAATGGAAGAAGCAAAAGGAGTATTTCGAATGTACATGCGTGCAGAAAGTATTAAGTACTTTTGCACGCTTATAGAGTGAAAAGCTTCCAAAAAGGTAAAAAGGTAAGGCTAGCCTAAAAGTGTCCAGATGTCTTTTGTGCAAAGTGGTTGTTTGTCTGTCCAAGTATCGGCGGAGAAAGGACACCTTGTGTAAGGTTTGGTCGGCCAGCTGGCTAAGCACGGAGGTTACGCGGAAGGCCTTCGCTAGGGGCCTTCGCTAGAATGCCTTCGTCGGGCGCCTTGGCGAAGTTGCCTTTGGCTGAGGCCTTCTCTGTGCCAAGTGTCCGCGCGCTAGGCTTGGCTGCTCCCTTCCTCAAGAACGCTTATGTTCAAGACTCCAAGGGCTTCACACACTCTTCGTCCAGTAGCGATACCGAGTTGGCGAAGTTGTAAGGCCTTTACCCAAGACTCTTCTCGATCGTCTGCGCCATGAGCCTCATGAAAGCATTAAGGTTCGCTTGGACTTGTTTCATCGGGATCTGGTCATGGGTCCGCCAAGACCTTGGAGCGAATCGGGGTCGTGCGCGCTTGAGGTTGTAGTTCATCTGGAACTGTGGGTCCTTTGGGGCGATGTCCTCATCACTTATGGCGAGCTTAAGTCCCGCATTGAGAGCCTCATACTGCAACATTATTAGATACTTCCATACCTAAGGGTCCGCAGATATACGCCCCACAGGGGATCCAAGTTTGGATGATCCATCCACAAACAAGTCCCATTCAGGGGATGGGTTGTGGTACGGGGCCCTGCTCAGGGGTCGGGATGATGTCATCATCCGAGAATTCCGCAATAAAGTCAGAGAGGGCCTGGCCCTTAATCGCCTTACTGGACTCATAGTTGATGTTAAAGCCACCAAGCTCGATACACTACTTGGCGAGACGCCCCAAATGTTCGGGTCGCCTCAGGATATCCTGAATTGGTAAGTCGGTTCGGACTATAATTGTGTGCCCTTGGAAGTAGGGCTTGAGCTTCCTTGATGCATACACAAGAGATAAGATAGCTTTTTGGAGAGGAGGATACCTTGTTTCGTATCACGGAGAGTGTGGTGGTGTAATAGATCGGCCATTGTTTGGCAGCCTCTTCCTTGATAAGGACAGAGGCGACGCTCTTGTCAGAGGTGGCGAGGTAGAGGACTAGGTCATCGCCGGCCTAGGACACTTGAGTGCAGGCAACTCTTGTAAGTGTTGTTTGATTGAGTCGTATGCCTCCTGGCATTCCTCTGTCCACTTGCAAGCTTTGTTCTTGCGGATTTGGTTGAAGAAAGGTCTGCAGCGTTCACTGAGTTTACAGACAAATCGTCCCAGTGTAACTAGCTTTCCTGCCAGCTATTGAACGTCTTTAAGCCCTCTAGGGGTGCGCAAAGTGGTGATAGCTTCAATCTTTTTGGGATTCGAATGAATCCCACAATTGGAGATCTGGTAACCTAGAAAATTTCCTACGCCCACGCCAAAGATACATTTCTAAGGGTTCAACCGCATATTATACCTACGGAGGTTGGCGAATGTTTCCTCCAAGTCGAGAGGTGTGTTTTGGTGACCTTGCTTTTGACCACAATGTCATCAACATAAGCTTCAAGATTTCGACCAATTTGGTCTGCGAAGACTTGATTCACAAGCCTTTGGAAAGTAGCCCCGCATTCTTTTAGCCAAAGGGCATTCGATATAGTGATAGGCGGCTTCACCGGTGGTGAAGGCGGTTTTTACCGCATCTTCTCGGGTCCATAAAGACTTGATGGTACCCACTATAAACATCGAGGAAAGAGCAGACAGAGTGATGAACGGTTGAGTCAACCACTGATCAATAGAAGTGCTGGGATAGGGATCCCTTGGGCAGGCCCTATTAACCCCTTTGTAGTCTACGTAGAGTAGCCACTGACCGCCCTCCTTATCGGCGAGGACTATATTAGCAACCCACTCAGAGTAGTGAACCTCCTTGATTATATTTGCCTTAAGCAATTTTTGCACTTCAGTGCGTACAAAGTCCTTACGGTCAGGGGCCATGCCCCTTGTTTTCTGTCTAACCGGGCTAAAGCCGGGGAGTACACTCAACTTGTGAGAAATAATAGCAGGATCCACACCTGGTAAGTCTTCAGGGCTCCATGCAAAGACGTCGCTGTTTGTATGGAGGAGATGGATGAGTGCTTGTTGATCTTGCTCTTCAAGGTCCTTCCCCACCCGGAACTTCTTGCCAGGAGAAATTTCAATTTCATCGAAAGCCCCAAACAAGTCGGGCGCGGCCTCGGCTGCGGGCCCCAGTTTCCTCCATGGGTGCCTTTCTCTTAGGCTCTGATAGCTTGGGGAGCTGAGGAGGTCCTGCGAGGGCAGAGACATAATTGCCTCTGGCCACGTTTTGGTTGACAAAGATGTAGGCATCCCCAGCCGCAGTGTGGAAAACCAAAGTCAGGGCCCGCACATCACAGCGGACGTGGAACTCAGTTTGAGTATGTCGCCCAATGATGGCGTTGTATGGTGTAGGGAGATCCAAGACAATAAAGTCCACAAAGCTGGAGTGGCACACTTGCTTCTTCTCTTTGGTGGTCCCCATCATCATGTAGGGGAGCGTGATTGACCCCAAAGTTGAGATTTCAACCCGTCCCACTCCAAAGGTGGCCCCCTTTGCGGGTTGGATTTGCGACAAAGGCAACTTGGCCTCAACAAGAGTATGCTTGTAGATCACATTGGCATTTGCCCCGGTGTCCATGTAGACTCGTGTCAATGTCCCATCCCGCATGGGCGGTGATAACCAAAGGGTTCGCGTGAGGTGCTCGCCACGAAGTGCCATCGCGATGATGCGGTAAGTGAGTAGAGGAGTGATCGATCTGGTAGATCTGTCTCATATGACGGCTTCTCGCCGTTGTGCCCTCACATTGTGTGATTACGCTGATGTGCCCCCTTGGTGGGGAATTCAACTAGACCTTCTCGATTTGGGTTACTGCTGGGAGCGACCTTGTCTGCGGTCCCCCGACGGCGGTCCTCCCGGTTACTTTCCGCTGCGACCCCCATCATGTTGGAGCAAGAATTCCCTGAGCTTGCCCTGAGCAAGCATATCTCGAATCATGCGTTTAAGCTCAAAGCAATCCTCAGTGTCGTGACCCTTGTCACGATGATAACGACAATACTTGGTACTAGACCTGACGACCTCCTGGGAGAGGGGCGAGGCCACTTGGGGACCTCCCTCTTTTGTTCCAGGGCATGAAGGATGTTGGTGCGAGATTCCCTTAGTGGGGGAAGAGTAAAATACACCCCCTCTCTGTTGGACGGCGTGGGGTACTACCTCTGGGACCTGGAGTCCGCTCGCGAGAGCTGTCCCTTCGCATCTGCCGTGGCGGCCCTGGCGGCCTTGGTGAGTGGTCGAGTGACTTCCTCGGTATTCATGAACCGGGACGCCATGCTCAAGAACTGTTCCATGTTGGTGGGAGGGTTGGTGTGTACATCCACGAAGAAAAGGGACTCCCAGCGAAGACCCTGAATGGCCGCAAGTAGGCTGGCTTCCTCCCCCAGATTAGGGACCTGGATGGATTCCGCCTAGAAGCGCTGAATATACTCCCTGAGGGGCTCATCTTTCTTTTGCCGTATCTTGAGGAGGTGTCCCGCCGTTTTGGGGGGAGGTTTTGACACCACAAAGTGGTTGGAGAAGTTGCGAGAGAGCTCCTCAAAGGAGTCAAAACGCTTATCGCGGAGGGTCGTATACCAGTTTGTTGCGGCTCCAGTGAGGGTGGAGCTGAAAGCTCTACAGAGCGTGTTGTCGTCCGCCCTCGCGATGGCCATCGCGGAAACGTAACGTTGTAGGTGAACATCTGGGTCTGAGAGACCGTCATAGGCATCCAGCTTAGGCTGGTGAAACTGATCTGGAAGAGTGGTCTCCAAGACCCGGCGAGTGAAAGGTTGGGTCCAGAGGTGGTCCAGACCCATCCTAGTGATATTATGAACATTGGCCCTTTCCTCCCTCTTTTCTACTTCCTCTAATCGTCTATTAAGCGCGATAAGTATAGACGAATGAGGGTTAGGGTGACTTACTTGTTGAGGAGTAGCAGGGCGTTCTGGCTGACTAGTCCGTAGCGTTCCAATGCTATCCAGAACGCCCCTGAGAGTGGTAGCGAGTGTTTCACGCAAGTTGTGAGCAACCGCCTCAGTGATTGTTTGCAGAACGGCCGGATCAAGGCTCGTTGGCGGAGTGTTTGGTGGTGGAGTGTTGCACTCCTGGGGCACGTTCCGGTTAACGTGGGAGGAGCTTTCCTCCGTTGAATGAACAGAGTTCTCCCGTTATGGGGAACGATGTTTGGAGATGGTTCTGATCGTGGATCATTGTTTGTGTTCGTCGCGGGAGGATTCCTCCTTCCCCGACGGCTATGCCTACTTGCACTCGGGTAGTTGGCATGATTTGCTACTTGTGGTTTGTGATATGGGTTTACGATAAGAACTTTTCGTTTCTTTGGTTCCCACAGACGGCGTTGATGGCCGCCAGGCCCAAAAAGCATAAAAGGCCAGATAAAAGGCCCACGCATAAGCCCAAAATAAGGGCCCCATTAAAAACTCAAGTGGTAACTAGAACCTAATTGAACATTCCCGGACTTAATGGATATTTACCCGAACAAGACATTGGACATTCCCGGAGAAACATACCCGGACATATAGAGCACGTGTACAATAACGTTATATTAAGATATTACGATAATGCCACGCAAACCTGGAACTATAAATACATTCACTATTCATACCTAAAGGGGTAACGTTTTAACTACAACTCGACGCGACTCGTCAAATCACTACTTCAGAGGATCCCTCTATTTCTCGACAACCGCGCCCTAATACGCAAAATCGACCTAATGACTTCTGTCAACGTCAGGACACGCAAGTCAAACAGGAATGTGGCGGTCACGCGCACATATCCGCCACCAGCGCCAAACTGATATTCGCGTTCCTAGAACAGAACGGAATCCCGATTGAGTAGTTGATGGTGATGATGTTCTTGAGAGCTCCAAGCTTGCTGTTCAGAGTAATCTGTGGAAAGATAAAGAGAATACTCAGAAGTAGCAAGAGAGGAGTGGGGCGTGTAGTAGCTTATCCAATTTAAGGTGGACATCACCCTATTTATAGAGTGATGCCGGAGAAGAGCCTCCCAGTTGAAGCCCTTGGGCAGGTTGTTTGAGATAAGTCTCGTGTCGACTGATTGGAGATAAGGCGGCTGTGATGATGAAGATCTCGATAAACCACCTTAAGTGATTCGCTTGTCGAGAGAATGTCCGGCGTATGAATCGGTGAAGATCTCCCAAGCTCGTGCTTGACCTACATATTGGGCGCTTGATGTCAGATGACCAGGTGGCCTCTCCCAGTGGAGCAAGTGGCAGGTGAAGGCCTGCAAGGGGCGAAGGCCCAAATAGAATACAGCCAAATAAGGAGTGAGGGTCGCACGAACCTGAGTGTAAGGGCCTTATCTGGGCGGGACCAGTATAGGCATGAGAGTCCTCGCGAAGACGAGTTGAGACCGCGGGAGTAAGATCCGCGAAGGTGAGTGAGATCGCAAGGCGAGACCTGAGACCGCGAGGGCAACCCGCGAAGCCCTAAGAGACGCAAAGGCGAGTGTGAGACATCGCCAAGGCGAGACTTAAGGCTGCGACGGCAAGACCTTGCGCAGTGAGACCGGAGACCTCGTGAAGGCGAGATCGAGACCGCAAGGGTGAGACCTTGCTCGAGCGAGCTTCGGAGATCACAAGGGTGAGACCTTGCGAAGGCGGTGCGGAGACCACAAGGGTGAGACCTTGCGAAGGCGATGCTGGAGACAACAAGTGTTACGGTCACCCCGAGCGGGTTGTGACCCGGGTGACTCGGGGCTCCGGTTTTGGCCTGCGGGTCACGTTTTTGGGTGGTTAAAAGACTCCCGAGACTTATCTGAGCTTTAATTCTGGAAATCCTTCGGGTTTTGAGGTCGTGTGGGCTCCCCGGACGTTTTCGCGAAAATATTTTTCGTAGGGGGTTATCTCGGGATGTACAGCGGGCTCGGTAGCGCTCCCGGGACCTCGGAATGAGGAACCGTTTGCATATTTGGAATCGTGGGAACGTCCCGGATCTGTTTACGGAGCATAATTTTTGGGTGGGGACGTTCGGTCCCGGGCGACTCCGGGGCCGGATCGGGAATCCCGGGGCTCGGGAAGGAATTTTGTCGACGGCTCCAGTGGAAGGTATGTTATGTTTTAAGACGGATTTTATGGTGATATTTGGGGATTTTTGGCGTGACGAGGATTTTGGTTTGGGTCGGCACGCGCGCACGTTAGATTTGCTCGGGTTCAGAGGCCCGGTAGGACACTCTGGATTTTCAAATGGACTTTGTAAACATGTTTTGGATAATTTATGATATTCCGAGGGTTGTGGTAAGTTTTGGTTCATTTTTGAGTTTGTTATTTGTATTTGGGATTTAATTGCAATGATTTGGAGAATTGGGGGGTTTAGTTGTTATTAACCCAAAAGTCAAAAATATTTTTGGGCCAGAATTAAGAGTAAGTCGGCAGCAGCTGATGGGGAGGACACTTGTCCTCATTAGGTTAAAGATGGAAGGAAAAGAAAGAAAAGAAAAGAAAAGAAGGAAAATATATAAGGAAAGGAAATTACCTTTTCTTTCATTTTCTTCTTCTTCCTTCTCTTCTCCTTCCCGTAACACTACAGCCATGGTTACTGTTCACAGCAGCTTCTTCTTCTCCAAATTTTGGTTGAAATCATCAAGGAAGTTGGTTCCATAAGTGGTAAGCTTCCCACTTTCATCTCTTTTCAAGATTTCAAGCTTGGATTCCTTGAAAAGAGGAAGAAAATGGAATTTGAGTTTGTTCTTAGCTACTATCTAGGATGATTCTCTTCCTTCCAAATTCAAGTATGTTGATCTTGGGATGGAGAGGAGTAAGAATCTATGGTTAGATTTTGGAGAAAACTTCTTGATTGAAAAACCCTAGCAAAACCGAATTTGTAGAGAATTTTCTAAAAATGGTGTAGAGTTGTGTTCTTGAATCATGCTTTGGATATGTTGTTCCTAGCATGATTCTAAGGCATTCTATGGTTTCAATTTGGTGGAAAATTGGTTGAGTAGGAAAGTCCCAAATTGAGTGAATAGTGAATTAGGGTTTATGTTGAATTATGGTGATTTGGGTGAAATTGGTTAGTAATCAAGGTTAAGAAGTGTAATTGGTGATTAAAGAGTGCAAATGGAACTTTGTTTGGATTGAAATGGAAGTTAGGTGGGAAATTCCCTTTTTGGCCGATTTGTTAAGGAAGAGGTTTTGTTGATTTTGGTGCAATTAGTTAGTAAGCATGCTTAGGAAGTGGAATTGGTGATTAATATGATTAATTGGAAGCTTGAATGGTTTGATTTGGGAATGTGGTGAAAAATTGGTTAAGGACCGAAATGTTCAAGTGATTCTTTTTCCATGTTGTTGATGTGTTTTGGTTGAATTGGATGCTAAATTGGTATCGGGGTTGGATTTAGGTGCGGTATGGTGTTTAAAACGTTGGTTTCGGATAATAAATGGAAAAGTTACCTTTATGCGGGTTTTCCAGAAAAGTGTCTGGAATGTAGGTTTAAAGGTTGGAATATGTTTGTGGGTGTTGGAATAACAAGGTTCTAGCTCGGTTCGTAAACCGAGCTTTACGTGGATTTCTTGCGGGAAAGTGCGGGATTGTGCGGGAGTTGGTTTCGGGGTTTGTTTGGATGAGTTCGAACTGGTTTGTGATTGTTCACTTGATTACTGCGTTGGTGAAGTAGCGTGGGACCGGAAAAGGCAAGTTGCGACTTTTCGAGTCGAAGCCGGGATTTCCGGAAGTTGCATGCTGCGAGGCAGCGTTTTGAGGTAAGGGTTCAACTTCTCTCGTTATATATACGGGTTTAGTTGAGGCGGGTTCCCGGGTTGAGGACGGTGGTTCGGTGATTCCGGACTGTCATATGGTAGGGTACACGTTTGTACTTGTTCTGCTTTCAAGGCCCGGATGGTCTTAGAGGCCACGGGTTTATATGTTGTTCTACGTATTCGCGCTTAGGCGCTGGTATTTATGTTTTTACGCTTTGATATATTATATTCTATTTCGCATATGCATTATTATCATGTGGTTACATTCGCGGTGTATGCACCGAGGTGCCGACATTCTGTTTGTAAACGCACTGGAGTGCAGTACTTGCTTACGTGTCCGCACCGGAGGGTGCGACACTTTACGTATACACGCACCAGAGTGCAGGTATACCTCTGTAACCCTACGGCAGTTTGGGGATCGCGACCCCAGCCGGTACCGTGCTTTACATTACTGCTCATTCGCATTACATTACGTATTCCGACCTCTTTGTGAGGGCTGTCGTTTTAGTCGTTAAGCGGTTGGACCGCGTATGATGGATTCAGACTCATCTCTGACTTTTCATACATGCATATGTTTATATATTTTTGTACTTGTGTTTGTTCTGTTTTGCGAGTTCGATTCAGCAGATTTGTTCAAACCGTATCTTACCTCGGCATTTGGGACTTTCAGCAGCAGCAGCAGTAGTATCGCGTGCGAAACCTCCCGCGATAGCGATTTTCGATTCCGCACTAGGTACATTTAGATTTTAGTTTGATGGCTCTGTAGCTGTAGTTGCATGCATGTATTGAAATCATGAGTTTGTATTTGATGTGGGCTTATGGAATATAATCTGATCTTGTTTGTCTTGAGTCGAGGCGGAGCCCCGACTTGCCTTTATTGAATTGGTATATGAGTTGGATCCTGCAGTTCTGCTCGTCTTGTATGGTATTTGGTGAAAGTTATTTTACTTGTATGCTTGCCATGTATGAATTTCGGTAGGTTGCATGTTAGTGTCGATTACTCTGTTTAGTGGGTAAAATGCTCCGTTGCCACGCTTTCCGCCGTAGGTTCCGGTTCTCAACGTCGCGGCCAGCTCCGCCTCCGCAACCGGGCGGGGTGGCTGTGACAACAAGGGTGAGACCTATGGGGCCTTGTATGCATAGTATTAAATTTCGTTTAAATGCCGGCGATGCGCGGTTTCGTTCGGTACCCGGCCGGAAACGGCACCATTTAGACCAAAATTGTATCGGCGGTCGTGCGGATCAGACCGGCCTTTTACGCCGTTTGGCCGTGCCGTGTACCGGCCGAAATGAAGAAAACGACGGTACAAGGGTTTAAATGAACATTTTTTAAAAGTTTGAGGATGAATCACGAATGAAAAATATCTACTAAATTAAAGAAATTAAAGAAATTAAAATACAAAATCACAAGATTCATAAAAACTTCTCACCGATTGTTTTGGAATATGTTAATTACGTTAAAGAAAGAAATAATATATTAATCTATTTGAGATCCATGCTATTTAAATTTGTTTTCCATACTTAAATTAGTTTCGATGTTGACTAATGAGATCGTTAGAATTATCATGTTTATATTTTTCGTACTCCCGGTTTGTAATTTAAAAAATTAATTTACCTCATTCATTTTTAATTCTTTTAATTAGTATATTTAGTTCTTGTATGTAGTTAGTAAATACTTGTTTATTATATTCTTTTCTCTTAGTCAAATAGGTGATCACCCAAGTACTCGAGTAAAAATTTAGAATCTCGAGATACTTTTACGGTATCTATATACACACACACCGGCACAGCTTTTTCCGGTACAACCGGTATACCTCCGATGTACTGCATCTGCTCGTATCGCTGGAAAAACGGCACGATCACCGGTATGATATTTAATACCTTGCTTGTATGATTCGATGCGGCGAGGACGCGTTTACTTGGGTAGTGTACTAGTACTGCTGCTGCTATAGAACCCAAAATGTCGGGAAGCACCGCGGATCTCTACTCCGGGTTGCTTGCCAGACACTGAAAGATGGTAAACAAATAAAATGGTGAGTCCTCGGGAGGACCCGGTAAGGCAAGGTAAGATACCGCTTGCTTAAGCGATAGCAAGCGAACTGCGAATGAACAGCACGAGGCATATATATGTATATATATACACAAACATAAATAACAAGGTGAGCCGAAATCCCATCACATGCGGTCCACCCACGACCCTTATAATATCACGGATGTTACGTTGGCGGGTTGTGACCGGGCTCGGTTTTGGCTGCGGGTCACGTTTTTGGGTGGTTAAATGGCTCCCGAGACTTATCTGAGCTTTATTTCTGGGAATCCTTCGGGTTTTGAGGTCGTGTGGGTCCCCGGGCATTTTCGCGAAAATATTTTTAGGGCCGGGGTTGTGTCGGGGACGTTCAGCGGGCTCAGTAGCGCTCCCAAGAAATCGGAATGGGAAACCGTTTGCATATTTGGAATCGTGGGAATGTCCCGGATCATTTTACGCAGTATAAGGTTTGGGTGGGGACGTTCGGTCGGGCGACTCCGGAGCTCGGGGCGGGAATCCTGAGGCTCGGGATAAAATTTGCCCATGGCCTTGGTGTAAAGTATGTTATATTTTAAGATGGATTTTATGGTAATATTTGGGGAATTTTTGCGTGACGGGATTTTGGTTCTTGTTGACACGCGCGCACGCCGGGATTTGCTCGGGTTCAACGAGCTCGGTCGGACACTCTGGAGTTGTAAATAAATATTTGAAACATGTTTTATGAATGTTGTGATATCCCGAGGGTTGTGTCCAATTTTCGTTTCAATTGGAGTTCGGTAGTTACGGTTGGGCCAAAATTGTAACTTTTGGAAGAGTTTGGGGATTAAAGGTGTAATTTGGCCAAAAATCATCGATAATCAGAAAGGAAGAGAGCTGATGTCGGCTGAGGGTGTGTGATAAGGGACACTTGTCATTTATGATAAAAAGAAAGGAAACTATGGGAAAATATATAAAGGACAAGTGTTATGAAAATAAGGCACGAGTTTTATTTCATCTTCTTCTTCCTCCACCCTTTGCCGCCATTGCTCCCCATCTCCAAGCTCTTTGTTCTTCATTTTCTTGGCTGGAAACTACAAGGATTTAAGCTCCAAAATTGGTAAGCTTCTCCCTTTCATCTCCTTTCCATGTTGAAAGCATGATTTGGGTGGATAAAGAGAAGAAATTTCAAGCTAGGGTTTACTCCTTGCCATGAGATTGGTTGATCTTCTCCCTCCCATCTTTTAGTATGTTGTTCTTGGGTGGGAGAGGAGTAAGAATCTATGGTTAGATTTTGGAAAAACATCATGGAAGGGAGAAACATATTTTGGCGAAAATTAGGGTTGATTCTAAAAATGGTGTATGTTTGTGTTCTTGAATCATGCTCTTAGTATGTTGTTCCTAGCATGATTCTAAGGCATTCTATGGTTTCAATTTGGTGGAAAATTGGTTGAGTAGGAAAGCCCCAATTTGAGTGAATAGTGGATTAGGGTTCATGGTTGAATTTGGTTGATTTAGGTGCAATTGGTTAGCTTTCTTGCTTAAGTTATGTAATTGGTGATTAAAGGGTGCAAATGGAACCTTGAATAGTTTGGTTTGGAAGCTTGGTGGAAAATGAGTGAAGAACCGAAACCTTGAATGAATCTTTTTCCATGTAAGGGTTGTGTTTTGGTTGTGTTGGTTGGTAATTTGGTTTTGTAGATGGAAGTAGGTTTATATTGGTGTTTGAAACGTCGGTTTCGGGCGTTGGTAGCAAAATTCACCTTTATGCTTAATTGCGGGTGAAAGTGTCTGGAATGTGGGTTTAAAGGTTGGAAGGTGTTTGTGGGTGTGTGAATAACAAGGTTCTAGCTCGGTTCGTAAACCGAGCTTTACGTGATTTTTGCGGGAAAGTGCGGGATTGTACCGGGGGTTTGTTTGGGTGTGTTCTGACTCAATTGTGGTTGTTCAGCTTAATTCTGCGTGGGTGGAGTAGCGTGGGACCGTAAAAGGCAAGTTGCGACTTTTCAGGCCAGGAGCTGGGATTTCCCGGGAATTGTGCTACGGAGCGGTGTTCTTGAGGTAAGGGTTCAACTTCTCTCGTTATACATACCGGTATGGGACTTTATATGTTTTGGTATATTATATTCTTTTTGCATATGCATTATTATTATGTGGTTCTGTTTCAGTAGTGTCCGCACTGAGGGTGCCGACATTCTGTGTATATCTGCACTTGGGGTGCCGATATACTTTTTTGACCCTATGACAGTTTGGGGATCGCGACCCCAGCCGGTACCGTACTTTCTGCATTACTGCTTCTATATATTCTGACCTCTTAGAGAGGGTTGTCGTACTGTGGTCAGTTGTTGGGTTCCGGCTTACCTCTGACTTTGCATACATTTATATATATATATATATATATATGTATATTTGTGTTGGTGCTTGTTCTGTTTTCCAGGTTCGGTTCAGCAGCACTTGTACAACTGTATCTTAGCTCAGCCCTTACTGGGTCCTTCCGAGGACTCACCCTTATATGTTTTCCACCTTTCAGGTTGTTACGAAAAGCAACCGGCAGAATAGAGATCCGCGGTGCTTTCTGTTATTCTCAGGTTTCAGCAGCAGCAGCAGTATTCACGTGCGGAAAATCTCCCGAGCGAGAAGGTTTCCGATTCTCGCACTTAGGTATATCTAGGTTTTAGTTTGATGGCTATGTTGCTGTAGTTGCATGCATGTTTATCGGATCATGAGATTGTATATGATGGAAATTCTGGTATATATGTATATCTGACTTTGTTGTCTTCTGAGTCGAGGCGGAGCCCGACTTGCCTATATTGGATTTGTTTATGAAATGAGATTACGTGTTCTCGCTTGTCTGTGTAATGAACGATATTCCATGAACTGCGGGGTTGGTAATTACTGAGCTACTTGTATGCTTGCCATGTATGGATTTTGGTAGGTTGCATGTTAGTGTCGATTATTCTGTTTAGTGGGTAAAATGCTCTGCCACCGCGCTATCTGCCGTATGTTCCGGTACCGAACATCGCGGTCGGCCCCGCCTCCGCAACCGGGCGGGTGGTGGCCAAAAGGTAAAGTATGTTTGGTTTCGGTTTGGATTGTGGAAGGCAAATATACAGTCCGAGGGTGGACTCTTGGAGTAAGTTAAGTCAGTTCGTGGGTAAGTAAGCGTGGAAGTGACTTCGAGGTACAAGCCACCGCTCTACGTTACATTCTCGGGGCAGCCGGATGCACGGAGCCCGATCAACTCTTTACTTGAACCACCTCGGAATGGATGTGGAGCAGCGGGCGGTTCTTTGGAGCACTTTGGAAGATTTGAGGTACTTTTATGAATGTTGGGTGGTTTGTGATGTGTTTCGTGTTATGAGCAAGCTTTGATTTTTCTATGTTGTGTTGGAATTTGGTTGTGAGATTCTGAAAAGAATCTCTGCATCATGCATTGCATTACACTACAGAGCCTTAGAATACTGCTGCTAGCTGTGATAGAGAGAGAGTGTTAACTGTGGGACTATATGGTTTTGAATTGGTTTGGTTTCAGGCATGGTCACTATACGCAGACCACGTGAGCAAGAGCCGGAGGGTCGGGACTGGGATCCCACACCTCCGAGAATTAGGAGACGGGTTCGAGAGGAACCCAAGACTTGAACAACCACACTCACCCCCGATAATCTCGCACTGAGGCGGGCCTGGATTCTCGCTTGATGATTGATGACGATGGTGTTCTTGAGGCTCTTAGCTTTCTTGTTGTGAGTAATCTGTAAAAGATAGAGGAAATACTCAGAAGTAGCAAGAGAGGAGTGGGGGGGCGTGTAGTAGCTTACCCAGCTTTAGGTGGACATCCCCTATTTATAGGGAGATGCCGGAGAAGAGCCTCCCAGTTGAAGCCTTGGACATGCTTGTGAGACAAGACCGACAAGTCTGCTGATGTAAGGAGATAAGACTGACTTTGGTGATAAGGCGGCTGTGATGATGAAGATCTCAGCAAACCGCCTTAGAAGATTCACCTGTAAGGGAATGTTTGGCGACAAATCTGGTGAAGATCACAAAGGCTCGTGTTGGCCTCCTTATTGGCTGATTGATGTCAGATGACCAAGTGGAGCAAGTGGCAGGCGAAGGCCCAGATAGAATATAGCCAAATAAGGAGTGAGGGTCGCACGAACCTGAGTATAAGGGCCTTATCTGGGCGAGGCCAGTATAGGCAAGAGAGTCCTCGCGAAGGCGAGTTGAGGCTGCGGGAGTAAGACCCGCGAAGGCGAGTGAGATCGCAAGGGCGATACCTGAGACCGCGAGGGCAACCCGTGCAGGCCTAAGAGACGCAAAGGCGAGTGTGAGACATCGCCAAGGCGAGGCTTAAAGCCCGCGAGGGCAAGACCTCGCGCAGGTGAGACTGGAGACCTCGCGAAGGCGAGACTGGAGACCTCGCGAAGGCGAGACTGGAGACCTCGCGAAGGCGAGACTGGAGGCCGCAAGGGTGAGACATACGGGGCCTTGTATAGTTCTGATGCGACGTGAGGACGCGTTTGCTTGGGTAGTGTACCAAGATGCCTCCTCCCGAGAGCGGAGTATGGGCAGGTGGTCCCGTACTCCGTTTTGGAGGTATTGTGTTGAGGACAATAGTAGTCATAAGTCTGGACTCGTGTAGAGTGTGAAGACCTATTACGATCTGATTTAATATGTCGGACTCCTTGTGGCTTTTAACGTGGCATTTGCTTGGGTAGTGTACCAAGATTCCTCCTCCTGAAGGCAGAGTATGTGTAGGGTCCCGTACTGCTTGGTGTGCTTGTGGACCGCTTGGTTTGCGGCGGCGGTGAAGGGTCCTTTCAGCATTTAAAGCGGGAGAGATAATCAGAAGTGAAAGGTTTACTAACCGTTATGGGGCGCGACACGTGGCGCCCAGAGTTGATTACGCTTTTAAAAGCGCTTCTCGATTTTGCACGGAGGTAAAAGGTTTCCTAACCGCTAGATGTCAGCACGTGGCGCCTTAGGAGCCAATTCCGCCTAAAAGTGCTTTTCATTTTGGCGGGCTTATAAAAGCGTATTTCCTCATTTTCTGTGTCAAGTAGCTATTCTGCATTCTTGCGTTCTTTGAACCGTTCATCGGCTGTTGGGAGTTTTCTTGTGGTGGTTCTCTATTTTTCGTTCGAGATTTCACCGTTCACCCTTCCACTTCACAACGAATCGGTATGATCTCGCTTTTCGCACAAAGTGAGTGCTTCCAACTTTCTCGAGCACACCGAGTGCTTGATGAAATGCCCTGTTTGGGCTGTTCCGATTTATATGCCTCGTTGCTCTACTTTTGCGTAAATGAAGTCCAAAGAAGCTGTTCGTCAAAGTGCTCGCCATCGTGGAGAAGACCATGGTAAAATTTGACAAGATCCATCAGGATATGGTGGAGGCTTTCGCCTATGGAGAAAGTGCCGGTATATTCGTCCGGCTCGGGCGTCTGCCGGCGATGGGTTGGCCCGTTATCGCAGAGAATATGGAGAATCGGGTGTCGTGTTCAGACACAAGCACGCCTTGCGGCGGGGTTGCGGTTTCCCCTTCCGCAGTTGGTGCAAGATTTGTGCGCCGAGTGGGGAATGCCACCAACACAGTTGGCGCCCAACACTTTTCTGACCATAGCGGGCTTCATTGTTGCCTGCCATATGGCCGGCGTGAAGCCCTTTGCTGACGTCTTCAACCGTTTCTACCGGCTGGAGCTGAGAAGTGGGAGTGCGTTTTTCTACGTCACTCCCATAAATGTTGGGGGCAACCATTCCATTTCCTTCACCGCCTCGCCCAAATCCTACCACAACTGGCACGGGTCCTTCTTCTTCCTGCCCCGCGACAATTCGTGGGACTTTCCTGTGGCGAGGACGCTGTTACCCGTGCAAAGCATCGCGCGGAGGCCATAATTGTCTTCTGAAGGAGTGCGGTGGCGGGCATACGTCCAACTACTGGGGTGGTTGGACGACGTCTTTCAAGGAGCGCTTGTGACGACCTCTTTCCCTTCTCGGCCGCCCAAGTGGATGAGACCACTCGAGGTGGGCTGGGATCGGCACGGGCTTCGTGGCCGGACCCCGAGGTACCTCCGCCATACGAGGGATGGGCCAAAAGGTATTTTTGCATATATATAAACATATTTCATAAGTGTTTGGTAGAACCCGGTCTGAAGTTTTCTTTACATTTGTAGATGCCTCTATGGAGGCTGGCGAAGGCCGGGGCAAGAGAGCGTCTATGCGCATTGCCCAACCTTCCAGAGTAACTCCTCAAGGGAGAAAGCCCTTGTGGCAAAGGGGAAGAGGATCACGAGGATTGAGGAGACTTCTTCCTCTTTTGATGGCGAAGTCCACGAGGAGGGGCATTGCCCAACCTTCGCTGGTAAGTTTCTTGACTTTGCCACCGCTTCTCTTGTTTTGAGATTATGTCTCGCTTTTCTCGGTTGTACTTGCTCTTAATCGTTATAGATGCGGGGCCTTCGGGCAAGAGCCCATCCCTCGCGAGGTCCCAGTGGACCAAGGGGCCATGACCGAGGTCCCAGCGGACCTAGGGACCAGGACTGAGGTCCTTGAGGAGGCCGGGGTGTGGTCCCACTTCTTGGAGCGAAGGCGAGTTGCTGCCAAGTCAGCCCCCAAGTGGTCTGAAGAGCCAGCCACCCTGAGGGTCAGGAGGCAAGAAACCAGGGCCAAAGTGTACAGGATGGAAGGGAAGCTCTTGCGCGATGCGTGGGACCCAGTCTTCCTTCTCAGGAATAGCAGTTCACTTCTAAGGGGAGGGGAGCAAACCCTCTTATCCTGCTGGAGGGGCTGTGCACCCCTATGACAGGAGGTGACAGAGCGAAGTTTGGACTCCCCTGCTGAGTTCATGAGGGAGGCAGCTCAACAGAGCCTGCAGGTAAGACAGCTCCTGGTCTTTATATACAAGTCTGGCTTGCCCTCTTTCTGCCCTTGTTTAAATAAACTTGAATGCAGGGTGCCGTCAAAGGATATGCTGCCATGGAGCAGTGGCATGACTTTCTGAAGTATGCCAACAAACGGGACGATGCCCAGGTAGCAGAGATTGCAGCCCTCAGGAGGGAGCTGGAGGCCTCCCAAAGAAGGGAGAAAGAGCGCTAAGAGGAGCACGCCAGCGTGTGGCCCAACTGGAGAGTTGGTGTGACTATGTTAACAAAGAGAGGACGGCTAGCAGGCTGCATCGGTGGGATCAGGCCAGCTTAATTGATGCTGCAAAGCATCGCTTCCTTCAACAGGCAGCAATGTTGGAAGCCAAGCAGCGCTAGAATGCTGTCCTGAAGGAGTCCCTCCTTTCTTTGGAGGCAGAAACCAAGGCTGCCCTCGAAGTAGCGAAGGCTGAAGTTGAGTAGGCAAGGGCTGCAACTGAGGAGGTGGAGCGCCGGGCTACTGCCCAGGCTCAACTGGCTAAGGAGGAAGCTGAAGCGAGCAGACTTTCTGCTAAGGAGGAAGCTGAAGCGAGCAGACTTTCTGCTAAGGACGCCCTGAAGGCACAGACTGAGGTCACTGCTACTTTTGAAAAGGCGGTGGCCTCGGTGTGGGAGATGGAGAAGGCCCTCAGCCTTCCTCTTTTGCAGTGAGGACCCCGAGTCCTTTTCTTCCATCAAGGTGTCCTTTCCTCGAGGATGCCTCGATCGATGGCGAAGCTTGGTGAGATCCAAGCTCAAGGCGAGGCAGGCGCAAGCCTACGAGGAGGGCTGGCTACGATGCCGCTTCCAAGTGGAGAAGGTGTTCCCAGAGCTGAGTCTTGGGATTCTGGATGCTGCTAACACCAGTGATCCAACAGTAGAGGCCCTGCTCGACTGGGGGAGCAAGGGAAGAAAATGGGGGAGGCATGGTATGCCCTGCTGGGCTAGGGTGGAGGCTCCGAAATGTGGATGCCCCCGCTCTTTTGTGCATAAAGGACACCTGCATTCATGCATAATTTTGATAACAGAGATGAAGTAAAATTTCATTTTACCTTCATTGTTTTGTAGCCTTGTTTTCTTCTTGCGATAGCGGTGTATGGTACGTTAGCTAGGTTCACAACCATAAGCTAAGTCCCGTTTGTGGAGAAAAGTCCACCGGGTTCGCAATGAAGCCATAGAGATCACTTGTCAAGAAACCGGGAACTCATCTTGAGTTCATAGTGGCAATGCACTTGCAATCCGCAACGGCGGGTCACGAATATCTTTCCGCATAATTTATGGGTTCACTTGTTGAGACAAGTTGAGGACCCGTCCGAGGGCTCGTAGAGGCGATGCCTTTGAAAACCATGGATGAGATTTTTTCATGTTGGAAAGTCTGCTTGGGCACGCGAAGGCGGCTCACTTAGAGACCTTCTGGCGATTCACTTGTTGAGACAAGTTGAGGACCCGTCCAGTGGCTCGTAGAGGAGATGCCTTTGAAAACCATGGATGAGATTTTTCCATGTTGGAAAGTCTGCATTGGCACGCGAAGGCGGCTCACTTAGAGACCTTCCCGGCGATTTTTCAGCTTAGTAAGCCCTTGGGTAGTGTACAAGGTACCAAGTAGTGGATACCTGCAGAGTGCTCATCAATTATATGATAAGAATGAAGTAAAACTCAGTTTACCTCTAGCCTGAAGCCGCACGATGGCGAGGGCAGTGGAGCACTTGTTGAGACAAGTGAAGAGCCAGGTGGAGTTCCGGGAGATGAGACCCGTAGTTGTGTTGAGGAGCCCGTGCGGAAGGTCCGGTGTGGCGTGCGAGGGCGACTTACATAGGGACCTTCATGAAGGAGCCAAAGGGATTACCCTTCCGCAGCGGAAGGGGGTTACCCTTGGGGCGGGGCGAGTTGAAGGTCAGTTGGGGACGAGGCCCGCAACTACCTGTGTGGAGGAGTCCGTGCGGGAGGTCTGCTGTGGTGTGCGAGGGCGACTTACACATAGACCTCCCTGAAGGAGCCAAAAGGGGGTTACCCTTCCGCAGCGCAAGGGGGTTACCCTTGGGGCGTGGCGAGTTGAAGGTCAGTGGGGACCAGACCCGCAACTACCTATGTGGAGGAGTCCGTGCGGGAGGTCTGCTGTGGCGTGCGAGGGCGACTTACACATAGACCTCCCTGAAGGAGCCAAAAGGGGTTACCCTTTCGCAGCGCAAGGGGTTACCCTTGGGGCGGGCGAGTTGAAGGTCAGTTGGGGATGAGACCCGCAACTACCCGCTGTATGCGTCGAGGTGAAGGCGGTTTTTACCGCATCCACCAGGTCAATAAAAACTTGATGGTACCTGTATGCGTCGAGGAAGGAGAAAACAGAGTGATGAACGGTTGAGTCAACCAGTTGATCGATAGAAGGTAGGGGATAGGGATCCCTTGGACAGGCCCTATTAACCGCTTTGTAATCTACGCAAAGTCGCCACTGACCGCCCTCCTTATCGGCGAGGACAATATTTGTGACCCACTCAGAGTAGTGAACCTCCTTGATTATATTTGCTTAAGCAATTTCTGCACTTCTGTGCGTACAAAGTCCTTTCGATCAGGGGCCATGCCCCTTGTTTTTTGTCTAACCGGGCTAAAGCCGGGGAGTACACTCAACTTGTGAGATATGATAGCAGGATCCACACCTGGTAAGTCCTCAGGGGTCCATGCGAAGACATCGCTGTTGGCATGGAGGAGATGGATGAGCGCTTGCTGGTCTCTTTCCTCGAGGTCCTTTCCAACTCAGAACTTTTTGCCAGGGGAGATTTCAACCTCTTCAATGGCCCCAGACAAGTCAGGAGCGTCCTCGCCCGCGGGTCCAGTCTCCTCCATGGGCGCCTTTCTTTAGGCTCGACGGCTTGGGAGCGGAGGAGGTCCCGCGAGGGCAGAGACATAGTTGCCCCGGCCACATTTTGCTTGACAAAGATATAGGCATCCCCGCCGTAGTGTGGAAAACCAAAGTCGTGGCCCGCACATCACAAATGGGACGTGGAACTCAGATGAGTGTGACGCCCGATAATGGCGTTGTACTGCGTAGGGAGATCCAGGACAATAAAGTCCACAAAGCTGGAGTGGCACACTTGCTTCTTTTCTTTGGTGATTCCCATCATCATGTAGGGGAGCGTGATTGACCCCAGAGTTGGGATTTCATCCCGTCCTACTCCGAAGGTGACCCCCTTGGCGGGTTGGATTTGTGACAAAGGCACCTTGGCCTCAACCAGAGTGCTTGTAGATCACGTTGACATTTGCCCCAAAGGTCCATGTAGACTCGTCAATATCCCATCCCGCGATACGGGCGGTGATAACCAAAGGGTCCGCGTGAGGTACCGCTACGAGGTGCCGCGGCGATGTAGTAATTGAGTAGAGGAGTGGTTGACCTGGGAGATCTGTCTCATATGACGTCGTCTTGCCGATGCGCCCTCACATTGTGTGATTACGCTGATGTGCCCCCTTGGCGGGGATCTCGATCCGGGTTCCGCTGGGAGTGACCCCGTCTGCGATCCCCTTGACGGCGGTCCTCCTGGCTACTTTCCCGCCTGCGACTCCCATCATCGTGGAGTAAGAACTCCCTGAGTTTGCCTTGAGCGAGCATTTCCCCAATCATGCGTTTAAGCTTAAAACAGTCCTCAGTGTCGTGTCCCTTGTCGCGATGGTAACGACAATACTTGGTGCTAGACCGACGACCTCCCGGGAGAGGGTGGGGCCACTTGGGAAACTCCTCTTTGTTCCATTGCATGGAGTATGTTGGTGCGAGATTCCCTTAGTGGGGAAGAGTAAAATACGCCCCCTCCTGTTGGATGGCGTAGGTACCGCCTCGGGACCTGGAGTCTGCTCGTGAGGGCTGTCCCTTCGCATCTGCCGTGGCGGCCCTGGCGAGTGGACGAGTGACCTCCTCCGTGTTCATAAACCGTGATGCCGTGCTCAAGAACTGTTCCATGTTGGTGGGAGGGTTGGTGTGTACATCTATGAAGAAAAGGGACTCCCAGCGAAGACCCTGAATGGCCGCAAGTAGGCGGGCTTCCTCCCCAAATTAGGGACCTGAATGGACTCCACCTGGAAGCGCTGAATATACTCCCTGAGGGGCTCATCTTTCTTCCGCCGTATCTTGGGGAGATGCCCCGCTGTTTTAGGGGAGGTTTAGACACCACAAAGTGGTTGGAGAAGTTGCGGGAGAGCTCCTCAAAGGAGTCAAACAACTTATCGCAGAGTGTGGTATACCGGTTGGCGGCGGCTCCCGTGAGTGTGGAGCTGAAGGCTCTACAGAGCGTGTTATCGTCCGCCCTGGCAATGGCCATCACGGAAACGTAACGCTAGAGGTGAATATCAGGGTCTGAGAGACCGTCATAGGTGTCCAGTTTAGGCTGGCGAAACTGTTCTGGAAGAGGGGTCTCCAAGACCCGTTGAGTAAAAGGTTGGGTCCAGAGGTGGTCCAGACCCATTCTGGAAACATTATGAACACTGGCCCGTTCGTCCCTTTTTTCCACTTCCTCTAATCATCTAGTAAGCGCGATAAGTAACGACGAAGAAGGGTCAAGGTTACTTACTTGTTGAGGCGGAGTAACAGGGCGTTCAGGCTGACTAGTCCACAGCGTTCCAACGCTATCCAGAACACCCCTGAGAGTGGTGGCGAGTGTTTCACGCAAGTTAAGAGCAACCACCTCAGTGATTGTTTGCAGAATGGCCGGATCAAGGCTCGTTGGTGGAGTGTTTGGTGGTGGAGTGTTGCGCTCCCGAGTTACGTTACGGTTAACGTGGGAGGAGCTTTCCTCCGTCGAGTGAACAGAGAGTTCTCCCCGTTGTGGGGGAACGTTATTTGGAGATGGTTCCGATCGTGGATCGTTGTCCGTGTTCGTCGCGGGAGGATTCCTCCGTCCCTGACGGCTGTGCCTTCTTGCACTCCGGGTAGTTGGCATGACTTACTACTTGTGGTTTGTAATATAGGTTTACGAGAAGAACTTTTTGTTCCTTCCGTTTCCCACAGACGCGCAAACCGATAATCTCGCACTGAGGCAGGCCTGGATTCTCGGTTGAATGATTGATGACGATGGTGTTCTTGAGGCTCCCAGCTTGCTTGTTGTGAGTAATCTGTAAAAGATAGAGAGAATACTCGAAGTAGCAAGAGAGGAGTGGGGGCGTGTAGTAGCTTACCCGGTTTAGGGTGGACCTCCCTATTTATAGGGAGATGCCGGAGAAGAGCCTCCCAGTTGAAGCCTTGGGACAGTGTGAGACAAGACCGACAAGTCTGCGGATGTAAGGAGATAAGTCTGTGTCAGACTGATTGGTGATAACGGCTGTGATGATGAAGATCTCACTAAACCGCCTTAGAAGATTCACCTGCAAGGGAATGTTTGGAGTACAAATCTGGTGTTGTTCACTCAGGCTCGAGCTGGCCTCCTTATTGGCTGATTGATGTCAGATGACAAAGTGGAGCAAGTGGCGAGGCGAAGGCCTGCAAGGGGCGAAGGCCCGAGATAGAATATAGCCAAATAAGGAGTGAGGGTCGCACGAACTCGAGTATAAGGGCCTTGTCTCAGGCGAGGCCAAGATAGGCAAGAGAGTCCTCGCGAAGGCGAGCCGAGGCTGCAGGATTAAGACCCGCGAAGGCGAGTGAGATCGCAAGGGCGATACCTGAGACCGCGAGGGCAACCCGCGCAGGCCTAAGAGACGCAAAGGCGAGTGTGAGACATCGCCAAGGCGAGGCTTAAAGCCCGCGAGGGCAAGACCTCGTGCAGGTGAGACTGGAGACCTCGCGAAGGCGAGACTGGAGGCCGCAAGGGTGAGACATACGGGGCCTTGTATAGTTCTGATGCGACGCGAGGACACGTTTGCTTGGGTAGTGTACCACCCCCGAGTGTTGAGCAGATAGAGGACCCACTCCTGATGTGATACAGTGTTGGGTCAGTACAACGATTCTTGGGTACTTTACTGCCAGCCCAGCGGGTTCAGGGGCGGCAGCAGCACGGGAGGTCTGGTTAGACCACAGCAGAGGCGTGCAGATCGGGAGGTAAGCAGCAGCCACCTCAGCGTTCAAGGTTGGCAGGAGGGTGATCATTATGGTACTGAGACTTCTCGTCGGTTCCACCAACGACGGGAAGAGCAGAGACAGCAGTCTGACAAGGTCAGACTCTTGGAGAGATTTCAGCGTTTGAACCCCCCGAGGTTCAACGGCCGAGGAGGGCCCGAGGCGGCAGAGACTTGGTTCGTGGAAGTTGGTAAACTCCTTGGGAGACTACATCTTCCATAAGAGGTTAAGGTTTTATTGGCGACGTTTAACTGCAAGATAGTGCAGATCATTGGTGGAGGAGCTGCAGGCCGATCGAGAGCTAATACAAACACAGAAGGTGGGCGGGACTTGGATCTTACCCGGGAGCAGTTTGCTTACTACTTCCATCGGCAGTATATCGGGGATGCGGTCAGGGATCTCCGACAGTTGCAGTTTGACGAGCTGGAGCAGGGCACCTTGACTGTTGGAGAGGATGAGCGGGAGTTTGATCGGCTGGTTCGCTATGTACCACAAGATTATGGTATGGAGCAGAGAAGGCCAAGAGGTTTATCCGCCGGCTACGCCCGGATTACAGGCGGATCACTTCCTATCATGAGGTCATGCAGAAGGCCCAACTCCTCGAGCAGGAGGAGGTTGAGAGTCGGTACCCACCGCACCGGTCTTACGATAGAGGGGGAATTCCTGCACAGCGGAGTTCCTCGAGGTTTATGGGAAGGACGAGCAGAGCTGGGCAGAGTAACAGAAGTGGCAGGGCGGCCCAGGTAGCACAGACTTGTGCGAGTTGTGGCAGGCAACACTCCGGCCGGCCATGCTTCAGGCAGACGGGGCAGTGTCTGCGATGTGGGGCAGAAGATTATTGGATACGGGATTGTCCTTTGACGCTGGGACAGGAATTAGGCGTGTCTGCGTCCGCGAGCTGGGTCAGCCCAACGCACCCGGAGGACGCGGTTTCAGCGAGGCGGCCCGAGACCACGGCCGCGAGCTACCACTTCGATCCATCCACTTCGCCATAGCAAAGACAGAGTGGGGCGTGTTTCCAGACCGAGCAGTGGGCGTTAGACAGAACAAGTCGGGCCTGGAACTCATCGGGAGGTCACATCGAGGATCGGTAGGTGTGAATGTGCACCGCGAATGACCGCACCACCTCGTTGGTGAATTAACGTAGTTGGGATCCTGAGTTTGAGGCTCGGATGGTAGTCTAAACTACCACTCCCGCCGCACTAGGACGGTGGTTCGATTATGTTTAGTAAAGGGAAGTTTATATGTTACGGTTGGTAGCGACACCCGTATGGTTCAGTTACTCTTGGAGGACCAAAAGTTCTAAGGGGGGGAGAATGTTACGGTCACCCCGAGCGGGTTGTAACCCGGGTGACTCGGGGCTCCGGTTTTGGCCTGCGGGTCACGTTTTTGGGTGGTTAAATGGCTCCCGAGACTTATCTGAGCTTTATTTCTGGAAATCCTTCGGGTTTTGAGGTCGTGTGGGTCACCCGGACATTTTCGCCGGAAATATTTTTCGGTAGAGGGTTGTCTCGGGACATTCAGCGGGTTCGATAGCGCTCCGGGACTTCGGAATGGGAAACCGTTTGCATATTTGGAATCGTGGGAACGTCCCGGATCGTTTACGGAGTATAATATTTGGGCGGGGACGTTCGGTCCCGGGCGACTCCCGGGGCCCGGGACGGGGATCCCGGGGCTCGGGATGAAAATTTGCCGACGGCCTTGGTGTAAAGTATGTTATATTTTAAGACGGATTTTATGGTAATATTTGTGGAATTTTGGCGTGACGGGATTTTGGTTTTGGTTGACACGCGCGCACGTCAGGATTTATTCGGCTTCAGCGAGCTCGGTAGGACACTCTGGAGTTGTAAATAAATATTTGAAACATGTTTTATGAATTTTATGATATTCCGAGGGTTGTGTCCAATTTCGTTTCAATTGGAGTTCGGTAGTTGTGATTGGGCCAAAATTGTAACTTTTGGAAGAGTTTGGGGATTAAAGGTGTAATTTGGCCAAAAATCATCGATAATCAGAAAGGAAGAGAGCTGATGTCGGCTGAGGGTGTGTGATAAGGGACACTTGTCATTTATGATAAAAAGAAAGGAAACTATGGGAAAATATATAAAGGACAAGTGTTATGAAAATAAGGCATGAGTTTTATTTCATCTTCTTCTTCCTCCACCCTTTGCCGCCATTGCTCCCCATCTCCAAGCTCTTTGTTCTTCATTTTCTTGGCTGGAAACTACAAGGATTTAAGCTCCAAAATTGGTAAGCTTCTCCCTTTCATCTCCTTTCCATGTTGAAAGCATGATTTGGGTGGATAAAGAGAAGAAATTTCAAGCTAGGGTTTACTCCTTGCCATGAGATTGGTTGATCTTCTCCCTCCCATCTTTTAGTATGTTGTTCTTGGGTGGGAGAGGAGTAAGAATCTATGGTTAGATTTTGGAAAAACATCATGGAAGGGAGAAACATATTTTGGCGAAAATTAGGGTTGATTCTAAAAATGGTGTATGTTTGTGTTCTTGAATCATGCTCTTAGTATGTTGTTCCTAGCATGATTCTAAGGCATTCTATGGTTTCAATTTGGTGGAAAATTGGTTGAGTAGGAAAGCCCCAATTTGAGTGAATAGTGGATTAGGGTTCATGGTTGAATTTGGTTGATTTAGGTGCAATTGGTTAGCTTTCTTGCTTAAGTTATGTAATTGGTGATTAAAGGGTGCAAATGGAACCTTGAATGGTTTGGTTTGGAAGCTTGGTGGAAAATGGGTGAAGAACCAAAACCTTGAATGAATCTTTTTCCATGTAAGGGTTGTGTTTTGGTTGTGTTGGTTGGTAATTTGGTTTTGTAGATGGAAGTAGGTTTATATTGGTGTTTGAAACGTCGGTTTCGGGCGTTGGTAGCAAAATTCACCTTTATGCTTAATTGCGGGTGAAAGTGTCTGTAAATGTGGGTTTAAAGGTTGGAATATGTTTGTGGGTGTGTGAATAACAAGGTTCTAGCTCGATCGTAAAACCGAGCTTTCTGTGGATTTTTGCGGGAAAGTGCGGGATTGTGCGGGATTGATTTCCGGGGGTTTGTTTGGGTGTGTTCTGGCTCAATTGTGGTTGTTCAGCTTAATTCTGCGTGGGTGGAGTTGCGTGGGACCGTAAAAGGCAGGTTGTGACTTTTCGGGCCGGAGCTGGGATTTCCGCGAATTGTGCTACTGGAGCGGTGTTCTTGAGGTAAGGGTTCAACTTCCTTCGTTATACATACCGGTATGGGACTTTATGTATACGGGTTTAGTTGAGGTGGGTTCCCGGGTTGAGGACGGTGGTTCGGTGATCCCGGACTGTCATATGGTAGATGCATGTTTGTATTTGATCTGTTTCAAGGCCCAGGTGGTCTTGGAGGCCACGGGTTTATATGCTGTTCTGTATGTCCACGCTAGGCGCCGATATTTATACTTATGCCATTTTGGTATATATTCTGTTCTGTTTTGCATATGCATTATTATTATGTGGTTCTGTTCTGTAGTGTCTGCACTGAGGGTGCCGACATTCTATTTGTATCCGCACTTGGGGTGCCGATATACTTCTGTGACCCTACGACAGTTTGGGGATCGCGACCCCGGCACCGTGCTTTCTGCTACATTACAGATATTCGACCTCTTAGAGAGGGCTGTCGATCGTGGTCAGTTGTTGGGTTCCGGCTTACCTCTGACTTTGCATACATTTATATATATGTATATTTGTGTTGGTGCTTGTTCTGTTTTGCAGGTTCGGTTCAGCAGCACTTGTACAACTTTATCTTACCTCAGCCCTTACCGGGTCCTCCCGAGGACTCACCCCTTATATGTTTTCCACCTTTCAGGTTGTTCTGAAAAGCAACCGGCGGAATTGAGATCCGCGGTGCTTTCTGTTATTCTGGGTTTCAGCAGCAGTACCCACGTGCGGAAAATCTCCTGAGCGAGAAGGTTTCCGATTCCGCACTTAGGTATATCTAGGTTTTAGTTTGATGGCTCTGTAGCTGTAGTTGCATGCATGTTTATTAGATCATGAGATTGTATTTGTCTTCTGAGTCGAGGGCGGAGCCCCGACTTGCCTATATTGGATTTGTTTATGAAATGTGATTCTGTGTTCTGCTTGTACTGTGAGATGAACGATAATCAATGAACTGCGTGTTTGGTAAATGATGAGCTAATTGTATGCTTTCCATGTATGGATTTTGGTCGGTTGCATGTTAGTATCGATTATTCTGTTTAGTGGGTAAAATGCTCCGCCACCGCGCTATTTGCCGTAGGTTCCGGTTCGAACAACGCGGTCGGCCCCGCCTCCGCAACCGGGCGGGGTGGCTGTGACAACAGAACGACAGCCCTCCTCAAGAGGTCGAAATATCTGAAGCACGGTACGGCCGGGGTCGCGATCCCCAAACTGTCGTAGGGTCTCAGTATATCGGCACCCCAGTGCGGATATACACGTAATGTCGGCACCCTCCAAAGGCGGACATAACCAACCAAACCATGGAGCACCCGTGGTCTTAAAGACCATCCCGGTCTCGTCACGTAACCGAACGTATATATATAAATATAAATTGAAATATTGGCACCTAGTGCGGACATATAGATTAGATTATGAACCAAGGGCCTCCAAGACCATCCGGGCCTTGAGACAGAACAAACATGCATCTTACCCTATGACGGGTATCGGGTCACCGAACCACTGCCCTCACCCGGAACCCGCCTCAACTAAACCCGATATACATGCAAATACTCCCAGAATGCATAACGAGAGAAGTTGAGCCCTTACCTCAGAAAAGCTGCCCCGTAGTACAAATCCCGGGAAATCCCGGCTCCCACCCAAAAAGTAAAACTTGATCTTTATGGTCCCGCACCACTCTACCAAAGTGAAACAAGTGAACAACCATAAACAAATCAGAACTCATCAAATTAGACCCCGTAACCAATCCCGCACATTCCCGCACTTTCCGCAAGAATCCACGAAAGCTCGGTTTACGAACCGAGCTAGAACATTGTTATTCATACACCCACAAACACATTCCAACCTTTAAACCCCACTTTCCACATTTTGCCCGAAATCCTACATAAAGGTAACTTTTGCACCCAACACCCGAAAACGACGTTTCAAATACCATTTCTCACCTAATTCCATCCACGATACCAAATTACCATCCAATTCAACCAAAACACAACACCAACATAGATAAAGATTCACTTTTAGTTTCGACCCTTTGCCAACTTTTCACCCAACTTCCAATTCAATCCATTCAAGGTTCCAAACATTCACTTTAACCACCAATTACACTTCCTAAGCAAGAATGCTAACCAATTTCACCTTTAACAACCAAGAACATTCACAAATCCTAACCCACATTTTCGGCCAAAAGGGGGTTTCTTCCCTAGCATGCTTTCTATCAAATTGAATCTATAGATAGTCTTAGAATCATGCAAGGAACAACATATCCCAAGCATGATTCAAGAACACAAGTCTACATCATTTTAGAAAATCAAGCATAAAATCGGCCTCTCTTGGGTTTTCCATCCATGGAGTTTTTCCAATGTTTAACACTTGATTCTTACTCCCTTCCTACCCAAGAAGAACATACTAAAAGATGGAAGCAAGAGAATCACCCAAACTAGTAGCAAGGAGTTAATCATTTTCGGTTTTCCCCTTCTTTTTCTACCAAGAACAAGCTTCCTAACTTGTAAGGAGATGAAGAGAGGAAGCTTACCAATTATGGAATCCAAATCCTTGTTGATTTCATCCAAGAGATGAAGAACCCAAAGCTTTGTGAAGATGGAGGCTATGGCGGCAAAGAGAGGGAGAAGGAAGAAGAAGATGAAATGAAATAGCTCTACGTACTATTTCCATAAAACCGAATTCAACACTTCAAACTTCCATCCACTCCTAAATTCAACCTGAACACCAAATTAACATCCAATTCAACCAAAATGAACCTCTAACATTGAAAAAGAATCATTCAAAGATTTGGTTTTCAACCAACTTTTATCCAACTTCCAATTCAATCCATACAAGCTTCCAAATAATCATATTAATCACCAATTCCACTTCCTAAGCATGCTTACTAACCAATTACACTAAAATCAACAAAACCCCTTCACCTTTCAATTCGGCCAAAGAGGGGTTTCTCACCCAACTTCCATTTCAATCCAAACAAAGTTCCATTTGCACTCTTTAATCACCAATTACATTCCTAAACCATGAATGCTATCCAATTGCACCCAAACAACAAAATCCATCAAGAACATACACTTATAATTTCGGCCAAAAGGGGGTTTTTCCCTCAACTTGTTTTCCATCAAATTAAATCCACACATAAGCTTAGAATCATACTAGGATTAACATACTTGAAGCATGAAACAAGATAACAAACACTATTTCCATAATCCTTTTAAACCTCTTTCCTTTCCATCTTTAATATGCACTTGACAAGTGTCCTAACCCCTTGTTTTTTTTTTGTTAATTTTGCACCCATTTGCAAATTAACTCCCAATTTTTCCGAAAGTTCCAATTCTTTTTGCCCAAAAATAATTACCGAATTCCAAAATTAATGAAACTCGGACACAATCTTCAGAATATTATATCATGCACAGAACATTTTTCAGAAATTCATTTGCCTTTCCGGAGTGTCCTACCGAGCTCGCTGAACCCGAACCAGAACCCGACGTGCGAGCGTGTCAACCTGAACCGAAATTCCGTCACTCCCAAAATTCTACAAAAATTCTCATAAATTCCATCTTAAATTATCACACAACTTACCCCAAAGCCGTCAGAAAATTTCCATCCCGAGCCCCGGGATTCCCGCCCCGAGCCTCGGAGTCGCCCGAACCGAACGTCCCGCCCCAAATATTAAACTCCACAACCAACACCGGACGTTTCCACGACTCCAAAACTGCAAACGGCTTCCCAAACAGAGGTCTCGAGAGTGCTACCGAGCCCAACAGACGTCCCCGAGGCGACCCCGACAACCCCGGCGCTGAGAAAAATATTTTCGCGGAAACGTCCGGGACCCACACGACCTCAAATACGGAAGGGTTCGCCAAAATGATACTCGGATAGGGCTCGGGAGCCGTCGAACGCCGAAAACGTGACTCGCAGCCAAAACCGGAGCTCGGTCACCCGGCCGCAACCCGCCGGGGTGACCGTAACATTCTCCCCTTAGAACTCTTGGTCCTCCAAGAGTAGCCTGAACCAACCCGACAGGTGTCGCTACCAACCAGAAATATGAACACCCCTCTAACCCAGAACAATCGGACCACCGTACTGGTGCGGTGGGAGTGGTAGTTTAGACTACCATACAGAGCCTCACGGCGTCCCACCCTCCGGGTGCATCTTCTTGCACCCGAGACAGATTCTTGCCGTATTTCTACCTGCACAACCCTGCATAATGCTCAACCTAAATCTAACCGATCCACAACAGTTATCCTGGAAGGTACCACATAAAACAGCTTGATTGGGGGTAAGGCCAACCTAACAACTTACTGCGAAACTCATGATAACCGACATAACTCGGGGTAACTCGCCCGCCTATCAAATCTTCTTGCTCTCTCGATCGGCGCTACCTCCAGCTTCTAATTCGTCACCAAACTCAGATTCCAGAGTCTCTACGGTGGCGATTCGTATAAGCGGGCAGCGGTCGTGTCGCGCGGTTTTAATCCGCGCTGTAATAACTGATCTTCGCCGTAGACTCCTCAAAAGCTCGGGTTCGGCTCAACCCCATCGTGACGCATTTGTCCAACGGTATGGTGTCATACACCTCCTGCATAACATCTCATAGGGTGCCATGTCAAACGTAATCTGAACACAATTGTTGTACGAGAACTCTATCAAAGTAACTGCTAGTCCCAAACTACTCCAAAATCCAAAGTACAGATTCGCAACATATACTCCGATATCAGAATCACCCGCCTCCATCCGTCCGTCCGTCTCGTGGGGTGATAAGCTGTATTCAGATGAAGTCGCGTGCCCAATGCTTCATGAAAAGCATTCCGGAACCATCTTTGTCAGAAACGCGGATCACGGTCGATTCAATGGAGTCTCGGTGCTCCATGTAAACGTATACAATCTCCCTCGATGTAAAGCCGGGCAAGCTTCTCCAGTGGGTCTCATGGACCCAAATAGGCAGAAAGTGTACGCACTTTGTCGGCCGATCCACACAAAAACCCAGAGATAACATCATGATGAAACCGTGTCAGGCGGTGCGGCCAGAATGTCCATCATAACATTACCCCACTTCAGTGGAATGGGCAAAGTTTCACATGTCCCTGCCGGTTCTGATGCTCACCTTTGCTCGAGTGTGCCCCCTCTAAAGTATCATTCGAACTCCGATCTCTGGTACACAAAGGTGGTCTCGAAGTATAGCGATCCTGCCATCTGAAAGCGTCGGTAACAAAGAACTCTTATCCACCCGGATAATTCCTTGATACCAAATCTCTACTTTGCGCTTGGCGCATCTATCAACCACTCGGAATGTATGGTAAGTGTATACCAAGCTGCCATCTGTCAAATCACTTTCCTCAGATCAACCCCCAACATCTCCTCCCTTAATTAATCTGGTATACTTCCTGCTCAGAGCATCGGCAACCGCGTTGCCCCTGCCAGAGATGTACTCGATACAACAACCATAGTCCTTAATGTATTCGAGATATCTGCGCTGCCTCATGCTAAGCTCATTCTGTGTAAACAGATATTTCAGACTTATGGTCGGTAAGAATCTGAAATTTATTACCAAACAGATATTGATTCCAATGTTTCAGCGCATGTGTCGCTTAGTTCAGCTCATGCGGTCGCACTGCCTCGACCCGTAAGCTACCACAAAACGCTCCCGCACCAACACACATCCCAAACCAGATGTGGAAGCATCCGTAGGTAAGATCGGATCTGAAAAAGTCAGAATCGGAGCGTTAGTCAACCGCCGCTTCAACTCCTGAAAATTCTGCTCACACCTTTCGGATCCGGATATACGGTTGACCCTTCTTGGTCAATCTGCGTGAGCGGAGTCATCACTTATGACTCACCCTTAGCCACCAAAAGTCTGAAATTGTCAATCCTTATTTCTTTACAATCAAGTGCATTCACCCGTCTGTAATCAATACAACGGCAGAGTGTCCCATCATTCTTCTTAACAAACAAGAACAACTAGAGCACCCCACGAAGTGCTCGGTCAGATGAAACTCTTTTGCTGTAATTCCTCCAGTTGCTTCTTCTACTCCTATATCTCAGAAATGGGCATCCGATAAGGAGGAATAGATATCGGAGCAGTACCTGACTGCAAGGGGTTGTCAAACACAATTTCCCGCTCTGGTGGTAATCCGGGCAACTTCTCCGGAAATACCCGCGGAAAATCTCGAACCAACGATAAACCATCCAACTTCAACCTAATACCACTTCATTCAGATCATAGCATTCCCTACACCAACTATCGGCGGATGATCCGTAATCCGCAACACTGCATACCGTGCTATGCGATAGTCAAACCAATCGGAGTCGTGAGAGGTAGTACCTCTCCGTAAACCATAATGGTTCGGTTGCACAATCAATGTGCACGAATGGCTAAGTCATTGGCGCCAATCCGCGCCAACGCCTCCCGCACAATGAAAACTTATCCTACTCGAGCCGCTGCGTGACGGAGGGTGGCTAAGTCATTGGCGCCAATCCGCGCCAACGCCTCGCTAATAATAAGGCATGTGCTTTGCACATGACATCCTTTGACATCATAGTGAATCACAATCACTAGAAATAACAAGAGACCAAGTCCAATACTTTCCACTAATCACATTTGGCTAAGTCATTGGCGCCAATCCCGCGCCCAACGTCATTGGCGCCAAATCCCGCGCCAACGCCTCCCGCACAATTCCCGGTTCGAATCAGAAGCAGCCGAGTAGCCGCTATTCCGGCCCAACCGACTTAATAGCCTCCTCCAGAGTTTGTCAATTCCCGCAAACCAAGTCTCTACTACCTCCGGTCCTCCTCGGTCACTTAGCCACCACAATTCTGGCGTGCGTGCGGGTCAACCCCAAAGCCGTCGAAAGATTTTCATCTCGAGCCCGGGATTCCCGTCCGAGCCCCGGACGAGCGTCCCACCCCAAAATATTTTATAGCGTAAAAAGCTCGGGGCGTTCCCACGATTCCAAATCCGCAAAGCGTTTTCCCAATCCGAGGTCACAGGAGCGCTACCGAGCTCTTTGTACACCCCGAGACAAGTCTCGGCCCCCTTGGGAGGACCCCTGGCCCCCTTCGGGAGGACCCATGGCCCCCTTCGGAAGAACCCATGGCCCCTTCGGGAGAGGACCCATGTCCCCTTCGGGAGAGGACCCATGTCCCCTTCGGGAGAGGACCATGTCCCCTTCGGGAGAGGACCATGTCCCCTTCGGGAGAGGACCATGTCCCCTTCGGGAGAGGACCATGTCCCCTTCGGGAGAGGACCCATGGCCTCTTCAGGAGGACACATACAACCACAAATATGTAAGGCTTGCCAAAATGATGCTCGGATAAGGCTGGAGCCATCGACCACCAAAAGTCCGGTTCCGCAGCCAAAATCGAAGCCGGGTCACTGGTCGCAACCCGCTTGGGGTGACCGTAACACCCGACTTGCGTATATTGACTGTATATATGAAATGGTTTCTGTGATTTGGTTTTCATGAGTAATGAAAAATATTCCATGAACGCATGTTTGATTGTTAAGTTGCTTTATATACTTGCCGTGTATGTGTTCTGTAGGTTGCGGGTCGTAGTACGACTCTTCTGTTTGGTGAGCGAAGTGTTCTCAGGCACCGGGCCTTCGAGAACTGGACTTCGCGGGCCGGGTCATGGGACCACTGCACGCATCGGGTTTCGGTAGTACCGATTCCGCGCTTTTCGTCGTAGCTTCCGCTTCCAAACGTCACGGCTGGCCCCGCCTCCGCAACCGGGCGTGGTGGTCGTGACAGAGGTGGTGCTTCATGGTGTTCTTCATCACTACTCTCTGAAACCTCCTCAACCATTCGGCACCTCCTTGGTGGAACAAGAGGCCGAATGCTAGGAGCATTTTGGGGTGTCTTTTGGGGCGGTTCTCTCCTTGTGGCGCCGGTTGCCCCTTGAGCATGGAAGCTCTCCGGTAGTTTGCCTTGTGCAATCTCAAGTCTTGTAACCTTGTCACTAGTGGTGACAATTTGAACCTTGATCTCCTTAAGTTCTTGCACAAGGTTGGCAAGAGTCTCTTCCTAACTCAGTTTGGGAGGAGGTGATGAAGACGAGTCGGTTGACATACCTACAACAAAGATTCCTCTCTTTTGCAATTGAAAATATGAAGTTAGTAGTACAAAACCCTCTCTTTATGTTGTATTCTCTCTTGTGTTTCACTCAAGGAGGATTCTCTTTGGTGTATCACTCTTGATTGGCTTCAACCTCTCAAGTCCACAACCTCTTTCAACCTTGTTCAAGGAAGACACAATAATGGACACAAGAATAAACTAGTAAAACCGAAAACAAGTAGAAAAAGAGAGCACTGGTTTCTTTTAACTATGCTTTGAAAAGTTTAAAGATAGATGGGGGTTGAAAGAAGTAAGGTGTGGTATAAGAAAGGTCTTTTGCAAACAACAAACACCTTTTGATGCAAGATGTTAGAACTTTTTTGATACGAAACCACTCTCAAGAGTTGGATCATTCACTTTGGCGGATCTAGCTTGTTGAAGACGATAGAACGAAACGTAACCGGATCGGCTCCTAACCACCTCAATCCTCAAATGGAGAGCAATGGAAAGGTTAATCGTCTAGGAGTGAGGGATCTAGCACCTCAGTTCTCAAATGAAGAGCAACACTAGATGTCAAGCTTGAATCCACTTCAATGGAAATCAAGGGGATGATGGAGATAAAAGGAAGAGTTCAAAGTTGAACCAACATTGTCACAATGGGAGATAATTTCGATATTCAAAGTTTTCCTACAAATGTGTGAAAAGCTAGCTTAAATGGGGAGGCGTGAGAAGGCAAAATAGCGCCTCCTTCCTTGCATGCATGCGAAAAGTATAAAGTGCTTTTGCATGCATGTCGAACAGGGCTTCACCTTTGACTGGAAACTTGAGTACGAGGCTTCGCCGAGAGACTTTGCGTGAAGGGTATCGCCTTGAGGATTCGCCTGCGTCGGGAGTCTTGCGAGGGTCTTGACTTCACCTTTCTCAACCATGCTTACATTCAAGATGCCAAAGGGCTTCGCGTGCTCTCCATCCATGGGGATGTTGAGACGGCGAAGCTGCAGGGTCCTTTCTTCTACTTCCGCTTGTTCTTCTGCTTGCGCCATGAGTTTCATGTAGGCATTGAGACCCGTTTAGACTTGTTTTAGCCGGGACCTTGTCATAGGTCTTCCTATATCTTGAAGCAGATGTGGGGCCTCGCGCGCTTGAATTTGAGCACTATTTGGAGCTGGCGAAGTCTCTACATGGATGTCCTCATCACAACTAGATGTAGAAGGAAAGAAGAAAGCTCGAAGCATGAAAGACTTACATGAAAAGATTCAAACACAATTAGAAAAAGCTAATGAATCTTATGCGAGGAGGGAAAACAAGGGGAGGAATTTTAGAACTTTTGGAGTAGGAGATTGGGTATGGTTGCACTTGCGAAAGGAGAGATTCCCACAAGCTAGAAAGGATAAACTTGCACTGAGAGGGGATAGGCCTTTCCAAATTATAAAGAAAATTGGTGATAGTGCTTATGTGCTAGACTTACCTTGTGATGGTTCTTATGGTGTCCATGCCACCTTTAATGTGTGTGATCTAATTCCCTATGTAGGCGAACTAGAGGACAAGAATCCGAGGATGGATTCTTTTCAAGAGGGGGAGTATGATGAGGACATCATCCTGGATCAACACAACCGACCGAACAAGGAACAAGGAGATATCCAAGCTCTATCTCGCCAGCCTCCTAATCCTTTTGAAGGCCTTGGCGGACCCATGACAAGGTCCCGGTTGAGACAAGTTCAAGCGAACCTCAACGCTTTCATGAGGATCATGGCGCCGGACGAACAAAAGGAAGCTCAAGAAAGGACCTTACAGTTGCGCCAACTCGACATCACCTTGGGGGAAGAACATGCGAAGCCCTTTGGAGCCTTGAACCTGAGTACGCTTGGAAGAGGCAGCGGCGAAGCCCACATGCAAACATTCCAAACACGGGCAAAGTCCCTAGGCGAAGCTACCTATGCGGAGTCTCTCGGCGAGGCCCCTGCGTGAGAATTCCAGATGCCGGCGAAGCCATCCTTGCGAAGCTAGCAGAAACAGGCGAACCGCCCCCAAAGCGAAGTCGTTCCTGCGAAGCCCCAGCAAAGGCAAAGCCCCAAAGCGAAGCCGTTCCCGCGAAGCCCTGGGGAAAGCCAAATCCATAAGCGAAGTCGCCCCTGCAAAGCCTTCTTTCTCTTCGATCTGTTCGGCTACTTAAGCCACCCGAGAAGACCCTTTTCCTTTTGTGAAGACACTCAGGAAGAAAAATGTCAGCTTTACGTGCAAAGGACATAAGATTACTTTTAGGATAACTTTTACCTTTTCTTCTTTTGGGAGCTTTTGGGCTGACATGCATGCAAAAGTACTTTATGCTTTTGGCATGCATGCAGAGGTGTAGGCGCCGTTTTGCCTTCTGTCACACAACCCCCTCTCCATTTAAGATAGCTTCCCAGACATTTTGTAGAACAACTTGGAATATCAGAAATTACCTCCCATTGTGAGAGTGTTGGTTCAACTTTGAACTCTTCCTTTTATCTCCATTATCCCCTTGATTTCCATTGAAGTGGACTCAAGCTTGACATCTAGTGTTGCTCTTCATTTGAGAAGTGAGGTGCTAGATCCCTCACTCCTAGGCAATCAACCTTCCCAGTGCTTTCCTTTTGAGGATTGAGGTGGTTAGGAGTCGACCCGGTTACGTTCTTAGTCTATTATCTTCAACAAGCTAGATCCGCCGGAGGTGAACGATCCATCTCCTAGGAGTGGATTCGTATAAAAAATCCTTCAACAAAATCAGCCCTTAAGAACAACAAAGATGGATGGGTTTTTCTTCCATGTTTAAACTTCAAAAACATGAAGATCCTACCAAAAAGAACTCAACCATACCTTGAAGTTACTGTTCCAGGAGCCTAGGAAGTAGTAGAGCTTGGCTTGTTGAAGATCCAAGCTCAAAACTTCAAGAAATGAACTTTGGAGACTAGAAGTTACTGCTGGACCCAAAAGCTTGCACCAAAGTTTTGAGGGCCTTCCTCTCACTTTTGGCTCTAGCTTCCTTCAGAAAAAGTGTAGCCAAGACGTAAATGAAGGTTTTCTCTCTAAAGATACCAAGAGCTGATTCGGTCGTTTGCTAGGGCAGAAAGGCCGTGGAAGTCGGAAGAAATTTCTGGGCAGCAAGTGTTGGAAGAAATGGGATGGAATGACAAGAAATGGTAGAGAGAGGGAGAGAGAGCCTATTACAAAGGGAAAGGGAAGGGGACAAGGGTTCTTGATATGGTCCTTACCCAGTTGATTAGGATTTGATAGCCAAACGGTGATCCCGGTTGTCTGGATGCTCGACGGTGGCGATAAGTCAACTCCGGTACACGATAGACAAGACCAAAGACACTTTCGGAGTGCGAGAGAGGAGGAAGGTGTGGGTGTGTAGTAGTTACCTTATTTTGGGCTGGCATCACCCATTTATAGGGTGATGCCCGGACTCTCCCGTTGGGGTAGAGTGTTTGGTGGGATCTTTTCCCCACGCGTGAGCCGCTGACTTCGAGTTCGGAGCGGCGGATTGGGCGATCTTGCTCAGCGGTGTTGGTGCACACACTTGAGTGTGTACAACTTTTGTGTCTGTGTCTTTGGTGCGGCTTTTGGGCATTGTGTCTTTGGGCCAGCTTTTTGGTTGGTGTACTATGTTGGAGTACCAATTGGGCCTGGCCGAAAGCGCTGCTGCCAACCGGATCATACGGGCGCCCTAGTGGCTACGAGGAGCACTCCTCATCTTGGTGGGCTTAGCCCATATGACGTTTCCTCGCATTGGTGGGCTTGGCCCATATGGCGTTGCGTTTGGCAATACGGCCATACGGATTGAGCCCATATATATCAATATGTCCTCCTCCCACAGCGGAGGATGGGCAGAACCCCTGTGCTCCGTTTTGCAATTTAATTTGAGTTTAAAATGGCAGCTAACATTGTATCGAGAAAAATCCGGGATTTTTCGTGCGCCTTGAAGCGGTTTTATATCCCCGATATTGCTTAAATAGGAGGAATTAAAACTTTGTTGTCCAGGCCTAGCCCATAGGCGTTGTGCCGTTTTGGACCTCTTAATTTGGGAGAGAGCCCGATTCTTGGCCCAATTGTTGGCCCATTACCGCGTAAGGCGGTTGAGCGAACTTTTTGAAATTGCGCTTTTGCGCCGTTTGTAATTATGGGGAAGTCGTTTCAACTCCCATCGATCTGTACTTAAACGCCAACCCATCTGAAAGGTCAGGTTTCCCACATTCTCGCTTTACTTGCCTTTTCGCTTCCTAATCATTTCCATTTTCGGAGATTAACGAAGAATTTTCCGGCGAGATTCGAAGAATCCAGCCGTTGTAACCGGTCGTTCTAATCTCCAGCTTACTAATCTGTATGTGGAATCGCTTTTTTAATTTATTGTTTACGTCGCGACAGTGTCGCGAGAGAGGCGTCGCCGCGCCGCACAGGTTCTTGGGTCTAGGTTTTTATTTCTTGAATTTGTGATTTATTTCGTAGATGGCTCCCAAGAATCCAAGCAAGCCCGGTGTTAGCCACAGCGTTGAGAAGGAGTGGCCCGCGGTGTCTGTCGGAAAAGAAGATGACCGAGATTTGCGAACTACCACGTTTATACGGGGTGGTCTGTAGGCTTTCCCGGCCGATGTTTTGCGAAGGCGGGGTTGGGGTTGAGCTACGAGGCCATGAGGAGCAGACAATGGTCGTCTACGAGGCTCAACTGAAAGCCGGACTAAGGCTCCCACTGTGCTCGCTGTTGCTGCAGCTGTGTGAGGGCTGGGGAGTCTGCCCTGGGCAGTTGGCCCCAAACGTGTTTACCACTGTAAATGCGTTTGTTGTGGCTTGCCATTTGGCGAATGCGGTGGTGTTGCCGGAGACCTTCTTGCAGTTCTATACACTGAAGAGGCCGGTTGGGCATCCCTTCTACCAACTGACCCCTGAGGAGGTGAAGGTTGGGAACAAATCGGTGAAGATCGGAGTCTTCGCCGAAACCACCAGCTCATGGGGGAACTGGAAGGGCAACTTCTTTTCATTACGAAGGAGGATAGGCTGGGGCTTCCCTGCGTTCTTCGTAAGGAGAAGAACGCCGAGGGTATCGGTGAAGCCCTCTCGTGGGCGGGTAGCGAGGAAGAGATCCTCGCGCCCTTTGTGAATGGGTCGCGATGCGGAGAGGCTCGAGGAGTGTAAGGGTAGGTTCCCCTTCACCCTAGCGATCACGGGACGAAGTGGTCTGCGAAGAGTGGGGGTTAGCGGGGCCCGTCGTATGTCGGGCCACGTAGATACTGAAGAATTGGGTGGAAGGGTTGGATGGCGACCTTATTGAGCGCTTCGAGGCGCTTTTAGGAACCCCAACGGTCTGCCTTGTGTTTCTGTCGTTTTTGTGATTTATGTTTTCCGGTTTCTGCTTTAAGCTGGACTTCGTGTTTTGGTACAGCTAAGATGTCGCACCCAGTGTACTCTTCTCGAAGAAGCAAGAGCCGAGGAGGCCCTTAAGAAGTTGGCGGAAGAGGAGCGCCCATCCGAGCCCCCACCAAGAAAGGTGTCGAGGAGTCTCCACTGGGCCTTCGAAGGCGTGGAGCCCGTAGTTGAGAAGGCGCTGGTGACGAGGGCTCAACCGGTCGGTGTGGCTAGCCCGCGGTCATCGAAGAGCTTTCCGAGGACTCGATGGCAGAACCTTCGAGAAAACGCCCTCGAATTACGGGTAACACCCTGTCTTGCCTTGTAGTTTTGGCAAACAGTTCTTTTATCTTGTATTCTTATCTCCTTTTGAATCTTGCGGACGCAGAGGGTGTAGAAGTGTCCTCGGATAGCGCCCCAAGCCCCGTGAAAGACAAAGGGAAAGGGCCTGCTGCGAGGAGCAGTCCCAGCTCCATTCGAGGCGCGAGAGGAGCTGTAGGGCTCTTGGCTGGCGCTCGAAGGGCTGCCGTGACTCCTCGAACATCCGGGAGGAGGCCTTCGAGGATCCCGCGAGACCCTTGAGGGGATTGACCCGGTCTTGAGCCCCAGTGCTCGAGGACTACCGGCGGGAGCTACGGGGAAGACCTTTGGGCGCAGGGCATAGCCACGGTGAAGGCACAGGACCCCGTAATGAGGGTGACTCGCGGCAGTCGGTGCTCTGGGGACAAAGAGGTGAGACTAAAAGTTGCCGAGGGCTCTCAATGCCCCGTGACCGGCACTATCTGAAGCACACAACCACAGGACCCCTGGACATCGCGAAGGACATCGTCAAGGCCTTACTCGGGTAAGTCACAATTCTGGACTCCCTTTATTTATTGTTGTGGTCAGCATATTTTTGTTTATACGCTTTGTGTCCATAATTTGCGGAAGATCTGTATTGGCTCAAGGCCTAGTGGCCAAAATCGAGGAGCTTGAAGCTCTCGTGAAGAGGCTTGAGGCCAAGGCAAAGGACTCAGGAAGTGGAGAGCTGAAGAAGGCCTTGGCCGAGAAAGAGGCCGAGTTGGCTGCCTCGAAGAGAGAAGAGGCCAACGATGCAGGGGCTATGGGCCTCGTTGGCCAAGAAGCGAAGGCTGCCATGGCTAAGGGGAAGGAACTCGAGGCCCTATTCCTTGCCGAGCAAAGCGCGAAGAACGACCTTGAGGCTGAGGTGGAGCAATTGGTCGGGAGTGCCAAAGGATGGAGGCGAGGCCGGAGAGAAGGACAAGCTCATCGAGAGCTGTCCTTGAGGGCTGCCAAGGCCGAGGAGAAGGAGAAGCTTCGCGGAGGAGGCTGTCTGTGAGGGCTGCTCGGGCGGAGGAGAAAGCCTCGATTTTGGCCGCCCATGTCGAGGAGCAGGCCAGAAATCTCAACAACTTGCTGGACAACAATTTGGCTGGACTTTCAGCCTTCGGATAACTTGAAAACCGACTTGGTCTTAAGTTGTTCGGCGAAAGCCTTGAACCACGCGTGTTTGTGAAGCCCATTCTTTGAGAGGATCGGCCGAGTCGGCAATTTCTTGGCGCTGACCGAGAAATTGGTGGCTTAAGCCATGGAGGGTCCGTTATGCTTTGAAGGGTTCCTACGATGCCGTCGTCAAGTGGAGGCTATAGTCGAGGAGGCACAGTGGATCCCCTTGATGCGATGAAAATCGAGGAGCCCTCCCGGGCGGCTTTGTTCGAGTGGGGTAGGGCGGGGAAGAAATTAGGAGTGGGATATCCTTATGATATTCTGCCCGGGCATGTTAGGGATGCCCTGTTGTACCCCCAACGATGACGCCCCAAGTAGTTTTGGGGCTTGTAATTAAATTTTTGCACATCCTTTATAGAGTAATGAGCAATTTTGAAGCGTGTTCTGCCTTTATAGTTGTTATATGCGTATTGCTTGCATAATGCGAAGTGTTTGTATTTGTGTAAGGCAAATTTGTTTAAGACAAATCGCGCAACTCCTCGTAGAGCACTTTTTATTCGACGCGCACTTTGGTCGAGCGGTGACCTTGCAATCAATTTTTGCCCTTACCGCATAAAGTAAAGAACACCCCTCGTAGGGTTGACCGTGTGTCAATATTGCTTGCGAAATGCGAAGACTGTTCGTTTGATGTATGAAGATTGCATTGTACAACGCAAGGGCTTTAAATACCCTTGTCTATTTATGGAAAGGAAAGCGTACAACTTAGACGTAGTAAGGCCTCAAATCGTCGACATGGTAGTCGTTTTGAGCTTTTGCCTTGATGGTCCTTTAGTTTATAGACACCTCCTCTTTCTCTACGTATGCGATGTGCGGTCCTGCCCACAGGCAGAAGTGCACCATGGCCAGGTTACGACCAGATAACTCCGCCCTTAGTAAGACCATACCACCCACGTGGATCTGTTTCGCCGAATTTTGGCGTTGTGGTCGAGGTTTGCCCTTTGCCGTAAGGCCATAAGCCTAAGTCCGGCGCCCTCGCGTAGTTCTTCGACGAGGTCCAAACGCGCTCGAAGACCGCTCTCATTGTGAGGGGCGTCATAATATAGCGTTCGAATCGTTGGTATGGTAACTTCGATTGGGAGCAAAGCGTCGATGCCGTAGACCAGGGAGAAAGGAGTTTCCCCTGTAGGACCTCGTGTAGTTGTGCGGTAGTCCCAGATGACGCTGTGTAGAGCCTCGACACATTCTCCTTTGTTGTCATAGAGGCTCTTTTTCATGCCTTCTTTGATCGTGCGATTTGTTACCTCGACCTGGCCATTTGGCTGCGGGTGTGCCACGGGGTTTAGAGCATTTGTATATTCATCTTAGTGGCCCAATCCTTAAGCTTTTTGCTCGCGAATGGGTCCCATTGTCCGTGATTATGGCCCGTGGTGCGCCGTATCGCGCTACGAGGTCGTGCGGAGGAAGCGTATGACCTTGGCGGTTGTTATTTTCTCGAGTGGCCGGACTTGACCTACTTAGTGAAGTAGTCGACGGCCACTATCTGAATTTGAACTGCCCCTTGGTTTTAGGCATTGGCCCGATTAGATCGAGGCCCCACAATGCGAAGGGTATAGGATAAGTCTCCGTAACTACTTCGTTTGCAGGCTGCCGCTGGACGTGGGAGTTGAGCTGGCATTTATGGCATGTTCTTATCAAATCATGCGCGTCCTTCCTTAATGTTGGCCAATAATATCCGAGGCGCAAGCATTTGTGGGCCAGTGCGTCGGAGCCGATGTGTGCTCCACAAACTCACGAGTGGACCTCATCCAAGATGAGTTTGGAATCATCGTGGCCTATACACCTTTGTAAAGGAGTAGAGTACCCCTTACGCCATAATGTACCATCGATGATGACATGGCGCGATGATAGCGTCCTTATTTTCTTTTGGAGCGCCGGAGGGCCTCGGTTGCACCGGTTTGGAGGTATTGAAGTATTGGGTGCCTCCAATCAGTTCTTGCATTGGCATCGATTGTATGAATTGTACTTATCGAGGCTGCGCTAAGGTTTCGAGAATTGCGTCCGCCCGCCCTTGGACAATTTGTCACCACGGTGTTTTGATCCCAGGATCTTACGATATTCGATTGTTCGAACTGTCCTTGGAGGCTTTTGACCAGCTGCGGTACCTCGAGAGAGTGTGGTCCTTGCGGTCGTTAGTCCCCATGACACGGCTTACGACGGCCGAGAGTCACTGCGCACGGTTAGGCGTCGTAAGCCGGCTTTGAGCTGTTTTAAGACCTGATACGAGGGCCTCGTATTCAGCCACGTTGTTTGTGACGGGAACTGGAATGCCACTCGTAGATTGGCTTCCATGCCGTCGGGCCCTTTATATGAATGCCTCCTCCTGGACGATCAGCCTTTGGGCGATCCGTCCACGAACATGTCCCATTCGGGAGGCTCTAACTCTGTTGGTGGGAGCCTCGAAGGGCCATGTTCGAGGGTAGATGGAAAGCTCTGCCATGAAATCTGCCGGGGCTTGCGCCTTAATGGCTCGTCGAGGTTCGAACTTAATGTCGTACTCCCGAGTTCTATGCACCAACGGGCTAAGCGACCACCGTGTTCCGGCCTGTTTAGAATGTCCCGATTGGTAGATCAGTTAAGCGATGATTGTGTGGGCTTGAAAATATGCCCGCAGCTTTACGGAAGCCACGATCAAGGCGTATATCGTTTTACGGAGGAGGGTAATTGATCTCAGCTCCTCGTAGAGTGTGACTTGTATAATAAACGGGCCATTTTGTGCGTGCACTCCTCTTTAACGAGCACCGAGGAGACGGTGGTGTTGGAAGTCGAGAGGTAGATGGCGAGTTCGTCCCCTGGTTGCGGGCATTTCAGGGTTGGCAAATCAGAGAGGTGTTTCTTGATTTGCTCGAATGCTTCTTGACATCCCGCCGTCCAGGTGAAAGCTTTTTTCATGCGAAGCTGTTCAAAGAACGGCTTGCACTTATCACCCAATTTTGAAATGAATCGGCCCAAGGCAACAATTCTTCCGGTGAGCTGCTGGATTTCCTTAATGTTCCTCGGTGGTGCCATATCCGTAATGGCTGAGATTTTCTTAAGGTTGGCGTCAATCCCCCTTTCGGAGATCATGTAGCCTAGGAATTTACCAGCTTACGAAAAAGGAACACTTGGGTGGGTTGAGCCTCATGTTGTATCGTCGGAATGATTGAGCGTCTCGGCGAGATCTCGAAGGTGGGCGTCGAATGTCATGCTTTTTACAATGACATCGTCGATGTATGCTTCCAAGTTGCGGCCCATTTGGCTGGCAAAGACTTTGTTCATTAGACGCTGGTAGGTGGCGCCAGCGTTTTTGAGCCCAAATGGCATTCGGACGTAATAGTAGACGTCATCACCCGTTGTGAAAGCCGTTTTTAAGGCATCTTCGGGGTCCATGTAGATTTGGTGGTAACCACTCTTAGCGTCCATGAATGATAAGTATTTGTACTTGGAAGTAGCGTCCACGAGTTGGTCGATTATCGGTAACGGATAGGGGTCCTTTGGACAATGCCTATTGACCTTGGTGAAATCGACGCACATACGAAGGTCGTCGTTAGTTTTGTCGGCTAAAACTATGTTTGGAAGCCACTCGGAGTAGTGAATTTCCTTTATTATTCCTGCGTCGATGAGTTTAGAAACTTCCTATTTTACAAACTGCTTTTTGATGGGGCCATACCCCTTTTCTTTTGTTTAACCGGTGTGGAATCCGGGAATACATTGAGTTTGTGTGTAATGACACGCGGGTCGGCCTGGTAGGTCTTTCAAGCTCCGGGCGAAGACGTCCATGTTGGCCTCGAGGAGGTGAATTAGGGCCAATTTCTCCTTTTGCTTAAGGTTCTTGCCGACCTTGAACTTCTTTCCGGGGCGACCTCGATTTCCTCTGTAACGTCGTCGGCGCGGCTGTCATCGGGATCCGTAAGATCATCGGCGTTCTTGAGACTTGCGGATCAACCGTCGAGCTCAAAGAAGCGACATAATTTGTCCGCGCGATCGCTGGTCGATGTAGATGGTTGCATCCCCACGAGGTGTTGCAAATGTGATTGTAAGGGAGCGGATGTCGCATCTCATGCTAAAGTCGACCCGGCTTGGTCGGCCAATGATTGCGTTGTAAGTTGAGGGCACCTCGAGGACCAAGAACTCCGTCATGATGGAGTGGCGGTCAACCGTGCCGAATGTGTGTCCTCGATGAGCATGAGGGTAGGGTGGCGACCCCTATAGTTGGGACAATATCCCTACCAATGCCAAATGTAGGGCCGGAGCTCCTCCTTACGGCAGACATGTGTACCCGAGTTTGTCGAGCATGTCTTTGAAGATGACATCGGTATTCGCGCCGGTGTCGATGTAGACTCTGCCGGTGTCGAAACCTGCGATCCTTGCTGTGATAAGTAGCGGATCAGAGTGTGGAACGACAACCTTTGTCCCGTTGGGACGGTATATGACATTCTCCTCGAGGTGGTCGATCTGCAAGATTTCCCTCGCGTAACGCTTCCTGGAGGAGGCACCCTCCGACTTTGTGAGGGCGTGGATGGTGCCCACCGGTGGTGGTGGTGGTAAGTTGTGCCTTCGAGGACTATTGTGTCGACGACGCGCTTTTCGCGGTCGTCGTTATCGTCGTCCTTCTTACGACCCTTGGGGAAATCTTTGCAAGGGGAGTCGGAATCAGACAGAAATTCCTTGAGCTTGCCCTGCTCAATCATCTCCGAGATGAGATTCCGGAGTTGAAAGCACGCCTCCGTGTCATGCCCGCGATCCTTGTGGTAGAGGCAGTACTTGTCAAAGCCCTCGTGTTCTTATGTTGGATGGGTTGTGGCCACTTGGGCACCTTGTTACGCTTCTCCGGCATTAGCGAGAATGTTCGTGCGTGTGTCACGAAGTGTTGGGTGGTGATCGGGGTCCTCGAACTGATGTTCTTGGGCTGGAACCTCGATGAGATAGGCCCTTTGTCTAACTCCTGTTGCGCTCGCTTGTGGGAGGCCTGCTGTAGGGCTTGTTCATCTCCTCGGAGTTCATGAATCGAGTTGCTCGATCGATGAACTCACCCATCGTTGTGACGGGGTTTTCTTTGATGTTGTAAGCGAGCCTTGACTCGCGCCGTAGGCCTGAGTCACGGCCAAGAGTTGCATGTCCGAGGAGAGGCCACTGGACTTGGGCAGCTTCCGCCTGAAACCGCCGGATATAGTCACGGGTGGCTCCTCCCTTTGTTGTTTCACTCTTAACAAGTGTTGGACAGTTTTCGGGAGGTCGGGCCCCATGAAGTGGCGTAGGAACGATGAGGCGAGGTCCTTAAAGCATTTGAAATGCTGGCCTCGTAGCGTTCCAAACCATGTTGAAGCAGCCCCTTTTAAGGTGGAGCTGAAAGCCTTGCAGTATTGCCTCGGAGGCCCGAGCCATCTCCATTTGGGAGATGTAACGTCGCAGTGTTCGACGGGATCCGTTGTAGCATCGTAGCTTTCGATGGCCGCATTCGAAAGCTGGTGGCGCACTGACGGCGATTATGTCCTCTGTGAGCGGCTGCCTCGGGAGGACCTCGATATCGTCGAGGACCAGGTTTGGTGTCTTAACTGTTCCTCGACTACATTGATTCGTCGGAGGATGTCGTCGACGTCGAGATTCCCAGCAGATTGGTTTTGATTTTGGGACTGCTCGTCCTGCCGTTGTGAGGTGGGAGGCGAGCAGTCTGCATTTCGCCTTGATGGTTTTACCATGAAGGCTTTCATCTCGTTGAGCATGCTCGTTTGGGCAGTGCTAGTGGGCGAGATCGACGATGACCTGCTGGGGGGTCGTCGAAGTCCCCGCGATGTATGTCAGATTTGCCGCTTGCGGCTGCGGTTGCTGCTGCCCCAGTGTGTTAGTGACGAGGAGTGGCGGGACCACCATTGATTGAGGTTGTGGGGCCGTTGTGTCCCCATTGCGTCACTAGCGGGCGTGGATGCACATCGGAGGAAGCTGAAGCGGCATCTTCGACGTGCACACTGTTGTGCGTTCTCCTTGTTTTCGCCATGAGAATGGTAAGGAGAGAAAAGTAAGTTGCGTAGGAAAGGAAAAAAAAGCGACCGTTTTTCGTCATGTGGTCGTGGGTTCGATTCCCACAGACGGCGCCAAATTGATAGCCAAACGGTGATCCCGGTTGTCTGGATGCTCGAGACGGTGGCGATAAGTCAACTCCGGTACACGAGAGACAAGACCAAAGACACTTTCAGTGCGAGAGAGAGGAGGAAGGTGTGGGTGTGTAGTAGTTACCTTATTTTGGGCTGGCATCACCCATTTATAGGGTGATGCCCAGACTCTCCCCGTTGGGGTAGAGTGTTTGGTGGGATCTTTCCCCACGCGTGAGCCGCTGACTTCTGAGTTCAGAGCGGCGGATTGGACGTTACTGCTCAGCAGTGTTGGTCTGACAGCACTTGAGTGTGTACAACTTTTGTGTCCTGTGTGCTGGTGCAGCTTTTGGGCATTGTGTGCTGGGCCAGCTTTTTGGTTGGTGTACTATGTTGGAGTACCAATTGGGCCTGGCCCAGAAAGCGCCTGCTGCCAACCAGATCATACGGGGCGCCCTAGTGGCTACGAGGAGCACTCCTCGTCTTGGTGGGCTTGGCCCATATGGCGTTTCCTCGCATTGGTGGGCTTGGCCCATATGACGTTGCGTTTGGCAATACGACCATACGGATTGGGCCCATATATATCAGGGTTCATAGGATTTAGGATCTAGCTCAAAGAACCAAGAGAAACCGGCGGAATGGCGAAGTGATCCTCCCTCACCTCCGGTCACACTTGGGCGCTAGCAACAAGGGGATTTAATTAGATCAAGGAGGAAATGGCTCTAGCACCTTCACCTATGGTGGAGTGACAACACTGGAGATGATCGTTGAGGCTTGGATCAAGCCCCAAGAGCTGGAGATGTAAGATAGAAGTTGAGAATACCAGCCTTGGCAAGAAGTTGTTCTTGATAGCATGAAAATGTATTCTGAAATTGAAAAGTGCGGCTGTAGCAGCCCATATACCCTAAACCCTAGCCATCCCAGACCAATCCTAGGGCCTAAACCGTTTGGTAAGTGACCTGGAATGATTAGGGGGGCTAAGCAACATCAAATGAGGCAAAACAAGTTTGGAAACCCTAACCAGCCCCAATTAGTGACCTAACTTGAGGAAAGTCCAAAATAACATTAAATGAGTCTAAACAAGCTGCCAAGGAGTGACTCAGCCTTGTCCAGAGTGTGTTGGCTGAGGTAGAAGCCCTGGTGGCAGCCTGAAAGGGCGGAGAGCCGTTGAGGGAGGGAAGAGGTGGCTGGTACGGTACGCTGACATCACCATTTGGCCTGATTAGGTTGTTGTCTTGCAATGCTCATATCTTACGCTGTAGATACCCATTAGAGCGGAGACCGGTTCCATTCTCTTCCTCTTTTCCAGGGCTACAGAATGAACTCCTAGATTGCCCCTTTTGGACGTCAAATGAGGGAGATAAGACAGGTGGACGTTGCTGCCCTGCTGGAGCCCAGCCGACTGTATCTTCCCCAATTATGTCCAAGCTGGCGCCTACATGGAGGGTGCTTAAGCTCCACACCTTGCTGCCCAAGTCTTCTACATTTGAAACCATCTTGAGCCCCAAATCTTCAACCTTCCTTGCAGTCATTTGAAGTTCCTTTTCTTGCTCATGCCATAGAATGCATGAAGAGACCTAGGGCTTCCTTCATCTTTTGGCCTTGGATCTTGTCATTGGTGCTCCTATGTTGTGCAAAGGACTTGAAACTTTCCTTGAATGCTCTTGGTCATTGATGCCCTCATCACCCTCTCCCTCTTGGGAAGAATTTGCCCTCGAATTCAGCTCTTCATTACCTTCCAAAGCACACAAATCAGCAACATTGAAAGTAGCATGCACATTGTATTTATCACTAGGTAAATCAAGTTTGTAAGCATTATCCCTTATCTGTTGAACCACTTTGAAGGGTCCATCACCCCTGGGGGCTAGCTTGTTCTTTCTTTCTTGTGGAAAACGCTCCTTCCTCAAATGAATCCACACCCACTCCTCGGGCTCAAATGTGACCATCCTCCTCCCTTGGTTGGCCCTCCTTGCATAGGCTTCATTTGACTTCACTATTTGAGCTTGCACTTGGGCATTGAGCTTCCTCATGGTCTCGGCCTTCTCGACACCACCTACACTCACAACATCTTTCAAAAGCAACGCAATCATATCAAGTGGAGCAAGGGGCCGAAACTCATAAACAACCTCAAAAGGACACAAGTGAGTAGAAACATGGAAGGAACTATTGTAGGCAAACTCCACATGAGGCAAACACTTCTCCCACTCTTTTAAATTCTTTTTAAGCAATGTCCTAAGTATGGTGGTAAGTGTTCTGTTAGTGACCTCAGTTTGACCATCAGTTTGTGGGTGGTGTGAAGTGGAAAACAACAATTTAGTGCCCAACCTAGACCAAAGGACCCTCCAAAAATGACTCATGAATTTTGTGTCCCTATCACTAACAATGGTCTTAGGTAATCCATGGAACTTCACAACCTCCCTAAAGAAGAGATCAGCTACATGAGATGCATCATCAGTTTTATGACAAGGGATAAAATGTGTCATCTTAGAAAACCTATCCACTACCACAAACACAGAAAGATATTCATGCTAATATCAGTCCAAGGAAGGCTAGGAGTAGGGAGAGGAGTATACAACCCATGTGGTAGCAATCTGGATTTGGCCTTCTTGCAAGTAATGCACCTCTCACAGTGCTTCTCCACATCTCTCTTCATGTGAGGCCAAAAGAAATCCACCTTCAGGGCCTCCAAAGTCTTTTGCACTCCAAAGTGGCCTTTCAACCCGCCACCATGAGTTTCATCAACAAGAAGCTCTCTCATGGATCCCCTTGGGATTCATAACCTTTGACTCTTAAACAGAAAGCCATCAAATATATAAAAGGAGTTGAAGCCATTTGGCACGCAAGATTTGTAGATCTGGCCAAAGTCCTCATCTCCATCATACAAGTCTCTCAAACACTCAAAGCCAACAATTTTAGAATCCAAGGCAGATAACACTGCATATCTCCTACTCAAAGCATCAACAACCACATTATCCTTTCCTTTCTTATACTTGATCACATAAGAAAAAGACTCAATGAACACAACCCACTTTGCATGCCTCCTATTCAAACTACCCTGACCTTGCAAATACTTCAGTGAAAAATGATCAATATGAATGACAAACTCTTTAGGCAGCAAATAGTGGGACCAGTTCTCTAAGGACCTAACCAATGCATACAGCTCCTTGTCATAGGTAGAGTAGCTGAGGGTGGCACCACTCAACGCTTTCACTGAAATAGGCCACGGCCGACCCTCATCTTTGTAACACAGCCCCTATGCCAATGCCACTAGCGTCACACTCAATTTCAAACAATTTATCAAAATCGGGCAAGGCAAGCAATTGGGCACTACTCAACCTAGACTTTAGCTCATCAAAAGCTTTTTGTTGGGACTCACCCCACACAAAAGTCACATTTTTCTTGTTGAGCTCATGCAAAGGAGCTGCCATTGATGAAAAATCCTTGACAAACCTCCTATAGAAGCTTGCAAGGCCATGAAAATATCTAATCTCGGTAACACTAGTAGGTGTGGGCCAATCTGGATAGCCCTCACCTTGGACTCATCAACTCTAAATCCATCTCTACTCACAACATATCCAAGGAAATTCACTTCGGGACACAAAACACACACTTCTCAAGTTTCGCAAATGACATTCATCTCTAAGTGTGTGTAGGACTTTCCTAAGGTGCCTTTGCATGCTCATCGGGTGGGGTACTATAAACAAGTATATCATCAAAATACACTACCACAAACCTACCAATGAAATCTCTCAAAACATGGTTCATGAGTCTCATAAAAGTGGTGGGGGCATTTGATAAGCCAAAAGGCATCACATTCCACTCATAAAGCCCCAGCTTGGTTTTGAAAGCAGATTTCCACTCATCTCCCTCTTTCATTCTGATCTGGTGATATCCAACATGTCATCAAGGCGAGGGATAGGAAACCTATACATTACGGTGATTTTGTTGATGGGCTGCAGTCCATGCTCATCCTCCAGTGCCATCACTCTTGGGCACCAACAACACTGCACCGCACATGGGCTCATGCTCTCCTTGATGTATCCCTTGGATATTAGCTCATCAATTTGTGCTTGTATCTCCTTGGTCTCCGGGGTTGCATCTATATGTAGCTCAGTTGGGTAAAGGGGCACCGGATCAATCTGGTGCTGAATGCCTCGGTATGGTGGCAACCCCTTGGGCTCTCCAAAGACATCATCATACTTCTGTAGGATAGAAGACACACAAGAAGGAAGAGAAGAAGTGTGGTCAGCGGTTAGTAAACGGTGAGAGGGTATGAAGAGGAGGCAAGGCTTTCGATTGAGAAGGGCTTTCCTAATGTCTCTCTCTTTGGCTAGTGGTGGGTATCCCTCTTGTCTTCCCTCAATCTCTCTTTTCCCACTCGGTTCACTCTCCCTCTTATCTTCTCTCAAAGGTCCTTGACCTTTCTTACCATCTTCTCTCAATCTCTCCCACTTAACTTACCATCGTTTCTCTCTTCCTCACTTTGTAGTTGAAGTTGATCTTGTAAAGCTTGCAAAGGTGTCAATGGTAAACGGGTGAACTTTCTTTCACCATGCAACAAGCTATACTTGTTCTCCCTTCCAAAGTGGGTGGCCTCTCGGTCAATTTGCCAAGGTCTACCGAGCAAGAGGTGGGTGGCCTTCATTTGAACCACATCACATGTCACCACATCCTCATACTTCCCAATCTTGAATGGAATTGTAACTCTTTGCTTCACTCTCACATTGGCATGTTCATCTATCCATTGCAAATTGTATGGTTGTGGGTGCTTGAAGGGTTTCAACATTAACTTGTCCACCAAGTCTTGGCTAGCCACATTTGTGCAACTACCTCCATCAATGATCACACTACAAATCTTGCCTTGCACCAATGCCCTAGTTTGGAAGAAATTCTTTCTTTGGTCACGATCGGTCACTTGTAGCTTGGAATGTAGAACCCTCCTAGTCACCAACAAATGGCTCTCAATTGGCCTTTCTCCCTCACTTTCTTCATCCTCATTAATGATCTCAACCTTCCCCTCTTCATTGTCTTCCTCACTTGAAAAGTCTCCATTCGGTCGAGCCACAATAATACAATCTCCTTGAAGGTCACCTTGGTTGGTTTAGGTTGGGGTTTGGGTTATTTTGGGGTCTCGGGCTAGGTCTTGGAGGTGGGTCTTGGTTTCTTGGTTGTTGTGGTCTTGTAGTGGGGTTAGGTCTAGGCCAAGGGTTTCGGGTTGTAGTACTTTGGTGGGTAGGGTTGGTGTAGTGTGGTGCAAGCTTCTTCATTTGCCTATCGAACTTGATGGCCTTGTGTAAGAGGTCGTTAAATCCCCTATACTCATGCAAATCCAATGTCCTAGCCAACTCAGGTTTCAATCCATACAAAAATCTAGCCATCTTGGCCTCTTCCCCTTATCTCAGATTGACTCTCATAAGTGCTCCCTCCAAGTCCTTGTGATAGTCTTCCACCGACCGTGAGCCTTGTGTCAAATGTTGGAGCCTTTGACAACATTCCCTATCATAATAGGGTGGCACAAATCTCTCCCTAATGATTTCCTTCAAGTGCTCCCAAGATTCAATCGGACGGAGCATTGCTCTTCTTCTCTCCATATTCACTTGGTCCCACCAAGTGAGTGCATACCCACTAAACTCTATCACCGCCAATCTAAGCCTCAAATGGTCCGAATGTTGTAGGCAATCGAATACCATGTCGGCCTTCTTGACCCACTCCAAATATTCCTCCGGGTCACTCTGGCCATAGAAAGGAGGCACTTGTAGTTTCACATGGTTCATGGCTTGCCGATCAAGCAACTCCTCCCTTCTTCTAGGTTCTCGCTCTGTAGCCCTTCCTTCATCTCCAAACCCATCATGTGCTGGCCACACCAATCTCCTAGGTTGCCTCATCCTTGAAGGAGCATAGTAGGATCCATCATGGAACTCACCGCCTAGGTCTCGGCCACTAGGGGTCCCATGCATCATCTCACCCACCTCATCTTCATATATAGTCTCAATGGGGTTGTGATGAGGTGTATTTTCTGGGGTTTGTGGGTGGCAAGAGGGTGACATAGGGAGTCTTGGTAAGGTGGGTAGGATTTTGGGGTTGGGAGGTTCGGGTAGGTATGGGATCCGAGGGTGGGGTGGTAGTTTGGGAGTTAGGTGTCACCCCACCGCCCCGGATGCTGGAAGCGCGGTTGTCGAGTGGTTGCGGAAGCTCGCTGAGTCGGCGGTGGGTGAAAGCGGAGTTCTCTTAAAATGGTTTTGTGTGGACCCGAAACCCATCCCTTAAAAAGTTTTCCTTTCGGTTTTAAGGTTAAGTCGTGTTGCAGATTTTAGGACGTCTTTCTAGTCCAAAACCTGCAGCCGAGACAAGTTAGTGGTTTTACAGAATATCGCGCGCTGAAAAATAAGCAGATGAAAAGGAATACTGGCAGTAGGAGTTCCGCCTTCTTCGTAGGTTCGGAAACTCCCTACGAATAATATACTGAACCAATTGCTGAACATAACCTATATGCAAAACATATACAGAGCCCAGTGAAGATTAAAAGGTGTTAATAGCTCGCTAGCTAGAATCTGTTGTCTTGCTGAACATAAACAGAGAATACATGTCAGACATAACTCAGAAAGATCACACAAAAGTATCTAATGAGAACACCCCTAAACTTAACGGATAAGTACCTAAAAACCAAAAATGCACAATGATCATCTGGAGAGCTACACCGCAGTCGTTTGCCGGATCTCTGAAAACATAATAAGTGGGAGTGAGTTCTCGAAAGAACTCCGTAAGGAGGTAAGTATGGTAGGGGGAAAACATTGAAAATATTTCCCTGCATAAAAGGGTTAGTATGCGATGAACTAAATAATACAGTCCTAAGTATATCAGGATTATGATATGCACATGTGATGATGCTCTTAAGTCCCGTCGGACTGGTGGTACGCCAATACAAAGGTTCCCCGAACCCTCGACAGCACCCTACAGCGGCTTGTTAAGCTCACACCGATGATCGGGTCATAACGCGTGGTACCAGCGAGGGGATATCGCCCCTAACTGTCGGACATAAAGCGGCACAATGCCGGCACATAACATCGTGAGTTAACGACCAAGGTTGGCATACCGTCTTAGGTCGGCATTCCCGTCACCGTAACTCACGGACTTCTCACATTCAGAACATAAATACGGGTCCGTTGTCGACCCCGATAAGCAAGTCCGATATGATATATGATATATCCCTTCACTAGGTAGGAGAAGGGATCTTTGAGCAGGATCGAAGCTCACAATGCTTGCTTGATGGTGGAAAGTGAAACCGGCTCCTTCACCTCCAAGGCTTGGTGACCTTGGCAACAAAGGGGGTAATGCCGAATGGATGTAGATGGCCTTGACACCTCTCCCAACGGTGTGAGAGCAACACCAAGGATGATCCTTGAGGTCTGAACAAGCCCCAAGAGCTGAGTATGGAAAGGTAGAGGTTGAGAGCTCAAGAGTTCAAACAATTCGGTTTGAATTTTGCAAAATGAGTTCTAAGGAGGCTATGGAAATTTCGGCCTCTTAGCCTAGGGTTACCTCTAGCAGGTTCATCCAAGGGTCCAGATCATTCCTAGGATGACCTGTAGGGTTTTGGAACTAACCCTAAAGCTTAAGATGACTAAAAGAGTTAACTATGGCAAAACCGGGCCCATTACATGTCTAACCCTAGCTACAATCCAAAATTAACCATAAATGAAGTCTAGGGTACTTCTACAAGCTTGATCAGATTTGTGGTGAGTTGGAGGAGTGACTTGGACCAGCTAATGGTGGCCAAAACGGCTGGGAGATGCCACATGGACGAGGAGGTGTGCAATCCGGTCAATGACATCACCACCTTGGCTGCTGGTGCACTGATCTTGCAAAGCTTCTCCAGAAGGCTGTAGTGCTTCAAATCGAGTGAAACAACTTCCATTGGATACTTCTCTTACTGAGCTACAAAATGGTATCTTTAAGCGACCCATTTGAAGCTTGGTCGAGGAAGTTAGGGCCATGGGAAGTTGCTATCCACTAGGCGCCAGCTCGGCAGTGCGGCCTCCAAGCTGGCCGATGGAGCACTGATCTTGTTTTGCTTGCACAGGACGCTGTAGAAGTCCAAAAGACCTGAAACTACTTGCATTGGCTTCCCCTTTTCCAGAAATAGAATATGGTGACTTTAAGTGATCCATTTGGAGCTCGGACCAGGGAGTTAGGCCTCTTGGAAGCTGCTGCCCATTTGACCCCTCCTCTTCGGCTTTGGAACTTAGGTGGATGATGCCCAATAAGTGGACCTTCCTCTTCAAGCATTCCTCTTGTGCAATGACCTTCTAATCCCATTCCTTCAACCCTCTTGCCAGCTTCTTGGACTTCCTCCTCTTGCTCCATAGCTTCAGCCATAAGTTTCATGAACAAGTTGAGAGCTTCTTTCACCTTCTTGGCTCTAGCCCTAGTAATAGGTGCTCCAATGTTGTCCAAAAGACTAGGGTTGGTCCTCTTGACTTGTGCTCCCGCAACAACCACTCATTCTTCAAATGAAATCGACCTCGAATTCAAATCTTGAGTACCTACAAAGCCCTCAAAAGAAGATAAGTCACTCTCATTAAAGGTAGCATGTACATTGTATGAAACACAAGGTAAATCAAGTTTATAGGCATTCTCCCTATCCTCTCAATGACTTGAAATGGACCATCCCCTATACTCCAAAATGCGTAGCTTCCTATCATATTGCCATGGCCTTCCTAGAAGCAAATATGTAGCTTTCATCTTTACTACATCACAAATCACTACATCCTCATACTTCCCAATTTTGAAAGGCACTACCACTTGCCTATTCACTTTCACATTGGCATATTCATCCATCCATTGGAGTTGATATGGGGTGCCGAGAAGGTATAAGGCCTAACTTATCCACCAAGTCTTGACTAGCAACATTGGTGCAACTTCCTCCATCAATAATGACACTACACACTTTGCCTTTCAACAATGCCCTAGTTTGGAACAAGTTTTCCCTTTGACTTGAGCCGGCAACCTTGAGTTTAGCTTGCAAAACCCTCCGAGACACCAACAGTTGCCCCTCAGGTCTCTCCCCTTCAGTCTCCTCACCTTCTTCAATGGTTTCTAATTCCCCTTCACCATTGTCTTCCTCACTTGAATAACCTCCATTCGGCCGAACAACAATCACCCTCTTGTTGGGACACTCAAAGGCATAGTGTCCCTTTCCATGGCACTTGAAACACTCAATGACTCTCGCTTGTTGTGGTTGTTAGGGAGCTTGGCCTCGATTTGGTGCAATAGGGCCTCTCGGGTTTGGCCTTGGTGGAGCTTCTTGTGGTCTGTAGTAGGATCTAGGAGGTGGAGCTTGGGGTTTGTAGGTGGATGTGGTAGGTTTAGTCCAATTGGTTCGGGTTTGGGAGCTTGGATAGGTAGGTGAGGTGTAATGGGATGTCATCTTCCTTGTTTGCCTATCCAACTTGATGGCCTTATGTAATAGATCATTGAAACATCTATATTCACACAAGTCCAACATTCTTGCAAGCTCGGGTTTCAACCCATATAGGAACCTAGCCATCTTGGCTTCCTCCCCTTCCCTCACGTTGGCCCTCATCAAAGCCCCTTCCAACTCCTTGTGGTAGTCTTCCACGGATCTTGTACCTTACACCAAGTGTTGGAGCCTTTGACAACATTCCCTATCATAGTAGGGTGGGACAAACCTTTCCCTCATGACCACCTTCAATTGTTCCCAAGTGTCTATAGGATGCCTTCTAGCCCTTCTTTTTTCCATGTTCACTTGGTCCCACCAAGTGAGGGCATACCCGGTGAACTCCACAACTGCCAACTTTAATATCAAATGGTCCGGATATCCAAGACAATTGAAGACCATCTCCGCCTTCCTCACCCACTCTAGGAACTCCTCCGGGTCACTTTTTCCATGGAATGGAGGTACTTGTAGTTTCACATGGCTCAAAGCTTGTTATTCAATAGCGTCCTCCCTCCTTCTTGGATCTCGGCCTCTAGCTTGTGGGGGTAGCCCAAAATCATCATTCCCTCTCCATCCTATCCTTCTAGGACCCATCACCCTAGGAGGATCATAGTAGCTCCCATCCAAATAGGCATAGTCCTCTTCTCGGGTTCCGTCAAACAATCTACCATCTCTTCTTCTTCATCCTCAAAGATGGTGTCAATGGGTTGGCTTTGGTATTGGAGGGGTCTAGACCGAGGCATAGCAAAAGGGTAAGGTGAGTCTTGGGAGTTAGGGTAGGTCTTTGGTGGGTTTAGGCTTCGGTTGGGTAGGGGAATGGATGGTGGGGTGTTGGCTTGCACACTTGGTATTTCTGATGTTTTCCTTCCACTAGCATCATTATTGGCAGCCCCTTCTTTCTCCCAATCCTTTCTTTTCCCTTGGATCTTTAACTCCTTTTCCATTCTTACCATTCTCTCCTCATTTGCATTCATTTTTGCACCCAAACCTTCAACAACTTTAGCAAGTGCATCAATCTTGGCTCCCAAGTCTTCTCCTTGTGTACTTCCTGCCATCATGTAGCAAACAACACAAACACACACACACTATGGACCTTACTGACCTCTTTTAATGGAAACACTCGTGTTTACTCAATTTTCAACAATGCAGGGATCTCTCGGCCTATTGACACTCACCCCTCAAGAACCCGTGAGCAATCAAACACACCTTCCTCGAACTCCAAGTTCTTGGGTGTTAATGTACTTGCACAGCCCCAAATGACCAACCTTAATGCCCAAATATTGATCACCAATTGAGTTAGATGTCAATTACTGAAATTAATGTTGGGGGCCGAAAGATTAAGGAAAACGTTTTGGAAAGGTTTTGAAAATTCTGCGATCACAGCTTTGGTGTGCCGAGAAGCGTTCACACGCACAATCCAACTTTGAGCTTTCAACTCTGTTTGTCGTGTGATTTCCTTCACACACTTTGTAATTCAATCTCTCCTCAAGAGGATCACTGAACAATCCTGGCGAAAACACAAGACAAGACCAACAAAGGTCGCACTTTTCAGCAGGAGCTTTGTTTGCACACCCGATTGGGTACGTTTTGAAAACCTCAACTTTTAAACACTTTAGGGTTCGATTCAGCGGAAAGTTTCTTCATGAAAGTTGTAGAAAACACGTTTTTCTAGCTAAACATGGCAGGATTTCGCCTCAACAACCCAGAATATTGTTCAGTTCTACGTTCAAACACGACACAGTTTTCAGATCTACAAAGGCCGAAAATGAAAGCAAAGGGTTTGGCCTTTTCGTGGATCTTACCAGAATTTCCTGAGCTTCCAAGGCTCTAATACCACTTGATATATACCATCACAAGGTAGGAGAATGGATCTTTGAGCAGGATCGAAGCTCACAATGCTTGCTTGATGGTGGAAAGTGAAACCCGCTCCATCACCACCAAGGCATGGTGACCTTGGCAACAAAGGGGTAATGCCGAATGGATGTAGATGGCCTTGACACCTCTCTCAACGGTGTGAGAGCAACACCAAGGATGATCCTTGAGATCTGAACAAGCCCCAAGAGTTGAGTATGGAAAGGTAGAGGTTGAGAGCTCAAGAGTTCAAACAATTCGGTTTGAATTTTGCAAAATGAGTTCTAAGCGAGGCTAGGGCAATTTCGGCCTCTAGGCCTAGGGTTACCTCTAGAAGGTTCATCCAAGGGTCCAGATCATTCCTAGGATTACCTGTAGGGTTTTGGTACTAACCCTAAAGCTTAAGATGACTAAAAGAGTTAACTAGGGCAAAACCGGGCCCATTACATGTCTAACCCTAGCTACAATCCAAAATTAACCATAAATGAAGTCTAGGGTACTTCTACAAGCTTGATCAGATTTGTGGTGAGTTGGAGGAGTGACTTGGACCAGCTAATGGTGGCCAAAACGGCTGGGAGATGCCACATGGAGGAGGAGGTGTGCAATCCGGTACAATGACATCACCACCTTGGCTGCTGGTGCACTGATCTTGCAAAGCTTCTCCAGAAGGCTGTAGTGCTTCAAATCGAGTGAAACAACTTCCATTGGATAGTTCTCTTCCTGAACTACAAAATGGTATCTTGAAGCGACCCATTTAGAGCTCGGACGAGGAAGTTAGGGCCATGGGAAGTTGCTATCCACTAGGCGCCAGCTCAACGGTACGGCCTCCAAGCTGGCCGATGGGGCACTGATCTTGTTTTGCTTGCACAGGACGCTGTAGAAGTCCAAAAGACCTGAAACTACTTGCATTGCCTTCCTCTTTTCCAGAATTAGAATATGGGGACTTTAAGTGATCCATTTGAAGCTCGGACCAGGGAGTTAGGCCTCTTGGAAGCTGCTACGCATTTGACCCCTCCTCTTCGGTTTTGGAACTTAGGTGGATGGTGCTCAATAAGCGGACCTTCCTCTTCAAGTCTTCCTCTTGTGCAATGACCTTCAATCCCATTCCTTCAACTCTCTTGGAAAATTCTTGGACTTCCTCCTCTTGCTCCATAGCTTCAGCCATAAGTATCATGAACAAGTTGTCCAAAAGACTAGGGTCAGTACTCTTGACTTGTGCTCCCGCATCAATATACGTTCACAACCCATATTTAAGCAAAACCCTGCAAACCGCTACGTACCATGTGACTAGACCCGGGAGTCACCGGGCCCCACCCTCGACCCGAGTACTAGCCCTTAACTAACCTAATACACATGTATTGCGTATTAAGAAAGTTAAACCCCTTACCTTAGCCAAACGGAAAACTCTACTGTGGCCACCAACGCTCCACAGCAAAATCCCGGCTCCCGGCCCGAAAAGTGGTAGTGTGACTTTTGAAGTCCCGCACTACTCCACCAATGCTGAATCAAGCTGAACAACCACACACAAGTCAGAAATCACCAAAACAAACCCCCGGAAACCAATCCCGCACAATCCCACGCTTCCCGCAAAATCCACGTAAAGCTCTGTTTCTCTAACCGAGCTAGAACATTGTTATTTAGATACCCATAAACACAACCAAATCTTCAAATCCCACTTTCCCAACATTTATCTCGCAACCAAGGAAGTAGGTCGGTATTGTTCAAAATTCCCGAAAACGACGTTCCGAACATCGTTAGTTTCCTACTTCCATTCCCGATACCAAATCACTATCAAACCAATCCAAAACACAACACAAACAAACCCAAAACCCTTCCTTTCAATTCGGTCTCTTCCTCTCTTTTCACCAAACTTTAATCCAAACCAATTAAGGTTCTAAACACACCTCACCCTAATCATCCAAAATCAACCTCAAACCCTAATGACCAATTCGGCAATTTGGGTACTTTTACCCAACATGTTTACCATCAAATTGAATCCATACAACACCTTAGAATCATGCTAGGAATAACATATCGAAGCATGATTCAAGAACACAACCACACACTAGGTTTAGAAACCAACCTAATTTTCAGCTAATTAGTCTTAATCCATGGTGTTCTTCCATAAATTAAACCTTGATTCCTACACTTCTTCTTACCAAGAACAACATACTAGAAGATTGAAGCAAGAAGATCAACATAGCATGTAGCAAACACCAATTCGGATTCAAAGCTCTCTTTCACCCATCAAACATGCTCCAAACTTATTAAACCAAGAAGGAAAGAAGCTTACCTCAAGCTTAGTATCAAGATTCAGCCTTCCTTAAACCCTTGCATGAAGAACACTAGAGAGGTAGAAGATGAAGATGGCGGATGGTATGGGAGAAGAAAGAAATGTGAGCAAATGCCATTTTCTTCATAAAAGCCTTTCTTTTATACTTCCCCTTTTATGAGTCATGGGGACACTTGTCCCTCCACCATGACTCACCACCTTAGTCATCCTTGTGACTCACAACCAACCCCAAAAATTTGAAATTGGCTAAGTGTTGGTGCGTAATCCCGCGCCAACTCCACCTGAGTAACTCCCGACGTGCGCGCGCTAGCCCGAACCAAAAATTCCGCTGTGCATACTTGCTCGGTTATCACCATAATACCCGTCCCCGAGACATAACATAACTCACACCAAAGCCGTAGCAAAATTTTAATCCGGGCCCAAAAATATACTCCGTAAACGATGCGGATTACCCGTACGATCCCAAATATGCTGATGGTTTCCTCTTTCGAGGTCCCGGAGAGCTACCGAGCCCGCTGAACGCCCCGAGACAAGTCCCACTCCCGAAAAAAATATTTTCCGCGAAATGTCCAGGGAACCCGTGTGACCCTAAATACGGAAGGATTCCCGAAGAAGTTACCTAAAAGACTGGGAGCTGTCTAACCACCCGAAGACATGACCCGCAGTAAAAACGAGTCCCGGTCACCAAAGTCACAACCCGTTCGGGGGTGACCGTAACATCCTCCTCCCCTAGAACTCTTGGTCCTCCAAGAGGGGTCTCAACCGCTGATACTGCTCGGGGTATTGCTCCATGATATCCTTCTCGGTCTCCCAAGTCGCTTCCCGGTCAGAATGATGTGTCCACTGAACCTTGACCATGAGAATTAACTTACTGCGGAGTTTCCGAGTATCACGCGCCAAAAAGGCAATTGGTACTTCCCGATAAGACAAATCAAGTTCCAGTGAACCTCCTCAACCGGTACTATCTCGAACCGGATCCGAATGCGGTTCTTCAACATGCTAACATGGAAGACGTTATGTAACGCAAACATACTCGGAGGTAAAACCAACCGGTAGGCAACCCCGCCTACACGTTCCAGAATTTTGTAGGGACCAATATACCTTGGGGCTAACTTGCCCCGTCTACCAAATCGGACTGTCCCCTGAGTGGGCGCAACCTTCAACCAAACCCTGTCCCCCACCTCAAACTCCAGCTCACGTCGTCTGTTGTTAATGTATGAGGTGGTCCTGTCATTTGCGGCTTTGATCCGTATCTGAATCAGACGGATCTTATCCGTCATATCCTCTATAATCTCGGGACCAATGGTAACCCTGTCCGAGGCATCTATCCAACAAAGTGGGATCATGCATCTCCGACCATACAGGTCCCTCATAAGGTGCCATACCGATAGTAGTCTCGATAGCTGTTGTTATAGGAGAATTCTACTAACGGCAGTGCTCATCCCAATGTCCCCCAAAGTCCGAACACATCTTCGAGCATATCCTCGACAATCTGAATAACCCTCTCTGACTGCCCATCCGTCTGAGGATGATATGCCGTGCTCAGGTGAAGTCACGTGCCCAGAGCCTTGTGAAAGGCACTCCAAAACCTCGCGGTAAATCGTGGATCTCTATCAGATATGATGGAATCCGGTACCCCATGTAGTCGCACGATCTCCCGAATGTATAATCGGGCAAGCTTCTCCAGCGTCGGCAAAAAAATGTGCACACTTAGTCAGCCGGTAGACTATGACCCAAATAGCATCGTGATGCGCTCTAGTCGGAGGTAAACCGGTCAGAAATCCATCATAATGTTACCCCACATCCCGACGAGTATAGGTAGAGTCTGCAACGTTCCAGCTTGGTTTCTCGGTGCTCTACCTTGACACGCTAACAAGTTGCACACCTCGCCACAAAGGCGGCTATGTCCCTCCTCACCAACAACCGGGATTTGCCCCAATACGCTCAGCTCCGGTGGATAGCCAATCAGTACGACCTCCCCGGAAACTAGAATCTGACGCTTGGCGCAGTCGATCTTCACATCGTGCTGCGACAACCAATCCATCCCCAGAATAATGTCGTACTTGGACGTATCCAAGATCAGTAGCTGAGACTCAATCTGATGACGCCCAATACTCGTGGATACATTCTGAGCAACCTCGCTCGAGTACTGGACACGTCCTACCAAAGGTGGCGTACTACGACTACTCGCCGTGTAGGTGATAGGCGTAACTAGAGATGTCACACATCTCCCGGATATAGCAGAAATGGAAGCGCCGATATCAAATAATGCATTAACGGTACATTATTTAAAAGGATAATACCTACTAACGCTCCCTGCTGAGACGTGCCGGCCTGCTTGATCCGATAGACCCTTGCCGGGCCGAGTAGTCCGCCAGTCTTGGGGTGGCGCAATCGGTGGTCTCGAGGTGGAGCTCTCAAACCTCCTCGCGCTATGCCACGCTCTGGATGGCCTCGGTCGGTGGTCCTCTCGGCGAAGGTCTCAAGCCCCGAGTTCGTGATCGTGGCGCCTCGACCAAGTGATCCGTGGCCCCGCACTTGTGCACTGCTGCCGCTCAAGCACGTCCGACCCATATGACGCTTTGCCCCAATCTCGGCATACGGCGCTTGTGCAAACAAAGTCCTGTTCGTGCCTGGCCGAGTCTGCTCGGCATGCTCGGTCCACGCCGCCGCCCTTGGCCTCGCTGCTCGATGGCTTCCCGCCGCTCGTGGCTGGGAAGGTGTGGCTACTACTCCGATCCTCTCGCCTCCAAAGAAAGGGCCTTCGCATGGCCTCATGGTAGACTGGAATACTAAGAGCAATCAGGTACTCCCGATCTCGGGGGTGCAGGCCCCGGATGAACCTCCTCGTCCTCTCTCACTCGAGGAGTCGACCGGGAGGAGTAGCAGATCAATCGGCCTAACTCCAGCTCATACTGTGGATCGATTGGCTGCCCCAGGTGAGTGCGTCGAACTCAGCCTGCCGGTTCTCTCGATCGCATACCCCAACCACCTCTCGTGGTACAGCGAGAGAACTTCTCCCAAGTCATCCCCGGGTAGACACGTCTCATATTCCAAGATCGTGTCGCCCGGTCTGGACTATCCCTTGCCACCGGTTGTGAGCTGCGTCACGAAGGTAAAAGATAGCAAGAGACACCATCGTCTCGGATGGAAGCCCCAATCTTGGTTACCAGCCGCTCCATATCGGTCAACCAACTCTCACCGTGTCGGCCCGGTCTTGCCCGAGAACTTGGGAGGGTTGAAGCGTTGCAGGCACTCTATCATCCCGACCTCATCGTAACCGGCGGTGCCCTCTCTGCGCGGTCTCGGGGTCCTCGAGTATCCCGGAATCTGAAACAGTCATCCCTCGGTCAGCGACGATGTGTCGGTGATCGCCCCCTCCGATCCCTACGGGCATAGAGTGTAGTGCGAGCGGTGCGGCCGCTGCCACGGACCTCCGGGAGTGAGTACGACCCGCGACTCAATCTAGTCCTCCTCCTCCATAGAAATCGAGTAGAACTAGGTCGAGTGGAGTCGGTGCATGTGGTCTCCGTGTCCGCGGGTGTAACAGCTTGGTGCGGAATACTCATTGTCACTCTCCCCGTCGACAATAAATCCCCGGTGCCGGCACACCATCGAGCAGTGCGTATGTTACGGTCACCCCGAGCGGGTTGCGACCGGGTGACCCGGGGCTCCGGTTTTGGCCTGCGGGTCACGTTTTTCGGCGTTCAGACGGCTCCCGAGCCCTATCCGAGTATCATTTTGGCGAACCCTTCCGTATTTGAGGTCGTGTGGGTCCCCCGGACGTTTCCGCCGAAAATATTTTTCTGGCGCCGGGGGGTTGTCAGGGTCGCCTCGGGACGTACAGCGGGCTCGGTAGCGCTCTTGAGACCTCAGTTTGGGAAGCCGTTTGCAGTTTTGGAGTCGTGAGAATGTCCCGGAGGTGTTTGTGGAGTTTAATATTTGGGACGGGACGTTCGGTTCCCGGCGACTCCCGGGGCTCGGGACGGGAATCCCGGGGCTCGGGATGGAAATGTTCTGACAGCTTTGGTGTAAGGTGTGTTCTAATTTAAGATGGAATTTATGGGTATTTTTATAGAATGTTGGGGTGACGGAATTTCGGTTCAGGTTGTCACGCTCGCACGTCGGGTTTCGGTTCGGGTTCAGCGAGCTCGGTAGGACACTCCGGAAAGGCAAATGAATTTCTGAAAAATGTTCTGTGCATGTTATAATATTCTGAAGATTGTGTCCGAGTTTCATTAATTTTGGAGTTCGGTAATTATTTTTGGGCAAAAAGAATTGGAACTTTCGGAAAATTGGGAGTTAATTTGCAAAGGGGTGCAAAATTAACAAAAAAACGTATGGGCAGCAGCTGATGCTTTCGGCAGCATGTGTGTGTGTGTAAGTGATAAGGGACACTTGTCCCTTATTGATTTAAGAGGAGAAAAAGAAAAGGGAATATATATATATTTATTTTTGGTTATTTATTTATTAAGTGAATTACTTCATTTCTTCTTCTTTCTTCCTTCTCCTCTCTCTGCCGAAACCATGTTCAGCCATGGCTACTGTTCACCAAGCTTCTCCTTCTTCATATTTGGCAAGGAATCAACAAGGTTTTGGTGCAAATCATAGGTAAGGTTCCTCTCTTCTTCTCTTTGCTAGTTAGAAGCATGGATTTTGGTGGAAAAGGGAGTTTAGAACCAAAAAAGGTTTGTTCTTTGCTATGAGTTGTGCATTCCGCTCCCTGATGTGTAAATTCGAGCTCTGCTTCTGGTGCAGCACGAAATATGTGCGCAGCGCACAGGCTTGCGCACAGGTTGTGCACAGCCTTGTCTTGCGCATTAGACCTTGCGCCTGATGTGCAGCAGCCTTGTGCGCAGCGCACAACCTTGCGCACAGATTGTGCACAGGTTGTGCACATGCTTGTGCGCAGCGCACAGGCTTGCGCACAGGTTGTGCACAGGCTTGTGCACAGCGCACAGGCTTGCGCACAGGTTGTGCACATGCCAAGACTCACCCAAGAAGAACTTAGATATGAAGAGAAGTAAGTTTCGATGAAGGGAAGACTATTTTTGGTTGAAACATCATTTTCGGACAATGGTAGGAAAAGTTAGGTTTATGGGGTTTTCCAGAAAGGTGTCCGGAATGCGGGTTTAAAGGTTGAAATGGGTTTGGTAGTGTATGAATAACAATGTTCGTGCTCGGTTTGTAAAACCGAGCTTTCGTGGAATTTTCCGGAAAGTGCGGGTTTGTGCGAGAATTTCTTTCTCGGGATTATTTGGATGTGTTCGACTCAACTCTGGTTATCAAGCTGGATTATGTATTGGGGGAGAAGAGTGGAACCTTAGGAGCCAAGTTGGGCATTACGGGTCGGAAGTCGGGATTTTCCGAGTTCTGGGCTGCGGGGCAGCGTTTCAGAGGTAAGGGCTTAATTCGGTAAAATGTACGTTTGTTCTGTTTCAAGGCCCGGATGACCTTAGAGGCCCGGGTTCCTATTCTGTTCTGTGTATGGTTATCAGGAAATGTTACTTCTGTTTATCTTTATGTATTTTTGTTATTACTCTATGTTACATTACGTGTCCGCACTGAAGGGGTGCCGACATTCTGCGTATCCGCACCAGAGTGCCGATACTTCTGTTCTGTGTCCGCACTGAAGGGGTGCCGACATTCTGCGTATCCGCACCAGGAGTGCCGATACTTCTGTTCGTGACCTACGGCGGTTTGGGGCTCGCGACCCCGGCCCGTACCGTGCTTCGCTCGCTTACGACCAGTATATTCGACCTCTATTGAGGGCTCGTTACATGGTCGCTCGGCGGTTGGACCGCATATGTTGGTTTCTGATTTTCGTTATACTTTATGTTTATATGTACATGCATATGTTGTGATATTCTGCTTTGCGAGTTCGATTGTTGCCACGTGGGCAAACCGCACTTTTACCTTAAGCCCTTACTGAGTCATTTCGAGGACTCACCCTTTTATTTGTTTACCATCTTTCAGTGATCGACAAGCAACCAGCGGCATAGAGATCCGCGGTGCTTCCTGACATCTTGGGTTCTGTAGCAGCAGCAGTACCACGTGCGGGAATTCTTGAGCGAGAGGCTTCTGATTCCGCACTTAGGTATATATTTACATATAGGATTTTGTTTAATGGCTCAGAGTCAGAATCGCATGCATATAGATCAGATCATGGTTTGTATATGTGTCTATATCTGGAATAACTTCTGCTTTATCTGTCTTCTGTGTCGCGGGCGGAGCCCTGACTTGCTTACATCGGAATTGCTATATTATGGATTTGGTACTTGTGTTGTGGCGATGATTGAAATGGGATATACCATGAACCGCTTGTGTGGTGAAAGTTGGATTATTCGTATACTTGCCTTGCATGAGTATTTAGGTTGCTAGTTGTTACTTGACGGTTTTGTTTGGAGCTCGATGCTCCGTTGCCACGCTTTCCGCCGTAATTCCTGTTTCCGACGTCGCGGCCGGCTCCGCCTCCGCAACCGGGCGGGGTGGCTGTGACAAGTTGGTATCAGAGCAGGTCGGGTCGGAATGACCCAAAAGGTAAAGTATGTTGGTTTTGGGTATGGAATGTGGAAGGCAAGTATACAAGTCCGAGGGTGGACTTTTGGAGTAAGTTAAGTCTGTTCATGGGTAAGTAACTGTGGAAGTGACTTCGAGGTACAAGCCACCGTTCTACGTTTCATTCTGGGGCGGTTCTGTACGGAGACTGGCCACCTCCTTATTTGAACCGTTTCGGAATGGATGTGGAGCGTGGGCGGTTCTTTGGAGCACTTTGGAAAATTTGAGGTACTCGATGAATCTTGGGTGATTTGTGTGGTGTTTACGTGTTATGAGCATGGTTTGGTTTTGTGGTTTAAAGTTGAATATTTGGTTGTGAGATTCTGAAAAAGAATCTCGCATCATGCATTGCATTACACTACTGAGCCTTAGAAAACTGCTGCTAGCTTCTGTAGAGATTAGGAGTGACCGATTTTTGTCTGGACTCTGTTTGGTCTGAACTGTCTCAGGTTGGATTCACACGCGTAGGCAGTGTGTTTTGCGACCGGAGGGAGGGGATTGTAATCCCATGCCTCCGAGAGATAGGGTTTGAACTGTTGGTTATGGGTTGAGTTGGTATATGGGTTGGAAATTTGGTTTGGGATAAGTTGTTTTTCTGGTTGGACTTGGTTTGAGGAATTGTGTATTACACGCGAATAGCGTGATTTGGTACCGGAGGCGGGACTGAGATCCCACACCTCCGTGGAATAGGATACGGGTTCAGCGTAACCCGTGGTCCGAACAACCACACTCACCGCCCGAGGTTTAGCGGTCGTACGGACCCTCTCTGATTTGGTATTACTGCCAGCCTAGCTGGTTCAGGGGCGGCAGTAGGCAGGGGAAAATCTGTTTATGCCACGGTAAGGGCATTTTGATCAGGTGGTGATAGCGAGACTATAGCCACTACTCGCTCTGACTTTGGAGTTGGTAAGTGAGTGACTCAGGAGCGTGGTCACTACGACACCTAGACTTCTCGTCGGTCCTATCAACGACGGGAGATCCGAGACACCAATCGACGAGGTTGGACTTTTGGAGAGGTTTTAGAGTTTGGATCCCCCGAGGTTCGGCGGCCGAGGAGGGCCGGAGGTATTAGAGACTTGGTTTGCAGGAATTGACAAACTCCTGGAGGGAGGCTATTCGAGCCGGTTGGCCGGGGAACGGCTACTCCGGTCGATTGCTTCCAGATTCTCGAACCGGAGTTCGGATTGACCCGATATCTGATTTCGTGTCTGGCAGTACCGGACATTTCCGCGGAAAATATTTTTCGGGCCGGGGTTGCCGTCGGACGATTTTCGGGATTTTGGGCGGAGAAACGGCTCGGGAGTGACCCGGGACTCAGATTTGCGCTTTGAGGAAGATCTGGAGTCGGGATATAATTTACATTTTTCTCGTGAAGAAAAATGTTCGGTCGGAAATTACGGTTTCGGCTGGTTTCGGGCTCGCCAAGCCAAGTTGTGACACTTGGCGAAATGTGATTAGTGGAAAGTATTGGACTTGGTCTCTTGTTATTTCTAGTGATTATGATTCACTATGATGTCAAAAAGGATGTCATGTGCAAAGCACATGACTTATTATTACAAGACTTAAGTTTTGGCAGTCTTCAGCGTCCATAGTCTTGGACGCAACCCAACGCGCCGCGAGGGCGTGGGTTTCAGCAGGGTGGCCCGAGACCTCAATAGCGACAGCAGCTTCAGCCACCCCCTCCACCATAGCAGCTCAGAGCAGGACAAGTTTTTCGTAGTGAGGGGGGAGGCCCTAGTTATCAGGGAGGACCTAGTCAGCGGTCAGGTACCAGCCAGCAGGGAGGCTCGAGTCAGCAGGGAGTTCTACAGGGTACTTTATTTCTGAATAAGGTGTCGGTTCATGTATTACTTGATACAGGAGCATCTGTTTCCATTGTAACATAGAAAAGTGTTACATTTCTGCATCTGTCTGTTAGTACCTTGCCTCAAACGCATTTAGTAAAAACTGCTGGGAGTCAGTTTCTGTTTTCCAATGAGATGGATCGGGGCATCACGATATCTCGTAGGCGGACATTTGACAAAGATGTCGGATTTGTTGGTTTTAGACACGCCGAACTATGATTTTATTCTTGGGATGGACTGGTTATCCAAGAATTCTGTGCACATTGATTGTGCAACCCGTACCATTATGGTTTCTGGAGAGGTACTACCTCTCACGACTCCGACTGGTTTGACTATCGCGCAGCACGGTACAGTGTTGCAGATTCTGGATCATCTGTCGATAGTTGGTGTTGGGGGAAAGTTATGGTCTGAATGAGGCTGGTACTAGGTTGAAGTTAGATAGTATGCCTTGGTTCGAGATTTTCCGCAGGTATTTCCGGAGGAGTTGCCCGGATTACCATAAGAGCGGGGAATTGTGTTTGACACCCACCTGCAGTCGGGTACTGCTCCGATATTTATTCCTCCTTATCGGATGCCTATTTCTGAGATGCAGGAGTAGAAGAAGCAACTGGAGGAATTACGGCAAAAGAGTTTCGTCCGACCGAGCACTTCAGCGTGGGGTGCTCTGGTTTTGTTTGTTAAGAAGAATGATGGGACACTCTGACTTTGTATTGATTACAGACGGTTGAATGCTCTTATTGGGAAGAATAAGTATCCGTTACGAGGATTAACGATCTTTTTGATCAACTTGGGGGATTGAGGGGTTTCTCTTTGATTGATCTCTGATCCTTGTATTTTCAGCTTAGAGTGACGGTAGAGGATATACCTAAGACTGCTTTCCGCACCCGATTTGGACTCTTAGAGATTACGGTCATGCCATTTGGGCTGACCAATGCTCGGTAGCATTCTTGGATCTGATGCATCGAGTGTTCGACCGTACTTGGACTCATTTCTCGGTGGTTTTATTGATGATATTCGATATATTCTCGGGGTGAGGATTCGCATCGGGATCATCTGAGGATAGTTCTGCAGACACTTTGGGAACATCAGCTTTATGCTAAATTCTCAAAGTGTGAGTTCTGGATTCGGGAAGTCACTTTTCTGGGACACATTATTTCTGAGCATGGTCTGTCTGTGGACCCAGAGAAGGTGAGGGCAGTTCAGGACTGGAAACAACCTACCACGGCACGGGAGATCAAGAGCTCCCTGGGGTTAGTAGGATATTATCGGAGATTCGTACCGGGTTTTCTATTCGGCATCTCCGCTCACGCAGCTTGACCAAGAAGGGTCAACCGTTTATCTGGTCTGATAGGTGTGAGCAGAATTTTCCGGAGTTGAAGCGGCAGTTGACTAACGCTCCGATTCTGACTCTTCCAGATCCGAACTTACCGTATGTGATTTATTCGGATGCTTCCACATCCAGTTGGGGGTGTGTTGGCGCAGGAGCGTTTTGTGGTAGCTTATGGGTCGAGGCAGCTGCGACCGCATAAGCTGAGCTAATCGACACATGATCCGGAGTTGGCTGCGCAGTGATTTATGCGTTGAATCATTGGAGGCAATATCTGTTTGGTAATAAATTTCAGATTTTTACCGACCATAAGAGTCTGAAATATCTGTTTACGCAAAAGGAGCTTAATTTGAGACATTGCGGATGGCTCGAATACATTAAGGACTATGGTTGTTGTATCGAGTACATCTCTGGCACGGGCAACACGGTTGCCGATGCCTTGGGCAGGAAGTATACCGGCTTAATTAAGGGAGGAAATGTTGGGGACTGATCTGAGGAAAGTGATCTGACGTGCCTTTGGCACAGGTGGCAGCTACGGGAGCGTGCTCGAGTTATTACACTTATTATACATTCCGAGTGGCTTGATAGGATGCGCGAAGTGCAAGGTAGAGATTTGGTATTGAAGAAGTTATCCGGGAAGATAAGGGTTTATGTATTACCGACGTTTCAAAGATAGGCAGGGATCGCTATACTTCGAGACCGCCTTTGTGTATCGAGAGGATCGGGAGTTCGGAATGATATTTTTGAGGGGCACACTCGGCGGTGTGAGCATCGAACCGGCAGGACTTTCGACCGCACCGCCCGACACGGTTTCATCATGATGCTATCTGGGTTTTTTTGTGGATCGGCCGACAAAGTGCGTACACTTTCGCCTATTCGGGTCGCTGCACTCTGGAGAAGCTTGCCCGGCTTTACATCGGGGAGATTGTACGTTTACATGGAGCACCGAGACTCCATTGAATCGACCGTGATCCGTGTTTTACAAAGACAATTCTGGATTGCTTTTCATGAAGCATTGGGCACGCGACTCCATCCGAATCTGACTTATCACCCACCGACGGACGGGCGGTCGGAGTGGGTGATTCGATATTGGAGGATATCTTTGTGAATCAGATTTGGATTTTGGAGGAGTTTGGGACCAGCAGTTACTTTGATAGAGTTCTCGTACAACAATTGCTATCAGACTACGTTTGACATGTGCACCATATGAGGTGTTGTACGGGAGGAGGTGTATGACACCATACTGTTGGACAGATGCGTCTGATGGGGTTAAGCTGGGACCCGAGTTTTTTTGAGAGGAGACTAGGCGAAGATCAGATTGTTATAGGCGCGGATTAAAACCGCGAATGACTACACCACTGTTTGTACGAACCGTCGCCGTAGGGCTCTGGAATCTGAGTTTGGTAATAGAATTTGATTGGAGATAGCACCGTTCAGAGGAACAATAAGATGTGATAGGCGGGGCGAGTTACCCCGAGTTGTATCGGTTATTATGAGTTTCCAGAGTAAGTTGTTAGGTTGATTTTACCCCCCCAACTATTTCTGTTTTATGTGGTATCTTCCAGGATAGCCTGTTGTGGATCAGTTAGATTTAGGTTCGGTACTGTCTGGGGTTGTCTGGTAGAAATACCGGCAACTGACTCGGGGTGCAATAAGATGCACCCGGAGGGTGGGACGCCGTGAGGCTCTGTATGGTAGTCTAAACTACCACTCCCGCCGCACCAGTACGGTGGTCCGATTGTTCTGGATTAGAGGAATGTTTGTATATTCTGGTGGGTAGTGTCACCTGTCTGGTTGGTTCAGGCTACTCTTGGAGGACCAAGAGTTCTAAGGGGGGGAGAATGTTACGGTCACCCCGAGCGGGTTGCGGCCGGGTGACCCGGGCTCCGGTTTTGGCTGCGGGTCACGTTTTCGGCGTTCGACGGCTCCCGAGCCCTATCCGAGTATCATTTTGGCGAACCCTTCCGTATTTGAGGTCGTGTGGGTCCCCCGGACGTTTCCGCCGAAAATATTTTTCTGGCGCCGGGGGGTTGTCGGGGTCGCCTCGGGACGTACAGCGGGCTCGGTAGCGCTCTTGAGACCTCAGTTTGGGAAGCCGTTTGCAGTTTTGGAGTCGTGAGAATGTCCCGGAGGTGTTTGTGGAGTTTAATATTTGGGACGGGACGTTCGGTTCCGGGCGACTCCCGGGGCTCGGGATGGAAATTTGCTGTCGGCTTTGGGGTAAGTTGTGTTTGAATTTAAGATGGAATTTATGGGTATTTTTATAGAATTTTGGGGTGACGGAATTTCGGTTCGAGTTGTCACGCCGCACGTCGGGTTTCGGTTCGGGTTCAGCGAGCTCGGTAGGACACTCCGGAAAGGCAAATGAATTTCTGAAAAATGTTCTGTGCATGTTATAATATTCTGAAGATTGTGTCCGAGTTTCATTAATTTTGGAGTTCGGTAATTATTTTTGGGCAAAAAGAATTGGAACTTTCGGAAAATTGGGAGTTAATTTGCAAAGGGGTGCAAAATTAACAAAAAAACGTATGGGCAGCAGCTGATGCTTTCGGCAGCATGTGTGTGTGTGTAAGTGATAAGGGACACTTGTCCCTTATTGATTTAAGAGGGAAAAAGAAAAGGGGATATATATATATATATTTGGTTATTTATTTATTAAGTGAATTACTTCATTTCTTCTTCTTTCTTCCTTCTCCTCTCTCTGCCGAAACCATGTTCAGCCATGGCTACTGTTCACCAAGCTTCTCCTTCTTCATATTTGGCAAGGAATCAACAAGGTTTTTGGTGCAAATCATAGGTAAGGTTCCTCTCTTCTTCTCTTTGCTAGTTAGAAGCATGGATTTTGGTGGAAAAGGGAGTTTAGAACCAAAAAAGGTTTGTTCTTTGCTATGAGTTGTGCATTCCGCTCCCTGATGTGTAAATTCGAGCTCTGCTTCTGGTGCAGCACGAAATATGTGCGCAGCGCATGCTTGCGCTTGCAGAAGCACAATGCCATGTGCACAGCCTTGTGCGCATGCAGCTTGCATAGCCAAATGCTGCATGCACATTGTGCGCAGCCTTGCGCAGCACAACCTGCGCGCAGATTGTGCACAGATTGTGCGCTTGCACAGTTGTGCGCAGCACAGCTTGCAAGACAGCTTGCGCACGAGGTTGTGCACAGTGCTTGTGCACAGCAGCTTGCGCACAGGTTGTGCACATGCCAAGACTCACCCAAGAAGAACTTAGATATGAAGAGAAGTAAGTTTCGATGAAGGGGAAGACTACTTTTGGTTGAAACATCATTTTCGGACAATGGTAGGAAAAGTTAGGTTGATGGGGGTTTTCCAGGAAAGGTGTCTGGAATGCGGGTTTAAAGGTTGAAATGGGTTTGGTAGTGTATGAATAATAATGTTCGTGCTCGGTTTGTAAAACCGAGCTTTCTGTGGAATTTTCCTGGAAAGTGCGGGTTTGTGCGAGAATTTCTTTCTGGGATTATTTGGATGTGTTCTGACTCAACTATGGTTATCCAGCTTGATTCTGTATTGGTGGAGTAGCGTGGAACCTTAGGAGCCAAGTTGGGCATTACGGGTCGGAAGTCGGGATTTTCCGAGTTCTGGGCTGCGGCGCGCTTTGAGGTAAGGGCTTAATTCGGTAAAATGTACGTTTGTTCTGCTTTCAAGGCCCGGATGACCTTAGAGGCCCGGGTTCCTATTCCGTTCTGTGTATGGTTATCAGGTAATGTTACTTCTGTTTATGTTTATGTATTTTTGTTATTACTATATGTTCTGTTCTGTGTCCGCACTGAAGGGGTGCCGACATTCTGCGTATCCGCACCAGGAGTGCCGATACTTCTGTTCTGTGTCCGCACTGAAGGGGTGCCGACATTCTGCGTATCCGCATCAGGAGTGCCGATACATCTGTTCTGTGACCCTACGACAGTTTGGGGCTCGCGACCCCCAGCCGGTACCGTGCTTCGCTCGCATTACGACCAGTATATTCGACCTCTGTTGAGGGCTGTCGTTACGGGTCGTTCTGGCGGTTGGACCGCATATGTTGGTTTCTGATTTTCGTTATACTTTATGTTTATATGTACATGCATATGTTGTGATATTCTGTTTTGCAGGTTCAGATTGTTGCCCTGTGGGCAAACTGCACTTTTACCTTAAGCCCTTACTGAGTCCTTTCGAGGACTCACCCTTTTATTTGTTTACCATCTTTCAGGCAGTCTGACAAGCAACCAGCGGCATAGAGATCCGCGGTGCCTCCTGACATCTTGGGTTCTGTAGCAGCAGCAGTACCACGTGCGGGAATTCTTGAGCGAGAGGCTTCTGATTCCGCACTTAGGTATATATTTACATATAGGATTTTGTTTAATGGCTCAGAGTCAGAATCGCATGCATATAGATCAGATCATGGTTTGTATATGTGTCTATATCTGGAATAACTTCGCTTTATCTGTCTTCGTGTCGCGGGCGGAGCCTGACTTGCTTACATCGGAATTGCTATATTATGGATTTGGTACTTGTGTTGTGGCGATGATTGAAATGGGATATAAAATGAACTGCTTGTGTGGTGAAAGTTGGATTATTCGTATACTTGCCTTGCATGAGTATTTAGGTTGCTAGTTGTTACTTGACGGTTTTGTTTGGAGCTCGATGCTCCGTTGCCACGCTTTCCGCCGTAATTCCTGTTTCCGACGTCGCGGCCGGCTCCGCCTCCGCAACCGGGCGGGGTGGCTGTGACAGCGTATTTGTCCCATAATCTCAACCAGACGGACGCGCTCATGGCGTCGCACGTAACTCTGTCAGACTGAGATGAAGATCGCGGTGTGGGCTGTCTAGCTCGACGATGCAATCTCCTCTCGGGGTCACTCTACCGAGAGGGGTCCGAAATGTCTGAACGAATAACGCGGTCTCGCCTCGTGCGGACCATCTGGAATTCCACAGAATCAAACAGAAAGACAATTAATTCTCCAAGTTAGCAACCAACAGTTTCCTAGTGGCTCTATAAATGACATGCATGTAACTAAAACAGAGAATTTCGGCAGCAATTCTTTTGCTTGCCTACTTTGAAAAGATCAGATAATCCACATCCTTCGTGGATCATCTGGCGCGATATTCATTAACCACTTCCCTTTGAGTTTCGTAGGTTATGTTAGGTTATGGTGCAAACTAACCAATCCTAAATCTTCCTAAAGTTCTAGAGCAATTTTAGTAAAAGTTAGATACTCTTTTAGTTAAATTACCCCGAGCTAAAAGCAGATTTTAGGTCGGAAAGTCTAACCATTCCTAACTCTAACCCTAACCGCTCCGATACCAAATTGTCACCACACCGCCCGGATGCTGGAACCGCGGTTTTCGAGTGGTTGCGGAAGCTCACCGAGACGGTGGCGGGTGAAAGCGGAGTTCTCTTAAAATGGTTTTGTGTGGACTCGAAACCCATCCCTTAAAACGTTTTCCTTTCAGTTTTAAGGTTAAGTCGTGTTGCAGATTTTACGACGTCTTTCTAGTCCTAACCCTGCACCCGAGACAAGTTAGTGGTATAACAGAATATCGCGTGCGGAAAAATAAGCAAGTGATAAGGAATACAGGCAGAAGGAGTTCCGCCCTCTTCGTAGGGTCGGAAACTCCCTACGAATAATAAACAGACCCAAGTGCTGAAAATAACCTATATGCAAAACATCTACAGAGCCGAGTCCAAAATAAACGGTATTAATACCTTGCTAGCTAAAACTGTCTGCTGAACATAAACAGGAGAATACATGTCAGACATAACTCAGAAAGATCACACAAAGTATCTAACGAGAACACCCCGAACTTAATGGATAAGTACCTCAAAACCAAAAATGCACAACGATCACTGCGGAGTTCTACACCGCAGTCGTTTGCTCGGATCTCTGAAAACATAATAAGTGGGGGTAAATTCTCGAAAGAACACCGTAAGGAGGTAGGTACGGTAGCAGGAAAACTTTGAAAATATTTCCCTGCATAAAAGGGTTTGTTACTGATCACCCCGAGTGGGTGGTGACTTTGGTGTTCCGGGGCTCCGTTTCAGGCATGCGGATCATGTCTTCGGGTGGTAAGACAACTCCCGGATCTTTTTTGGGTATCATTCTCTGGAATCCTTTCATATTTGAGGTTGCATGGGTCTCCCGGACATTTCCGCAGAAAATATTATTTTTGGGAGCGGGACTTGTTTCGGGATGTTCAGCAGGCTCGGTAACTCTACTAGGACCTCGGAAAAGGGAACCGTCAGCATATTTGGGATCGTACAAACATTCCGCATCTTTTTATGCAATACATTTTTTGGGACGGGATGTTCGTTTCTGGCGACACCGGGGCTCGGGACGAAAAACTAGGGCTCGAGATGAAGATTTTGTGACGGCCTTGGTGTGAGATGTGTTATGGCTCGGGACGGGTAATATGGTGATAAGCGAGCAAGCATACACGACGGGATTTTTGGCTCGGGCTTGCACGCGCACACGTTGGGAGTTACTCGGGTGAAGTTGGCGCGGGACTGCGATATGGACATCGCCCCAAGGACTCCCAAGCTCAAGTTGGTCCGCAACCTCAAGCACGCGCACTCCCAAATCCACTCCAAGGTCTAGGCGGACCCATGACAAGGTCTGGCTGAAACAAGTTTAAGCGAGTCTCAACGCTTTCATGGGACTCATGGCACAGACGACCAAGAGGAAGCTCGAAAAAGGCCTTACAGCTTCACCACCTCGGCGTTGCATTGGATGAAGAGTACGCGAAGCCCTTTGGAGCCTTGAACATAAGCACACTGGAGGAAGGAAGCGGCGAAGCTCTAGTGCGCGGACCCTTGACACGGTGCGAAGGCCCCAAGCGAAGGCACCCCGCCAAGGCCCTGGCGAAGGCACCCCGCGTAGGCCCTGTGCGAAGGCACCCCGCCAAGGCCCTGTGCGAAGGCGCCCGCGAAGACTCCATACTTAGCCAACTGGCCGACCAAATCCAACCCAAGACGTCCCTTCTCTCGAAAACGCTCGGGAAGACAAACACCTACTTTACATGCAAAAGACACCTGAACACTTTTTAAGCTAGCTTTTGCCTTTTCACCTTTTTGGAAGCTTTTTGTATGACATGCATGCAAAAGAACTTTATGCTTTCAGCATGCATGCGCAAGTGTAAGAGCCATTTTGCCTCTCACATCACCCCTCACCATTTAAGCTAACCTCACACACATTTGTACTCAGAACATAATTTTGAATCAAAGCATTCGGCCAAAACTCTCCAAGTGAGACCTTGTGTTAGAGACCAGGTTGGCATAGCCCAGTTGGCATCGCCCTTGGCGGTCCCCTGCTGTCACCGCACGCCACCCGAGCCCGGTTGCGGAGGCGGGGGCGCCGGGATGCCGGAAGCGGAAGCCGGAAACATACAGAATGGCAGGTCCATCGAGACCCGCCGCGCGTAGCGGACCCGAAAGAGCGAAATGAAAGTGGAAGCAACTTAACAAAAATTCCATACATATAAGTAAAATAAAATCTAAACATGCAATTCATGCATTAGCAACAGAGTAAGCCCCGCCCTCCGTGGGACGAGTGCTTACGCACCCAAACATAGATGCATACAGAGTTCACAGAACCTAAAGTATCTAGCAAGCGCCAAGCGCTCAGAACATGCACAGAACAGAATATATAAGTATATACAAATATACAATCATCACAGCAATAAAACAGAGAGTATGCACGTGCAGCTACAGAGCCGACCCTAGGCCTAAACGTCAAAATACCTCGCGCGGGATTCAGACCAAGTAGACAAAATCCCAGCTCGCAAGGTACTGCTGCTGCTCAACACAACCAAGGCAGAAGCCCGCGAAACCTACCCCGGCCGGCTGCTTACTGCACCTACCCGAAATCCAAAACAGAACCCAAAAAGGGTGAGTCCTAAAAGGACCCCGTAAGGGATTTGGGGTAAGATAAGTATATGTAACCCCGCAAAACAGAAAGATAGCAATATACGCAATGTAATACGAATAACATGCATGTACCGTAAACAAATCGAATCCCGAAGGATGTGCGATTCCAAATCGCCATAAACCTTATAACAAATCGAACGACAGACCTCCCACTAAGGGGAGTCGAAGCCGAAGCTATTACGGAAGCATGGTGCACCAGTGGGTAGCGAACCCACAACCGTCGTAGTGTTAATGCATGCAGTATGCCATAAGGCATACTCCTACAAACGTAGGATTAATGCATGCAGTATGCCATAAGGCATACTCCTACAAATTACGTAACGTACCTTAAAGCACAGATTTCCGAAATACCCGCAAAACAGTAAATGCAACAACACATACACCTACAGACTACGAGAATATGCCCTAGGCATATAATACCGAAATACTTGCGAATAGAAAGTGAAACCGAACATACACCTATCTTACCAAAAATAGCAGAGCCAAACCCTTACCTCACAAATCCAGAGTATTTGACCGATTCGACGATTTCCAAACCACGACCGAAACTCCAAACCTCTCTTTTTCTAACTTCCGGACCTCGAATCTGTCATTTCAAGTTGAATTAGCAACCTTACCAACCACACTACCTAACTACACCCCGACCCTAAAACCGAAAATCCGGCAAATTCCGTAAAATTCCAGATTTTCACGAAACGTCGTAATTCAGAACCAACCTAGACAATGCAAGATTATACATTGACAAACACCATACAACAAGCAGAACTGATCAAATCCAACCTTAAACCCTTCATTACCCGTCATTTTCCGATAATCCCGCTTAATTGTAACTTTTCCATTTCTTAACCGAATTCAACGTTTCAAACTTCCATCCACTTCTAAATTCAACCCCAACACCATATTAACCTCCAATTTAACCAAATTGAAACTCCAACATTGAAAAAGAATCATTCTAAAATTCGGTTCTTAATCAACTTTTTATCCAACTTCCAATTCAATCCATTCAAGCTTCCAATTAATCATTCCAACCTCCAATTCCACTTCTAAACCAAGAACACTATCCAATTGCATCCAAACAACAAAATCCAACACAAACATACACCTACACAAATCGGCCAAAAGGGGGTTTTCACCTCAACTTGTTTTCCATCAAATTGAATCCATACATAAGCTTAGAATCATGCTAGGACTAACATACTTGAAGCATGAAACAAGATAACAAACACACACCATTTTGGAAAATCTTCCATAAATTCGGCCAACACTAGTTCCTCACCCAAGATGTGTTTTCCAAAATCCAACACTTGATTAATACTCTCCTACTACCCAAGAACAACATACTAAAACATGGGAGGAAGAGAATCATCCTAGCTTATAGCTAAGAACAAACTCAACATTTGCCAAAACTTCTCTTTTCACCACTAAACTTCAAAACTAACAAGAAAAGAGGAGTAGGAAGGATGCTTACCATGTAAAGCACCCAATTCCTCTTTGATTCCAACTAAGAAGGAGAAGTTCAAGCTTGGAGGTTGCTCAACAATGGAGGCGGAAGACTTGGAGAAGAAGAAGAAATGAAGAAGAAGAAATGAGATAAGTTATTTTTGTAAAGTAATAAGCCAAATATATCTTCCCTTCACTTTAAACCCATACCTCCCATCTTAAATTAAAACAAGCCAAGTGTCCCTTCCTCCTTCCCAAAATTCTGCCGAAAATAAACAAGGCTGCCCATGCTGATTTTTATTAAATTTGCACCCAATTGCAAATTAACTCCCAATTTTTCCGAAAGTTCCAATTCTTTTTGCCCAAAAATAATTACCGAATTCCAAAATTAACGAAACTTGGACACAACCCTCAGAATATTATAACATTCACAGAACATTTTTCAAAAGTTCATTTACCATTCCAGAGTGTCCTACCGAGCTCGCTGAACCCGAACCAAAACCCGACGTGCGAGCGTGTCAACCTGAACCGAAATTCCGTCACTCCAAAATTCTACAAAAATACCCATAAATTCCATCTTAAATTATAACACAACTTACCCCAGAGCCGTCAGAAAAATTCCATCCCGAGCCCCGGGAGTCGCCCGGAACCGAACGTCCCGCCCCAAATATTAAACTCCACAACCACCTCCGGGACGTTTCCACGACTCCAAAACTGCAAACGGCTTCCCAAACTGAGGTCTCGAGAGTGCTACCGAGCCCGCTGTACGTCCCGAGACGACCCCGACAACCCCCCGGCGCCAGAAAAATATTTTCGGCGGAAACGTCCGGGGGACCCACACGACCTCAAATACGGAAGGGTTCGCCAAAATGATACTCGGATAAGGCTCGGGAGCCGTCTGAACACCGAAAAACGTGACCCGCAGGCCAAAACCGGAGCCCCGGGTCACCCGGTCGCAACCCGCTCGGGGTGACCGTAACACTGCAAGATCCCTGCATCTCTAAGTCACAGACCTTCTCCAACACAGTTAGGAGTTTAATGCCTTCCCGGTCTCGAACACGGGACTCGGGCTTAATGTCCCATTTCATATGAGACCGAGTACCACTTGGTCTACTAGCTCAAGTGGTACTCGGTCTCATATGAAATGGGACATTAAGCCCGAGTCCCGTGTTCGAGACCGGGAAGGCATAAAACTCCTAACCGGTAGGAGAAAGTCTGTGACTTAGAGATGCAGGGACCGCCAAGGGGACCGCCAAGGGCGATGCCAACACAGGCTATGCCAACCTGGTCTCTAACAAAAAGGCGCCTTTTTGTTAGAGACCAGTGCTGGCATAGCCTGTGCTGGCATCGCTGATCTCGCATCTCTAAGTCACAGACCTTCTCCTACCCGGTTAGGAGTTTTATGCCTTCCCCGGTCTCGAACCTGGGACTCCGGGCTTAATGTCCCATTTCATATGAGACCGAGTACCACTTGAGCTAGTAGCCCAAGTGGTACTCGGTCTCATATGAAATGGGACATTAAGCCCGGAGTCCCAGGTTCGAGACCGGGGAAGGCATAAAACTCCTAACCGGGTAGGAGAAGGTCTGTGACTTAGAGATGCAGGGGACGGCTGCAGGGGACCGCCAAGGGCGATGCCAACCTGGGCTATGCCAACCTGGTCTCTAACACCTTGGCTTTTGTGTTCTCTTTTCTTGCATTTCCATCTCCCTAGTGATCCATGCAAGAGGATCCAAACATTATATCTAGTATTGCTTGATCTTGTAATCAAGAGATTCTAGATCCCATATCCTTTCACAGGCATTAACAGGTGCATTACCTCACCTCGTAGTGAGTAGGTTCACTTGGCCGAAATATGTTCATTTGTCCGTGTCCGCCTCCGCCAAGCTACATCCATGAGCGTTGATCACACCCACCCTTCGCGTGATCATATCAAGTGGTATCGAGCCAAAGTGCTTCTTTGGAGGTATCGTGTTATTTGTTTGATATTTCTTTAAGTAAAACCCTTTGTTATCTTTCTTACACTTCAGGAAAATGTCGGTTGATGATCCCAGTTGAAACCGAAGTGTTGTTTGAATGTGTGTTTGTTAAAGCCAAGTATTTTCGAGTCCAAGCAGAAAAGAACTATCTTGTGGTACAAAAGCGCAGAGAAAAGTGTTGAGCCAGTTTATGTGTTCTGGAAAAAGTTCATGAGTATTCTTGCTTGTTCTTATCAAAACACAAGTGAACAGTGCTTTAAATCCGTCAGTGATTTCTGAACTTGAACAAAACGTGTTTGTGTTTCTAAAAGGCCTATTCTAAGAAACACCCCTACTTCTTCCGACACCAACTAAACCCTAACATCTCAACCAAACTAGTTTCAAGTAACTAGTCATTTTCTTAGTGATGGCCGCTGTGCCCAATATCCATAAAAGGCTCGGATTACTTACTAGTTTTTAATGGGGCCCTTATTTCGGGCTTATGTATGGGCCTTTTGTTAGGCCTTTTATGCATATTGGGCACAGCGGCCATCACTTGGGTTTCAAGTTAAGGTTTTACTAGAGTTATTGTTTGTCTCCCTTTGCGTGTTAACCTTTGATCTAAGGTTGAAGGCGGTATCGAGTTTAGAGAACTTGTGAAAGCCTTTAAGTGGGAGCAGCTGGAGTGAAATAATCACTATAGCCTTTGTGTGAAACATGAGAGTGAGTGTAAACACTCAGGGAGCGGTGAGGTTCTTTTAATAACTGCCTATTTTCAGCTGTACTTTGGTTATAGATGGTTTCTTCCGATTCAACTCCTCCTCATCCATCCCAACTGGGAATGCATGACATGCTCACAAAAATTTTATAAAGATTGGATGAGATGGGCGCTCAAGCTGAAATCACAAACGAGAGACTCACAAGAGTGGAAATAGCACAAGGAAAACAACCTGAAAGTTCGCAGGTCCATGAAGAGGCTCATGCATCGCGGGCTCAAGGCGGAGTCACACACACTACCCTAAACACGCCATCGGCGAAGCCGCAAGCTACCCCTCATAGTCGGCCAACTCCATCCACAAGAGTAGACCGAGAGGTGGATGTCTTGAGAGAGACATCGCAGATGAGGAAGAAGTTGAGAGAGTGCGTGTCCATAGAGGTTTCAATCGAAACCTTGGAGGAAGAGGACAAGTACAAGAGCAGCAAGCCCTCAACAATTTAAAGCTGCCAATATCGCCATTTTATGGCTCCAGCAATCCGGAAGAATTTCTTGCTTGGATGGCCAAAACCGAGAGGATCAATGACATGATGGGATAGAATGATACAACTGCATTAAAGCTCATTGTCATTGAGTTCCATGACTACGCTCTCACTTGGTGGGAGCAAGAGCATTATGCGAGGGCACGGGATCACAGTCATCCAATCACTACTTTCAAGGAGCTTAAACGAGCCATGAGAAATCGGTTCGTGCCAAGCTATTATGATAGGGATTGTGCTCAAAAATTGCAACGTCTCGTTCAAGGCCAATGAAGTGTGGAAGACTATCAGAAGGACCTTGAGAGGGCTCTAATGAGGGCCAATGTCAAAGAGGATGATGAGGCCAAATTGGCAAGATTTCTATACGGGCTAAGAGAGGACATCGCCAAAACAGTGGAGCTGTGTGATTATCGAGACTATCAAGATCTGGTACACAAGGCTATACAAGTGGAGAAGCAGTTGAGAAAGGGAAACTTTTATTATTCATCCCAAACGCCTATCCGAGGCTCAGGGAGCAAATCTATCCCCTTCGCCAAACTAGCATCCTCAAAACCCCATCAACCAACCCCGGCGATACCCCCCCTCGCCACAATTATCCTAACCCAAGGCCCCCATCCTACCTTCCACCAAAAACCAACACCTACCCTAAACCTTATGATGCCCCTCGCCAAACAAGGAGCATCGAATGTTTTAAATGTTTGGGCAAGGGACATTATGCGAGGGACTGCCCCAACAGAAGGGTCATGGTCATTCGCCCAAATGGAGAAGTATCTAGTGAAGATGAAGGGGAGATTCCTCCTGAACCACAAGATCAGGAGAGTGAAGCAGAGGAAGGAGAGTTGCCTATGGAAGGTCTGATCTTGGTCACCAAGAGAGTTCTGCAAAGCTCCCCAAGTGTCACTGAAAGTACCCAACGGGAAAACGTGTTTCAATCAAGGGCTTTGGTCAAAGGGACTCTTTGTAGTCTCATCATTGACAGTGGAAGTTGTGTCAATGTGGCCAGCGAAGACATGGTTACTGAACTCGGTCTACACACCATCGCGCATCCCAAGCCGTACCAACTTCAATGGGTTGATGATAGGACCTTTGTGAAGGTCGTGAAACAAGTTGAAGTACCGATAAAGATCGACAAGTACGAAGATTCTATCACTTGCGATGTGGTGCGAATGCAAGCTACCCACATTCTCTTGGGAAGGCCCTGGCAGTACGATAAGGAGGCCATAGACTATGGCAAGGTCAACAAGTATACCCTCACCCACCTCAGTAAACCTTACACCTTGCTTCCCCTCACGCCAACAGAAAGCCCTCCAAGACCAAGTTCACCTGGCTAGTAAGGCCGAGAAGAAAAGAAAGAGCGAGGGCAGAGAGAAAAGAGAAAACGGTGAGAAGGTTCAAGGAACCCTGAGTGAAAAGAAAGAGTGAAAAGAAACACCATGAGTGAGCAAACGAGAAAACAAGAGTGCATCCCTCCCATGGCCAAAGAGAGAGACTTCAAAAGAGCACTTTTGGGAAACAAAATTTGTTTCCTCATGATCCCAACTCATTGCATGCTAACTCTTGAAAACGTAGCTTCTCTCCCTTCGTATGTGCAGGAAGTTCTGAAGGAATTCGATGAAGTATTCGATGAGCCGCGAACCCTTCCTCCCTATCGCGGCATAGAGCATCAAATAGACTTACTCCCGGGTGCGCCTTTACCCAACAAGGCCCCCTACCGCACTAACCCCCAAGAATCCAAAGAAATCCAATCACAAGTGCAAGAGCTTCTTGACAAGGGATTTATCCGCGAAAGTCTCTCGCCCTGCGCGGTGCCAGTCATCCTCGTACCCAAGAGCGATGGCACTTGGCGAATGTGCATGGACTGCCGCCCCATCAACTCTATCACTGTAAAGTATCGCCACCCTATACCTAGACTTGATGACATGTTAGATGAATTGAGTGGTGCTTGTGTGTTTTCAAAAATTGATCTTAGAAGTGGCTATCACCAAATTCGAATGAAGAAAGGTGATGAGTGGAAAACTGCATTCAAAACCAAAATTGGTTTATATGAATGGAATGTTATGCCCTTCGGGTTATCAAACGCACCTAGTACATTCATGCGCCTAATGAATCATGTCTTGAGGTGATTAATTGGGAAATTTGTGGTAGTATACTTTGATGATATACTTATATACTCTAAGAACCATGATGAGCATTTGAGGCAAGTCCTCGACACCCTTAGATTAGAAAAATTGTATGCTAAATTTGAAAAGTGTGTCTTTGCATCAAATGAGGTTAATTTTCTTGGGTATGTAGTGGGTGTGAATGGTGTCAAAGTAGATGAAAGCAAAGTAAGTGCAATTCGAGATTGGCCAACTCCTAACTCATTAATCAAGTAAGATCATTTCTAGGACTTGCTAGTTTTTATAGGAGATTTGTTAAGGATTTATCTTCCGTCGCCGCCTTTGCATGAGCTAGCTAAGAAAAATGTGCCCTTTGAGTGGGGTAGATCACAAGAGGAGTCTTTTAATGAGTTAAAATCTCGACCGACAAATGCACCTTTGCTTACTTTACCAAACTTTGACAAAGTTTTGAAGTGGAGTGTGATGCCAGTGGAATAGGCATTGGCGCTGTCTTGCACCAAGAAGGTCGCCCCATTGCCTTCTTTAGTGAGAAGTTAGGAGGAGCCACCTTGAATTACTCCACATATGATAAAGAGTTGTACGCTCTTGTGAGATCATTACAAACGTGGAGTCATTATTTACTGCCTAGGGAATTTGTCATCCATACGGACCACTTGTCTTTGAAGTATCTTCAAGGGCAAGGAAATTTGAGCAAAAGGCATGTTAGGTGGGTAGAGTTCATCGAGTCTTTCTCCTATGTAATCAAGTATAAGAAAGGCAAAGAAAATGTCATTGCCGATGCGCTTTCTAGGAGATATGCTTTACTCATGACTCTTGACACAAAAATTGTTGGCTTTGATTGTTTGAAAAACATGTATGAGCATGATGTGGATTTTGGTGAGATATTTGTTAATTGTGCTAACGGAAGCCAAAATGGCTACTATGTATTTGATGGCTTCCTTTTTAAGTTCAAAAGGTTGTGCATTCCAAGGGGATCGGTGCGCGAAGTCATCATCAAAGAGGCACATGGTGGCGGTCTCATGGGACATTTCGGTGTCCAAAAGACACTTGAGGCCGTAAAAGAGAACTTCTTTTGGCCAGGCATGAAGAAGGATGTCACCAAGGTCTGCGCCAGATGTGTCACATGCCACCAAGCCAAGTCTACGCTCCAACCAAAAGGGAAGTACACTCCTCTCCCTACGCCTTCGCTTCCTTGGATTGATATAAGCATGGATTTTATAAGTGGTTTACCTAGAACATCCCATAGTCATGATGCCATATTTGTTGTAGTAGATAGATTCTCAAAAATGGCCGATTTTATTCCATGCCATAAGACTGAAGATGCATCGCATGTGGCCGACTTATTCTTTAGAGACATTGTGAAATACCATGGTCTCCCTCGGTCCATTATTAGCGATAGGGATTCTAGGTTCTTCGCCTTTTCTCGCGAACCCTTTGGTCTAGGATAGTGATACGATCATGGGTACACTTGACGCGAAGCCGCGAGATCGTACGGAAGCGCAGATCTAGCTTGAAGGAGTCGACGAACAAGGAAGGGATAGATTCGGCCACAGACACCTCCCAACTACGAGGTTGGGCAATATCTGCGATAAGCCTGGGGAGTATGGAAGATCTAGCACCTCTCAACTACAAGATTGAGCAAGACTAGATATTAAACTTGATGATAAACAATCAGCGGGGATGGCGGAAAATAGCAAGGGGTGAGAACCGGGCTTAAGGAATTTTCCTTCTTAAGCTTTAAACATGTTCTAACTATTCTAGCGAGTCTGTTGTTCATTTTATAGGGAAGAAAGGAACAGACTCTTACATAAACGCATGCATGCCATAAAGTGTACAGTACTTTTACATGCATGTCGACTAAAAGATAAAAAGGTAAAAGCTAAAGTAGATAAGTACGCTACCGAGTGTCGGCGTGAAAGGCGGGAGGGTGCCGTAATGGTCGGGAGTGGTTGATGATAGTCTCGTTCCTAAGGAAGGCCCGGACTCTCAGTTGATGTGGTTGAGAAGATGATGTTCTTGAGACTCCAAGCTTGCTGTTCGGAGTAATCTGTAAAAGATAAGGAGAATACTCAGAAGTAGCAAGAGAGGAGTGGGGGGGCGTGTAGTAGCTTACCCAGTTTAGGGTGGACATCCCCCTATTTATAGGGAGATGCCAGGAGAAGAGCCACCCCAGGTTGAAGCCTTGGACAGTGTGAGACAGATCGACAAGTCTCAAATGTAAGGAGATAAGTCTGTGTCAGACTGATTGGAGATAAGGCGGTTGTGATGATGAAGATCTCAGCAAACCGCCTTAGAAGATTCACCTGTAAGGGAATGTTTGGCGTACAAATCTGGTGAAGATCACTCAGGCTCGTGCTGGCCTCCTTATTGGCTGATTGATGTCAGATGACCAAGTGGTCTATTTCCAAGTGGAGCAAGTGGCAGGCGAAGGCCTGCAAGGGGCGAAGGCCCAGATAGAATATAGCCAAATAAGGAGTGAGGGTCGCACGAACCTGAGTATAAGGGCCTTATCTGGGCGAGGCCAGTATAGGCAAGAGAGTCCTCGCGAAGGCGAGCTGAGACTGCGGGAGTAAGACCCGTGAAGGCGAGTGAGATCGTAAGGGCGATACCTAGGACCGCGAGGGTGGCCTGCGAAGGCCTAAGAGACGCAAAGGCGAGTGTGAGACATCGCCCGGGCGAGACTTGGGGCCCGCGAGGGCAAGATCCCGCGTAGGTCAGACTGGAGACCACAAGGATGAGACCTTGCGAAGGCGATACTGGAGACCACAATGATGAGACCTTTTCAAAGGGCCTTATATGATTCTGATGCGACGCGAGGACGCGTTTGCTTCGGTAGTGTACCATTGACCGACTTGATAAGATTAGGTGGCTTTGCTTTAGGGCTTCGTCGACCGGAGGCCCGTTCAAGGCCTCACCTTCGTTGGGAAGCTTCGCGGAGAAGGCTTCGCCCGGTTGGCCTCGCCTTCGATGTGAACTCAAAGAACATGCTTGGATAGCTTGAAGGACAAGCAAGGAAAGCTAGCTTGGAGAAGGATGGGTGAGACTTGTGGCACAAGACATGAGAAGTGTGCACCTAGGCCATGGCTAGCAAGTGGAACACCCACCTTGAAATTTCTGGTCAAGAGTGGCCAGAAAACTACTCCAAATTGCGAGGCCGATATCTACCTCGTCCGAGCTTCAAATGGGTCGCTTCAAGATACCATTTTGTAGTTCAGGAAGAGAAGTATCCAATGGAAGTTGTTTCACTCGATTTGAAGCACTACAGCCTTCTGGAGAAGCTTTGGAAGATCAGTGCACCAACAGCTAAGGTGGTGATGTCATTGTACCGGATTGCACACCTCCTCCTCCATGTGGCATCTCCCAGCCGTTTTGGCCACCATTGGCTGGTCCAAGTCCCTCCTCCAACTCACCACAAATCTGATCAAGCTTGTAGAAGTACCCTAGACTTCATTTATGGTTAATTTTGGATTGTAGCTAGGGTTAGACATGTAATGGGCCCGGTTTTGCCCTTGTTAACACTTTTAGTCATCTTAAGCTTTAGGGTTAGTTCCAAAAACCTACAGGTCATCCTAGGAATGATCTGGACCCTTGGATGAACCTGCTAGAGGTAACCCTAGGCTAAGAGGCCGAAATTGCCCTAGCCTCCTTAGAACTCAAATGATGAAAAATTGAAGCTTTGTGAGGTGTATCTCCAAGCTAGAGTTCTCACTCAATCTATCTCCATTCCAGCCCTTGGACGCCACCATTGGAGGCCAAGAATCATCTCTAAGGTTGCCCTTCACACCGTTGGAGGGAGGTGTTAGAGCCACTATCTTCCTAGACAACTACCAAGTGTTGCCAAGACAAGATCCTTGGAGGTGCTTGGTGTCTACTTCCTTATCCGCCATCTATCCACCTCTCACAAGCTAGATCCGAGCTAGAAAGGGTCCCTCACACCATTTGGGGAGCCTTATCAAGTGGTATCAGAGCTAGATCGACTTGTGGGAGGCTATTTTGTTTCGAATCCTCATGGTAAAACCCTTAAACTTTTGAGTTGACAAGTTCTGGAAACCAGTTATGTTCCTTCATGATAATGTATCATTCTAAGTGTTATTGGGTTTCACACATCTGTGTTTCTTCAAGAAAAACGTGTGAGCTACAACGTTTGTGAAGAAAGGTTTGTGAAAATCGGACTCTAAATCGACCAAACTTCCAACTTTTCAAAAGATACCCTTTCTGGTGACAAAACAGCAACCCAGAAAACTGTCCTCAGTTTATTCGAAGTACTGCTTTTATTTCTGGGCTATTGAGTTTGAAACTTGTTTGCTCCTTCAAGGAAATTTTATGCTCTACAAGTTTACAGAAGGAACTTTTCCCAAATTCGGAACCTAACAAGATCAAAATTGCCATTCTTTCAGACATACCCAATCTGGTGAACAAGTTGATGTTCTTGGTTGTTCTTGAGATTGTTTTAGGTGTTCTTCGAATCTGTTCTTGATGTTCATAAATATTCATATCTACATCATGAGGGAGGATATTTGATCTGAAATCTAGCTATTTTGAGTCACCAAAATTGTTAGAAATCAGAATTTGTTAAGGTAGAGACAAAGTGGTCCCCCATTGAAAGGGACATGTGCCAGATTTGTTCATACACTCTACCAACCCTTCTTCTTGTGTCCTAGCTTTCCAAATTGATCCAAAACAGTTTTAAACCTTCTACTCAGCTATGTTTTAAATCCCTACCCCCAATTTTCAATTCGGCCTCCATCTACCCCCATTGAAACCGAACTAGTTTTCAAGTAACTGACATTTTCTTTCAATCGGATTTCAAAGGTGATTTTAGTGGTTTTTCTTGATTTTCAATTGTGGTTCCTCAAGGTTCAAGGCATATATCAATGTTGAGAAGGGCTGATTGAGAACTTTGGTGAAGAGTTTGAGAGGGAAAAGGCAAGAGAGCACACTATTGAAAAAGCCAATGTTGAGAGCAAACACATGTGAATTGTGAGCTTGTGGTGTGTGTGTGAGTTCAATCATGTATGGAGAAGACCTAAGGGAGGAGTATTGGTGGATGCATAGCCCTAGTTTAAGGGCTAAGGGCTCTAGACCGAGCCATTCCCCACCCCGTGTGCCCTACACCTTTGGGTACTATGAAGAAGCTCCCTTCCATGTGCCACCACGAACACAACCAAGGTACAAGAGTCCCTCCCCAAGGTCAAAACCCACTCCTAGCACTCTCACCCGGCGAGCCCACACATCTTATAGCCTCGGCCCATACACCTATGTGCCCCCACCCCTAACCAACCGAGACTATCATGCACCTTACCCCCATCCACACCCCATTCCCAACACACCAAGGCCCAAATCTCACCATAGAAGGCACATTGGTTCATCTTTACCTACGACCCCAATCTTAATTGGCCAACCCTCAATCTCCCATTCTAAGAGGAAACCATACTCTCCGATAACCTCAAAACCTCGAGTTGCCCCAACAAAGCCCCTCCTACCCCGACCTACACCCTTGGTTCCATTGGTGCTAGAGAAGTCCGAGCTTTCAACCAAGGATACTTGTGATCAAATCCTTCAACTTCTCAAGGAGATCAAAGAGCAAATCAAGAGTGAGGCCAAGAGACAAGAAGAAGGAGAGGATATGAGTAATGAGGGGAGGAGTGGAAAAAGAGAGGAAGAGGGTGAAATGCCTCTCAAAACAATGAATGATGAGAGTTTAGAGAGGAAAGAAAAGAGAGTTGAAATAAGACAAGAGGGTCCTCCACTAAACCAAATGAGTGATTTTGATGGTGAACCCAAGACTCAACAAAACTCCAAGAAGGACTAACCGTTAAATCTTTTGACACAAGTTCTTCTTTGGATGTGCTAAGTATTTAAGGATGGAGTGCCACGGGAGAACCAATGGAGGGAGAGGAAGAGGAGTCTTTACTTTCGGTCATGAAGAGGAATTAAAAAGGGAGGGTAACAATTGTGGTAGTATTGTTCTTAACCCTCAAATTTCTTGTTTTGTTGATGAACTGAGCCAAGAGAGGCATGTTTGCAATCATTATGATCTTGTTACATGTAGTACTTCATTTGTTGATGATGCCTTGAAATTTTGTGACCATGAGGTGATTTGTGCTAAGAATGTTGAGTGCGTGCCTACTTTAGCTAGGAGGCACACTTTTATGGATGGTTTGTTGGTTGGTGGACGTTTGATCATGCCATGCCCCATGAATGATGCACCTAGCCTAGCATACATGTTGATAATGAATGAAGTGAACATGATTGATTTGATGGGAATGCTTGATAGGGTTCGGCTCATACATGATCCTGGTGCATGTGCTTATGTTTTGATAGATATTGAGCATGCCATGAGATATATTATTGAAAATCATGTGAGGGACATGTTGGATGATGAGAATGGCATGAAAATAGTTGATAATCATGAGATGCACAATTCGGCCATGTTAGGGTCAAGTGAAAATGAAGTCGAGCATGGAGAAAACATGAGCTCGAATGCCTCAAATGTGCATGTTAGAGAAGTTAAGATGGTATGCAATCCCTTGTTTTTCTTTGATCCATCTACTTTTAGTGAGACATATTGGAACCCTTTGTTTGAAGAAGAAAATGCCATGAATTCCATGCCTTACATGCTTAAAAATGAAATTGGCTTGAACGAAAATGTAGAGCATGTTTCGCCTTAATTGAAGTTGAAAACAATTGGGAGTTTAATGGTATGATGGTTTAGTGTACAAGAGTAGATGATGGGAAATGCTTTGAAATTGAGAATGTACATGCCATGCCTTACCATGATATCATCTATGACATGTATGATCATTTTGCCCATGTTATGCTCTTATGTCATCTCTTGCATCTACTTGTATCCACGCTCAGTGGTCTTTCTCACTCTTGTGCTTTAAGCTTGTTAAAACTCCCTTTTGGAAAGATCATGAGGATAGGATGGTTGTATGACCAAGGTAGGAGTTGTCTTGATGGATTACTTGAGTGTGCTAGGAAAGTGAGGAGTTCAAAAGATCTAACTTGGAGGAAGAGGGAAGAGCAGAGAGTGTCTCACCATGACACATCCAAAAAGTCACTCATTCTTGCGAATAAGGAGTTGGTCCTACAATTGTTGGGTAACCATCACTTCATCCCTTGTTTGTACATTCCTATGCATGATTTGTTGGATGACATGTGCTTAAGTACTCAAGGTGAGAAACTTGCATGTTTAGATGCTTTGATGATTGAAAATGGCATGAATGACAAGTATGAGGATGAAAATGCATGTTATGTATGCCTACTTGCTTTCGGCCATGATTGTCACCGCACGCCACCCGAGCCCGGTTACGGAGGCGGGGGCGCCGGGACACCGGAAGCGGAAGCCGGAATGAATAGGAATGGCAGGTCCATCGAGACCCGCCGCGCGTAGCGGACCCGAAAACGGAAAGATTGTGGAAGCAAACTAACAGAAATTTCATTCGTATAACCAAAATAAAATGCAACCATACAATTCATGCACTAATAACAGAGTAAGCCCCGCCCTCCGTGGACGAGTGCTTACGCACCAAAACATATATACATACAGAATTCACAGAACCTAAAATGTCTAGCAAGCGCCAAGCGCCGTAACATATACGTAATGTAATATACAAATATATACGTAAATACAATCATCACAAAGAAACCGAGAAAATATGCACATGCAGCTACAGAGCCAAGCCTAGGACTAAGCGTCAAATACCTCGCGGGATTCAGATCCAAAAGACAATCCCGGCCGCAAGGTGAAGCTGCGGCAAAATACAACCGAGGTAGAACCTCACGGAAATCTACTCCGCAGCCGCTTATCGTCTACTCAAACCCAAAAATGTAACCCAAAGAAGGGTGAGTCCTAAAAGGACCCCGTAAGGGATATGGGGTAAGGTAAGTATATGTAACCCCGCAAAACAGAAAGATAGCAATATATGCAATGTAATACGGAATAGCATGCATGTACGTAAAATAGATCGGAGTCCCGAAGGACGTGCGATTCTAAATCGCCATAACCCTTATAACAATTGGAACGACCTCCACTAAGGGAGTCGGAAGCCGAAGCTAATACTGAAGCATGGTGCACCACCGGGTAGCTAACCCACAACCTGCCGTGATATTAATGCATGCAGTATGCCATAAGGCATACTCCTATAAACTACGAATATGCCCAAAGGCATAAAATTCAAATACTAGCGAGCAATGAAAATGAAACCAAAACATATACTTATCTTACCAAAAATAATGTAACCAAACCCTTACCTCTCAAATCCAGTATTGGACCGATTCTCGATAACTACCACACCGAGCCCCGAAACTTAGAACTTCTCTTTCCTAACCTCCGAACCTCGAATCTGCCAAACCAAGTTGAATTAGAACCCTTATCAACCACACTACCAAACTACATCCCGACCCCAAAACCGAAAATCCAGCACTTTCCGTAAAATTCCGCATTTTCACGAAACGTCGAATTCAGAACCAACCTAGACAATGCAAGATTATTCATTGACAATCATCATACAACAAGCGAACTGATCAAATCCAACCTTAAACCCTTCATTACCCGCCATTTTCCGACAATCCCGCTTAATTGTAACTTTTCCATTTCTTAACCGAATTCAACGTTTCAAACTTCCATCCACTCCTAAATTCAACCCCAACACTATATTAACATCCAATTCGACCAAAATGAACCTCCAACATTGAAAAAGAATCATTCCAAGATTTCGGTTCCTAACCAACATTTCATCCAACTTCCAATTCAATCCATTCAAGCTACCAAACAATCATTCTAACCACCAATTTCACTTCTAAACCAAGCATGCTATCCAATTGCATCCAAACAACAAAATCCAACACAAACATACACCTAAACAAATCGGCCAAAAGGGGGTTTTCACCTCAACTTGTTTTCCATCAAATTGAATCCATACATAAGCTTAGAATCATGCTAGGACTAACATACTTGAAGCATGAAACAAGATAACAAACACACACCATTTTGGAAAATCTTCCATAAATTCGGCCATAATAGGTTTTTCATCCAAGATGTGTTTTCCAAAATCCAACACTTGATTAACACTCCCTACAACCCAAGAACAACATACTAAAACATGGGAGGAAGAGAATCATCCTAGCTTATAGCTAAGAACAAACCCAACATTTGCCAAAACTCCTCTTTTCACCACTAAACTTCAAAACTAATGAGAAAAGAGGAGAAGGGATGATGCTTACCACAAGTAGCATCCAATTTCTCTTTGATTTCTCCCAAGAACAAGAACTTCAAGCTTGGTGGAGCTCTCTAATGGAGGCGTCGGCAAAGAAAGGAAAGGAAGAAGAAGAAGAAGAAAAGAAAGAAATGAGATAAGTCTCATTTTATGTAATAATAAGCCATATATAATTTCCCACTTTATAACCCATACTTCTCATCTTTAAGTAAGAAAAGGCCAAGTGTCCCTTCCTCCTCCCAATTCTGCCGAAAAACACTTGCTGCCCATACTCACTATTATTAATTTTGCAACCAATTGCAAAATAACTCCCAATTTTTCCGAAAGTTCCAATTCTTTTTGCCCAAAAATAATTACCGAATTCCAAAATTAACGAAACTTGGACACAACTCTCAGAATATTATAACATTCACAAAACATATTTTAGAAGTTCATTTACCATTCCAGAGTGTCCTACCGAGCTCACTGAACCCGAACCAAAACCCGACGCCATGAGCGTGTCAACTCGAACCGAAATTCCGTCACTCCAAAATTCTACAAAAATATCCATAAATTCCATCTTAAATTATAACACAACTTACCCCAAAGCCGTCAGAAAATTTCCATCCCGAGCCCCGGGATTCCCGCCCGAGCCGGAGTTGCCCGAACCGAACGTCCCGCCCCAAATAATAAACTCCACAACCATCACCGGACGTTTCCACGACTCCAAAACTGCAAACGGCTTCCCAAACTGAGATCTCGAGAGTGCTACCGAGCCCGCTGTACGTCCCGAGACGACCCGACAACCCCCGGCGCTTAAAAATATTTTCGGCGGAAACTTCCGTGGGACCCACACGACCTAAAATACGGAAGGTTTCTCCAATATGATACTCGGATAGGGCTCGGGAGCCGCCTGAACGCCGAAAACGTGACCCGCAGCCAAAACCGAGCTCCCGGTCACCTTGGCCGCAACCCGCTCGGGGTGACCGTAACAATGATGATGATTGTTGGATGAGGAAGTTGGTGTGCTTGCATGATAAGAGAGTGAGAAAGGGTAGATTGTCAATTTTCACTCTTCTTGTTTCCTCTTTGCTTGCTGCCCACGTTATTCATGATTGGAACCATTGGTTTGTTTGAAAGCATGTTTAAGATGCCACATTATGCTATGAGTTCTTTGCTTAAGGGTAGTAAAGCTTATGACTTGTTCTATGGTTATTTCGGTCATATGATTGTTTTGATGAAGTATGTGCAAGGTACCATTAGACTTGGGCATGTTATTGTATATCACCTTGCCATGACCTCACTTTACCGAGAGCACGAGCCACACTTGGAAGTATGTCATGAATTTCTTTAGGCTCTTGTTTCTCCTCAACATGCATCTTGGTGTGATTATGCTTACATGATTGATAACTTTCACCATGATGTATTCGGTTGATTTCCATCTAGTCCTTCAAGATTAATGTTTTGGTTCACTAACCCCCTAATGTTCTTCCAAGTTTGTTGTGCATGTCTTTGAATTGTAGGGATTACACTCCTTTAGATTCGAGGACGAATCCTTTCTAAGAGGGAGGGGATGATGTGAACTCAAAGAACATGCTTGGATAGCTTGAAGGACAAGCAAGGAAAGCTAGCTTGGAGAAGGATGGGTGAGACTTGTGGCACAAGACATGAGAAGTGTGCACCTAGGCCATGGCTAGCAAGTGGAACACCCACCTTGAAATTTCTGGTCAAGAGTGGCCAGAAAACTACTCCAAATTGCGAGGCCGATATATCCCTTGTCCGAGCTTCAAATGGGTCGCTTCAAGATACCATTTTGTAGTTCAGGAAGAGATCTATCCAATGGAAGTTGTTTCACTCAATTTGAAGCACTACAGCCTTCTGGAGAAGCTTTGCAAGATCAGTGCACCAGCAGCCAAGGTGGTGATGTCATTGTGCGGATTGCACACCTCCTCCTCCATGTGGCATCTCCCAGCCGTTTTGGCCACCATTGGCTGGTCCAAGTCCCTCCTCCAACTCACCACAAATCTGATCAAGCTTGTAGAAGTACCCTAGACTTCATTTATGGTTAATTTTGGATTGTAGCTAGGGTTAGACATGTAATGGGCCCGGTTTTGCCCTTGTTAACACTTTTAGTCATCTTAAGCTTTAGGGTTAGTTCCAAAAACATACAGGTCATCCTAGGAATGATCTGGACCCTTGGATGAACCTGCTAGAGGTAACCCTAGGCTAAGAGGCCGAAATTGCCCTAGCCTCCTTAGAACTCAAATGATGAAAAATTGAAGCTTTGTGAGGTGTATCTCCAAGCTAGAGTTCTCACTCAATCTATCTCCATTCCAGCCCTTGGACGCCACCATTGGAGGCCAAGAATCATCTCTAAGGTTGCCCTTCACACCGTTGGAGGGAGGTGTTAGAGCCACTATCTTCCTAGACAACTACCAAGTGTTGCCAAGACAAGATCCTTGGAGGTGCTTGGTGTCTACTTCCTTATCCGCCATCTATCCACCTCTCACAAGCTAGATCCGAGCTAGAAAGGGTCCTCACACCATTTGGGAGCCTTATCACCTTCTCTTTGAGACTTCGCGAAGAAGGCTTCGCCTTTGCTTGGGGCTTCGCAGAGGGAAACCCAACCTTAGCGCCCGAACCGGAAATCTTCATGTTGTAGGCTGCGTCCTCGTCGAGAGGCTTTGCTGGGATGGCTTCGCCCAAAGGCAGCGCCTTCGCCAGAAGCTTCGCAGGAGGTTTGCCTTCATCTTGAAGACTTCATGATGGCGAGCCTTGCATGAGGGCTTAGCCGTGAGTATTCGTGAGGGTGGTTTCGCCCAAGACTTCACCTTCGCCGGAACACCTTCGCTTTGATGAAGCCTAGCCCTCGCCTTGAGGCTTCGCAGAATGGCCTCGCCATTACCTCGGATGCCTTAGCATGATGCCGTCCATCCTTCGTCTTGAGGCTTCGCAGAATGGCTTTGCCAAAGTGCTTTGCCATCGCTGGATGCCTTCGTGTGCGAAGCCTATCCTTCACCTTGAGGCCTCGCGTAGGGTCCTCGCGTGGAGTCATTGCCTTTTCCATGTCGTGCTAGTCCGGACCATGGGTTAGGCCGCCCGGGCCTCTGAACCTACTCGCCAAGGGGTTGCTCCGAGCTTCACTCGACCGCCTCTTCGTGCAGGGACTCCTTGTTGCTGCTTGGGGATCCCATGATCACATCGAGATAGGCACCGGTTTGATGTACTCGACATCAAGCCATCCTCAAACTGATGTCCAAACTGAAGTGACCAACTGGACTCTAACCACTATCTTGAGAACCCTACTTAGGAAGAATTTGAAGGAATGGGAAAAGTGTTTACCCCATGTTGAATTTACTTATAACCGAGCCTACCATTCCTCTACATCTTACAGTCCCTTTGAGATCGTATATGGTTTCAACCCTTTAGCTCCTCTGGACTTGGTAGCATTGGATTATACTGAACAAATGGATGTAGATGAAAAAAAGAAAGCCCAACACATGAAAGATTTGCATGCTAAGGTTCACAAGCAACTTGAGAAATTTAATGAATCTTATGCAAGAAGGGTTAATAAGGGTAGAAAGTTTAGAAGTTTTCAAGTTGGGGACTGGGTGTGGTTGCACTTAAGAAAGGACCGATTTCCCCAAGCTAGGAAAAATAAACTTGCGCCAAGAGGCGATGGCCCTTTCCAAATCACTAAGAAAGTGGGTGATAATGCATATGCACTTGACTTGCCTTGTGATGGATCATATAATGTACATGAAACCTTTAACGTATGAGATGAGGCTCCCTATGAAGGAAAAGAAGATTATGAGAAACCGCGGACGGATTATTTCAGAGCGAGAGTATGATGTGGACATCGCCCCAAGAACTCCCCAAGCTCAAGTTGGTCCGCAACCTCAAGCGCGCGCACCCCCAAATCCACTCCAAGGTCTAGGCGGACCCATGACAAGGTCCCGGCTGAAACAAGTTCAAACGAGTCTCAATGCTGTCATGAGGCTCATGGCACAGACGACAAAGAGGAAGCTCGAGAAAAGGCTTTACAGCTTCGCCACCTCGGCATTGCATTGGATGAAGAGTACGTAAAGCCCTTTGGAGCCTGAACATAAGCACACTTGAGGAAGGAAGCGGCGAAGCTCTAGTGCGCGGACCCTTGACACAGCGAAGGCCCCAGGCGAAGGCACCGCCGCGAAGGCCCCAGGCAAAGGCACCCCGCCAAGGCCCTGTGCGAAGGCACCTCGCGAAGGCCTCGGCGAAGGTGCCCCGTGAAGCCTCCATACTTAGCCAACTGGCCGACCAAATCCAACCCAAGACGTCCCTTCTCTCGAAGACGCTCGGGAAGACAAATACTTACTTTACATGCAAAAGACACACAACACTTTTTAAGCTAGCTTTTGCCTTTTCACCTTTTTGAAGCTTTTTGTATGACATGCATGCAAAAGAACTTTATGCTTTCAGCATGCATGCGCAAGTGTAAGAGCCATTTTGCCTCTCACATCACCCCTCACCATTTAAGCTAGTCTCACGCACATTTGTACGCAGAACATAATTTTGAATCAAAGCATTCGCCCAAAACTCTCCAAGTGAGACCTTGGCTTTTGTGTTCTCTTTTCTTGCATTTCCATCTCCCTAGTGATCCATGCAAGAGGATCCAAACATAATATCTAGTATTGCTTGATCTTGTAATTAAGAGGTGCTAGATCCCATATCCTTTCCTGCATTATCAAGTGCATTGCCTCACCTCGTAGTGAGGAGGTTCACTTGGCCGAAATCTGTCCGGTTATCGGTGTCCGCCTCGGCCAAGCTAGATCCGTAAGCGTTGATCACACCCACCATTCCCATGATCATATCAACTACGCCCAACACTTAATCATTTTTGGTTTTGGCTTGGAGTGTAACTCACCATGGTGACTAAGGTGTGTGCTAGGTGAGTCACCATGGTGACTAAGGTGGTGACTCTCGATGATTTGTTGGTAGTGTTGTGTTCTTGAAGACTCCAAGCTTGCTATTCAGAGTGATCTATAAAAGATAAAGAGAGCACTCAGGAGTAGCAAGAGAGGAGTGGGGGGCGTGAAGTAGCTTACCCATTTTAAGGTGGACATCACCCTATTTATAGGGTGATGCCAGGAGGAGCCTCCCCCAGTTGAAGCCTTTAGTCAGGCTGTTTGAGATAAGGCGGCTGATGATGAATGTGTCAGTAAACCGCCTTAGTTGATTCGTTTGTCGAAGATATCCGTGTGTGAATCGGTGAAGATCACTCGTGCTCGTGCTGACCTCCTTATTGGTTGCTTAATGTCGATGACCAAGTGGTCTTTCCTTAGTTGAGTATGCAGCGGCGAAGGCCAGCAAGGGGCGAAGGCCTAGGTAAAGCAAAGCCAATAAAGGGAGTAAAGGTCGCAAGAACCGTCGGTGCAAGGGCCTTGTCTCGGCGGGGAGAGTATAGGCATGAGAGACCTCGCGAAGGTGAGTTGAGACCACGAGGGCGAGACCCGCGAAGGTGAAACCTGAGACCGCAAGGGCGAGACCTGCGAAGGCGAGTGAGACCGCGAGGGCGAGACCCGCGAAGGCGAGACATGAGATCTGGCGAGGGCGAGACCTGCGAGGCCTTGTCTGGCGGGGCCAGTATAGGCATAAGGGACCTCGCGAAGGCGAGCTGTGAGACCGCGAGGGCGAGACCTGCGGGGGCGATACTTGAGACCGTGAGGGCGAGACCTCGCGAAGGCGAGACTTGAGACCGCGAGGGCGAGACCTCGCGAAGGCGAGGCTTGAGACCGCGAGGGCGAGACCTGCGGGGGTGATACTTGAGACCGTGAGGGCGAGACCTCGCGAAGGCGAGACTTGAGACCGCGAGGACGAGACCTCGCGAAGGCGAGAGTTGAGACCGCGAGGGTGAGACCTGCGGGGCCTTGTCTCGGTGGAGCCTTTGCTTGGGTAGTTTACCAAGATGCCTCCTCCTGAGAGTGGAGTATGGGCAGGGTCCCGTACTCCGTGTGTAGCCAGAGGTCTGAGTTTTGCATGGAGCGCGAAGACCTTTTATGATCTGATATTCCGTGTTGAATTCTTCATGATCAATGTGAGCTTTTGAGGGGGCATTTGCTTGGGTAGTGTACCAAGATGCCTCCTCCTGAAGGCAGAGTATGGGCAGGGTCCCGTACTCTGTTTGTGGAGCCCAGAAGTGTCCATGAGTCGGCGGGGGCGCTGTGTCGTTTGATGACTGTGTAATGTGTAACGGAGGCGGGGAGGTCCCCCAGTATTTAAAGCAGGAGAGATAATAATGGAAGGCGAAAGGTTTCCAACCGTTAGGTCTCTGGCACACGGCGCCTCAGGAGTCGATTACGCTTCAAAAGTGCCTTTTCGTTTCCGCGGGCTTATAAAAGCGTGTCTGAGAAGATGAATCTGTTCATCTTTCAGTTTCGCATTCCCTTGCTATCGTGTTGAGTAGCCTTTCCGCTTTCTTGCGTGTTTGAACTGTTCAGCGATTGTTGCTAGTTGTTTTGTGGTGGTTTTCGCTTTTAGCTCGTAACTTTACTACCGGATCGTGCGCTTGTCGCCGCCTTCCCGCTTTTCTTCACCGGTTTTTAAGCGGTATGATTTCGCTTCAGGCACAATGAGTGCTCGATGAAATGTCTTTGTTGGATTCTTACGATTTATACGTCATTTGCCCAACTTTTGCAGGAATGGAGTCCAAGGAAGCCGTGTATCCGGTGATTGCTCCCGTGGAGAAGACCACGGTGAGTCGTGAGAAAATGCACCAGGAGTTAATGAAAGCCTTCTTCCCACTGGAGAAGGTGTAGGTGTATCCATCGCGCAAGGGTGCTTGTAAATCGTTGGGCCTTTCCCCAACCGAGGAGAACCTAGAAGGAGCGGTGTTGTGCTGTATACAGCACGGCTTGCGGGTGGGTTGCGATTTCGCTGCCGCCTGCAGTGCAAGATCTCGTGCACAGAGTGGGGCTGGCACCATCACGCTTGGCGCCAACACGTTCCAAAACATTGCAGGCTTCACCGTTGCTGCCGGATGGCTGGTGTAAAACCGTTTGCTGACGTCTTCCAGCGGTTCTACCGGCTGGAATTGCGCTGTGGGAGCTCATTCTTTCATGTGACCCCCACAAACATTGGGGGAAACAATTCTATCTCCTTCATTGTTGCGCCCAGATCCTACCACTCTTGGCATGGATCCTTTTTCTTCATGCCTCGCGACAACTCATGGAACTTTCTAGTGGCGAGGACGCAGCGATCAATGCAGAGCATATCGCGGAGGCCTGAGTTAAGCGCCAACGGTCTGCGGTGGCAGGCATACATCCAACTTCTGGGATGGTTGGATGATGTGTTCGTGAGGAGCGCTTGTGATGAGCTTTTTCCTTCTCCACCGCTCAGTTGGATGAGACGACGCTGAGGTTGGCTGGAATCAAGCATCAAGCTTCTGCTAGAGCCCGACATGTTACCAACACCGATTCGTAATTAAGTTAATTACGTATTTAAGTTTAATTACCGGATTTTCGATAATTTCTGTTTTGGGACTTGCTTTGCATGTTTGGTAATTGTGGATTTGATTTGGAGAATTTTGGGGCAACTCGGGAAGGATTTAGAATTAATTACCCGGTTGCGCGTAATTCCCGGGAGTTGCATTTCCGAGTGACTCGGGACTTATATTTGGATAAGAAAAATGTATTTTATGGGTTTTATGATGTCCTGAGTATGTGGTTAAAGTTTGGTTCCCATCGGAGTAAGTGTGATAAAAAGTTGCATTTCGGTGAACGAAATTGCGCTTTGTTATTTGTGTGAGATAATTGAATTTGCACATTTTTGGTAAAAAGAAGGGATGGAGCGCATGGGAGAGAGGAGAGAAGGGACAAGTGTCCCTTCTTAATTGAAGAAGAAAAAGAAAGAAAAGAATTTAGGATTGAGATGTATATGTATTTATGGTGATAATACATATATATGTATATTTAGGAAAAGAAAAGAGCACTTGGTCAACTTCTTCTTCTCCATCCGTAAACCTTCTCTCTCTCTCTCTCCCTCACTTGCGCCATTTTTGGAGAGCTTGAGCCCACAACTGATTTCCGTCATTTCGCGACCAAATTTCGAGGGAATCGGTTCATTGGGTTGTATGGATCAAGAATCAAGTTTTTTTTGGAAGAATCAGTATAGTTTGCAAGTTATGAGCATTTGAATTTTGGAGTGAATAGTGTCATATGTTCCTTTGTTTGATTTTTCGGTTCCTAAGCGTTCTCGGCACTTCCTTGTGCGTGTTTGATAACAGGAACGTTGGGAAAAACGCACCCGAGGTTGTGCCGATTCGCGTCTGAAAATTTGGGTGTAATTTTCGACGGATGAATTACTACGGTCACCCCGAGCGGGTTGCGACTGGGTGACCCGGGTCTCCGGTTTTGGCCTGCGGGTCACGTTTTTCAGCGTTCAGGCGGCTCCCGAGCCCTATCCGAGTATCATTTTGGCAAACCCTTCCGTATTTGAGGTCGTGTGGGTCCCCCGGACGTTTCCGCCGAAAATATTTTTCTGGCGCCGGGGGGTTGTCGGGGTCGTCTCGGGACGTACTGGGGCTCGGTAGCGCTCTCGAGACCTCAGACCTCAGACCTCGGGATTGTCCCGGAGGTTTCTATTGAGATTAATATTTGGGGCGGGAAGTTCCGTTCATCGCGACTCCCTGGGCTCGGGACTGTAATCACGGGGCTAGGGAAGGAAATCTTCAGACGGCTTTGGGGAAATTCATGTTATAATTCAAGTTGGATTTATGAGTATTTTTGTGGAATTTTGGTGTGATGGGATTTTGGTTCTCATTGGACACGCCGCACGTCGGGATTTGTTCGGGTTCAGCAAGCTCGGTAGGACACTGGATTGGGAAATGAACTTTTGAAATATGTTTTATGAATTTTATAATATTCTGAGGGTTGTGTCCAAGTTTCGTTAATTTTGGAATTCGGTAAATATTTTTGGGCTAAAAGTGGGAACTTTCGGAAAAGTTGGGAGATTAATTGGAATTTGGTTGCAAAATAAAAATTATTTTAGCATGGGCAGCAGCTGATCTTTTCGGCAGCATGTGTGTGAGTTAAGGGACACATGTCTTGCTCTTATTTAAGATAAGAAGTGATGGGAAAAAGAAAGGAAATATATATATTATAGCATATATGTTTCATAAAAAGCCACCATGAGAGCCTTCTCCAAGCTTTGTGATCTTCAAATCTTGGCTAGAATCATCAAGGGTTTAGCTTCAATCTTGGGTAAGCTTCCTTCCTAAGCTCTCTTTTCTTATTGGAATCAAGATTGGTAGGAAAAAGAGAGAGTTTTGTGAAAGATGGTTTTGTTCTTAGCTACATGTTTGGATGATTCTCTTCCTCCCATCTTTTAGTATGGTGTTCTTGGGTTGTAGGGGAGTGTTAATCAAGTGTTAGATTTTGGAAAAACTTCTTGGTTGAAAAATACCCAATTTGGCCGAATTTATTGGAATTTCTAAATTAATGTGTGTTTGTCTTCTTGATTCATGCTTCAAGTATGTTAATCCTGGCATGATTCTAAGCTTAAGTATGGATTCAATTTGATGGAAAATAAGTTGGGTTGGAAACCCCCTTTATGGCCGAATTTGTTGGTTGATGTTCAATGTTGAATTTGGTTGTTTTGAATGCAATTGGTTAGCATTCTTGGTTTAGAAGTGTAATTGGTGGTTAGTATGATTAATTGGAAGTTTGAATGGATTGATTTGGAAGTTGGGTAAAAAAATTGGCAAAGGGGCCGAATTATTGGATGATTCTTTTTCCATGTTGGGGTTTGATTTTGGTTGAATTGGATGCTAAGATGGTATTGGGGTTGGATTTAGGTGTTGTTTGATGTTTGAAACATTGATTTCGGGTATGGAATGGAAAAGTTACCAATATGCGGGTTTATCGGAAAATGTCGGGATGAAGGGTTTAAAGGTTGGTTTTGATCAGTTCGCTTGTTGAATTGTGGTTGTCAATGTATAATCTTGCATTGTCTAAGTTGGTTCTGAATTCTGATGTTTCTGCGGGAATATGGAATTTTACCGAAATTCTGTTGGATTTTCGGTTTTGAGGTCGGGGGTGTAGTTTGGTAGTGTGGTTGGTAAGGTTGCTAATTCAGCTTGAATTGACAGATTATGAGGTTTGGAAGTTAGAAAAAGAGGTTTTCCAGTTTCGGGTCGTGGTTTGGAAATCGTCCAGAATCTGTCAAATACTCTGGATTTGTGATGTAAGGGTTTGGTTCTGCTATTTTTATGGTAAGATAGGTGTATGTTTAGTTTCACTTTCTGTTCTGCAAGTATTTCGGTATTATATGCCTAGGGCATATTCTGTAGTCTGTAGGTGTAAGTGTTGTTGCACTGCTTTTGCAGTATTTCGGAAATTGTGCCCTAAGGTACGTTACGTAATCTATAGGAGTATGCCTCGTGGCATACTTGGTCTGTTAACCCTACGTTTGTAGGTGTATGCCTTGTGGCATACTTGGTCTGTTAACCCTACGACAGCTTGTGGGTGGTACACTACCCAAGCAATCGCGCCTCGCGTTTATCGTAATCATACGAGGCCTTGGGAGAGGTCTCATCCTTGTGGTCTCCAAGACGCCTTCGCAAGGTCTCATCCTTGTGGTCTCCAGACGCCTTCGCAAGGTCTCATCCTTGTGGTCTCCAAGATCGCCACGCGAGGTCTTGCCTCGCGGGCCTCCGCACTCGCAGGGGCGACGCCTCATACTCACCCTTGCGATTCTAAAGCCTCGCGCGGCCCCTCGCGGTCTTAGGGCGAACCTCGCGATCTCCTCGCCTCCATGGGTCTTACTCCCGCCTCCCGCCTATACCGGCCCCGCCTGCATAAGGCCTTGGTACCTGTGTTCGTGCAACCTCACCCCTTATTTGGCTATATTCTATTTTGGGGCCTTCGCCCCTATGGGCCTTCGCCTTACAGGCCTTCGCCCGCCACTTGCTCCACTTGGAGATTGACCACTTGGTCGTCTGACATCAACCGCCAATAAGGAGGGCAGCACGAGCCTCGGGAGATCTTCACCAGATTTATACGCCGACATTCTCTCGACAAGTGAATCACCTAAGGCGGTTTGCTGAGATCTTCATCATCACAGCCGCCTTATCTCCAATCACCGACATGACTTATCTCAAACAGCCTGCCTAAGGGCTTCAACCGGGGAGGCTCTTCTCCCGGCATCACTCTATAAATAGGGTGATGTCCACCCTAAATCGGGTAAGCTACTACACGCCCCCACTCCCCTCTTGCTACTTCGAGTATTCTTCCTATCTTTACAGATTACTCAACAAAGAAGCTTGGAGTCTCAAGAACATCATCTTCTCCACCATATCAACCGAGAGTCCGACCTTCCTTAGGAACGAGACTATCAGTTTGGCGCCGTCTGTGGGAACGAAAGTTCTTGCTATAAACCCATATTACAAACCACAAGCAATAAGTCATGCCAACCACCCGGAGTGCCAACAGAATAGCCGCCAAGGGAGGAGGAATCCTCCCGGGCAAGTACGAACAATGACCCACCATCGGAGCCATCCTCGAACCACGTTCCCCACAACGGGAGAACTCTCTATTCACTCAACAGAGGAAAGCTCCTCCCACGTTGCCCGTAACATGCCTCGTGAGCGAAACACTCCACCTCCAAACACCCTCCAACGGACTCGATCCGGCCGCCCCGCAAACGATCACCGAGGCGGTTGCTTTCAACTTACGTGAAACTCTCGCCACCACTCTTCGGGCGTTCGATAGCGTTGAACGCCGCGACTAATCAGCCAACGCCCAGCCTACTCCTCCTCAAAGCAAGTAAGTAACCCCGATCCTTCTTCGTCATTACTTATCGCGCTTACTAGACGATTAGAGGAAGTGGAAAAAGAGATGAAAGGGCCGTGTCCATAATATCTCCAGTGATGGGTCCGACCACCTCTCGACTCCAACCTTTACTCGAGGGTTTTAGAAACCCCTCTTCCGACTGGGCCACAGCCTAAGCCGGATGCTTATGATGGCCTGTCGACTCGATATTCATCTCCAGCCACATGCTTCCGCAATGGCAATAGCAAGGGCGGACGACAACACGCTCGTAGAGCTTTCAGCTCCACACTTACTGGGGCCGCTGCCAACTGGTACACCACTCTCCGGGACAAACGGTTTGATTCCTTCGAGGAACTATCCCGCAATTTCTCCAACCATTTCGTGGTATCCAAACCACCTCCTAAAACGGCAGGGCACCTTCTTAAGATACGGCGTAAAAGGATGAGCCCTCGAGAATATATTCAACGCCTGTGCCGAGTCTATCCAGTGTCCCTAACCCGGGAGAAGAAGCTCGCCGCTTGCAGCTATCCAAGGCCTCCGCCTGGGAGTCCCTTTTCTTTGTGGATGTCCACACTAACCCGCCCACCAACATGGAACAATTCTTAAGTACAGCGTCACGGTTCATGAATACGGAAGAGGTCACTCGACCACTCGCCAGAGCCGCCACGGCGGACGCCAAGGGGCAACCCCCGCGACCGGACCCTAGGTCTCAAAGGCAATATCCCACGCCCCCCAGTAGGGAAAGGGCATACATTTCTCTTCCCCCACTGAGGGAATCTCGAACCAACATCCTCCATGCCTTGGAACAAGAGGGCGGTCCCCACTTGGCCTCGCCTCTCCCAGAAATAACAAGGCAAAGCAACAAGTTTTGCCGCTACCACCGTGACAAAGGTCACGACACTGAGGACTGTTTTGAGCTCAAGCGTATGATTGGAGAAATGCTGGCTCAAGGCAAGCTCAGGGAGTACTTGCTCCAAACTGAGGACCGTAGAAGAGAAGGTGACCGTGAAGGGCGCCGGCCAGAGGACCGCCGGCGGGGGCGCTCCCAAAGAAACCTGTGTCAGAGAATTGCCCAGTCCCCCGGCAAGGGGACATATCGGCGTAATCACACAAGCAGTGAAGGCGCTTCGGCAAGACGCCGTCATATGAGGCAGATCTACCAGATAGACCACTCCTCTACTCGCTTTTGCATCGCAGCGATGGCACCTCTCGTGGCAATACCGCACGCTGACCCCTTGGTTATCACCGCCCGTATTGCGGGCTGGGACGCCGATAGAATCTACATGGATACGGGGCAAATGCCAACGTAATCTACAAGCACACTGCCGAGGCAAAGGTGCCTTTGTCACAAATTCAGCCCGCGAAGGGGGCCACCTTTGGAATAGGACGGGATGAAATCCCAACCTCGGGGTCGATCACCCCGCCCTACATGATGATGGGAACCACCAAGGAGAAAAAGCAGTATGTCATTCGAGCTATGTGGACTTTATTGTCCCGGATCTCCCTACGCCATATAACGCCATCATCGGGCGACATACTCAAACCGAGTTCCATGTCCGCCGTGATGTGCGAACCCCGACTCTAGTTTTTCACATCGCGGCCGGGATGCCTATATATTTGTCACCTGTAATGTGGCCAGAGGCAATTATGTCTCGCCTCGCCGGCCCCCGCAGCCTTCCCGGCCATCCGAGCCTAAGAGGAAGGCACCCGCAGAGGAAGCCGGTCCTGTGGCGAAGCCGCTCCCGACTTGTCCGAGCCTTTGAAGAAGTTGAGATCTCTCCCGGGAAGAAGTTTCGGTGGGAAAGGACCTCGAGGAAAAGACCAGCAAGCACTCATCCACCTCCTCCATGCCAACAAAGTGATGTCTTCGCATGGAGCCCCGAGGACCTACCAGAGTTGATCCCGCCGTTATTTCTCACAAGTTAAGTGTACTCCCGGCTTTAGCCCGGTTAGACAGAAAACAAGGGGCATGGCCCTTGACCGTAAGTGACTTTGTACGCACCGAAGTGCGTAAATTGCTTAAGGCAAATATAATCAAGGAAGTTCACTACTCGAATGGGTTGCGAATATTGTCCTCGCCGATAAAGAGGGCGGTCGGTGGCGACTTTGCGTGGACTACAAGGGGGTTAATAGGGCCTGCCCAAGGGACCCCTATCCTTTACCATCCATTGACCAATCTGGTTGACTCAACCGCTCATCACTCGGTTTTTTCTTTTCTCGATGCTTATAGCGGGTACCACCAAGTCTTTATGGACTCGAGGACGCGGTAAAACCGCCTTTACTATCGGGCGAAGCAAAGATATCATTATATCGTAATGCCCTTCGCTTAAAAATGCGGGGCTACCTTCCAAAGGCTTGTAAATCAAGTCTTCGCAGCCGATTGGCCGAAATCTTGAAGCCTATGTGGATGACATTGTGGTCAAAAGCAAGGCCGTCCCAACCCATCTCACAGACTTGAGGGAAACATTCGACAACTTCCGCAAATACAATATGCGATTAAATCCAAAGAAGTGTATCTTCGGCGTGGGCGAAGGGAAGTTCCCGGGATACCAAATCTCCAAAGGAGGAATCCATGCAAATCCCAAAAAGATTGAAGCAATCACCACCTTGCGCACCCCTAGGGGGCTCAAGGAAGTCCAACACCGGCAGAAAGCTAGTGGCCTTGGGACGATTCGCCTCTAAACTAAGTGATCGCTGCAAACCTTTCTTCGATCGATTCGCAAGAAAAAGCTTGCAAATGGACGGAGGAGTGTCGGAGGCATATGCCTCCATAAAACGACACCTGCAAGAACTACCGGCACTCAAGTGCCCTAGGCCGTGCGATGACCTGGTCCTTTACCTCGCCACCTCGTAAAGAAGTGTCGCTTCGTCCTTATTAAGGAAGAAGCCGCCAAGCAATGGCCGGTCTATTACACCAGCCACACTCTCCAAGATACGTAAACAAGGTATCCTCCTCCAAAAGGCTATATTGTCCCTTGTATATGCAGCAAGGAAGCTCAAGCCCTATTTCCAAGGGCACACTATTATAGTCCGAACGGACTTGCCAATTCAGACATCCTCAGCGCCCGAACATTCAGTGGCGCCGCCAAGTGGTGCATCGAGCTTGGCGGCTTTAACATCAATTATGAGCCCAGAAAGGCAATTAAGGGCCAGTGCCCTCGCCGACTTTATTGCGGAATTCTCAAATGCTGATGTACTCTCGGCCCCGAGCAGGCTCCCACTCCTCGTCCCACTCCTCCCGAATGGGACTTATTTGTGGATGGCTCATCCAAACTCGACCCCGCAGGGGTGTGTATCTACGTGACCCCTAGGTATGGAAGTATTCCTTCGTGTCTCTTTTCAATTTCAAGTAACTAACAATGTTGCAGTAATATGAGGCCCTCGTAGCCGGGCTGAAACTCGCCACAAGGGCAGGCATTCGCCGCCTCCATGTCCACAAGTGACTCGCACTGGTGATTCACTGTGTTCAAGGGTGCGCCGAGTGCAAGGACGCCACCCCGATCAAATACCTTAAGTTGGTAAACACCCTACGAACCGACTTTGAAGAAGTCATCTTTATACATGTTCCTCGCTCGAGAACACTACAGCAGACATGCTATCAAAGGGAAAGACTCCTCTACCACAGCCACTCGACCAGTCCTTCCATCACGGAAGGTATTGATATTGCCTCTCTAGCAACGCAGATCTAGTCACAGATCGGAGAAACTCCTATCATTGCTGCGCTAAAGGCCAGCACCACAGCATCCCTGTGTTCGCAAGCAAGCCCTCCGCTTCGTCCTCATTGATGACCAATTATGGCATCGCGGGTTTGCGGCGCCTCTACAACGGTGCCTTAGCACCCTTGAGGGACGCCTGTCTTGGACACTCTCCACCAAGGCAATTGTGGCGCTCACATCGCCGCGGAGGCGCTTGCCCACAAAGCCCTCCGTCAAGGATACTACCGGCCTACCTTGAAAAAGGACGCCGCCGCACTGTCAAAACGTGCCACCAAGCAAATCAATTCTCGCATCCAGCGCTACCATCCACGGAATCTCCAAAGATCGACAAATCCAAAGGTTTTCGCCTGTGGGGCCTCGACCTCATTGGTCCAATGCCGACCGCCTGTGCCGCACCGCTTCGTGTTGTAGCAGCTTGATTATTTTTCTAAATGGGTCGAGGTAGAACCCCGGTCTCCATCACTTCCGCCAAGATTATCAAGTTTCTTTGGAAGAATCTTGTTCTGCCGATACGGCAGCCCTCGTGCTATTATTACGTATAATGGCACTCAGTTCGCCACCACAAAGTGTCCAACAATGGGCACAGGACAATAATGTCCGCATGCTTTTGCCCCGGTGGCACACCCCGCCTAATGGGCAGGTTGAGGTCACCAACCGAACCTCAAGGAAGGCCTCAAGAAACGCCTGGATGGGGCCAAGGGCCGCTGGGTAGATGAACTCCCAAGTGTCTTATGGGACTATCGCACCACAACGCGAACCCCCACAGAGAGACGCCTTTCTCTCTAGTATACGGCGCAGATGCGCTCCTACCTATTGAGGTAGATCTCCCTACAATCCGTATGATCAACTTCACCGACGGCCAATGCTCAAGGGCTCCGTGCCAAACTCGACTTAATTGAAGAATTGCGCCAAGGTGCTCGCCGCATGACCGCCTCAAACAGAGGCTCGCCTTCATCATAATTCCCGGTCAAACCCAAGGTATCGCACCAAGGAGGCCTTGCCTTACTTAAATCGCCCTCACCGCCGCGACCCTGCAAGTGGTGTCTCGCGACCCAACCGGGACGGGCCTTATATTGTTCATAAACAAGTCCGCCTGTGAGTCTATGAACTACAAGACCATGATGGTCGCCTCGCTCCCCGCAACTTTCATGCGGATGACTTGCGCCATATTACGTGTAAGTCCTTAGTCTCACAAATTCAATAAAATACATATGTATTTCCTCCCGTCTCTGACAGCTTACACGGCATTTCGAATGCCCTCTCCACCGCCCTCTCGTACCCGGCCGGTCGATCGGCTGCCCGCCCTGAGTTATGGCATCGACCTTGTCAAGTCTCACTTCTCCACACAGTGGTTGCGGGTCTCATTCCCAACCGACCTTCAACTCGCCCCGCCCCAAGGGTAATCCTTGCGCCGCGGAAGGGTAACCCCTTTGGCTCCTTCAGAAGGTCTATGTGTAAGTCGCCCTCGCACGCCGCAGCAGACCTTCCGCTCGGACTTCTCCACACAGTGGTCATGGGTCTCATTCCCAACCGACCTTCAACTCGCCCCGCCCCAAGGGTAATCCTTGCGCCGCGGAAGGGTAACCCCTTTTGGCTCCTTCAGAAGGTCTATGTGTAAGTCGCCCTCGCACGCCGCAGCAGACCTTCCGCTCGGACTTCTCCACACAGTGGTCATGGGTCTCATTCCCAACCGACCTTCAACTCGCCCCGCCCCAAGGGTAATCCTTGCGCCGCGGAAGGGTAACCCCTTTGGCTCCTTCAGAAGGTCTATGTGTAAGTCGCCCTCGCACGCCGCAGCAGACCTTCCGCTCGGACTTCTCCACACAGTGGTCATGGGTCTCATTCCCAACCGACCTTCAACTCGCCCCGCCCCAAGGGTAATCCCCTTGCGCCGCGGAAGGGTAACCCCTTTGGCTCCTTCAGAAGGTCTATGTGTAAGTCGCCCTCGCACGCCGCAGCAGACCTTCCGCTCGGACTTCTCCACACAGTGGTCATGGGTCTCATTCCCAACCGACCTTCAACTCGCCCCGCCCCAAGGGTAATCCCCTTGCGCCGCGGAAGGGTAACCCCTTTTGGCTCCTTCAGAAGGTCTATGTGTAAGTCGCCCTCGCACGCCGCAGCAGACCTTCCGCTCGGACTTCTCCACACGATGGTTGCGGGTCCCATTCCCAACCAACCTTCAACTCGCCTCGCCCCAAGGGTAATCCTTGCGCCGCGGGTCTTACCCCGTAACCTCGATGGTTCTCCACTTGTCTCAACAAGCGTCCCACTGCCTTCGCCAAACGCGCGACCTGCACTCCAGGTAAACCGAACCTTTTTACTGAATACTTATCGTATAAATGATGAGCAAACTACAGGGAACTTCTACTTGGTACACCGTCCACTACCCAAGGGCTTACTCCCTAAACAGTTGCCTAAGAAAGGGGCTCAACAAGTAAACCCACAAGTCATTTGGAATGACTCATGTGGCTCCGCCTGCATGGACAGCTTGCCTAAGAAAGGAGCTCAACAAGTAAACCCACAAGTCATTTGGAATGACTCATGTGGCTCCGCCTGTCATGGATCTTGAAGTGCCTCGTCACTATAAACTTAAGACTAAATCTCCAGCTCCATAATAAATAGTCCCCGTGGCTTCGCCTTCGCGGACCCTGTAAGGACATCTCTCCATGAGACAGACTTAGCCTATGGTTATTAAACTAAGCTAACGTATTCTACAAGGCTATCGCGAGTTAAAGCGAATCTACAAAACAGTTGAAGGAAAAAGGAAGTTTTCACTTCATCTATTGTTCCCAAAAAGTGTGTGAATGCAGGTCTTTTTACAAAATAGGGGGCATCCACATGTTGGAGCCTCCACCCTAGTCCGTAAGGGCGTACTGTGCATCGCCCATCTTCCTTCCCCGCTCCCCATCAAGCGCGCCTACCGTTGGCTCATTGGTGTTGGCAGCATCCAGATCCCAAGACTTAGAGCTGGAAACGCCTTCTCCACTTGGAAGCGGCATCGCAGCCAGCCTTCCTCATAGGCTCGCGCCTGCTTCGCCTGTGGCTTGATCTCACCAAGCTTCTCCACTGCCGAGGCATCCGCCGTGGATGGGCACCTTAATGGAGGAAGAGGACTCGTGATCCTCACCTTCAAAGGGGGAAGGCCCAGAGCCTTCTCCATCTCCCACACCGAGGCCATTGCCTTTTCCAGTGTCGTGGCGACCTCCGTGCGTGCCTTCAGTGGCAACCTCAGCAGCAAGCCTGCCCTCCTCCACCTTCTTCTCCGCCGCTTGAGCCTCGGACAGAGCTTGGCCTCGCCTCCTCGCCCGCGGCCTCGCCTCGCTCAACTTGGGCCTTCGCCACCGCAAGGGCGGCTTTGGTTTCGCCTCCAAGGAAAGGAGGGACTCCTTCAAGACAAAGACTTTCAAGCCGCTTGGCTTCCAGCATTGCTTCCTCGCTGAAGGAAGCGTTGCTTCGCAACGTCAAGAAGGCAGGCCTGCTCCCACCGGTACCGCATGCCGTGCGCCCGCTCTTGGTTGCCATAATCGCACCAACTCTCTAGTTGGGCTACGCGCTTGGCATGCTCCTCCTTGAGCTCCTCCTCCTCCTCTTTGAGGACTCCAGCCTCCTCCCGAGAGAGGCAATCTCGATATCCGGGCGTCGTCCCGCCTGTTGGCATACTTCAGAAGTCATGCCATTGCTCAGCAAAAGATGACCTTTGACACCCGCCCGCATCCCAATACTATTAAAGCAGCGGAAAAAGGCTAAACTAAGCTTATACATAAAGACCAGAGGCTGTCTTACTCGCAGACTTTGTTGAGCTGCCTCCTCATGAATTCGGCAGGGGAGTCCAGTGCTCCGCCGGTCACCTCCTCACATAGGGGTGCGCAGCCCTCCAGCAGGATTGAGGGTTTGCTCCTCCCCGCAGCAGTGAACTGCTATTCCTCGTGAGGAAGACCGGATCCCATGCATCTTTCAGAGCCTCCTTGCTCCTCGTACACCCCGAGTCCGGTCTCGGTGCCTCGACTCTCGTGAGGTCTCGGCCTCGACCACTTGGGGGCCGACTTGGCAGCAACGCGCCTCCGCTCCAAGTAGTGGGACCAGACTCCGGTCTTCTCAAGGACCTCGCTCCCGGTCCCCAAATCGGAAGGGATCTCTGTAAGGACCCCTTGGTCCACAAGAGCCTCACAGGACCAGCCCCTTGGCTCAAGGGCCTCGCCTACAAAGAACAGCATCAAGCAACTAGGAAACAAGTATGAACTCAAAAGCAAAGAAAATATCACAAAATCAAAAAGACTTACCAGCAGTAAGGACGCCCTATCCACCGACTTCCACTGGCTGCCGGAAGGTTGGGCAACCTCCCAACCACTTGTCCTCGCAGAGGACCGTGTCACTGCACTCCCCTTCCTCCGGGCCTCACTATTAGAAGAGGAAGAAGTCTCCTCAACCACCAGTGATCCTCTTCCCTTCGTGGCGGGGCCTTCTCCCCTGAAGGGGCCTCTTCAGGGATCTCCTCTCCAAGAGGGATGGCTGCAGGGACCTTTTCCCTTGCATTAGTGGTCTCCGCCTCCCCCAAGGGAATGACTGGTACCTCCTGTGGGCCGGTACTCCCAATGGCCTTTGCAGCCTGATCCGCCTCCTTCTCATAGAGATCGTGACGTTAGCCGCCGACATCTTACCCTTGGGAGGAGGCACTCGCCTCGTAATGATCTCGCCGCGACCACATGACCGGGCAGGTCTTCACCTTGAATCGGTGAAGGGCTCGCGAAGAGCCTGCACACAAAGGCCTCAGCAGCGCCTCCTCGTAAGAAATGGGCTGCACCACCGAGATGGGCACAGCCTCGATGGGAACAGCGCTATCCGCTCGCGCCTCCTCTCGGGGCCCTCTCGCAGAAGGCACGACCTCTTCAGCAGAGGGGCATTTCAAGCTCCACCCTTCTGGCCTCTTCAGCCAGGGGCTCCCACCGGGAACTTCTTCCCCAAAGCAGCTCCCCGGCCTCTTCACTGAAACGGCCGGGGTAGGACCTCTTCCCCAAAGAGCTCCCCGACCTCTTCGCTTAAAATAACCGGAGTAGGCCCTCTCGCTCCAAAGCAGGATTCTCAGCCCCCACCGGCCCTTCAGCCTGTGGTCCCCGCACGGCAGGGCTCTCTCTTCCTCAAAGCCGCGTGGCAGCCACTTTCCTCTTTTTCTTATCCGGCTTAGAAGCCATCGAAGGCTTGTTACCAGCCCTCTTTTTGGAAAGTTTGGGGACAATGGGTACCAACTCCTTGACCGACATGGCAGGGGCGTCTTCCTCATGTGCACAGGCCAGGTGCACTCGTTTGGCGATGCGCATGGAGGCTTTCTTACACTGGGCTTCTCCAGACTCTTCAACGGCATCTGCAGACAAAGAGGGACTTCAGCACTGTGTTTTACTGCACTCTTACAAAATTACAAGATATTAGTATGTATGCGCAGCAGATTTTGGGCGCCGCTAGAGCAGCGAAGAAAGAATCTATCATTGTCCCACGGTGGACGGAGCCCATCCTCGTATGGCGGGGGCATTCGGGGTCCAAAGACGAAACCCGTGCTAATCCCAGCCCACCTTAGGGTGGTCTCGCCCACTTGGGCAGCCGAGAAAGGGAAGAACGCCGCATGCGCTCCTCGAAAGGACATCGTCCAACCACCCCAGCAGCTTGAACGTATGCCTGCCACCGCACTCCCCGTGAGTCAAGACAGCCTCCGCGCAATGCTTTGCACGGATTGTCGCGCCCTCGCCACGGGAAAGTCCCATGTGCCTTCGCGCGGCACGTTGAAAATGGATCCGTGCGAGTTGTGGTAGGATCTGGGCGCAGCGGTGAAGGAGATGGAGTGGTTACCTCCAACATTTATGGGAGTGACGAGAAGAACGCACCCCCACTCTCGCCTCCAACCGATAAAAACGGTTGAACACATCGGCGAATGGCTTCACGCCGCCATGTGGCAAAGCGATAATGAAGCCCGCAATACTCGTGAAAGTATTGGGCGCCAACCGAGTTGGGGGCATTCCCAATCAGCACAGAGATCTTGCACTGGGCCATGGAAAGGGGTACCGTAATCCCGCCGCAAGCCGCGCTGTACAAGCACAAAGACCCGGTTCTCCTTGTTCTCCTCGGTAACGGGCCAACCCATCGCCCGACAAACACCCGCACGGGATGCGTATACCGGCGTTTTCTCCACGGGCCGAAGGCCCCCACCATTTCCTCGGTGAATTTATCGAACTTCACCGTGGTCTTCTCGAGAGGAGCGACCACCGGGCGAACAGCTTCCTTGGAATCCATCTCTACAAAAGGAAGAACAGATAGGCATATAAATCAAACAGCCCAAAGAAAGGCATTTCGGCAAGCGCTCAAAGGCGCCAGAGAACTTGAAGCACTCAAAGTGGGGAAGAAAAACTTACCCGAGTGGTTTAAAGCGGTAAGCAAGAACGAACGGAGCGGTTGGCAAATGAACAGCTTGACCGGAGGAATCTCGAACGAAAAGTAGGAACCACCGCAAATCACGCCGATGAAATCGCCAAGAAACGCAAGAATACGAAGGGGTTACTCAAGCAGAGCGAACAAATGCAAGAGTGGAGAAGAAAGGTTTCAATCTTCTCGCACGCTTTTATAAGCCCGCCAAAATGAAAAAGCGCTTTTAAGCGTGAATGACTCCCGAGGCGCCACGTGCCAAAGATCCAGCGGTTATTAAACCTCTCCCCGCCGTACAAAGGAGAAACGCTTTTACAAAGCGTAATCGACTCTACGGCGCCACGTGTTGCGCCCCATAACGGTCAAGAAACCTCTCATCTTCCTTTATCTCTCCCGCATTAAATGTTGAAGAGACTCTTCGCTGCCTTCGCAATCAAACGGTCCGCAAACGCCCAAGCGCCTTCGCCAACTCCAAAGACTTGAATTTGAACAGAGTACGGACCCTGCCCATACTCGCCTTCGTGAGGAGGCATCTTGGTACACTACCCAAGCAAATGCCCTCCTCAAAACTCACAAGGATCATGAAGGATCCAACACGTAATATCAGACCATAAAAGGTCATCGCGCTCCACACAAACTCGCTTCGTGATCACACGCCCTCAACATGGTATTTTCAAACAAGATCTTCAACACAGAGTAAAGGGTCGTGAAGGATCCAACACAAACTATCGATTATAAAAGATCTTCACTTGTGACTACTACATCGGTCCTCAAAGAAAGTACTTTTCAAAAACGGAGTACAGTGACCCCGCCCATACTCCGCTCTCGTGAGGAGGCATCTTGGTACACTACCCAAGCAATCGCGCCTCGCGTTTATCGTAATCATACGAGGCCTTGGGAGAGGTCTCATCCTTGTGGTCTCCAAGACGCTTCGCAAGGTCTCATCCTTGTGGTCTCCAGACGCTTCGCAAGGTCTCATCCTTGTGGTCTCCAAGACGCCTACGCGAGGTCCCGCCTCGCGGGCCTCCGCACTCGCAGGGGCGACGCCTCATACTCACCCTTGCGATTCTAAAGCCTCGCGCGGCCCTCGCGGTCTTAGGGCGAACCTCGCGATCTCCTCGCCTCCATGGGTCTTACTCCCGCCTCCCGCCTATACCGGCCCCGCCTGCATAAGGCCTTGGTACCTGTGTTCGTGCAACCTCACCCCTTATTTGGCTATATTCTATTTTGGGGCCTTCGCCCTATGGGCCTTCGCCTTACAGCCTTCGCCCGCCACTTGCTCCACTTGGAGATTGACCACTTGGTCGTCCGACATCAACCGGCCAATAAGGAGGGCAGCACGAGCCTCGGGAGATCTTCACCAGATTTATACGCCGACATTCTCTCGACAAGTGAATCACCTAAGGCGGTTTGCTGAGATCTTCATCATCACAGCCGCCTTATCTCCAATCACCGACATGACTTATCTCAAACAGCCTGCCTAAGGGCTTCAACCTGGGAGGCTCTTCTCCCGGCATCACTCTATAAATAGGGTGATGTCCACCCTAAATCGGGTAAGCTACTACACGTCCCCCCCACCCCTCTCTTGCTACTTCTGAGTATTCTTCCTATCTTTTACAGATTACTCTGAACAGCAAGCTTGGAGTCTCAAGAACATCATCTTCTCCACCATATCAACTGAGAGTCCGGACCTTCCTTAGGAACGAGACTATCATCGAATGTGAATTGTGTATCCGTGATTGTTTCGGATAGGAGTTGCTTTGAAATTGGGCGAAACTCTGTCGAAATTTCTACCGGGACCGTCGATCGAGAATTCGGATTCGGACTACAACTGAGGTAACGGTTCAGTGTGTGTTTAGGAGTATTGCTTTGCATAGCAAGCATTCTCGATATAGACGAGGCTAGGTTTGGAAGAGGGAGTGCCCGATGACGCCGGCCTAGTTTCCGGTATAGACATTGTTGTGCAGGTACCGATTGGGATTCCGATATACCTACGATGGTTATCGATGAATTTACCGGGATTCCGATATACCTACGATGGTTATCGATGATTCGTATTGATTGATTGATGGGGGTCGCTTCCCCAAGATGGTACCACGCTCTATCGACCGATTGTGAATGGACGCATGGCCATTACCGGTTGGACCGGGGGAGATCTCGCCATGGTCCATAACAAAGAATATTACCGTTTCGAGTGAGTATCGATTGTGATTGTGATTGACCGATTGTGAGTTATGAGACGCATGGCAATGCCGGTTGGACCGGGAAGATCTCGCCATGATCCATGACAATGTGCTTTACCGCTTCGATTGTGAGAATTGATTGTGATTGTGTTTGACCGATTGCATTGCATATGATTGATTATGTTGCATTGATTGAGCATTCGATCGATTAGAGAGATGCTTTGTGTATATCGTGTTCGCTCGCTTCGATTGCGGTACATTGTATCGATTTGTTATAGTTATCTGTACCTTGCCTATACCGTTCTCTTACTAAGTTCTTTCGAGAACTTACCCTTATGTCTACCGTTTCAGAAAAGGAAAGGAAAGGCAAGTCGCCGAGTAGAGGCGAGGTTGCTAGGGTTTGAGGTTTTGGACAGCAGCAGCAGCAGTTCCACCGTAGCGCGGTTGGATTCCGCGAGACCGCTCTTGGTTGGTTTCCTGTATTCCGAACTCGGTTCTGGCTCTGTATATTGTCCATAACATGCATGTTTCGTTTTGTAAGGTTCGGTTGTGTAAATGGTAAGAATTGTATAAGTGTTAAGTTCAATTTCGGAACCATGCAAGTTTGGCGTTAAGTTTTTCAGGTTTTAGGTTCAGTCGGAGGGTCAGGCGACCCCTCCCTTGGTGCGGGCGGTCGCCTGGACCACTTCCGAAGAAGGCAGGGGATGGTCGCCTGGACCCCCCTGGGTTTTGGAGGCAGGTAGTCGGGCGACAGGCCAGGCTACCCGGCCTTTGGAGCAGGCGGTCGCCTGGATCAGGCGAGAGGCCAGGCGACCCCTCTCCTCAGTCAGGCGGTCGCCTGGTCCACTCAGCAAAGTGGGCAGCGAGTTAGGCGGTGGTTCAGGCGACCCGGGCTTGGGACCGGGCGGTCGCCTCAACCTCGCTGAGATTCTTGGTTCTTTTCAACCCCGCTTCACGTAGGTAAGTGTCCTTGGGCTTGGTTGAACATTAATGCTTGGGTTTAGGGTTATATGTTAGGATTGTGAGTGAACCATGCCCCCACCTTCCCCTTTCCCGGTTTGGTTCCGTTCTCCGTGCGCTTCCGCGGGTGCGGGGTCTGTGGGCGGGGGTGGGGTGACAAGTTGGTATCAGAGCAGGTTTACCTAGTTGCGAATGGTTTATGTGATAGTAAGGTTGCATTTCATTGCATCATGCATGTACATATACAGAGCCAATTGGAATACTGCTGCTGCTAAGTTTTGATTGTTACCGTAATGTTGTGTTTATAATGATTCTCAGAAAATGGTAAATACCCGGGGAAGACCGGGAGTGAGTGAGCAAGAGAGGCGGGACGAAGGTCCCGAACCTCAACAGATAGTACGAGCGGCAGGGGGACGGGCACCACAAGTTTCCCCTGAGCTAGTGCGAGTGGTACTCGGTCTCCTATGAAACGGGACATTAAGCCCGAGTCCCGAGTTCGAGACCGGGAAGGCAAAAAAATTCCACAACCGGGTGTGGAAAAGACCGTGAGTTGGGACGCATGGCAATGCCGAAGCATGGCGATGCCGGTTGGACCGGGAAGATCTAGCCATTGTCGGGAAGATCTCGCCATGGTCTCTAATAGTGCGGGTCTTAGAACAGATCCGAGATAGTTTGGCACAGATATTACCGGAACCGGCAGACTCAATGACCGTGTAACCACTATAGGTGTAAGTGGTAGTGTATCGGGCGTCATGGACCCCATACTGTGACTGATAACAGCCCATCCTCATCGGAGGAGGAGGCTAGTACTGCGATGAAGAGCGATGACAACCTAGAGGCCGGAGGGTGTATCGAGAGATTAGTTCTGCTGGAAGACGAAGTCATGATGATCATGGCCCGTCTAAGGGAAGTGTTAGTGGTCGACGTTATCTTCGACAATCTTAAGAAGCCGAAGGGTCACATCGACCTAAGAGGCAACGAGAAGAGAATGAGCGCCCTAGTAGGATGCTTGAGCGATTCCAATGCTCGAACCCACCCTGCTTCAATGGAAAGGGTGGACCCGAGGTGGCGGAAGTCTGGTTTTGACGGATCGATTCCATGTTTGAAAGGTTGGAATTCTCACCTACCGCAATGGTATCTTTGGCAACGTACAACTTGGACGACCGAGCTTTGATTTGGTGGGAGAGTGTGAGGAACAGGCGCCGAACGGAGCAGTTCGCGCGGGGAGAGCCTGATACTGATATGACGTGGAGTGAGTTTACTCGCTTGTTCCACGATCATTATGTGAGTGATGCTGTTCGGGACTTGCGACAGTCACAGTTTGACAATCTGACTCAAGGGACTATGAGCGTGCTAGACTACGAGCACGAGTTTGATCGATTGATCCGCTACGTCCGACAATATCAGGGGATGGAGGAGCAGAAGGCAAGGAGATTTATCAGAGGGTTGCGACCTGATATTCGATTGGCGCTCCGACGGTTGGATATCAAATATTATCAGGAAGCAACACAGAAGGCTCAACTGATTGAGCAGGAGGATGTTGAGAGAAGACTCATGCCTCAATGCAGGCTTGGACGTGGTAGGGTGTTGGTTTCCGTGGCTTCTCTCGAAACGCCGGGAGGGCACCCCAGCCTAACCCGAGCGCTAGAGGGAAGGGAGCATCTTCACCCTCCACTGTTGTTTGTTCGACCTGTCAACGTTCTCACCTGGGCAGAGCATGCTATCGAGAGACAGTCGGTGTTTGGGATGTGGTTCTTCGGACCACCGGATCGTAGATCGTCCTCAAGCCGCACCGAGGAGGAGTTCGGCCATGGTCCGAGGCCTTCATTTGGCTTACTGTTTCGACCGGGGCACCACGAGGTGGTGCTGCATCACTGTTTCGCGACCGCAAGCACCTCCCCGCCATCGCAACCGAGAATGGGAAGAGTATTCCAGTTGAACGCGGGAGGCAACTCAGCAAAAGGAAGGTGAAACGGCACGACAAGGTGCCCTTAAAGGTACCATATTGTTAAATAACATTCCTGCTACTGTATTGTTCGATACTGGTGCTTCTGTATCTTTAGTGGCTCAGAAATTTTTTATGGCTCAACGTTTATCTGTGAGTTCCATGCCACGAGTGGCTTTAGTTAAGACTGCAGGGAGCCAGTGGTAGCTCTCTAATGATATGGTTCGAGACTGTGTGATCGATTTGGGAAAACATCAGATTCTGAGTGATTTATTGGTTTTAGATATTTCGGGATATGATATGGTTCTAGGAATGGACTGGTTGGTTAAGAACGGTGTACAGATTGATTGTGGGAAGCGGGAGGTGACTTTATCTACCGGGAAGGTACTTCAATCCTCCGCTTCTTCTTCTGAGCAGGGATCGGAATTGAGGAGTCTAGAATTGCAAATTCTAGATGAGTTTGAAGTGATCGATGAGGATGATTACTGTGGGTTGAACTTTTCGGAGATCAGGGATGAGAGTTTCCGCAGTATTTCCCGAAGATTTACCGGGAATGCCTCCTAACGAGAAATTGTTTTCAAGATTTTGCTTCAGCCGGATCGCACCCGTATCTGCTCCCCCTTACCGAATGGCTATCCCTGAAATGAATGAGCTTAAGAAGCAATTGGATGAATTGCTTGCTAAAGGATTCATTTGACCGAGCACGTCCCCTTGGGGTGCTCCGGTGTTGTTTGTGAAAAAGAAGGATGAAACGTTACGATTGTGTATCGACTATCGCAAACTGAATGCGATAACTGCGAAGAATAAATACCCCTCCCACGGATTGATGATTTGTTTGATCAGCTGAAGGGGGCAAAGGTATTTTCGAAGATTGATTTGAGATCGGGGTATTTCCAGCTTCGAGTGAAAGAAGAGGATATCCCCAAGACGGCTTTCCGAACCCGGTATGGACATTACGAGTATACCGTCATGCCATTCGGTTTGACGAATGCGCCTGCAGCGTTTATGGATATGATGAACCGAGTGTTCCGTCCATACCTGGATCAGTTTGTGGTGGTTTTCATTGATGATATCTTGGTGTACTCTAAGGATGAAGGTGAACATCAGGATCACCTGCGAATTGTACTGAAGACTTTAAGTGATCATCAATTGTATGCCAAACTCTCCAAGTGTCAGTTTTGGATCAGAGAAGTGTCCTTTTTGGGGGCACGTTATTGGAGAGAATGGTTTATCAGTGGATCCTGAAAAGATTAAGGCAGTATTGGACCGGAAGCAACCGACTACAGTACGGGAGATCAGGAGTTTCCTGACCGGGCAAAGTTATTACCGGAGGTTCGTATTGGGATTTTCGACTTTGGCTCTACCCCTTACTCAGCTTACGCAGAAGGGGCGAGCATTCGTATGGTCTGAGGCGTGTGAGCGCAGCTTTCAAGAACTAAAGGACAGGCTGACTCACGCACCTATTCTGATATTGCCAGATTTGAGTGCAGCTTTTACGATTTATACGGACGCTTCCAGGTCAGGTTTAGGTTGCGTACTTATGCAAGATCAGAAGGTGATAGCTTATGGGTCGAGACAGCTTCGGCCGCATGGGCAAAAACTACCCGACTTACGATTTGGAATTGGCAGCGGTTACTTATGCACTCAAGCAATGGCTACACTACCTGCTGGGTAGCAAATTTCAAACCTTTACGAATCATAAGAGTTTGAAATATTTGTTTACCCAGAAGTATTTGAATATGAGACAATGGAGGTGGCTTGGGTACATGAAGGATTACGATTGTAGTATCAAATATATCGCTGGTAAAGGAAATTCGGTAGCTGACGCACTGAGTCGGAAGTACACCGGCTTGGTGAAAGGTGGAGATCGGGATGGTGTTGATGAAGAGAATGACTTGGTTTGCTTGTGGAATTTGTGGGAGCACTGAGAACGGGAGCAACTGTTTACTTTGGCGATCCAGTCAGAATGGCTGGACAGGGTACGAGACGCTCGGAGTGTAGATGCGTCCTTGAAGAAGGTATCGGGAGAAGCGAAAGGATCCCTTCACCCGTCATTTGAGTATAAGTATGGATTGTTGTATTTCAGAGATCGACTGTATGTACCGAAGGAACCGACTCTTCGCAGTGAAATACTTGAGGAAACGACAGCGAAGGTTAGGAATATTCAGGATCGGTTGAAGGCTGCTAATGATCGGACCACCTCCTATGTAAATAAAAGAAGGCGGGATTTAGAATTCAGGGTTGGTGACAAGGTATGGCTTAAGGTAGCGCCAACCAGAGGGGTTATCAGATTTGGGAAGAAAGGGAAGTTGGCTCCGCGTTATGTGGGACTGTATGAGATTCTGGAGCGGGTTGGTAGAGTAGCCTACCGGTTGGCTTTAGCCCGCATATGTCAGCATACATAACGTGTTTCATGTAAGTATGTTTGAAGAAGTGTATCCTGGATCCAGTTGACGATTACCGCGGAAGATATACAGATAGAACCGGATCTTTCATACGAGAGAGGTGCCAGTGGCGTTTTAGGGCACGATGTGCGGAAGCTTCGTAGTAAGTTAATACCGATGATCGAGTACAATGGTCTCATCATACCGATCGAGAGGCAACGTGGGAGGTCGAGCAGATATACAGGATCGGTACCCCCAAGAGTATTTAACGCCTTAAGACTACCTTGGAGGACCAAGGGTCTTAAGGGGGAGAATTGTACTTGCGAAAGTTGGCGAATGTTTCTTCCAAGTCTGCTAGATGCGTCAAGGTGGCCTTGCTTTTGACCACTATGTCATCAACATAGGCGTCAAGGTTTCGGCCCATTTGATCTGCGAAGACCTGATTCACAAGTCTTTGGAAAGTGGCCCTGCATTTTTAAACCAAAGGGCATCCGGATGTAGTGGTAGACCGCTTCGCCGGTGGTAAAGGCAGTCTTTACCGCGTCCTCTGGGTCCATAAAAACTTGATGGTACCCACTATATGCGTCAAGGAAGGAGAAGACTGAGTGATGGACGGTCGAGTCCAATAGCTGGTCAATAGAGGGTAAAGGATAGGGATCCCTTGGACAGGCCTTATTGACCCCTTTGTAGTCTACACAAAGTCGCCACTGGCCTCCCACTTTATCCGCGAGTACTATATTGGCGACCCATTCGAGTAGTGAACTTCCTTGATTATATTGGCCTTAAGCAATTTTTGCACTTCGTGCGTACAAAATCCTTATGATCGGGGCCATACCCCTAGTTTTCGCCTAACCGGGCTAAAGCCGGGAGTGCACTCGGTTTATGAGAGATAATGGAAGGATCCACACAGGTAAGTCATCGTGGCTCCATGCGAAGACGTCGCTATTGGCATGGAGGAGATGGATGAGTGCTTGCTGGTCTTGTCCCACCCGAAACTTCTTGCCAGGAGAGATCTCAACTTCTTGAAGGCCCCGGACAGGTCGGGAGCGGCCTCGCCGCTAGCCCCGCCTCCTCCATAGGTGCCTTTCTCTTAGGCTCTGATGGTTTGGGAAGTTGAGGGGGTCCTGCGAGGGCAGAGACGTAATTGCCCCTGGCCACGTTCTGGTTGACGAAAATGTAGGCATCCCCCGTTGTGGTGTGGAACACCAGAGTTAGGGCCCGCACATCGCAGCGGACGTGGAATTCAGTCTGGGTGTGACGCCCAATGATGGCATTGTATGGTGTGGGGAGATCAAGGACAATGAAGTCCACAAAGCTAGAGTGGCAGACCTGCTTCTTCTCTTTGGTGATCCCCATCATCATGAAGGGGAGTGTGATTGTTCCCAAAGTTGGGATTTCTTCCCGTCCCACTCCAAAGGTGGCCCCCTTCACCGGCTGGATCTGCGATAGGGGTACCTTTGCTTCAACAAGGGTGTGTTTGTAGACAACATTGGCGTTCGCCCCGGTGTCCATGTAGACTCTATCAGTGTCCCACCCGGCAATGCGGGCGGTGATGACCAAGGGGTCCGCGTGAGGTACTGCGACGGAGGTCCCATCGCGGCGATGAAGTAGGTGAGTTGAGGAATGATCAATCTGATAGATCTGCCTCATGTAACGGCGTCTTGCCGCCACGCCTTCACACTATGTGATTACGCTGATGTGTCCCCTAGCTGGGGGAATTTGGTCTGGATACTCTCGATCTGGATTCTGCTTGGAGCGACCCGCCCGCGGTCCCCCGATTGCTTTCTCGCTTGAGACCCCACCCGAGTCGTGAAGCAAGAACTCCCGAGTTTGCCACTGGCGAGCATGTCTCCGATCATGCGTTTCAGCTCAAAACAATCCTCGGTGTCGTGACCCTTGTCACGATGGTAGCGGCAATACTTGCCGCTCAGCCGAATCACCTCCTCGGAGAGGGAGAGGCCACTTGGGGACCTCCTCTTTTGTTCCAGGGCATGGAGGATGTTGGTGGGAGATTCTCTAAGTGATGGGAGGGTTGGACACGTCCTCTCCCTATTGGGTGTGTGGAGTACCGCCTGCAGGACTCGGAGTCCATTCGCAGGGGCTGCCCCTTCGCATCTGTTGGGATGGTCCGGGCAGGTGGTCGAGTGACCTCTTCTGTGTTCATGAACCGGGATGTCGTGCTCAGGAATTGCTCCATGTTGCAGGGGGGATTGGTGTGTACATCCACGAAGAAAAGAGATTCCCAGCGGAGACCCTAAATGGCTGCGGCAGATGTTACAGTCATCCCGAGCGGGTTGTGACTCGGGTGACTCGGGGCTTCGGTTTTGACATGCGGAACAGGGCTTTTGGCGTTCAGACGGCTCCTGAGCCTTATCCGAGCATCATTTGGGCAAATCCTTTCATATTTGAGGTCGTGTGGGTCCCCTGGACGTTTCCGACGGAAATATTTTTTCGGGGCCGGGGGGTTGTCGGGGTTGTCTCGGGACGCACATCGAGCTCGGTAGAGCTCCCGGGACCTCGGATTGGGACACCGTTTGCATATTTGGAATCGTGGGAACGTCCCGGAGTTTTTACGCTATAAAAATATTTTGGGCCCGGGACGAGAATCCCGGGGCTCGGGATGTAATTTTTCCGACGACTTCAATGGAAGGTATGTTATATTTTAAGACGGATTTTATAGTAATATTTGTGGAATTTTGGCATGGCGGGATTTGGATTAGCACGTCGGGATTTGCTCGAGTTCAGCGGGCCCGGTAGGACACTCTGGATTGGTAGTTAGACATGTGGAAGATGTTTTGTGTATGATATGGGGTTCCGAGGGTTGTGTTCAGTTTTCGTTCCATTTGGAGGTTGAAAACTGCGGTTGGGCTAAATTGTAACTTTTTTGGAAAGTTTAAGGACTAAAGTTGTAATTAGCCCAAAAATCAGTAACTATTTGGTAAAGAGGAAGGATAAGTCGGCTGGGAAGGAGAATGATAAGGACACTTGTCTCTTTTATGTTAAATATGGAAAAAAAGGAAGAAAAAGAAAAGAAAAGAATGGAAAAATATATAAAGGGAAGAAAATGTATTTTCTTCACTTTTCTTCTTCTTCTTCTTCTTCCTCCCTTCATGCGCCATTGTTACTATTCACCAAGCTCCAAGTGTTCTTCAATTTTTGGCAAGGAAACTTCAAGGTTTTGGGTTCAATTTGTTGGTAAGCTTCTTCTCTTCAAGAATTTGGCAAGTTTGAAGCATGATTTTGGTTGGAAGATGGGTTTAGAAACCATTTTGTGTTTGTTCTTGGCTACATGTTGTGATGATCTTCTTGCTTCCATCTTTGAGTATGTTGTTGGTGGGATGGAGAAGAGTAGGAATTAGGGTTTAATTGATGGAAAAACATTAAGGTTGAAGGAAACCTAAAATGGCGAAATTTTGATGATTTTCTAAACTTGATGTTTAATGGGATTCTTGAATCATGCTTTGGATATGTTGTTCCTAGCATGATTCTAAGGCATTGTGTGGTTTCAATTTGATGGAAAACATGTTGTGTGGGAAAACCCCAAATTGGGTGAATAGTGTAATTAGGGTTCATACTTGATTTGGGTGATTAAGGTGTAATTGGATAGTAATCAAGCTTAAGAAGTGTAATTGGTGGTTAAAGTATGCAATTGGAACCTTAATTGGATTGAATTGGAAGTTTGGTGGAAATTTGGCAAAGGGCCGAAATTAAAAAGGGAAACTTTATCTATGTTTGGGTTATGTTTTGGATTAATTGGATGGTGATTTGGTATCGAGGTTGGAATTAGATGCGTAACGATGTTTGGAACGTCGTTTTCGGGCGTTAGTAGCAAAATTCACCTTTATGCGGGATTACGGGTAAAATATCTGGAATCTGGAATTTAATGGCTTGGATGTGGTTGTGGGTGTATGAATAAGGATGTTCTAGCTCGGTTCGTAAAACCGAGCTTTCTGTGGATTTTTGCGAGAAAGTGCGGGATTGTGCGGGTTTGGTTCTGGGGGTTTGTTTTGGTGAGTTCTGACTCGTTTGTGGTTGTTCAGTGTGTTTCTACGTTTGTGGAGTTGTGCGGGATCTTACAGGCACAGTACTACATTTCGGGCCGGGAGCCGGGATTTCCCGGGTTGTTCTGCGGTGTAGTATTTTCGAGGTAAGGGCTCAACTTCTCTCGTTATGCATTTTGGAATGGGACATTATGTATATCGGGTTTAGTTGAGGCGGGATTCCGGGTTGAGGATGGTGGTCTGATGATCCCGGGACTTGTTATATGGTAAGGTACTGTTTGTAGCTTGTACTGTGTCAAGGCCCGGATGGTCTTAGAGGCCACGGGTTTCTTATCTGTTCTGTATATCCGCGCTAGGCGCCGATATTTCTGTTTATACGTTTTTGGCATATTCTGTTATCTGGCCTATGCATTTATGATATATTCTGTTCTGTGTATCTGCACCGTGAGTTCGGATGCATGGCGATGCCGACGCATGGCGATGCCGGTTGGACCGGGGAAGATCTAGCCATGGTCGGGGAAGATCTAGCCATGATCCGGTGATATTTCCATATGATACTTGGTTACTGTGTGTCCGCACTGGAGGGTGCCGACACTTTATGTATATCCGCGCCGGGAGTGCAGGTATATTTCCCTACGGGGTTGGGTATGGTGATATTTCCCTACGGGGTTGGGTTTGGTGATTTTGTGTGGCCGAATTTCTCTACGGATTGGGTTTGGTGTACTTCCCTACGGGGTTTGGTTTGGTGTACTTCCCTACGGGGTTTGGTTTGGTGTACTTCCCTACGGGGTTTGGTTTGGTGTACTTCCCTACGGGGTTTGGTTTGGTGTACTTCCCTACGGGGTTTGGTTCGGTGTACTTCCCTACGGGGTTTGGTTTGGTGTACTTCCCTACGGGGTTTGGTTCGGTGTACTTCCCTACGGGGTTTTGGTGGTATGTTGGTTGTACATATGTATATATATACTTGTGCTTGGGTTGTTCTGTTTTGCAGGTTCAGCTCACCAGTCCTTGTACAAACTGTATCTTACCTCAGCCCTTACTGGGTCCTCCCGAGGACTCACCCCTTATATGTTTACCACCTTTCATGTTCACCTGACAAGCAACCGGCGGACTAGAGATCCGCGGTGCTTTCTGTGTTTTGGATTTCAGGTATCAACAGTTCCATTGCGGAACCTCCGTTCTGTTCTGTTTTGTTCGGGATTAAGGGGTAGTCTCGGTAGAGGTTTATGGTTGGTGTTTCTGATTTCAGTTACGATGGATTTACGGTTAACTAACTCTCCACTCTTTGGTTGTGCTTTAGTAGCAGCAGTAGTACCTCGTTCGGGAATCTTCTGGGCGAGAGGTTTTCCTGATTCCGCACCTAGGTATTCTAGGGTTTACTTTGGTAGCTCTGTAGGTGTAGTTGCATGCATGTATAATCATATCATGATTTTGTATATGACGTATACTCTGGGTATGTGTTGAATCTCAGATTCTGTCTTCGAGTCGAGGCGGAGCCCGACTTGCCTATATTGGTTATGTATATGAAATGGTTTCGGTGATTTGGTTATCTTGAGTAATGAATTGCCATGTATGTGTTACGTAGGTATTCCATGAACGCATGTTTGTTTGTTAAGTTGTTTTGTATACTTGCCATGTATGTGTTCATCGTAGGTTGCGGGTCGTAGTACGACCATTACATTGTTGCTAACGGGCTAGGGTCATGGGCCTCTTGACCCCAAGCGGGTTGTGACCGGGTGACCCGGGCTCGGTTTTGACTGCGGGTCACGTTTTGGGTGGTTAAATGGCTCCCGAGACTTATCCGAGCGTATTTATGGGAATCCTTCGGTTGAGGTCGTGTGGGTCCCCGGACATTTTCGCCAAAATATTTTTCGGGGCCGGGGTGGTCTCGGGAGTACAGTGGACTCGTGAGCGCTCCTGTGACCTCAGATTGGGAAACCGTTCTCATATTTGGGATCGTGAGAACGTCCCGCATCTTTTACGGGGTATATTTTACGGAGGCGGGGCGTGCGGTCGGCGACTCCCGGGCTCGGGATGGATTTTCCAGGCGGCCGGTGTGAGGTATGTTATATTTTAAGATGGATTTTATGTTAATATTTGTGGATTTTTTGTTGTGGTGTGGTTTTTGGTTCGGGTTGGTACACGTGCACGTCGGGACTTACTCGGGTTCAGCAGGCCCGGTAGGACACTCTGATTTTCCAAATGGACTTTGGAAACATGTTTTGGGTATTTTATGATATTCTGAGGGTCGTGGTCAGTTTTGGTTTCATTTGGGGTTCGTTACTTGTGTTTGGGGTTTTATTGCAAAGATTTGGAGAATTGGGGGGTTAAATTGTTATTAACCCTAAAGTTATTAATATGTTGGGTCAATGTTGGGCTGTAAGTCGGCAGAAGTGAGGGGAGTGGACACTTGTCCACATGTGGTTGAAGATGGAAAGGATAAGTGGTATAAAAGGAAACTAATTCATGAAAATTGCCTAAGTCTTTTTCTTCTCTTCTTCCTTCTCCTTCTTGCCGCCATCATCTTCAACCTTCAAGCTCCATGTTCTTCATCTTTCTTTGCTGAAACTTCAAGGTTTTGAGCTCCAAAAATTGGTAAGTTTCTCTCCTCCATGAGTTTTCAAGTTGGAAGCTTAGTTTGGGTGGGAAAAGAGAGGGTTTTTCAAGCTAGGGTTTACTCTTGTCTACATGTTTGAGTGATCCTCTTCCTCCCATCTTTTAGTATGTTGTTCTTGGGTTGGAGGGGAGTAGGAATCTATGGTTGGATTTTGGAAAAACATCATGGATGGGGGAAACATAATTAGTCGAATTATTGGTGGAATTTCTAAAATATTGTGTGGTTGTGTTCTTGAATCATGCTCTTAGTATGTTGTTCCTTGCATGATTCTAAGGCATTCTATGGTTTCAATTTGGTGGAAAATTGATTGAGTAGAAAAGCCCCAATTTGAGTGAATAGTGGATTAGGGTTCATGGATGATTTTGGTTGTTAAAGGTGAAATTGGTTAGTAATCTTGCTTAAGAATTGTAATTGGTGATTAAAGAGTGCAAATGGAACCTTGAATGATTTGATTTGGAAGCTTGGTGGAAAATGGGGTTAAGGCCGAAACTTAAGATGGATCTTTTTCCATGTTAGAGTTGTGTTATGGTTGTTTTGGATAGTAATCTGGTATCGTGGATGGAAGTAGGTTCGTACTGATGTTTGAAACGTTGTTTTCGGGCGACGGTAGCAAAGTTCACTTTATTGCGGGATTAAGGGTGGATGTGTCTGGAATGTGGGTTTAAAGGTTGGAATGTGTTTGTGGGTGTACGAACAACAATGTTCGGGCTCGGTTCGTGAAACCGAGCTTTCTGTGGATTTTTAGGGGAAAGTGCGGGATTGTGCGGGATTGATTTCGGGGTTTGTTTGGGTGCGTTCGACAATTGTGGTTGTTCGGCTTAATTACGCGTGGGTGGAGTAGCGTGGGACAGTAAAAGGCATGTTGCGACTTTTCGGGCCGGGTGCCGGGATTTCCCGGAAGTTTTGCTACTGAGCGGTTTTGCTGAGGTAAGGTTTCTACTTCTCTCGTTATGCATTCTCGGGAGTATGGGACATTATGTATATCGGGTTTAGTTGAGGCGGGATTCCGGGTTGAGGACGGTGGTTCGATGATCCCGAGACTTGTCATATGGTAGGGTACATGTTTGTATTTGTTCGTTTCAAGGCCGGATGGTCTTCGAGGCCACGGGTTTATGTTCTGCTCTTTATATCCGCCCTCGGCGCCGATATGTCTGTTTATACGTTTTGGTATATTATATTATTTTGCATATGAATTATAATTATGTGGTTACATTCGTAGTGTCCGCACTTTGAGGTGCCGACATTCTGTTTGTATCCGCACTTGAGGTGCCGATATACTACGTGACCCTACGGCAGTTTGGGGATCGCGACCTCGGCCGTTTGGGGACCGTGCTTTACATTGCATTTCGTATATTCGACCTTTTAGAGAGGGCTGTCGTTCGTGATCGATTGTTGGTCATTCCGCGGTTACCTCGACTTTGCATACATTTATATATGGATATATATATGGATATATATATATATATATGATATATATATATATATATTTGTGTTGCTGCTTGTTACTGTTTTGCGAGTTCGGTTCCTTGCTTCTTGTACAAGCTATCTTACCTCAGCCCTTACTGGGTCCTTCCGAGGACTCACCCTTTTATTTGTTTACCACCTTTCAGGCCGTCCTGACAAGCAACCGGCGGAGTAGAGATCCGCGGTGCTTTCACCATTTTGGGGTTTCGGTTGCCATTATGGAACCTTGGTACCACGTGCGGGAATCCTTGAGCGAGAGGCTTCGATTCCGCACTTAGGTATATATATATATAGGATTTTGTTTAATGGCTCTCTTTGGTGTGTTTAGCATGCATGTAGATCCACGTCAAGAATTTGTATATGATTTATAATCCGCACTATATTCTTAGCCTTTGTTTGTCTTGAGTCGAGGTGGAGCCCGACTTGCCTATATTGGAATTATTACGAAGTGGGTTCAATGTTTTCGTGTTCGTTGCGTTGTTCAACGCGGAGATACTTCATGAATTCGCATGTTTGGTAAACGTTGGTTTTTGTGTATGCTTGCCTTGTATAAGTTCGTAGGTTGCTAGTTGTTACTCGACTATTTGTTATTTGAGCTCAATGCTTCGTTGCCGCGCTTTCCGCCGTAGTTCCGTTTCCGACGTCGCGGCCGGCCCCGCCTCCGCAACCGGGCGGGGTGGCTGTGACACATGGGACCACCAAAACACATTGCGGGTTTTGGTAGTACCGATTCCGCGCTTTCCGCCGTAGCTTCCGCATTCCGTAGTTCGCGGCCGGCCCCGCCTCCGCATTACCGGGAGGAGGTCATGACAAATATAGAGAGAGTGAAGGAGGAGGGTCGGGATGACTTACTTGTTGAGGCGGGGTGGCACCCCGAGTGTTACGGTCACCCCGAGCGGGTTGCGGCCGGGTGACCCGGGCTCGGTTTTGGCTGCGGGTCACGACTTTCGGCGTTCAGTGCAGCTCCCGAGCCTTATCCGAGTATCATTTTGGCGAACCCTTTCGTATTTGAGGTCGTGTGGGTCCCCGCTGAAAATATTTTTCCGCGCCGGGGGTTGTCGGGGTTGTCTCGGGACGTACAGTGGGCTCAGTAGCGCTCCCGAGACCTCAGATTGAGAAGCCGTTTACAGTTTTGGAGTCGTGGGAATGTCCCGAAGGTTTTTATGGAATGTAATATTTGGGGCGGGACGTTCGGTTCCGGGCGACTCCCGAGGCTCGGGACGGGAATCCCGGGGCTCGGGATGGAAATCTTCTGACGGCTTTGGGGTAAGTCATGTTATAATTCAAGATGGAGTTTATGTTTACTTTTGGGGATTTTTGGCGTGACGGGATTTTGGTTCAGGTTGACACACTCGCACGTCAGGATTCGTTCGGGTACAGCGAGCTCGGTAGGACACTCCGGAATGGTAAATAAACATTTGGAACATGTTTTACGAATGTTATAATATCCTGAGAATTGTGTCCAAGTTTCGTTTAATTTGGAGTTCGGTAATTGCATTTGGGCCAAAATTGGAACTTTTGGAAAAGTTAGGAGATTAATTTGTATTTGGTCACAAAACAGCAATTATGGAGCATGGGCAGCAGCTTGTTTCGGCAGATATGGGAGAGAAGTACAGGACACTTGTCCTATTTTCATTTTAAGTTGAGAGGGATGGGAAAAGAGAAGGAAAATATATAAGGCTTATAATTTCCAAAATGAGATATTATCTCATTTCACTTTCTTCTCTTCTTCTTCTTCTTCCTCTAGCATCCGCCACCATGGGAGCTCCTCTCAATCTTTGAAGTTCTTCTCCTTGGCTGAAATCATCAAGAGCTTAGCTTCAATCTTGGGTAAATTTCCTTCCTAAGCTCTCTTTTCTTCTTGGAATCAAGTTTGGATGGATAAAGAGATGGTTTTGAGAATTATGAGTTTGTTCTTAGCTACTAGCTAGGATGATCCTCTTCCTCTCATCTTTTAGTATGTTGTTCTTGGGTTGTAAGGAGTGAGAATCAAGTGTTAGATTTTGGAAAAACTCCTTGGTTGTACAAACCCCATTTTGGCCGAATTTTTGGGAAATTCTAAAAGGGTGTGTGTTTGTCTTCTTGGATCATGCTTCAAGTATGTTGTTTCTAGCATGATTCTAAGCTTATGTATGGATTCAATTTGATGGAAAACAAGTTGGGTTAGAAACCCCTTTTGGCCGAATTTGAATGTTGGTGTTCAATGTTAAATTTGGTTGTTTTGGATGCAAATGGTTAGCACTCTTGGTGTAGAAGTGTAATTGGTGGTTAGAATGGTTGTTTGATGGCTTGATTGGATTGTTTTGGAAGTTAGGTAAAATGTTAGTGAAGAACCGAAATGTTGAAATGAAACTTTCTCTATGTTGAGGTTTGATTTTGGTTGAATTGGATGCTAAAGTGGTATTGGGGTTGGATTTAGGTGCGGTTTGATGTTTGAAACGTTGGTTTCGGGTAAGAAATGAAAAAGTTACCGTTATGCGGGTTTATCGGAAAAATGTCAGGGAGGAAGGGTTTAAAGGTTGGATGGTGTATGTCAATGTATAAAATTGCATTGTCTAAGTCGGTTCAGAATTCGATGTTTCGTGAAAATCTGGAATTTTACCAAATTCTGCGGATTTTCGGTTTTGGGTCGGGGTGTAGTTTGGTAGTGTGGTTAGTAAGGTTGCTAATTCAGCTTGAATTGACAGATTCGAGGTTCGGAAGTTAGAAAAAGAGAGGTTTTCGGGTTTCGGTCGCGGTGTGAATGTTGTCCAAATCGGTCAACTACTCTAGATTTGTGAGGTAAGGGTTTGGTTACTGTTATTTTGGTAAGATAGGTATATGTTTTGTTTCACTTTCTGCTTTTGCAAGTATTTGGAATTATATGCCTTAAGGCATATTCTGTAGTCTGTAGGAGCATGCCTTGTGGCATACTGCATGCTATTAACCCTACGACGGTTGTGGGTTCGCTACCCAGTGGTGCACCATGCTTAGTTAATAGCTACTGCTTCTGACTCACTTAAAGTTAGGCTTTCGTTACGATTTGTTATAAGGGTTTATGGCGATTTAGAATCGCACATGCTTCGGGATTCTGATATGTTTTCTTTCCATGCACGATATTCTGTACTCTGTTGCGTATATTCTGTGTATTGTAAACTTTCTGTTTTGCAGGGTTACATATGCTTATCTTACCCCAAATCCCTTACGGGTCCTTTAGAGGACTCACCCTTTTTGGGTTCTGTCTTTGGGTTTCAGGTAGACCTGGTAAGCAGCCAGCGGAGTAGGTTTCCGTGAGGCTTCTGTCTTTGTTTTTTTGAGCAGCAGCTGCACCTTGCGGGCCGGGATTTTGTCTACTTGGTCTGAATCCCGTGCGAGGTATTTTGACGTTAGGCCTAGGGTTGGCTCTGTAGCTGCATGTGCATATTTTTGGATTGTTGTGATGATTGTATATATGTATATATATTACATTACATTGCATGTTCTCGAGCGCTTGGCGCTTGCTAGATACCCTAGGTTCGGGAAACTCTGTGTGTATCTATGTTTTGTGCAAGGGGGTTACCCTTAGTAGCGCAAGGGGGTTACCCTTGGGGCGGGGCGAGTTGAAGGTCGGTTGGGGATGAGACCCACGGCTACTGTGTTGAGAAGTCCGTGCGAGAGGTCTGCTGCAGCGCGCGAGGGCGACTTACACATAGACCTCCCTGAAGGAGCCAAAAAGGGGGTTACCCTTCCGCAGCGCAAGGGGGTTACCCTTGGGGCGGGGCGAGTTGAAGGTCAGTTGGGGATGAGACCCGCAACTACCTGTGTGGAGGAGTCCATGCGGGAGGTCCGGTGAGGCGCGCGAGGGCCACTTACACGAGACTTCCTGAAGGAGCCAAGAGGGGATTACCCTTCCGCAGCGCAAGGGGATTACCCTTGGGGCGGGGCAAGTTGAAGGTCAGATGGGGATGAGACCCGCAACTACCTGGCGCGACCGCAGGGGGCTTCCCTTTGTGTGGGTGCGCAAGTGAGACCTGACAAGGTCTGATGCCGTGATTTAGGTGAGTGGCCAGTCTGACCGGTCGGGTGCAGAGGGCGATTTTTGAGGGGGCATTTGTAATGCCATGTAATGCTGCAAGAGGGAGAGAAATACACATGTATTTTATTGAATTGAAGACATAAGACTGAGGACTTACACGTAATATGGGCGTAAGTCATCCGCATGAAAGTTGCGGGGAAGAAGACGACCATCATGGTCTTGTAGTTCATAGACTCCTGGGCGGACTTGTTTATGAACAATGTAGGGTCCGTCCCAGTTGGGTCGCAAGAGTGAGGGCAGACTTGAGCAAGGCAAGGTCCCCTTGTTGTAGTGCCTTGGGTTTCACCCTGGCATTGTGGTGAAGACTGAGCCTCTGTTTGAGGGCGAACATGCGAAGGCGAGCGCCCTCGCGCAATTCCTCGATTAAGTCGAGTTTGGCGCGAAGTCCTTGAGCATTGGCTTCGTTAGTGAAGTTGATCATGCGGATCGTTGGGAGGTGTGCCTCAATAGGCAGAAGCGCGTCTGTGCCATATACCAGAGAAAAAGGCGTTTTGCCTGTTGGGGTTCACGTTGTGGTGCGGTAGTCGCACAGGACACTTGGGAGTTCATCCACCCAGCGACCTTTGGCTCCCTCAAGGCGCTTCTTGAGGCCCTCCTTGAGGGTGCGGTTGGTGACCTCAACCTGCCCATTAGACTGGGGGTGAGCCACTGGGGCGAAAAGCATGCGGACATTGTTGTCTGGGCCCATTGTTGGGCCAGTGTGGTAGCAAGAGTGCCATTATCTCGTAATAATAGCACGAGGGCTACCGTCTCGGCAGACAAGATTTTTCCACAGAATTTGATGATCATGGCGGAAGTGATGGATACCAGTGTTTATACTTCGACCCATTTAGAGAAATAATCAACTGCAACCACACGAAGCAGTGCGGCACAGGAGCGGTCGGCATCGGACCAATGAGGTCAAGGCCCCACAGGGCGAAGGGCATTGGGTTTGTCAGTGCTGGAGATTCCGTAGAGGGCAGTCGCTGGATGCGAGAATTGATCTGGCACAGGTGGCACGTTTTGACCAAAGGCGGCGGCGTCCTTTTTCAAGGTAGGCGGTAGTACCCTTGACGAAGGGCTTTGTGGGCAAGTGCCTCTGCAGCAATGTGTGCGCCACGGTTGCCTTGGTGGAGAGTATCCAAGGCAGAGTGTCCCTCAAGGATTACGAGGCATCGTTGGAGGATGCTGCAAACCCGCAATGCCATAATTGGTCATCAATGAGAACAAAGCGGATGGCACATTTGCGAGCACAGGGTCCGTGGCACCGGCTTTCAGCTCAGCGATAATAGAGTCTCTCCGTCTACAACCGGATCTTGTGTTGCTAGTGAGGCAATATCGATAGCCTCCTCAATGGAAGGGCTGGTCAGGGTGGCCATAGTGGAGGGAGTCTTTCCTTTTGATAGCATGTCTGCTGTGGTGTTCTCGGAACGAGGTACATGGATAAAGATGGCCTCCTCAAAGTTGGTTCGCAAGGCGTTCATAAATTTGAGGTACTTGATCAGGGTGGCGTCTTTGCACTCAGCGCACGCTTGGACACAGTGAATCACCGATTCACAGTCGTTGTGGACATGGAGACGGTGAATACCTGCCCTTATGGAAAGCTTGAGCCGCGATGAGGGCTTCATACTGCAACATTATTAGTTACTTGAAATTGGAAAGAGACACGAATGGATACTTCCATACCTAGGGGTCAGCGCATATATACGACCCCTGCGGGGGATCCGAGTTTGGATGATCCATCCACAAACAAGTCCCACTCTGGGGGAATGGGCTGTGGTGCGGGGCCCTGCTCAGGGGCCGGGATGATGTCAACACCCGAGAATTCTACGATGAAATCGGCGAGGGCCTGACCCTTAATCGCCTTCCTGGACTCATAGTTGATGTTAAAGCCACCAAGCTCGATACACCATTTGGCGAGGCGTCCCGAATGTTCAGGTCGCCTGAGGATCTCTTGAATTGGCAAGTCCGTCCGGACTATAATTGTGTGTCCTTGGAAGTAGGGCTTGAGCTTCCTTGCTGCATATACAAGGGATAATATAGCCTTTTGGAGAGGAGGATACCTTGTTTCCGTATCTGGAGAGTATGGCTGGTGTAATAGACGGGCCATTGCTTGGTAGCCTCTTCCTTAATAAGGACGAGGCGACGCTTTGTCCGAGGTGGCGAGGTAGAGGACCAGGTCATCGCCTGGTCTAGGGCACTTGAGTGCGAGCAACTCTTGTAGTTGCTTTGCTTGATCGAGTCATATGCCTCTTGGAATTCTTCTATCCATTTGCAAGCTTTTTCTTGCGAATTTGGTCGAAGAAAGGTCTGCAGCGATCGCTGAGTTTAGAGACGAATCGTCCCAAGGCAACTAGCTTTCTTGCCATTGTTGAACTTTTTGAGTCCTCTAGGGTGCGTAATGTGGTGATAGCCTCAATCTTTCCGGGATTCGCATGAATCCCTCCTTTGGAGATCTGGTAACCCAGAAATTTGCCCTCGCCCACGCCAAAGATACATTTCTTTGGGTTTAACCGCATTTTATACTTGCGAAAGTTGGCGAACGTTTCCTCTATGTCCGCGAGGTGTGTGTAGGTGGCCTTGCTTTTGACCACAATGTCATCGACATAAGCCTCAAGATTTCGGCCAATTTGGTCCGCGAAGACTTGATTTACAAGTCTTTGGAAAGTAGCCCCCACATTCTTTAAACCGAAGGGCATTCGATATAATGGTAGATGGCTTCGCCGATGGTGAAGGTGGTTTTACCGCATCCTCTAGGTCCATAAAAACTTGATGGTACCCATTGTATGCATCGAGGAAGGAGAAAGCAGTGATGAACGGTTGAGTCAACCAGTTGATCGATAGAAGGCAGGGGATAGGGATCCCTTGGGCAGGCCCTATTAACCCCTTTGTAGTCTACGCAAAGTCGCCACTGACCGCCCTCCTTATCGGCGAGGACAACATTCGCGACCCACTCAGAGTAGTGAACCTCCTTGATTATATTTGCCTTAAGCAATTTCTGCACTTCTGTGCGTACAAAGTCCTTACGGTCAGGGGCCATGCCCCTTGTTTTCTGTCTAACCGGGCTAAAGCCGGGGAGTACACTCAACTTGTGAGAAATGATAGCAGGATCCACACCTGGTAAGTCCTCAGGGGTCCATGCGAAGACATCGCCGTTGGCATGGAGGAGATGGATGAGTGCTTGCTGGTCTTTTTCTTCGAGGTCCTTTCCCACCCGGAACTTCTTGCCAGGGGAGATTTAAACTTCTTCAAAGGCCCCAGTCAAGTCAGGAGCGAACTTGCCCGAGGGCCCAGTCTCCTCCATGGGCTCGAGATGGCTTGGGAGGCGAGGAGGTCTGCGAGGGCGAGACATTATTGCCCCAGCCACGTTTTGGTTGACAAAGATATAGGCATCCCCGCCGCAGTGTGGAAAACCAAAGTCGAGGCCCGCACATCACAGCGGGACGTGGAACTTAGTATGAGTGTGGCGCCCAATGATGGCGTTATGCGGTGTAGGGAGATCCCGGGGCGATAAAGTCCACAAAGCTGGAGTGGCATACTTGCTTCTTTTCTTTGGTGGTCCCTATCATCATGTAGGGAGCGTGATCGACCCTAAAGTTGGGATTTCATCCCGTCCTACTCCAAAGGTGGCCCCCTTGGCGGGTTGGATTTGCGACAAAGGCACCTTGGCTTCAACCAGTGTGCTCGTAGATCACGTTGGCATTTGCCCGGTGTCCATGTAGACTCTGTCAATGTCCCATCCCGCGATACGGCGGTGATAACCAAAGGGTCGCGTGAGGTGCGCCACGAGAGGTGCCATCGCGGCGATGCGGTAAGTGAGTAGAGGAGTGGTAGATCTAGTAGATCTGTCTCATATGACGGTGTCTCGCCGCTGAGCCCTCACATTGTGTGATTACGATGATGTGCCACCTTGGTGGGGAATTTCGACCAGACCTTCTCGATCTGGGTTACTGCTGGGAGCGACCCGTCTGCGGTCCCCACGGCGGCGGTCCTCCCGGTTACTTTCAAGCCTACGACCCCCATCGTCGTTGAGTAAGAACTCTCTGAGTTTGCCTTGAGCGAGCATTTCCCCAATCATGCGTTTAAGCTCAAAACAATCCTCAGTGTGGTGTCCCTTGTCGCGATGGTAACGACAATACTTGGTACTAGACCTGACGATCTCACAGGAGAGGCGGGGCCACTTGGGGACCTCCTCTTTTGTTCCAGGAATGAAGGATGTTGGTGCGAGATTCCCTTAGTGGGGAAGAGTAAAATACGCCCCCTCCTGTTGGATGGCGTAGGTACCGCCTCCAGGACCTAGAGTCCGCTCGCGAGGGCTGTCCCTTCGCGTCTGCCGTGGCGGCCCCGGCGAGTGGTCGAGTGACCTCCTCCGTGTTCATAAACCGTGATGTCTTGCTCAAGAACTGTTCCATGTTAGTGGGAGGGTTGGTGTGTACATCTACGAAGAAAAGGGACTCCTAGCGAAGACCACTGAATAGCCGCAAGTAGGCGGGCTTCCTCCCCAAATTAGGGACTGGATGGATTCCGCACAGAGCGCTGAATATACTCCCGAGGGGCTCATCGTTCTTTTGCCGTATCTTGAGGAGATGTCCCGCCGTTTTGGGGGAGGTTTAGACACTACAAAGTGGTTGGAGAAGTTGCGGAGAGCTCCTCAAAGGAGTCAAACCGCTTATCGCGGAGGGTGGTATACCGGTTGGCTGCGGCTCCGTGAGTGTGGAGCTGAAGGCTCTACAGAGCGTGTTATCGTCCGCCTTGGCGATGGCCATCGCAAGCACGTAACGCTGGAGATGAATATCGGGGTCCAAGAGACCGTCATAGGCGTCGATTTAGGCTGGCGAAACTGCTACGGAAGAGGGTCTCCAAAACCCGTTGAGTGAAAGGTTGGGTCGAGAGGTGGTCGGACCCATTACGGAAACATTATGATCACTGCCCTTTCGTCCCTTTTTTCCACTTCCTCTAATCGTCTAGTAAGCGCGATAAGTAACGACTAAGAAGGGTCAGGGTTACTTACTTGTCGAGGTGGAGTAGCAGGGCGTTCAGGCTTACTAGTCCGTAGCGTTCCAACGCTATCCAGAACGCCCCTGAGAGTGGTGGCGAGTGTTTCGCGCAAGTTATGAGCGACCGCCTCAGTGTTTGTTTACAGAACGGCGGATCAAGGCCCGTTGGTGGAGTGTTTGGTGGTGGAGTATTGCGCTCCTGGGGCGCGTTTGGTTGGCGTGGGAGGAGCTTTCCTCCGTTGAATGGACAGAGAGTTCTCCCGTTGTGGGGAACGTTGTTTGAGATGGTTCCGATCGTTGATCATTGTTCGTGTTAAATCGCGGGAGGATTCCTCCTTCCACGACGGCCGTGCCTACTTGCACTTCGGGTAGTTGGCATGACTTGCTACTTGTGGTTTGTGATATGGGTTTACGATAAGAACTTTTCGTTTCTTCGTTGCCACGACGGAGCCAAATTGATATTCACGTTCCCGAATCGGGCGGAATCCCGGTTGAGTGGTTGATGATGATGGTATTCTTGAGACTCCAAGCTTGCTGTTGAGTAATCTGTAAAAGATAAGAGGAATACTCGAAGTAGCAAGAGAGGAGTGGGGGAAGTGTAGTAGCTTACCCAATTTAGGGTGGACATCACCCTATTTATAGAAGTGATGCCAGGAGAAGAGCCTCCCCGGTTGAAGCCCTTGGGCCAGCTGTTTGAGATAAGTCTCATGTCGATCGATTGGAGATAAGACGGCTATGATGATGAAGATCTCAGCAAACCGCCTTAAGTGATTCGTTTGTCGAGAGAATGTCGGCATATGAATCTGGTGAAGATCTCCTGTGCTCATGCTGACCCTCCCGGGTGGTCTATCTCCCGGTGGAGCAAGTGGCGGCGAAGGCCTGCAAGGGGTGAAGGCCGAGATAGAATACAGCTAAATAAGGAGTGAGGATCGCACGAACCTGAGTGTAAGGGCCTTATCTGGGCGGGACCAGTATAGGCAAGAGAGTCCTCGTGAAGGCGAGTTGAGACTGCGGGAGTAAGACCCGCGAAGGCGAGTGAGACCACAAGGGCGAAACCTGAGACCGCGAGGGTAACCCGCGAAGGCCTAAGATACGCAAAGGCGAGTGTGAGACATCGCCAAGGCGAGACTTAAGGCCTGCGAGGGCAAGACCTCGCGCAGGTGAGACTGGAGACCTCGCGAAGGCGAGACTGGAGACCGCAAGGGTGAGACCTTGCTCAGGCGACACCGGAGACCACAAGGGTGAGACCTATGGGGCCTTGTATGATTCTGATGCGACGCGAGGACGCGTTTGCTTGGGTAGTGTACCACGGAGTATGGGCAGGGTCCCGTACTCCGTGTGTAGCCGAGGACTGAGTTTTGCGTGGAGCGCGATGACCATTTATGAACTGATATTCCAAGTGTTGAATTCTTCATGATCGGTGTGAGCTTTTGAGGGCATGGGCAGGGTCCTGTACTCCGTTTTTTCGAAAGTACTTTGCTGAGGACCGATGTAGCAGCCATAAGTGAATCTCTTTTGTGATCCTTGTGAGTTTGAGAGGGGGGCATTTGCTTGGGTAGTGTACCAAGATGCCTCCTCCTGAAGGCAGTATGGCGAGGTCCCGTACTGCTTAAATTCCAGGCCTCGGAGTTGGCGAAGGCACTTAGGCCGTTTGCGGACCGTTTGAGTGTCATGGCGTGAAGAGTCCCTTCAGCATTTAATGCGGGAGAGATAAAGGAAGATGGGAGGTTTCTTGACCGTTATGGGACGCGACACGTGGCGCGTAGGGGTCGATTACGCTTTGCAAAAGCGTTTCTCCTTTGTATGGCGGGGAGAGGTTTAATAACCGCTGGATCTTTGGCACGTGGCGCCTCGAGAGCCAATCACGCTTAAATAGCGCTTTTTCATTTTGGCGGGCTTATAAAAGCGTATCCGAGAAGATTGAAGCCTTTCTTCTTCACTCTCGTATTTCCTCGCTCTGCTCTGCGTAACCTTTTCGCATTCTTGCGTTTCTTGACATTTATCGGTAGTTGAGAGGTTTCCTGCGGTGCTTCCTTCTCTTCGCTTGAGACTCCGTCGGTTACCCATTAAATCGCCAATTGCTCTATCCACCTTTCCTACCGGCAACAAATCAAGTAAGATTCCGTTCTCCGGCACACCGAGTGTTTCTAGTTCTCTCGAGCGTCTTGAGTGCTTGTCAAAATGCCTTTGCTAGGCCGCTCCGATTTATATGTCTGTTGTTCCCCTTTTGCAGAGATGAGTTCCAAGGAAGCTGTTCGCCCAAAGTGGTCGCCCCCCTAGAGAAGACCACGGTGAAGTTCGAGAAAATTCACCAGGATATGGTGGAGGCCTTCTGGCCTGTGGAAAAAGCGCCGGCACATACATCCCGTGCGGGCGTTTGTCGGGCGATGGGTTGGCACGTCACCGAGGAGAACAAGGAGAACCGGGTCTTGTGCTCAGCCACGGCGCAGCTTGCGGCGGGATTGCGGTATCCCTCCCTCGTTTGGTGCAAGATTTATGCGCGAGTGGGGATGCCGCCAACTCGGTTGGCTCCCAATACCTTTCGACTATAGCAGGCTTCATCGTCGCTTTGCCACATGGCCGGTGTGCAGCCATTTGCCGATGTCTTCAACCGTTTTACCGGCCGGAGCTGAGAAGCGGAGCGCGTTCTTCTCGTCACTCCCATAAACGCGTTGGAAGGTAACCACTCCATCTCTTTCACCGCCTCACCAAGATCCTACCACGGCGGCATGGGTCTTTTTCTTTTTGCCCGTGAAGGCTCATGGGACTTTCCCGTGGCGAGGACGCGGCAATCCGTGCAAAGCATTGTGCGGAGGCCTGAACTGACTTATGAGGGAGTGCGGTGGCAGGCGTATGTCCAAGCTGCTGGGGTGGTTGGACGATGTTTTGTCAAGGAGTGCATGCGGCGAGTTTTCCCCTTCTCGGCTGCCCAATCTGGATGAAACCACCTGCGGTGGGCTGGGATCAAGACGGGCTTCGTGTTGGACCCGAGGTGCCCCACCGTCACGAGGATGGGCGCCTGTCCACCGCGGGGCCGATAGATTCTTTCTACGCCGCACCGGTGAGGCCCAAAGTACGCTTTGCATACACATAATCATATTGTAAAACTTGAAAGAGGTCTAGTAGAACACAGTGCGAAGACTTTCGTTATGTTTTGTAGATGTCGCCGCATGATGCAGCGAAACCCAGGGCAAGAAAGCGTCCATGCGCATTGCCCAGCGAGTGCACCTGGCTTGTGCATTCGGGAGGGATGCCCCTTCTGGGGCAGTGAAGGTGTTGGGACGAATCATTCCCAAGCTGCCCAAGAAGAGGGCTGCTACCAAGTCCTTGGCGTCTTCTCAGCCAGAGAAGAAGAAGAAGAAGGTGGCTGCTGCGCAGCTCGGAGAAGAGAGTGCCCCGCTGTTCTTTGAGGGCCAGGGCTGAAGAGCCAACCCAGGGAGGCTGAGAGGCTGCTGAAGTGGAGGGCCTGCCGCAGTTCTTTTAAGCTGTGGAGGCTAGGGAGCCTGTTGGGGAAGAAGTTCCTGTATCGTGGAGAAGGCCGGAGGCTTTGTGGCCGAGGAAGCCGAGAAGAGTGGAGGTCGAGGTGCCTCTCGCTGTTGAAGAGGTCGTGCCCTCCGCGGAGGGCCCAGAGGAGCGCGAGATAGACAGCGCTGCTCCTATAGAGGTTGTACCCATCTCGGTGGTGCAGCCTATTTCTCTGAGGAGGCTGCTGCTGAAGCCTTCGTGTCCAGGCTTTTGCAAGCCCTCACCGGCTCAAGGCGAGATTTGCCCGGGTATGTGGTGGCTGCGAGATCCTTTCTTGGAGAAAGGTGCCCCCTCCCAAGGGCAAAATGTCAGCGGTTGACATCCCGATCTCTATGAGAAGGAGGGGCATCCAAGCTGCCAAGGCCATTGGAGGTTACGGCCAACAAGGTATCAGTCACTCCTGTGGAGGAGGTGGAGACCCCTAATGCCGAGGATGTGATCACTGCGGCAACCCCTCCCGGAGAGGGGATCCACGAAGTGGTTCTCTCGGGGAGCAGGCCCCATGACAAAGGGAAGGGGATTACGAGGGTTGAGGAGACTTCTTCTTCCTCCGGCAGCGAGGCCCCTAGGGAGGGTGTCAGTAACACGGTCCTCTACGAGGACTAGTGGTTGGGAGATTGCCCAACCTTCCAGTGATCATTTGGAAATCAATGAATAGGGCGTCCTTACTGCTGGTGAGTTTTTCGACTTGAAAGTGCTTTCTTTGCTTTGAGTTCGCATTTACGTTATCCAATTGCCGATGCACTGTACTTTGTAGGCGCGGGCCCTTCAGGCCAAAGGGTTGGTCCCCGTGAGGCCCCGTGGACCAAGGGGTCCTAACAGAGATCCTGCAGATTTGGGGACCAGGCCGAGGTCCTTGAGAAACCGGGTCTGGTCCCATTATTTGGAGCGGAGGCACGTTGCTGCCCGATCAACCCCTAAGTGGTCCGAGGTGCCGGACCTTCCGAGGGTCCAAAGGCACCAGGCCGAAGCTTGGGGTGTACAAGGAGCAAGGAGGCTCTGAAAGATGCGTGGGATCCAGTCTTCCTTCTCGGGAATAGCAGCTCTCTGCTGATGGGAGGAGAGCAGACTCTCTATCTTATGCAGGAGGGGCTGCGTGCCCTTTGACCGAGAGGTGACAGAGCGGAGTTTAGACTCCCTGCCAAGTTCATGCGGGGCGCAGCCCAACAGAGTCTTGGTGAGACCCACTTTTGATCACTTATGTATAAGTTCAGTCTGGCCTCTTTTGCCTTTGTTGAAATTGAAGCTGGGTGCGGCGGCCGTCAAAGGATACGCTGCCTCGGAGCAATGGCATGACTTCACTGAAGTATGCCAATAGGCGGGATGACGCCCAAATAACGAGATTGCCTCACTTAGGAGGGAGGCTGGAGGCCTCAAAGAAGAGGGAGGAGGAGCTCAAGGAGGTGCACGCCAAACGTGTGGCCCAACTAGAGAGTTGGTGCGACTACGTTAACAAGGAGCGAGTAACCAGCAGGCTATATCGGTATGAGCAGGCCAGCCTTATTGGCGCGTTCAAGCAACGCTTCCTCCAGCAGGTAGCAGGCTTAGAAACCCAGCAGGGAGAGATTGCTGCTTTGAAGGATTCTCGTCGGTCGGCCGAAGGCTGAACAGCGAAGGCTGCAACCAAGGAAGCGGAGCGCCGAGGCCATTGCTTAAGCTCACTGGCAGACTAGAAGATAAAAGAAAGTAGGCTCGCTCTTGAGGCTGCCACGAAGGCACGCCTAGAGGTCGCCACTAATCTTGAGAAGGCGGTGGCCTCGGTAAAGGAGATGTAGAAGGCTTTGGGCCTTTCTCCTTTTGCGGTGAGGATCTGAGTCCTCTTCTTCTATCAATATGTCCATCCACGAGCGGGTGCCAAGGCGATGGAGAAGTTTGGTGAGATTCAAGCCTTAGGCGGCGGGGGCGAGGCCTACGAGGAGGGCTGGCTACGATGCCGCTTCCAAGTGGAGAAGGCATTCCCGAGCTAAGTCTTGGGATCCTGGATGCTGCCAATACCAATGAGCCAACAAGAGAGGCGCTGCTCCATTGGGGAGCAGGGGAGGAAGATGGGCGATGCACAGTATGCCCTTTTGGACTAGGGTGGAGGCTCCAACATGTGGATGCCCCCTATTTACGTGCAAGGACTGCATTCATGCATACTTTTGGGAATAGTAGATGAAGTAAAATTTCCTTTTATCTTCACTGTCTTGTAGTCTCGCTTTATTTTGCGATAGTAATGTAGGGCGCGTTAGCTAGGTTAACAACCATAGGCTAAGTCCCGTTTGTGGAGAGAAAGCCCTTCCGGGGTTCGCAAAGGCGAAGCCACAAAGATCACTTGTTAAGGAGCTAGAGACTTGATTTGAGTTTACGTGACAAGGTATTTAAAACCCGCAACGGCGGAGCCACATATATCTTTCTAGATAATTTGTGGGTTCCCTAATTGAGACAAGCTGAGATGGAGACCACTTGTTTGAGATAAGGGCCCTTTTAGGACTTGCGGAGGGGACCTTTGAAGGCCATGGGTAATTTTTTAGGGAGCGAGCCCTTGGGTAGTGTACAGTGTACCAAGTAGAAGATCCCTGCAGATTATTCCTCATTTATATGATAGGAATGAAGTAAAAAACTCAGTTTACCTCGAGTCCGAAGTCGCTTGTTGGCGAAGGTAGTAGGGCACTTGTTGAGACAAGTGGAGAACCATCTGAGGTTCTGGGGAGTGAGACCCGTTGCTGTGTTTGAGGAGCCCGTGCGGAAGGTCTGCTATGGCGTGCGAGGGCGACTTATACATAGACCTTCCCGAAGGAGCCAAAAGGGGGTTACCCTTCCGCGGCGCAAGGATTACCCTTGGGGCGGGGCGAGTTGAAGGTCGGTTGGGAATGAGACCCGCAACCACTGTGTGGAGAAGTCCGAGCGGAAGGTCTGCTGTGGCGTGCGAGGGCGTCTTACACATAGACCTTCTGAAGGAGCCAAAAGGGGGTTACCCTTCCGCGGCGCAAGAGGATTACCCTTGGGGCGGGGCGAGTTGAAGGTCGGTTGGGAATGAGACCCGCAACCACCAGTGTGGAAAAGTCGGCGGAAGGTCTGCTGTGGCGTGCGAGGGCGTCTTACACATAGACCTTCTGAAGGAGCCAAAAGGGGGTTACCCTTCCGCAGCGCAAGGATTACCCTTGGGGCGGGGCGAGTTAAAGGTCGGTTGGGGAATGAGACCCACAACCACTGTGTGGAGAAGTCCGGCGGAAGGTCTGCTGTGGCGTGCAAGGACGACTTACACATAGACCTTCCTGAAGGAGCCAAAAGGGGGTTACCCTTCCGCAGCGCAAGGGGATTACCCTTGGGGCGGGGCGATTTGAAGGTTAGTTGGGGAATGAGACCCACAACCACCTGTGGCGCGACTCTAGGGGGCTCCCCTTTGTGGGTGCGCAAATGAGACCTGACAAGGTCTGATGCCATAACTCAGGCAGGTAGCCAATCTGACCGGTTGGGTGCGGGGCGATGGAGAGAGCATTTGCAATGCTTATGTAAAGCTGTAAGACAGGAAGAAATACACATGTATTTTATTGAATTTGAAGACGTAAGACCAAGGACTTACACGTAATATGGGCGCAAGTCATCCGCATGAAAGTTTCGGGAAGAAAACGACCATCATGGTCTTGTAGTTCATAGACTCACAGGCGGACTTGTTTACGAACAATATAAGGCCCGTCCCGGTTGGGTCGCAAGACACCTGTTTGGGGTCGCGAGCGGTGAGGGCTGATTTAAGCAAGGCAAGGCCCCCTTGTTGTAGTGCCTTGGGTTTTACCGGGCATTATGGTGAAGACCGAGCCTCTGTTTGAGGGCGATCATGCGGCGGCGAGCGCCTCGCGTAATTCTTCGATTAAGTCAAGTTTGGCGCGGAGCCCTTGAGCATTGGCCTCATCGGTGAAGTTGATCATACGGATCGTGGGGAGGTCCGCCTCGGTGGCGAGAGCGCGTCTGCGCCATATACGAGAGAGAAAGGCGTTTCGCTTGTTGGGGTTCGCGTTGTGGTGCGATAGTCCCATAAGACACTTGGGAGTTCATCTACCCAGCGGCCTTTGGCCCCCTCAAGGCGCTTCTTGAGGCCTTCCTTGAGGGTGCGGTTGGTGACTTCAACCTGTCCATTAGACTGGGGGTGCGCCACTGGGGTGAAAAGCATGCGGACATTATTGTCTGAGCCAAGCTGTTGGACACCGTGGTGAAAACTGTGTGCCATTATGCGTAATAATAGCACGAGGGCTGCCGTGCATCGCAGACAAGGTTCTTCCAAAGAAACTTGATAATTTTCGCGGAAGTGATGGAGACCGAGGTTCTACCTCGACCCACTTAGAAAAATAATCAACCTATGACAACACGAAGCGGTGCGGCACTGGAGCGATCGGCATTGGACCAATAAGGTCAAGGCCCCACGGGCGAAGGCACCGGGTTTGTCGATCTTTGGAGATTCCGTAGATGGCGATCGCTGGACACGAGAATTGATTTGCTTGGTGGCACGATTTGACCAAGTGCGGCGGCGTCCTTTTTCAAGGTAGGCCAAGAGTACCCTTGACGAAGGGCTTTGTGGGCAAGTGCCTCCGTAGCAATGTGTGCGCCACGGTTGCCTTGGTGAAGAGTGTCCAAGACAGAGTGCCCCTCGAGGGTCTTTGAGACACCGTTGCGGGGCGCCGAAAACCCGCGATGCCATAATTGGTCATTAACGAGGACGAAGCGGATAGCCCGTTTGTGAGCACAGGGATCTGTGGTGCTGGTTTTTAGTTCAGCAATAATAGGGTCTCTCGATCTGCGGCGGATCATGTGTTGCCAGAGATGCAATATCAAACTACTCCGTGATGGAAGGACTGGCCAGGGTGGCCGAGGTGGAGGAGTCTTTCCCTTTGACAAAGATGTCTGCTGTAGTGTTCTCGGAGCGAGGAACATGTATGAAGATGATCTCTTCAAGTCGGTTCGCAAGGTGTTTACCAATTTAAGGTATTTGATCGGGGTGGCGTCTTTGCACTCGGCGCGCCCTTGGACCTGGTGGATCACCAGTTGCGAATCGCGATGGACATGGAGGCGGTGAATGCCTGCCTTTTGGCGAGCTTTAGCCCAGCGACAAGGGCCTCATATTCTGCAACATTGTTAGTTACTTGAAATTGAAAAGAGACACGAAGGAATACCTCCATACCTAGGGGTCCGTGTAGATACACACCCCCTGCGGGGGATTCCAACTTGGATGAGCCATCCACAAATAAGTCCCATTTGGGGGGAATGGGTAGAGGTGCAGGGCCCTGTTCAGGGACCGAGAGGATATCAGCATCTGAGAACTCCGCAATGAAGTCGGTGAGGGCCTCGGCCCTTGATTGCCTTCTGGGCTCATAGTTGATGTTAAAACCACCAAGTTCAATACACCACTTGGCGAGGCGCCCGAGTGTTCGGGTCGCCTCGGGATATCTGTATCGGCAAGTCCGTTCGGACTATAATAGTGTGCCCTTGGAAGTAGGGCTTGAGCTTCCTTGCTGCATATACAAGAGATAATATAGCCTTTTGGAGAGGAGGATACCTTGTTTACGTATCCTGGAGTGTATGGCTGGTGTAATATACCGGCCATTGTTTAGCAGCCTCTTCCTTAATAAGGACGAAGCAACACTCTTTTACGAGGTGGCGAGGTAGAGGACCAGGTCATCGCCCGGTGCAGGGCACTTTAGTCTTTGGCGGCTCTGTAGATCTTTGTTTGATGGAGGCATATGCCTCCTGGCATTCCTCTGTCCATTTGCAAGCTTTTTTCTTGCGAATTTGATCGAAGAAAGGTCTGCAGCGATCGCTTAGCTTAGAGACGAATCGTCCCAAGGCAACTAGCTTTCCTGCTAGCTGTTGAACCTCTTTGAGTCCTCTAGGGGTGTGGAGGGTAGTGATTGCCTCAATCTTTTTGGGATTCGCGTGGATTCCTCCTTTGGAGATCTGGTACCCCAGAAACTTCCCTTCTCCTACGCCAAAGATACATTTCTTTGGGTTTAACCGCATATTGTACTTGCGGAAGTTGGCGAATGTTTCCTCTAAGTCTGTAAGGTGGGTTGAAGTGGCCTTGCTTTTGACTACAATGTCATCGACATAAGCCTCAAGATTTCGGCCAATTTGGCCTGCGAAGACTTGATTTATAAGTCTTTGGAAGGTAGCCCCCGCATTTTTTAAGCCGAAGGGCATTCTGATATAATGATAGACGGCCGCCCGATGGTGAAGGCGGTTTTACGCGTCCTCCGGGTCCATAAAGACTTTATGGTACCCATTTGTATGCATCGAGAAAGGAGAAGACAGAATGATGAGCGGTTGAGTCAACCAGTTGGTCAATGGAAGGTAGGGGAAGGGGTCCCTTGGACAGGCCCTATTAACCCCTTTGTAGTCCACGCAAAGTCGCCACCGGCCGCCCTCTTTATCGGCGAGGACAATATTCACAACCCACTCGAGTAGTGAACCTCCTTGATTATATTTGCCTTGACAATTTCTGCACTTCGGTGCGTACAAAGTCACTTACGGTCGGGGCCATGCCCCTTGTTTTCTGCCTAACCGGGCTAAAGCCGGGAGTACACTCAACTTGTGAGAGATAATAGTAGGTCAACCCCGGTAGGTCCTCGGGGCCCCATGCGAAGACGTCGCTGTTGGCATGGAGGAGATGGACGAACGCTTGCTGGTCTTTTTCTTCGAGGTCTTTTCCCACCCGGAATTTCTTTCCGGGAGATCTCAACCTCTTGAAGGCTCCAGATAAGTCGGGAGCGGCCTCGCCCGCCGGCCCGGTTTCCTCCGCGGCGCCTTTCTCTTAGGCTCAGATAGTCGGGGAAAATGAGGAGGTCCAGCGAGGGCGGAGACATAATTGCCTCTAGCCACATTTTGGTTGACGAAGATATAGGCATCTCCGGCCGCCGTGTGAAAGATCAAAGTCAGGGTCCGCACATCACAGTGGACGTGGAACTCAGTCTGAGTATGTCGCCCAATGATGGCGTTGTATGGCGTAGGAAGGTCCAGGACAATAAAGTCCACAAAGCTTGAGTGACATACCTGTTTCTTTTCCTTGGTGGTTCCCATCATCATGTAGGGTCGGGTGATCGACCCTAAAGTTGGGATTTCATCTCGTCCGACTCCAAAGGTGGCCCCCTTTGCGGGGTGAATTTTTGACAAAGGCACTTTGGCCTCAACCAAAGTGTGCTTGTAGATCACGTTGGCGTTTGCCCCGTATCCATGTAGATCTGTCAACGTCCCATCCCGTAATACGGGCGGTGATAACCAAGGGATCAGCGTGCGGCAACGCCACGAGAGGTGCCATCGCTGCGATGCAAAAACTAAGTGGCGGAGTGGTCAATCTGGTAGATCTGCCTCATACGGCGGCGTCTTGCCAAGCGCCTTCACACCGTGTGATTACGCCGATATGCCCCCTTGCGGGGGATCTGAACCAGATCCTCCCGGTCGCCTTCTCTCCTACGGCCCCCTCATTATGGAGCAAGTATTCCCGAGCTTGCCTTGAGCCAGCATTTCCCGATCATGCGCTTGAGCTCAAAACAGTCCTCGGTGTCGTGACCTTTGTCACGATGATAAGCTGCGAGAACTTGTTGCTTTGCCTTGTTATTTCTGGGAGAGAGGACGAGGCCAAGTGGGGACCTCCTCTTTTGTTCCAAGGCGTGGAGGATGTTGGTGCGAGATTCCCTTAGTGGAGGAAGAGAAAATACGCCTTCTCCTTACCGGGGCGTAGGGTACTGCCTCGAGACACAGGGGTCCAGTCGCGAGGTTGTCCCTTAGCGTCATTGCGGCGACTCGGCAAGTGGCCGAGTGACCTCTTCCGTATTCATAAATCGAGACGCCGTGCTCAAGAATTGTTCCATATTTGTAGGGGGTTGGTGTGGACATCCACAAAGAAAAGAGTCTCCCAACGGAGGCCACGGATAGCTGCAAGCACGAGCTTCCTCTCCCAGATTAGGGACTTGGATAGACTCAGCCTGGAAACGCTGAATATATTCCCGGAGTGGCTCGTCCTTCTTCTGCCGTATTTTAAGAAGATGTCCCGCCATTTTAGGGGGAGGTTTTGACACCACAAAGTGGTTGGAGAAGTTGCGGGAGAGTTCCTCAGAGGAGTCAAACCGCTTATCGCGGAGGGTGGTATACCGGTTGGCGGCCCCAGGTAAGTGTGGAGCTGAAAGCTCGACGAGCGTGTTGTCGTCCGCCCTTGCGATTGCCATCGCGGAAACATAACGCTGGAGATGAATATCGAGGTCCGAAAGACCATCATAAGCGTCCGGCTTAGGCTGGCGGAATTGATCCGGGAGAGAGGTTTCTAAGACCCGGCGAGTGAAGGGTTGGGTCAGAGGTGGTCCAGACCCATCCCGGCGGTATTATGAACACTAGCCCTTTCATCCCTTTTTCCACTTCCTCTAATCGTCTAGTAAGTGCGATAAGTAATGGCGAAGAAGGGTCGGGATTACTTACTTGTTGAGGAGAAGGAGTAGGCCGGGCGTTCAGGCTGATTAGTCCGTAGCGTTCCCACGCTATCCAAAACGCCCCGAAGAGTGGTGGCAAGTGTTTCACGTAAGTTGAAAGCGACCGCCTCGGTGATTGTTTGCGAAGCGGCGGATCAAGGCTCGTTGGAGGGTGTTCGGAGGTGGAATGTTACGCTCTTGGGGCACGTTACGGTTGCGTGGGAGGAGCTTTCCTCCGTTGAGTGGACAGAGAGTTCTCCCCATTGTGGGGGAACATTGTTCGGAGATGGCTCCGATGGCGGATCATTGTTCGTATTCGTCTCGGGGATTCCTCCTTCCCCGACGACTGCTCTGTTGCACTCCGGGTGGTTGGCATGACTTGCTACTTGTGGTTTGTAATATGGGTTTATGGTAAGAACTTTTCGTTCCCACAGACGGCGCAAAACTGATAGTCTCGTTCCTAAGGAAGGCCCGGACTCTCAGTTGAAGTGGTGGAGAAGAGGAGGTTCTTGAGACTCCAAGCTTGCGGTTCGAGTAACTGTGAAAGATAAAGAGAATACTCGAAGCAGCAAGAGAGGAGTGGGGGCGTGAAGTAGCTTACCCGATTTAGGGTGGACATCACCCTATTTATAGAGTGATGCCGGAGAAGAGCCTCCCGGTTGAAGCCCTTAGGCAGTTGAGATAAGTCTCGTGTCGGTCGATTGGAGATAAGGCGGCTGTGATGATGAAGATCTCAGCAAACCGCCTTAGGTGATTCGCTTGTCAGAGAATGTCTGGCGTATGAATCTGGTGAAGATCTCCCAGGCTCGTGCTGCCCTCCTTATTGGCCGGTTGATGTCAGACGACCAAGTGGTCTATCTCCAAGTGGAGCAAGTGGCGGGCGAAGGCCTGTAAGGGCGAAGGCCCAGATAGAATATAGCCAAATAAGGAGTGAGTGTTGCACGAACATGGGTACAATGGCCTTATTCAGGCGGGGCCAGTATAGGCAGGAGACTGGGAGTAAGACCCATGGAGGCGAAAGAGATCGCGGGGAGTCGCCCTAGGACTGCGAGGGTGGTCCGCGAAGGCCTTAGAAACGCAAGGGTGAGTATGAGACGTTGCCCATGCGAGACTTGAGGTCCGCGAGGCGGGACCCCGCGCAGGTGAGGCTGGAGACCATAAGGATGAGATTTCCTCAAAGGCCTTGTACGATTATAATATGACGCGAGGGCGCGTTTGCTTGGGTAGTGTACCAAATCTTCTAGTATGTTGTTCTTGGTAAGAAGAAGTGTAGTAATAAAGGTTTAATTTATGGAAGAACACCATGGAGTGAAAAATCCTAAATGGCCGAAAATTAGGTTGAATTCTAAACCTATTGGTTGGTTGTGTTCTTGAATCATGCTTGTGATATGTTGTTCCTAGTATGATTCTAAGGTGTTGTATGGATTCAATTTGAAGGTAAACATGTTGGGTAAAAGTACCCAATTTGGCCGAATTGGTCATTAGGGTTTGAGGTTGTTTTTGGGTGATTAGGGTGAATTAAGTATGTATTTGGAACCTTAATTGGTTTGGATTAAAGTTTGTTATAAAAGAGATGTGTAGGCTGAATTTGAAAGGAAGTTTTGGTGATGCTTGTGTTGTATTTTGGAATGGTTTTGGTAATGATTTGGTATCGGGATTGGAAGTAGGTAACTAAAGATGTTCTGAATGTCATTTTCGGGAATTGTGGACAATCCCGACCTACTTGCTTGTTTGCGGTGTAAATGTGGGGAAGGTGGGATTTGAATGCTTGGTTGTGCTTTTGGGTGTTTGAATATCAATGTTCTAGCTCGGTTTGAGAAACCGAGCTTTACGTGGAATTTTGCGGAAATTGCGGGATTGGTTTCCGAAGTCTGTTTTGGTGATTTCGACTTGTGTGTGGTTGTTCGAAGTCACACTACCGCGTTTCGGGCCGGGAGCCGGGATTTTCCCGGATTTGGCTGCGAGTCGGTTTTTCCGAGGTAAGGGGTTTAACTTTCTTAATGCGCATTTATGTGTATTAGGTTAGTTAAGGAGCTAGTACTCGGGTCGAGGTGGGGCCCGGTGACTCCGGGGCTAGTCACAAGGTACGTAGCGGTTTGCGAGGTTTTATGTTTGGACCTATTATGTATCGGGGTCGATGACGGACCCATTGTCTGTTGTGCTTTCTGAACCTCTGCTATATTGGTTATGCTTATCGGGGGTAGACGACGGACCCGTATTCTGTTCTGTGCCGGCTTATGCCACTTCTGTGACAGTTAGGGGATGATCACCCCTTCGCTGTTACCATGCGCTCTGATCTCGATAATCGGCGTGAGCCTAACAAGCCGCCGTAGGTGTCTTGTCGGTGGTCGGGGACCACCTGCTATCCACCGATGGGAACGCCGGTGAGTCCAGTATGCCAACCATGGTCGTTAACTTATATATCGGATCTGCTTACCGGCTGATGGGGACGCTTGATTGGTGGTATGCCAACAATGGTCGCTAAGTTATTGGATTTGTTTATCGGCTGATGGGGACGCCATTTGACCGGTATGCCAACCATGGTCGCTAAGTTATTGGATTTGTTTATCGATCGATGGGGACGCCATTGGTGGTATGCCAACCATGGTCGATAACATCACCAGTTCGACGGGACTTCGAGTATCATGACCTTGCATATCATATTCTTGTTTATATATTTAGGTTTGTATTATTTGCTAGATCATTGCACGCTAACCCTTTTATGCAGGTAAAAACGTTTTTAAAGTTTCCGTCCGTTATCGTACCTACCCCCTTACTGGGTTCTTTTGAGAACTCACCCCCAGATATTAAACATTTCAGGGGATCCGGGCAAACGACCTGTGGAGTAGACCTCCCGCGGTGCTCGATCTGCATTTCGTTTGTTTGAGGTATTGGTCTGTTTATGATTGGGGGTATTCTCGTTAGATTCCTTTTGTGATCTGTTTGGGTAATCGGCGTTATCTCTTGTTTGTGGTTTAGCAAAGAGCAGCACTACGTATGGAATCTTCTCGGTCCGGAAGTTTTCCAGTTCCGCACCTAGGTATTCTAGGGTTTTACTTTGGCAGCTCTGTAGATGTACTTGCATGCATGTTTAGATCAGATCATGTTGTATGTTATGTATTTTGGGAAACATTCTAATTCAGCCTTGCTGACCGAGGGCTCGCCATTTCAGTTGAGGGCGGTACCCGAGATATGTTGATATTTGTTTTATATATCGGATGGATTCTATATTCTGGTTGTTTGTGATCGTTGAATGATATTTCCATGAACTGCATGTTTGGTGATGGTCGGGTGCTCGCCTATTTCAGTGGGGCGGGGCTCACCATGGATAGTTAAGGATTATTTTGTATACTTGCCATCTGTGCGTTTTGTAGGTTGCGGGTCGTAATGTGACCAATTTGTTAAGTGAGCAAAGTGTTCTCAGGCACCGGGCCTTCGAGAACGAGACTTTGCGGGCCGGGTCATGGGACCACCGCATGTAGCGGATTTCGGTTGGACCGCTTCGCGCTCTCCGCCGCAGCTTCCGCTTCCGACGCCGCGGGCGGCCCCGCCTCCGCAACCGGGCGCGGGTGCTCGTGACAGGTTAGTATGAGATGAAATAAATAATTCAGTCCTAAGTATATCAGGATTATGATTTGCACATGTGATGATGCTCTTAAGTCCCGCCGGAATAGTGGTACGCCAATACAAAGGTTCCCCGAACCCTCGACAGCACCCTTCAGCGGCTTGTTAAGCTCACATCGATGATCGGGTCTTAACGCGTGGTACCGGTGAGGGGATATCGCCCTAATCGCCGGACATAAAGCGGCACAATGCCGACACATAACATCATGAGTTAACGACCATGGTTGGCATACCGGCTTAGGTCCCGGCGTTCCCGTCAACCGTAACTCACGGACTTCTCACGTCTGAGAACATAAATATGGGTCCGTTGTCGACCCCGATAACCAAGTCCGATATGATATACGTTCCCAACCCAAATTTAAGCAAAACCCCGCAAACCGCTACGTACCATGTGACTAGACCCGAGAGTCACCGGGCCCCACCTCGACCCGAGTACTAGCCCTTAACTAACCTAATACACATGTATTGCGTATTAAGAAAGTTAAACCCCTTACCTTAGCCAAACGGAAAACTCTACTGTGGCCACCAACGCTCCACAAAGAAAGTCCCGCACTACTCCACCAATGCTGAATCAAGTGAACAACCACACACAAGTCGAGGCATCTCAAGGGAAGGCACCCCTTCGCCTAAAAGAGTAGTTACTTAGCATTTGGATAAGGGAGTGTACAAGGAGGGTGTAACCACTCCTTAGGCCGAAAGTATGTGTACTTTCGGCCATGAGGAGTTGTAACCCTTCCTAGTAACTCCCTGCATCATCTATAAATAAATGATTTGGCCACAACACATTACACACTCTTGAAATCCGAAACTTCTCTCTTCTCTCTTGTTCTTGGCCAAATTATTCAAGCATTCCTAGAGCATTTCGGGTGGAACTATTTTGTTTCTCCTTAACACAAAACAACCTCATTCCATCACATGCAATCTGCCCTCATCAAGCAATTCGAAGGCTTGAAGATGACAGAATTCTCCACCAAGGAGGAAGGCTTGAAGCATACGTTTTGGAGCAAGGACAGAGATTCTTTCGCTGTTTCTCAAAGGTGCAAGGTACATATCTATATCTCCCTCTTCCTCCTCCTCCTCCTCCTCCTCTTTCTTCTTTGTGAAAGTAGAGAGGCATAATTATGGAAAACACATCATGCTATGAATCTCTAAATCTACATAGATGTCGCCGTGAGATCTAGGCGCGTTGCCCTCTCGACGAATCACAATCGATCAGCCGGGGTGGTGGGGGCGCCACACAACGTTATCATTCAGAACTCTGCAGTGGCCAGTCTCGACCCCGCAATCCTCGTGGCGATCACGGAGGTGGTCGCTCAAAATCTGCCCGGCACTCTAGCCGCAGGAGGCGTCCAAGCAATCCAGCAGCCACAAAATCACCAGGAACTTCCTCTTGCTCCACCGCAGTAGGAAACCTATCCTGATCCAGCCCACTCCACCGCGTTCGCCGCCCTCGCCCGGTGCCTGGAGTAGATAGACAAGAGGGAAGTAAGGGCAAACGCACCCTACTCCGTTAGCTCCGGGTCTAGACCACCTCTGACCCAGCGTTTCACTCGAGAGGATCTTGGAAGCTCCACTTGAGACCAGTTTCGCCAGCCCAAGCTGGATGCCTATGACTGTCTTTCAGATCCAGACATTCACCTCCAGCGCTACATCTACGCGATGGAAATCGCAAGGGCGGACTATAGCACTCTCTGTAGGGCTTTCAACTCTACCCTCATTGGAGCCGCCGCCAATTGGTATACAACCCTTCGCGGTAAGCAGTTCGACTCCTTTGAGGAACTATCCCGTGTTTTCTCTAACTACTTTGCTGTCTCCAAGCCTCCGCCCAAAACTACAGGGCACCGGCTTAAGGTGCGTCGGAGGAAGAATGAGTCCTTGAGGGACTACATCCAAAAATTCCAGGGGAATCTATCCAGTCCCAAATCTAGGTGAGGAGACTCGTCTCCCAACAGCCATACAGTGGTCTCTAGTGGGACTCCATGTTCTCCAGGGGAATCTATCCAGATTCATGCACACCGAGGAGGTCTCACATGGTCACCCCGAGCGAGTTGCGACCGGGTGACCCGGGCTCCGATTTTGGCTGCGGGTCATGATTTTCGGCCTTCAGCAGCTCCCGAGCCTTATCCGAGTATCATTTTGGCGAACCCTTTCGTATTTGAGGTCGTGTGGGTCCCCGGACGTTTCCGCCGAAAATATTTTTCCGGCGCCGGGGTTGTCTCAGGTTGTCTCGGGACGTACAGCGGGCTCGGTAGCGCTCCCGATACCTCACTTTTAGAATCCGTTTGTAGTTTTGGAGTCGTGGAATGTCCCAGAGGTTGTTATGGAATGTAATATTTGTGGCGGGACGTTCTGTCCCAGGCGACTCCCGGGGCTCGGGACGGGAATCCCGGGGCTCGGGATGGAAATCTTCTGACGGCTTTGGGGTAAGTCATGTTATAATTTAAGATGGAGTTTATGTTTATTTTTGGGGAATTTTGGCGTGACGGGATTTTGGTTCAGGTTGACACGCTCGCACGTCGGGACTTGTTCGGGTTCAGCGAGCTCGGTAGGACACTCCGAATGGTAAATAACATTTGGAACATGTTTTACGAATGTTATAGTATCCTGAGGATTGTGTCCAAATTTCGTTTAATTTGGAGTTCGGTATTTCGTTTGGGCCAAAATTGTAACTTTTGGAAAAGTTTGGAAATTAACTTATAATTGGCTACAAAATAACAATAATGTGGGTATGGGCAGCAGCTGATTTCGGCAGCAATGGGAGAGAAATAGGGGACACTTGTCCTATTTTCATTTTAAGTTGAGAGGGATGGGAAAAAGAGGAAGAAAATATATAAGGCTTATATTTTCATAAATGTGATATTATCTCATCACTTTTCTTCTTCTTCTTCTTCTTCCTTCTCCCTTGGTGCGCCATTTTCACTATTCATCAAGCTTGGTGTTCTTCAAGTCTTGGCTCAAATCAAGGAGGAATTGGATCCTTTAAGTGGTAAGCTTCCTCCTAGCTCTCTTTTCTTGTTAGAAACAAGTTTTAGTAGGAGAAAGAGAAGGAATTGTGATTTATGGGTTTGTTCTTAGCTACCATCTTGGATGATCCTCTTCCTCCCATCTTTTAGTATGTTGTTCTTGGGTTGTAAGGGAGTGAGAATCAAGTGTTAGATTTTGGAAAAACTCCTTGGTTGTACAAACCCCATTTTGGCGAATTTTGGGAAATTCTAAAAGGGTGTGTGTTTGTCTTCTTGGATCATGCTTCAAGTATGTTGTTCCAAGCATGATTCTAAGCTTATGTATGGATCCAATTTGATGGAAAACAATTTGGGTTAAAAACCCCCTTTTGGCCGAATTTGAATGTTGGTGTTAAATGTTGAATTTGGTTGTTTTGGATGAAAATGGTTAGCATTCGTGGTTTAGAAGTGTAATTGGTGGTTAGAATGGTTGTTTGATGGCTTGATTGGATTGTTTTGGAAGTTGGGTAAAATGTTAGTGAAGAACCGAAATGTTGAAATGAAACTTTCTCTATGTTGAGGTTTAATTTTGATTGAATTGGATGTTGAATTGGTATTGGGGTTGAATTTAGGTGTGATTTGGTGTTTGAAACGTGGATTTCGGGTAAGAAATGAAAAAGTTACCGTTATGCGAGTTTATCAGAAAAATGTCAGGGAGGAAGGGTTTAAAGGTTGGATTGAGTTTGTCAATGTATAATCTTGCATTGTCTAAGTTGGTTCTGAATTCTGATGTTTCTGTGAAAATCTGGAATTTTATCAAATTCTAGGATTTTCGGTTTTGGGTCGGGGTGTAGTTTGGTAGTGTGGTTAGTAAGGTTGCTACTTCAGCTTGAAATGACAGATTCGAGGTTCGGAAGTTAGAAAAAGAGAGGTTTTCGGGTTTCGGGTCGCGGTGTTAAAGTCGCCCGAATCGGTCAACTACTCGGATTTGTGAGGTAAGGGTTTGGTTCTGTTATTTTGGTAAGATAGGTATATGTTTTGTTTCACTATATGTTCTGCAAGTATTTCGGTATTATATGCCTTAAGGCATATTCTATATTCTGTAGGTGTATGTCTTGTGGCATACTGCATGCATTAACCCGACGAATGTTGTGGGTTCGCTACCCAGTGGTGCACCACGCTCGTAATAGCTTCGGCTTCGACTCCCTTAAAGGGAGGCTGTCGTTTCGATTCGTTATAAGGGTTTATGGCGATTCTGATCGTTTTCTTTACATGCACGATATTCGTACTGCTTGCATATATTCGTATATTGCTATCTTTCTTTTTGCAGGGTTACATATGCTTATCTTACCCCAAATCCCTTACGGGTCCTTTCTAGGACTCACCCTTTTGGGTTCTGTTTTGGGTTTCGTAGACTGCAAGCAGCCAGCGGAGTAGGTTTCCGTGAGGCTTCTGCCTTGGTTGTGTTGAGCAGCAGCTGCACCTTGCGGGCCGGGATTTTGTCTACTTGGTCTGAATCCCGCGCGAGGTATTTTGACGTCTAGGCCTAGGGTTGGCTCTGTAGCTGCATGTGCATATTTTTCTGGATTGTTGTGATGATTGTATATATGTATATATATTCTGTTCTGTTGCATGTTCTGAGCGCTTGGCGCTTGCTAGATACCCTAGGTTCGGGAAACTCTGTGTGTATCTATGTTTTGTGCGTAAGCACTCGTCCACGGAGGGCGGGGCTTACTTTACTGTTAATGCATGAACTGTATGTATGGTGATGGTGATGTTCTTGTTCGTTTCCGAGGGGCGAGACTCACCTTGGACATTTTAGTTATATGTATGAAATTTTCAGGTTGCTTCCACAATCACTTTTCGGGTCCGCTACGCGCGGCAGGTCTCGATGGACTGTCAACCTATAACAGTCCGGCTTCCGCCTGCGTGCCCCGGCGCCCCGCCTCCGTAACCGGGCTCGGGTGGCGATGGTGACAAGTTGGTATCAGAAAGGTAAGTGACCATATTGGTCGCGGTGGTGACTTGTAGTGACAACTATTGCTGCACATTTTATTTTGGAGTGGTTTGGTACGGAGATTGGCCACCTCCTTACTTGAACCACTTTAAAATAAAATTGTGGAACAAGGTTTGATCCTTCAAGTTATCTGGTAGATGCAGATTTGAACTTGGGATTTCTGAATTCTCGGTAGGATTATTACGATCAAGGGATTGTGGAAAAGATCCGGGTACCTATGTCACCGCACGCCGCCCGAGCCCGGTTGCGGAGGCGGGGGCGCCGGGACGCCGGAAGCGGAAGCCGGAATGGAAAGGAGTGGCAGGTCCATCGAGACCCGCCGCGCGTAGCGGACCCGAAAACGGAAGGATTGTGGAAGCAGACTAACAGAAATTTCATGCGTATAACCAAAATAAAATGCAACCATACAATTCATGCACTAATAACAGAGTAAGCCCCGCCCTCCGTGGACGAGTGCTTACGCACCAAAACACATATACATACAGAATTCACAGAACCTAAAATGTCTAGCAAGCGCCAAGCGCTGAGAACAGATATATAACAGAATATACAAATATACATACAGACATACAACCATCACAGCAAATCAGAAAGTATGTACATGCAGCTACAGAGCCAAGCCTAGGACTAAGCATCAAATACCTCGCGCGGGATTCAGATCCAAAAGACAATCCCGGCCGCAAGGTGAAGCTGCCGCAAAACACAACCGAGGTAGAACCTCACGGAACCCTACTCCGCAGCCGCTTATCGTGTCTACCAAACCCAAAAACAGTAACCCAAAGAAGGGTGAGTCCTAAAAGGACCCCGTAAGGGATAAGGGGTAAGGTAAGTATATGTAACCCCGCAAAACAGAAAGATAGCAATATATGCAATGTAATACGGAATAACATGCATGAACAGAAAACAGATCGGAGTCCCAAGGACGTGCGATTCTAAATCGCCATAACCCATATAGTAAATCGGAACGACAGCCTCCACTAAGGGAGTCAAGCCGAAGCTAATACATGAAGCATGGTGCACCACCGGGTAGCGAACCCACAACTGCCGTAATATTAATGCATGCAGTATGCCATAAGGCATACTCCTACAACTACGTAATATGCCCAAAGGCATAATATTCAAATACTAGCGTAATGTAAACAAACCAAAACATATACTTAGCTTACCAAAACACGTAACCAAACCCTTACCTCAAAATCCAGAGTATTGGACCGATTCTCGGATAACACCTACACCGTGCCCCAAACTTAGAACTCCTCTTTTCCTAACCACCGAAACTCAGAATCTGCCAAACCAAGTTGAATTAGCATCCTCATCAACCACACTACCAAATTACAACCCCGACCCCAAAACCGAAAATCCGGCTGCACTTCCGTAAAATTCCGCATTTTCACGTAAACGCCGAATTCGTAACCAACCTAGACAATGCAAGATTTCACATTGACAAACATCATACAATAAGCAGAACTGATCAAATCCAACCTTAAACCCTTCATTACCCGCCATTTCCCATAATCCCGATTAATTGTAACTTTTTCATTCCTTAACCGAATCCAACATTTCAAACTTCCATCCACTCCTAAATTCAACCCCAACACCATATTAATATCCAATTCAACCAAAATGAACCTCCAACATTGAAAAAGAATCATTCAAAGATTCGGTTCTTAACCCAAATTTTCATCCAACTTCCAATTCAATCCATTCAAACTACCAAACAACCATTCTAACCACCAATTACATTTCTAAACCATGAATGCTATCCAATTGCACCCAAACAACAAAATTCATCATGAACATACACTTACACAATTCGACCACAAGGGGTTTTTCACCTCAACTTGTTTTCCATCAAATTAAATCCACACACAAGCTGAGAATCATGCTAGGACTAACATACTAGAAGCATGAAACAAGATAACAACCACACAACATTTTGGAAAATCTTCCAAATAATCGGCCAACATAGGGTTTGCTTCCAAGTTGTGTTTTCCAAAATCTAACACTTGATTAACACTCTCCTACCACCCAAGAACAACATACTAAAAGATGGGAGGAAGAGAATCATCCTAGCATGTAGTGAAGAACAAACCCAAAATTCTCAAAATCTCCTCTTTTCTTCATCCAACCTTAATTCCAACATGAAAAGAGTAGAAGGAAGGAAGCTTACCACAACTAGCAACCAATTTCTCTTTGATTTCCACAAAGAAGAAGGAAGTCAAGCTTGGAGGTGAGCTTTCATGGAGTTTCGCAGACTTGAAGAGATGAAGAAGAAGAAGAAATGAAAATAAGTCCAATTTTATGAATTAATATGCCTTATATATTTTCCTAGACTTTTGCCCATCCCTTTCTTCCTTTAAATAGAAATAGGACATGTGTCCCCAATAATCACACACACACACACTTCTGCCGAAAATAGAGAGGGCTGCTGCTGCCCATGCTGATTTCTTATTTAATTTGCACCCAATTGCAAATTAACTCCCAATTTTTCCGAAAGTTCCAATTCTTTTTGCCCAAAAATAATTACCGAATTCCAAAATTAATGAAACTCGGACACAATCTTCAGAATATTATAACATTCACAGAACATTTTTCAGAAATTCATTTACCTTTCCGGAGTGTCCTACCGAGCTCGCTGAACCCGAACCAGAACCCGACGCGCGAGCGTGTCAACTCGAACCGAAATTCCGCTACTCCAAAAATTCTATAAAAATTCCCATAAATTCCATCTTAAATTAAAACACAACTTACCCCAAAGCCGTCAGAAAATTTCCATCCCGAGCCCCGGGATTCCCGTCCCGAGCCCCGGGAGTCGCCCGGAACCGAACGTCCCGCCCCAAATATTAAACTCTACAACCACCTCCGGGACGCCTCCTCGACTCCAAAACTGCGAACGGCTTCCCAAACTGAGATCTCGAGAGCGCTACCGAGCCCGGCCAGTACGTCCCGAGGCGACCCCGACAACCCCGGCGCTTTAAAAATATTTTCGGCGGAAACGTCCGGGGACCCACACGACCTCAAATACGGAGGGGTTCGCCAAAATGATACTCGGATAGGGCCCGGAGCCGCCTGAACGCCGAAAACGTGACCCGCAGCTAAAACCGAGCCTCGGCCACCTTGGCCGCAACCCGCTCGGGTGACCGTAACATTCTCCCCTTAGGACTCTTGGTCCTCCAAGAGCTGTATCAACCGCTGATACCGCTCGGGTATCGATCCCGAATGTCCTTCTCTGCCTCCCAAGTCGCCTCCCGGCCGCATGATGTGACCACCGAACCTTGACCATGGGAATCAACTTGCTACGAGTCTCCCGACATCCCTATCCGTAAAGGCTACCGGTACCTCCCGATAAGAAAGATCGGGTTCCACTGCACCTCCTCAATCGGAATCGCTCGAGTCGGATCCGTAATGCACTTCTTCAACATGCCGACATGGAAGACATTGTGCACCGCAGCATGACTAGAGGTAACGCCAACCGGTATGCCACCCTACCGACTCCGCTCCGTAATCTCATATGGGCCGATATACCGTGGGGCTAACTTGCCCTTCTTCCCGAATCTGACTGTCCCGCTGGATAGGTGCTACCTTGAGCCAAACCCTATCCCCAACCTCAAACTCCAGAGCCCTACGGCGACGGTTCGCATAAGTAGTGGTGCGGTCGTCGCGGCTTTGATCCGCGCCCGAATCAATCTGATCTTCGCCGTAGTCTCCTCAATAAGCTCGGGTCCCAACTCAACCCTATCGACGCATCGTCCAAAGAATGCGGTGTCATACACCTCCTCCCGCATAACGCCTCATAGGGTGCCATACCAATCGTAGTCCGAAGCCGTTGTTGTACGAGAACTCAATCAAAGGCAATTGCTGGTCCCAATCTCCTCCAAAGTCTATAGTACAGCCTTCGCAAAGATGTCCTCCAATATCCGAATCACCCGCCCGACCGCCCGCCACCAGGGGTGATAAGTCAGACTCGATGGAGTCGCGTGCCCAGCGCTTCATGAAAAGCCCTCCGTAACCGCGCCGTGAAACGCGGATCACGGCCGATACAATGGAGTCTCGGTACTCCATGTAATCGCATAATCTCACCGATGTAAAGCCGGGCAAGCTTCTCCGAGGGTCCGTGATCCGAATAGGCGTAAAGTGTGCGCACTTTGTCACCGATCCACAATAACCCAGATAGCATCATGGCGGGACCGTGTCGTGGGCAAAGTGCAGGAAAATCCATAGTAACATTGCCCCACTTCCGAACTGGAATGGGCAAAGTCTGCAGTGTCCCCGCCGGTTTCGTGCTCAATCTTCACTGCCGACAAACGGCACACCTAGACACATGTGTGGCAATGTGCCTCCTCATCCTGTGCCACCGTAAGTGAGTACGCAGATCATGATACATCTTCTCACTCCCGGGATGAACACTCAATCTGCTCGAGTGCGCCTCCTCTAAAATCTCACTCCGAGCTCCCGATCCTCCGGTACATATAGGCGGTCTCAAGTATAGCAATCCTCGCCTATACCGAAATGCCGGTAACAAAGACCCCTTATCCTCCCTGATAACCTCTTCAGCCCCGGATCTCTACCTTGCGCCTCGCGCACTCTATCAAGCCACTCGTAATGTATAGTAAGTGTGTATACCCGAGCACGCTCCCGTAGCCGCCACCGTGCCAAAGGCACGCGATCACTCTCCTCGGATCGGTCACCAACATCTCCTCCCTTGACCAACCCGGTATACTTCCCCGCCAGGCATCGGCAACCGTGTTGCCCTTACCAGAGATGTACTGATACCGCAATCATAGTCCTTAATGTATTCGAGCCATCGGCGCCGCCTCATGTTAAGCTCCTTCACAGAAATGATATTTCAGACTCTTATGGTCGGTAAGAATCTGAAATTTGTTACCAAGCGTATAATGTCTCCATTGTTTCAGCGCATAGATCACCGCAGCCAACTCCAGATCATGTGTCGGATAGTTCAGCTCATGCGGTCGCAGCTGCCTCGACCCATAAGCTATCACATTCCGATCTCGCATCAAAGACACACCCCAAACCGGATGTGGAAGCATCCGTATAGATCACATACGGCAAGCTCGGATCTGGAAGAGTCAGAATCGGAGCATGAGTCAACTGTCGCTTCAACTCCTGAAAATTCTGCTCACACCTATCAGACCAGACAAACGGTTGACCCTTCTTGGTCAACTGCGTGAGCGGAGATGCCAGAATAGAAAACCCTGCACGAACCTCCGATAATATCCTCGCTAATCCCGTGAAGCTCCCGATCTCTCGCACCGTGGTAGGTTGTTTCCAGCCCCGAATCGCTCTCACCTTCTCTCGGGTCCACAGCATGCACCATGCTCAAATAACATGTCCTGCAAAGGTGACCTCCCGGATTCAGAACTCACACTTTGAGAACTTAGCATAAAGCTGATGTTCCCAAAGTGTCTCGCAGTAACTACCTCGATGCTCCCGATGCGAGTCCGCATCCCGAGAGTATATCGAATATCATCAATGAAGACCACCACAAAAGAGTCCAAGTATGGTCGGAACACCCGATGCATCGATCCATGAATGCTGCCGAGCATTGGTCAGCCCAAATGGCATGACCGTAAACTCAAAGTGTCCGTATCGGGTGCGGAAAGCGCCTTAGGTATATCCTCCTCCTTCACCCTAAGCTGAAAGTATCCAGATCGTAGATCAATCTTCGAGAAAACTCTCGAATCCCGAAGTTGATCAAAAAGATCGTCAATCCTCGGCAAGGGATACTTATTCTTCACAAGAAGGGCATTCAACCGTCTCGTAGTCTATACAGAGCCTGAGTGTCCCATCTTTCTTCTTTACAAATGTAACCGAGCACCCCACGGCGAAGTGCTCGGTCGGATGAAGCCCTTCGCTGTAACTCCTCCAATCGCTTCTTTAACTCCCGCATCTCGTAAATGGGCATCCGATAAGGGGGAATAGATATCGGAGCAAAGGCCCGACCGCAGTAAATCTCAAACACAATTTCCCGCTCCGGTGGTAATCCGGCAACTCCTCCGGAAATACTGCGGAAAATCTCGAACTACCGGTATACTAGCTAGCCTCAACCTAGTATCCGCCTCATTCAGATCGAAGCATTCCCTACACCAACTACCGACACCTGGTCCAGACCGCAACTCGTGCTATGCCGTGCGATAGTCAAACCAAGCCGAGTCGTGAGAGGTAGTACCTCTCCGCATACCATAATGGTACGGGCTGCACAATCAATGTGCATGCAATTCTTGGATAGCCAATCCATCCCAAGAATAACATCATAGTTCGGCGTGTCCGTAACCAACAAGTCCGATACTATCTCGATGCCCGCCTACGTATATAGTACAACCCCGAACCATCCCATTGGAAAATGTAAAACCGACTCCCAGCAGCTTTTACTAAATACATCTGCGACAAAGTACTAACAGTAGTGCAGTAGATGTAACACATTTCGTGCTACAATAGAGATAGACGCTCTCAGTATCAAATAACGCATGAACAGATGTATCGCTCGTAAATACAAGACCTTGCAAGACTCCCCGCCGAGTCGAGCCTCCTCGCCGGCCGGGCCCGCCCGCCGACCGGGTCCTCCTCGATGACTAGGGCCTCTCGCCGACTAGGACCTCCTCGCTCTATCTCGAAAACACGCCCAGCTCTAGACTGCCGCGGTGGAGGGGGTGGCTGAAGCCGTGGTCGCCGCCGAGGTCTCGGCCACCTCGCTGAAACCCACGCCGCGCGGCGCGTTGGGCGGTGCCCGAGATCGCGGACGCTGAAAACTACTGTAACCTCGCCCCACCGTCTCGAGGGCAGTCCTGCACCAGTGAGTATCCGACCCGCATCGCAAACACCGGCCCTCCCGCCGGTAATAAGGTCTACCCGGTGATACCCACCACAAGTCGGACAAGGTCGTGAGGGTGGTGCTCCCCTACTTCCACTAGATCGCCCGGTCTGCTCGCCGCCTGAACCCCGCCGGGTCCTCGCCGCGTGGAACCCTCGAAGTCCCCTCGACCTCTCTCGCGAGGTGAGGCGACTCTCAACATCCTCCCGCTCAAGGAGCCGAGCCTTGTGAACCGCCTCCCGTAGGTAGTAATATCCAATGGCCTCGAGCCCATCTCGTACTGGGCGCAATGACGGATGAACCTCTTCGCCTTCTCCTCCTCCATACCGTGGTACTGCGGTACGTAGTGGATGAGCTCACAAACTCCTCTCATACTCGCGACAGCCCTGTCTCCCCGCCAAGCTCGCCAAACCGTGCCTGCCGCAGATCCCTAGCCGCAGCCCCGATGAACCTCCGATGGAACAATGCGTAAACCGCTCCCAAGTGACCTCCACCTCCCGACCGGGTGCCAGCCCCGCATTCGCCCTCGACCGCCTCAAGGCTCCTCCACCAATGATCTGCTCCTCCCGCAGATTGAACGTGGCAAGGGATACCATCACCGTGGAAGGTAAGTGTAACCTCCCAGAGCTTATCAATCTCCATGAACCAGTCTCCGCTGCCTCGGGACCTCCCTTGCCATCAAACTTCCTAGGGTTCAGCCGCTGAACCTCTCCAACAAACGGACATCATCGAATCGAGTGATGCCCCAAACCTCCCCGCCGCCGGTGGGTCCGACGGGTGGTATCGTAATCCAGCTCAATAACCTCCGTCGCCGCCGAGGGGGCTGATGTGTCTCCCGGTCGAACGATCGGAGCGAGCTACGGGCTACGCCTCGTCGTATCCTCCGAGATCGCGGGTTCCCGCGCTCCGCGTCCTCCTCCGACTCACTCTCGATCGGGCCCGTACATGAGTGTGGGTGGTAGTCCGGTGTGGCTACTCACCCTCCCATCGAATGCACAGATGGTGCCGCGACCGAATCCTCCCGCACTGTGGATCGCACTGAACTCGCTCCGGTACTGTGTCTCAACAACCGCTGGACTCGCCCAAAGACATGAACCAAAGCAGTGGTAGACCCTCGACCTCGCTGCACAACCGTGGCGGGGTATGTACCCGCCTGGCTCGAATGCCCCTGTCTCTCTCTCTACCTCTCGGAGGCGTGGGATTACGGTCCCCTCCTCCGGTCGTAAATCACGCTGCCGGGCGCGTGTTAACCATTCCTGAAACATTTCGACCAAACAGAGTCCAAAACAATCAGCTACCTCTAATCCCTACGTAAACTAGCAGCAGCTTCCTAAGGCTCAGAGTGCAATGCAAGACTTAACTCGTGGTTATTTTGTAAAACAATATAATCATGCATTTCACAGAATCACGGAAGCAATTCATGCATATTTCACCAAATCTTTTACTAACACACAATTTTACGTAGCTGAAACTTTTCCACAATCCTTTACTTGTAACACTTTTACCATAGTCCCAAAATTCTGGATCCCGTACTCTGCAACCACCAGTGATAACTTGAAGGACCAAACTTTGCTCCACAATTTTATTTTGAAGTGGTTTGAGTAAGGAGGTGGCCAATCTCCGTACTCAAACCATTCTAAAATAAAATGTAGAACAATAGTTGTCACTACAAGTCACCACCGACGACCAATATGGTCACTTACTCGCTCGATACCAACTTGTCACCGCACGCCGCCCGAGCCCGGTTGCGGAGGCGGGGCGCCGGACGCCGGAAGCGGAAGCCGGAATGGAAAGGGGTGGCATGTCCATCGAGACCCGCCGCGCGTAGCGGACCCGAAAACGGAAGGATTGTGGAAGCAAACTAACGGAAATTTCATGCGTATAACCAAAATAAAATGCAACCATACAATTCATGCACTAATAACAGAGTAAGCCCCGCCCTCCGTGGACGAGTGCTTACGCACCAAAACACATATACATACAGAATTCACAGAACCTAAAATGTCTAGCAAGCGCCAAGCGCTGAGGACAGATATAGAACAGAATATACAAATATATATACAGACATACAACCATCATAGCAAATCGAAAGTATGTACATGCAGCTACAGAGCCAAGCCTAGGACTAAGCATCAAATACCTCGCGGGGATTCAGATCCAAAAGACAATCCCGGCCGCAAGGTGAAGCCGCCGCAAAATACAACCGAGGTAGAACCTCACGGAACCCTACTCCGCAGGCCGCTTATCGCCCACCAAACCCAAAAACAGTAACCCAAAGAAGGGTGAGTCCTAAAAGGACCCCGTAAGGGATAAGGGGTAAGGTAAGTATATGTAACCCCGCAAAATGAAAGATAGCAATATATGCAATGTAATACGGAATAACATGCATGAACAGAAACAGATCGGAGTCCCAAGGACGTGCGATTCTAAATCGCCATAACCCATATAGTAAATCGGAACGACAGCCTCCACTATGGGAGTCAGAAGCCGAAGCTAATACAGAAGCATGGTGCACCACCGGGTAGCGAACCCACAACTGCCGTAATATTAATGCATGCAGTATGCCATAAGGCATACTCCTACAAACTACGTAATATGCCCAAAGGCATAATATTCAAATACTAGCGTAATGTAAACTGAAACCAAAACATATACTTAGCTTACCAAAACACGTAACCAAACCCTTACCTCAAAATCCAGAGTATTGGACCGATTCTCGATAACACCTACACCGTGCCCCGAAACTTAGAACTCCTCTTTTCCTAACCACCGAAACTCGAATCTGCCAAACCAAGTTGAATTAGCATCCTCATCAACCACACTACCAAATTACAACCCCGACCCCAAAACCGAAAATCCGGCTGCACTTCCGTAAAATTCCAGCATTTTCACGTAAACGCCGTAATTCATAACCAACCTAGACAATGCAAGATTTCACATTGACAAACATCATACAATAAGCAGAACTGATCAAATCCAACCTTAAACCCTTCATTACCCGCCATTTCCCGATAATCCCGATTAATTGTAACTTTTTCATTCCTTAACCGAATCCAACATTTCAAACTTCCATCCACTCCTAAATTCAACCCCAACACCATATTAACATCCAATTCAACCAAAATGAACCTCCAACATTGAAAAAGAATCATTCAAAGATTCGGTTCTTAACCCAAATTTTCATCCAACTTCCAATTCAATCCATTCAAACTACCAAACAACCATTCTAACCACCAATTACATTTCTAAACCATGAATGCTATCCAATTGCACCCAAACAACAAAATTCATCATGAACATACACTTACACAATTCGGCCACAAGGGGGTTTTCACCTCAACTTGTTTTCCATCAAATTAAATCCACACACAAGCTTAGAATCATGCTAGGACTAACATACTTGAAGCATGAAACAAGATAACAACCACACACCATTTTGGAAAATCTTCCAAAAAATCGGCCAACATAGGGTTTGCTTCCAAGTTGTGTTTTCCAAAATCTAACACTTGATTAACACTCTCCTACCACCCAAGAACAACATACTAAAAGATGGGAGGAAGAGAATCATCCTAGCATGTAGTGAAGAACAAACCCAAAATTCTCAAAATCTCCTCTTTTCTTCATCCAACCTTAATTCCAACATGAAAAGAGTAGAAGGAAGGAAGCTTACCACAACTAGCAACCAATTTCTCTTTGATTTCCACAAAGAAGAAGGAAGTCAAGCTTGGAGGTGAGCTTTCATGGAGTTTCGCAGACTTGAAGAGATGAAGAAGAAGAAGAAATGAAAATAAGTCCAATTTTATGAATTAATATGCCTTATATATTTTCCTAGACTTTTGCCCATCCCTTTCTTCCTTTAAATAGAAATAGGACATGTGTCCCCAATAATCACACACACACACACTTCTGCCGAAAATAGAGAGGGCTGCTGCTGCCCATGCTGATTTCTTATTTAATTTGCACCCAATTGCAAATTAACTCCCAATTTTTCCGAAAGTTCCAATTCTTTTCGCCCAAAAATAATTACCGAATTCCAAAATTAATGAAACTCGGACACAATCTTCAGAATATTATAACATTCACAGAACATTTTTCAGAAATTCATTTACCTTTCCGGAGTGTCCTACCGAGCTCGCTGAACCCGAACCAGAACCCGACGTGCGAGCGTGTCAACCTGAACCGAAATTCCGTCACTCCAAAAATTCTATAAAAATTCCCATAAATTCCATCTTAAATTAAAACACAACTTACCCCAAAGCCGTCAGAAAATTTCCATCCCGAGCCCCGGGATTCCCGTCCCGAGCCCCGGGAGTCGCCCGGAACCGAACGTCCCGCCCCAAATATTAAACTCTACAACCACCTCCGGGACGTCTCCACGACTCCAAAACTGCGAACGGCTTCCCAAACTGAGATCTCGAGAGCGCTACCGAGCCCGCCAGACGTCCCGAGGCGACCCCGACAACCCCGGCGCAAAAATATTTTCGGCGGAAACGTCCGGGGACCCACACGACCTCAAATACGGAGGGGTTCGCCAAAATGATACTCGGATAGGGCCCGGGAGCCGCCTGAACGCCGAAAACGTGACCCGCAGCTAAAACCGAGCCCACGGAGGGTCGGCCACCTTGGCCGCAACCCGCTCGGGGTGACCGTAAGAGAGGTTCCAGCGCTTGAACCCTAAGAAGTTCGATGGCAGGAGAGGTCCCGAGGCAGTGGAGACGTGGTTTATGGAGATCAACAAGCTCCTTGGGAGGTTACACCTACCTTCTACAGTGATGGTATCCCTTGCCACGTTTAACTGCAAGAGGGCAGATCATTGGTGGAGGAGCCTTCGTGGTAACTGAGTGCGAATGCGGGGCTAGCACCCGATCGTGAGGTGGACGTTACCCGGGAGCAGCTTTAGACAACTGCTCCATCGGAGAGTTATCGGGGCTGCAGCTAGAGATCTGCGTCGTGCACGCTTTGATGAGCTTCACCGTGAGACAGGACTGCCGCAGAGTATGAGCGGGAGTTTGATAGGCTTATCCACTACGTACCTGCAGCACCATGGTATGGAGGAGGAGAAGGCAAAGAGGTTTATCCGTCGACTGCGCCCCGAGTACAGGTGGGCTTTGAGGCCGTTAGACATTACTACATATCGGGAGACAGTTCATAAGGCTCAACTCCTCGAGCAGGAGGAGGTTGAGAGTCGCCTCATCTCACAGCGAGGTAAGGGGAGTTCAAGGGGTTCCACACAGTAGGGACCCCGGCAGATTTCTGGACGGCAATGTGCCCGGCGCCTAGCGGAGTTAGGGGAGCACCACCCCACGACCTTGTCCGACTTGTGGTGGGTATCACCCCGGTCGACCTTGTTACCGGCAGTGAGGGCCGATGTTTGCGATGCGGGTCCGATACTCACTGGTACGGGATTGCCCCCGACGGTAGGGCAGGGATTTGGCGCCTTCGGCGTCCGCAGCCTCGGGCACGCCCCAACGCGCCGCGAGGGCGTGGGTTTCAGCGGGTGGCTCGAGACCTTAGCAATGATGCAGCCTTCAGCCACCCCCACCACAAAGCAACCTCAGCAGGGGCGAGTTTTCCATATTGAGAGGGGAGGCCCTAGTCATCGTGGAGGACCTAGTCAGCAGTGTGCACCAGCCACAGGAGGCTCGACTCACAGGAGTTCTGCAAGGTACTATATTTCGAATGATACACCTGCTCATGCGTTGTTTGATACAGAGCATCTATTTCTATTGTAGCACGTAAATGTGTTACATCTCTCGCATCTGTCATAGTACTTTGCCTCGTATGTATTTAGTAAAACTGCCGGGAGTCGGGCCGTTTTCCAATGGGATGGTTCGGGGTTGTACGATATTCGTAGGCGGACATCAGATAGTATCGGATTTGTTGGTTTTAGACACGCCGAACTATGATATTATTCTTGGGATGGACTGGCTATCCAAGAATTCTGTGCGCATTGATTGTGCAGCCCATACCATTATGGTTTCTGGAGAGGTACTACCTCTCACGACTCCGACTGGTTTGACTATCGCACAAAGATAGTACAGAGTTGCATTCTGGATCACCGCCGATAGTTGGTGTAGGGGAATGCTATGATTTGAATGATGCCGATACTAGGTTGAAGCTAGATAGTTTACCGGTGGTTCGAGATTTTCCGCAGTATTTCCGGAGGAGTTGCCCGGATTACCACAAGAGCGGGAAATTGTGTTTGAGATCCACTGCAATGGGCATCGCTCCTATATCTATTCCTCCTCATCGGATGCCTATTTCGAGATGCAGGAGTTCAAGAAGCAGCTTGGAGGAATTACAGCAGAAGGGCTTCATCCGACCGAGCACTTCACCGTGGGGTGCTCCGGTTCGCTTTGTTAAGAAGAAAGATGGGACGCTCGACTTTGCATTGATTATAGACGGTTGAATGCCCTTACCGTGAAGAATAAGTATTCGTTGTCGAGGATTGACGATCTTTTTTATAAGATTCGGGATTCGAGAGTTTTCTCGAAGATTGATCTACGATCTGGGTACTTTCAGCTTAGAGTGAAGGAAGAGGACATACCTAAGACTGCTTTCCGCACCCGATATGGACACTTTGAGTTTACGGTCATGCCATTCGGGCTGACCAATGCTCCGGCAGCATTCATGGATCTGATGCATCGGGTGTTCCACCATACTTGGACTCATTTGTGGTGGTCTTTATCGATGATATTCGATATATTCTAGGGATGAGGACTCGCATCGGAGCATCCGAGGGTAGTTCACAGACACTTTGGGAACATCAGCTTTATGCTAAATTCTCAAAGTGTGAGTTTTGGATTCGAGAAGTCACTTTTCCGGGACACGTTATTTCGAGCATGGTTTGTCCGTGGATCCAGAGAAGGTGAGGGCAGTTCGGGATTGGAAGCAACCTACCACGGTACGAGAGATCGTGGAGCTTCTTGGGGTTAGCAGGATATTATCGGAGATTTGTACCGGGATTCTCTATTTTAGCATCTCTGCTTACACAGTTGACCAAGAAGGGTCAGCCGTTTATCTGGACAGAGAAGTGTGAGCAGAATTTTCAGGAGTTGAAGCGGCAGTTGACTAACGCTCCGATTCTGACTCTTCCAGATCCGAGCTTACCATACGTGATATATACGGATGCTTCCACGTCCGGTTTGGGGTGTGTGTTGATGCAGGAGCGTAATGTGATAGCTTATGGGTCGAGGCAGCTGCGACCGCATGAGCTGAACTATCCGACACACGATCTGGAGTTGGCTGCAGTGATCTATGCGCTGAAACAATGGAGGCATTATCTGCTTGGTAACAAATTTCAGATTCTTACCGACCATAAGAGTCTGAAATATCTGTTTACGCAGAAGGAGCTTAACATGAGGCAGCGCAGATGGCTCGAATACATTAAGGACTATGATTGTAGTATCGAGTACATCATTGGCAAGGGCAACACAGTTGCCGATGCACTGAGCAGGAAGTATACCGGGTTGGTCAAGGGAGGGGATGTTGGTGACCGATCCGATAGTGATTTGACATGCCTTTGGCACAGGTGGCAGCTCTGGGAGCGTGATCAGCGCATACACTTACCATACATTCCGAGTGGCTTGACAGGGTGCGCGAGGCGCAAGGTAGAGATCCGGGGTTGAAGAAGTTATCCGGGAAGATAAGGGGTCTTTGTTACCGACGTTTCAAAGATAAGCAGGGATTGCTATACTTCCGAGACCGCCTTTACGTACTGAGAGGATCGGGAGCTCCGAATGAGATTTTAGAGGAGGCACACTCGAGCAGATTGAGTATTCATCCCGGGAGTGAGAAGATTTATCAGGATCTGCGTACTCACTTCTGGTGGCCTAGTATGAGGAGACACATTGCCACACATGTGTCTAAGTGTGCCGTATGTCAACAGATGAAGATTGAGCACCAGAAACCGGCAGGGACACTGCAGACTTTGCCCATTACAGTCCAGAAGTGGGGCAATGTTACTATGGACTTTCTCGATCGCACCGCCCGACACGGTCTCGCCATAATGCTATCTCGGGTTATTGTGGATCGGCCGACAAAGTGCGCACACTTTCGCCTATTCGGTCGCACCCTCCGGAGAAGCTTGCTCGGCTTTACATCGAGGAGATCGTACGATTACATGGAGTACCAGACTCCATTGTATCTGACCGTGTTCCGCGGTTTACGGCACGGTTCTGGAGGGCTTTTCATGAAACGCTGGGCACGCGACTCCATCTGAGTACAGCCTATCACCCACAGACGGACGGGCAGTCGGAGCGGGTGATTCAGATACTGGAGGATATGCTGTGAAGCTGTACTTTGCATTTTGGAGGAGATTGGGATCAGCAGTTACCTTTGATAGAGTTCTCATACAACAACAGCTTCCAGACTACGATTGGCATGGCACCATATGAGGCGTTGTACGGGAGGAGGTGTATGACACCACACTGTTGGACAGATGCGTCTGATAGAGTTGAGCTGGGACCCGAGCTTATTGAGGAGACTACGGCGAAGATCAGATTGATACAGGCGCGGATCAAAACCGCGAACGACCGCACCACTGCTTATGCGAACCGCCGCCATAGGGCTCTGGAGTTTGAGGTTGGGGATAGGGTTTAGCTCAAGGTAGCACCTATCCGAGGGACAGTCAGATTCGGGAAGAAGGGCAAGTTGGCCCCACGGTACATCGGCCCATATGAGATTCTGGAGCGGGTCGGTAAGGTAGCATACCGATTAGCATTGCCTCCTAGTCTGTCTACTGTGCACAATGTCTTCCATGTTAGCATGTTGAAGAAGTGCATTCTGGATCCGACTCAGACGATTCCAGTGGAGGAGGTACACTGAACCCGATCTTTCTTATCGGGATGTACCGGTAGCCTTTCTGGATAGGGATGTCAGGAAACTCCGTAACAAGTTGATCCCCATGGTCAAGGTTCAGTGGTCACATCATACTGACCGGGAAGCGACTTGGGAGACAGAGAAGGACATTCAGGACCGATACCCCGAGCAGCATGGGGCCGTTGATACCCCTCTTGGAGGACCAAGAGTCCTAAGGCGGGGAGGATGTTACGGTCACCCCGAGCGGGTCACGATTTTCGGCGTTCAGGCAGCTCCCGAGCCTTATCCGAGTATCATTTTGGCGAACCCTTTCGTATTTGAGGTCGTGTGGGTCCCCCGGACGTTTCCGCCGAAAATATTTTTCCGGCGCCGGGGGGTTGTCGAGGTTGTCTCGGGATGTACAGCGGGCTCGGTAGCGCTCCCGAGACCTCAGTTTGAGAATCCGTTTGCAGTTTTAGAGGCGTGGGAATGTCCCGGAGGTTGTTATGGCATGTAATATTTGGGGCGGGACGTTCGGTCCCGGGCGACTCCCGGGGCTCGGGACGGGAATCCCGGGGCTCGGGATGGAAATCTTATGACGGCTTTGGGGTAAGTCATGTTATAATTCAAGATGGAGTTTATGTTTATTTTTGGGGAATTTTGGCGTGACGGGCTTTTGGTTCCGGAGGACACGCTCCCCCGTCGGGACTTGCTCGGGTTCAGCGAGCTCGGTCGGACACTCCGAATGGTAAATAAACATTTGGAACATGTGGTATGAATGTTATAATATCCTGAGGAGTTTGACCAAGTTTCGTTTAATTTGGATTTTGGAAGTTGTGTTTGGGCCAAAAATTGAACTTTTGGAAAAGAAAGGAGGTTAAATTATAATTGGCTACAAAATAACAATAATGGGGGTATGTGCAGAAGCTGATTTCGTCAGCAATGGGAGAGAAATAGGGGACACTTGTCCTATTTTCATTTTAAGTTGAGAGGGATGGGAAAAAGAGGAAGAAAATATATAAGGCTTATATTTTCATAAATGTGATATTATCTCATCACTTTTCTTCTTCTTCTTCTTCCTTCTCCCTTGGTGCGCCATTTTCACTATTCATCAAGCTTGGTGTTCTTACATTCTTGGCTCAAATCAAGGAAGAATTGGATCCTTTAAGTGGTAAGCTTCCTCCCTAGCTCTCTTTTCTTGTTAGAAACAAGTTTCGTAGGAGAAAGAGAAGGATTTGTGATTTATGGGTTTGTTCTTAGCTACCATCTTGGATGATCCTCTTCCTCCCATCTTTTAGTATGTTGTTCTTGGGTTGTAAGGGAGTGGTAATCAAGTGTTAGATTTTGGAGAACCTCCATGGTTGTAAAACCCCATTTTGGCCGAATTTTTTGGGAATTTCTAAAGTGGTGTGTGTTTGTCTTCTTGGATCATGCTTCAAGTATGTTGTTCCTAGCATGATTCTAAGCTTATGTATGGATTCAATTTGATGGAAAACAAGTTGGGTTAGAAACCCCCTTTTGGCCGAATTTGAATGTTGGTGTTCAATGTTGAATTTGGTTGTTTTGGATGCAATTGGTTAGCATTCTTGGTTTAGAAGTGTAATTGGTGGTTAGAATGGTTGTTTGATGGCTTGATTGAATTGATTTGGAAGTTGGGTAAAATGTTAGTGAAGAACCGAAATGTTGAAATGAAACTTTCTCTATGTTGAGGTTTGATTTTGGTTGAATTGGATGCTAAAGTGGTATTGGGGTTGGATTTAGGTGCGGTTTGATGTTTGAAACGTTGGTTTCGGGTAAGAAATGAAAAAGTTACCGTTATGCGAGTTTATCGGAAAAATGTCAGGGAGGAAGGGTTTAAAGGTTGGATGGTGTTTGTCAATGTATAATCTTGCATTGTCTAAGTCGGTTCTGAATTCTGATGCTTCTGTGGAAATTTGGAATTTTACCGAAATTCTGCCGGATTTTCGATTTTGGGTCGGGGTGTAGTTTGGTAGTGTGGTTAGTAAGGTTGCTAATTCACCTTGAATTGACAGATTCGAGGTTCGGAAGTTAGAAAAAGAGAGGTTTTCGGGTTTCGGGTCGCGGTGTGAAAGTCGTCCGTAATCGGTCAACTACTCGGATTTGTGAGGTAAGGGTTTGGTTCTGAAATTTTGGTAAGATAGGTAAATGTTTTGTTTCACTTTCTGCTCGCAAGTATTTGAATTATATGCCTTAAGGCATATTCTCGTAGTCTGTAGGTGTATGTCTTGTGGCATACTGCATGCATTAACCCTACGACAGTTGTGGGTTCGCTACCCCACTGGTGCACCATGCTTCGTAATAGCATCGGCTTCACTCCTTAAAGGGAGGCTGTCGTTCGATTCGTTATAAGGGTTTATGGCGATTTAGAATCGCACATCCTTCGAGATTCTGATCTGTTTTCTTTACATGCACGATATTTTGTACTCTGTTGCATATATTCTGTATATTGCTATCTTTCTGTTTTGCAGGGTTACATATGCTTATCTTACCCCAAATCCCTTACGGGTCCTTTCTAGGACTCACCCTTTTTGGGTTCTGTTTTTGGGTTTCAGGTAGACCTGGTAAGCAGCCAGCGGAGTAGGTTTCCGTGAGGCTTCTGCCTTGGTTGTGTTGAGCAGCAGCTGCACCTTGCGGGCCGGGATTTTGTCTACTTGGTCTGAATCCCGCGAGAGGGATTTTGACTTGTAGGCCGATGGTTGTCTCTGTAGCTGCATGTGCATATTTTTTCTGGATTGTTGTGATGATTGTATATATGTATATATATTACATTACATTGCATGTTCTGAGCGCTTGGCGCTTGCTAGATACCCTAGGTTCGGGAAACTCTGTGTGTATCTATGTTTTGTGCGTAAGCACTCGTCCACGGAGGGCGGGGCTTATTTTATTGTTAATGCATGAACTGTATGTATGGTGATGGTGATGTTCTCGTCCGTTTCCGAGGGGCGAGACTCACCATGGACATTTTAGTTATATGTATGAAATTTTCAGGTTGCTTCCACAATCACTTTTCGGGTCCGCTACGCGCGGTAGTCTCGATGGACTGTCAACCTATATTAGTCCGGCTTCCACTTCCGCGTCACGACGCCCCGCCTCCGTAACCGGGCTCGGGTGGCGATGGTGACAAGGTCACGGGCCCTATCTCAAGGGTTCCACAACTGATGCTAGGGGGCAACCTCGTGCAAGCCGACTCCGGTGGCCATGGATAGCGGAGGCATTAGCCTCCACAAGGCAACAGGACAGGGCATTTCCAACCCTTCCCCGCTCGAAACTCCCGCATTAACATCTTCCATGCCTTGGAGTAGCGAGGCCAAACAACAAGTATTGTAGCTACCATCGCGACAAGGGTCTTGACATCGAGGAATGCGTTGAGCTCAAATGCATGCTAGCAGAGATGATTGCTCAAGGAAAACTCACGGAATTCCTAGTCTGCAACCCCCCCCCCCGTGAAGAGGCTCCCCCAGGGGACACAAGCATGAAGGCGACCGTGAGGATCGCGGACGTGACCACCACCCGTCAGAATAGGGCCCATGGGGGTGCGGATCAGATCCCACTTGCCAGGGGCCACATCTGTGTGATAACTCAATGTGAAGGTGCAGCTGCGAGGCGCCGTTATATGAGACAGATCTATCAACTTGATCACACAGCTAGCGACCTCATCCACCACCGCAATGGGAACTCTGTGGCGATCCACCACTCAGATCCACTCATCATCACAAAGACGCATCGCCGGGTGGGATATTGGCCTGATCTCCATGGATATAGGGGCTAATGCTAATGTCATTTACAAGCACACACTTGTTGAGGCGAAGGTACCTGTCTCAAATTAAGCCGGTGAAGGGAGTAACCTTTGGGATCGGAAGGAAGAGATCCCATGTTACGTCCCACATGCCATCCCTCTTCTCTTCAAGAGGCCTTTTAACGGATGTTGGATCAGGGGAAAAGGCTGGGCCGTAACCCCAAGACCATCCATTCCGTTAGAAACAAAACCATCCGTAACCCCAAAGCGGACAGCACTGTGGTCTGTCACATATGCATGCGATGTCGACGCATGCCGGCACACAAAGCCCTTCGTTGTAGCATCGGAATACTATTGGCCTACCTTGAAAAAAGACGCGAGCTCGCTTGTCAAAACGTGCCATCAATGCCAGGTCAACTTGCGCGTCCAACGACTCCGATCCACAGAATCTACCACACTCACAAACCCTGTGCCCTTCACACTTTGGGGTTTCGACCTCATCGGACCAATGCCAAAGGCGACAGGTCAGTACCGGTTCTTTGTTATCGCCGTGGACTATTTCACAAAGTGGATTGAGGTCGAGCCCTTAGTGAAGATAACATCCTCCAAGATCATCAGATTCCTGTGGAAAAACATCGTCTATTGATATGGCTGCCCTCGTGCCATCATCACAGACAACGGTAGCTATTCGCCAGCCACGGCGTCCAAAGAATGGGCTGAGGATAACAGGATCCGCATGCTCTAAGCCCCAGTGGCACACCCTCAATCCAACGACCAAGTTGAGGTCACCAACCGCACAATCAAGGAGGGAATCAAGAAGCGCCTGACTGGCGCAAAGGGGCGATGGGTTGATGAGCTCCCAAGCGTCTTATGGGACTATAGAACAACAACGAGAACGCCAACAGGCGAGACACCGTTCTCCCTGGTCTATGGCACTGACGCACTCCTTCCCATTGAGGCAGACTTCCCAACAATCAGGATGATCAATTTAACTGATGAAGCCAACACTCGAGGACTTCGCGCCAAACTAGACCTGCTCGAGGAATTGCGTGAAGGGGCACGCCTTCGCTTGTTCGCCCTGAAACAACGTCTCAATTTGCAACATGACGCCAAAGTCAAGCCCAAGGCACTCAAACCAGGAGGCCTCGCACTACTCAGGTCTGTCCTCACTGCTCGCGACCCCAAACAGGGCGTCCTGCGGCCCAACTGGGAAGGCCCCTATATCATCCACAAGCAAGTCCGGCCGGGCGTCTATGAGTTGCAGGACCAAGATGGGAAACCACTCCCTCGCAACTTCCATGCAGACGACCTTCGCCCATACTATGTGTAAATCATGGTACTCCCATGGCTCAAATCAATGAAATACTTCTCCACTTCTCAACACTATTGCAGAGCAATCTCGTCGACAATCGCCCAAAGCCTTCTGCACCCGACCGGTCAGAACGGCTAAACGCCTGACCTATTAAGGTCACGGCATCAGACCTTGTCAGGTCACCCATACACGCGAACATGCGTACACTACCCAAGGGCATCGCTTATGCGAACCTTGCGGAACAATCGAAAGATCTTTGGGACCCCGCGATGCGAACCCCAACAGATCCCCAAGCTTGAAAACAGCTTCTTTGCAGAGGTCTTTGACGGCTTCGCCCATGCGAACCTCAAACAATCCCTCGAAAGATCTTTGGGACCCCGCGATGCGAACCCCAACAGATCCCCAAGCTTGAAAACAGCTTCTTTGCAGAGGTCTTTGACGGCTTCGCCCATGCGAACCTCAAACAATCCCTCGAAAGATCTTTGGGACCCCGCGATGCGAACCCCAACAGATCCCCAAGCTTGAAAACAGCTTCTTGACAGAGGTCTTTGATGGCTTCGCCCATGCGAACCACAAACAATCCCTCGAACATCTTTGGGACCCCGCGATGCGAACCCCAACAGAACCTCAACGACTTAGCCTAGCAATTTGCTAACGTCCCCTACAAAGCTATCGCAGGAATGAAGGAAAGTATGGACGATCGAGGTAAACTGATTTGTTCATTTATACTGTTAGAATTGTGTATTCTTTACAGATACAAAATTACAACGGCTCACGGGCCAGCCTAACTGAGGGGAGTCATACACATGACCTAAGACCCCTTCCTACTCTAGCATGGCGTGCCACCCCGCACCCATCTTTTTCCCTTGCTCGCCCCAGTCAAGTAGGGCACTCACCTCAGGATCGTTGGTCTTCGAGGCATCCAGGGCATCTAAGTTCAACCCAGGATGCAGCTTTTCCAGCTGGAAGCGGCATCGCAGCCAGCCCTCCTCATACCCTTGCGCTCCAACTTCGCTCTGGGTCTTGAGCTCATCAATCTTCTGCCTCAAGCGAGGCATTCTCTCTTGGATTTTCACCATGTAGGATGATTCATGTTCAGGGTCCTCCCCAGGAAATAGTTCCAGCGCATGGTGCTTCCCAAGCTGGAAGACCTCCCACAGTGCACACATAAGGTCCGTTCACAGATTGACGTGCTCGTCTGCAATCTCCTGTCCACCAAGCTCTGCGTCCAAGATTTTCTCTGCAGCATCTTTCAGGCGGGCCTCTGCCTCTGACTTCAGAGAAGAAAGTGCCACCGTCAAGACAGCAACCTCAACTTCCTTCTCCACGAGCTCATCCTCCCTCTTCGCCAACTCCTCCTTATGACAGGGATACCAAACTTGGAGCCTCTTCAGAAGAACGTCCCTCTGCAAGTGCTCCAAGCGAGACTCCGCTTTCTCCTTGGTGAGGACAGCACACCAGGACTCCAGCTCAGCTACTCTTCGATTCGCCCTCTCAGCCTCAGCCTTGGCAGCAAGGGTAGCCTCTGCCTCCTTCTTCAGGCGGGCAATTTTGGCGATCTGGGCGCTATCCCTCACGTTCGCGTAGCTCAAGAACTTGTGCCACTGGCTGAGACCGGCGTACTCGTTGATGGCAGCCTGCATCAAAAGGAGTTAGTACAGAAATCAGAGAACAGAAAACAGAGAGTAGGGGAGATGCCTCACCTGAAGGTTGTGCTTGGCAGCCTCCTTCATGAACTCAACTGGAGAGTCCAGGCTGCGATCCATCAACTCCCTATCAAAGGGGGTGCGAAGCCCCTCCAAGCAGGACAGCAGTGTGTGCTCCCCTCCCAACAACAAGGAGGACTTGTTGTTCAGCAGAAACACAGGGTCCCAGGCCCCCTCCAGAGGCATGTCCTCTTCGATACACCTTTGCCCTGAGCTCCTCCCTCTGCTACCTCAGCGCAGCAGGATCCTCAGACCACTTGGGGACCTTCTGGGCCATAACGCGTTTCCTCTCAAGGAAGTGCGACCAAACCCCAGTCTCCTCAAGCACGGTGGCTGCCACACCCAGATCCACCACACACTGGCGAATGCTACCATGCAGGTCAGAAGACTCTTTCCCTGCATCCAACGACTCATTAGTGCAACTGAGAAAAACTTGGGAGCACAAACGCACACGAGGAAAGCACTTACCCGGCGAGGGGCCCTGGTTCAAGGCAAGGATGGTCTCGCCAGTCGACGGCTGGTATTGTGGCTTCGCCCAGATGCCACTCCCAGATGGTTCGCAGGAAGGGCGAACCACATCCCAGGCACTTGCTTTCTCTGGGACCTCCTTCGCCACCAAGGCATCGCTGGCAACGGTAACTGGGATACTTGGGGGTACCCCCTCTGGAGCCCCTTCCCCTTGGGAAGCCTGGCTGCTTGTTGGGGAAGCGCCCCCAACATCACCTCTCACCTCTGGCTGGGTGTCAGCCAACATGGGCGCTCCACTCCCTGCGGGGGCCGCTGGCGCCTTTTCTCCAACAGAATTGCTGGCCTTCACGGCCAACTTGGCCTTCTTCCTCATGGACAGCAGGAGATCGCCTGCTGATGTTATCCCCTTTGGTGGCAAAACGACCACCTAGGGGGGACCTCAACTGCAACAGCCTGCTCAGGGGCACGTTCACCACTCGCCCTGGGAGGGCTCGCCAGCAGCTCAGAAACAAAGGCATCCAGACACCTGGTGTCTACAGCCACCGCCATCGCCATGACTACAGGAGAAGGGCCAGTGGTCTCCACTACAGGAGTCTCGCGAACCGTCTCTTCTCCAAGGGGTCTCCAGAAGTTCCCCCCTTAGTCACATCCTTCACGCTGGGAAGTTCTCCCTGGACAGGCCCTGGCGCCTTCGCCTGGTTTGACTCACAAGGAGCCTTCTCTACACGAGGCTGCGCCGCGTTGCTAGCCACCTTCTTCTTCTTTGCCTCGCCTAGGAGTGGCGCCAGAGCGCTAGTGGTTGGCCTTTTCCTTCGCGGGGGCTCAATGGCACCCAATACCTTCTCCGCGGCAGGAGGAGCATTCTGCTTATACGCGCAGGCAAGATGAATCTGCAGTGCGGCGCGCATAGACCCCCTTTTCCCCTTCTCCTCATCAGGACGGACAGGAGCATCTGGACACCACAAGGATTCAGTACATGTTCGCATAAGAAATAAGAAGACAGCTAATCAACGCATACCTCTTGGCCCTGCGAGGGCAGCGCGAAGTGCATCCACCACTTCTCCACGATGCGCGGGTGCCCAACCTTCATAAGGTGGAGGCACTCGCGAATCCAACAGGTGACCCGTGCTAACGCCAGCCCACCTTAGGGTCACCTCGTCTAGCTGCGAGAGGGAGAAAGGAAACAGGTCATCGCAGGTCCTCCTCGCCAGCACATCGTCCAGCCATCCCAAAAGATGAACGTAGTCGCGCCACCTCCGCCCATCCGTGTGCAGAACCGGCTTTGGAGCCACACTCTGCACAGCCTCTGTGGTCCTCGCCACTGGGAACCTCCAGGACTCATCCCTGCAAACAAAGAAGAAACCACCATGCCAATCATGATGAGACTTCAAAGGAATACCAAAAGATAAAGAGTTGTTCCCCCCAACACTAAGGGGGTGACATGGAAAAACTGCCCCCTGTCCGCAGATCCAACCGGTAGAACCGCAAGAAAACATCCGTGAACGGCTCCACCCCAGCCATCCGACACGCCACGATAAACCCGGCGATATGGATGAAAGTGTTGGGCCCAAGCTGTGACGGTGGGAGGCCCCACAAAGTACACAGGTCTTGGACAAGGGGAGGCAAGGGGAACCTCAGCCCAGAGGACATCTGGGCGGTGTAGAGGCACAGCGCGGCGCTCTCCAAGTTCTCCGGCGTCTGCGGAAGCTTGAGCGCCCTACAGGCCCCTTTCCGCGCCGTGTACACTTCCACTTTCTCGACAGGGAAGAAGGCCTTGACAAGTTCTTGGTGAAGCTTCTCAGCCTTCATGGCACTCTTGTCCACGGCGAGAACGATAGGACGAGCAGCTCCTCTACCAGCCATTACTGCGACAGAAAGAATGAAAACACAGTAAGAAGACGAACAGTCAGCCAAAAATTTCATCAAACACCTTACGTGCAAGGAACTGGAGAATGAACCCTCACCTGAGATTAAGAAGACAAAGACGAACAAATGCAGGAGCAACAAAAACGATAGAAAGGCACGAACACGAAGAAACAACAAGAGGGATATCAGGTTCAAAAAAGAGCGCAAAAGAAGCAACAAGAATACGAAAGCGGCGAGATGAAAATTCGAACAAGGAGAGAGATTGCGAAGAATGAAAAACTGCGATCGAATAGGGTATTTATACGCCCAACCCTAACGAAGCCGAAACGTCACCTCGAACGGAGGACCAGCCCCAACGAGCCGCGTGTCAGGAATCAGTAACGGTAGGAAACGTTTGGCCTACCGTCAATACGACTGTTGCCCAACGGTCAACTTCGAGCCAAAACGCGGAGTACAGGACCCTGCCCATACTCCGCCTCTAGGAGGAGGCACCTTGGTACACTACCCAAGCAAACGCCCCTCGCGTCATCGCCCCTCGCAACATCATCAGCAACAACCAAGGATACGCACCGCGATACCATCGCATCTCGCGAAGGCATTATCAGGAGAACTTCGCATCTACTGGCTTCGCCAGGACCTCGCGGGTTCGCATCACCTAGCTTCGCCAGGTAGGGCCTTCGCATCTCCTGGCCTTCGCCATCCAACACTTAGCATCAATGTCACAGACCGAGGAAAGGAAGCTGGGAGCGGTTATCTCCACGACCTACCCACGTTCTCCATCACACCTCCGGTCTTCCACTACTCCGGAACGTGGGGGAACACTCCACTACTCTGGATCATGGGACAACCACCACCTCAGCGCCTCCTATAAAAGGACGGCTTGGGAAAGGTACACCCTATCTACACACCCCCACTCCTCTTTCTGCTCCTGAGTATTCCGTTTTACATCTTGCAGATTACTCCGGAGCTTCAGATCGTCATTCTCACCATCACCTCAACCGTTCAAGTATCTGGAAGCCTGTGCCGTCAAGGAACGAGGCTATCATCACAAGGGATTATCTCCTAATTGTAGATGGCTCTTTATGAGTAAATTGTGAAGATATTTCTTGGTCAAGTCAAGGGTATAGAAGCCCATACTCTTACACATCTCCACCTTCCACCAATCATTTTCTTCCACCATTTCTTTTCACTCACATAATTAATAAAATTACCCATTTTCACTCTTTAAGTCCGAAACTCTCTCTCAATCTCAGCCATTTCATCTCATTTCTTCTAACTCTCACTCAAATAATTGAAGAGCAAAAGCTAGAAAGCTTAAGAGCAACACCTCTCTCCTTTGCTGGCCAGAACACTTCTCCTCTGTTCGTGGCTGATTCTGCTCATCTGGAGTTCGAATTGGCTTTGGTGGTAGTTAGAAGAACGCTTCCTTAACCTCTTGGCTACAACTTTGCTAAAGGGGCCTTGGTCCAAAAACGTCAGGAAGACCTCCAAATCGGAGCTGCACGAAAACGGGTCTGCTGTGATGTTTGTGCTGAAAACTCCAACTTGAAGTTTTGGGTCTTGGATCTTCATCCAGCAAGTCTACCACTTCTTCTACCTTCCAAATCAGCTGTTTTCAAGGTTAGGTTGAGTGGTTTTGGTTTGATCTTCTTGTGTTTGAATTAACCATAGAAAGGAGCTCACTTGTGTTCTTGTTTTCATGGTTGAACATGGAAAAGAAGCATGTATTTAGCAAGTTTGGCATGTTTTAAAGTTAGGGTAAAAAGTTGGAATTATTTGGTGAAGATTGGTATTAAGGCCGAAAGTTTGGGGTGTTGTTGCAAAATATGGAAAAGTTTGGGTAAAAGTGCAACTTGGGTAAAATTGAAGTATTTCGCTAAGAATTGTGGAAATAAGGTTTTCTACAAAATTTTGAATCAATATGACACTTGGTAAAATTTTGGGGCAAGATTGTCAGTTCTTAAGAAGTTAAGGACTAAAGGTGTAATTGTTCGGAAGTTAAGGAAATGTGAACCATACTAAGTGTACAGTTGGTTATTGAACACTTTTTGGAATTTAGTGTCACTTTGTGAAGTTTGGGTACTTTTGCAAACCTCTGAAAAGTTCGAGGACTTAGGTTGTAATTAAGGATAAATTCCCAACATAAGGAACTTTAGTGTAGTAACTAAAGTTATTCTGTGTTTCTGATTCTGGCAGACCGATTACGCATTTTACGGGATACTCTTGTGGAGCGTCCTGGGACCCCAGAGATTATCTCGTCTCACGAGGTAAGGGGTTTAACTTTCTTAATGCGCATTTATGTGTATTAGATTAGTTAAGGGCTAGTACTCGGGTCGAGGTGGGGCCCAGTGACTCCGGGGCTAGTCACAAGGTACGTAGTGGTTTGCGGGGTTTTTATTTACGGACTTACGCTATATCGGATCTCGCATATCGGGGTCGACAACGGACCCGTTATATGTTCTATACCGGCTTAGGCCGTTTACGTGCGATTACGGGGCGTACGCCCTTCGCCGGTACCATGCGCTCGATCCCGATAATCGGCGTGAGCTTAACAAGCCGCCGTAGAGTCTTTGTCGATGGTCGGGGACCACCGTATGGGTTATGTACCACCTGTTATCGGCGATGGGAACGCCGGTGATTACGGTATGCCAACCATGGTCGTTAACACGATCAACGGGACTTGAGCATCATGACTCGCATATCATAATACTTTTTAGGATTGGGATATCTGCTAGATCATTGCATGCTAACCCTTTTGTGCGAGCAAAAATGTTTTTAAAGTTTTGTTTTGACCGTTTCATACCTACCCCCATCGGGTTCTTTCGAGAACTCACCCCACATAACATTTTCGGGGATCTGGGCAAGCGACTGCGGAGTAGACCTCCGCGGTGTTAGATTACGCATTATGTCCATTACGAGGTATTTATCTGTTTATGTCTGGGGTTTTCTCGTTAGATCCCTTCGTGATCTGCGTTTGGACTATACTCGTGTTTGTCGGCGTTATTTCTCCTTTGTATGTTTAGCAGCAACAGCTTTTGTTTGGCGAAGTATAATTGCATCGTATGGCTCGGCTCTGTGGCGTAGTATGCATATTAGTTATCTACGCATTCGGATTTCTCGGTCCGTATAGTTTATTCGTGGGAGTTTCCGACCCTACGCAGAGGCGAAACTCCTTACACTGTATTATCCGTATTCCGCTTAAGTTTTCTGCGCGCGATATATCTTTGTAAGAACCACTAACGTGTCTCGGGTGCAGGTTTAGGACTTGTAAGACGTCGTAAAAATCTGCAAAGACGTAACAACCTTAAAACCGAAAGATAACGTTTTAAGGGATGGGTTTTGGGACCAAACCCTTTTAAGAGAAAATTCGCGATCACCCGCCGCCGATACCTCCAACCTCTGCAAGAAAGATGCTTCCGCCAGATTCCGGGGCGGTGGGGTGACAAATACTTTGTCTTGAGCATGAAGTAATATTTTTGACCTTTTGAGTGTGTTTGACACTAAGTATGAGGGAATTTGAACATCTTATTTTGCATGTCCTCTTATTTTCACTTTCTTTTAGAATTAAGAGCATATAAGACTTAGGTTGCATTTAGGATCTCAATGCTCCAATGAGTTGAGTTATGGCTTGGAATCCGCATTGATTAATATGCATCTGATCTTATAGGTGGTAGAACTTGTTTTTCAATGCTTCAAATAGAGATTTTGACCATGTGAGACTTTGTGCCTAAATTTTTCCAATGCATGAAAAATGAGTGATTTGATCTAAAACTTGCTAAGTGTTCTAGCTAGAACTTGCTTGTCGGGAACCGTTGCGAACCTACATTTGTTGTATGTTAAGTCGGGACGATGATGATAATTTTAGATGAGCCTACTTCCCAAAATAGCCAACCTAAGCATTAATTCCATTAGATAAACCCCTTTGAGCCTGAGACCGAATTCTTTGCTCACCCACATCATGAGCCAATCTTTTCTTTATATTATCTTTTTGTCCATGAAACATTTTGAGCATTTTATCTTGGGCATAGGTATGAAAAAAAATGTGGTGTGTTCAAATGTTGAATTTGGGGGAAATTAATTGTTGTGCTATGTTAGAGGAGATCGGACGGTGAGAGTACATCCTTGAAAGTTTTGTGCCTTTATAACAAAAGAAAAGAAAAGAATGGTATATGAAAGGAAGAAAAAGGCACTTGTATTTATTGTTTATGCCGGGATGTGTCTTGTTATTGTTAAAGGAGTTCATTTGCTGAAAGTGGTGTGTTAAAAAGAGAGAAAGTTTAGGAATTGTTATACATTGCATGTATTAGTTGCTCCAATGCTTGTAAGCTCTAAATGTTTCATTTAAGCTCCACCAATGAGAGCCTTCAACCGAATTCCATTCTCACCAAGCCAGGCCTCTTTACAACCTTCATGAAAGACCATCGATTGATAAGACATATGACCTTCCTTCGAGAAGTCGAGTAGAGGAGTTTTGGTTTACTTGCAAGCTTATGGATAGAAAACACTTGGCAAGAACACTATACACACATGCACATCTAGCTCAAATTCAGAGTGAAACACTAAGGGAGTGATCTAATATTTTTGGCATTGAGAATGATTTTTTTAAGAACCTGTTAGATCATTTGCATATTTATTAATAATTGGTGTTGAGCTACAACTCAACTTCAGTGGATTGGTAGATTTGCATGTAGATAGAATTTGCTTGAGGACAAGCAAATGCTCAAGTGTGGGGGTATTTGATGAGAGCATGATATATCTTTATATAGCATGCAATTGTGGGAGTTTTGAAGAGCAATTGAGTATGATTTCCTCACAAATAAATGTTTATGGCAGGTTGTTATAAGTTTGGGCCAAGCTGACAAAAGGGGAATTGTCAAGGGTCAAAGATGGATATTTGCTGCAGTAGCGATCTCTAGCGATCGCTGGAGATCTCCCGGACGCATTTTGTCGAGGTAGCGAGCATCAGCTATTTCCCAGCGATCGCTGGAGATCGCTAGCTATCGCAAGCGATTGCTAGGGTCCGAAAATTTTCATCTCACTCTTGATGCATCCTAACCATTGAGCTCACCAAAGATCAATCAGAGCCATCCATTAGGGCAGATAAATGCAAGCCATGGAAGCAAATAAAGGAGCAGTCATTGAAGCAAAAAAATAGCCAGGTTTCGGGAGGAGCATCAGAGGAGCAGCCTTCATCTCCATTTTCAACCTAGTAGCACCCAAGCTCCATCTCTTCATACTTTTTGATTGGAGCTAGGGTTTTCATCAATTTTCTGAGTAGAATCTATTTCTAGGCTCAAATTTAGTTGATTCACATTGCAAACACTCATATTCACTCCGGAGCATGGGTTTCCTCTATTACTCTCTATTTATGCTTTTCATTATGATAAGTAGCTAATTTCCTATTGTCTCTTAGGAATTAGTGAAACTTGGAGCCTGAGTATGTGATATTTTTGATTAATGGATATTGTTTAATGATTTGTGTTTGCATCTCTCTAAATTTATTGACGAAATACCTTGATAGAGGATTAATCTTGGCATGATTAGACTTAGACATAAGCTAATTAGGCTAGATCGTAGAGAAATGCATGTTATGTTAATTATAGGATGAGAGTTCATAATTAACCTAAGAGGAAAACTGATTAATTCATAATAAGTTAGGACACAAGACATTGTGGCTAACTTATCTCTAAATACTCTTGAGAGAGAGGTTTAGACCCAATAGATTTTCTTACATAAATCCGAACAATATCCATGAATGTTTATGAGCCAAATTATAATCCATGTACTCATGATCCAAATGGAGCAAAAATTTCTAGGAGATAACTTCATTAATCGGTTAATTAATTCCATCCATCTCCATTTAGTCTAATTCGATCATTTTAGTCCTTTTAGTTTAGAATTAGCTAGTATTTAGAACACTTAGAATTAAAAGTCCCTATTCATGAAGTCAATGTGTTATAGTCACCCCAAGTGGGTTGTGATTTCGGTGATCCGAGGCTCCGTTTCGGGCATGCGGGTCATGTCTACGGGTGGTCGAGATAGCTCCCGAATCGTTTCGGGTATCATTCTCGGGAATGCTTTCATATTTGAAGTCACACGGGTTCCCGGACATTTCCGCGGAAAATATTTTTCGGTAGCGGGACTTGTTTCGGGCGATCGATGGCTCGGCACTTTACCGGGACCTCGAAAAAGGGAACCGTCAGATATTTGGGATCGTACAAACAGTCTACATCTTTTTACGGAGTATATTTTTGGGACGGGATGTTCGTTTAAGGCAACACCCGGGGCTCGGTATGAAAAACCTAGGGCTCGAGATGAAAGTTTTGTGATGGCTTTGGTGTGAGGTGTGTTATGACTCGGGATGAGTAATGTGTTGATAACCGAGCAAGCACACACGATGTTGATTTTGGCTCAGGCAAGCACGAGCACACTTCGGGAGTTACTCGGGTGAAGTTGGCGTGGGACTACGCTCCAACACAAGCATTTTCGGATTTGGCTTGGGTCGTTAGTCACCATGGTGACTAAGGTGCTTGAAGGACAAGTGTCCTAGTGAGATACTAAAGAGGAAGTATAAAAGGGTGAATTTTGGAAGAAAAGGCCATTTTGCTCATTTTCTTACTTCTCTCTAACCATCCGCCATCTTCTTCTTCTCCCTTACCTCTCAAGTGTTCTTCTTGCAAGGGTTTAAGGAAGGTTGAATCTTGGTGTTTAGCTTGAGGTAAGCTTCTTTCCTTCTTGGTTTAGTAAGTTTGGAGCATGTTTGGTGGGTGAAAGAGAGCTTTGAAACCGATTCGGTGTAAGGCATGTGTTCATCTTCTTGCTTCAATCTTTTGGTATGTTGTTCTTGGCAAGAAGTAGTGTAGGAATCAAGGTTTAATTTATGGAAGAACACCATGGAGTGAAAAACCCTAAATGGCCGAAAATTAGGTTGAATTCTAAACCTATTGATTGGTTGTGTTCTTGAATCATGCTTGAGGTATGTTGTTCCTAGCATGATTCTAAGTTGTGTGGATTCAATTTGAAGGTAAACATGTTGGGTAAAAGTACCCAATTTGACGAAATTGTTCATTAGGGTTTGATGTGATCATGGGAGGGTAAGTGATCACGCGCTCGGATCTAGCTCGAAGGAGGCGGTTTCCAGCAAGAAAGGAAACGCAGCAGAGGAAGAACACGAAGGAAACAGAGTTCGGCCAAGGGAACCTCCTCACTACGAGGTGAGGCAATGCCCTTGAAAATGCAGGAAGGGAAAATGGGACCTAGAACCTTTTGACTACGAGATCAAACAATGCTAGGTATTATATTGGATCCTCTTGCAATGGATCACTAATGGATTGGTGGAGCAAGATTTGAGACCCAAGAAGAACAATATGGCCGATTCGCGGCGGATATGTGTTCTTACAATATATGAGTTCTGAGGTTTACAATAGTTACAGCTCCCTTATATAGAAGGAGCAAGAAGAAGGAAATAATAAAGAATATCTTGACAAGGGAACATCGTCCTGGATCTATGGTGGGCGAAAAGAGAGGCAGCTGATGTGACATTGTAGGCTACCTGCTTTTGCGGCTCCCATTTCCCCATGAATTGCTTTCGGCGGGAAAAGGGAAGAAGAGGGCCTCTGTACACGCTGCAGGGTTCGCCTGACTTGTGTATGGAGGCCTCTTCTGCTTGGCGAACACCTGGGCTTCGCTTGCTTCTGGAAATGAGGCACAGGGTCTTCGCCAATGACCATGGGGTCGCAAAGAGCCATGGGTTCGCAAATGGCCCTGAGTTCGCCCAAAAGGGCCATAGGTTCGTCAGGGTCAATGGGATCGTCGATAGCCACGGGTCCGCCGTTGAGGCATGGCTTCGCCCAAAGCCATGGGTTCGTCAATGGGGCATGGGTTCGCCAAGATCCTTGCGAGTGCGTCTCGCCTTGGGGCTTCTCCGGTGCCTAGAATGCCGCTTCTTCTTCGCCCGTGCCTTCGCCAAGGGCCTTTTGGACCCTCTGGATGAAGGGTTCACCTTTATCACAAAATGGGGCTGATGTCCACATCGGGGTTTGAGTTTGATTTTGGGTGATTAGGGTGAGATGTGTTGGTAAGCATGCTTGAATTGTGTAATTGGTGAATTAATCATGTGGTTGGAACCTTAATTGGTTTGGATTAAAGTTTGGTGTAAAGGAAGGTTTTGGTTATGTTTGTGTTGTGTTTTGGAATTGTGTGGGTAGTGTTTTGGTATCGGGAATGGAAGTAGGTAACTAACGATGTTCGGAACGTCGTTTTCGGGAATTGTGGACAATACCGACCTACTTGCTTGTTTGCGGGGTAAATGTTGGGGAAGTGTGATTTGAATGTTTGGTTGTGTTTATGGGTGTGTAGATAACAATGTTCTAGCTCGGTTTGAGAAACCGAGCTTTCTATGGAATTTTGCGGGAAAGTGTGGGATTGTGCTTGATTGGTTTCCAGCGGTCTATTTTGGTGATTTCTGACATGTGTGTTGTTGTTCAGCTTGTTTCAGCAATGGTGGAGTAGTGCGGGACCTCAGAAGTCACACTACACGCGTTTCGGGCCGAACGTCGGGATTTTCCCAGGATTTTGTTGCGAATTGGTTTTAGTGAGGTAAGGGTTCAACTTCTCTCGTTATGCATTCTGGGAGGGATATCATGTATATCGGGGTTAGTTGAATCGGGTTCCGGGTTGAGGACGGTGGTCCGGTGATCCCGAGACCGATCCACATGGTAAGTTACGCTTTGTTACGCTTGAAGGCTGTGATGGTCTTGGAGACCTCGAGTTCCTTATATGTTACGTATATCTGCGGTGGGTGCCGATATTCTCGTATATACCCTACGGTATATATTCTGTTCTGCGCAAATGCCCGAGATGGTCTTTGAGACCACGGGTTCTTTTCGGATTGTTGTATCGGCCTTTGGGTGCTGATATTCGTGTATAGCTAATGGTATATTACGCTGACCCTACGCGATTATGGGGATCGCGACCCCGGCTGGTACCATGCTTCTGTTTCTGACCTCTTGGAGAGGGTTGTCGTTCTGTTGATTTTTATTTTAAGGGTCATTCTGGCGGTCTGCACCGCATCCTACGGGATTCTGTCTAACCCCGTCTTTCGGGAACGTCCTCCGGGACTCTGACTAACTCTGATCATTACTTATAAATATTTTTATATATGTGTTTGGCAGTACCGCACACTTAGCACTTTATGCAAACCGTATCTTACCTCAGCCCTTACCGGGTCCTCCCGAGGACTCACCCATTATGTTTACCACGTTTGGGGTTACTCGACGAGCGGCCGGACTAGAGTTCCGTGGTGCTTTCATTGTAATCAGCGGCGATACTTGCGGGGATCTTGACCTCGAGTTTCAGCTAGATACCGCACTTGGGTATTCTAAGATTTTTCTTGGTCGGCTCTGTAGATGTATATGCATGCATGTCATCTGTCTGATCATTCTATGTATCTTAGATACATTCTGCTTCTGTATTTCTGTTTGACTGGAGAGCTCGCCCATTTCAGTGGAGGGCGTGACCCGAGGTATGTTCATATTGTTATATATATCGGATGGGTTATGTATTCTGGATGTTTGTGCTCATAAATGATAATTCAATGAACTGCATGTTTGGTGATGGTTGGGTGCTCGCCTATTTCGGTGGGGCGGCTAACCGTGGATAGTTAGGATTATATCGTATACTTGCCATCTTTGAGTTTTGTAGGTTGCGGGTCGTAACACGACCAATAAGTTTACAAGTGAGCAAAGTGTTCTCGTGCACCGGGCCTTCGAGAATGAGACTTTGCGGATCGGGTCATGGGACCACTACACGGGATTTCGGTTGGACCGTTTACTGCGGTTTATGTCGCAGCTTCCGCTTCGACATCGCGGGCGGCCCCGCCTCCGCAACCAGGAGCGGGCGCCGTGACACAATGATAGTTTACGTAAAGATGTTTATGGTTTGCAGAGGAGAATAAAAGAAATTGTGAGCATTTTGCTGAAAGGAGGTCAGTGTCATGTTGAGGGACATCTTGCAGGAGCTTCAGCGAATGTTGTTGAAAGGCAGCTGGATCTGAGGAGTGCTGAAAATACTTCAGACAAGGGTAAATTTATTGGAAATGTAGAAACTGAGGTGAATTCACCTTTGCAAAAGGATGCACCGGTCTCTCACAACGTAGTTTAGAAGCTTCCTCTCGACACTCTTTCCATACCTTTAGTTCAGAACGTGAGTATGCTGAAAAATAAGTCCCCATCTGTTGAGGAAGAGCAGGACATTGATAGGTGTGGAGTGCTTGATAAGACAGAGGTACCGGTGGTGGCAAGGCATCAGCACTCAGTTGTTGAGGTAAGATTATTTTATTTCAGTGCTTTCTTTAGTTCATAGAATTGAATATGCATATCCCACGAGTTATTGAAAACCAATGATATTAATTTGATCAAGTTCTGAGAGGTACTACCGGTGGCTATGTCCCTCGAGAATAAGTGTCTAGAAGAATGCCAGTAAGTGGGCATTTCCAGAGGACGCCATGGATTCATGTGAAGAAGAGGTCAGTTGCTGGTCTAAATCTTGTATGGGCTGGACCATTTAATGTGAGGGGTTCAAAAGCTTTGGTTGAGGTGGATCACAAAATAATATTGTACGCTTTCGATCGGAAGGAAGATGAGAAGTAAGTATTAGTGTTCGATATTAGTCTTTTTATGAGCTTCTGCGAGGGAGTAGAATGAAAGAATGCATTTGAGTAACTAAGTTTTTGTGTTATGGGGCGGAGCGGCTTAGTTAGTGTACGTGGCTACTTCCTTGAGAGATGAGACATTTCTACAGTCTATCCCCAAACGGGAAGGTATGTGATGGGATCCGAATACGTGGGTTTTAATACTTCAAGAGAGGCAACGTCTTGAAAGGAATCCCTTTGTGACAGCTTGGTATTTCTGGTGGATTTCCAAGTTTCTTATCAAATGTATAAATAACGAGAGGTTTCTTTGGGGTGTGTAATAATTATTATTAAATTTAAAATTGGTAGAGATCCTTAGAGTTAAGCTCGGATGAATTAAGTTTGAATGAGGAAACTTGAAGCAGTGAGCTAAGCAAATAATAATATTTCTATGTGGATATCTTTGAATAGTTGAAATGTCATTTGAAATTACATACATGTGTGTAGGTGTTTGTGCTGTTCACCCAATTTATTCTGATCACCCGAGCGGGTGGTGACTTTGGTGTTCGGGGCTCCGTTTCAAGCATGCGGGTCATGTCTTCGGGTGGTCGAACTGACTCCGGATCTTTTCTCGGTATCATCCTCGGGAATCGTTTCATATTTGAGGTCAAACGGGTCCCCGGACATTTCCTCGGAAAATATTTTTGGGAGCGGGATTTGTTTCGGGGCGGTCAATAAGCTCGGTAGCTTTATCGGGACCTCGGAAAAGGGAATTGTCAGCATATTTGGGATCGTACGAGCATTCCGCATCATTTTACGGAGTATATATTTGGGGGACGGGATGTTCGTTCCCGGGCGAAACCCGGGGCTCGGGATGGAAGTTTTGTGACGGCTTTGTTGTGAGATGTGCTATGGCTCGGGACGAGTAATATGGTGATAACCGAGCAAGCACACGCGACGAGAATTTTAGCTCGGACAAGCACGCGCACACGTCGGGAGTTACTCGGGTGAATTTGGTTGGGTGTGAGTCACCATGGTGACTAAGGTGGTGACTCACATGCTAGGAGGACAACATGGTGACTAAGGTGGTGTCCATGTGAGTCATAAAAGGGAAGTATAAAAATGGAATTTAGGAAGAAATCCATTTTTGTCTTCATTTCTTCTCCTCCACCATACATACGTGACTTCATCTTCTTCTCCCTCACTTGTGTTCTTCATCCTTCAAAGTACGCAAGGATTAATCTTGGTGTTGGACTTAAGCTTAAGGTAAGCTTGTGTTCTTCATGGTTTAGTAAGTTTGAAGCATGGTTTTGGGTGGAAACAAGGTTTAGAACCGATTTCATGTTAAGCCTTTGCTACATGATATGTTCATCTTCTTGCTTCAATCTTTAAGTATGTTGTTCTTGGCACGAAGTAGTGTAAGAATCAAGGTTTAATTTATGGAAGAGAACCATGGATGGGAAAACCCTAATTGGCTGAATTTGATGTTGAATTCTAAACCTATTGATTGGTTGTGTTCTTGAATCATGCTTGAGATATGTGTGGATTCAATTTGAAGATGAACATGTTGGGTAAAAAGTACCCAATTTGCGAAATGTTCATAAGGGTTTTGGTATGATTATGGGTGATTAAGGTTATGTATGTTAGTAAGCATGCTTGAATTGTGTAATTGGTGAATTAAGCATGTGTTTGAACCTTAATTAGTTTGGATTAAAGTGTGGTGTAAAGGGGAGGTTGACGCCGAAATTAAAGGAAGGTTTTGGTCATGTTTGTGTTGTGTTTTGGGATTGTTTTGGTAGTGATTTGGTATCGGGAATGGAAGTAGGTAACTAACGATGTTCAGAACGTCGTTTTCGGGAATTGTGGACAATCTGACCTACTTGCTTGTTTGCGGGGTAAATGCTGGGAAAGTGTGATTTGAATGTTTGGTTGTGGTTATGGGTGGTTAGATAACAATGTTCTAGCTCGGTTTGAGAATCCGAGCTCTCTGTGGAATTTTGCGGGAAAGTACAGGAATTTGCGGGATTAGTTCCCGGGGGTCTGGAATGGTGATTTCTGACTTGTGTGTGGTTGTTCAGCTTGAATCAACAGTTTCGGAGTAGCGCGGGACTACGGAAGTCACACTACCGCGTTTCGGGACGAGTGTCGAGATTCTGCCGGATTCTTCTGCGGTCGGTATCGGTGCGGTAAGGGTTTGATGTTGCTCTCATTCGCATTTCGGATTACTTTATGAAATGCGTGTCGAGTTTGGATTGAGGGTGCCCCGAGGATACACAAACTTGGTCAGTCCGGATAGGCATTAGTGTGCAGGTGCGAGGACTCGAAGATGTTGATGTTCTGATTCAACTCCTACGGGGGTGGTGTTCTGATGGGGTTAGCTACCTCGAGCTGGTACCAGTCTCATGTGTCTGCGGTAGTTCATTACGTGGCTGGGCCAGAATGGATTATCGTTTCAGAGCGTGTCTGTTTTCCATACTAACAATTCTACTTATGTGCATTGCATATGTTTGCTTTGCATTGATTGAGCATATGTTGGTTATCTGCTACTTGTGTGCGTTTTCTTTGACTTTATTGTGCGGTTGTTACGTAAAGAGAAACCGTGCCTATCTCCAAGCCCTTCCTAAGTTCTCAATAGAGGACTTACCCCCTTTCTGTTTAACGTTTGAGTACGACCAACAACCCGCAGAGTGAGTGCAGGGTGTGTTATCTCGATTCTGTTTGGTACCCTTACATTGCATCGATTTTACATGCAGTAAGGCGGTCTCTTTGAGTAACTATAGTCTGGGATCTGAAATCTGAGTCTGAATCTGTAATCTGAAATCTGGGATCTGATATCTGAAATCTGAATCTGTTGTCTGAAATCTGGATCTGATATCTGAAATCTGAGTCTATTGTCTGAAATCTGGATCTGATATCTGAAATCTTAGTCTGTTGTCTGAAATCTGGATCTGATATCTGAAGTCTGAATCTGGGTCTAAATCTGTATCTGTATCTGTATCTGAGTCTGAATCTATAGTCTGTTTTCATATTTCTGATTTTATGCTACGGATAGCATATAGGTTTTACAGTTAACTTATTTATCTCCTCTGTTGGTGTGTTAGCAGCAGCATCGGTACTTGCGGGGATCTTCTGATCTCGAAGTTTCAGCTAGATCCCGCACTTGGGTATTCTAAGGTTTTCCTTGGTCGGCTTTGTAGGTGTATATGCATGCATGTCATCTGTCTGATCATGCTATGTATCCTAGATACATTCGCTTCGTATTGATGTTTTGGATACTATGTAGGGCCAGGACTCGTCCATGACAAAGGAGGGCGTGACCGGGGTATGTTCATATTCGATGTGTTAAGACACATTACAGATCTGTATGATTCTGTGGATTTTATGAATGATGTTATCCATGAACTGCATGTTTGGCGTGGTGGAGTGATTGCCTATTTCAGTGGGGCGGGGCTCACCATGGATAGCTAGAGTTATTCTGTATAGTTGCCATGTTTGGGAATTGTAGGTTGCGGGTCAAAACACGACCTGAAGGCTATAAGCGCAAAACTCTGTCTGCATACTTCGTGAGCAAAGTGTTCTAAGGCACCAAGCCTTTGAGAATGAGACTTCGCTGGCCGGGTCACGGGACAACCACACTCAGCGGGTTTCGGTTAGACCGCTTTCGTGTCTTCCGCAGCTTCCGCTTCCGCCATCGCGGTTGGCGCACCCGTGACACAATTGATTCAGGACACTTCGTTTAGTTGTTTTCTTCCTCGAGGGTAAATACATTGATGTATGGTATAGCATAGGTGGAAGTAATAATTCACCCTCAAGGCTATCAGTCATTACACAAATTGGTATGCCCATGAGACCTTACAATTCTAGAGTGTAGTTGATTGTTACCATGTTTGCTCATATAAGGTTGTTGTGCTTATGTTTTGTAGTGCCCAACATTGGATGCCATAATTAAGCCAGATGGAGCTACCGTTAACTATCACTAGTTAACTTAAATTGGAGTTGAGTGTTAACTATCACTAGCTACTTTTAACTATCACTAATTAAGCCGATGCTTTTCTTTAAAATTGGTTCTCCTTATTCTAGGAGTCTGTTGTTCCTTTTATAGAGAAGGGAAAGGGAACAGACTCTTACATATGTGCATGCATGCCATAAAGCGTACAGTGCTTTTGCATGCATGTTATCTAAAAAGGTGAAAAAGGTAAAAGCTAAGTAATATAATACTCCCAAGTGTCAGCGTGAAAGGAGGGAGTGTTCATGATGGGACGGGAGTGGTTGAGAGTGGTCGGCTGAATTATTGAGCACAGGGTGCCTTCGCCAAAGGGCCTTCGCCAAAGTGCCTTTGCCAAAGGGCCTTCGCCAAAGTGCCTTCGCCAAAGTGCCTTCGCCAAAGTGCCTTCGCCAAAGTGCCTTCGCCAAAGGGCCTTCGCCAAAGTGCCTTCGCCAAAGGGCCCTCGCCAAAGTGCCTTTGCCAAAGTGCCTTCGCCAAAGTGCCTTCGCCAAAGGGCCTTCGCCAAAGTGCCTTCGCCAAAAGGGCCTTCGCCAAAGTGCCTTGGGTTCGCGGAACTTCACTGTTTTCTGAATAACTTGAGCTCTGGAACTCCGATTGAGGTGATTCAAAAGACATTTTTCTCCTCTTGAAAAGGGCTTCAATATGAAGTACATTGCTCCAGCTCTTGATGAGTACAGATCTGCTTCACTTCTCCAATGGAAAGCCGGAGTGATTCGAGGCCCTCATGATCATATCATACTTCCACCAGGCAATATATTGGGGATGCCGTCGAGATCTCCGACGATCAGCTTTGATGATTTGGAGCAGGGCACCATGACTGTCGGAGAGTATGAGTGGGAGTTTGACCGGCTGGTTCGCTACGTACCACAGTATTATGGTATGGAGCAGGAGAAGGCCAAGAGGTTCATCCGCCGGCTACGCCCTGACTACAGGTGGGCTTTGAGGCCTCTGGATATCACTTCTTATCATGAGGCTGTGCAGAAGGCCCAACTCCTCGAGCAGGAGGAGGTTGAGAGTCGGTACCTACCGCCCCGATCTCGTGACAGAAGGAAAGTTCTTGCACAGCAGGGTTCGTCGAGGTCTACGGGAAGGTCGAGGCATGCACAGGCAAAGCGGCGGGGCAGCAGAGGTGGCGTCGTGCACCGATTTGTGCGAGTTCGCGGCAAGCACCCGGCCGGCCATGCTACAGCGGCGAGGCGGTGCTGCGATGCGGGGCAAGTGATCATTGGATTCGTGATTGCCCTCTGACGCTGGGGAAGGGATCCAGCAGTGCTACACGTCCGCAGTCCCGGTTCCAGCCTAACGCACCCCGGGGGCACGGTTCACAACGGGGTGTTCCGAGACCACCACTGCAGAGACGTCCGTTTCAGCCACCCCCTCCGCCACAGCAGCCCGGAGCGGGGCGGGTGTTCCAGATTGAGCGGGGAGAGACATCGCAGCGTGGGCCTCCACTACTGGCAGCCCGGAGCGGGGCGGGTGTTCCAGATTGAGCGGGAGAGACATCGCGGCTTAGGGCACTCCAAGGTACTTTATTTCGAGCGATACACATGTACGTGTCTTGTTTGATATTGGGGCATCTGTTTCGATTGTGGCATAGAAGTGTGTCGAGTCTCTCCACTTGGTTACCAGTGGGCTCCCGAGCCTCTTCATGGTGAAGACGCCTGGGAGTCAGTGTTTGTTTTCCAATGAGATGGCACGGGATTGCGTGCTATCTATTAGCGAACACGAGATTGTGTCAGATCTGCTGGTGTTGAATACACCGAAGTATGACGTTATTCTTTGGATGGATTGGCTGTCTAAGAATTCAATGCACATTGATTGTGCTAACCGTAGTATTACGTTTTCTTGAGAGGTGTTACCTCTCTCAGGTTCTGATGAGTTGAAGGCGGTCGGGAGCAACATGGAGCTGCAGAGTTACGGATCGAGTCCGGTGGTGGATTCGGAGGAGTGTTATGATCTCGAACACGGCAGATCTGCGGTTGGAGCCGGATAAGATTCCAGTTGTTCGGGATTTTCCGCGAGTATTTCCGGAGGATTTGCCCGGGATGCCACCAGAGCGGGAGATCGTGTTTGAGATTCATTTGTGTTCACGGTCACCACAGGCGGGTTGTGACCGGGTGACCCAGGCTTCGGTTTTGGGCCTGCGAGTCACGGTTTTGGGCGGTTAAACGGCTCCCGAGGCTTATCTGAGCATTATTTATGGGAATACTTCGTGTGTTGAGGTAGTTTGGGTCACTCGGACGTTTCCGCCGAAAATATTTTTCCGGTCGGACTTTTCTCGGGGCGTACTGGCGGGCTCGTAGCACTCCGGGACTTCGGATTGGGAAACCGTTTGCATATTTGGAATCGTGGGAACGTCCTGCATCGTTTTACGGAGTATATTTTCTGGGGCGGGACGTTCGGTCCCGGGCGACTCCCGGGGCTCGGGACGGGGATCCCGGGGCTCGGGATGGAAATTTTCCGACGGCTTGGGTGTAAAGTATGTTATATTTTAAGATGGATTTTATGGATTTAATTTGGTGAATTTTGGGGCAACCCGGACGGATTTAGAATTTATTACGCGGGTGCGCGTAATTCCGAGAGTTGCAATTCTGAGTGACTCGGGACTTATATTTGGATAAGAAAAATAGGTTTTACGGGTTTTATATTGTCCTGAGTTTGTGGTTAAAGTTTGGTTCCAATCGGAGTAAGTTTGGTAAAAAGCTGCATTTTCGGGTTGAACGAAAATGCAGTTTTGTAAAGTGTGTGAGATATTGAAAATTTGGACATTTTGGATAAAAAGAAAGGTAGTGGGACGCATTGGAGAAAAAGAAAACGACAAGTGTGACGCATGGGAGAGAAAAGAAAAGGACAAGTGTCACTTTGTGGTGGAAGAAGAAAAGAAAAGAAAGGTTTATGGAAGAGTTATATATATATATATATATATGTGTATTTATGCTAATAATACATATATATATATGTGTAGTAAAGAAAATGGTAATAATTGGCTATTTTGGAAGAAAAGGAATGATGGGGGCGGATGGGAGAATGGGAGAGAGGGGACATGTGTCCCCTTCTTACTTGAAGGAGAAAAGAAAAGGATGAGATTTATGGTATATGTATTATGTAATAATACATATCTGCATATAATAAGTGAAAGAAAAGGAATTTTATGGTCAACACTTCCATTTCTCCTTCTTCTTCAACCCGTATCTCTCTCTCCCTCTCCTGGCGCCATTTTTGAGCTTGAAGCTCTACAACTGATTTCTATCGTTTCGCAAGCAAACTTCGAGGTAATGCACTTAAATCGTTCATTGGGTTGTATGGATCAATAATCTGAAGTCTGTTTTGGAAGAAACAGTTTAGTTTGCAAGTTATGAGCATTTGAATTTTGGAGTGAATAGTGTCACATGCTCCTTTGTTTGATTTTTCGGTTCCTAAGCGTTCTCGGCACTTCTGGTGCATGTTTGATAACAGAACGTAGGAAGAAACGCACCCGAGGTTGTCTTGATTCACGTCTGAAAATTTGGGTGTAATTTTCGACGGAGAATTCTGTGAAAGGTAAGGGTATTTCTGTGTTCAGAGTAGAATTCTGATTCTGTTAGTGTAATCGGTTCTGTTAGAAGAGGCTCGGTGTGAAAGCTGTTTTTCCCGGCCCGAGTATCGGTTTTGGCGCTATTGTTAGTGATTGATTCTGTGAATTCTGAATCGTTTTACGTATCGTGAATCATTTGTGAACAAGGGGGTAGTCGGAAACGCAGCTGAAACTCTGCCGAATTTTGTACCGGACAATGAACGAGAATTTCGATTCGGACTTGTGTGAACGATTTAGGAAGAAGGTCTGATTTAAAGGTTTGGTTGTGTTTATGGACGTATAAGTAACAATGTTCTAGCTCGGTTTGAGAAACCGAGCTTTACGTGGATTTTGCGGGAAAGTGCGGGATTGTGCGGGTTTGGTTTCTGGGGGTCTGTTTTGGTGAGTTCTGACTGGTTTGTGGTTGTTCAGTGTGTTTCTGCTTTGGTGGAGTGGTGCGGGACCTTATCGGCACACTACCACGTTTCGGGCCGGGAGCCGGGAATTCCCGGGGTTTGTGCTGCGAAGCAGTTTTTCGAGGTAAGGGTTCAACTTCTCTCGTTATGCATTCTGGGAGTATTTGCATGTATATCGGGTTTAGTTGAGGCGGGTTCGAGTGAGGGCGGTGGTTCGGTGACCCGAGGCCCGTCATATGGTAAGATGCACGTTTGTTCTGTTTCAAGGCCGGATGGCCTTGGAGGCCACGGGTTTATATTCTGTTTCGCATATCCGCGCTAGGCGCCGATATTTGTACTTATACATTTTTGATATTTTCTGCCTGCTTTTGCATGTGCATTACGATATGTTCTGCATTACGTGACGAGACCGGATGGTCTTAGAGGCCACAGTGCTCCTTGGTTACATTACTGCGTATCCGCACAGGGAGTGCCGATACATTACGTGTCCGCACTAGAGGGTGCCGACATTACGTGTATATCCGCACCGGGGTGCCGATATACTACGTGACCCTACGACAGTTTGGGGATCATGACCTGATATGATCACACAAGGGTTGCATGATCATGAGCTTGATGATCTAGCTTGAGTGAGGAAGAACTCCAAGAAATGGAGCAACAATTCGGCAATGGGGGAGGAGAATGGAACCTAGAACCTTTTGACTACTTGATCAAACAATGCTAGGTATTTAATTGGACCCTCTTGCATGGATCACTAATGGATTGATGAAGCAAGAAATGAGAACAATGAAGAACAATCAAGCCTTGATATTTTCGGCAATGAAGGGTTCTTACAATATGAGTTCTAAGTGTTACAATGGCTTCTGCATAAATGGTGAGGGGAATGGTGGGAGACAAGCCTAGGGAACAAAGACCCTTGAATTAGGGGGAGAGTTTCTAGGCAATGTGATGGATGGGAAGGGTTTAATTTCCCTTACCTTTTCTTTTCCATAAATCATATAAATGATTTATAAATATCATTTATGTGGTTTATGGAAATTAAAAAGGTATTTACAAAATAGGAAATAATATGCAAGTGTTTGGAAAGTCAACAATAATGGAGAGGTTTCAAAAAGTGGAGGGAAGGCATTTTCGGAGCCGGGCGACCGCCTGATCCAGGGTTTGGGTCGCCTGGATCTCGTCTGGTCGAGGAAAGGCATTCTCGGGGAGCCAGGCGACCGCCTGATCCAGGGTTTGGGTCGCCTGGATCTCGCCTGGTCGCCTGCCAATCACTGTAGACTGGTCCGGGCGACCGCTGGATGAAGAATTGAGTCGCTGGTTCTCTCGCTTTGGACCGGGCGACCGCTGACTTCAAGTTTGGGTCGCCTGGTTACGTAAATGCGGTTCTTGGATCTTCACTTGTTTTCTGAATATCTTGAGCTCCGGAACTCCGATTGAGGTGATTAAAAAGCCATGTTTCTCATCTTGAAAAGATCTTCAATAGGAAGTCCATTGATGCAAATTTGGATGAATACAGATCCACATCATTTGGTTTTGTCTTGGCCATGCTCACATCATGACCCTAGCCGGTACCGTGCTTCTGTTCTGTATATTCTGACCTCTTGGAGAGGGCTTTCGTTTTGTGGGTCAGCGGTTGGACCGCATGTGATGGGTTCCGGCTCACCTCTGACTTTGCATACATTCATATATATGTATATTTGTGTTTGTGTTCGTTCTGTTTTGCAGGTTCAGTTCATGAGTCCTTGTACAAACTGTATCTTACCTCAGCCCTTACTGGGTCCTCCCGAGGACTCACCCCTTATTGTTTACCACCTTTCAGGTTGATCTGATAGGCAGCCGGCGGACTAGGGATCCGCGATGCTTTTGGTTGTTTTGGTTTTCAGCACAGCAGCAGGTACCTCGTGTGGGAATCTTCCGGCGAGAGGTTTTCTTGATTCCGCACCTAGGTATTCTAGGGTTTACTTTGGTGGCTCTGTAGGTGTAGTTGCATGCATGTATATTGGATCATGAGTTTGTATATGATATATATTCGGATATCTGCGATGTTGAAGCGTCTTCGAGTCAAGGCGGAGCCCGATTTGCCTACGTTGTATATATTGGTTTTGATGTGGAAATAGATTTTGTGATCATGTGTTCTGGTTGGTATGCATGATTTTCCATGAACTGCGGGTTTGTATACTTGCCGTATATGAATGTTGTAGGTTACGGGTTGCAATACCGTTTCCACGCTTTCCGCCGTAGCTACGGGCTTCCGAACGTCACAGCCGGCCTCGCCTCCGCAACCGGGCGGGGTGGCTGTGACAAGTTGGTATCAGAGCAGGTCGGGTCGGTGTGACCCGAGAGGTAAGGTATGATCAGTTTCAGTATGGGTTTCTGGAGGCAAGTATACAAGTCCAGGAGTGGACTTTTGGAGCAGTCATGCCAGTTCATGGATAAGTGTCTGCAGGAGAAGACTTCGAAGTGCGGGCTGCTGTTCTGTGTTCCATTCTGGGGCGGTTCGGTACGGAGTCTGGCCACCTCCTTATTTGAACCACTTTGGAATGGGTGTGGGGCAGCGGGCGGTACCTTGAAGCATTTTGGAAGGTTTGGAGTACTTTGGCAAGATTTTGGGGGATTTTGGACTTCGGAGCATGTAGAGAAGCGCAAAGCTCGAGTGCGGGCTTCTGAGATAATCCGGGTACTCTTAATTGTTGGTTGGTATTGTGGTGTGGTTCTGTGTTATGAACATGATCTGATTCTGTGCTTAAGTTTTGGTATTTGGTTCTGTGATTCTGAAAAGAATTTCTGCATCATGCATTGCATTACACTACAGAGCCTTAGAATACTGCTGCTAGCTTTTGGATAGAGAGAGAGTTATTTGGGTTGGACTTTTGGTTATGGGTTAAGTTGGCATTTGATTGGTTTTGGTTTAAGGAAAGGGTTACTACACGCAAACCGCGTGATTTGGTACTGGAGAGTCTGTTTCGGTTTCGGCACAGAAGTGTGTCGAATCTCTGCATTTGGCTAGCAGTGAGCTGCCAAATGATTCTGGTACAAACGGCTGGGAGCCGGTTTTGTTTTCTATGAGGTGGCACAGGACTGCGTGCTATCTATTGGCAGACACAAGATTCTGTCAGGTCTGTTGGTGTTGGACACACCAAGTATGATGTTATTTTTTGGGATGATTGGTCCTTTAAGAGCTCCGTGCACATTGACCGTGCTAACCGTAGTATTACGGTTTACGGAGAGGTGTTACCTCTCATGGGTTTTGATGGGGTAGAGGTGGTAAGGAGCAGCATGGAGCAGCAGGTTTTGGGTCGGTTCCGATAGTGGATTTGGAGGAGTACTACGATCCGGCTACGGTAGATACTCGGTTGGAGCTGGATAGGATTCCAGCGGTTCTGGATTTTTTCGCAGGTATATCCAGAGGATTTGCCTGGGATGCCCCAGTGAGGAAAATTGTCTTTGGTATTCGTCTGCAGTGTGATTTCACTCTAATTTTCATTCCTCCTTATCGGATGTTGGCAGTGGAGATGATTGGGTTGAAGAAGCAGTTAGGGAAGCTACAGGAGAAGAGTTTCATCCGCCCGAGCACTTCACCGTGGGGTGCTCCGGCTCTGTTTGTTAAGGAAAAGGATGGGTTACTCCGAGTGGATATGGACTACAGGCGGATGAATGTCATCACAAGTAAGAATAAGTACCCGTTGTTGGGGACTGATAACCTCCTTGATCGGTTGGGAGATATGAGGATCTTTTCCAGGGTTGACTTGCAAGCAGGATACTTTCCGTGTGGATGAAGGAAAAGGATATGAAGACTGTTTTCTGGATTGGGTATGGACACTAGGAGTAGGGTAATGCCATTTGGTCTGATCAACGCACCGGCAGCGTTCATGGACATGATGAATCGGGTGTACCGATTATATTTAGACTCTTTTGGGAAGTGTTCATCGAGGATATTCTGATTTACTCTCGAGATGAAGGCTCGCACCAGGAGTATCTAAGAGCTATTTTGCGGGCGCTTTGGGAACATTGATTTTACATCATCGGTGAATATGGGTTTTCAGCGGTTTCCAAGAGGATTAAGGTTGTATAGGATTGGAGGCAGCCAGCCTCAGTACGCAAGATAAGGAGTTGAACATGAGGTAGGATAGGTGGCTCGAGGACATTAAGAATTAGGATGGTGGTATCTAGGGCACTGCTAGCAAGGGCAATGCAAATGCCGATACTTTGCGTAGAGAGGTTACCGGGTTAGTTAAAGGAAGCAACACGGAAGATCGGACCCGGAGGATGACTCGGTGTACCTTGGGCACACGTGGGAGTTTTGGGAGCACACTCAGGTCAACACTTTGATCGCTCTTTCAGAGAGGCTGGATAGAGAGCGTGAGGCACAAGAGAAGAATTTGGGTTTAAGGAAGTTGTCCGGAGAGGGCAAAGGAGTACTACTATTGACATCTCAATACAGGCGGGAATCGTTATATTTTGGGGATTGGTTGTAGGTATCAGAGGATCAGGTACTACGGGATAAGACGCTGGAGAAGGCAAATTTGAGCTGGTTAAGTATACACCCCGGTAGGGAGAGGATATCCCAAGATTTGCGCACTTGCTTTTGGTGGCCAGATATGCGAAGACACATTGACATTTATATGTCTAAGTGTGATCACTTTTCGCTGATACGGGTGACAAGCTCTCTTTAGGCGCTTGCCCATCTGTACCTCAGGGGAATTGCGCGGTTACAGAGGGTACCAGACTCCATTGTGTCTGATCGTGATCTGCATTTTACCGCACGGGTCTGCAGTACTTTTCACAAGGTTTTGGGCATGCGATGCTGATTCAGATTGTTGAGGAGACCACAACAAGGATCAGGATGATTCAGGCGCGGATGGAAACTGCGAATGACCGCACCATCTCATACATGGATAAACGTCGCAGGGATTTGGGACTTGAGGTCGGTAACAGGGTTTGGCTGGAGGTAGCATCGGTCTGAGGGACGGTCAGATTTGGTAGGCGGGGCAAGTTACCCCGAGTTATATCAGTTCTCATGAGTTTTTAGAGTGAGTTGATAGGTTGGCCGTACCCCCCGACTATTTCTGTTGTACGTGATGTCTTCCAGGATAGCCTGTTGAGGATCAGTTAGATTTAGATTCGGTACTGTCTGGGGTTGTCAGGTAGAAATACCGGCAACTGACTCGGGGTGCAACAAGATGCACCCTGAGGGTTGGGACACCGCTGAGAGGCTCAGGATGGTAGTCTAAACTACCACTCCCGCCGCACTAGTAACGGTGGTCCGATTATACTTAGTAAGGAGAATATTTATATATTCTGGTTGGTAGCGACACCTGTATAGTTCAGGCTACTCTTGGAGGACCAAGAGTTCTAAGGGGGGGAGAATGTTACGGTCACCCCGAGCGGGTTGTGACTCGGGTGACCCGGGGCTTCGGTTTTGGCCTGCGGGTCACGGTTTTGGGCGGTTAAACGGCTCCCGAGGCTTATCTGAGCATTATTTATGGGAATCCTTCGGGTTTTGAGGTCGTGTGGGTCCCCCGGACATTTCCGCCGAAAATATTTTTCCGGGGCCGGGACTTGTCTCGGGACGTACAGTGGGCTCGGTAGCGCTCCCGGGACCTCGGATTGGGAAACCGTTCGCATATTTGGAATCGTGGGAACGTCCTGCATCTTTTTACGGAGTATATTTTCTGGGGCGGGACGTTCGGTCCCGGGCGACTCCCGGGGCTCGGGACGGGGATCCCGGGGCTCGGGATGGAAATTTTCCGACGGCTTGGGTGTAAAGTATGTTATATTTTAAGACGGATTTTATGGATTTAATTTGGTGAATTTTGGGGCAACCCGGGACGGATTTAGAATTTATTACGCGGGTGCGCGTAATTCCCGGGAGTTGCAATTCTGAGTGACTCGGGACTTATATTTGGATGAGAAAAATAGGTTTTATGGGTTTTATGTTGTCCTGAGTTTGTGGTTAAAGTTTGGTTCCAATCGGAGTAAGTTTGGCAAAAAGTTGCATTTTCGGGCTGAACGAAAATGCAGTTTTGTAAAGTGTGTGAGATATTGGAAATTGGACATTTTGGCTAAAAAGAAAGGTAGTGGGACGCATGGGAGAGAAAAGAAAAGGACAAGTGTCACTTTGTGGTGGAAGAAGAAAAGAAAAGAAAGGTTTATGGAAGAGTTATATATATGTATTTATGCTAATAATACATATATATATATATATATATGTGTGTGTGTGTAGTAAAGAAAATGGTAATAATTGGCTATTTTGGAAGAAATGGAATGATGGGGGCGGATGGGAGAATGGGAGAGAGGGGACATGTGTCCCCTTCTTACTTGAAGGAGAAAAGAAAAGGATGGGATTTATGGTATATGTATTATGTAATAATACATATATACATATAAGTGAAAGAAAAGGGATTTTATGGTCAAAAACTTCCATTTCTCCTTCTTCTTCAACCCGTATCTCTCTCTCTCTCTCCCTCTCCTGGCGCCATTGTTGAGCTTGGAGCTCACAACTGATTTCCGTCATTTGGCGACCAAACTTCGAGGTATTGCACTTAAATCGTTCATTGGGTTGTATGGATCAATAATCTGAAGTCTGTTTTGGAAGAAACAGTTTAGTTTGCAAGTTATGAGCATTTGAATTTTGGAGTGAATAGTGTCACATGCTCCTTTGTTTGATTTTTCGGTTCCTAAGCGTTCTCGGCACTTCCTGGTGCATGTTTGATAACAGGAACGTAGGAAGAAACGCACCCGAGGTTGTGCCGATTCGCGTCTGAAAATTTGGGTGTAATTTTCGACGGAGAATTTAGCGAAAGGTAAGGGCATTTCTGTGTTCAGAGTAGAATTCTGGTTCTGTTAGTGTAATCGGTTCTGTTAGAAGAGGCTCGGTGTGAAAGCCGTTTTTCCCGGCCCGAGCCTCGGTTTTGGCGCCATTGTTAGTGATTGATTCTGTGAATTCTGAATGCGTTTTCTGTATCTGTGGATCATTTGTGAACAATGGGGTAGTCGGAAACGCAGCTGAAACTCTGCCGAATTTTGTACCGGGACAGCTGAACGAGAATTTCGATTCGGACTTGTGTGAACGATTTGGGAAGAAGGTATGATTTAAAGGTTTGGTTGTGTTTATGGATGTATAAGTAACAATGTTCTAGCTCGGTTTGAGAAACCGAGCTTTCTGTGGATTTTTGCGGGAAAGTGCGGGATTGTGCGGGTTTGGTTTCTGGGGGTCTGTTTTGGTGAGTTCTGACTGGTTTGTGGTTGTTCAGTGTGTTTCTGCTTTGGTGGAGTGGTGCGGGACCTTATCGGCACACTACCACGTTTCGGCCCGGGAGCTGGGAATTCCCGGGGTTTGTGCTGCAAAGCAGTTTTTCGAGGTAAGGGTTCAACTTCTCTCGTTATGCATTTTGGGAGTATTTGCATGTATATCGGGTTTAGTTGAGGCGGGTTCCGGTGAGGGCGGTGGTTCGGTGACCCCGAGACCCGTCATATGGTAAGATGCACGTTTGTTCTGTTTCAAGGCCCGGATGGTCTTGGAGGCCACGGGTTTATATTCTGTTCTGCATATCCGCGCTAGGCGCCGATATTTATACTTATACATTTTTGATATATTCTGTTATGTTTTGCATATGCATTCTGATATGTTCTGTTCTGTGACGAGACCCGGATGGTCTTAGAGGCCACAGGTGCTCCTTGGTTCGGTTCTGCGTATCCGCACCGGGAGTGCCGATACTTCTGTTATGTGTCCGCACTGGAGGGTGCCGACATTCTGTGTATATCCGCACTGGGGGTGCCGATATACTTCTGTGACCCTACGACAGTTTGGGGATCATGACCCCAGCCGGTACCGTGCTTCTGTTCTGTATATTCTGACCTCTTGGAGAGGGCTGTCGTTTTGTGGGTCAGCGGTTGGACCGCATGTGATGGGTTCCGGCTCACCTCTGACTTTGCATACATTCATATATATGTATATTTGTGTTTGTGTTCGTTCTGTTTTGCAGGTTCGGTTCATGAGTCCTTGTACAAACTGTATCTTACCTCAGCCCTTACTGGGTCCTTCCGAGGACTCACCCCTTATTGTTTACCACCTTTCAGGTTGATCTGATAAGCAGCCTGCGGATTAGGGATCCGCGGTGCTTTTGGTTGTTTTGGTTTTCAGCAGCAGCAGTACCTCGTGTGGGAATCTTCTGGGCGAGAGGTTTTCTTGATTCCGCACCTAGGTATTCTAGGGTTTACTTTGGTGGCTCTGTAGGTGTAGTTGCATGCATGTATATTGGATCATGAGTTTGTATATGATATATATTCTGGATATCTGCTGATGTTGAACTGTCTTCTGAGTCGAGGGCGGAGACCCGAATTTCCTACGATGTATATATTGGTTTTGATGTGGAAATAGATTTTGTGATCTTGTGTTCTGTTGCTATGCATGATTTTCCATGAACTGCGCGTTTGTATACTTGTCGTATATGAATGTTGTAGGTTGCGGGTTGTAGTACCGTTTCCACGCTTTCCGCCGCAGCTACTGGCTTCCGAACGTCACGGTTGGCCTCGCCTCCGCAACCGGGCGGGGTGGCTGTGACAGATGACTCACACCGGAGCATTTGAGAATTGTTCTGCAGACACTGGGAACACCAGCTTTACGCTAAGTTCTCAAAGTGTGACTTTTGGATTCGAGAGGTGTCATTTCTGGGACATATCATCGGTGAGCACGGGTTGTCAGTGGACCCCGAGAAGGTTAAGGCGGTGCAGGAGTGGAAGCAGCCAACCTCGGTACGGGAGATCAGGAGTTTTCAGGGTTTAGCAGGCTACTATCGGAGGTTTGTGCCAGGATTTTCGATTTTGGCTTCCCCACTTACGCAGCTGACAAAGAAGGTGCAGACATTTGTGTGGATAGAGAAGTGTGAGGAGAACTTCCGGGAGTTGAAGCGGCGGCTAACAAACGTGTCGATCTTGATCCTACCCGACCCGAGCCTACCTTATGTGATCTACACAGATGCATCTAGGTCGGGGTTGGGATGTGTGTTGATGCAAGGGCGGAATGTGATAGCTTATGGGTCGAGACGGCTTCGACCGCATGAGCGTAACTATCCGACACGGGATCTAGAGTTGGCTGCAGTGATTTATGTCTTTGAAGCGGTGGAGGCACTACCTACTCGGCAGCAAGTTTCAGATCTTCACGGATCACAACAGTTTGAAATATCTGTTCACTCGAAGGAGTTGAATATGAGGCGGTGCAGGTGGCTCGAGTACATCAAGTTCTATGATTGCAGTATCAGTACACCGCTGGCAAAGGCAATACAGTTGCTGATGCTCTGAGTAGGATTTATACCGATGTGGTTATGGGAGGCAGTGCTGAGGATCGGACTGATGAGAATTACTTGGTGTTCCTTTGGCACAAGTGTGAGTGCTGTGAACACACTCAGGTATACACTTTGACCATTCATTCGGAATGGCTGGATAGGGCACGTGAGGCACAAGGGAAGGATCCGGGGTTGAAGAAGTTGTCTGGAGAGGACAAAGGAGCCCTACTACCGGCATTCCAGTACAGGCAGGGATTACTGTACTTTGGGGATCGGTTATATGTGCCAGAGGATCAGACGCTGCGGGATGAGATTTTGACAGAGGCACATTCGAGCCGGTTGAGTATACACACCCCGGTAGTGAGAAGATGTATCGATTTGCGTACCCACTTTTGGTGACCAGGTATGCAGAGACATATTGCCTCACATGTGTCTAAGTGTGCCACTTGTCAGCGGGTGAAGGTGGAGCATCAGAAACCGGCAGGGACCTTGCAGACTTTGCCCATTCCGATCAGGAAGTGGGGCAACATTACGATGGATTTTTTTACCGCACTACCCCGACCCGGTCTCACCACGACGCCATCCGGGTTATCGTGGACCGTTTGATGAAGTGTGCTCACTTTACGCCAATTCGGACAACAGACTCTCTGGAGAAGCTTTCCCATCTCGTATATCGGGGAGATTGTGCGGTTACATGGAGTGCCAGACTCCATTGTGTCCGATCGAGATCCACGTTTTACCGCACGGTTGCATGACACCGCACTATTGGTGAGGCATCCGACAGATTGAGCCGGGTCCCGAGCTTATTGAGGAGACCACGGCCAAGATCGGACTATTTAGGCGCGGCTGAAAACCGTGAACGACCACACCACCTCATATGCAAACAAGTGTCGCAGAGATTTGGAGTTTGAGGTCGGTGACAGAGTTTGACAAAAGGTAGCGCCGATTCGAGGGACAGTCAGATTTGGCAGACGGGGTAAGTCGGCCCCAAGGTATATCGGTCCCTATGAGATTCTGAAGCGAGTGGGCAGATTAGCCTACAGGTTAGCTTTACCTCCGAGTATGTCTGCGGTACACAATGTCTTTCATGTCAGCATGCTAAAGAAGTGCATCCTGGATCCGGTGCAGACGGTTCCAGTGGAGGAGGTTCAGTTGAAACTTGGTTTGTCATATCAAGAGGTACCGACAGCCTTGCTGGCGCGCGATACTCGGAAACTCCGCAGTAAGTTGATTCCCATGGTCAAGGTTCAGTGGTCACATCATTCGGACCGGGAAGCGACTTGGGAGACCGAGCAGGATATCAGGGAACGATACCCCGAGCAGTATCAGCGGTTGATACCCCTCTTGGAGGACCAAGAGTCCTAAGGGGGGGAGGATGTTACGGTCACCCCGAGCGGGTTGTGACCCGGGTAACCCGGGGCTCTGGTTTTGGCCTGCGGATCACGTTTTTGGGCAGTTAAACGGCTTCCAGGACTTATCTGAGCATTATTTCTGGGAATCCTTCGGGTTTTGAGGTCGTGTGGGTACCCTGGACATTTTCGCCGAAAATGTTTTTCTGGGGCCGGGACTTGTATCGGGGCGTACAGCGGGCTCGGTAGCGCTCCCAGGATCTCGAATTGGGAAATCGTGGGAACGTCCCGGAGCTTTCTATAGAGCATATTATTTGGGGCGGGACGTGTGGTCCCGGGCGACTCCCGTGGCTCGGGGCGAGAATCCCGGGGCTCGGGATGAAAATTTTTCGACGGCTTTGGGGTAAACTATGTTATATTTTAAGACGGATTTTATGGTAATATTTGTTGAATTTTGGCATGACGGGATCTTGGTTCAGGTCGACACGCACGCACGTCGGGAATTACGCGGTTTGAGTGGCGCGGGTTTGGCGCACCAACACTTAGCCAATTTCAGATTTTTGGCTAAGTGTTGAGTCATGGCTTTGACCAAGGGGGAGTGGGACAAGTGTCCCATGACTCACCCCTTGGAAAAATATAAAAGGGAGCCCTTTTATGAAGAAATGCCATTTGTTCTTCATTCTTCTTCTTCTTCCTCCTCCTTGTTGCCGCCATCTTCACCATCTTCTTCAAGCTTGGTGTTCTTCATTTCTTGGCTGAAAATCATCATGGTTGGGCTCCAACAATTGGTAAGCTTCCTCTCTTCATCTCTTTACAAGTTGGAAAGCATGATTTGGTAGAAAAAGATAGTGAAAACCGAAATTGGATTAACTCCTTGCTATGAGTTGTGTTGATCTTTTTGCTTCCATCTTTTAGTATGTTCTTCTTGGGATGGAGAGGGGTAAGAATCAAGGGTTATATTTTGGAAAAACATCTTGGTTGCAAAAACCCTAAGTTGCCGAATTTAAGGGTAATTTTCCAAAATGATGTGTAGTTGTGTTCTTGGATCATGCTTTGGATATGTTATTCCTAGCATGATTCTAAGGCATTGTATGGTTTCAATTTGATGGAAAACATGTTGGGTAAGAAACCCCTCTTTGGCCAAAATCCATAATGTCACGACCACCTCGCCCGGTTGCGGAGGTGGGGCTGGCCGCGACGTTCGAAACGCGGAGGCTACAGCGGAAAGCGCGGTAACGGTACCACCGAAACCCGCTGCGTGCAGTGGCCCCATGACCCGGCCCGCAATAACGGAATGGTCGTACTACGACCCGCAACCTACAAAACTCATACATGGAAAGTATACAAAACAACTTAACAATCACAAATGCAGTTCATGGAATACCATTCATCACTCATGATAACCAAGTTACCGAAACCATATAATACATCCAAATTAATAACGCAAGTCGAGGGCTCCGCCTCGACTCGAATCGATACGTAACTAACACATATTCCAGAATATACGTCATATACAATATCATGATCCAAAATACATGCATGCAACTAGACCTACAGAGCCACCAAAGTAAACCCTAGAATACCTAGGTGCGGAATCGGAAAACCTCTCGCCCGAGAAGATTCTCGCACGAGGTATGCTGCTGCTTCTTTGCTAAAGCACGACCAAAGAGAGGAAAGTTAGTTAACCGTAAATCCAATGAACTGAAATCAGATACACCAATCAAAAACCTCTACCGGGACTACCCCATAAGCCAAACAGAACAAAACGAAGTTCCACAAAGGAGCAGTCGATACCTGAAAACCAAAACAACGAAAGCAACGCGGATCTCTAGTCCACTGCCGCTTGTCGAGTAGACACGAAAGGTGGTAAACAGAAAGGGTGAGTCCTCGGGAGGACCCGAAAGGGCTGAGGTAAGATACGGTTTGTACTTGTGCTCATGAGCCGAACTCGCAAAATGTAACAAACACAAGCAAATATATACATATATATATATATATGCATGTATGCAGAGTCGAGGTCGAATATACGAACGACCCAAAACGACAGCCCTCTCTAAGAGGTCAGAATATACAGAACAGAACAGAACAGAAGCACGGTACCGGCTGGGGTCGCGATCCCCAAACTGTCGTAGGGTCACAGAAGTATATCGGCACCCCCAGTGCGGATATACACAGAATGTCGGCACCCTCCAGTGCGGACACAGAACAGAACGTTGGCACCCTCAGTGCGGACACCACAGAACAGAAGTATCGGCACTCCCGGTGCGGATACACATCAGAACCAAGGAGCACCCGTGGCCTCTAAGATGAAGAACAAGAAGGAGCTTGGAAGAAGGGAAGTATGGTGGCAATGGAAGGAAGGAAGAAAAAAAATGAAACACTTAGCATTTTTTTTCCATAAAGCCACCTTTTATACCTCTTTTCTTTTCCATCTTCCACCACAAATGGACAAGTGTCCTACCTCCTCCCTTTCACCCGACCTTCTCCTTTCCTTCACCAAATTAATTGCTGATTTTAGGCTAAATTGCATTTTGGTCCTCTAACTTTCCAAATCTTTGCAATTTAGTCCCAACCGCAACTTTCCAACTCCAATTGGAACAAGAACCAAACACAACTCTCGAAACATCGTATCACACACAAACCCTTTTTCACATGTTCAAATATAAGCCCAGAGTGCCGTACCGTGCCCGCTTAACCCGCGCAAATCCCGACGTGCGCGTGTGTCTATCTGAACCAAAATCCCATCATGCCAAAATTCCACAAATATTACCATTAAATCTGTCTTAAAATATAACCTAACTTACACTGAAGCCGTCGGAAAAATTCCGTCCCGAGCTCCGGATTCCCGTCCGAGCCCCGGAGTCACCCGGGACCGAACGTCCCGCCCCAAAATAATATACTCCTTAAAAAGATCCGGAACGTTCCCACGATTCCAAATATGCAAACGGTTTCCTATTCCGAGGTCCCGGGAGCATTACCGAGCCATTTACGACCTCAAAACCCGAAGGATTAGAAAAATAATATCCAGATAAGACTCGGGAGCCGTCGACCGCCCAAAACCATAACCTGCAGGCCAAAGCCGGAACCCGGGTCACCCGGTCGCAACCCGCTCGGGGTGACCGTAACATTCTACCTCCTTAGGACTCTTGGTCCTCCAAGAGTCACCTGCACCATACAGGTGTCGCTACTAGCCAGAATATATATACTTTCCCTTTATTAAGTATAATCGGACCACCGTTACTGGTGCGGCGGGAGTGGTAGTTTAGACTACCAACCAGAGCCTCTCAGCGGCGTCCCACCCTCCGGGTGCATCTTATTGCACCCTGAGTCAGTTGCCGGTATTTCTACCAGACAACCCCAGACAGTATCGAATCTATACTTAACAAACTTTCAATTACCAACATAAAACATTAAACACTGCAAACATTCTGGAAAGTAAAGCTGATCTACATGCTATCCTGCCAACTCGTTACAAAATCTTACAGGAACGATAAACCTTAGACTAGCTCTTTCCCTCTCTACCCACTCTGACGGTTCTCTGAATAGCTGCTATCTTGCTAATCCTAACACTGACCTCAAACCCCAGATCCCAAAAACATTTATTTACAACCGAGGTGGTGCAGTCATTCGCGGTTTTCATCCGCGTCTATCTGATCCTGATCCCCGATGTGATCTCCCTGATGAGTTCCAGACCCACCTTGTTCCTGTCTCGATACCTTTCGCTCAATCTGAAGACGCGTCCAGCCCCGGGCTGCTTTGGTGGGAGGGATGACCGGCGGTAATCGCCACCGTGGTCTCGGGCCGCCTGCTGAAACCACGCCCCACAGGTGCGTTGGGCTGGAACCGAGACCGAGGATGTGAAACATTGCCTCACCTGTCCCGGCGTCGAGGGAAATCCCGTATCCAATGATCGTCTGCCCCACATCGCAGACACTGCCCCGTCTGCCTGAAGCATGGCCGGCCGGGGTGTTGCCTGCCACAACTTGCACAAGTCTGTGCTACTGGGGCCACCCTGCTGCCCCTTGTACTCTGTTCAGTCCTGCTTGCCTTCTCCGTAAACCTTGACGAACTCTGCTGTACGGAACCCTTCCCCTTATCTCGAGATCGGTGTGGTAAGTACCGACTCTCAACCTCCTCCTGCTCGAGGAGCTGAGCCTTCTTAACAGCCTCATGATAGGAAGTAATATCCAGAGGCCTCGAGCCCACCGTAGTCGTGGTGTAACCGGCGAATGAACCTTTTGGCCTTCTCTGCTCCATACCATAGTACCGTGGTACGTGCGAACCAGCCGGTCAAACTCCCGCTCATACTCTTCGGCGTCATGGTGCCTTCTTCCAAATCATCAAAGCGTGACTGCCGGAGATCCTCGACTGCATCTGTCACGACAACCCCGCCCGGTTGCCGAGGCGGAGCCGGCCGCGACGTTCGGAAGCGGAAGCTACGGCGAAAAGCGCGGTAACGGTACTACCGAAACCAGCTACGTGTAGTGGTCCCGTGACCCGGCCCATAACCAACAGAATGGTCGTACTACGACCCGCAACCTACAAAACTCATACATGGCAAGTATACAAAGCAACTTAACAAACAAATATGCAGTTCATGGAATACTTCTCACTACTCATGATAACCAAATCACCAAAACCATTTCATACATATGACCAATATACGCAAGTCGGGGCTCCGCCCTCGACTCAGAAGACAGATACAGAATCATCACATATTCCAGAACATACGTCATATACAACATCATGATCCAAATACATGCATGCAACTACACCTACAGAGCCATCAAAGTACACCCTAGAATACCTAGGTGCGGAATCAATAAATTCTCTCGCCCAGAAGATTCCCGCACGTAGTACTGCTACTGCTGCTAAACCATAACCAAAGAGAGAGAAAAGAGTTAGTCAACTGTAAACCCATCAGAACTGAAATCAGATACACCAACTACAAACCGCTACCGGAACCACCCCTTAACCCGAATAGAATGAACAAAAGCAACGGGAGTTCCCAAAGGAACTGTCGATACACGAAAACCAAATGAAAGCACCGCGGATCTCTAGTCCCGGCCGCTTGTCGTAGACTGAAAGGTGGTAAACAGAAGGGGTGAGTCTCGGGAGGACCCAAGAAGGGCTGAGGTAAGATACGGTTCTGAGATGTCTTCTTGAACCGAACCTGCAAAACAGAACAAACACAAACACACACACACACACACACACACACACACATATATATATATATATATATATATATATATATATATATATATATACGTATGCATGTATGCAAAGTCAGAGGTGAGCCGGAACCCATCATACGCGGTCCAACCGCCAGAATGACCCAAAACGACAGTCCTCTCTAAGAGGTCAGAATATACAGAACAGAACAGAAGCACGGTACCGGCCGGGGTCGCGATCCCCAAACTGTCGTAGGGTCACGTATATACCCGCACTCCGGTGCGTGTATACGTAAAGTGTCGGCACCCTCCAAAGGCGGACACACGAGCAGAATATCGGCACTCCCGGTACGGATACAAATAGAATGTCGGCACCCTCAGTGCAGACACTGCAGAACAGAACCAAGGAGCACCCGTGGCCTCTAAGACCATCCGGGTCTCGTCACAGAACATAACCATATAATAATAATGCATATGCAAAACAGAACGGACTATATACCAAACTGGCATAAGTATAAATATCGCGCCAAACGTGGATATACAGAACATAATACCAACCCGTGGCCTCCAAGACCATCCGGGCCTTGAAGCAGAACAAAATACAAACATGCATCTTACCATATGACAGTCCCGGGATCACCGAACCACCGTCCTCAACCCGGGAACCCGCCTCAACTAAACCCGTATACATAAAGTCCCATACCGATGTATAACAAGAGAAGTTAAACCCTTACCTCGAAATACCGCTCTGCAAAGACAAACCTCGGGAAATCCCGGCTCCCGGCCCGAAATGTAGCAACTTGCCTTTTAAGGTCCCACGCAACTCCACCAACGCAGAAACAAGCTGAACAACCACAATCAAGTTAGAACTCACCAAAACAAACCCCCAGAAACCAAACCCGCACAATCCCGCACTTTCCCGCAAAAATCCACAAAAAGCTCGATTCCACGAACCGAGCTAGAACATCGTTATTCATACACCCACAAACACATCCAAGCCATTAAATTTCAGATTCCAGACATTTTACCCGCAACCAAGCTTAAAGGTAACTTTTCCACCTATTACCCGAAAACGACGTTTCAAACACCATACCGCACCTAAATCAAACCCCGATACCAATTTACCATCCAATTCAACCAGAACACAACACAAGCATAGAGAAAGTTTTCTTTGAACAATTCGGCCGTTTACCCAAATTCTACCAAACTTCCAAATCAAACCATTCAAGGTTCCATAAGCATACTTTAACCACCAATTACACTTCTTAAGCTTGATTACTAACCAATTTCACCTTAAACACCAAAATCAAACATGAACCCTAATTATACTATTCACCCAATTTGGGGCTTTTCCACACAACCTATTTTCCATCAAATTGAAACCATAGAAAGCCTTAGAATCATGCTAGGAACAACATACTCAAAGCATGATCCAAGAACACAACCACACAATATTTTAGAAATTCCACCAATAATTCGACTAATTATGTTTCCCCCATCCATGGTGTTCTTCCAAAATCCAAACCTAGATTCTTACTCCTCTCCATGCCAAGAACAACATACTAAAAGATGGGAGCAAGAGGATCATCCAAACTAGTAGCAAAGAACAAACCCTAAATCCATTTTCTTCCTCTTTTTCCAACCAAATCAAGCTTCCAATCTTGTAAACCCATGGAGGACAGAAGCTTACCAATTTATGGAGCCCAAATCCTTGATGAATCAGCCATGGAAAGAAGAACTCCAAGCTTGGAGAAGTTGAAGACAATGGCAGCAAAGGAAGGAATGAAGAAGAAGAAGAAGAGAACACTTAAGTTTTGTTTTTTTCAATAAAGCCTTCCCTTTATACCTCTTTTCTTTCAAACTCTCACCACACAATGACAAGTGTCCTATCCCTTCCCTTATATCAGCCGACCTTCTCCAATTCTGACCAAACTAATTACTGACTTTAGGCTAAATAACAACTTAGTCCTCCAACTCTCCAAATTTTTGCAATTTAGCCCCAAACGCAACTTCCTAACCCCAAATGAAACCAAAACTGAACACAACCCTCAAAATATCATAACACGCCCAAATACTGTTCCAGATGTTTAATTACAAATCCAGAGTGTCCTACCGAGCTCGCCGAACCCGAGCAAATCCTAACGCGCGTATAATAACTCCGAACCGAAATCCTATCATGCCAAAATTCCACAAATATTTCCATAAAATCCATCTTAAAATATAACATAACTTACACTGAAGCAGTTGGAAAATTTCCATCCCGAGCCCCGGGATTCCTGTCCAGGGCCCCAGGAGTCGCCCGGGACCGAACGTCCCCACCCAAAAAACATACTCCGTAAAAAGCTCCGGGACGTTCCCACGATTCCAAATATGCAACGGTTTGTCATTCCGAGGTCCCGGGAGCTCTACCGACCCCGTTGTACGTCCCGAGACAACCCCCCGGCCCCGGAAAAATAGTTTCGGCGAAAATGTTCGGGGGACCCACACGACCTCAAAGCCCGAAGGATTCCCAGAAATAATGATCGGATAAGTCTCGGAAGCCGTTTGACTGCCCAAAAACATGACCCGCAGCCAAAACCGAGCCCGGGTCACCCGGTCACAACCCGCTCGGGGTGACCGTAATAAAGATCCCCTATGTTCTCACGGTGGAAGTAGTAGGCAACCGCTCCTGTAAGGTTCGGATCCTGCCCACCTTCCTGCAATCAGCTCGAATCGGCCTTGCAGACTCCTCCACCTGGTCTGCACTATCCTCGTAGATTAAACGCCGCGGTGCGACCTTAACCTCGATGGAAGATGTAGCCTCCCAAGGAGCTTGTCGACCCCCGCAAACCAAGTCTCTGCCGCTTCAGGCCCTCCTCGGCCGTTGAACCTCGGGGGGTTCAAACGCTGAAACCTCTCCAAGAGTCTGACCTCGTCAGACTGATGCCTCTGCTCTTCCCGTCGTTGGTGGGACCGACGAGAAGTCCCAGTATCATGCCAATCACCCCGCTCGTAATCACTCTCCCGCTGATCTCGAACACCGAGGTGGCTGCTGCCCACCTCCCGATTCAAACGCCTCTGTGTGACCGACTGCACTCTCCCGTGCTCGCTGCAGTAGCAAGGTACCCAAAGAATCGCTAACCCGCGCAAATCCCAAGGCTCGTCTTCTCGTGGATCGCCGCCACTGTGGCATTGTTAGCAACACCGCTTGGAATGCTCAAGGGTACCCCCTCTGAGCCCCTTCCCCGGGAAGCCTAGCCGCTTGTTGGGAGAGCATCCCCAAAGATCTCCCCTTACTTCCGGCTGAGTATCACACAGCGCGGGCGCACCGCTCCTCGCCGGTCCTGCTGGGGCCTGGCCCCTAATGGAGCTGCTGGCCTTCGCCGCAGACTTGGACTTCCTTCTCATGGCCAGCAGGAGATCGCCGGCTGAGATTACCTTCTTTGGGAGGGGTCACTCCACCTAGGGGGAAGCCTCAACCCGAGGAGAAGCCTCTGCCTGAAAGGATGCGCCCGCCTGGAGAGAACCTCCAACTGGGAGTGAACCTCAACCTGGGGAGTTGACACAGAAGCACTCTCAAGGGGGATTTCACCACCCACCCTTGGGGGACTCGCCAGCAGCCCAGAAACAAAGGCGTCCATCCTAGCGTCCTCTGCCGGCGCCGCCACCTTCACAGAAGGGCCAGCGCTCTCCATCACTGGAGTTTCGCGAACCCCCTCTTCCCCATGGATGCCCTCAGAGGTCCCCCCCTCAACACCTTCCTTCATATTAGAGGGAACCGCCTGGATAGGCCCTCTATCCTTCGCTTGGCCTGACTCATGAAGGGCCCTCCCTTCAAGAGACTGCGCTGCGTCATCAGCCATCGTCTTTCTCTTCGCCGCGCCATGCGGTGCAAAGGGGCTGGTGGTTGGCCTCTTCCTTTTCGGAGGTCCAATGGCGCCCAACACCTTCTCCGCAGCAGGAGGAGCATTCTGCTTGTAAGCGCAAGCAAGGTGGATCTGAACAGCAGCACGCATGGATCCCCTCTTTCGTTTCTCCTCGTCAGGGCGAGCAACATCTGAATAGCATGAAGATCAGTACAGGCTCAAATAAGAAATTAAAAGGAGGTTAACCGGCGAATACCTCTCGGCCCTGCAAGGGTAGCACGCAGTGCATCCACCACTTCCCCGCGACGCGCGGGGGCCCAACCTTCGTAAGGGGGAGGCACCGTGGAGTCTATCAAGTGACCCGTGCTGACGCCAACCAATCTCAGGGTCACCTCATCCAGCTGCGCGAGAGAGAAAGGGAATAGGTCATCACAAGACCTCCTCGCCAACACGTCATCCAGCCACCCCAGAAGGCGAACATACTCACGCCACCTTAGCCCGTCTGTGTACAGAACCGGCTTTGGTGCCACGCTATGCGCGGCCTCCGAAGTTCTTGCCACTGGGAACCCCCAGGACTCATCCCTGCAAAGAAAAAAGAAACTACCGTGCCAGTCATGGTGAGACTTCAGAGGAACACCGAAAGAAATAGAGTTGTTCCCCCCAACACTAAGGGGGGTAACATGGAAAAATTGTCCCCCTGTTCACAGATCAAGCCGGTAGAATAGCAAGAAGACGTCGGCGAGTGGCGCCGCCCCAGCCAACCGACACGCCACGATGAAACCGGCAATGTGAATGAAGGTGTTGGGCCCAAGTTGCGACGGTGGGAGACCCCACAGAGCACACAACTCCTTGACCAAGGTGGGTAAAGGAAACCTCAACCCAGAAGACATCTGGGCAGTGTAGAGGCATAGTGTAGCGTTCTCCAGATTCTCCAGTGTCTGGGGAAGCTTCAACGCCTTACAAGGCCCGCTCCGCGCAGCGTACACCGCAACTTCCTCAATGGGAAAGAAGGCTTTGACAAGGTCCTGGTGGAGCTTGTCGACCTTCACGGTGGTCTTATCCACAGCGGGAACGATTGGGCGAGCAGCTTCTCTGGCAGCCATTGCGCTCCTCGTGGTAGGCATGGCTTCGTTCTTCAGTGGTTTCTTCGTGGGATTGTTTATACCTTCCCACGGACGGCGCCAATCTGATAGCCTTTTTCCTTGACGGGACTGGGCTTCCGGATGCTTGAGTGATGAGGAAATGACCAGAACGACGATCTTGAGCTCCGGAGTAATCTGCAAGACATAAAGGGGAATACTCAGGAGCAGAAAGAGGAGTGGAGGTGTGTAGATAGGGTGTACCTTTCCCAAGCCATCCTTTTATAGGAGGCATTAAGGTAGCGGTTGTCCCGTGATTGGAGTGGAGTGCTCCCCCACGTTCCAGAGTAGTGGGAGACTGGGGATGTAATGGAGAATGTGGGTAGGTCGTGGCGGTGACCGTTCCCACCTTCCTTTACCCAGTCTGTGGTATTGCTAAGTGATATATGGCGAAGACCAGGAGATGTGAAGGCCTTGTTTGGCGAGGCCAGGAGATGCGAACCCGCGAGGTCCTGGCGAAGCCAGCGAGTGCGAAGCCCTCCTGACCATGCCTTCGCGCGATGCGGTGGTATCGCGATGTATTCCCTTGGTTGCTGCTGATGATGACGCGAGGGGCGAGATGCGAGGGGCATTTGCTTGGGTAGTTTACCACTTATTCATAGCCATGAAGAACACCATGGAGAAGAAGAAGCCGGCCTTGGTGAGAGAGAAGAAATGAGGTAAAGTGTTACCAATTTCCATTTTCTCTTTTTATATACTCTTCACCACATGGCAACACTTCATGCTTGCTATCTATGACTCACCATGCCAAGCACACACCCACACACCTTAGTCACACATGCCAAGCACACACCCACCACCTTAGTCACACATGCCTTGGCTGAAATTTACTTAGCCATTTTTTCCGTCAACCCGTTCCAACTCAAACCGAGTCAAATATCATCATGTGTGTGTGCTTGCTTACACTTTTCCCAACGTGTGTGTTTGCTTGCTTAGCCAATAACCATAAATCATCTCGAGCCATATAAATGCCTCACACATCATTAATGTCACCTACTTGCTCATCCCGAGCCCCGAGTTTCACACGAGAACGAACGTCCAAACCTCAAAAAATATTTTCTGCGGAAATGTGGGGGATGCTCGTGCGACCTCAAATATGTTGAAAGTTTACTTGTATAAGGTCCCAATAAAATTTCCGAGCTTACTCGATAGATGAAAATGTGTCCCGCACCTTTTAACAAATTCCCGGACCTTCACTGAAATATCCCCGCAACTGAATACAAACCCCGAGACCTCAATTACTCAAAAGAAACACTTGATAGAAATCCTGACCTTCATAATATGCTGTTAAACCCGGTTTAGCAATTTATCAGATAAAATTATATAAACCCGCAGGGGTGACTGTAATAATTAGAGAAGAGCGATGACTGTGTTTTAATTACCTAAGTGGAATGCTTGATAGAGGACATCTAGAATTGATACATCGACTTACAAGTTGAGAATAATAATTGTAGCTAATTCTAAATAAACAAATTTGAAGTTTAAGTGGATCAATAATCCTATGAGATAGCTTTAGTATTTAATTTCTTAATCACTTGCAATAATATTTAGTTAATTAATTCTCACATTCAACAACCAATTCATTCTCTTATTTTAGAAATTCATACACATATTGCAAGAATCACAAGTCCTGTGGATTCGACTTGGTACTTACCAGTTTTACTACTTGTTTGAAAGTCGTACACTTGCGGTATCCCAACCACCAATCGAAGCTGTAAAAAACTATCTACAACAAATAATAGAAACTGAAAATAGTAAGGAAGAGAGGGAGAGAAGAAATGTCACCCATGGATTGATCCTCCAAAAGATGCCCCTTCAATCCCTCAAAAGATGAGGGTTGAGGGGCTTGAACCCTTGCTGAAAATTGGGGACAATCTGTCAAAAATCTCTCAAATTCGTAAGTAGCATATCTGATGATAAAAACCTAGGCTAAAGGTCTATATATACTAAGCCTAGAGTTCTATAATTCCCCTAGACATGTTGGCCATATAGAGTAATGTCCTAAGGGAACAGAAGTTCAAAAAGTTGAGCTATCACCCCTTGCCGTAATCCATCGCAGAAGTGTACGGACAACGGCCGTTAAGCCGAACGCCCGGATTACGCACGCATAAAGGGGAGGTGACAGATTCACAATACTCTGTCACAGTATGCAGAAGTGTGTGCCAACCCACACCAGACACTAAAATTTTTGTTAACAATACACTCACATGTGCACAAACCGAAGATGTTTTACCTGCGAATGGTAACCACGCATTCATATCTACAAGCTAGTGTTTACTTGCACCGCATTTATAATCCGTATAATTCGCAACAACACTAATATGTTACTATTACAGAGCATGCATGTTCTAGTACAATATACAGAGCCAGACTAAAGAAAACCCAGTTCAGAATACATACTGTAATGATCAAGGTGGTGGTTCCTCAAGATCCGACCACAGTTCTCGTCGTACCCTCCGCCGCTGCGTTTTCCTCGAAGAGCACAAAACACTAGCAAACCCCGGAAGTCTACTCGGCGGGTTGCTTATCTGTTCTCTTTCCTGAAATGGGGAGAATAAGGGGTAAGTTCTCGCAAGAACTTAGTAAAGGTGCAGTATAGACATGGTGCGGTCAATCTCTATCACTTATTACACCGCACTGCAACCAAAGATCAAACACGGTGTATATATATATATAGCAACCACATGCTCAACCAATGCAATATCATCCAAATACAATGCAGTTCAATCAATGATGGTAGTATGCGGTCGGTCGAATGACAGCTTTTCTTGGCTTTGCCAAGGTATACCCGATCTCGATCCACACAAGAGAGCATGGTACCAGCTGGGTCGCGAGCACCAAAAGTCCTATCGATTACGCCACTAGGGTGTTTCACATAGTTCATCGATAACCATTGTAGGTATATCGGAATCTCACTCGGTTCATCGATAACCATTTTAGGTAAATCGGAATCCCAAGACTCGCACACCAATGCCTATACCACGGAGCTAGGTTTTGCGTCATCGGGCCACCCTCAATCAAACCTAACCTCGCCTATACCCGAGTAAGCATGTCATGGAATGCTACACCAAACATACATCGAACCCTTACCTCGGATCGTCGTCCGAATCAAAATTCCCGAACAGCGGTTTCGGTAGAAATTTCGGCAGAGTTTCGCTTCACTTTTCAACCACTCCTATTTACAAATGAATCACGATACACAATTTCAATCCGTAACTCACGAAACACATACTACCATTGGCGCCAAAACCGGGCTTGGGCCGGAAAACGGCTTTCACCCCGAGCCCGTTCTAACAAAACCAAATACACCATCAGAATCGAACTTCGCTCGATAACAAATATATCATTGTCTTTCACCGAATCCACCGTCGGATTTTACACCGCATTTATCAGACGCATTTTTGCACCACCCCAGGTGCGTTTCTTCCTACGCTCCTGTTATCAAATATGCACAAGAAGGTGCCGGAAACATTTAGGAACAATTGGATCACTTAAAGAAGAACATTTCACTATTCACTCAAAATTTCAAAAGCTCATAGTTTTCAAACTGGGCTGATTCTTCGAAAACAGGCTTCAGATTATCTACCTACGCGACTCAAGGAACGATTTGAGTACCTTACCTCAAAGTTTCCTCGAGAAATGGCGAAGTTCAGTTGTTGGAGCTTGAAGCTCAACAATGGCGGCAGAGAAGGAGAGAGGAAGAAGATGGAGTTTTTTTTTGATATTTTTCTCATTTCTTTTCTCTTCCTTCCTTTATATCTTTCTTTCTTTTTCTTCTTTAATGGGAAAGGGACAAGTGTCCCTTCCCATCCCAATCTTGCCGCCTCATGCCTTCCTTTTTGGGCAAAATTGTTCAATTTTTCTTCCTTTTCACTTTTGCCCCAAAACTTTACAAAAGTTGTAATTTAGTCCAACCCGAAAATTGTACCTTTCATATCGTTAATCGAAACGGAGTGAAATTCAATACACTATCTTGCGACTATATAAAATCCACAAACATAATTCACTTTACCAAATTTAAGTCCCGAGCCACTCAAAATCGCAAATCCCGGGTTTTACGCGTAATCGCGTACTTAATCGGAATTTACCCCAGGTTGCACTAACGGACACCAAATTAATCCTATTCCCGAGACTTCATATTTAACACAATTTCACACTTCACAAAAATAGATTACAAGTCCCGAGACACAAACATAAAAATTCCGGTAATTAAAGCTTAATTATGAAATTAACTTAATCACGTACCGGGTGTAGGTAACATGAGCACATGTTGAAAATTTTGGGAAACTTCACAAGTCCGCACCTCCAATTGGCTGCTCGTGCAGCGCCGGTCTTCCTCATGCGCGCCGAGAAGCGCACTTCACTTATCAGTGCGCCAAACTTTGGCCTGCGTGCTAGTAGTGTCATGCATCGCACTAGGCCGCATGCAAAGCTCGCACGCCAACTCTGCCTGGGCGCTCGCGGCGCGCCAACTAGGGCTATAAATGAGCCGAGCCGTTATCGAACTTACTCGAGTTCGAACTCGGCTCGTGTGTTATTGAGCAATGTATTATCGAGCTTCGCTTTCGAGCCGAGTTCATGGCTCGATAATTTTATCGAGCAGAGTTCGAGCCGAGCTGAGTTCGGTTCGATTGCTTATCGAGCTATCAAGCAATACATACTAAAAAGAATATAGGATAATTCATATGTAAATAATTAAAGTAGTAGGACCTAATTTACACAATTATAAAGTATAATGAGTAATTTGAAATTAGTGCGACCTAGTTGACTAAAATTATAAAGCACAAAGACTAAAATTACAAAGCACAAAGACTAAAATTACAAAGTATCATATTTCGAGCAGCTATCGAGCAGAACTCGAACGTAGTTTGAATAATTATTGACACATTTTGAGCAGCTCGCGAACAATCGAGCCGAACTCGAGCAATCAATCGAGCTGAGTTCGAGCCTGTATCATGAAGGCTCGTCGAGCTATCGAGCCGAACTCGAGCTCGATCAAAAACTTTCGAGCCGAGTTCGAGCCGAGCACAGTTTGAGCTCGGATCAGCTCGTTTACAGCCCTAGCGCCAACCAACGCTTGGACCTCCAACATCAGCTTTTTCTTATCTCCTTTGACTTCAAGCTCCTCCAGTTGACCCAAGACTCCTTACCTTGAACTTCAAATGTGTGATATTGATATTTGGCCCTCAAATAATCCACATTATGCTCCTTTTTACCTCCGCAAACCGTTCACCTACAAAAGATTGGGAATAACGAGTAAAGTGCATCTTTAACACTAGAGGTAAGCACAAATGATAGATTTATTGCCTTAAATACTATGGAAATATGTGAGTGTTTGCTCACTTAATACCATCAAATTTGAAATTTTATATAGGTTTGTTGACATCAATGTATACTGTAGTCTACAACAAAGCAAGCATGTAAAGGCAGGGATGGGCCCACAATAACGGCATGTGGCTCCATTAAAATTATGAAAAATAGGATACTTTGATACTCCTCCGTCCCTTTTTAATAGTTAAGTTTGACTTTTGATGTTTTGTTTAACTCATTTTTTTACGTGGAAGAGTTTATTAAAAAAATCTGAAAAATATATTTTTAGAAACTAAAGACACTGATTTACCTTATACATATAAGTAACTTGACATTATATATCAAAATTTTAAAGAAAATAATTCATAGATTAGAGGCTGAAAAAGAAATGTAATTATTAAAAAGGGACGGAGGGAGTAGCATTTTGTATAGGGTTCACTTTGACTAAACTAGAAAACATCAGGAAGATAAGGAAGGAATAATACGGATATGGTGGAACCGGTGAACAACTTCAGCGTGTCGGTTGTGCGTGTCACGGTGTCAGAAGTCTCACAGAAGGTGAGGTTGAACTGTTGAAGGCTTTTAGCTTCTTTTTTCTGCATTACTCACTAGTCCCTGATCTAAATTCTCTCCAAATTGCATCACATATCACACATAAGCATTGTTAGCTCCTCCACTGACATTCTACAAACAATAATCTCTTAACTGTGATATAATTTTATTAGTTTATTTAGTTAAATTCATTTACACTATTTATATGAATATTTCTTATTTTTTTAAAAAATATTGATGGAGTACTTTTACGAATAAAATTCTTTTTTGAACAGTAAGCCATGATTTTAATAAGACCAAGAATAAAAGTGTACAAGCCACAAGGCTTTTGAGACAAAAGCCAAAGAAAAAGATAGCTAAAGACTTTATGAATAAAATTCTTATAATTGCTGTGTTTAAATAGATGAAAAAAGTCGTGAGGAAAAAATGAATGTATTTTGAAATTGATATAAAATAGTATGAGAGAAGAAAATATTGGAGGAAAATGTGATGAAAGTTTTTTTGCATTAAGTGAACACGCCCTAAATATATAAAATTGTGCCTCCACAAAAATATTTTTGGGCCCGTCACTCAATGAGTAAAGGGAATGCATATTCATTGATTACTTGTGTATGGACATGAATAATTTTGTTCTATTGCAACATCCACCCAAAATAGGTTGCAGATGGTTTATCATTATGAGTGATTATCAAATCATGTGGATTTTTCTTTGGAGATGATAATCATTATGATTATTTTAAAATTATGAATTTGGATGTCTATGTTGTATATGCTTTGATGGTATCTTATATTCCATTGTAAGTGTCTAGCACCTTGGCTCAAGTGGTATTTAGTGTGCCACAGAGGTGAGTGTTCGGGCTCAAGTCTTGGCTTTGAGTCCCCGGGGCTGCCAAGACACGGGAGTTTTACCCACATTACGAATCGAGTTTAACCCCTGCGCTCGCCTTGGATGAGTTTAAACCAAGGGATTCGAACTCGTGATGTGGGTTTCTCCGAGGACAGAGTGTCTAATCTAAACGACTGACCTACTACCGCTCAAAAAAATATCCCATTGTAAGTTTATTGTAATTGTTACGGTCACCCCGAGCGGGTTGCGACCGGGTGACCCGGGGCTCCGGTTTTGGCCTGCGGGTCACGTTTTTCGGCGTTCAGGCGGCTCCCGAGCCCTATCCGAGTATCATTTTGGCGAACCCTTCCGTATTTAAGGTCGTGTGGGTCCCCCGGACGTTTCCGCCGAAAATATTTTTCTGGCGCCGGGGGGTTGTCGGGGTCGTCTCGGGATGTACAGCGGGCTCGGTAGCACTCTCGAGATCTCAGTTTGGGAAGCCGTTTGCAGTTTTGGAGTCGTGGAAACGTCCCGGTGATGGTTGTGGAGTTTAATATTTGGGACGGGACGTTCGGTTCCGGGCGACTCCCGGGGCTCGGGACGGGAATCCCGGGGCTCGGGATGGAAATTTTCTGACGGCTTTGGGGTAAGTTGTGTTATAATTTAAGACGGAATTTATGGGTATTTTTGTAGAATTTTGGAGTGACGGAATTTCGGTTCAGGTTGACACGCTCGTACGTCGGGTTTTGGTTCGAGTTCAGCGAGCTCGGTAGGACACTCCGGAATGGTAAATGAACTTTTGAAAAATGTTCTGTGAATGTCATAATATTCTGAGGGTTGTGTCCAAGTTTCGTTAATTTTGGAATTCGGTAATTATTTTTGGGCAAAAAGAATTGGAACTTTCGGAAAAATTGGGAGTTAATTTGTATTTGGTTACAAATTAAATAAAAACTGGTTTGGGCAGCAGATTTTCGGCAGCAAGTGGGGAAGATTTATGGGACACTTGGCTACTTCTTATTAAAGATGAGAAGTATGGGCTTAAAGTGAAGGGAAATAATATAATGGTATATTATTTCATAAAAATGAGTTATATCTCATTTCCTTTCATTTCTTCTCTTCTTCTTCTTCTTCAAGGTTGCTGCCGACTCCATTGTTGATCAACCTCCAAGCTTGAAATTCTTCTTCTTGGAAGAAATCAAAGAGGAAGTGGGTGCTTTATGTGGTAAGTAACTCCTAAGCTCTCTTTTCTCATTAGTTTGGAAGATTAGTGAAGAAAAGAGGAGTTTTGGCAAATGTTGGGTTTTTTCTTAGCTTTAATCTAGGATGATTTTCTTCCTCACATCTTTTATTATGATGTTCTTGGGTAGTAGGGTAGTGTTAATCAAGTGTTTGATTTTGGAAAACACATCTTGGATGAAGAACTAGTGTTGGCCGAATTTATGGAAGATTTTCCAAAATGGTGTATGTTTGTTATCTTGTTTCATGCTTCAAGTATGTTAGTCCTAGCATGATTCTAAGCTTATGTATGGATTCAATTTGATGGAAAACAAGTTGAGGTGAAAACCCCTTTTGGCCGATTTGTTTAGGTGTATGTTTGTGTTGGATTTTGTTGTTTGGATGCAATTGGATAGTGTTCTTGGTTTAGAAGTGGAATTGGAGGTTGGAATGATTAATTGGAAGCTTGAATGGATTGAATTGGAAGTTGGATAAAAGTTGATTAAGAACCGAATTTTAGAATGATTCTTTTTCAATGTTGGAGTTTCAATTTGGTTAAATTGGATGTTATTATGGTGTTGGGGTTGAATTTAGGAGTGGATGGAAGTTTGAATCGTTGAATTCGGTTAAGAAATGAAAAAGTTACATTTAAGCGGGATTATCGGAAAATGGCGGGTAATGAAGGGTTTAAGGTTGGATTTGATCAGTCCTGCTTATTGTGTGATGTTTGTCAATGTGTAATCTTGCATTGCCTAGGTTGGTTCTGAATTCTGACGTTTCTGTGGAAATCTGGAATTTTACGGAAATTCCGCCGGATTTTCGGTTTTGGGGTCGAGGGTGTAGTTTGGTAGTGTGGTTGGTAAGGTTGCTAATTCAACTTGAAATGACAGATTCGAGGTCCGGAAGTTAGAAAAAGAGAAGTTTCGGGTTTCGGTCGTGGTTTGGAAATCGTCTAATCGGTCAAACACTGGATTTGTAAGGTAAGGGTTTGGTTCTGCTATTTTTGGTAAGATAGGTGTATGTTTAGTTTCACTTTCTGCTCGCAAGTATTTCGGTATTATATGCCTAGGGCATATTCTCGTAGTCCGTAGGTGTATGTGTTGTTGCATTTACTTTTGCAGTATTTCGGAAATCTGTGCTTTAAGGTACGCTCAGATCTGTAGGAGTATGCCTTATGGCATACTGTCTGCTAATCCTACGTTTGTAGGAGTATGCCTTATGGCATACTGTCTGCTAACACTACGACAGCTTGTGGGTTCGCTACCCCACTGGTGCACCATGCTTCCGTAATAGCTTCGCTTCCGACTCCCCTTAGTGGGAGGTCATTGCTCCGATTTGTTATAAGGTTTATGGCGATTTGGAATCGCACATCCTTCGGGATTCCGATTTGTTTCTCGGTACATGCATGTTATTCTCGTATTCTCATTGCGTATATTGCTCTTTCTGCTTTTGCAGGTTACATATACTTATCTTACCCCAAATCCCTTACGGGTCCTTTTAGGACTCACCCTTTTTGGGTTCTGTTTTTGGATTTCAGGTAGGTCTGGTAAGCAGCCAGCGGGGTAGGTTTCCGCGAGGCTTCTGCCTTGGTTGTGTTGAGCAGCAGTAGTACCTTGCGAGCTGGGATTTTGTCTACTTGGTCTGAATCCCGCGCGAGGTATTTTTGATGTTTAGGCCTAGGGTTGGCTCTGTAGCTGCATGTGCATACTTTCTGTTTTATTATTGTGATGATTGTATATATTCTGTTCTGTTGCATGTTCTGAGCGCTTGGCGCTTGCTAGATACCCTAGGTTCGGTGAATTTTGTATGTATATATGTTTTGGTGCGTAAGCACTCGGCCACTGAGGGCGGGGCTTACTCACACTAATGCATGAATTGTATGGTTGCATTTTATTTTGGTTAAACGCATGAAATTTCCGTTAGTTTGCTTCCACAATCTTTCCGCTGGGTCCGCTACGCGCGGCGGGTCTCGATGGACCTGCTATTCCTTTCCATTCCGGCTTCCGCTTCCGGCGTCCCGGCGCCCCGCCTCTGCAACCGGGCCTCGGTGGCGTGCGGTGACAAGTTGGTATCGGAGCGTAAGTGACCATATTGGTCGTCGGTGGTGACTTGTAGTGACGATTATTGTTGTACATTTTATTTTAGAATGGTTTGGTACGGAGATTGGCCACCTCCTTACTTGAACCACTTCAAAATAAAATTGTGGAACAAAGTTGATCCTTCAAGTTATCCCGATAGTTGCAGATTTCGAACTCGGGATTTCGGATTCGTAAGATTATTACGGTCGTGGGATTGTGGAAAAAGATCCGGCACGTATAATTGTGTGTTAGGAAAAGATTTGGTGAAATAAGCATGAACTGCTTCTGTGATTCTGTGAAATGCATGATTTTATCATTTTGCGAAATAACTTCTGTGTCAAGTACTGCATTGCACTACAGAGCCTTAGAAAGCTGCTGCTAGTTTCTGTAGGGATTAGAAGTGACTGATCGGTCTGGACTCGCTTTGGTCCGAAATGTCTCGAGGTTTGGGTAACACGCGTAGACAGCGTGTTTTGGTACCGGAGGCGGGGCTGAGATCTCACACCTCCGTGGAATAGGATACGGGTTCAGCGTAACCTGTGGTCCGAACAACCACACTCACCACCCCGAGGTTTAGCGGTCGTAGGGACCCCTCTCTCGATTTGGTATTACCGCCACCCTAGCCGGGTTCAGGCGGCAGAGGCGGGGAAGATCTGTTTATGCCACGGTAAGGGCATTTTGATTAGGTGGTGATAGCGAGACTTAAGCCACTGCTCGCCATAGTTTTGGGATCGGTAAGTGAGTGACTCTGACGAGGGTGGTCACTACGACACCTAGACTTCTCGTCGGTCCTATTAACGACGAGGAGATCTGGGGCACCACCGCGAGGTCAGACTTTTGGAGAGGTTTTAGAGTTTGAACCCCCAAGGTTCAATGACCGAGAAGGGTCAGGGTAGTAGAGATTTGGTTTGCAGGGGGTTGACAAACTCCGGGGACGCTACATTTTTCCCAGCGGTGGCAGCGGGGATGTAGCCGAGGATCTGCGTCGGGCACAGACGATGAGTTTCATCGGAGAGACAAGATTGTCGGAAAGTTTGAGTGAGAGTTTGATCGGCTGGTTTACCATGTACCGTAGTATCAAGGTATGGAAGAGGAGAAGACCAAGAGGTTTATTTCGTCATTGCGCCCGAGTACAGTGGGTTTTGAGACCTTTAGACATTACTTTGTTTCGGGAAGCGACATTGGGCTCAACTCCTCGAGCAAGAGGAGGTTGAGAGTCGTCTCACCTTGCAATGAGGTCGGGAGTACGGAGGGGTTCCATACAGCAGGGACCCCGGCAGATTTCTGGATGGCCGAACAGGCCCGGGCGCTTTAGTAGAGGTAGAGAGGAGCACCACCGACATGACCTTGTCTGATTTGCAGTAGGTATCACTCCGGTCGATTTTGTTACCGGCAGGAGGGCCGATGTTTACGTTGCGGGTCTGACACTCACTGGGTACGGGATTGCCCTCTAACTGCAGGGCAGGGTTTTGGCAGTCTTCAGCGTCCACAGTCTCGGGCACAACCCAACGCGCCGCAAGGGCGTGGGTTTCAGCGGGTGGCCCGAGACCTCAAAGCGGCGGCAGCAGCTTCAGCCATCCCCTCCACCACAGCAGCTCAGAGCAGGACAAGTTTTCCATTTTGAGGGGGGAGGCCCTAGTTATCGGGGAGGACCTAGTCGGCCGGTCGTGAACCGGTCGGGAGACTCGAGTCGGCAAGGAGTTCTCAGGTACTTTATTTCGAAAGAGATACCGGTTCATGCAGTATTGGATATAGGAGCATCTATTTCCATTGTAACACAGAAATGTGTTACATTTCGTATCTGTCTGTTAGTACCTTGCCTCAAACGCATTTAGTAAAAACTGCTGGGAGTCAGTTTCTGTTTTCTGATTAGATGGTTCGGGGTTGTACGACATCTGTAGGCGGACATCTGATAGTATTGGGTTTGTTGGTTTTTGACATGCCGAACTATGATGTTATTCTTGGGATGGACTGGCTATCCAAGAACTCTGTGCACATTGATTGTGCAACCCGAACCATTATGGTTTCTGGAGAGGTACTACCTCTCACGACTCCGATTGGTTTGACTATCGCACAAAGACAAAGAAGGAGCTACTGATTCTGGATCAGCCGATAGTTGGTGTAGGGGAATGCTATGATCTGAATGAGGCTGGTACTATAGTGAAGTTTGATGGTTTACCAGTGGTTTAAGATTTTCTGCAGGTATTTCCGGAGGAGTTGCCCGGATTACCACAAGAGCGGGAAATTGTGTTTGACATCCACTGCAATGCACGCTCCGATATCTATTTCTCCTTATCGGATGCCTATTTTTGAGATGCGGGAGTAGAAGAAGCAACTGGAGGAATTACAGCAAAAGAGTTTCATCCGACCGAGCACTTCAGCGTGGGGTGCTCTGGTTCTGTTTGTTAAGAAGAATGATGGGACACTCTGACTTTGTATCGATTATAGACGGTTGAATGCTCATGTTGGGAAGAATAAGTATCCGTTACGAGGATTAACGATCTTTTTGGTCAACTTCAGGGTTTGAGAGTTTTCTCAAAGATTAATCTCCGATCCGGGTATTTTCAGCTTAGGGTGAAGGATGAGGACATACCTAAGACTGCTTTCCGCACCCGATTTGGACATTTTGAGTTTACGGTCATGCCATTCGGGCTGACCAATGTTCCGGTGGCATTCTTGGATCTCGATGCATCGTGTGTTCCGACCGTACTTGGACTCATTTCTCGGTGGTTTTATTGATGACATTCTGATATATTCTGGAGATGAGGACTCGCATCGGGAGCATCTGAGAGTAGTTCTGCAGACACTTTGGGAACATCAGCATTATGCTAAATTCTCAAAGTGTGAGTTCTGGATTCGGGAGGTCACTTTTCTAGGACACATTATATCTGAGCATGGTTTTTCTATGGATTCTGAGTAGGGAGGGCAGTTCGGGATTGGAAACAACCTACCACGGTACGGGAGATCAAGAGCTCCCTGGGCTTAGCAGGATTTTATCGTAGGTTTGTACTGAGATTTTCTATTCAGCAGCTTTATCCGGTCTGATAGGTGTGAGCAGAAATTTTCGTGAGTTGAAGCGGTAGTTGACTAACGCTCCGATTCTCGACTCTTTCGATCCGATCTTACCGTATGTGAATTATACGGATGTTTCCACGTCTGGTTTGGGATGTGTGTTGGTGTAGGAGCGTTTTGTGGTAGCTTATGGGTCGAGGCACTGCGACCGCATGAGCTGAATCGACCGACACAAGATCTGGAGTTGGCTATAGTAATTTATGCGCTGAAACATTGGAAGCAATATCTGTTTGGTAATAAATTCCAGATTCTTACCGACCATAAGAGTTCAAATATCTGTTTACACGAAGGAGCTTAGCATGAGGCAGCGCAGATGTCTCGAATACATTAAGGACTATGATTGTAGTATTGGGTACATCTCGGCAAGGGCAACACGGTAGCCGATGCTCGAAAGGTGAAGTATACCGGTTTAATTAAGGGAGGAAATGTTGGTGACCGATCCGAGGAGAGTGATTTGATATGCCTTTGGCACGGGAGGCGGCTACGGGAGCGTGCTCGAGTTATTACACTTATTATACACTCGAGTGGCTTGACAGGATGCGCGAAGCGCAAAGTGGAGATCTGGTGTTGAAGAAGTTATCTGGGGAAGATAAGGATTTATTTGTTACCGACGTTTCAGTATAGGCAGGGATTGCTATACTTCCGAGATCGTCTTTATGTACCAGAGGATCAGGAGTTCTGGAATGAGATTTTAGAGGAGGCACACTTGAGCAGTTTGAGCATCGAAGCCGGCAGGACACTGCAGACTTTGCCCATTCCATTTCGGGAGTGGGGCAATGTTACTATGGACTTTCTCGACCGCACCGCCTCGACACGGTCTCGCCATGATGCGATCTGGGTTATTGTGAATCGGTGACAAAGTGCGCACACTTTACGCTTATTCGGCCGCTGCCCTCTGGAGAAGCTTGCCCGGCTTTACATCGTGGAGATTGTACGATTACATGGAGTACTAGACTCCATTGTATCTCGACCGTGATCTGCGTTTACAAAGACGGTTCGAGAGCTTTTCACGAAGCACCGGGCATGCGACTCCATCTGAATACGCTTTATCACCCACAGACGGACGGGCAATGGAGCGGGTGATTACGATCTTGGAAGATATCTTTGCGAATCTGTACTTTGGAATTTGGAGGGTTTGGGACCAGCAGATTACCTTTGATAGAGTTCTCGTACAACAACAGCTTCCAGACTACGTTTGGCATGGCACCATATGAGGCGTTGTACGGGAGGTGGTGTATGACACCATACTGTTGGACAGATGCGTCTGATAGGGTTGAGCTGGGACCCGAGCTTTGAGGAGTTTACGACAAAGATCAGATTGTTACAGGCGCGGATCAAAAACGCGAATGACCGCACCATCGCTTATACGAACCGCCGCCGTAGGCTCTGGAATCTGAGTTTGGTAATGGAATTTGATCGAGGTAGCACCGTTCGGAGGAACAAGAAGATTTGATAGGCGGGCGAGTTACCCCGAGTTATATCGGTTATCATGAGTTTCGAGTAAGTTGTTAGGTTGGCCTTACCCCCCAATTGTTTCGCATTTTATGTGGTATCTTCCAAGATAACCTGTTGTGGACCGGTTAGATTTAGGTTCGGTACTGTCTGGGGTTGTCAGGTAGAAATACCGGCAACTGACTCGGGGTGCAATAAGATGCACCCGGAGGGTGGGACGCCGTGAGGCTCTGTATGGTAGTCCAAACTACCACTCCCGCCGCACCGATACGGTGGTCCGATTGTTCTCAGGTTAGGGAATGTTTATATTTTCTGGTTGGTAGCGACACTGTCTGGTTGGTTCGAGCTACTCTTGGAGGACCAAGAGTTCTAAGGGGGAGAATGTTACGGTCACCCCGAGCGGGTTGCGGCCGGGTGACCCGGGGCTCGGTTTTGGCTGCGGGTCACGTTTTTGGCGTTGACGGCTCCCGAGCCCTATCCGAGTATCATTTTGGCGAACCCTTCCGTATTTAAGGTCGTGTGGGTCCCGGACGTTTCCGCCGAAAATATTTTTCTCGCGCCGGGGTTGTCGGGTCGTCTCGGGATGTACAGCGGGCTCGGTAGCACTCTCGAGATCTCAGTTTGGGAAGCCGTTTGCAGTTTTGGAGTCGTGGAAACGTCCCGGTGATGGTTGTGGAGTTTAATATTTGGGGCGGGACGTTCGGTTCCGGGCGACTCCCGGGGCTCGGGACGGGAATCCCGGGGCTCGGGATGGAAATTTTCTGACGGCTTTGGGGTAAGTTGTGTTATAATTTAAGATGGAATTTATGGGTATTTTTGTAGAATTTTGGAGTGACGGAATTTCGGTTCAGGTTGACACGCTCGCACGTCGGGTTTTGGTTCGGGTTCAGCGAGCTCGGTAGGACACTCCGGAATGGTAAATGAACTTTTGAAAAATGTTCTGTGAATGTCATAATATTCTGAGGGTTGTGTCCAAGTTTTGTTAATTTTGGAATTCGGTAATTATTTTTGGGCAAAAAGAATTGGAACTTTCGGAAAAATTGGGAGTTAATTTGTATTTGGTTACAAATTAAATAAAAACTGGTTTGGGCAGCAGATTTTCGGCAGCAAGTGGGGAAGATTTATGGGACACTTGGCTACTTCTTATTAAAGATGAGAAGTATGGGCTTAAAGTGAAGGGAAATAATATAATGGTATATTATTTCATAAAAATGAGTTATATCTCATTTCCTTTCATTTCTTCTCTTCTTCTTCTTCTTCAAGGTTGCTGCCGACTCCATTGTTGATCAACCTCCAAGCTTGAAATTCTTCTTCTTGGAAGAAATCAAAGAGGAAGTGGGTGCTTTATGTGGTAAGTAACTCCTAAGCTCTCTTTTCTCATTAGTTTGGAAGATTAGTGAAGAAAAGAGGAGTTTTGGCAAATGTTGGGTTTGTTCTTAGCTATAAGCTAGGATGATTCTCTTCCTCCCATATTTTAGTATGTTGTTCTTGGGTTGTAGGGAGTGATAATCAAGTGTTTGATTTTGGAAAACACATCTTGGATGAAGAACTAGTGTTGGCGAATTTATGGAAGATTTTCCAAAATGGTGTATGTTTGTTATCTTGTTTCATGCTTCAAGTATGTTAGTCCTAGCATGATTCTAAGCTTATGTATGGATTCAATTTGATGGAAAACAAGTTGAGGTGAAAACCCCCTTTTGGCCGATTTGTTTAGGTGTATGTTTGTGTTGGATTTTGTTGTTTGGATGCAATTGGATAGTGTTCTTGGTTTAGAAGTGGAATTGGAGGTTGGAATGATTAATTGGAAGCTTGAATGGATTGAATTGGAAGTTGGATAAAAAGTTGATTAAGAACCGAATTTTAGAATGATTCTTTTTCAATGCTGGAGTTTCAATTTGGTTAAATTGGATGTTATTATGGTGTTGGGGTTGAATTTAGGAGTGGATGGAAGTTTGAATCGTTGAATTCGGTTAAGAAATGAAAAAGTTACATTTAAGCGGGATTATCGGAAAATGACGGGTAATGAAGGGTTTAAGGTTGGATTTGATCAGTTCTGCTTGTTGTATGATGTTTGTCAATGTATAATCTTGCATTGTCTAGGTTGGTTCTGAATTACGGCGTTTACGTGAAAATCTGGAATTTTACGGAAGTGCAGGATTTTCGGTTTTGGGGTCGGGGTGTAGTTTGGTAGTGTGGTTGGTAAGGTTGCTAATTCAACTTGAAATGACAGATTCGAGGTCCGGAAGTTAGAAAAAGAGAAGTTTCGGGTTTCGGTCGTGGTTTGGAAATCGTCAGGCGGTCAAACACTCTGGATTTGTAAGGTAAGGGTTTGGTTACGCTATTTTTGGTAAGATAGGTGTATGTTTAGTTTCACTTTACATTACGCAAGTATTTCGGTATTATATGCCTAGGGCATATTCTGTAGTCTGTAGGTGTATGTGTTGTTGCATTTACTTTTTGCAGGTATTTGAAATCTGTGCTTTAAGGTACGTTACGTACCAGGAGTATGCCTTATGGCATACTGCATGCAGTAATCCTACGTTTGTAGGAGTATGCCTTATGGCATACTGCATGCATAACACTACGACGATTGTGGGTTCGCTACCCACTGGTGCACCATGCTTCCGTAATAGCTTCGGCTTGACTCCCCTTAGTGGGAGGTCATTGTTCGATTTGTTATAAGGTTTATGGCGATTTGGAATCGCACATCCTTCGGGATTCCGATTTGTTTAGGTACATGCATGTTATTCGTATTCATTGCGTATATTGCTATCTTTCTGCTTTGCAGGGTTACATATACTTATCTTACCCCAAATCCCTTACGGGGTCCTTTTAGGACTCACCCTTTTTGGGTCTGTTTTGGATTTCGGTAGGTGCAGTAAGCAGCCAGCGGGTAGGTTTCGCGAGGCTTCGCCTTGGTTGTGTTGAGCGGCAGCGGTACCTTGCGAGCTGGGATTTTGGTCTACTTGATCTGAATCCCGCGAGGTATTTTGGCGTTTAGGCCTAGGGTCGGCTCGTAGCCGCATGTGCATATTCTCGGTTTTATTATTGTGATGATTGTATATATTACATTACACAGCATGTTCTGAGCGCTTGGCGCTTGCTAGATACCCTAGGTTCTGTGAATTCTGTATGTATATATGTTTTGGTGCGTAAGCACTCGTCCACGGAGGGCGGGGCTTACTCTGTTACTAATGCATGAATTGTATGGTTGCGTTTTATTTTGGTTATACGCATGAAATTTCCGTTAGGTTGCTTCCACAATCTTTCCGTTTTCGGGTCCGCTACGCGCGGCGGGTCCCGATGGACCTGCTATTCCTTTCCATTCCGGCTTCCGCTTCCGGCGTCCGGCGCCCCGCCTCGCAACCGGGCACAGGTGGCGTGCGGTGACAAGTTGGTATCGAGCGGGTAAGTGACCATATTGGTCGTCAGTGGTGACTTGTAGTGACGACTATTGTTGTACATTTTATTTTAGAATGGTTTGGTACGGAGATTGGCCACCTCCTTACTTGAACCACTTCAAAATAAAATTGTGGAACAAAGTTGATCCTTCAAGTTATCCTGATAGTTGCAGATTTCGGAACTCGGGATTTCTGGATTCTGGTAAGATTATTACGGTCGTGGGATTGTGGAAAAAGATCCGGGTACGTACAATTGTGTGTTAGGAAAAGATTTGATGAAATAAGCATGAAATGCTTCTGTGATTACGTGAAATGCATGATTTTATCATTTTGCGAAATAACTTCGAGTCAAGGATCGCATTGCACTACTGAGCCTTAGAAAGTCAGCTGCTAGTTTCGTAGGGATTAGAAGTGACTGATCGGTCTGGACTCTGTTTGGTCCGAAATGTCTCAGTTTGGGTAACACGCGTAGACGGCGTGTTTTGGTACCGGAGGCGGGGACGAGATCCCACACCTCCGTGGAATAGGATACGGGTTCAGCGTAACCCAGGGTCTGAACAACCACACTCACCGCCCCCTAGGTTTAGCGGTCGTAGGGACCCCTCTCTGATTTGGTATTACCGCCAGCCTAGCAGGGGAAAATCTGTTTATGCCACGGTAAGGGCATTTTGATTAGGTGGTGATAGCGAGACTTAAGCCACTGCTCGCCATAGTTTTGGGATCGGTAAGTGAGTGACTCTGACGAGGGTGGTCACTACGACACCTAGACTTCTCGTCGGTCCTATTAACGACGAGGAGATCTGGGGCACCAGTCTGGCGAGGTCAGACTTTTGGAGAGGTTTTAGAGTTTGAACCCCCCCAAGGTTCAATGACCGAGAAGGGTCTGGGGTAGTAGAGATTTGGTTTGCAGGAGTTGACAAACTCCTGGGGGAGGCTACATTTTTCCCCAGCAGTGCAGCGGGGATGTAGCCAGGGATCTGCGTCAGGCACAGTTCGATGAGCTTCATCAGGGAGACAAGATTGTCGGAAAGTTTGAGTGAGAGTTTGATCGGCTGGTTTACTATGTACCGTAGTATCAAGGTATGGAAGAGGAGAAGACCAAGAGGTTTATTTCGCCGATCGCGCCCGAGTTCAGGTGGGTTTTGAGACCTTTAGACATTACTTTGTTTCGGGAAGCGATTATTGGGCTCAACTCCTCGAGCAAGAGGAGGTTGAGAGTCGCTTCACCTTGCAATGAGGTTAAGGGGAGTACGGAGGGGTTCCATACAGCAGGGACCCCCGGCAGATTTCTGGATGGCCGAACAGGCCTGGGCAGTTTAGTAGAGGCAGAGGGGGAGCACCACCGTCACGACCTTGTCTCGATTTGCGGTAGGTATCACTCCGGTCGATTTTGTTACCGGCAGGAGGGCCGATGTTTACGTTGCAGGTCGACACTCTTTGGTACTGGGATTGCCCTCTTCTTGTAGGGCGGGGTTTTGGCGATCTTCGGTGTCCACGGTCTCGGCACAACCCAACGCGCCGCGAGGGTGTGGGTTTCAGCGGGGTGGCCCGAGACCTCGGCGGCACAGCAGCTTCAGCCATCCCTCCACCACAAAGCAGCTCGGAGCAGGACAAGTTTTCCATTTTGAGGGGGAGGCCCTAGTTATCGGGGAGGACCTAGTCGGCGGTCAGGAACCCGGTCAACGGGAGACTCGAGTCGGCAAGGAGTTACGCAGGTACTTTATTTCGAAAGAGATACCGGTTCATGCGGTATTGGATATAGGAGCATCTATTTCCATTGTAACACCGAAATGTGTTACATTTACGTATCTGTCTGTTAGTTCCTTGCCTCAAATGTATTTAGTAAAAAAACTGCTGAGTCGGTTTCGATTTCGATTAGATGGTTCGGGGTTGTACGACATCCGTAGGCGGACATCGATAGTATTGGATTTGTTGGTTTTGACATGCCGAACTATGATGTTATTCTTGGGATGGGCTGGCTATCGAAAAACTCTGTGCACGTTGATTGTGCAACCCGTACCATTATGGTTTACGGAGAGGTACTACCTTTCACGACTCCGACTGGTTTGACTATCGCACAGCACAGTAAGGAGCTACAGATTCTGGATCAGCTGTCGATAGTTGGTGTAGGGGAATGCTATGATCTGAATGAGGCTGGTACTATAGTGAAGTTTGATGGTTTACCAGTGGTTTAAGATTTTCTGCAGGTATTTCCGGAGGAGTTGCCCGGATTACCACAAGAGCGGGAAATTGTGTTTGACATCCACCTGCAGTCGGGTACTGCTCCGATATCTATTCCTCCTTATCGGATGCCTATTTCTGAGATGCAGGAGTAGAAGAAGCAACTGGAGGAATTACAGTAAAAGAGTTGCATCCGACCGAGCACTTCAGCGTGAGGTGCTCAGTTACATTTGTTAAGAAGAATGATGGGACACTCGACTTTGTATCGATTATAGACGGTTGAATGCTCATGTTGGGAAGAATAAGTATCCGTTACCGAGGATTAACGATCTTTTTGGTCAACTTCGTGGTTTGAGAGTTTTCTCAAAGATTAATCTCCGATCCGGGTATTTTCAGCTTAGGGTGAAGGATGAGGACATACCTAAGACTGCTTTCCGCACCCGATTTGGACATTTTGAGTTTACGGTCATGCCATTCGGGCTGACCAATGTTCCGTGGCATTCTTGGATCGATGCATCGTGTGTTCCGACCGCACTTGGACTCATTTCTGGTGGTTTTATTGATGACATTCGATATATTCGGAGATAAGGACTTGCATCGGGAGCATCCGAGAGTAGTTACAGACACTTTGGGAACATCAGCATTATGCTAAATTCTCAAAGTGTGAGTTCTGGATTCGGGAGGTCACTTTGTTGGGACACATTATATCTGAGCATGGTCTGTCTATGGATTCTGAGTAGAGAGGGCAGTTCGGGATTGGAAACAACCTACCACGGTACGGGAGATCAAGAGCTCCCTGGGGTTAGCAGGATTTTATCGGAGGTTTGTACCGGGATTTTCTATTCAGCAGCTTTATCCGTCCGATAGGTGTGAGCAGAAATTTTCGTGGAGTTGAAGCGGCAGTTGACTAACGCTCCGATTCTGACTCTTTCAGATCCGATCTTACCGTATGTGAATTATACGGATGCTTCCACGTCTGGTTTGGGATGTGTGTTGGTGTAGGAGCGTTTTGTGGTAGCTTATGGGTCGAGGCACTGCGACCGCATGAGCTGAACTGACTGACACATGATCTGGAGTTGGCTATAGTAATTTATGCGTTGAATCATTGGAGGCATTATCTGTTTGATGATAAATTCCAGATTCTTACCGACCATAAGAGTCTGAAATAGCTGTTCACACAGAAGGAGCTTAGCATGAGGCAGCGCAGATGTCTCGAATACATTAAGGACTATGATTGTAGTATCGGGTACATCTCTGGCAAGGGCAACACGGTAGCCGATGCTCGAGCGGGAAGTATACCGGTTTAATTAAGGGAGGAAATGTTGGTGACCGATCGAGGAGAGTGATTTGATATGCCTTTGGCACGGGAGGCGCCTGGGGAGCGTGCTCGAGTTATTACACTTATTATACACTCGAGTGGCTTGACAGATGCGCGAAGCGCAAAGTGAGATCCGTGTTGAAGAAGTTATCCGGGGAAGATAAGGATTTATTTGTTACCGACGCTTTCAATAGGCAGGGATTGCTATACTTCCGAGATCGTCTTTATGTACCCGAGGATCGGGAGTTCGGAATGAGATTTTAGAGGAGGCACACTCGAGCGCTTTGAGTATCGAAGCCGGCAGGGGACACTGCAGACTTTGCCCATTCCATTTCGGGAGTGGGGCAATGTTACTATGGACTTTCTCGACCGCACCGCCGACACGGTCTCGCCATGATGCGATCCGGGTTATTGTGAATCGGCCGACAAAGTGCGCACACTTTCGCTTATTCGGCCGCTGCACTCTCGGAGAAGCTTGCCCGCTTTACATCGTGGAGATTGTACGATTACATGGAGTACTAGACTCCATTGTATCTCGACCGTGATCTGCGTTTTACAAAGACGGTTACGAGAGCTTTTCACGAAGCACCGGGCATGCGACTCCATCTGAATACGCTTTATCACCCACAGACGGACGGGCAATCGGAGCGGGTGATTCTGATCTTGGAAGATATGCCGCGAATCTGTACTTTGGAATTTGGAGGGTTTGGGACCAGCGCAGCTACCTTTGATAAAGTTCTCGACAACAACAGCTTCCAGGACTACGTTTGGCATGGCACCATATGAGGCGTTGTGCGGGAGGTGGTGTATGACACCATACCGCTGGGATGATGCGTCGATAGGGTTGAGCTGGGACCCGAGCTTTTGAGAGGCTACGGCAAAGATCAGATTGTTACAGCGCGGATTAAAACCGCGAACGACCGCACCATCGCTATACGAACCGCCGCCGTAGGCTCTGGAATCTGAGTTTGGTAATGGAATTTGATCGAGGTAGCACCGCTCGAGGAACAAGAAGATTTGATAGGCGGGCGAGTTACCCCGAGTTATATCGGTTATCATGAGTTTCGAGTAAGTTGTTAGGTTGGCCTTACCCCCAATCAAGCTTCGCATTTTATGTGGTATCTTCCAGGATAACCCGTTGTGGATCGGTTAGATTTAGGTTCTTATGTCTGGGGTTGTCTCAGAAATACCGGCAATCGACTCGGGTGCAATAAGATGCACCCGGAGGGTGGGACGCCGTGAGGCTCAGTATGGTAGTCCAAACTACCACTCCCGCCGCACCAAGCACGGTGGTCCGATTGTTCCGGTTAGGGGAATGTTTATATTTTCTCGGTTGGTAGCGACACTGTCTGGTTGGTTCGAGTGCTACTCTTGGAGGACCAAGAGTTCTAAGGGGGAGAATGTTACGGTCACCCCGAGCGGGTTGCGACCGGGTGACCCGGGGCTCCGGTTTTGGCCTGCGGGTCACGTTTTTCGGCGTTCAGACGGCTCCCGAGCCCTATCCGAGTATCATTTTGGCGAACCCTTCCGTATTTAAGGTCGTGTGGGTCCCCCGGACGTTTCCGCCGAAAATATTTTTCTCGCGCCGGGGTTGTCGGGGTCGCCTCGGGATGTACAGCTGGGCTCGGTAGCACTCTCGAGATCTCAGTTTGGGAAGCCGTTTGCAGTTTTGGAGTCGTGGAAACGTCCGGTGATGGTTGTGGAGTTTAATATTTGGGACGGGACGCTTCGGTTCGGGCGACTCCCGGCTCGGGGCGGGAATCCCGGGGCTCGGGATGGAAATTTTGTGACGGCTCTGGGGTAAGTTGTGTTATAATTTAAGACGGAATTTATGGGTATTTTTGTAGAATTTTGGAGTGACGGAATTTCGGTTCAGGTTGACACGCTCGTACGTCGGGTTTTGGTTCGGGTTCAGCGAGCTCGGTAGGACACTCCGGAATGGTAAATGAACTTTTGAAAAATGTTCTGTGAATGTCATAATATTCTGAGGGTTGTGTCCAAGTTTCGTTAATTTTGGAATTCAGTAATTATTTTTGGGCAAAAAGAATTGGAACTTTCGGAAAAATTGGGAGTTAATTTGTATTTGGTTACAAATTAAATAAAAATCGGTTTGGGCAGCAGATTTTCGGCAGCAAGTGGGGAAGATTTATGGGACACTTGGCTACTTCTTATTAAAGATGAGAAGTATGGGCTTAAAGTGAAGGGAAATAATATAATGGTATATTATTTCATAAAAATGAGTTATATCTCATTTCCTTTCATTTCTTCTCTTCTTCTTCTTCTTCAAGGTTGCTGCCGACTCCATTGTTGATCAACCTCCAAGCTTGAAATTCTTCTTCTTGGAAGAAATCAAAGAGGAAGTGGGTGCTTTATGTGGTAAGTAACTCCTAAGCTCTCTTCTCTCATTAGTTTGGAAGATTAGTGAAGAAAAGAGGAGTTTTGGCAAATGTTGGGTTTGTTCTTAGCTATAAGCTAGGATGATTCTCTTCCTCCCATATTTTAGTATGTTGTTCTTGGGTTGTAGGGGAGTGATAATCAAGTGTTGGATTTTGGAAAACACATCTTGGATGAAGAACTAGTGTTGGCCGAATTTATGGAAGATTTTCCAAAATGGTGTATGTTTGTTATCTTGTTTCATGCTTCAAGTATGTTAGTCCTAGCATGATTCTAAGCTTATGTATGGATTCAATTTGATGGAAAACAAGTTGAGGTGAAAACCCCTTTTGGCCGATTTGTTTAGGTGTATGTTTGTGTTGGATTTTGTTGTTTGGATGCAATTGGATAGTGTTCTTGGTTTAGAAGTGGAATTGGAGGTTGGAATGATTAATTGGAAGCTTGAATGGATTGAATTGGAAGTTGGATAAAAAGTTGATTAAGAACCGAATTTTAGAATGATTCTTTTTCAATGCTGGAGTTTCAATTTGGTTAAATTGGATGTTATTATGGTGTTGGGGTTGAATTTAGGAGTGGATGGAAATTTGAATCGTTGAATTCGGTTAAGAAATGAAAAAGTTACAATTAAGCGGGATTATCGGAAAATGACGGGTAATGAAGGGTTTAAGGTTGGATTTGATCAGTTCTGCTTGTTGTATGATGTTTGTCAATGTATAATCTTGCATTGTCTAGGTTGGTTCTGAAATCTGACATATCTGTGGAAAACTGGAATTTTACGGAAATTATGCCGGATTTTCAGTTTTGGGGTCGAGGGTGTAGTATGGTAGTATGTTTTGTAAGCTTCCTAATTCAACTAGGTTTGACAGATTCTGAGGTCCGGAAGTTAGAAAAAGAGAAGTTTCGGGTTTCGGGTCGTGGTTTGGAAATCGCCCGTAATCGGTCAAACACTGGATTTGTAAGGTAAGGGTTTGGTTCTGCTATTTTTGGTAAGATAGGTGTATGTTTAGTTTCACTTTACATTCGCAAGTATTTCGTATTATATGCCTAGGGCATATTCTCGTAGTCTGTAGGTGTATGTGTTGTTGCATTTCATTTTGCGGTATTTCGAAATCAGTGCTTTAAGGTACGTTCAGACCAGTAGGAGTATGCCTTATGGCATACTGCCTGCTGTAATCCTACGTTTGTAGGAGTATGCCTTATGGCATACTCGTCTGCTAACACTACGACAGCTTGTGGGTTCGCTACCCACTGGTGCACCATGCTTCCGTAATAGCTTCGGCTTCGACTCCCCTTAGTGGGAGGTCATTGCTCCGATTTGTTATAAGGTTTATGGCGATTTGGAATCGCACATCCTTCGGGATTCCGATTTGTTTCTCGTACATGCATGTTATTACGTATTCATTGCGTATATTGCTATCTTTCTGTTTTGCGTGGTTACATATACTTATCTTACCCCAAATCCCTTACGGGGTCCTTTTAGGACTCACCCTTTTTGGGTTCTGCTTTTGGATTTCGTAGGTCCGGTAAGCAGCCGGGGTAGGTTTCCGCGAGGCTTCGCCTTGGTTGTGTTGAGCAGCAGCGGTACCTTGTGAGCTGGGATTTTGGTCTACTTGATCTGAATCCCGCGAGGTATTTTGGCGTTTAGGCCTAGGGTTGGCTCTGTAGCTGCATGTGCATACTTTCTGTTTTATTGTTGTGATGATTGTATATATTCTGTTCTGTCGCATGTTCTGAGCGCTTGGCGCTTGCTAGATACCCTAGGTTCAGTGAATTTTGTATGTATATATGTTTTGGTGCGTAAGCACTCGGCCACTGAGGGCGGGGCTTACTCTGTTATTAATGCATGAATTGTATGGTTGCATTTTATTTTGGTTAAACGCATGAAATTTCCGTTAGTTTGCTTCCACAATCTTTCCGCTGGGTCCACTACGTGCGGCGGGTCTCGATGGACTGCTATTCCTTTCCATTCCGGCTTCCGCTTCCGGCGTCCCGGCGCCCCCGCCTCTGCAACAGGGCCTGGGTGGCGTGCGATGACAAGAATTTAATTTAGAATGGGCTTAAATCGAGTCTATCGAGTTTTAGGGCCAAGTTCGAGCCTCCTTCGAGCCGAGTTCGAGCCTATTGATTTGGGTTCGAGCAAGAATTGCTCGAACCCGGTAGTACCGTTAAATAAAGGGGCCGAGCTCGAGCTTAGTGGGCTCGAGCCCGCCCGCCCGACCCATTTACACCCCTAATTGAATCCAATAACTAAAAAGAATCGTTTTGTATTATACTGAAGAGTAGTTTTATCATGCGCTTCAACGCAGCTTAAGTGTTTAAGATTTACAAATAATTACAAATATACCATTCCACTTTCACTACACCATCGAGAAAAGTTGGAACACAATAAATACCAGCTTAACAATGAACAACAATTGGTAGGTAGCAAGAAAGATTAAAGCCCCTAACCATAAATAAAAGGAATCAAAATTTAGGATTTACTAAAGCAAAATTACATGTAGATGACATATCGAAAAGGAAGGGAAAGCATAGTAGCAAAAGAAGATCATAAAGAAGAAGATGACTCATTGCTGCTTTTAAGTCATTTTACTCCCAAATCAATTTAATCTACAGTCTTTCATTTTTCTTTGTCAATATAAACAAAACAGTTCAAAAAGTTTAATATTTATTGTTCATTGTAGAAAAATTGATGATCCGGTGCATTTATTTGATGATTTGATGTTCTTGTTTGAAGATCCACTATACCTATTTAATGTTCCATACACGAATTTGATGATCCAATGCATTCTTTGATGATCTAGTGTTCTTAATTGATGATTCACTGTAGAAACTTTTTTATCCACTATACCTATTTAATGATCCATGCATCACTTTGATGATCCACTGTACATATTTGATTCTCCCTTGTTCTTATTTGATGATATACTGTAAACTTTTTTGATCCACTATAGAAAATTCATGCAAAAAAATGTTTAAAGCTAAACTAACTTCAAAAAAATATCAACGCATATAACATATAGGTCTCCTTTTATTTGTCTTCTATTTCTCTTTCCATTGCATTAATTATGTTATGACACGCCCTCACCGGTCGTGTCATGACAACAAGTAATTAAAGAAAGGAGGTGGAGTGGTTAATACCGATTAAGTGAGTGAGTTGTTTGTGAAAATGGGATTTAGAAGAGGACTTGATTGACTAATTAGAGGAATGAGTGACTGATTTGGATGGAAACAAAGGTGATAAAAAGAGTAGGGACTCAATTGAAATTATTGGTAGCAAATGGGGTTCTTGTGGACAATAATTGAAAGTTGAATGGCTACTCCTAAAATTACTAATTAAAAACCTAGACTAACCGATGGAAGATTGCGACTGACGAACAGTGGGTTCTGTCCTTCTTCTACCCGCTCTTCTTCTACTCGTTCTTCTCTTTTTCATCGAATCACTCTAGATTAGTAACCCGATAACCAAAAAGTGGTATCTGGTGGTACTGTTGTGGTGGTGATCGGAGTAAGGCAGCTACAAGACCTGCGAAAGGTAAGACACAGGAAAGCTTCAGGTGTAGAAGAAAGGAGAAAGTGGGGGTGTGTAGTAATCACCTCATTTTTTGTTGGCATCACCCAGTTATAGGGTGATGCTGTGACTCTCCCCATGCTTGGGGTAGAGTGTTTGGTAGATTTTCCCACGCTTGGGCTGCCGACACCTAACTCCCGAACGGCGGATTGGACGTAATCACAAACAAACATGGTCCGACAAAGATTTGAGTGTCTTTTGGGTGTAGCTGAGTTAGGGTGTTAATTGGGTTTGGCTCATGAGTGTACTTGAGTCAGACCCATGATGGGGTGGCATTTCCCGCCAATACAGCTTGTACGGGGCGCACCCACAGGCCGCATACGAGGGACCTCGTCGTATTTACGAGGAGAGCCCTTCGTAGTGATGACGCCATGTCGTGACGTCAGCGTTGCGTTTGGAACGACCATACGAGTACCCTTGGGCCCATATATATTAGTATGTCCTCCTCCCACGGAGGATGGGTTGGGCCCCTCGTGCTCCGCTTCGTGGATTTTATTGGGAAAGGCCCAAGAACCGGCCCACCATTTTTGGGCTGTGGCGGTTGGGAGAGTGGAAGCGGCATTTTGAATTTTTTTCCGTTTATCATTATGGGGAGTGGCGCAACTTTTCGCCTTCCCCTATTTATACGCAAACCCACGTGCGAAGTCAGTTTTTATGACTTCTCGCTTCTTTCGCCTCCTTTGCTCTGGTTTTGCGTTTCTGGCGATTTCTAAGACTTTCTCGGCGAGATTTGAAGAGCTCCGTCGTTTAATCCTCCGTTTCGCTTCCACCATTCAAATCGGTAAGAAGCGCGTTTCTATTTCCTCTTTTTCTGTTGCAATTCTGGCGAATGCATGGTTTCGTAGTGCCGCCGCTTGGGTTCTTGGGCTTAGGGTTTTGATTTTCCAATTTGTGACTGATTTTTGTAGATGGCTCCCAAGAATCCAAGCAATCCCGGCGTAGGTCCTGATGTCGGGGAGTTGTGGCCCCGAACGTCACTGTCGGAGAAGAAGATGGCCGACAGTTGTAGAAATTACCACGTTACGAGGGTAGTTTGTGGGTTATCTCCGGCCGACGTGTTGAGGAGGGCGGGGATGGAGTTGAACAACGGGACCCTAAAGGAGCAAACCATGGTGGTGTACAAGGCCCAGTTAAAGGTTGGACTGAGGCTCCCACTCTGCTCCCTGTTGTTGGAACTGTGCGAAGGGTGGGGGTTTAACCTGGGCAGCTGGCCCCGAACATGTTTACCACCATAAACGCGTTCATAGTGGCCTGCTATTTGGCGAGGACAGTGGCACTGCCAGAGGTTTTTCTGTAGTTCTACACATTGAAGAGGCCCGTCGGCCACCCCTTCTACTAGCTTACCCCTGAGGAGGTTAAAGTGGGTAACAGGATGGTGAAGATCGGGGTTTTTGCCGACACCACCAGTTCATGGGTAAGTTGGAAGAGCTCATTCTTCTTCATCCTGAAGGAGGATAGTTGGGGGTTCCCTGCGCACTTCGTTAAGGAGAAGGATGCAAGGGTGTCTGTTAAGCCCTCTGTTTGGGCCGGGAGTGAAGGGAAGAAGGTCCTCGATACCCTGTGCGAGTGGTTCTGCACAGTGATGAGGATCGAGGACTGCGATGGTGCATTTCCCTTCATCCTTTCGAGCATGGACGAGGTAGTGTTGATGAGGGTACAGATCAGCAGGGCCTATCAGCTTGTGTCATGTGGACACACTGGACAACAGGGTCGAGGGCTTGGACGGAGACTTAATCGAGCGCTTCGAAAGCTCTTTTAGGAACCCTCGACGTCAGTTGGTTATTTTTTTGTTTTACTTTCTCTTGTTAGGTCTCTTGCTTGTGATTGTAATTATAATATGTTTTTGGATTCGTCTTGTAGTTCCAATGACGAAAGTTGGCGGCTTGTTTAACAAGAAGAAAGACTTGAGGGAGGCCGTCATTAAGAAGATGGCGGAGAGGTGCCCCGCAGAGCTCGTTCAAGGGGTCTACGAGGGGTCCTCTGGAGGACTCTCGAAAGGTGAGGCCCCTGCAACCTCCGAGGCGGTGGTGACAAAGGCGCAACCAGTTAGTGTGGTTGCTCCTCAATTCACCATAGAGAGTTCTGGCAAGTCCGAAGAGCCAGGCCTCAAAAGGAAGCGCCCTCGTACTGAAGGTACCGGTCTGTTCTGTTAAATGTTATGTACAAGTTTAGGTGATTATCTCTCACTGTCGAATCACTTGTAATTTTTGTTTTGTAGGGGGTGGTGATTTGGACGTGTCTTCGGAAAATTGTCCTACCCCAATGCTGGAAAAAGGCAAGGGGTTGGCCCTTGTGGGGAAGCCCTCGAGTCCAGTGCGAGGCTTCGGGGAGCCTGTAGGGCTCTTAGCAGACATTCAGAGGGCTGCTATGGGGCCTCGATCGACTGCTGAGGCGCCCTCGAGGATTCCCAAGACACTTGAGGGAATCGATCCGAGGTTTGAGCCTCAAGTGTTTGAAGACATTCGACGGGAGTCCCGGACGAATGCCTTCAGCAGCAATGGCGTAGACGCCAGAGAGGCCCGGGACCCCGTCATGAGACTAACTCGCAACGAGTCGATATTCCTCGATGGAGAGGAGGTATGGTTGCGGGTAGCCGAGGGTCTCCTCCTATATCGAGACCGTCACTACATAAAGTACACTTCGGGGGGAGCCCTGGAGATGGCCAAGAATTTATGCCAGAGCGCTATTCGTGTAAGTGACTCATCGATGCCTACGTTTTTATTTGGCGAGGTCTGCATATCATGTTTCTTATGTTTTTGTGCTTTTGACTTGCAGGAGGCCGGAGTGGCGTTTGGCCTGATGGAGAGGATCGAGGACCTTCTGGCGAAGGTAAAGGGCCTCGAGGAGAAGGCCAAGGCCTCTAAGGAAGTGGACGGCCTGAAGGAGGCCTTAGCACAAAAAGCGTCCGAGGTGGCCTCGTTGACCAAGGCCATGGAAAGGAAGGAGGTTGTGAACTCCGCTGCCATGGAGGGCAGTCAGCAGAGGGTTAAGGCCCTCAAGGAGAGCGAGAAGGCCTTCAAAGTGCGCTTCCTCGAAGAGAAGGATGTTGGTGAGGGGTATAAATTGGAGATTGAGTAGATGTCAGGGGCGATCCAGCATCAAGAGGCCCTCATCCAACAACTGAAGGATGGCCAGGAGGAGAAGGATAAGCTCATCGAGGAGCTATCCCTGCGAGCGACCAAGGCTGAGGAGCAAGCCTCGAGGGTGGTGACCAACTTTGGCACCTACGCCACGACCCTCGGGGAGGTGTTAGGCTGGAGTGTTGCTTACTTGGTCGCCTTTGCACAACTCGAAGACAAAATTGGTCTTGAGTTGTTCGAGGGCGAAAGTGCTCAGCCACCCAACTTTTTGAGACCCATTGCGGAGAGGGCTGCTCGAGTGGAGAAGGCCTTCGAGCTGTTGACCGACGACGTCGTAGAGGCGAAGGCCAAAGAAGGCATCCGCTTTGCTGAAGGATTTCTACGTTGTCGACACCAAGTGGAGTCAATGTTTGAGTCTCGCAGCCGGAGACGCTGGACGCCACGAAGCCGAGACGCCGATGCCACGAAGCTGGAGGAGCCCTCTGAAGAGGTTTTATTCGAGTGGGGTAGGTCTGGGAAGAAATTAAGGGCTGAATCACCTTATGAAATTCTGCCCAGGCATGTAGAAGACGCTACAGATGTACCCCCGAACAATGATGTCCCAAAGTAGTGCTTTGGGCTAAATTGTAATTAAGTCTTTATTTTCACTTTATAAAATAGCGAATATTCCTTGTACAATTAATACCATTTGTTTGATGCATCGAAATTGCTCACATAACACGGAGAATTTGAATTTATATAACGTGAAATGTACAATTTAGACGTAGTAAGGCTTCAAATCGTCGGCGTGATAGACGTTTTGAGGACTTTGCCTTGGTGATCTTTTAGCTTGTAGACGTCGTGCCTTTCTTTGTCTGTGCACGACGTATGGCCCTGCCCATCTAGAGCGGAGAGCTTCATGTCTAGGGTTGTGGCCCGATAATTCTACCTTTAGCAAGACCATACCCCCCACGTGAATCTGCTTGGCTCGAACCTTAGCATAGTGGTCGATGTTCGCACGTTGTCGTAGGGCCATGAGCCTGAGCCTAGCATCTTCGCGGAGTTCCTCAACGAGGTCCAGACGTGCTCGAAGGCCACTTTCATTATGAGGTGCGTCGTAGTAGAGTGTTCGACTATTGGGATAGCCACCTCGATTGGCAATAGGGCTTCGACCCCGTAGACTAGTGAGAAGGGAGTTTCCCCTGTTGGTCCTCGAACGGTGGTTCTGTAGTCCCAGAGTACACTGGGTGACTCTTCAACCCATTTTCCTTTTGCATCGTCGAGGCGCTTTTTTAGCCCTTCTTTGATGGTGCGGTTTGTTACCTCCACTTGACCATTTGATTGTGGATGGGCTACTGGGGCGTAGAGCATTTGTATATTCATCTTGTTGGCCTAGTCCCTGAGCCTTGTGCTCGCAAACTGTGTTCCGTTATCTGTGATTATGGGTTTTGGTGTCCCGTATCGAGATACGAGGTCATACCATAGGAAGTGTATGACCTTGGAAGAGCTTATCGTTTTGAGTGGTTGAACCTCGACCCACTTGGTGAAGTAGTCGACTGCCACTATACAGAATTTGAACTGCCCTGGAGCTTTGGGCATTGGTCCTATAAGATCTAGGCCCCACAGCGCAAAGGGTATGAGATAGGTCTCCATGACTGCCTCGTTTGAAGGTTGGCGTTGGATGCAGGAGTTGAGCTGGCATTTGTGGCACTTACGCACCAGATCATGTGCATCCTTCCTCAATGTTGGCCAATAATAGCCGAGGCGCAAGCATTTGTGTGCTAGGACATCGAAGCCAATATGTGCTCCGCAAACCCCGGAATGAACCTCGTTCAGGATGAACTTGATGTGATCATGAGATCCCCAATCAACAAAAAAGTGTCCAAGATTGAAGAGGAAGGTGAATGAAGCTCGGAGCACCCCTTTTGGCGAGGAGGTTCAGGGGCCCAGACGGCCTAATCCATGGTTCGGGCGACCACCTGACCAAGAGAAGGCAACGCCTCCACGCGAGGACTCCACGCAAGGCCTCAAGGCGAAGGCTAGGCTTCCTCATGCTAAGGCGTCCTGGCGATGGCGAAGCCCTCAGGTGAAGCCATTCCCGCGAAGCCTCAAAGCGAAGCCCTCAAGCAAGAATCTCCAACGTGAAGTCTTCAAGGTGAAGGCAAGACCTCCAGGCGAAGCTTCCTGGCGAAGGCAAAGCCTCTGCGCGAAGCCATCTCTGCGAAGCCTCCAGGCGAGGGCAAAGCCTTCAGTGCGAGGACTTCCATTTCAGGCGCTAAGGCTGGGCTTCCCTCATACGAAGCCTCCAAGCGAAGGCGAAGCCGTCTCCGCGAAGCCTACAGGAGAAGGCGAGGCCTTTCGGCGAAGCCATCTCTGCAAGCTTCCAGAGAAGGCGAGGCCTTCGGCGAGGCCTTCGTGTCGCGAAGCTCAAGTGAAGCCACCTAAGCTCCACAAGACGGCCAACCACTCCCCTCCCATCCCATCCGGAACACTCCCTCATTTCATGCAGACACTTGGGAGTACAAATAGTTACTTTAGCTTTTACCTTTTTACCTTTTTAGGATGGCATGCATGATAAAGCACTTTATGCTTTTGGCATGCATGCACATATGTAAGAGTCTGTTCCCTCCTTCCCTATAAAAGGAACAACAGACTCCTAGAATAGTTAGAACATGTTTAAAGCTTAAGAAGGAAAATTCCTTAGGCTTCGGTTCTCACCCACTTGCTATTTTCAGCCATCCCCCTTGTTGTTTATCATCAAGTTTAATATTTAGTATTGCTCAATCTCGTAGTTGAGAGGTGCTAGATCTTCCATCTTCCCAGACATTATCTCGTATATTGCCCAACCTCGTAGTTGGGAGGTGTCGAGGCCGAATTTAACCTCACTGCTCTTGCGACTCCTCCAAGCTAGATCCGGCGCTTTCGACGATCGCGTGGGTTCGCGTCAAGTGCCCCCGTGATCATATCAGAACCGGGAGTCATCGAAGCTAATACACCTTTGTAAAGGGGCGGAGTACCCTTTACGCCACAACGTTCCATCTATGACCACATGACGTGAGGATTGTGTCCTTATTTTCTTTTGGAACGCTGGCGGGCCATCGATTGCACCCGATTGGAGATATTGGACGATTGGATGCCTCCAGTCTGTTGTTGTGTTGGTGTCGATGGCGTGAATGGTGTTTATCGAAGGCTGCGCCAATGTTTCGAGGATGGCGTCTGTCCTTCCTTTGGACAGCTTGTCAGCCCTTGTGTTTTGGTCCCTTGGGATCTTGTTGATATTCAGTTGTTCGAACTGTCCCTGTAGGCTTTTGACCAGTCGTAGGTACCTCGACAGAGTTGGGTCCTTGCACTCATTGGTCCTCGTAACCTGGCTTACCACGGGTTGTGAGTCACTATGTACGGACAGACGTCGTAAGCCAGACTTGAGGGCTGTTTTTAGCCCTGAAACAAGGGCCTCGTATTCTGCCACGTTGTTGGTGACAGGGAATTGGAAAGCCACTCGTAAGTTGGCTTCCATGCCGTGCGGGCCCTTTATATGGATGCCCCCTCCTGGGCGATCTGCGCTTGATGAACCATCCACGAACATGTCCCATTCGGGGGGTCCCAATTCTGCTGGGGGAGTCCTCGAGGGACCATGTTCGAGGGGGTAAATGGATAGCTCGGTCATGAAGTCTGCCAAAGCTTGTGCTTTTATTGCTCGTCGAGGCTCGAACTTAATGTCGTATTCCCCGAGTTCCATACACCAATAGGCTAAACGACCACTATGTTCTGGTCAGTTTAGGATGTCACTGATTGGTAGATCTGTCCCGACGACGATTGTGTGGGCTTGGAAATATGCCCGCAGCTTTCTTGCGGCGACGATTAAAGCGTAGATCGTCTTCTGAAGGGGAGGGTAGTTTATTTCAGCTCCTCGTAGAGTGTGACTCGTGTAGTAGACAGGCCATTGTTGTGGACCTTCTTCTTTGACGAGCACTGAAGAAACAGTGTCATTCGAAGTGGCGAGGTAGATGATGAGTTCATCTCCCATTTGAGGGCACTTCAGAGTTGGCAGGTCGGAGAGGTGCTCCTTGATTTGTTCGAAGGCTGCTTGACACTTTGGTGTCCAAGCGATCGCCTTCTTCATGCGAAGCTGCTCGAAGAATGGTTTGCATTTGTCTCCAAGCTTCGAAATGAAACGCCCAAGGGCGACAATTCTTCCAGTCAACTGCTGGATTTCTTTGATGCTTTTTGGTGGCGCCATATCAGAGATGGTTGATATCTTTTTTACGTTGGCATCGATGCCTCTTTCGGAAATCATGTATCCGAGGAATTTTCCTGCTCCAACAAAAAAGGAGCACTTGGCGGGGTTAAGCCTCATATTGTATCGTCGGAACGACTGGAACGTCTCGTCAAGATCTCGAAGGTGGTCGTCGAATGTCATGCTCTTTACAATGACATCGTCGACGTAGGCCTCGAGGTTGCGGCCCATTTGATGGGCAAAGACTTTGTTCATTAATCGCTGATATGTGGCTCCGGCATTTTTGAGCCCGAATGGCATTCGAACATAATAATATACGTCGTCGCCCGTTGTGAATGCCATTTTAAGGGCGTCGTCTGGATCCATGTAGATTTGGTGATAACCACTTTTGGCATCCATGAAAGATACATACTTGTACTTACAAGTGGCGTCGACGAGCTGGTCAATCATTGGTAGTGGATACGGGTCTTTAGGGCAGTGCCTATTGACTCCCATGATGTCAACGCACATGCGGAGTTCTCCGTTAGTTTTGTCAGCTAATACTATGTTAGCAAGCCACTCGGAGTACTGAATTTCTTTTATTATTCCAGCGTCGAGGAGTTTGAAAACTTCCACTTTTACAAATTGTTTTTTGGAGGGGGCCATACCCCTTTTCCTTTGTTTGATCGATTTGGAATCTGGGAATACATTGAGTTTGTGGGTGATGACGCTGGGGTCGACTCTTGGTAGATACTTCATGTCCCATGCGAACACATCTAGGTTGGCCTCGAGGAGGTGGATGAAGCTCATCTTCTCCTTTTGTTTAAGATTTTTACCAATCTTAAACTTCTTACCTAGGACGACTTCAATTTCGTCTGTGACGTCGCTGAGGCATGGTTAGTCGTCCGGATCCATTGGGTCGTCTATGGCCTTCGAGGTTTGTGGGTCGACAGTGGAACTCAGGGAGGCCACGTAGTTTGTCCTTGCGGTCCGTTGGTCGATGTATATGTGTGCATCCCCACGAGGCGTTGCGAAAGTGATGGTGAGGGAGCGGATATCGCACCGCATGTGAAAATCGACCTGGCTTGGCCGGCCGACAATGGCGTTATAAGTTGAGGGGACCTCGAGAACCAAGAACTCCGTCATGATGGAGTGACAGTCGAGTGTGCCGAATTGTGTATCCCCGATCAACATGAGAGGTAAGCTAACGACCCCTATTGTTGGGACAATGTCCCGGCCAATGCCAAATGTGGGGCCGGAGCTCTTCCTTACTGCGGACATGTGTACCCCGAGCTTGTCGAGCATGTCCTTGAAGATAACACTGGTGTTCACGCCAGTGTCGATGTACACCCTGTTGGTGTCGTAACCCGCAATCCGTGTTGTGATTAACAATGGATCGGAGTGGGGGACGACGATTTTGGTTCCATTGGGGAGGTGAATGACGTTCTCCTCCAGGTGATCGATTTGCAAGATTTCCCTTACGTAACGCTTTCTGGAGGAAGCGCCTTCTGACTTCGTGAGTACATGAATTATACCCGCTGGTGGTGGTGGTGGCAGGTTTTGCCTTCGAGGGCTGTTTTGTCGACGACGCGTCTTGTCGCGGTCGTCGTTATCATCGTCCCTCTTGCGGCCCTTTGGGAAGTCTTTGTAAGAGGAAGTGGAGTCGGCCAGGAATTCTTTGAGCTTCCTCTGCTCGATCATCTCGGTAATGAGATTCTTGAGTTGAAAGCACGCCTCGGTGTCATGTCCACGATCCTTGTGGTAGAGGCAGTAATTGTCAAAACCCTTGGTAGTTTTGTGTTGGATGGGCTGGGGCCACTTGGGGACCTTGTTCTGCTTTTCCAGCAGTAGCAGAATATTCGTGCGGGTGTCACGAAGAGCCGGGTGATGGTCGGAGGGCCTCGTATTGATGTTCGAGGGTTGATATCTCGATGAACAGGACCCCTTATCAAAGTTCTTGTTGCGATCGTTTGGGGAGGGTCGGTTGTAGGGTTTGTTGATTTCCTCGGAGTTCATGAATCAAGTTGCTCGATCGATGAACACACCCATCGTTGTGACGGGGTTTTCATTGATGTTGTACGCGAGCCTTGACTCGCGTTGGAGGCCCTGAGTTACGGCCAGTAGTTGCATGTCCGGAGAGAGCCCCTGGACTTGAACGGCTTCGGCCTGAAATCGTCGAATGTAGTCGCGAAGGGGTTCCTCCTTTTGATGTTTCACCCTCAGTAGGTGCTTAACAGTCTTCGGGGGAGGTCGGGCTCCCATGAAGTGGCGGAGAAAAGATGAGGCGAGGTCCTTAAAACATTTAAAATTTTGGCCTCATAGAGTTCCGAACCACGTTGATACAGCCCCCTTGAGGGTAGAGCTGAAAGCTTTACGATCGGGTCTCAGATCGACGCAGTGATCGACGCAGGATCGTCGATGGTAGCATCGTAGCTTTCGATGGCCGGCATTCGAAAGCCGGCGGGTGCCTGGACGACAATGATATCTTCAGTGAAGGGCTGTGTTAGGTGGAACTCGATGTCATCGAGGACCTGGTTTGGGCGTCTTGACCTGATCTTCAACTATGTTGATTTGTTAGAGGAGATCATCGACGCAGAGATTCCCGGTGGACTGGTTTTGATTCTGGGACTGCTCATGTCACGACCACCCCGCCCGGTTGCGGAGGCGGAGACGCCCGCGACGTCGGAAGCGGAAGCTACGGCGGAAAGCGCGGAAACGGTACTACCGAAACCCGCTGCGTGCAGTGGTCCCATGACTCGGTGATGTGATCATGGGATCCCCAAGCAACAACAAAGTGTCGAGAATGAAGAGGAAGGTGAATGAAGTTCGGAGCACCTCCTTGGCGAGGAGTTTCATTGGCCCAGGCGGCCTAATCCATGGTTCGGGCGACCACCTGACCAGGAGAAGGTAACGCCTCCACGCGAGGACTCTACGAGAGGCCTCAAGGCGAAGGCAAAGCTTCCTCATGCAAAGGCAAAGCTTCCTCATGCATCCAGGCGATGGCGAAGACCCCAGGCGAAGCCGTTCCTGCAAAGCCTCAAGGCAAAGGCTAGGCTTCTCATGCGAAGGCGTTCCGGCGATGGCGAAACCCTCGGGCGAAGCCATTCCTGCGAAGCCTCAAGGCGAAGCCCTCAAGCAAGAATCTCCAACGTGAAGTCTTCAAGGTGAAGGCAAGACCTCCAGGCGAGGGCGAAGCCTTCAGCGCGAGGACTTCCAGTGCAGGCGCTAAGGCTGGGCCTCCCTCATGCGAAGCCTCCAAGAGAAGGCGAAGCCGTCTCCGCGAAGCCTCCAGGAGAAGGCGAGGCCTTTCGGCGAAACCACCTCCGCGATGCTTCTAGAAGAAGGCGAGGCCTTCAGTGCGAGGACTTCCAGTTCAGGCGAAGACCTGAAGCGAAGCCACCTATTCTCAACAACTCGGCCAACCACTCCCAACCACTCTCATCCCATCCGCGAAGCAGACACTTGGGAGTATAGTTATTTACTTTAGCTTTTACCTTTTTACCTTTTTAGGATGACATGCATGTTAAAGCACTTTATGCTTTTTGGCATGCATGCACGTATGTAAGAGTCTGTTCCCTCCTTCCCTATAAAAGGAACAACAGACTCCTAGAATAAGTTAGAACATAATATTGAATTAATCAAATTCGGCTTCGTGTTCTCTTTTCTTGCATTTCCATTTCCTTAGTGATCCATGCAAGAGGATCCAAACATAATATCTAGTATTGCTTGCCCTTGTAGTCAAGAGGTGCTAGATCCCATCTTCAATCCTGGCATTATCACGCTCATTGCCTCACCTCGTAGTGAGGAGGTTCGCGTGGCCGAAATCTGTTCTTCGTTTATCGCGTTCGCCTCGCCAAGCTAGATCCGTAGCGTTGATCACAACCAAACTACCCGTGATCATATCACCCGGCCCGCAAAGACTCGTTCTCGAAGGCCCGATGCCTGAGAACACTTTGCTCACTGAACAGATTGGTCGTACTACGACCCGCAACCTACAAAACTCAAACACGGCAAGTATACAAAATAATCCTAACTATCCATGGTGAGCCCCGCCCCACTGAAATAGGAGAGCACTCGACCATCACCAAACCTGCAGTTCATGGAAATATCATTCAATCTCACAACATCCGAATACGTAATCCATCCGATATACATACCCAATATGCACATATCCACATACAGACTCAGAGATCATTCCAGAATTTGCAGAATATACAACATCATGATCTGATCTACATGCATGCAAATACATCTACAGAGCCGCCAAAGTAAACCCTAGAATACCTAGGTGCGGAATCTGGAAAACTTCCCGAATAGAAGATTCCCGCAAGTAGTACTGCTGCTGCTAAACCATAACCAAAAGAGAGAGAAGAGTCAGTTAACCTCCAAACCCACGTAATGTAAACTGGTACACCAACCAAACCTCTACCGAGACTACCCCTTAAAAGCAGGCAATCTGGTACACCAACCAAACCTCTACCGAGACTACCCCTTAAAACAGAATAGAGGTTCCAAAATGGAACTGTCGATATCTGAAATCCAAAAACACATAAAGCACCACAGATCTCTAGTTCGTTGTCTGCGCTTGTCAGTCGACCTGAAATGTGGTAAACATAAAGGGGTGAGTCCTCGGGAGGACCCAGTAAGGGCTGAGGTAAGATACAGTTTGCAAAAGTGCTAGTTAGCCGTACCTGCAAAACAAACACAAGCATATATATACATATAAAGTCAGGGTCCCGAAGGACGTTCCCGAAAGACAGGGTTAGACAGAATCCCGAAGGATGCGGTTCAGACCGCCAGAATGACCCTTAAAATAAAAATCATCAGAACGACAACCCTCTACAAGAGGTCGAAAGCGAAGCACGGTGCCGGGCCGGGGTCGAGATCCCTAAACTGTCGAAGGGTCATCTGCGAAGTATACCCCGGTATACACGAATGTCGGCACCCAAAGGTGCGGACACAACCAAACCAAGGAGCACCCGTGGTCTCCAAGACCATCCCGGTCTCGTCACAAAACAGAATATACCAAAGGTATATGCAGAATATCGGCACCCAGTGCGGATATACGTAATGTATAAGGAACTCGTGGCCTCCAAGACCATTCGGGCCTTTAAGCAGAACAAACTCCAAACTATATCTTAAAATATGACAGGTCCTGGGATCACAAACCACCGTCCTCAACCCGGAACCCGCCTCAACTAAACCCGGTATACATAAAGTCCCATTCCAGAATGCATAACGAGAGAAGTTGAACCCTTACCTCAGAAAAGCCGCTCCGCAAAGAAATCCCCGTGGAAATCCCGGCTCCCGGTCCAAAACGTGGTAGTGTGCCTTTTAGGTCCCACACTACACCACCGCAAAGTCAAGCTGAACAAGCACACACAAGTCAGAAATCACCAAAATAGACCCCCGGAAACCAATCCTGCACAATCCCGCACTTTCCCGCAAAATTTCATAGAACCGAGCTAGAACATTGTTATTCAAACACCCAAAAGCACAACAAAGCATTCAAATCATACCTTCTTCACAAATCGTTCACACAAGTCCGAATCGAAATTCCCGTTCATTCGTCCCGGTAAAAATTTCGACAGAGTTTCAGCTCACATCCCTGACACAAAGTATTCACAAGAAGATGCAAGGAAGGTTTAGGAACCATAAAATCATCCAAAGTAGAAGTTCCATAAACATGTAGGAATTTGAAGCTCACGGTTTCCAAACCGAGCTGAATCTTCACAAACCGACCTCGATTACCCACTTACACAACACAATGATCGCTTTTGGTAACTTTACCTCGAAGCTTCTTCGAGTTTCCACCAAGTTCAGTTTTGGAGCTCAAGAGGAGCATCCATGGCTGATTTCTTGAGGTAGGGAAGGGAAAAGAAGAAATATTGCCTTTTGGCCATTTATTTTTCCTTATATACTTCCTTTTTCTTCCTTTTCCATCCCTTTCATAAAGTGGACAACTGTCCCTTATCTCCTCACAATTCAGCCGCCTCACTCCTTTGTCTTTTCCAATTATAGCTGATTTTGGGCCAATTACAATTTGACCCCCAACTTATCAAACGTTGCAATTTAGCCCAAACCGAAAATTGCAACTTCCAAATCGTAACTCGAGCGGAACGAAATTTGGGACACGTTCGAGACCTCATATCATACACAACTCATGCTTCACATGTTTAATTTTAAGTCTCGAGTGTCATACCGTTCCAGCTTAACCCGAGCAAATCCGCACCTCCCGTCATGCGTACTTGCTTGGTTATCACCACACTACTCATCCCGAGTCATACCACGCCTCACACCAAAACCGTCACGAAACTTTCATCCCGAGCCTCGGGAGTCGCCCGGGACCGAACGTCCCGTCCCAAAAAATATACTCCGAAAAAGATGCGCGATGTTCCCACGATCCCGAATACACTGACGGTTCCCTTTTCCGAGGTCCCGATAGAGCTACTGAGCCTGCTGAACGTCCCGAAACAAGTCCCTACCCGAAAAAATATTTTCGACGGAAATACCCAATATGTACATATCCACATACGTACTCGTAGATCATTCCGAATTTGCGTAATATACAACATCATGATCGATCTACATGCATGCAAATACATCTACAGAGCCGCCAAAGTAAACCCTAGAATACCTAGGTGTGGAATCTGGAAAACTTCCCAAACAGAAGATTCTCGCACGTAGTATTGCCGCTAAACCACAACCAAAGGAGAGAAGAGTTAGTTAACTGCCAAACCCACGTAATGTAAACTGGTACACCAACCAAACCTCTACCGAGACTACCCCTTAAAATGTAATAGAGGTTCCAAAATGGAACTATCGATACCTGAAATCCAAAAACACAAAAAGCACCGCGGATCTCTAGTCCGTGGCCGCTTGTCGTCGACTGAAATGTGGTAAACAGAAGGGGTGAGTCTCGGGAGGACCCAGATAAAGGCTGAGGTAAGATATAGTTTGCAAGAGTGCTAGCGAGCTGAACCTGCAAAACAAAGCACAAGCAGATATATACATATAAAGTCAGGGTACCGAAGGACGTTCCCGAAAGACGGGGTTAGACAAAATCCTGAAGGATGCTGTGTGGACCGCCAGAATGACCCTTAAAATAAAAATCATCGAACAGCGACCCTCTCCAAGAGGTCGAAATGCAAGCATCATACGGTCACCCCGAGCGGGTTGTGATCCGGTGACCCGGCTCGGTTTTCACCGCGGGTCACGTTTTGGGCTAATAAACGGCTCCCGAGACTTATCGAGCATTATTTTGGGAATCCTTCGGGTTTTGAGGTCGTGTGGGTTCCCGGACATTTTCGCCGGAAATATTTTTCGGCCGGGGTTGTCTCGGGACGTCTGGCCAGGCTCGGTAGCGCTCCCGGGACCTCAGAATGGGAAACCGTTTGCATATTTGGAATCATGGGAACGTCCCGGATCTTTTTATGGAGTATATATTCTGGGACGGGACGTTCGGTCCCGGACGACTCCCGGGGCTCGGGATGGAAATTCTCCGACGGCTTTGGTCTGAGTTATGTTATGTCACGATACGGATTTTATGGTAATGTTTGAGGATTTTGGGCGTGGTGTGATTTCTCGGTCGTGGCTAGTACGCGCATATGTCGGGTTTTGCTCGGGTTCAACGGGCCCGGTAGGACACTCTGGATTTTCAATTGAACACATGAAGCATGATTTGTGTGTAATATGAGGTCCCGAGAATGTGTCTCGATTTCGTTAGTTCGAGTTATCGTTTGAAAGTTACAATTTTCTCGTTGGGCTAAATTGTAACTTTTGGAAAGTTTGGGGGCCAAATTGTAATTGACCCACAAAGCAGCCATAATTTGGAAAAGACAAAGAGTGAGGCGGCTGAAATGGGAGAGATAAGGGGACACTTGTCTAATTAAGGTTTAAAGATGAGAAAGGAAAAGAAAAGAAGAAAAAAGTATAAAAGGAAAATAAAAATGGCAAAAGCCATAATTCTTTCTTCTTCTTCCTTCCGCCGCCTCTCTTTCACCATGGATGCGCATCTTGAGCTCCCAAAATTGATCTTCTCAAAACTTGATGAAACTTCGAGGTAAACATGTCAAAACGATCCTTGTATGGTGTAAGTGAATAATCGAGGTCGGTTTGTGAAGTTTTAGCCCGGTTTGTAAACCGTGAGTTCTTTGAAGTGTGGAAGTGATTATGGAATCACAAGGTTTGCTTGATTTCTTGGTTTCTAAACGTTCCCGACACCTTCTTTTGCATGTTTGATAACAGGAGCGTAGGAAGAAACGCGTCGAGGTGGTGCCAAGTGCGTCGAACAATTTGGTGTAAAATCCAACGGTCGATTCAAATAAAGGTAAGGATATATTTGTGATCATAGTGAAGATATGAGTCTATGGTGCTATTTGGTTTTGTCAGAAAAGGCTCGGTGTGAAAGCCGTTTTTCCCTGGCAGAGCCTCGGTTTTGGCGCCAATGATATTGGTTGATTCTGTGAATTCGAACTTATATTCTGTATCTGTGGATCATTTGTGGACAGGGGGTAGTCAGAAACGCAGCTGAAGCTCTGCCGAAATTTGTACCGGGACAGCTGAGCGAGAATTTCGATTCGGACTTGTGTGAACGATTTGGGAAGAAGGTATGATTTGATGGTTGGAATGTGTTTGTGGGTGTATGAATAACGATGTTCTAGCTCGGTTTGTGAAACCGAGCTTTCTGTGGATTTTTGCGGGGGAGTGCGGGTTTGTGCGGGTTTGGTTTCTGGGGGTGTATTGTGACGTGTTTTGATTGGTTTGTGGTTGTTCAGCTTTTTTCTGCATTGGTGGAATAGTGTGGAACCATCAGAGTTCAGTTTGCACGTTTCGGGTCGGGAGCCGGGATTTCCCGGGAGTTGTGCTGCAGGGCAGTGTTTCGAGGTAAGGGTTCAACTTTTCTCGTTATACATACTGGTATGGGACTTTATGTATACTGGTTTAGTTGTGGCGGGTTCCCGGGTTGAGGACGGTGGTTCGGTGATCCGGGACTGTCATATGGTAAGATGCATGTTTGTATTTGATCTGTTTCAAGGCCCGGTGGTCTTGTAGGCCATGGGTTTATATGCGGTTTTGTATGTCCGCGCTAGGAACCGAAATTTATACTTATGCCATTTTGGTATATATTCTGCTCTGCTTTTGCATATGCATTATTATTATGTGGTTCTGTTTCGTAGTGTCTCGCACCGAGGGTGCCGACATTCTGTGGATATCCGCACTGGGGTGCCGATATACTTCGTGACCCTACGACAGTTTGGGGATCGCGACCCCAACCCGATGCCGTGCTTCATTCGCTCGTTACAGTATATTCTGACCTCTTAGAGAGGGCTGTCGTTTTGGGTCATTCTGGCGGTTGGACCGCGTACGATGGGTTCCGGCTCACCTCTGACTTTGCATACATGCATACGTATATATATATATATATATGTGCTTGTGTTTGTTCTGTTTTGCAGGTTCGGCTCAGCAGCACTTGTACAGACTGTATCTTACCTCAGCCCTTACTGGGTCCTCCCGAGGACTCACCCCTTTCTGTTTACCACCTTTCAGGTCGATCTGACAAGCAGCCGGCGGACTAGAGATCCGCGGTGCTTTTGGTTTTTGGTTTCAGCAGCAGCAGTACTACGTGCGGGAATCGTCTGAGCGAGAGGTTTTCGGATTCCGCACCTAGGTATTCTAGGGTTTACTTTGGTGGCTCTGTAGCTGTAATTCTGGAATATGACGTATATGACGTATGTTCTGGAATATGTGATGATTCTGTATCTGTCTTCTGAGTCGAGGGCGGAGCCCCGACTTGCTTACATTGGTTATGTATATGAAATGATTTCGATAATTTGGTTATCATGAGTGATGAATGGTATTCCATGAACTGCATGTTTGTTTGTTAAGTTGTTATGTATACTTGCCATGTATGTGTTTTGTAGGTTGCAGGTCGTAGTACGACCATTCCGTTATTGCGGGGTGGGTCATGGAACCACTACACGTAGCGGGTTTTGGTAGTACCGTTACCGCTGTCAGAAGCTTCCGCTTCCGTGCGCCGCGGCCGGCTCCGCCTCCGCAACCGGGCGGGGTGGCTGTGACAAGCACGGTACCGGCTGGGGTCGCGATCCCTAAACTGTCGTAGGGTCATCTGCAGAAGTATACCCCAGGTATACACAGAATGTCGGCACCAAGTGCGGACACAACCAAACCAAGGAGCACCCGTGGTCTCCAAGACCATCCCGGGTCTCGTCATAGAACAGAATATACCAAAACGTATATGCAGAATATCAGCACCTAATGCGGATATACAGAACAGATAAGGAACTCGTGGCCTCCAAGATCGAAATCTGCTACACCAACCAAACCTCTACCGAGACTACCCCTTAAAATGTAATAGAGGTTCCAAAATGGAACTGCCGATACCTGAAATCCAAAAACACGAAAGCACCGCGGATCTCTAGTCCGCTGCCGCTGTCAGTCGACCTGAAATGTGGTAAACAGAAAGGGGTGAGTCCGATGTCCCGGTAGAGCTACCGAGCATGCTGAACGACCTGAAACAAGTCCCGCTCCTGGAAAAATATTTTCCGCGGAAATGTCCGGGGAACCCGTGCGACCTCAAATAAGAAATCATTCCCGAGAATGATACCCAGAAAAGACTCGGGATCTGTCTGACCACCCGAAGACATGACCCGCATGCCTAAAACGGAGCCCCGAGTCACCAAAGTCACAACCCGCTCGGGGTGACCGTAACATTCTCCCCGCCTTAGAACTCTTGGTCCTCCAAGAGTAACTTGAACCCTACAGGTGTCCTTACCAACCAGAAAATATATTCTCTTCACCAGGCATAATCAGACCACCGTCACTGGTGCGACGGGAGTGGTAGTTTAGACTACCAACCTGAGCCTCTTAGCGGCGTCCCAACCCTCAGGGTGCATCTTGTTGCGCCCCGAGTCGGTTGCCGGTATTTCTACCTGACAACCCCAGACAGCATCGAATCAATACCTAATGACCTTCAACATGCCATCCTCGAAAACATTGTGCATCGCAGACATACTCGGAGGTAAACCCAATCAGATGCTACCCTACCGACTCGTTCCAGAATCTCGTAGGGTCCGATATACCTCGGGTCCACCACGCTTCCGCTGCGCACCCTGATCCTCCTCTGCCAATGAACCTCCAGCTGCTTCTTCAATTCAACCATCTCCACCATCGGCTGAAACAAAGAGAGGTAGTACCTCCCCAGAAATCGTAATGTTATGGTCAGCACAACCAATGTGCACAGAATTCTTCGACAGCCAACCCATCCCAACACCTATACCAAATTGGGAGGGGGTGCCTGTGGCTGCTGAAGATTCGGGGGTGGTGATTGTGGTTGTTCAGACCTTGGATTCCGCTGAATCCACCTTCTAACTCTCGAAGGTGTGGGATCCCGGTCCCTACCCTCTGGAAACCGATCACACTGTCTGCGTGTGGTGACCATTCCTGAAACCAACTTAACCCATCCATATACCAACTTTCCAGAAGCTTAACCCTCTCTCTACGTAAGCTAGTAGCGTATTCTAAGGCTCTGTAGTGTAATGCAATGCATGATGCAGAGATTCTTTCTAGAATCACAAAACCAAATATACCTTATACTTAAGCACAGAATCAGATCATGTTCATATCACCAAAATCACAACATATAACCAACCAACAAAATAAAGGTACCCGGATTATGTCGGAAGCCCGCACTCGAGCTCCGCACTTCACTACGCGCTCCGATGTCCAAAATTCCAAAACCCGCCCGGAGTACCACGAACCTCTCCAAAAGTGCTACCTCGCCGCCAAGTTCAACCTTAACAAATGCTTCAAGGTACCGTCCATTGCTCCACACACATTCCAAAGTGGTTCAAATAAGAAGGTGGTCAGACTCCGTACAGAACCGCCCCGAAATAGAACACAGAACAGCAGCCTGCACTTCGACGTCATCTCCCGCCGATACATATCCATGAACTGGCATGACTGCTTCAAAAGTCCACTCCTGGACTAGTATACTTGCCTCCCCAACATCCACACCGAGACTGATCATACTTTGTCTCTTGGGTCACACCGACCCGACCTGCTCTGATACCAACTTGTCACGACCACCCCGCCCGGTTGCGGAGGCGGAGTCGCCCGCGACGTCGGAAGCGGAAGCTACGGCGGAAAGCGCGGAAACGGTACTACCGAAACCCGCTGCGTGCAGTGGTCCCATGACCCGGCCCGCAAAGTCTCGTTCTCGAAGGCCCGACGCCTGAGAACACTTTGCTCACTGAACAGATTGGTCGTACTACGACCCGCAACCTACAAAACTCAAACACGGCAAGTATACAAAATAATCCTAACTATCCATGGTGAGCCCCGCCCCACTGAAATAGGCGAGCACTCGACCATCACCAAACATGCAGTTCATGGAAATATCATTCATTGGTCATAATAACCAGAACACAGAAATCATCCGATATACATATCCAATATGCACATATCCACATACAGACTCAGAGATCATTCCAGAATTTGCAGAATATACAACATCATGATCTGATCTACATGCATGCAAATACATCTACAGAGCCGCCAAAGTAAACCCTAGAATACCTAGGTGCGGAATCTGGAAACTTCTCGCTCAGAAGATTCCCGCACGTAGTACTGCTATTGCTGCTAAACCACAACCAAATGAGAGAGGAGTTAGTTAACTGCAAACCCATCAGAATAGAAGTCTGGTACACCAACCAAAACCTCTACCGAGACTACCCCTTAACTTAACAGAACAGAGGTTCCAAAATGGAACTGTCGATACCTGAAATCCAAAAACAGAAAGCACCGCGGATCTCTAGTCCGCTGGCTGCTTGTCAGGTCGACCTGAAAGGTGGTAAACAGAAAGGGGTGAGTCCTCGGGAGGACCCAGTAAGGGCTGAGGTAAGATATAGTTTGCAAGAGTGCTAGCGAGCTGAACCTGCAAAACAAAGCACAAGCAGATATATACATATATAAAGTCAGGGTCCCGAAGGACGTTCCCGAAAGACGGGGTTAGACAGAATCCCGAAGGATGTGGTGCAGACCGCCAGAATGACCCTTAAAATAAAAATCATCAGAACGACAGCCCTCTCCAAGAGGTCAGAAACAGAAGCACGGTACCGGCTGGGGTCGCGATCCCCAAACTGTCGTAGGGTCATCTGCAGAAGTATACCCCAGGTATACACAGAATGTCGGCACCCAGTGCGGACACAACCAAACCAAGGAGCACCCGTGGTCTCCAAGACCATCCCGGGTCTCGTCACAGAACGGAATATACCAAAAGGTATATGCAGAATATCGGCACCCAGTGCGGATATACAGAACGGATAAGGAACCCGTGGCCTCCAAGACCATCCGGGCCTTGAAGCATAACAAACTACAACCTATATCTTACCATATGACAGGTCCCGGGATCACCGAACCACCGTCCTCAACCCGGAACCCGCCTCAACTAAACCCGATATACATGTAATCCCTCCCGGAATGCATAACGAGAGAAGTTGAGCCCTTACCTCACAAAAGCCGCTCCGCAGCAAATCCCCGGGGAAATCCCGGCTCCCGGTCCAAAACGTGGTAGTGTGCCTTTTTAGGTCCCGCACTACTCCACCACTGCAGAAACAAGCTGAACAACCACACACAAGTCAGAACTCACCAAAACAGACCCCCGGAAACCAATCCCGCACAAACCCGCACTTTCCCGTAAAATTTCACAGAAAGCTCGGTTTCTCAAACCGAGCTAGAACATTGTTATTCAAACACCCAAAAGCACAACCAAGCATTCAAATCATACCTTCTTCCCAAATCGTTCACACAAGTCCGAATCGAAATTCCCGTTCAGTCGTCCCGGTAGAGTTTCAGCTCACATCCCTGACACAAAGTATTCACAAGAAGATGCAAGGAAGGTTTAGGAACCATAAAATCATCCAAAGTAGAAGTTCCATAAACATGTAGGAATTTCAGAAGCTCACGGTTTCCAAACCGAGCTGAATCTTCACAAACCGACCTCAGATTACTCACTTACACAACACAAGGATCGTTTTGGTAACCTTACCTCGAAGCTTCTTCGAGTTTCCACCAAGTTCAGTTTTGGAGCTCAAGAGGAGCATCCATGGCTGATTTCTTGCGGCAGGGAAGGGAAAAGAAGAAATATGGCCTTTTGGCCATTTATTTTTCCTTATATACTTCCTTTTTCTTTCTTTTCTTTTTCTTCCTTTTTCCATCCCTTTCATAAATGGGACAAGTGTCCCTTATCTCCTCACAATTCAGCAGCCTCACTCCTTTGTCTTTTCCAATTATGGCTGATTTTTGGGCCAATTACAATTTGGTCCCCCAACTTATCAAAAGTTGCAATTTAGCCCAAACCGAAAATTGCAACTTCCAAACCGTAACTCCAAACGGAACGAAATCTGAGACACATTCTCGAGACCTCATATCATACACAAATCATGCTTCACATGTTTAATTATAAGTCCCGAGTGTCATACCGCGCCAGCTTAACCCGAGCAAATTCTGACGTCTGTGCTTGCTTGCCCGAGCCAACATCCCGTCATGCGTACTTGCTTGGTTATCACCACACTACTCATCCCAAGTCATACCACGGCTCACACCAAAACCGTCACAAAACTTTCATCCCGAGCCCCAAGTTATCTCGTCCCGAGCCCCGGGAGTCGCCCGGGACCGAACGTCCCGTCCCAAAAAATATACTCCGAAAAAGATGCGCGATGTTCCCACGATCCCGAATACACTGACGGTTCCCTTTTCCGAGGTCCCGATAGAGCTACTGAGCCTGCTGAACGTCCCGAAACAAGTCCCGGCTCCTCAAAAATATTTTCAACAGGAGCGGCGGGGCGCGCCCGAGGAGCTGGAAGCAGCGTCCTCAACATGCACGCTGTTGTGAGTTCTCCTTGTTTTTGCCATCGAAATGGAGAAGGAAAGAGAGAAAAAAAAGTGACTGGAGAAAGTAATACGGTTGTTTATCTTTCCCACAGATGGCGACAAACTGATAACCAAAAAGTGGTATCTGGTGGTACTGTTGTGGTGGTGATCGGAGTAAGGCAGCTACAAGACCTGCGAAAGGTAAGACACAGGAAAGCTTCAGGTGTAGAAGAAAGGAGAAAGTGGGGGTGTGTAGTAATCACCTCATTTTTTGTTGGCATCACCCAGTTATAGGGTGATGCCAGGACTCTTCCCTTGCTGGGGTAGAGTGTTTGGTAGGATTTTCCCCACGCTTAGACTGCTGACACCTGACTCTCAGAACGGCGGATTGGACGTAATTGCCAAACAGTGTTGGTCTGACAGCATTTGAGTGTCTTTTGGGTGTACTGAGTTAGGGTGTTAATTGGACTTGGCCCATATCTGTCAGAGTCAGACCCATGATGGGGTGGCATTTCCCGCCAATACAGCTTGTACGGGGCGCACCCACAGGCCGCATACGAGGAACCTCGTCGTATTTACGAGGAGTGCTCCTCGTAAAGGTCGTGACGTCAGCGTTGCATTTGGAACGACCATACGAAGACCCTTGGGCCCATATATATCACAACCCTTGATGGTTTTTCAGCCGATTTGATCAAGAAGAAAGCGACTGTGTCATTAATTTTGGAGGAAGAAGCTGGATCACCTCAAGGGAAATTCATTGAGGTTTCGGTCAATTGGGGAACATAGGATTCCTTTTAAGAATCGGGTTCTTCTTCCTCACATGTTAATATCTTTTCTTCCACTAGATTATTGCAATACATGTTGATTCATAACTGAATCACAGATTGATTTGTGTTGACCGAATATCTCCATTGATGAATGATTAGTTGATGGTTGCTAAGTTCATGTTAACTTATTGGTTTTGAGCCTTTTGGTGGATTATTGGGTTGATTTCGTTTTCCAAAGGAAAAGAGGGCAGGCCGACCATTTTGATTACAGATTAAAAGTGAAACAAGTGGAATTCATGGTAGAGGAACAAACTTGATGCTAATTGTCACGGACTGATTTTCTCGCTATGCCCGTGCGGCACTTAGTCACGCACCCTCGTGGCTAAGTCAACCTAACTCGCCCCAATATGCCTAAGTCTTGCTTGAGAATGCTTGAGAAGAGAACAATGAAAGTTAGAAGGAGATAATGAAAGCTATACAACTCTTTCGTATTGCTCAAGTGTTGGCTACACAACTCTGGATTTGGCTTGCTTGGAGTTGGTTACAAATGCGCACCCCTAAGGGGTATATATAGTTCTCCACCTCCTTAATGGACGGCCAAGATCAATCTGATCCAATGGTGGAGATTGACTCTCTAGAACTCTCTACACATATCTAGCACCTACTAGACTTCTCCATATAGTTCTAGCTCAGCCTAGAACTCTCTAGACCAAGCTAGAGACTCCCAGAGTGCTCTGGAGGGTTCCACGAGCTTCTAGAACCTTCCAGCACCTCCTAGCACTCTCTAGCACCTTCCGGAACCTTCTAGCGTGTCCTAGGGACTTCTAGCACTCTCTAGTCCACCCTAGGCTCTTCCGGTCCTTTCTAGCTAGACTCATCCGGCACTTTCCGGTCTCGTCTAGACAAACCTAGAACTCCTTGGAGGATTCTAGAATATTCCAGAGCTAGAATGTCCTCCATGGTTCTAGAGTCTTCCCAAGGTGTCTTCCTCACCTTGGCTCCTTTTAAATCCATCTTGCACACTCTCAAGTGTGTCGTCCCGCATCCTGGATCCTTAGCCCTGTGCCGTCCGCGTGCCTTAAATGCTGCACTGCGCGCCCCAACACATGCCTCGCGCACTCCGTCTAAAGCGGGCCGTGACATCCTCCCCCACCCATTCGAGCAATGCCCTCGTTGCTTGGGTTGGCGGTCTTCACCTGATGGACTCCTTCATCATGTTTTCTAATACGATCACACTAGGGGAGTATGATCGAGAGCTCGCGATCTAGCTTGAATGAGGCGGTTTCCAAGTAAATGCAGCAAATAAATCGGCAGAGATAGAGAATGGAACCTAGAACCTTTTGATTACGAGATCAAACAATGCTAGGTATTATATTGGATCCTCTTGCATGGATCACTAATGGATTGGTGGAGCAAGATTTGAGACCCAAGAAGAACAATATAGCCTATTTTCGGCAGATATGTGTTCTTACAAAATGAGTTCTGAATTTACAATGGTTACAAGCTTTCCTTATATAGGATGAAAATGGTGAAAGGAAAGAGCTTGACTTTGACTAGGGAACCACCTTCCTCGAATTATGGTGGGTGAAGTGAGAGGTGGCAGATGATGGGTGACATGGTAGGCTACCTGCTCCTGTTGCTTCCATTTCCCCAGGAATTGTAGTTGGCGGGAAATGGGTTGAAAGGCCTCTTCATAATTCGAATGGTTTACCTGACTTGCGTATGGAGGATTCTTCAGGTTGGCGAACACCTGGGGCTTCGCTTGCATCTGGAAGTTTGGCGCAGGTCTTCGCCGATGGGGCATGGGTTCGCGGAGAGTCCAGGGGCTCGCGGGAGGGGTCATGGGTTCGCCAATGGCCATGGGTTCGCCAAAGATCATGGGTTCGCCATAAGGCCATGGGTTCACCAAAGGCCATGGACACGCCAAAAGCCGCGAGTTCGCCAATGGGCATGGGCTCGCCAAGGACCATGGGTTCGCCAAGGGGGGGCTTGGGTTCGCCAAGGGGGCTTGGGTCCGCCAAGGGGGCATGGGCTCGCCAAGGGGCTTCGCGAGCACGGCTTTGTCTTGGAGCTTTGCCTTAGCTTGGAGGAGGCGTACAGGGTCCTCTCCTGGAGACCCGGCAGGTGTGGCTTCGCCGGCGCCTAGAGGGTCGCATCCTCTTCAATCGAGCCTTCGCCAAAGGTCCTTTAGGCCCTTTGAAGAAATGGTCGTCCTTTATTGACGAGATGGGGCTGATGCCCTCATCATACCCTCCCTCTTCAAAAGAATCCGTCCTCGGATTCGTAAGGAAGTCATCCCTACAAATCTTAAGACACCAAAACATACTTGAAGAGGCATCAAGGGTGAGTGGACTAAAACCAAGCTGCTGTGTCCACATCAAATGTTGGATCAGAAGGTTTCCAATATGCATGATGATCAATGACAAAAGTCTGAGTAATTTCATGACATACTTCCAGTCACTTAAACAAAGAGGTGTATTATGGGGGTGCTCTCGGCTTCTTACACACATGGCTAGGTGATGGGTATCCTTATACTCAAAACTTATGGTACCTAGCTCATGGATAACAAACAAGGAAACGTTAAGTTGGGGCAAGATGAACAATCCACTCTTTCTTGCTCCTTCGTCATGAAAGCATACAAGTGTCCTATGTCTAAAGTCCTTCATAAGACCGAATGAATGCATGTTCATAGAGTGTCAACATGCGTGTCATTCAAACTATTTTCAATCAACAGAGCATTAAAGCATGTAGTTTTCTCATCACGAGTCAATAAACATGAGTCATCCGTTAAGGCATCACCATGTTGCACTTCAAATAGTGGATTCCAGAATGTTTCTTCAGAGGTAGATGGATCAAATTCAAACAAAGGATTATAAGCCATCTTAAAGTCATGTTCATTCAATTTTTCATCATGCGCATGCCTTTGCTCATCTAATTCAGATTTTATGCTAAGAGATGGGAGGTTAGAAGTACAGTTACCAATGTTCGCTCCCTCCCTCTTGCATTTTTCTTCTTGTGCGTGGGCGTGTCGCACTCTCTTCCGAAATCCTTCAAGACAGTCTTCAGCCTCCTTTTTCCGCAGTGGACCCGCACACTCAAGGAGGAAATAGATGGTTGATCCAAAACGGTAGTTAGGGGAAAGCTGCGACTGATGGGAAGCATGTCGATCACCCTCTCACTCTCTTTGGTTGGAGAAGGGATACACTCTTGTTTTCTGTCTCGTTCACTCATAGTGTTTCCCATGAATGTACACCCTCTCTCTTCGCTCAAGGTTCCTTGAACCTCACTATTGTCTCCCTTTTCTTTTTCCTCTCTTTCCTCTTCCCTCTTCTTCTTCTCGGCTTGGGTTGGGGTAAGAGGCAGCAAAGTGTAGGGGCGACCGAGGTGTGTGAGGGAGTACTTGTTGGTTTTCCCATGATGTAGGGACTCCTTATCATACTGCCAAGGCCTTCCCAAAAGAATGTCGGTGGCTTGCATCCTTACCACATCACAAGTGATCAAGTCCTCATACTTGCCTATCTTGATCGGTACTTCCACTTGCTTCACTACCTTCACAAAGGATCTATTATCAACCCATTGGAGTTGATAAGGATTTGGGTGCGCATGAGTGCGAAGGCCCAATTCAGCCACCATGTCTTCGCTCGCGCTTTCACGCAACTCCCACTTTGTCAATGATGAGGCTGCAAAGTGTCCCATTCACCAAAGCCCTTGATTGGAAGAGATTCTCTCGTTGAGTAGTTTCGCCAAGCTTGGAGGTCCTTGCAATACCCTCTTGGTGACCAAGATCAAGCCCTCCAAAGCTCTCCCCTTCTTCCTTCTCACATTCTTCATCTTGGGGCTCTTGCGAAACCTCTTCTTCATCCTCACTAGAAACATCCCCATTCGGTCGAATGACCATCACTCTCTTGTTGGGGCAATCTCTAGCATAATGTCCTTTGCCCAAGCACTTGAAACACTCAATGGTTCTTGCCCGGTGCGGAGTGTCATGTGGCGGGGGATAAGGGTTAGCTCTCGGTTGGTGGGAGGTTGAGGATGTTACGGCCACCCCGAGCGGGTTGCGGCCGGGTGACCCGGCTCCGATTTTAGCCTCGCGGTCACGTTTTCGGCGTTCAGGCGGCTCCCGGCCCTATCCGAGTATCATTTTGGCGAACCCTCCGTATTTGAGGTCGTGTGGGTCCCCCGGACGTTTCCGCCGAAAATATTTTTCGGGCGCCGGGGGGTTGTCGGGGTTGTCTCGGGTCGTACAGCGGGCTCGGTAGCACTCTCGAGATCTCAGTTTGGGGAGCCGTTTGCAGTTTTGGAGTCGTGGAAACGTCCGGTGATGGTTGTGGAGTTTAATATTTGGGGCGGGACGTTCGGTTCGGGCGACTCCGGCTCGGGGCGGGAATCCCGGGCTCGGGATGGAAATTTTCTGACGGCTTTGGGGTAAGTTGTGTTTTTATTTAAGATGGAATTTATGGGTATTTTTATAGAATTTTGGAGTGATGGAATTTCGGTTCAGTTGTCACGCCGCACGTCTAAGTTTTGGTTCGGGTTCAGCGAGCTCGGTAGGACACTCCGGAAAGGTAAATGAATTTCTGAAAAGTGTTCTGTGAATGTTATAATATTCTGAGGGTTGTGTCCAAGTTTCGTTAATTTTGGAATTCGGTAATTATTTTTGGGCAAAAAGAATTGGAACTTTCGGAAAAGTTGGGAGTTAATTTGCAATTGGGTGCAAAATAAATAATTGGAGCGTGGGCAGCAATCAGTTTTTCGGCAGCAAGTGTGTGTGTGTGTGATTAAAGGGACACATGTCCTATTATTATTAAGGAAGAGAGGGATGGGTTTTAAAGTGAAGGAAAGAGATATATAACTTATTACTTTACAAAAACTTATCTCATCTCATTTCTTTTCTTTTTCATCTTCTTCTTCCTCCTTTGCTTGCTGCTGCCGAAGCCATGGGAGAAGCTCACCTCCAAGCTTGAACTCCTTCTTTTTGGTAGAAATCAAAGAGAAGTTGGATGCTACTTGAGGTAAGCATCCTCCCTACTCCTCTTTTCTTGTTGGAATTGAAGTTTAGTGAAGAAATATGGAGTTTTGGCAAATGTTGAGTTTGTTCTTAGCTATAAGCTAGGATGATTCTCTTCCTCCCATGTTTTAGTATGTTGTTCTTGGGTGGTAGGAGAGTGTTAATCAAGTGTTGGATTTTGGAAAACACAACTTGGGAAGAAACCCTATATTGGCCGAATTTTTGGAAGATTTTCCAAAATGGTGTGTGTTTGTTATCTTGTTTCATGCTTCAAGTATGTTAGTCCTAGCATGATTCTAAGCTTATGTATGGATTCAATTTGATGGAAAACAAGTTGAGGTGGAAACCCCTTTAGGCCGAATTGTTTAAGTGTATGTTCATGATGAATTTTGTTGTTTGGGTGCAATTGGATAGCATTCATGGTTTAGAAATGAAATTGGTGGTTAGAATGGTTGTTTGGTAGCTTGAATGGATTGAATTGGAAGTTGGATAAAAAGTTGGTTGAGAACCGAATCTTTGAATGATTCTTTTTCAATGTTGGAGGTTCATTTTGGTTGAATTGGATGTTGATTTGGTGTTGGGGTTGAATTTAGGAGTGGATGGAAGTTTGAAATGTTGAATTCGGTTAAGAAATGGAAAAGTTACAATTAAGCGGGATTATCGGAAAATGGCGGGTAATGAAGGGTTTAAGGTTGGATTTGATCAGTTCTGCTTATTGTATGATGTTTGTCAATGAATAATCTTGCATTGTCTAGGTTGGTTCTGAATTCTGACGTTTCTGTGAAAATCTGGAATTTTACGGAAATTCTGTCGGATTTTCGGTTTTGGGGTCGGGGGTTGTAATTTGGTAGTGTGGTTGATAAGGATGCTAATTCAACTTGGTTTGGCAGATTCTGAGTTTCGGTGGTTAGGAAAAGAGGAGTGCTAAGTTTCGGGGCACGGTGTAGGTGTTATCCAGAATCGGTCCAATACTGGATTTTGAGGTAAGGGTTTGGTTCGTGTTTTGGTAAGCTAAGTATATGTTTTGGTTTCATTTCTGCTCGCTAGTATTTCGAATATTATGCCTTTGGGCATATTCTGTAGTTTGTAGGAGTATGCCTTATGGCATACTCGTCTGCTAATATTACGACGCTTGTGGGTTCGCTACCCACTGGTGCACCATGCTTCAGATTAGCTTCGGCTTCCGACTCCTTAGTGGAGGCTGCTGCTCCGATTTATTATAAAGGCTATGGCGATTTAGAATCGCACGTCCTTCGAGACTCGATCTACTTTCCGTACGTATATGTTATTCCGTATTCGTTGCATATATTGCTATATTTCTGCTTTTGCAGGTTACATATACTTACCTTACCCCATATCCCTTACGGGTCCTTTTAGGACTCACCCTTCTTTGGGTTTTGTTTTTGGGTTTCTGTAGACATGATAAGCGGCTGCGGAGTAGGATTCCGTGAGGGTTCTACCTTGGGTGTGTTTTGCAGCAGCTTGCACCTTGCGGTCCGGGATTGTGTACTTGGCGTGAATCCCGCGCAAGGTATTTTGTTACTTAGATTCTAAGGTTGGCTCTGTAGTTGCATATGCACGCTTTCGTATTGCTATGTGGATTGTATGTCTGTACATATATTTGTATATTCTGTTCTATATCTGCCTGAGCGCTTAGCGCTTGCTAGACACCTTAGGTTCTGTGAATTTTGTATGTATATATGTTTTGGTGCGTAAGCACTCGTCCAGGGGGGGCGGGGCTTACTCTGTTAGTAGTGCATGAATTGTATGGTTGCAACTTCATTTTGGTTATACGCATGAAATTTCCGTTAGTTTGCTTCCACAATCTATCCGCTGGGTCGCTACGCGTGGCGGGTCTCGATGGACCTGCCACTCCTTTCCATTCCGGCTTCCGCTTCCGACGTCCCGGCGCCCCCGCCTCCGCAACCGGGTTCGGGCGGCGTGCGGTGACAAGTTGGTATCAGAGCCAGGTTAGTGACCATATGGGTCGTCAGTGGTGACTTGTAGTGACAACTACTGTTCTACATTTTATTTTAGAATGGTTTGGTACGGAGATTGGCCACCTCCTTACTCGAACCACTTCAAAATAAAATTGTGGAGCAAAGTTTGGTCCTTCAAGTTATCCTGGTGGTTGCAGAGTATGGGATCCAGAATTTCGAGACTTTGGTAGAAGTGTTACAAGTAAAGGATTGTGGAAAAGTTTCAGGTACGTAAAATTGTGTGTTAGGAAAAGATTTGGTGAAATAAGCTTGAATTGCTTCCGTGATTCTGTGAAATGTATGATTCTATCATTTTGCAAAATAACTTCGAGTTAAGCATCGCATTGCACTACTGAGCCTTAGGAAGCTGCTGCTAGTTTCGTAGGGATTAGAGGTAATCGATTGTTTTGGACTCTGTTTGGTCCGAAATGTTTCAGAATGGTTAACACGCGCCGGCAGCGTGATTTACGACCGGAGGGAGGGGACCGTAATCCCACGCCTCCGAGAGGTAGAGAGCAGAGGCAGGGGGGATTCGAGCTGAGCAGGCACATACCCCGCCACGGTTGTGCAGCAGGTCGTGGGTCTACCACTGCTTTGGTTCATGTGCTTTGGAGCAGTCCAAAGCTTGTTGAGACACTGCACCGGAGCAGGTTCCTGCAGCCACAGTGCAGAGGATTCGGCCGCGGCACCGTCTGTGCATACCGATGGGAGAGTGAGTAGCCACACCCGGACTACCACCCACACTCATGTACGGGCCCGATCTCGAGAGTGAGTCGAGGAGGACGCGAGCGCAGAACCCGCGATCTCGGAGGGTACGACCAGCGTAGCTCCACAGCCTCGCTCCGATCGCTCGACCAGAGACACGCCAGCCCCTCGGCGCCGACGGAGGATTATTGAGCTGGATTCGATACCACCCGCCGGACCCACCGACGACGGGAGGTTCGGGGCATCACTGATTCGATGATGTCCGTTTGTTGGAGAGGTTCCAGCGGCTGAACCCTAGGAAGTTTGATGGCAAGGAGGTCCCGAGGCAGCGGAGACTGGTTCATGGAGATTGACAAGCTCCTTGGGAGGTTACACCTACCTTCCACGGTGATGGTATCCTTGCCACGTTCAATCTGGGCAGGAGGGAGCAGATCATTGGTGGAGGAGCCTTGTGGGCAACTGAGGGCAAATGCGGGGCCGGCACCCGATCGTGAGGTGGATGTCACTTGGGAGCAAGTTTACACACTGCTTCCATCGGAGGTTCATCGGGGCTGCAGCTAGGGATCTGCGACAGGCACGCTTGACGAGCTTCGTGGAGGGAGACAGACTGTCGCAGAGTATGAGAGGGAGTTTGACAGCTTATCCACTACGTACTGCAGTACCACGGTATGGAGGAGGAGAAGGCGAAGAGGTTTATCCGTCGACCGCGCCCGAGTACAGATGGGCTCTGAGGCCGTTGGATATTACTACCTACGGGGAGGCAGTTCATAAGGCTCAGCTCCTCGAGCAGGAGGACGTTGAGAGTCGCCTCACCTCGCAGAGAGGTCAGGGGACTTCGAGGGGTTCCACGCAGCAGGGACCCCGGCAGGGTTCTGGACGGCGATGCACTCCGGGCGCCTAGTGGAGGTAGGGGAGCACCACCCTCACGACCTTGTCCGACTTGTGGTGGGTATCACCCGGGTAGACCTTGTTACCGGCAGAGGGCCGGTGTTTGCGATGCGGGTCGGATACTCACTGGTACGGACTGCCCTCGACGGTGGGGCGGTTCTCGTAGTTTTCAGCGTCCGCAGCCTCGGCACCGCCCAACGCGCCGCGAGGGCGTGGGTTTCAGCGGGTGGCCCGAGACCTCGGCAGCGACCACGCCTTCAGCCACCCTCCACCGCAGCAGCCTAGAGCCGGACGTGTTTTTCGAGATAGAGCAGGAGGTCCTAGTCGGCGAGGAGGCCCTAGTCATCGTGGAGGACCCGGGCCAAGAAAGGGCCCGGCCCCAGCAGGGAGGATCGACTCACAGGAGTCTTGCAAGGTATCGTATTTCGAACGATACATCTGTTCATGCGTTATTTGATACAGAGCGTCTATTTCTATTGTAGCACGTAAATGTGTTACATCTCTCGCACCCGCCCGTTAGTACTTTGTCGCAGATGTATTTAGTAAAAGCTGGGAGTCGGTTTACGTTTTCCAATGGGATGGTTCGGGGTTGTACTATATCCGTAGGCGGGCATCGATAGTATCGGACATGTTGGTTTTGACACGCCGAACTATGATGTTATTCTTGGGATGGATTGGCTATCCAAGAATTCTGTGCACATTGATTGTGCAGCCCGTACCATTATGGTATCTGGAGAGGTACTACCTCTCACGACTCCGACTGGTTTGACTATCGCACAGCATAGTACAGAGTTGCAGATTCTGGACCAGCTGTCGGTAGTTGGTGTAGGGGAATGTTTTGATCTGAATGAGGCGGATACTAGGTTGAAGCTAGCTAGTATACCGGTAGTTCGAGATTTTCCGCAGGTATTTCCGGAGGAGTTGCCCGGATTACCACCAGAGCGGGAAATTGTGTTTGAGATCTACCTGCAATGGGCACGCTCCGATATCTATTCCTCCTTATCGGATGCCCATTTCGAGATGCAGGAGTTAAAGAAGCGCTTGGAGGAATTACAGCAGAAGGGCTTCATCCGACCGAGCACTTCGCCGTGGGGTGCTCCGGTTCGCTTTGTAAAGAAGAAAGATGGGACACTCCGACTCAGTATAGACTACGACGGTTGAATGCCCTTACCGTGAAGAACAAGTATCCGTTGCCGAGGATTGATGATCTTTTTGATCAACTTCGGGATTCGAGAGTTTTCTCGAAGATTGATCTGCGATCCGGATACTTTCAGCTTAGGGTGAAGGAGGAGGATATACCTAAGATCGCTTTCCGCACCCGATATGGACACTTTGAGTTTACGGTCATGCCATTTGGGCTGACCAATGCTCCGGCAGCATTCATGGATCTCGATGCATCGGGTGTTCCACCATACTTGGATTCTTTTGTAGTGGTCTTCATTGATGATATTCGATATATTCTCGGGATGCGGACTCGCATCGGGAGCATCTGAGGGTAGTTCAGCAGACACTTTGGGAACATCAGCTTTATGCTAAGTTCTCAAAGTGTGAGTTCTGGATCCGGGAGGTCACCTTTCTGGGACATGTTATTTCTGAGCATGGTCTGTCTGTGGACCCAGAGAAGGTGTGAGCAGTTCAGGACTGGAAACAACCCACCACGGTACGGGAGATCGTGGAGCTTTCGGGACTAGCAGGATATTATCGGAGGTTCGCATCGGGTTTTCTATTCTGGCATCTCCGCTCACGCAGCTTGACCAAGAAGGGTCAACCGCTTATCCGGTCTCGAAAGGTGCGAGCAGAATTTTCAGGAGTTGAAGCGACAGCTGACTAACGCTCCGATTCGACTCTTCCGCATCCGAGCTTACCGTATGTGATCTATACGGATGCTTCCACATCCGGTTTGGGGTGTGTGCTGATGCAGGATCGGAATGTGATAGCTTATGGGTCGAGGCATCTGCGACCGCATGAGCTGAACTATCCGACACATGATCTGGAGTTGGCCGCAGTGATCTATGCGCTGAAACAATGGAGGCATTATTCGCTTGGTAACAAATTTCAGATTCTTACCGACCATAAGAGTCTGAAATATCTGTTTACGCAGTAAGGAGCTTAACATGAGGCAGCGCAGATGGCTCAATACATTAAGGACTATGATTGCGATGTCAGTACATCTTCGGTAAGGGCAACATGGTTGCCGATGCACCGAGGTGAAGTATACCGGGTTGGTCAAGGGAGGGGATGTTGGTGACCGATCCGAGGAGAGTGATCTCGACGTGCCTTTGGCACAGTGGCAGCCTGGGAGCGTGCTCGTATACACACTTACTATACATTCTCGAGTGGCTTGATAGAGTGCGCGAGGCGCAAGGTAGAGATCCGGGGCTGAAGAGGTTATCTGGGAGGATAAGGGGTCTTTGTTACCGGCATTTCAAGATAGACAGGATTGCTATACTTCCGAGACCGCTTTATGTACCGGAGGATCAAGAGCTCCGAGTGAGATTTTAGAGGAGGCGCACTCGAGCAGATTGAGTGTTCATCCCGGGAGTGAGAAGATGTATCATGATCTGCGTACTCACTTCTGGTGGCCTGGGATGAGGAGGCACATTGCCACACATGTGTCTAGGTGTGCCGTTTGTCAGCAGGTGAAGATTGAGCACTTAAACCGGGCAGGGACATCGCAGACTTTGCCCATTCCAGTCCGGAAGTGGGGCAATGTTACTATGGATTTTCTCGACCGCACCGCCCGACACGGTCCCGCCATGATGCTATCTCGGGTTATTGTGGATCGGCCGACAAAGTGCGCACACTTTCGCCTATTCGGATCACGGACCCTCCGGAGAAGCTTGCCCGGCTTTACATCGGTGAGATTGTACCATTACATGGAGTACCAGACTCCATTGTATCTCGACCGTGATCCGCGTTTCACGGCACGGTTCTCGAGGGCTTTTCATGAAGCGCCGGGCACGCGACTCCATCCGAGTACAGACTTATCACCCATGCATCGACGGGCAATGGAGCGGGTGATTCGGATATTGGAGGACATGCCGCGAAGCCGTACTATAGACTTTGGAGGAGATTGGGACCAGCAATTGCCTTTGATTGAGTTCTCGTACAACAACAGCTTCCGACTACGATTGGTATGGCACCATATGAGGCGTTGTACGGGAGGAGGTGTATGACACCGCATTGCCGGACCGATGCGTCCGATAGGGTTGAGTTGGGACCCGAGCTTATTGAGGAGACTACGGCGAAGATCAGATTGATTCAGCGCGGATCAAAGCCGCGAACGACCGCACCACTACTTATGCGAACCATCGCCGTAGGGCTCGGAGTTTGAGGTTGGGGATAGGGTTTGGCTCAAGGTAGCACCTATCCGCGGGACGCCGATTCGGAAAGAAGGGCAAGTTGGCCCCACGGTATATCGCCCATATGAGATTCTCGGAGCGGGTCGGTAGGGTGGCATACCGGTTGGCATTACCTCCTAGTCTGCCTGCTGTGCACAATGTCTTCCATGTCGGCATGTTGAAGAAGTGCATTCTGATCCGACTGACGATTCCAAAGGGAGGAGGTACACTGAACCCGATCTTTCTTATCGGGAGGTACCGGTAGCCTTTCTCGGATAGGGATGTCGAGACTCCGTAGCAAGTTGATTCCCATGGTCAAGGTTCGGTGGTCACATCATACCGACCGGGAGGCGACTTGGGAGACAGAGAAGGACATTCAGATCGATACCCCGAGCAAGATTGGTTGATACAGCTCTTGGAGGACCAAGAGTCCTAAGGGGAGAATGTTACGGTCACCCCGAGCGGGTTGCGGCGGTGACCCGGCTCCGGTTTTAGCCTCGCGGGTCACGTTTTCGGCGCTCAGCGGCTCCCGGCCCTATCCGAGTATCATTTTGGCGAACCCTCCGTATTTGAGGTCGTGTGGGTCCCCGGACGTTTCCGCCGAAAATATTTTTCCGCGCCGGGGTTGTCGGTCGCCTCGGGACGTACAGCGGGCTCGGTAGCACTCTCGAGATCTCAGTTTGGGAAGCCGTTTGCAGTTTTGGAGTCGTGGAAACGTCCCGGTGGTGGTTGTGGAGTTTAATATTTGGGGCGGGACGTTCGGTTCCGGGCGTTCCCGGGGCTCGGGATGGAAATTTTCCGACGGCTTTGGGGTAAGTTGTGTTGTAATTTAAGATGGAATTTATGGGTATTTTTATAGAATTTTGGAGTGATGGAATTTCGGTTCAGGTTGACACGCTCGCACGTCGGGTTTTGGTTCGGGTTCAGCGAGCTCGGTAGGACACTCCGGAAAGGTAAATGAATTTCTGAAAAATGTTCTGTGAATGTTATAATATTCTGAAGGTTGGGTCCAAGTTTCGTTAATTTTGGAATTCGGTAATTATTTTTGGGCAAAAAGAATTGGAACTTTCGGAAAAATTGGGAGTTAATTTGCAATAGGTTGCAAATTAATTAAAAATCAGCATGGGCAGCAATCAGTTTTTCGGCAGCAAGTGTGTGTGTGTGAGATTATTAGGACACTTGTCCTATTATTATTAAGGAAGAGAGGGATGGGTTTTAAAGTGAAGGAAAGAGATATATAACTTATTACTTTACAAAAACTTATCTCATCTCATTTCTTTTCTTTTTCATCTTCTTCTTCCTCCTTTGCTTGCTGCTGCCGAAGCCATGGGAGAAGCTCACCTCCAAGCTTGAACTCCTTCTTTTTGGTAGAAATCAAAGAGAAGTTGGATGCTACTTGAGGTAAGCATCCTCCCTACTCCTCTTTTCTTGTTGGAATTGAAGTTTAGTGAAGAAATATGGAGTTTTGGCAAATGATGGGTTTGTTCTTAGCTATAAGCTAGGATGTTTTTCTTCCTCCCATCTTTTAGTATGTTGTTCTTGGGTTGTAGGAGAGTGTTAATCAAGTGTTAGATTTTGGAAAACACAACTTGGGAAGAAACCCTATATTGGCCAAATTTTTGGAAGATTTTCCAAAATGGTGTGTGTTTGTTATCTTGTTTCATGCTTCAAGTATGTTAGTCCTAGCATGATTCTAAGCTTATGTATGGATTCAATTTGATGGAAAACAAGTTGAGGTGGAAACCCCTTTAGGCCGAATTGTTTAGGTGTATGTTCATGATGGATTTTGTTGTTTGGGTGCAATTGGATAACATTCATGGTTTAGAAATGAAATTGGTGGTTAGAATGGTTGTTTGGTAGCTTGAATGGATTGAATTGGAAGTTGGATAAAAAGTTGGTTGAGAACCGAATCTTTGAATGATTCTTTTTCAATGTTGGAGGTTCATTTTGGTTGAATTGGATGTTGATTTGGTGTTGGGGTTGAATTTAGGAGTGGATGGAAGTTTGAAATGTTGAATTCGGTTAAGAAATGGAAAAGTTACAATTAAGCGGGATTATCGGAAAATGGCGGGTAATGAAGGGTTTAAGGTTGGATTTGATCAGTTCTGCTTATTGTATGATGTTTGTCAATGAATAATCTTGCATTGTCTAGGTTGGTTCTGAATTCTGACGTTTCTGTGAAAATCTGGAATTTTACGGAAATTCTGTCGGATTTTCGGTTTTGGGGTCGGGGGTTGTAATTTGGTAGTGTGGTTGATAAGGATGCTAATTCAACTTGGTTTGGCAGATTCTGAGTTTCGGTGGTTAGGAAAAGAGGAGTGCTAAGTTTCGGGGCACGGTGTAGGTGTTATCCAGAATCGGTCCAATACTCTGGATTTTGAGGTAAGGGTTTGGTTATGTGTTTTGGTAAGCTAAGTATATGTTTTGGTTTCAGTTTACATTACGCTAGTATTTCGAATATTATGCCTTTGGGCATATTCTCAGTAGTTTGTAGGAGTATGCCTTATGGCATACTCGTCTCATTAATATTACGACAGCTTGTGGGTTCGCTACCCCACTGGTGCACCATGCTTCAGATTAGCTTCGCTTCCGACTCCCTTAGTGGAGGCTGTGCTCCAATTTATTATAAAGGCTATGGCGATTTAGAATCGCACGTCCTTCGAGACTCGATCTACTTTACGTACGTATATGTTATTCCGTATTCGTTGCATATATTGCTATATTTCGCTTTTGCAGGTTACATATACTTACCTTACCCCATATCCCTTACGGGGTCCTTTTAGGACTCACCCTTCTTTGGGTTTTGTTTTTGGGTTTCTGTGTAGACTCGATAAGCGGCTCGGAGTAGGATTCCGTGAGGGTTCTACCTTGGGTGTGTTTTGCAGCAGCTGCACCTTGCGGTCCGGGATTGTGTACTTGGCATGAATCCCGCGCAAGGTATTTTGTTACTTAGATTCTAAGGTTGGCTCTGTAGTTGCATATGCACGCTTTACGTATTGCTATGTGGATTGTATGTCTGTACATATATTTGTATATTCTGTTCTATATACATTGAGCGCTTGGCGCTTGCTAGACACCTTAGGTTCTGTGAATTTTGTATGTATATATGTTTTGGTGCGTAAGCACTCGTCCCACGGAGGGCGGGGCTTACTCGTTATTAGTGCATGAATTGTATGGTTGCAACTTCATTTTGGTTATACGCATGAAATTTCCGTTAGTTTGCTTCCACAATCTATCCGCTGGGTCCGCTACGCGCGGCGGGTCTCGATGGACTGCCACTCCTTTCCATTCCGGCTTCCGCTCCGGCGTCCCGACGCCCCGCCTCCGCAACCGGGCTCGGGCGGCGTGCGGTGACAGAGGAGGATTGGGTGGTGTAAGGTTTCGGATTTGTGTAGGGAGGCCGAGAAGTGGGTTTGGGTGTGGTGGCTTGGTATGGCTCGGATGGTGTGGGTTTGGTCCAAGCGTTTCGGTTAGTAGTGGCGGAGTGGTAGGATTGACCTCTCTTAAGTTGCTTGTCCACCTTGATGGCCTTGTGAACAAGTTCTTGATAAGTTTGGTAATCGCATAGATCCACAGTCTTGTATACATCCACTCGCAACCCATACAAAAACCTCGCCATTTTAGCCTCTTGAGCCTCCTTCACATCCGCTCTCATCAAAGCCCTCTCAAGGTCCTTTTGATAGTCTTCTACACTCCGATTGCCTTGAATGAGCGTTTGCAGCTTTTGAGCACAATCTCTCTTGAAGTAAGCTGGCACAAACCGCCGCTTCATAGTTTGCTTGAGCTCTTCCCAAGTCATGATGGGGTCTTCTCGGTTTCCAGCCCTTTCTTGATGTTCTTGCTCCCACCAAGTGAGAGCATATCCTTGGAACTCAATCACCACTAGTTTCAAGATGGTAGCGTCGCTATACCCCATCATATCAACAACTCTCTCAGTTTTGACCACCCATTCCAAGTACTCCTCCGGATCACTTGAGCCATGGAATGGTGGAATTGGAAGCTTCAAGCTATTAAGTGCTTGTTGATCTCGGTTTGGCCCTCGCTCATGAAGATCTCGGTTGAAACTTCTATGGCGATGAGCTCTCTCGGCTTCCTCTTCATCTTCAAGGTCTCTCTCAAGATAAGCCTTGGATTGGGCCCTATCTTGAAAGACTCTCCTCCGTGCACTCACTCTAGGATGTGTCTCTCGGTACTCTTCGCCCTCTTCATCCGAGATGCCTTGAATAATGGGAGAAGCTCTCCCTTGTTGTCTGGGCTGAGACAAGGGGGTTTGTTGTTGTTGTGGAAGGGGGCAAAGGTGGTTTGGGTTGTGTGTCCAAATCCTTTGGACCCTTCTCCTCGAGGCCGAGAACTTGAGGGTTGTTTCCCTTGAGCTATTTCCACTCTAGTGAGTCTCTCATTGGTTGTTGCAAGTTGATCACTAATGTCATCAAGCCTCGCAACCTTTTCACATGTGTTCGCAAGAATCGAACTCATTTCTTCTATTCTTCGATCAAAGTTTTCCAACATGGCGTACATCTTTGCTTGTGAAGGTGGAGGTGGTGAAGAGTCGGATGAAGCCATTCCTACAAATAAGAAGATGGCCTCCGCAACAATGCACCACAAACAAATATCACACAATCTTTTTGATGCGACCTCGGTGCGTCGATCGAGAACTGTTGTTGGACAGTTGCTCGCTAAAGATGAACGATTTATAACCGCCGGTGACGATGGTGGCCGGCGGGCGTGGAGCAGCTCAAAGCATTTACGATGTTGAAAGGCGGAGAATGAAGTGGCCCCGCTCCACCTCCTTGATCGGACGCCAAGGCAACAGAGCAGAGCGGCCAGCGGCGATGGTGGACCTAGCACCTCTTGCTACGGTGGACAAGCAACACTAGGTTTTGATCCTAGGTGCGGGAGCACGAACCTGTGGGCTGGAATGGCGAGGAGGAAGAAGTCGAGAACGATAAGGTTGAAGAAACCTTTGAAAATCACATTCAATTTCGTTACGAGCCGTAAGCTAGCTCCTGTGATGTTTTTAAACCTAAAACTAAAAACAAAAAACAAACGTAATATCTGGAAACAAATAAGCCCACATAAGCCCACTACTTAACCCAGCCGCCTAAAACTAACATATGGGTAATAAGCCCAATACCCTAAACTAATAATTACAAACTTTTAGCCCAAAAGGCTTTAATTACATCCCAAAAATTAATATCCTTAGGCTTATAATATTAAAGGGAATTAATTCAGAATTAATTCAATACAAGTTTTAATTTGGTCACTTGCACCACTTGGAAGATTGAAGTTCCAAATGTTCCGAGACTTAGAAAACGGCCGCAAAGCTCCAACTTGTCGCTTTAAAAGTTACTTGCTCCTCAAGGTATCTTGTTGTTTACAGTTCACATCAATCCCTCCCTCTTACAAGGATTCGTCCTCAAATCCACAAAGGGTAGCACCTACACACACCAAACATGCACACAACACACTTGGAAATGCATTAGTAGGTTAGTGATATAAAACAAGAACTCCGGAAGGATTTTCACAAGTAAATCAAGTCCACTAAAATGCCATGAACTTCACTCAAATGACTAAGGCAATACCATTGACATGAAGCATCACACAGCAAAGTGGTCATCCTTCCAATAACAAGAGACATAGAGCACCAAGTCCAAAAACATGCACAGCCTGTCCAACATTTAGAACCTAAAGCAGCCTTCCATCATCAAGCAAAACATGTGGGTAATTTCCCAAACATTCTCAGTTCAAATCACTTATGTTCAAACAAAATTCGGCAAGAAAATAGTGCAGGGCAGAAGCCAGGCATACACATTTTTTTTTCCGAAAACCGTAATCCTAGGACAGTCCTCAACCAACAGAGAAGGGAGACATTCATCAAGTCCAAACTAGCAGCATCTAAGTCGATATATAATCATTACAGCCCAATGTGTTTGATGATGAAAAATAGAAGCTTGAAAAGATTCAGCTCATATTTCCAAGAAAAGAAGAAGCAATCTTTGAGACATTTAAACTCAAGGCAGACATGGTGACTTGCACTAAAACAAGCACAGTCATCTCCCACAGCCTTTGGCCTACTGTTTAATAGAACAAATATACTGCTAATGTTCTCAAAGATGATGTTCTCTAAAATGAAAACATGCTCCTTATCCCATTCAAATTCAAGTTATCATCAGCCTCAAATCAGGTTCAAGCAGATCATCAACATGCATTTTTTTATGTACAAATAAGACATACATGACATGCAAATTCAAATTAAAATGTTCAACAAAAGTGCATTCAACCGAGGCACTCTTTCCTCATTCCATGGAGGAAAACGGGAAAACTTAGCTCAACATTCGATGAAGTACACATGACAAAAATTCATGCAATCTGCACAACACATATGGCTCAATAGATTGACATTAGATGACCCCGGTCAAATACAAATTTAAGCCACCTTAAGATGTAATGCGACCTTATTTCAACCCTAGCTAGCATGTCTGTCACAGCCACCCCGCCTGGGCCATGGAGGCGGAGCCGGCCGCGACGCCGAGAACCGGAACCCACGGCGGAAAGCGTGGCAACGAGCAACGAGCTCAAAACAAAACAGTCAAGTAACAACTAGCAACCTAAATACCCATGCAAGGCAAGCATACGTAATAGTCTAACTTCTACCAAACATGCGTTCATGGTGTGTCAACCATCAATCATCGCTACCAACACCGAAACACCAAGTCTGAAAATATCCCAATTCCAATATAGGCAAGTCGGGGCTCCGCCCACGACTCAGAAGACAGACAAGCAGAATATATCTCAGATATGTACAACGTATACAAAACCATGATCTGATCTATATGCATGCAATTCATGACTACAGAGCCATTAAACAAAAACCTATATATACCTAAGCGCGGAATCGAAGCCTCTCACTCGAGGGTTTCCGCACGTGGTGTTGCCGCCGCAACCGAAACCCCAAAGAGATGGAAGCACCGCGGATCTCTATTCCGCCGGTTGCTTGTCGACGGCCTGAAAGATGGTAAACAAATAAAAAGGGTGAGTCCTCGAAAGGACCCAGTAAGGGCTAAGGTAAAAATGTAGTTTGCCCATATGGCACAAGCTGAACCTGCAAAACAGAATATCACAAACACATATACATATACATATGAACATAAAGCATAAGGTAAACCAGAATCCATCAAATGCGGTCCAACCGCCAGAACGACCCGTAACGACAACCCTCAACAGAGGTCAGAATATACAGAACAAAACAGAACGGAAAGCACGGTACCGGCTGGGGTCGCGATCCCCAAACTGCCGTAGGGTCGCTGTATATATCGGCACCCCAAGTGCGGATATACACGTAATGTCGGCACCCTCAAAGGCGGACACGTAATGTATATCGGCACTCCCGCGGATACGCAGTAATGCATCTAAGGAGCACCCGTGGCCTCTCTCGACCATCCGGTCTCGCCACGCAATGTAACATATAATAATAATAATGCACAAATAAAAACAAGTATCATACCCGATAAACATACATGTAATGTAATAAGAACCCGACCTCTAGGGTCTTCCGGCCTTGTAACGGAACAAACATACATTTTACCAAATTAAGCCCTTACTCAAACGCCGCTCGCACCCAAAACTCGGGAAATCCCGGCCCCGACCCGAAATGCACAACCTCGGCTCCTACGGTTCCACGCTACTCCACCAACGCAAAATCAAGCCGATAACCATAGTTGAGTCGTAACACATCCAAACAAACCCCGAACCAACTCCCACACAATCCCGCATTTTCAAAAAAGCTCGGTTTCACGAACCGAGCCTCGAACATTGTTATTCATACACCCACAAACACCTTCCAACCTTTAAACCCACATTCCAGACACTTTTCCCGGAAAACCCGCATAAACCTAACTTTTCCTACCATTGTCCGAAAACGACGTTTCAAACATCAAAACGAACCTACTTCCATCCACAATACCGAATTACCAACCAACACAACCAAAACACAACCCTAACATGGAAAAAGATTCGTTTCAATTTTCGGTTCTTCACCCAATTTCAACCAAGCTCCCATCAATCCAAACAAGGTTCCATTTGCACTCATAAATCACCAATTACAATTCTTAAGAAAGATTACTAACCAATTTCACCTTTAACAACCAAAATCAACCATGAACCCTAATCCACTATTCACTCAAACTGGAGCTTTCCTACTCAACCAATTCTCCACCAAATTGAAACCATAGAAAGCCTTAGAATCATGATAGGAACCACATATCGAGAGCATGATTCAAGAACACAACAAAACACCAAGTTTAGAATCAACCCTAATTGTTGCCAAAATATGTTTCTTCCTTCCATGATGTTTTTCCAAAATCTAACCATAGATTCTTACTCCTCTCCATCCCAAGATCAACATACTTGAATTTGGAAGCAAGAGAATCATTCTAACTAGTAGCAAAGAACAAACCTTAATTTCGAAAATCCCTCTCTTTTTCCAACCAAAACTTGTTTCTAACTTGAAAAGAGAGGAAGGGAGGAAGCTTACCACACTTAGAACCCAATTTCTTGTTGATTTCAGCCAAGATTTGAAGAACTTGAAGCTTGGATGAACAGTAAAAATGGCGCAAGAATGAGAGGAAGAAGAAGAAGAAGAAAAAGAAAAGAGATGAAATGGTATTTTTATTAAATAAAAGCCTTATATATTTTCTTCCCTTTAACCATCTTAAATAACAAAGGGACAAGTGTCCTCCCTAAATGCTGCAGCCGACCTTGACCCAAGTCTGACCCAAAAATATAATTAACTTTTGGGTTAATAACAACTTAACCCCCCAATTCTCCAAATCTTTGCAATTTAACCCCAAACACAAGTAACGAACTCCAAATGAAACCAAAACTGACCACAACCCCCAGAATATCATAAAATACCCAAATCTTGTTTCCAAAGTCCATTTGGAAAATAAGAGTGTCCTACCGGGCCCGCTGAACCCGAGTAAGTCCCGACACGCATGTACTAACCCGAACCAAAAACCACGTCACAACCAAAAATCCACAAATATTACCATAAAATCCGCCTTAAAATATCACATACCTCACACCGAAGCCATCTGGAAAAATCCATTCCGAGCCCCGGGATTCCGCCCAGAGCCCTGGGAGTCGCCCGGGACCACACGTCACACCCCAAATAAAATACTCCGCAGAAAGATGCAGGACATTCTCACGATCCCAAATATGCGAACGGTTTCCCAATCTGAGGTCTTGGGAGCGCTACTGAGCCCGCCAGACGCCCGAGACAACCTCTACCAAAAATATTTTCGCGAAAACGTCCGGGACCCACACGACCTCAAATCCCGAAGGATTCCCGAAATATTGCTCGACAAGTCCCGGGAACCAATTAACCGCCTGTAATCATGACCCGCACGCCAAAACCGAGCCCCGAGTCACCTTGGCCGCAACCCGCTCGGGGTGACCGTAACATCCTCTCCCCCTTAGGACTCTTGGTCCTCCAAGAGGGGTATCAACCGCTGGTACTGCTCGGGGTAACGCTCTCTGATATCCTGCTCGGTCTCCCAAGTCGCTTCCCGATCAGTATGATGTGACCACTGAACCTTGACCATAGGAATTAACTTGCTGCGGAGTTTCCGAGTATCTCGCGCCAGCAAGGCTACCGGTACCTCCTGGTACGACAAATCAGGCTCCAGCTGAACCTCCTCCACTGGAACCGTCTGCACCGGATCCAGAATGCACTTCTTCATAATGCTGACATGAAAAACATTGTGTACCGCAGACATACTCGGAGGTAAGGCTAACTGTAGGCCAATCCGCCAACCCGCTCCCGAATCTCATAAGGTCCGATATACCTTGGGGCCAATTTACCCCGTCTGCCGACCGACCGTCCCTCGGATCGGCGCTACCTTCAGCCAAACTCGTCGCCCACCTCAAACTCTAAGTCCTCGCGCCGCCTGCTCGCATACGAGGTGGTGCGGTCGTCGCGGTCTTCAACCGCGCCCAATCATCTTAATCTTTACGGTGGTCTCCTCAATGAGCTCGGGGCCCAGGTCAATCCTGTCAGATGCCTCTGTCCAACAGTGCGGTGTCATGCACCGTCGCCCATACAGTGCCTCATACGGTGCCATGCCGATGGAACTCTGATAGCTGTTATTATACGAAAACTCCACCAACGGCAAATCGCTATCCCAATCTCCTCCAAAATCCAAAGTACAGCCTCCGCAACATATCCTCCAGAATCTGAATCACCCGCTCCGATTGCCCATCGGTTTGGGGATGGTAAGCTATACTCAGATGGAGTCGCGTGCCCAAGGCCTTATGAAAGGCACTCCGTAACTGCGGCGGTAAAACGCGATCCCGATCTGATACTATGGAGTCTGGTACCCCATGTAACCGCACAATCTCCCCGATATACGATGGGCAAGCTTCTCCGGGAGTCTATCATCCGGATTGGCGTAAAGTGAGCACATTTCACAAACGGTCCACGATAACCCATGTCCTCCGATGATGTGTCCCAGAAAGGCAACCTCTCGAATCCAGAAATCACGCTTCGAAACCTTTGTGTAAAACCGATGTTCCCAAAACTTCTGCAGAACAACCCTTAGATGCTCCTGGTGCGAGCCCTCATCCCAAGAGTAAATCCAAACATCATCGATGAGCACCTCCACAACCGAATCCAGATACGACCGAAACACCCGGTCCCTCATGTACAAGAACGCTACCATTGCGTTTGTCAGACCAAATGGCATTACCGTACACTTATAGTGCCCACACCGAGTCCGTAAAACCGCCTTCGCATATCCTTCCTCTACTTGCAACCAAAAGTACCCTAATCACGATCAATCTTAAACAATGGGTACTTATTCTTAATAACGAGAGCGTCCAAATGTCGTATTTCATACCCAATCGGAATGATCCATCCTTTTCCTTGCAACTGTAACCGAGCACCTCACGGTGAAGTGCTCGGTGAATGAAACCCTTCTCCCGTAGTTCCTCCAATCAGACGAATTTTAAACATGATTTCCCGCTCTAGTGGTATCCCGGGCAATTCCTCCGGAAATACCTACGGGAATTCCCGAACCGTAGGAATCCTATCCAGCGCCAACCGAGTATCTGCCATGGCCAGATCGTAGTACTCCTCCGAATCCACTATCGGAACCTAATCCAAAACCTGCAACTCCATGCTGCTCCTTACCACCTCTACCCCATCGTAACCCATGAGAGATAACAACTCTCCAAAACCATAATACTACGGTTAGCACACCAAGGTGCACGGAATTCTTGAACCGACCAGCCAACCCAATAATAACGTCATCCTTCGATATATCCCATACCAACAGATCGACAGAATCTTGTATCCGCCCAAAGATAGCACGCAGTCTTGTGCCATCTCGTAGGAAACAAAATTGGCTCCCAACCATTTGTACCGAATCATTTGGCAGTTCACTGCTAGCCAAATGCAGAAGTTCGGCACACTTTTGTGCCGAAACCGAAACAGACTCTGCAGTACCAAGTAAATCACGAACAGGGATGTGGAGCTCAGAAACAGAATACCTTGTAATGCCCATGCTGCAAAATGCCTCCCTGATCACTCTGGAAAACACGTCCAGCTCGCGCTACCGTGGCGGAAGGGGTGGCTGATACGAATTCGCCGCGGTGGTCTCGAACGCCTTCCCTATGAACCGCACTTGGGGTGTGTTGGGCTGGAACCAAGACTACAGACGTAAAACACTGCCAGATCCCTATCTCAGCGTCAGAAAACAATCCCGTATCCAGTGGTTATCTGTCCCACATCGCAAGCACCGCCCGATCGTCAGTAGCATGGCCCGGGGGTGCCGCCTGCCACCACTCGAACAAAACCGAACTATCACGCCACCCACCTGCCCTCGCCACTCGCCCGCCTCCCGCCTCGCCTTACCCGTAAACCTCGACAAACTCTGCAGTGCAGAACCTCTCCTCGATCTTGAGATCGGTGTGGTAGGTACGACTCTCAACCTCCTCCTGCTCGTACTCTTCGGCTACCAAGGTGCCTCTGCTCCAAACCATCAAACTGCGATCTGCCGGAGATCCTCGATCGCGTCCCCGATGTACTGCTGATGAAAGTAGTAAGCAATCGCTCTCGTGTAAGGTCCAGATCCTATCCACCATTCCGTGTCAGTATCAGCTCTCAAACGCCCTTCGTGCTCCTCCACCGCTGATCTCGCACTATCCTCGCAGATTAAACGCCGCCAACGAGACCTTAACCTCGATGGAAGGTGTAACCTCCCAAGGAGCTTATCAACTCCCGCAACCCAAGTCTCTGCTGCCTCAGGCCCTCCTCGGCCGTTGAACCTCGGAGGGTTCAAACGCTGAAATCTCTCCAGGAGTCTGTCCTCGTCAGACTGATGCCTCTGCTCTTCCCGTCGTTGGCGGAACCGACGAGATGTCCCGATCGCATCGACCAGCCTCCTCGTAAACACTCTCCTGCCGATCTCGAACACTGAGGTGGCTGCTGCCCACCTCCCAATCCGAACGCCTCTGCGGTGGCCAGACCGGACCTCCCCGTGCCTATTGCGGTAGCAAGGTACCCAAAGAATCGCCGTATTTGACCCAACACCGTATCACATCAGGAGTGGGTCCTCTATCTCGCTGAACACTCAGGGGGGGTGAGTGTGGTTGTTCAAGTCTTGGGTTCCTCTGAACCCGTCTCCTAATCCTCGGAGGTGTGAGATCCCGGTCCCAACCCTCCGGCTGTTGCTCACGCAGTCTGCGTATAGTGACCATGCCTGAAACCAAACCAACCCAAAACCATATAGTCCCACAGTTGACTCTCTCTCTCTCTCTCTCTATCATCACAAATAGCAGCAAAGATTCTAAGGCTCAGTAGTGTAATGCAATGCATGATGCAAAGGATTCTTTTCGTAATCCCGAAACCAAAATAATAAACCTTAAACATAGAATCGATCATGCTCGTAATCACGTAACACACCACAAACCACCCAACATTCATAAAAGTACCTCAAATCTTCCAAAGTGCTCCAAAGAACCGCCCACGCTCCACATCCATTCCAAGGTGGTTCAAGTAAAGAGTTGATCGTGCTCCGCACCGAACCGCCCCAGAATGTAACGTAGAACGGTGGCTTGTACCTCGAAGTCACTTCCACAGTTACTTACCCATGAACTGGCTTGACTTACTCCAAAAGTCCACCCTTGGACTTGTATACTTGCCTTCCACATACCATACCATAACCAAACATACTTTACCTTTTGGGTCAATCCGACCCGACCTGCTCTGATACCAACTTGTCACAGCCACCCCGCCTGGTTGCGGAGGCGGAGCCGGCCGCGACGCCGAGAACCGGAACCTACGGCGGAAAGCGTGGCAACGAGCAACGAGCTCAAAACAAAACAGTCAAGTAACAGCCAGCAACCTATAAACCCATGCAAGGCAAGCATACATAATAGTCTAACTTCTAACAGACATGCAGTTCATGGTGTGTCAACCATCAATCATCGCTACCAACACCAAAACACCAAGTCTGAAAATATAACGATTCCAATATAGGCAAGTCGGGGCTCCGCCCACGACTCAGAAGACAAACAAGCAGAATATATCTCAGATCTATACAACATATACAAATACATGATCTAATCTACATGCATGCGATTCTGACTCAGAGCCATTAAACAAAAACCTATATATACCTAAGCGCGGAATCGAAGCCTCTCACTCGAGGGTTTCCGCACGTGGTGTTGCCGCTTTGCAACCGAAACCCCAAAGAGATGGAAGCACCGCGATCTCTATTCCGCCGGTTGCTTGTCGACGGCCTCGAAAGATGGTAAACAAATAAAAAGGGTGAGTCCTCGAAAGGACCCGAAGGGCTAAGGTAAAAATGTAGTTTGCCCATATGGCTCAAGCCGAACTCGCAAAATGTAATATCACAAACACATATACATATACATATGAACATAAAGCATAAGGTAAACCAGAATCCATCAAATGCGGTCCAATCGCCAGAACGACCCGTAACGACAGCCCTCAACAGAGGTCAGACTATACAGAACAGAACAGAACGGAAAGCACGGTACCGGCTGGGGTCGCGATCCCCAAACTGTCGTAGGGTCACGAAGTATATCGGCACCCCAAGTGCGGATATACACGTAATGTCGGCACCCTCCAAAGGCGGACATTGCAGCAATATCGGCACTCCGGTGCGGATACGCAGAATGTATCTAAGGAGCACCCGTGGCCTCTCTCGACCATCCGGGTCTCGCCACGTAATGTAACATATAATAATAATAATGCACAAATAAAAACAAGTATATCATACCCGATAAACATACACGTAATGTAATAAGAACCCGACCTCTAGGGTCTTCCGGCCTTGTAACTAACAAACATACATTTTACCAAATTAAGCCCTTACCTCATAAACGCCGCTCCGCAGCCCAAAACTCGGGAAATCCCGGCTCCCGACCAAATGCACAACCTGGCTCCTACGGTTCCACGCTACTCCACCAACGCAAAATCAAGCCGATAACCATAGTTGAGTCGAACACATCCAAACAAACCCCGAACCAACTCCCACACAATCCCGCATTTTCCGCAAAAAGCTCGGTTTCACGAACCGAGCCTGAACATTGTTATTCATACACCCACAAACACCTTCCAACCTTTAAACCCACATTCCAGACACTTTTCCCGGAAAACCCGCATAAACCTAACTTTTCCTACCATTGTCCGAAAACGACGTTTCAAACATCAAAACGAACCTACTTCCATCCACAATACCAACAAAAAACAAACCCCAACATGGAAAAAGAATCATTCAAAGTTTCGGTTCTTCACCCAATTTTCACCCAACTACCATTTCAATCCAAACAAGGTTCCATTTGCACTCCTTAATCACCAATTACAATTCTTAAGCAAAATTACTAACCAATTTCACCTTTAACAACCAAAATCAACCATGAACCCTAATCCACTATTCACTCAAATTGGGGCTTTTCTACTCAATCAATTTTCCACCAAATTGAAACCATAGCAAGCCTTAGAATCATGATAGGAACCACATATCAAGAGCATGATTCAAGAACACAACAAAACACCAAGTTTAGAATCAACCCTAATTTTCGCCAAAATATGTTTCTTCCTTCCATGATGTTTTTCCAAAATCTAACCATAGATTCTTACTCCCCTCCTTCCCAAGATCATCATACTTAAATTTGGAAGCAAAAGAATCATCCAAACTAGTAGCTAAGAACAAACCTTAAATTCGAAAATCCATCTCCTTTTCACACCAATCCTTGTTTCCAACTTGAAAAGAGAGAAAGGGAGGAAGCTTACCACACTTAGAACCCAATTTCTTGTTGATTTCAGCCAAGATTTGAAGAACTTGAAGCTTGGATGAACAGTAAAAATGGCGCAAGAATGAGAGGAAGAAGAAGAAGAAGAAAAGAAATGAAACGTTTTCTTTTCATGTAATAATAATAATAGCCTTATATATTTTCTTCCCTTTAACCATCTTAAATAACAAAGGGACAAGTGTCCTCCCTAAATGCTGCAGCCGACCTTGACCCAAGTCTGACCCAAAAATATAATTAACTTTTGGGTTAATTGCAACTTAACCCCCCAATTCTCCAAATCTTTGCAATTTAACCCCAAATGTAGGTAACGAACTCCAAATGAACCCAAAACTGACTACAACCTCAGAATATCATAAAATACCCAAATCTTGTTTCCAAAGTCCATTTGGAAAATCAGAGTGTCCTACCGGGCCCATCGAACCCGAGTAAGTCCCGACGCGCATGTACTAACTCCGAACCAAAAACCACATCACAACCAAAAAATCCATAAATATTACCATAAAATCCGCCTTAAAATATCACATACCTCACACCGAAGCCGTCTGGTAAAATCCATCCCGAGCCCCGGGATTCCGCCTAGAGCCCCGGGAGTCGCCCGGGATTGCACGTCACACCCCAAATAAAATACTCCGCAGAAAGATGCAGGACATTCTCACGATCCCAAATATGCGAACGGTTTCCCAATCTGAGGTCTTGGGAGCGCTACTGAGCCTGGCCAGACGCCCGAGACAACCTCTACTTCAAAAATATTTTCGCGAAAACGTCCGGGGACCCACACGACCTCAAAGCCCGAAGGATTCCTAGAAATATTGCTCAGACAAGTCCCGGGAACCAATTAACCGCCTAATCATGACCCGCAGCCAAAACCGAGCCGGGTCACCTTGGCCGCAACCCGCCTGGGTGACCGTAACACATGCTTTCCCTAAGGTATGATTCCTTTCTTTTGCGGTCACCCCGAGCGGGTTGCGGCCGGGTGACCTCGGTTGCTCAAGTCACATGGTTTTGGCCTGCGGGTCACGTTTTTCGGCGTTCAGACGGCTCCCGAGCCCTATCCGAGTATCGTTTTGGCGAACCCTTCCGTATTTGAGGTCGTGTGGGTCCCCCGGACGTTTCCGCCGAAAATATTTTTCTGGCGCCGGGGGGTTGTCGGGGTCGCCTCGGGACGTACAGCGGGCTCGGTAGCACTCTCGAGATCTCAGTTTGGGAAGCCGTTTGCAGTTTTGGAGTCGTGGAAACGTCCCGGAGGTGGTTGTGGAGTTTAATATTTGGGACGGGACGTTCGGTTCCGGGCGACTCCCGGGGCTCGGGACGGGAATCCCGGGACTCGGGATGGAAATCTTCTGACGGCTTTGGGGTAAATCATGTTATAATTCAAGATGGATTTTATGGGTATTTTTGTGGAATTTTGGAGTGACGGAATTTCGGTTCAGGTTGACACGCTCGCACGTCGGGTTTTGGTTCGGGTTCAGCGAGCTCGGTAGGACACTCCGGAATGGTAAATGAACTTTTGAAATATGTTTTACGAATGTTATAATATTCTGAGGGTTGTGTCCAAGTTTCGTTAATTTTGGAATTCGGTAAATATTTTTGGGCCAAAAATATTGGAACTTTTGGAAAAATTGGGAGTTAATTTGTTTTTGGTTGCAAAATAATAATTTTGGAGTATGGGCAGTAGGACTTTCGGCAGAATTGGGAAGGGATTGAGGACACTTGGCATTATCTCATTTAAGATGAAAAGAGAAGGAATATATATGGGATTTATATTTTATGAAAAGCTTATTTCTTCACTTTTCATTTCTTCTCTTCTTCTTCTTCTTCAAGTCTGCCGCCACCATTGTTGCTCAACCTCAAGCTTGAAATTCTTCTCCTTGCTTGGAATCAAAGAAGAATTGGGTGCTTTGTGTGGTAAGCATCATTCTTTCTTCTCTTTACCCTTTAGAATTGAAGATTAGTGTTGAAATGAGGATTTTTGGAGAATTATGAGTTTGTTCTTAGCTACTAGCTAGGATGATTTTCTTCCTCCCATCTTTTAGTATGTTGTTCTTGGGTTGTAGGGAGTGATAATCAAGTGTTAGATTTTGGAGAAACTCCTTGGATGAAAAAGCCCCATTTTGGCCGAATTTCTTGGAAATTCTAAGTTGATGTGTGTTTGTCTTCTTGAATCATGCTTCAAGTATGTTAATCCTAGCATGATTCTAAGCTTATGTATGGATTCAATTTGATGGAAAACAAGTTGAGGTAAAAAACCCCCAAATGGCCGAATTTATGAGTTGGTGTTCAATGTTGGATTTTGTTGTTTTGGATGCAATTGGATAGCATTCTTGGTTTAGAAGTGAAATTGGTGATTAGATTGGTTGTTTGGTAGCTTGAATGGATTGAATTGGAAGTTGGATAAAATGTTGGTTAAGAACCGAATTATTGGAATGATTCTTTTTCCATGTTGGAGTTTCATTTTGGTTGAATTGGATGTTAAAATGGTGTTGGGGTTGAATTTAGGAGTGGTTTGAAGTTTGAATCGTTGAATTCGGATAAGGAATGGAAAAGTTGCAATAATGCGGGATTATCGGAAAAAGTTGGGTAATGAAGGGTTTTAAGGTTGGTTTTGGTCGGTTCTGCTTGTTGGATGATGTTTGTCAATGTATAATCTTGCATTGTCTAGGTTGGTTCTGAATTCTGACATTTCTGTGGAAATCTGGAATTTTACGGAAATTCTGCCGAATTTTCGGTTTTGGGGTCGGGTGTGTAGTTTGGTAGTGTGGTCGATAAGGATGCTAATTCAACTTTGTTTGTCAGATTCTGAGGTTCGGAGGTTAGAAAAGAGAGGTTTCTGAGTTTCGGGTCGTGGTGTGGAAGTCGTCCAGAATCGGTCTAATACTCTGGAATTGTGAGGTAAGGGTTTGGTTCTGCTATTTTTGGTAAGATAGGTGTATGTTTAGTTTCACTTTCTGTTCTGCAAGTATTTCAGTATTATATGCCTAGGGCATATTCTGTAGTCTGTAGGTGTATGTGTTGTTGCATTTGCTTTTGCAGTATTTCGGAAATTTCGCTTTAAGGTACGTTACGTAATTTGTAGGAGTATGCCTTATGGCATACTGTCTGCATAACCCTACGACAGTTGTGGGTTCGCTACCCCACTGGTGCACCATGCTTCGTAATAGCTTCGGCTTCGACTCCCTTAAAGGGAGGTGTCGCTCCGATTTGTTATAAGGGTTTATGGCGATTTAGTATCGCATATTTTTCGGGATTCTCGATCTGTTTTATTACATGCACGATATTCTGTTTCTTTGCGTATATATTCGTATATTATTATCTTTCTGTTTTGCGGGGTTACATATGCTTATCTTACCCCAAATCCCTTACGGGTCCTTTTAGGACTCACCCTTTTGGGTTCTGTTTTGGGTTTCGTGTAGACTTGGTAAACGGCCAGCGGAGTAGGTTTCCGCGAGGCTTCGCCTTGGTTGTGTTGAGCAGCAGCACCTTGCGGGCTGGGATTTTGTCTACTTGGTCCGAATCCCGCGAGGTATTTTGATACTTAGGCCTAGGGTCGGCTCTGTAGCTGCATGTGCATACTTTCTGTTTTATTGTTGTGATGATTGTATATATATATATATATATCTATATTCTGATCTGGTGCATGTTCTGAGCGCTTGGCGCTTGCTAGACACCCTAGGTTCTGTGAACTCTGTATATATCTATGTTTTGTGCGTAAGCACTCGTCCCACGGAGGGACGGTGCTTACTCTGTTGATGATGCATGAATGATATATGGTGATGGTGATGTACTGGATTTTATTTTGGTTATTTCACCATGAAATTTTTGTTATATGTTGCTTCCACTTTCATTTCGCTCTTCGGGTCCGCTACGCGCGGCGGGTCTCGATGGACCTGCCCTTCTGTATCATTCCGGCTTCCGCTTCCGACGTCCCGGCGCCCCCGCCTCCGCAACCGGGCTCGGGTGGCGTGCGGTGACAAGTTGGTATCAGAGCAGGTAAGTGACCATATTGGTCGTCAGTGGTGACTTGTAGTGACAACTATTGTTGTACATTTTATTTTAGAATGGTTTGGTACGGAGATTGGCCACCTCCTTACTTGAACCACTTCAAAATAAAATTGTGGAACAAAGTTGATCCTTCAAGTTATCCTGATAGTTGCAGATTTCGGAACTCGGGATTTCTGGATTCTGGTAAAAGTATTACGAGTAAGGGGATTGTGGAAAAGTTTCAGGTACGTAAAATTGTGTGTTAGGAAAAGATTTGGTGAAATAAGCATGAACTGCTTCTGTGATTCTGTGAAATGCATGATTTTATCATTTTGAGAAGTAACTTCTGTGTTAAGTACTGCATTGCACTACAGAGCCTTAGAAAACTGCTGCTAGCTTCTGTAGGGATTAGGAGTGACCGATTTGTCTGGACTCTGTTTGGTCTGAGATTTTTGAGGTATGGTTAACACGCGTAGATAGCGTGATTTGGTACCGGAGGGGTGGGACTGAGATCCCACACCTCCGTGGAATAGGATACGGGTTCAGCGTAACCTGTGGTCCGAACAACCACACTCACCGCCCCGAGGTTTAGCGGTCGTAGGGACCCCTCTCTGATTTGGTATTACCCGCCAGCCTAGCTGGTTCAGGGGCGGCAGTAGGCAGGGGAAGATCTGATTATGCCACTGTAAGGGCATTTTGATTAGGTGGTGATAGCGAGACTTAAGCCACTGCTCGCCACAACTTTGGGTTTGGTAAGTGAGTGACTCTGACGAGGATGGTCACTACGACACCTAGACTTCTCGTCGGTCCTATTAACGACGAGGAGATCTGCGGCACCAGTCTGGCGAGGTCAGACTTCTAGAGAGGTTTCAGAGTTTGAACCCCCCCGAGGTTCAATGACCGAGAAGGGCCTGGAGTAGTAGAGATTTGGTTTGCAGGAGTTGACAAACTCCTGGGGGAGGCTACATTTTCCACCAGCAGTGCAGCGGGGATGTAGCCAGGGATCTGCGTCAGGCATAGTTCGATGAGCTTCATCAGGGAGACAGGATTGTCGGAGAGTTTGAGTGAGAGTTTGATCGGCTGGTTTACTAAGTACCGTAGTATCAAGGTATGGAAGAGGAGAAGACCAAGAGGTTTATTTCGTCGACAGCGCCCCGAGTACAGGTGGGTTTTGAGACCTTTAGACATTACTTTGTTTCGGGAAGCGGTTGTTAAGGCTCAACTCCTCGAGCAGGAGGATGTTGAGAGTCGCCTCACCTCGCTGAGAGGTTAGGGGAGTGCGAGGGGTTCCATACAGCAGGGACCCCGGCAGATTTCTGGATGGCCGAACAGGCCTGGGCAGTTTAGTAGAGGTAGAGAGGGAGCACCACCGGCACGATCTTGTCCGATTTGCAGTAAGTATCACCCCGGTTGACTTAGTTACCGGCAGGAGGGCCGATGTTTACGTTGCGGTTCTGACACTCACTGGATACGGGATTGCCCTCTTACTGTAGGGCAGGGTTTTGGCAGTCTTCAGCGTCCATAGTCTCGAGCACAGCCCAACGCGCCGCGAGGGCGTGGGTTTCAGCGGGGTGGCCCGAGACCTCAGCAGCGACAGCAGCTTCAGCCATCCCCTCCACCACAAAGCAGCTCGAGAGCAGACAAGTTTTCCATTTGGTGAGGGGGCCCTAGTTATCGTGGAGGACCTAGTCAGCGGTCAGGTACCAGCCAGCAGGGAGGCTCGAGTCAGCAGGAAGTTCTGCAGGGTACTTTCTTTCTGAATGAGATACCGGTTCAGGCAGTATTGGATACAGGAACATTTATTTCCATTGTAACACCGAAATGTGTTACATCTCTGTATCTGTCTGTTAGTACCTTGCCTCAAATGTATTTAGTAAAAACTGCTGGGAGTCAGTTTCTGTTTTCCAATGAGATGGTTCGGGGTTGTACGATATCTGTAGGCGGATATCTGATAGTATCGGATTTGTTGGTTTTAGACACGCCGAACTATGATATTATTCTTGGGATGGACTGGCTATCCAAGAAATCTGTGCACATTGATTGTGCAACCCGAACCATTATGGTTTCTGGAGAGGTACTACCTCTCACGGCTCCGACTGGTGTGACTATCGCGCAACACAGTATAGAGTTACAGGTTCTGGATTCAGCTGCCGATAGTTGGTGTAGGGTAATGCTATGATCTGTTTGAGGCTGGTACTAGGTTAAAGTTGGATGGTTTACCAGTGGTTCGAGTTTTTCCGCAGGTATTTCCGGAGGAGTTGCCCGGATTACCACAAGAGCGGGAAATTGTGTTTGAGATCCACTTGCAGTCGGGTACTGCTCCGATATCTATTCCTCCTTATCGGATGCCTATTTCTGAGATGCAGGAGTAGAAGAAGCAACTGGAGGAATTACAGCAAAAGAGTTTCGTCCGACCGAGCACTTCAGCGTGGCGTGCTCGGTTCTTTTGTTAAGAAGAATGATGGGACACTCTGACTTTGTATTGATTACAGACGGTTGAATGCTCTTATTGGGAAGAATAAGTATCCGTTACCGAGGATTGACGATCTTTTTGATCAACTTCAGGGTTCGAGAGTTTTCTCAAAGATTAATCTCCGATCTGGGTATTTTCAGCTTAGGGTGAAGGAAGAGGACATACCTAAGACTGCTTTCCGCACCCGATTTGGACACTTTGAGTTTACGGTCATGCCATTCGGGCTGACCAATGCTACGGCGGCATTCATGGATCTGATGCATCGGGTGTTCCGACCCTACTTGGACTCATTTCTGGTGGTTTTAATTGATGATATTCTTATATATTCTCGGGATGTGGATTCGCTTCGGGATCATCTGTGGGTGGTTCTGCAGTCACTTTGGGAACTTCATCTTTATGCCAATTTCTCAAAGTGTGAGTTATGGATTCGGGAAGTCACTTTTCTGGGACACGTTATATCTGAGCATGGTCTGTCTGTGGATCCAGAGAAGGTGAGGGCAGTTCGGGATTGGAAACAACCTGCCACAGTACGGGAGTTCAGGAGCTTCCTGGGGTTAGTAGGATTTTATCAGAGGTTTGTACCAGGGTTTTCTATTCTGGCATTTCCGCTTGCGCAGTTGACCAAGAAGGGTCAACCGTATATCTGGTCTGATAGGTGTGAGCAGAATTTTCAGGAGTTGAAGCGGCAGTTGACTAACGCTCCGATTCTGACTCTTCCAGATCCGAGCTTACCGTACGTGATATATACGGATGCTTCCACATCCAGTTTGGGGTGTGTGTTGGTGCAGGAGCGTTTTGTGGTAGCTTATGGGTCGAGGCAGCTGCGACCGCATGAGCTGAACTGACTGACACATGATCTGGAGTTGGCTATAGTAATTTATGCGCTGAAACTTTGGAAGTAATATCTGCTTGGTAATAAATTTCAGATTCTTACCGACCATACGAGTCTGAAATATCTGTTTACTGAAGGAGCTTAGCATGAGGCAGCGCAGATGGCTCGAATACATTAAGGACTATGATTGTAGTATCGAGTACATCTCGCAAGGGCAACACGGTTGCCGATGCACCGAAAGGTGAAGTATACCGGGTTGGTTAAGGGAGGAAATGTTGGTGATCGATCCGAGGAGAGTGATTTGACTTGCCTTTGGCATGTGTGGCAGCCTGGGAGCGTGCTCGGGGTATACACTTACCATACATTCCGAGTGGCTTGACAGGGGTGCGCGAGGCGCAAGGTAGAGATCTGGGGCTAAAGAAGTTATCTGGGGAAGATAAGGGTTTATTTGTTACCGACGTTTCAGTATAGGCAGGGATTGCTATACTTCCGTGATCGCCTTTATGTACCTGAGGATCAGGAGTTCTGGAATGAGATTTTAGAGGAGGCACACTCGAGCAGTTTGAGCATCAGAAACCGGCAGGGACACTGCAGACTTTGCCCACTCCAGTCTGGAAGTGGGGTAATGTTACTATGGACTTTCTGACTGCACTGCCCCTGACACGGTCTCGCCATGATGCGATCTGGGTTATTGTGAATCGGCAGATAAATGTGCGCACACTTTCTGCTTATTCGGGTCATAGACCCTCTGGAGAAGCTTGCCGGCTTTACATCAGGGAGATGGTACGTTTACATGGAGTACCAAACTCCATTGTATCTGACCGTGATCCGCGTTTCACAAAGATGGTTCGAGAGCTTTTCATGAAGCACCGGGCACGCGACTCCATCTGAATACGCTTTATCACCCACAGACGGACGGGCAGTCGGAGCGGTGATTCTGATACTGGAAGATATGCTGCGAATCTGTACTTTGGATTTTGGAGGAGATTGAGACCAGCAGTTACGTTGATAGAGTTCTCATACAACAATTGCTTTCAGACTACGTTTGACATGGCACATATGAGGTGTTGTACGGGAGGAGGTGCATGACACCACACTGTTGGACAGATGCGTCTGATAGGGTTGAGCTGGGACCCGAGCTTTTTGAGGAGACTACGGCGAAGATCAGATTGTTACAGGCGCGGATCAAAACCGCGAACAACTGCACCACTGCTTATACGAACCGCCGCCGTAGGGCTCTTGAATCTGAGTTTGGTGATAGAATTTGACTGGAGGTAGCACCGTTCAGAGGGACAGTAAGATTTGATAGGCGGGGCGAGTTACCCCGAGTTATATCGGTTCTCATGAGTTTCCAGAGTAAGTTGTTAGGTTGGTTTTTTCCCCCCCAACTGGTTCTGTTTTATGTGATATCTTCCAGGATAGCCTGTTTTGGATCGGTTAGATTTAGGTTCGGTACTGTCTGGGGTTGTCTGGTAGAAATACCGGCAACTGACTCGGGGTGCAATAAGATGCACCCGGAGGGTGGGACGCCGTGAGGCTCTGTATGGTAGTCTAAACTACCACTCCCGCCGCACCAGTACGGTGGTCCGATTGTTCTTAGTAAGGGGAATATTTGTATTTTCTGGTTGGTAACGACACCTGTCTGGTTGGTTCAGACTACTCTTGGAGGACCAAGAGTTCTAAGGGGGGGAGAATGTTACGGTCACCCCGAGCGGGTTGCGACCGGGTGACCCGGGGCTCCGGTTTTGGCCTGCGGGTCACGTTTTTCGGCGTTCAGGCGGCTCCCGAGCCCTATCCGAGTATCGTTTTGGCGAACCCTTCCGTATTTGAGGTCGTGTGGGTCCCCCGGACGTTTCCGCCGAAAATATTTTTCTGGCGCCGGGGGGTTGTCGGGGTCGCCTCGGGACGTACAGCGGGCTCGGTAGCACTCTCGAGATCTCAGTTTGGGAAGCCGTTTGCAGTTTTGGAGTCGTGGAAACGTCCCGGAGGTGGTTGTGGAGTTTAATATTTGGGACGGGACGCTCGGTTCCGGGCGACTCCTGGGGCTCGGGACGGGAATCCCGGGACTCGGGATGGAAATCTTCTGACGGCTTTGGGGTAAATCATGTTATAATTCAAGATGGATTTTATGGGTATTTTTGTGGAATTTTGGAGTGACGGAATTTCGGTTCGAGTTGACACGCCGCACGTCGGGTTTTGGTTCGGGTTCAGCGAGCTCGGTAGGACACTCCGGAATGGTAAATGAACTTTTGAAATATGTTTTACGAATGTTATAATATTCTGAGGGTTGTGTCCAAGTTTCGTTAATTTTGGAATTCGGTAAATATTTTTGGGCCAAAAATATTGGAACTTTTGGAAAAATTGGGAGTTAATTTGTTTTTGGTTGCAAAATAATAATTTTGGAGTATGGGCAGTAGGACTTTCGGCAGAATTGGGAAGGGATTGAGGACACTTGGCATTATCTCATTTAAGATGAAAAGAGAAGGAATATATATGGGATTTATATTTTATGAAAAGCTTATTTCTTCACTTTTCATTTCTTCTCTTCTTCTTCTTCTTCAAGTCTGCCCGCCACCATTGTTGCTCAACCTCAAGCTTGAAATTCTTCTCCTTGCTTGGAATCAAAGAAGAATTGGGTGCTTTGTGTGGTAAGCATCATTCTTTCTTCTCTTTACCCTTTAGAATTGAAGATTAGTGTTGAAATGAGGATTTTTGGAGAATTATGAGTTTGTTCTTAGCTACTAGCTAGGATGATTTTCTTCCTCCCATCTTTTAGTATGTTGTTCTTGGGTTGTAGGGGAGTGATAATCAAGTGTTAGATTTTGGAGAAACTCCTTGGATGAAAAAGCCCCATTTTGGCCGAATTTCTTGGAAATTCTAAGTTGATGTGTGTTTGTCTTCTTGAATCATGCTTCAAGTATGTTAATCCTAGCATGATTCTAAGCTTATGTATGGATTCAATTTGATGGAAAACAAGTTGAGGTAAAAAACCCAAATGGCCGAATTTATGAGTTGGTGTTCAATGTTGGATTTTGTTGTTTTGGATGCAATTGGATAGCATTCTTGGTTTAGAAGTGAAATTGGTAATTAGATTGGTTATTTGGTAGCTTGAATGGATTGAATTGGAAGTTGGATAAAATGTTGGTGAAGAACCGAATTATTGGAATGATTCTTTTTCCATGTTGGAGTTTCATTTTGGTTGAATTGGATGTTAAAATGGTGTTGGGGTTGAATTTAGGAGTGGTTTGAAGTTTGAATCGTTGAATTCGGATAAGAAATGGAAAAGTTGCAATAATGCGGGATTATCGGAAAATGTCGGGTAATGAAGGGTTTTTAGGTTGGTTTTGGTCGGTTCTGCTTGTTGGATGATGTTTGTCAATGTATAATCTTGCATTGTCTAGGTTGGTTCTGAATTCTGACATTTCTGTGGAAATCTGGAATTTTACGGAAATTCTGCCGGATTTTCGGTTTTGGGGTCGGGGGTGTAGTTTGGTAGTGTGGTCGATAAGGATGCTAATTCAACTTGGTTTGACAGATTCTGAGGTTCGGAGGTGAGAAAAAGAGGGGTTTCTGAGTTTCGGGTCGTAGTGTGGAAGTTGTCCAGAAGCGGTCTAATACTCTGGACTTGTGAGGTAAGGGTTTGGTTCTGCTATTTTTGGTAAGATAGGTGTATGTTTAGTTTCACTTTCTGTTCTGCAAGTATTTCGGTATTATATGCCTAGGGCATATTCTGTAGTCTGTAGGTGTATGTGTTGTTGCACTTCTGTTTTGCAGGTATTTCGGAAATTTCTGCTTTAAGGTACGTTCTGTAATTTGTAGGAGTATGCCTTATGGCATACTCTGTCTGTTAACCCTACGACAGTTGAGGGTTCGCTACCCCAGCTGGTGCACCATGCTTCTGTAATAGCTTCGGCTTCTGACTCCCTTAGAGGGAGGCTGTCGTTCTGATTTGTTATAAGGGTTTATGGCGATTTAGTATCGCATATTTTTCGGGATTCTGATCTGTTTTTATTACATGCACGATATTCTGTTTTCTGTCGTATATATTCTGTATATTATTATCTTTCTGTTTTGCAGGGTTACATATGCTTATCTTACCCCAAATCCCTTACGGGTCCTTTTAGGACTCACCCTTTTTCGGGTTCTGTTTTTGGATTTCAGGTAGGTCTGGTAAGCAGCTAGCAGGGTAGGTTTCCGCGAGGTTTCTACCTTGGTTGTGTTTTGCAGCAGCTGCACCTTGCGGTCCGGGATTTGTCTATTCGGTCTGAATCCCGCGCGAGGTATTTTGATACTCAGATCTAGGGCTGGCTCTGTAGTCGCATATGCACACTTTCTGTATTGCTGTGATGATTGTATATTTGTATATATTATATATTCTGTTCTGCTGCATGTTCTGAGCGCTTGGCGCTTGCTAGACATTTTAGGTTCGGTGAATGCTGTATGTATCTATGTTTTGGTGCGTAAGCACTCGTCCCACGGAGGGCGGGACTTACTCGCTGATAATGCATGAATGATAATGCATGAATTGTATGGTTGGATTTTATTTTGGTTATTTATACGAAATTTTTGTTAAGTTGCTTCCACTTTCATTTCGCTCTTCGGGTCCGCTACGCGCGGCGGGTCTCGATGGACCTGCCCTTCTGTATCATTCCGGCTTCCGCTTCCGGCATCCCGGCGCCCCCGCCTCCGCAACCGGGCTCGGGTGGCGTGCGGTGACAGCAGCTGGTCATCATTCAAAACACATCCACTTTCATCCTTTCCAGCTACAAGAGGGACAACATCTCTTCACATAAAAGGTTGTCATACAATTCAAAAGAATCAAATAATTCATGCTCAAACAAAACATTGGAAATCATGCTCATTTTATGCACAGTTGGGTCACAAGGGTATTCAAAGTTTAAAACAACACACTTTGTTTCCAATTTCACATCATTTTCAATCACAGAAGTTCTACGCAACCTAGGCCCTTGTTCATTACCAACAATACTCTTCATCCTACAAGTAGTTGCTCCAGGGTCAAATACTAGCCTAACTCCACTTGATTTTTCTACCAATTCCAGCATGCTATTTCCATTCATTTTCATCAAGTAAACTCTGATAAGGCTAGTAAATGAAGCATACAACAAGCTTGTGATCCTAATTTCAGTCAAGTCATCAACATCAATGCATTTCTTAGACAAATTTGGCAGGTACCTGTCTTTCCTAGCATAGAATGTAACATTTTCAAGCATGAAATTAGGTTCAATCATGTTCATTCTATCTGTTCCACACAAAGCAGGCAATTCAATGCATTTATTACAGCCATGCTTTTGTTCATTCAAATCAGGTTTCAAACAAGGAAACAAGGAAGTAAAGGCATTACCCATGTTCACTCCCTCCCTCTTGCATTTCCCTTTTGGGCAGAGATAGTGTTGCATTTTCTTCCCAAACTCTCCAAGGCAAACTTCAGCTCCTCTTTCCACAGTGGCCTGCACAATCAAAGAAGAAAAACAAGGTTGTTCCAAAACAGTAGTTAGTGGAAACCTTGGTTGGTTGGAGGCTGGTTGCTCTCTCCCTCACTCACTTTGGCTTGAAGGTAGCTCTCTTGTTTTCTCTCCTCTTTCCCCTCAAACTTTCCCCTCCAAATCTTTTTCTACGCCCCTTTCTTCAATTTCTTTTGGGATTTTGGGCTCCTTACTTTCTTTTACACCCAGACCCTCATCTTCCCTCTCATTCAATTTTCCCTCAACCTTACCAACTTTTGTAGTATACTCATGTTTTCGTGAACTATAGCTTATATTTTCAGCATAAAGCTGCCTCAATTCATCATGAAAGGAGGCTGAACTGGATCTGCCTTTTTGGGTGCTTGTTGAGGCTTGTTTTGAGCTGAAAGTTGTGGGGTGGCTATATGAGGTTGTTGAGTGGTAGGAGGGTCTTTGTGGGGCTGAGCCGATCTGTTGGTTCAAGTAGGAAGGGTGTAGAGGTGAATCTCTGTAGGCTGGGGTTCTCTTTGGCTTAGAACTGAAGGGTTGAGGCCTTTGGGTGGGAGGTGGCGCACACATAGGAGGTTTTTGGTAGGAGTGTGGTCGTGGAGGGCAAAGCCTTCTCTTTGTTTTAGGTGCTAGGTAATGGGAAAGGTAGAGTGGCTTCTTTCTTGGTGTTTGGTGGTAGGAATCATAGGTTTGGGCTTCTTGGGAGTGGTATGGGTCGTCTAGGTAAGGATTTGAGTAAGAATCCAAAGGTTCCAACCATGAACCAGAGGCTGAAACTGAGTAGGGGTCTTGGAAAGAGGGCCTAAACCATGGGTCAGATTCTGGGGCTGCATAGTGGTCATGGTAAGAGGTGCTTGAATAGCTATCTTGGGAATAGGAGTCCACCCATGGTTCAGGGGCAGGATCAAAGTATGGATCTTGGCCAGCAAGGTAATCGTGCTCAAATTCAGAGTAAGGGGCTGGATCTGAGTAGAGAGGCTGGTCATAGGGGTCATCCAAGTAAGACTCTTGGTAATTAGAGTCGGAATAGAACTCACTTGCCCAATGATCCATTTATATTCAAATACCTGCACAAGAAAACAATAATGTGAAAGACTCACTTCACTCCCTAAGTGTTTCAACTCCACACTCGTGTTTCACTCAACCTTTGGCTTTTGCAATGATGTTACACTCTGCCTTTTACCACTCACAACCTTACCTCATCCTCAACAACTTCTCAAACCTCTCATTTTCCCCTAAGTTAGATGTTGGCATGCACCTGCAACCTAGAACCAATCCCTAGAGGCTCCTTCACCTTTGTACAAAGAGGAAGCTAGTTACTGAAAACAGATTTGAGGTTTGGGTTTAAGGTTTGTTGGGGGCTGAAAGGAAGGGGCTGGGAGTTTAAAATAAGGCGTGAAAGACTTGGTGAGTGGTGTTCCCTTCTATTTTAACAATCACAATAAAAAGATTCTTCTCAAAGAACTTCAACTTCAGGTTCGGCACAACTTCTTCTTATAAGCATTTGCAAAAGCAAAGCTTCATTCATTTAACTCGACGCATTCTGTTCTGTTTCTTTCAAAACTTGCAGCACTCACAAATTGTTGCATATATATTTGTTCACATATTTCATCTCTATTCGGAAGCTAGCATTTCAACCGATGATTAAAGCTTTATCAAAACCATTGGGTCCAACATTCTTTTAAACAATTCGGTCATCACGGTCAACATTAATCTGAACACCATCAACCAACAGAAGTAAAACCAAGGAATACCAAATGCAATCCTAGCTAAAATATGAAAGATGCCGGTTTTAGGTACCACAACTCAGATTCGGTAAAAATCAAGAAACAAGGGTCTATTTTTGATAGGGATAAAATACGCAAACCAGAGTAGATTCGGGCCTTGATTCTCAGCGAGCGAGCTGTGCTCTGATACCAGATTGATGCGACCTCAGTGGGCGTCGATCGAGAACTGTTGTTGGACAGTTGCTCGTTGAAGATGAACGACGGTATTGGCGTCGGTGACGATGGTAGTCGGCGGCTGTGGAGCAGCTCAGGCGACGACGATGTTGAAAGGCGGAGAATGAAGTGGCCCTGCTCCACCTCCTTGATCGGACGTCAAGGCAACAGAGCAGTAGCGGCCGGCGGCGATGGCGGACCTAGCACCTCTTGCTACGGTGGACAAGCAACACTAGGTTTTGATCCTAGGTGTGGGAGCACGAACCCAGGGGCTGGAATGGCGAGGAGGAAGAAGCTGAGAACGATAAGGTTGAAGAAACCTCTGAAAATCACATTCAATTTCGTTCTGAGCCGTAAGCTAGCTCCTGTGATGTTTTTAATCCTAAACCTAAAAACAAACAACAAACGTAATATCTGGAAACTAATAAGCCCACTTAAGCCCACTACTTAACCCATCTGCCTAAAACAAACATATGGGTAATAAGCCCAATACCCTAAACTAATAATTACAAACTCTAGCCCAAAAGGCTTTAATTACATCCCAAAAATTAATATCCTTAGGCTTAAAATATTAAAGGGAATTAATTCAGAATTAATTCAATACAAGTTTTAATTTGGTCACTTGCACCACTTGGAAGATTGAAGTTCCAAATGTTCCCAGACTTAGAAAACGCAAAGCTCCAACTTGCTGCTCTAAAAGTTACTTGCTCCTCAAGGTATCTTGTTGTTTACTTCACATCACTTTTCTCACTCCCCAAGTGTTTACACTCTTCTCTCGTGTTTAGAACACAATGGTTCTCACAAGTCTCACAACTTACCACCAATCTTCTATTAAGATCAAATGCAAACACACAAGGAGTATCCAATGAAATCTTAGCAATATCCGAAACAAGTAACACACCAAGTCCTAGCTTGAAACTAGGGTTTTCAAAATTTTTGAGGTTGGTTGGTGGTTGAAAGAAGTTGGGAATGATATAGAAAAGGCTCTTTATAAACACAAACACTTTTTGTTCAAGTTCATAAAATATTTTTAGATCAAATCACTTTTCGCATGTGTTTTGATATGAACACTCAAGAACACTCTTAAACTTTTTCTTTCTTCAAATGTTCTTTTCGTGTTCACAACCACAAGAACTTTCATATTTTTCAACTTCCAATCCGTAAATGCTCTTTTTCTTTACACAACTTCAACAATCAACATTCAAATATGAACTTTACTCTAGTCACATGAACCAATCAATCTTGTTCTAAGCACATGAACCACTCACAAATAGTTTCGGTTTCTCTCAAGAGATCACTAACCGAAAATCTTCTTCAAGTTTTGAAAGAACAAAAATGGTTTTCAACTTGAAGAATATCAAACAAACAACATGTACCTCAATCATGCAAGTTGGCTCTGATACCACTTGATACGATCACACTAGGGGAGTATGATCGAGAGCTCGTGATCTAGCTTGAATGAGGCGGTTTCCAAGTAAATGCAGCAAATAAATCGGACAGAGATAGAGAATGGAACCTAGAACCTTTTGTGTTACGGCCACCCGAGCGGGTTGCACCGGGTGGTCCGGGACTTCGGTTTTGGCCTCATGGGTCACGGTTTTGGGCGGATAATTGGCTCCCGGGACTTATCTGAGCATTATTTCTGGGAATCCTTCGGGTTTTGAGGTCATGTGGGTCCCCCGGACATTTTCGCCGAAAATATTTTTCGGGGTTGTCTCGGGCGTCTGGGGCTCGGTAGAGCTCCCGGGACCTCGGAATGGGAAACCGTTTGCATATTTGGGATCATGAGGACGTCCTGCATCGTTTTACGGAGTATAATTTCTGGAGCGGGACGTGCGGTCCCGGACGACTCCCGGGGCTCTGGACGGGAATCCCGGGGCTCGGGATGGATTTTTCCAGATGGCTTCGGTGTGAGGTATGTTATATTTTAAGGCGGATTTTATGGTAATATTTATGGGTTTTGGTTCGGGTTAGTACACGTGCACGTCAGGACTTACTCAGTTCGGGGCCTAGGACACTCTGATTTTCCAAATGGACTTTGGAAATAGGATTTGGGTATTTTATGATATTCGAGGATTGTGGTCAATTTTGGTTTCAGTTGGAGTTTGGTTCTTGCATTTGGCGTTAAATTACAAATATTTGGAGAGTTGGAGGGTTAAGTGGTAAATAACCCTAAAGTCATTAATATTTTTGGTCGAATTTGGGGTAAGTCGGCTGCAAGGATAAGGGGAGGACACTTGTCTAATTCTTATTAAAGATGGAAAAGGAGAGAAGTATAAAAAGGGGTATTATTATTACATGAAATCATTTCTTTTCTTCTTCTCCTTCCTTCTTCTTCTTGCCGCCATCTTCTTCAACCTCCAAGCTCCATGTTCTTCATCTTTCTTTGCTGAAACTTCAAGGTTTTGAGCTCCAAAAATTGGTAAGTTTCTCTCCTACATGAGTTTTCAAGTTGGAAGCTTAGTTTGGATGGAAAAAGAGAGAGTTTTCCAAGTTAAGGTTTTCTCTCCTCCCATCTTTTAGTATGTTGTTCTTGGGTTGGAGGGGAGTAGGAATCTAGGGTTGGATGTTGGAAAAGCTCCATGGATGGGCAAACCCTAGAGGTGCCGAAATTGTGAGTGATTTTCCAAAATGTTGTGTGTTTGTGTTCTTGGATCATGCTTCAAGTATGTTGTTCCTAGCATGATTCTAAGACTATCTATGGTTTCAATTTGATGGAAAGCATGTTGGGTAGAAAACCCCTCTTTGGCCGAATTTAAGGGTTAGGTTTTGTGAATGATTTTGGTGGTTAAAGGTGAAATTGGTTAGTAATCTTGCTTAAGTTATGTAATTGGTGGTTAAAGAGTGCAAATGTAGCCTTGTTTGAATTGAAATGGAAATTGGGAAAAAAATTGGTAAAGGAGCCGAATTGTTGGATGATTCTTTTTCCATGTTAGGGTTGTGTTTTGGTTGTGTTGGCTGGTAATTCGGTATTGTGGATGGAAGTAGGTTCGTATTGATGTTTGAAACGCCGTTTTGAGCAATGGGAGCTAAGTTCACTTTATTGCGGGATTAAGGGTGAAAGTGTCCGGAATGTGGGTTTAAAGGTTGGAATGTGTTTGTGGGTGTATGAATAACAATGTTCGTGCTCGGTTCGTGAAACCGAGCTTTACGTGGAATTTTGTGGGAAAGTGCGGGATTGTGCGGGAGTGGTTTTGGGGATGTGTTCGACTTAATTGTGATTGTTCAGCTTGATTCTGCGTGGGTGGAGTAGCGTGGGACCGTTAGAGCCAAGTTTTACTTTTCGGGCCGGGAGCCGGGATTTCCCGGGTTTTGTGCTGCGGGGCAGTGTTTCTGAGGTAAGGGCTCAACTTCTCTCGTTATGCATTCTGGGAATAATTGCATGTATATCGGGTTTAGTTGAGGCGGGTTCCGGGTGAGGACGGGGGTTCGGTGACCCCGAGACCCGTCACATGGTAAGATGTATGTTTGTTCTGTCTCAAGGCCCGAGTGGCCTTGGAGGCCCCGGGTTCCTATTATGTTCTGTATATTTGTATCAGGTAAGAATACTTCTGTTTATATTCACATGTATTTATATGTTCTGTTCTGTGACGAGACCCGGGCTGGTCCTAAGACCACGGGTGCTCCATGATTTGGTTGGTTATGTTCGCACTGGAGGGTGCCGACATTCTGTGTATATCCGCACTTGGGGTGCCGATATACTTCCGTGACCCTACGACAGTATGGGGATCGCGACCCCAACCAGTACCGTACTTTCTGTTCTGTATGTTCTGACCTCTTGGAGAGGGCTGTCGTTCCGTGGGTCAGCAGTTGGACCGCGTGTGTTGAGATTCTGATTCACTTTACGCTTTATGTTTATATATATACATGTATACTCTTGTGTTGTTCTGTTTTGCAGGTTTTGTATGTTTGCCGCTTGGGCAAACTATATCTTACCTCAGCCCTTATTGGGTCCTTCTGAGGACTCACCCTTTTATTTGTTTACCACCTTTCAGGCCTTCCTGACAAGCAACCGGCGGAGTAGAGATCCGCGGTGCTTCCATCTTTGGGGTTTCGATTGCAGCAGCAGTACCACGTGCGGAAATCCTCGAGTGAGAGGCTTCTGATTCCGCGCTTAGGTATTTATAGGATTTTGTTTAATGGCTCAGAGCCGTAGCCGCATGCATGTAGATCAGATCATGAATTTGTACATGATGTATAATCTGAGATTTATCCTGCACTTGTTTGTCTTCTGAGTCGTGGGCGGAGCCCCGACTTGCCTATATTGGAATTGTTATATTATGGATTTGGTGTTTCTGTGTTTGTGGCGATGAACGATGTTTGATACACCATGAACTGCATGTTTAGTAGATGTCGGATTTTTGTGTATGCTTGACATGTATAACTTCGAAGGTTGCTAGTCGCTACTCGACTATTTTGTTATTTGAGCTCGATTCCCCGTTGTCGCGCTTTCCGCCATAATTCCGTTCCGACGTCGCGGCCGGCTCCGCCTCCGCAACCGAGCGGGGTGGCTGTGACATTTTGACTACGAGATCAAACAATGCTAGGTATTATATTGGATCCTCTTGCATGGATCACTAATGGATTGGTGGAGCAAGATTTGAGACCCAAGAAGAACAATATAGCCTATTTTCGGCAGATATGTGTTCTTACAAAATGAGTTCTCCCTTTACAATGGTTACAAGCTTTCCTTATATAGGATGAAAATGGTGAAAGGAAAGAGCTTGACTTTGACTAGGGAACCACCTTCCTCGAATTATGGTGGGTGAAGTGAGAGTTGACAGATGATGGGTGACATGGTAAGCTACCTGCTCCTGTTGCTTCCATTTCCCCAGGAATTGTAGTTGGCGGGAAATGGGAGGAAAGGCCTCTTCATAATTCGAATGGTTCGCCTGACTTGCGTATGGAGGCTTCTTCAGGTTGGCGAACACCTGGGACTTCGCTTGCATCTGGAAGTTTGGCGCAGGGTCTTCGCCGATGGGGCATGGGTTCGCGGAGAGACCATGGGCTCGCGGGAGGGGCCATGGGTTCGCCAATGGCCATGGGTTCGCCAAAGGCCATGGGTTCGCCATAAGGCCATGGGTTCGCCAAAGGCCATGGGCTCGCCAAAGGCCATGGGCTCGCCAAGGACCAAGGGTTCGCCAAGGGGGCATGGGCTCGCCAAGGGGGCATGGGTTTGCCAAGGGAGGATGGGCTCGCCAAAGGGACTTCGCGAGCACGGCCTTGCCTTGGAGCTTTGCCTTTTCTTGGAGGAGGCGTACAGGGTACTCTCCGGGAGACCCGACAGGTGTGGCTTCGCTTTGGGGCTTCGCCGCCGCTTGGAGGGTCGTATCCTCTTCAATCGAGCCTTCGTCAAATATCCTTTAGGCCCTTTGAAGAATTGGTCGTCCTTTATTGACGAGATGGGGCTGATGCCCTCATCATTTTCCCTAGTCACTTTAGGAGTGTTGAGTTGCTTCTCCTCTGCACGGCTCAACAGTCACATGGTTGAGAGCCTAGCTCTGTCCGTCGAGCTACCTTTCTTCAACCGTACGTAGCAAATGCTTGGCTCACCCATCAAGCACATGTTGTTGGCGAAGGGAAGTACCATGGCCTTCACCTTGTCCAAGAACTCCATCCCGAGTACCATTGGACAATCATCCATCGAGACCACCGATAAATCAACAAGGCCATGCCACTTACCTAGATGCACCTCCATGTTGCGTGCCACGCCTAGGATCGGCCTTGCTGAGGAATTCATGGCCTTTAGCCATCCTTCTTCTTTGGTGTAAGGTATGTCTAACCTCTTCGCTTCCTCCACCCTAAGGAAGTTGTTGATTGCACCCGTGTCCACCAATGCTTGCACCTCCTCGCCACACCTCGGTCCTGATGGAATTCGATAGTTGGAGTGAACCCATGTGACACTCCTTGGGCTCCTCCCTCACATGCTTTTTCCCCACGAGCATGGATGATAGAGAGCTCTTCAACGAACACTCTCTATAGAAGTGCTCACCCTTTCACAAGTAACACTCCAATCGCCGCTTGCCCTTATCCCATTCTATTGGCTTTCTGCTCGGGCTGAGTGATCTCTTGGATGCCTCCACCTTCCTCTGAGTCTCCAAGACATCCTCTCGTCCTTGGTCTCTCCCTCCCCCACCACGGTCCTTACCCTCTATAGGCCTAGGCCTCTCTTGCCTAACGAACTCTATTTGGGACTCGGCCACCTGCATGGCTGTCGTAAGGTCTTATGCACCTCGCCGCTTCACCTCCAGCCTCGCCCAATTTTGAAGGCCATATAAGAACTCATAGTATGCCTCCTTGGTCGGATAATCAGGGATCTCTAGCAGCAACTCATTGAACTCTCTGATGTAGGCCTGAATGCTCCCCCGGTGACTTAGGTTCCTCAACCTACATTGGGCCTCCTCCTCGGCATTCCCTGGGTAGAACTGGTGCTTGAGTTCCCCTTAAACTCAGCCCACGTACGGATCGAGCAAGTCCCCTTCTCGATCTCGGCATGCTTACGCCTCCACCAGAACATCGCAGTGTCCTCCAAGTAGAGCATAGCATGGTTGACCTTCAGTGCATCCTCCATAATGCCTGAAGCGCCAAAGTACTACTCCAAGCTCTAGAAGAAATTATCCACCTCTTTGGCATTGGGAGCACCCTTATATAGCTTGGGTCTTGGCACATCCAACCTGAGTAGAGTAGGGGTAGAAGAAGAAGTGGAAGGGCCAAATGACTCACCTCGTCCCACTGCCCTCCTCAACATCGCCACTTCTTCATCTAATCGTGCCAACATCCCGACAAGCTCTACTCTAAGAGCTTGGTTCTCCTTCTCAAGGGCAAGGATTCTAATGGTGAGAGCATTATCCGCCTCCTTGCGTCAAGCCTCCTCAACCGCGGCTACCTTGTTGACGGCACCCAGCAACCCATCCTCGATCGCATCCACCCTTGCATCGAGCTCTTCTTGCTGCGCCTTAACCTTTGTGAGCCTATCTTCGAGGTCTCCAAGCATTCTCTTCGACGCACCCCTGGACCTGCCCCTCTTTTAGCTCTCCTCCGGCTCAAAGACTTGCTCCTCTTCATGCACCACCTTGGCTGCCATCCTTGTACCACTGATGGTTCTCCCGCGCACAAACTGGCTCTGATACCAACTGTCACGGACTGATTTTCTAGCTATGCCCGTGCGGCACTTAGTCACGCACCCTCGTGGCTAAGTTAGCCTAACTCGCCCCAATATGCCTAAGTCTTGCTTGAGAATGCTTGAGAAGAGAACAACGAAAGTTAGAAGGAGATAATGAAAGCTATACAACTCTTTTGTATTGCTCAAGTGTTGGCTACACAACTCTGGATTTGGCTTGCTTGGAGTTGGTTACAAATGAGCTCCCCTAAGGGGGTATATATAGTTCTCCACCTCCTCAATGGATGACCAGGATCAATCTGATCCAATGGTGGAGATTGACTCTCTAGAACTCTCTACACATATCTACACATGTCTAGAACCTACTAGACTTCTCCATATAGTTCTAGCTCAGCCTAGAACTCTCTAGACCAAGCTAGAGACTCCCAGAGTGCTCTGGAGGGTTCCACGAGCTTCTAGAACCTTCCAGCACCTCCTGACACTCTCTAGCACCTTCCGGAACCTTCTAGTGTAACCTAGGGACTTCAAGCACTCTCTAGTCCACCCTAGGCTCTTTCGGTCCCTTCTAGCTAGACTCATCCGGCACTTTCCGGTCCGGTCTAGACAAACCTAGAACTCCTTGGAGGATTCTAGAATATTCCAGAGCTAGAATGTCCTCCATGGTTCTAGAGTCTTCCCAAGGTGATATGAACCTTCAAAGATTCACAATTCAGAGGATCTAGCTTGGTGAGAAAGTGATATTGTAAGGCTGGCCTTCACCACCTCCAAACTATTTTCGGCTTGGCAATGGAGAAGATAATGTCGGGGTGCAGATGGTTCTAGCACCTTTCTACTCTAAGATATAACAATACTAGAAATAAAGTTTGAAACCACTTTGATGGAATCAAGGGGAGGGCGAAAATAGCAAACAAGGAGAACAAAAGCTTTGGAGAAGAAAAGCTCACAAATGCTTCAATTGAGTTCTGAGTTGAAAAGTGCAACAAGAGGCCCTATTTATAGGTGTAGGGGGCGACCTAATACCCTAAAGACTTGCCTAAGAAGTTCCAAATCTAAAAGATTACATTTCCATAAGTGAAAAAGGAGTAGCTTACAAGCAAGTTCCTAACTTGCTCTCCAAGTTGAATTCCTTGAAAAGTGGCGCCTCCTTGCTCTCCAAGCACCTCCAAGAAGCTTCTCAACTTGTTTTCCAAGTAAAAGGGCTGCCAAAATGAGGGAGATGTGGGTCGTTGCTTATTTGGCCCAAAACTCTTGTTCTGGGTCTTGAACTTGGTGTAAAGTGCTCAAATTCCAAGCCTTGTCTTCCAAATTTTGTTCCTTGTCAAAATAAAAGCCCAAAGCTTGAATTTTTGTCTTTTTGCAACTTGAACTTCCACTTGATCCTCTCTTTCTGCCATCACTCCCATGAAGAGGCCCAATGCTTCTCTAGTCTTCTTTGCAATGAGTGCTTGAGTCTAGATTCATATCATACCACCCCTCTTAAAAGGATTCGTCCTCGAATCTAAAAGGTGCAACACCTACAATTCATAGACATATATAACAAACTTGAAAGCACATTAGGGGTTAGTGAACCAAAAATCAAAAACCTTTCAAGGACTAGGTGAGCAAGAAATCAAATGCATCTTGCTGTCAAAAACTCTCAAGCATGTAAGCATAACCACACCAATATGCATAGTGAGAAGAAACAAAAGCTTACAACGATTCATGGCATACTTCCATGAGAATTCAACACAGTCACAAAGAAGCTTATACTCATGGAAAACATGATCGGAGTCGAGCTCAAGCTCTTGTTCTTCTAAGAGGGAAAGAACAAAGGGAGTGTCATCACAAAGCAAACACCAGAGTTTTCCCCAAGTTACCAAAAAATGAATTAAGCTAGTCATGGTTAAAGAATCAAGGCATGTTATAGCTATACTAGACTTAGTGAAACCTAAAGGTGGGAAAATGGAAAAATTGCCCTTTCTCTTCACCTCATCATGCATGATGTGGACATCGACCAAGTGATCCCCGAGCCTCCAAAAGAAGTGCCAAATCCTTTCCAAGGACTCGGAGGTCCCATGACAAGGGCTCGATCCAAGAAGCTACAAAAGAAGCTCCAAGCATTCATGAGGATCGTGGCTCAAGGAGAGGACCGGGAGGAAGACCAAGCACGGGTCAACAAGCTGCAAGACTTGGGTGTTCGAATGGAAAAGCACCCCAACACCTTGGAAAGCATCAACCTTACAATTCTTTCGGGCGAGGACCAGGGCGAACCAGGCCCTGGATCGGGCGATCGCCCAGCCCAGACAACTCTTTCGGGCAGCGCTCCAGCGACTTTCACCATCCAGCGGTCGCTCGACCCCCAAAGAACAAAGTGATAGGCAGGTGGTTGGGCGAGGACCAGGCGAACCAGCCCCTGGATCAGGCGATCGCCCAGCCCAGGATGGTTTGTCAACCGTGAAGGGCAAGGGACCAGGCGAGATCCAGGCGACCCAAACCCTGGATCAGGCGATCGCCTGGCTCCCCGGAAATCAGCTTCCCTCCACTTTTGAAACCTAGCTTTGTTGACTATCACTATTTATGGTTTTAATTTCTATTTTCAGCACCTTTTGTAAATTCTTTGGTTTCTATAAACCATATAACTTCATAAATATGAGTTATATGATTTATGGGAATTAGAGAAAAGGGTTTTCAACCCTTCCCATCCATCCCCTCACTTCACCCACCTTAATCTTAGGAGGTTTGTCTCTAGGTCATCTCTCTCCTCCCTTCCCTCACCATTTTAGTTAGGCTTGGAGACCATTTGCAACTTAGAACTCACTTTGTAAGAACCATTTTCAGCCGAAAATATCAAGGCTAAATTGTTCTTCATTTGTTCTCAATTCTTGCTTCATCAATCCATTAGTGATCCATGCAAGAGGGTCCAATTAAATACCTAGCATTGTTTGATCAAGTAGTCAAAAGGTTCTAGGTTCCATTTCCTCCCCCATTGCCGAATTGTTGCTCCATTTCTTGGAGTTCTTCCTCACTCAAGCTAGATCATCAAGCTCATGATCATGCAACCCTTGTGTGATCATATCAAGTGGTATCAGAGCCAACTTGCTTGAATGAGGTAAATGTGATTTGTGTGATTTTCTTCAAGTTATCCTCTTGAATTCCTTTTCAAAACTTGAAGAAAATTTCGGTTGGTATCTCTTGTGAGAGGCCGAAAATTTGTGAGTGGTTCATGTGCCTAGGACAAGCTTGTTTGGTTCATGTGATTAGGGCAAAGTTGATGATTGAATGTGATTGTTGAAGTGTTGTGAAAAAGAAAAAGAATTTCGGATTTAAAGAGAAAGAAAGTATTGAAAAAGAGTTTCTATTGAAAAGAAATGCAAAAGTGTTCTTGGTGTTCTTGAGTGTTCTTGGTGTTCATGCAAAGTTCATGTGAAGTTCATGTCAAACACATGTGAATAGTAACTTTGATCCAAAAATCTTTTATGAACTTGCACAAAAGGTGTTTGTGATTGTAAAAGAGCCTTTCTATATCACACCTAATTTCTTTCAACCACCAACCAACCTCATTTCTCAAAACCCTAGTTCAAGTAACTAGAACTTTTGCATTGCTTATTTTCGGATTCTACTAGGGTTTCATTGCACTCTCTTTGTGTGTTTGCATTTGATCTTAATAGAAGATTGATGACTTGAATTGAGACTTGTGAAGTTCATTGAATCCCAAACACGAGAGAAGAGTGTAAACACTTAGGGAGTGTGAGAGGATTGTGTGCAAATATATACTTGTTGTGAATTGCCACAGAGGCAATCTTCTTTGTTGTAGGAATGACTTCACCCGCGGATTCACCATCACCCCCTCATCCAACCCAACTTGACCTCTTGGCAGCCCTCCAAAAAATTAATACAAGGTTGGATGGGATTGAGCAAAGATTTGAGTATTCGGAAACTCAACAAGCCACCTTGGGAGCCAAGCTAACTAAGCTTGAGGTGGCTCAAGGGAAGCAACCATCATCATCTCGGCACCAAGAGGAAGCCGGGACACCTAGGGGCTTTGGTGGCCATACACATACCACCATTGAACCCTCTCCCAAGCAACACCAACAAACTTCCATTTCTCGGTCCACTCAACAAAGAAGGAGTGCACCTTTTGTTCATGACATTCCGGATGAACAAGAGGATTATTGTGAGGAGGGGCCGATTAGGGGAGCAAGAAGGAAGGTCTTCCAAGATAGGGCACAAGCAAAAGCCTATCTTGAGAGAGACCTAGAAGAAGAGGAAGAAGCCGAAATTGGCAATGTTCATAGGGGTTTCAACCGAAACCTTGGGGCAAGAGGGCAAGGACAAGACCAACAAGTCCTCAACAATGTCAAGCTTCAAATACCTTCATTTTATGGATCAAGTGACCCGGAAGAGTTCTTCACTTGGCTTGCCAAAACCGAAAGGGTTATAGATGTGATGGGGTACAATGAAGCCACTACCTTGAAGCTTGTTGTAATAGAGTTTCAAGACTATGCCCTCACTTGGTGGGAGCAAGAGCACCATGAGAGGGCTAGGAACCGAGATCTTCCCATCTCTTCTTGGGAGGAATTGAAGAGAGCAATGAGAAGAAGATTTGTACCAAGCTACTACAACCGGGATTGTGCACAAAAGTTACAACATTTGACTCAAGGGAATAGAAGTGTGGAGGACTACCAAAAAGACCTTGAGAGTGCCTTGATGAGGGCAAATGTCAAGGAAGGTCTTGAAGCCAAAATGGCAAGGTTCTTATATGGGTTGAAGGAGGATATTGCCAAGACGGTGGAGCTTTGTGACTACCGGGACTACCAAGACCTAGTTCACAAGGCTATCAAGGTGGAAAAACAAATGAGAAGAGGAGGTTCATACAACTCCTATTATACACCCACCCGGAATTCATGGAGTAAACCTAACCCCTCTCCTAAACCTACCTCTACCAAGCCTTACCAAGCTTCCATCACAAAACCCACACCTCATCCAAGCCAATCCAACCCGCGGCCTTCACCCTACCAAACTTCAACTTCCACCCAACACCCACGGCCAAACACTTATCCCAAGTCCCAAAACCCACCCCAACATACAAGGAGCATCGAATGCTTCAAATGCTTGGGCAAGGGGCATTATGCAAGAGAGTGCCCAAATAAGAGGGTTATGGTGATTCGACCTAGTGGAGACATTTCAAGTGAGGATGAAGAGGAGGTTCACCTTGAGCTTCCACATGAAGAAGAAGAGGAAGAAGGAGTTGCCTTGAAGGTCACATCTTGGTAACCAAGAGGGTTTTGCAAAGTGTGCCAAGTGTGACCGAGGTTAGCCAAAGAGAAAACCTTTTTCAATCAAGGGCTTTGGTTAAGGGGACTTTGTGTAGTCTCATCATAGATGGAGGAAGTTGTGTCAATGCGGCAAGTGAAGATATGGTCAATGAAATGGGTCTTCCAACACTCCTCATCCGAAGCCATACCAACTTCAATGGGTTGATGATAGATCCCATGTGAAGGTGGTAAAGCAAGTGGAAGTGCCTATCAAAATAGGCAAGTATGAAGATGTGATCATGTGTGATGTGGTGAGAATGCAAGCAACCCACATCCTCCTTGGAAGACCATGGCAATTCGACAAGGAGGCCATACATTATGGCAAGGCCAACAAGTACACTCTCACCCATCTTGGCCGACCCTTCACCCTACTTCCCTCACCCCCACCCAAGCCCTCCAAGACCAAGTTCATTTGGCCAACAAGGCCGCAAGCAAAAGGAAGGGAAAAGGGAGTGAGAAGAGAGAAAATGATGAGAAGGTTCAAGCAACCTTGAGAGAAGAAAAAGAGAGTGTGCATAAGGGAAACACTAAGAGAGATGAGAGAAAACAAGAGAGTAACCTTCCAATGGCCAAAGAGAAAGATTTGAAAAGAGCATTGGTTTCAAACAAAACTTGTTTTCTCATGATTCCAAAACAATGCATGCTAACTCTTGATAACATAGCTTCTCTTCCTTTGTATGTACAGGAAGTCCTCAAGGAGTTTGATGATGTTTTCCATGAGCCTCAAAGCCTTCCCCCGTACCGAGGCATTGAGCACCAAATCGACCTCCTGCCCGGGGCTCCCTTGCCCAACAAGGCAGCTTACGTAACCAACCCCAAGAATCCAAAGAGATCCAGGCTCAAGTACAAGAGCTACTTGAGAAGGAGTTCATCCGAGAGAGTCTCTCCCCTTGTGCAGTGCCGGTCATTCTTGTCCCAAAGAGTGACGGGACGTGGAGGATGTGCATGGACTGTCGACCCATAAATACAATCACTGTAAAGTATCGCCACCCTATACCTCGTTTGGATGACATGTTAGATGAATTGAATGGTGCATGTGTGTTTTCTAAGATAGACCTTAGAAGTGGTTACCACCAAATAAGAATGAAACAAGGAGATGAGTGGAAAACCGCATTTAAAACTAAAATTGGTTTGTATGAGTGGAATGTCATGCCGTTTGGTCTGTCTAATGCACCTAGCACTTTCATGCGCCTGATGAACCATGTCTTGAGGAAATTGATAGGTAGATTTGTGGTTGTGTACTTTGATGACATATTAGTATACTCCAAGAATCATGTTGATCATGTTGAGCATCTGAGGCAAGTCCTTGATACACTTAGGTTAGAGAAGTTGTATGCTAAATATGAAAAGTGTGTCTTTGCTTCGGATGAAGTTAATTTTCTTGGGTATGTTGTTGGGAAAGATGGAGTGAAGGTGGATGAGAGTAAGGTGAGTGCAATTAGAGATTGGCCTACTCCTAGTTCTTTAACTGAAGTGAGATCCTTTTTAGGGCTTGCTAGTTTCTATAGGAGATTTGTTAGGGACTTTTCAACCATAGCCGCCCTATGCATGAGTTGGCTAAAAAGAATGTAGTCTTTGAATGGGGTGAATCACAAGTCTTTCAATGAATTGAAGTCTAGGTTAACCAATGCACCCTTGCTTGCTCTTCCAAATTTTGATAAAGTGTTTGAGGTTGAGTGTGATGCAAGTGGGATAGGCATTGGTGTGGTTTTGCATCAAGAAGGCCGTCCCATTGCATTTTTCGGTGAAAAGCTAGGTGGAGCTACTTTGAATTACTCTACCTATGACAAAGAGCTATATGCTCTTGTAAGATCATTGAGGGTATGGAGTCATTATTTGCTACCTAGGGAGTTTGTGATCCACACGGATCATTTGTCCTTGAAGTATCTTCAAGGGCAAGGTAACTTGAGCAAGAGGCATGTGAGATGGGTAGAATTCATAGAATCTTTCTCCTATGTTATTAAATACAAGAAGGGCAAAGAAAATGTAGTTGCCGATGCACTTTCTAGGAGATATGCTATACTCATGACTCTTGACACCAAAGTTGTTGGATTTGAATGTTTGAAAAGCATGTATGAGCATGATTTAGACTTTGGTGAAATTTTTGTTGATTGTGCTAAAGAAGGCCGAAATGGCTTCTATGTATTTGACGGTTTCTTGTTCAAGTATAAGAGGTTGTGTGTGCCGAGGAGCTCAATGTGGAGGTCATCCTCAAGGAGGCGCATGGTGGAGGACTCATGGGGCACTTTGGTGTCCAAAAGACACTTGAGGCCGCCAAGGAGAATTTCTATTGGCCGGGCATGAAGAAAGACGTTGCTAAGCTTTGTGCCAAGTGTGTGACATGCCACCGCGCCAAGGCCACGCTACAACCGAAAGGGAAGTACACCCCTCTCCCTACTCCTTCCATTCCTTGGGTTGATATTAGTATGGATTTTATCGTGGCTTGCCTAGAACTTCTAAGGGTCATGATGCAATTTTTGTGGTAGTGGATAGGTTTTCTAAGATGGCACATTTTATTCCATGTCACAAAACCGATGATGCATCTCATGTGGCCGAATTGTTTTTCAAGGATATTGTGAAGTATCATGGCTTGCCTAGATCTATTGTGAGTGATAGGGACTCAAGGTTCCTTAGTCACTTTTGGAGGACTCTTTGGAATCGGTTGGGAACGAGCTTGATGTATTCTACATCAAGCCATACTCAAACCGATGGCCAAACGGAAGTGACTAACCGGACCTTGACAACCATCTTGAGAACCCTCCTTAGGATTATTTTGAAAGAGTGGGAGTGATGATTGCCTAATGTAGAATTTGCATATAACCGAGCATTCCATTCATCTACATCCCATAGTCCATTTGAGGTTGTATATGGGTTCAATCCTTTAGCTCCTTTGGACATGATTGCATTGGAACATGTTGAACAACTTGATGTAGATGGTAAAAGAAAGGCCCAACAAATGAGAGACTTGCATGCTAAGGTTCACAAACAGTTAGAGAAAATCAATGAATCTTATGCTAGGAGGGTCAATAAGGGTAGGAAGTTTCGGACATTTGAGGAAGGGGATTGGGTGTGGTTGCACCTAAGGAAAGAAAGGTTTCCCCAAGCTCGAAAGAGCAAGTTGTCACCTAGAGGGGATGGACCTTTTAGGATTGCAAGAAAAATTAATGACAATGCATACATGCTTGAGTTGCCTAGTGATGGTTCATACAATGTGCATGCTACTTTTAATATTTGTGATCTTATTCCTTATGAAGGTGAACTTGAAGAGATGAATCCGAGGTCGGATTCCTTCCAAGTGGGAGGGAATGATGTGGACATCGACCAAGTGATCCCCGAGCCTCCAAAAGAAGTGCCAAATCCTTTCCAAGGACTCGGAGGTCCCATGACAAGGGCTCGATCCAAGAAGCTACAAGAGAAGCTCCAAGCATTCATGAGGATCGTGGCTCAAGGAGAGGATTGGGAGGAAGACCAAGCACGGGTCAACAAGCTGCAAGACTTGGGTGTTCGAATGGAAAAGCACCCCAACACCTTGGAAAGCATCAACCTTACAATTCTTTCGGCGAGGACCAGTGAACCAGGCCCTGGATCAGGCGATCGCCCAGCCCAGGACAACTCTTTCGGGCAACGCTCCAGGCGACCCCTTTCCCCATCCAGGCGGTCGCCTGACCCCCAAAGAATGTGATAGGCAGTGGTTGGGCGAGGACCAGAGTAACCAGCCCCTGGATCAGGCGATCGCCCAGCCCAGGATGGTTTGTCAACCGTGAAGGGCAAGTGACCAGGCGAGAACCAGGCGGCCAAAACCCTGGATCAGGCGATCGCCTGGCTCTCCGGAAATCAGCTTCCCTCCACTTTTGAAACCTAGCCATTTTTGTTGACTATCACTATTTATGGTTTTAATTTCTATTTTCAGCACCTTTTGTAAATTCTTAGGTTTCTATAAACCATATAAAATAAAAAAAATGAGTTATATGATTTATGTGAATTAGAGAAAAAGGGATTAAACCCATCACAACCAACAACTCACTCCACCAACCATAATCTTAGGAGGATTGTCTCTAGGTCATCTCTCTCCTCCCTTCCCTCACCATGTTAGTTAGGCTTGGAGACCATTTTGAACTTAGAACTCACTTTGTAAGAACCATTTTCAGCCGAAAATATCAAGGCTAAATTGTTCTTCATTTGTTCTCAATTCTTGCTTCATCAATCCATTAGTGATCCATGCAAGAGGGTCCAATTAAATACCTAACATTGTTTGATCAAGTAGTCAAAAGGTTCTAGGTTCCATTTCCTCCCCATTGCCAAATTGTTGCTCCATTTCTTGGAGTTCTTCCTCACTCAAGCTAGATCATCAAGCTCATGATCATGCAACCCTTGTGTGATCATATCAATGCATGTCCTCGGTCTCCACATCATTATCAACAATACCCATGACCAAAACATGCTCAGAGACTTCATATAATAGATTGGCATATATTATAAAAGTTGAGGTAGGTTCATACTCAAACAAGACATTATCAAGCACATGTACATGTTTCCTACTCTCTTCCTCACTATCAACCTTATATAGCCACATCTTCCTTAAGCTTACTAACAACATTCATCAATGTATGATCACATATCCTGTGGTCAAAAATGAGTCCGGGGCACCCATATTCTTCTTTCAAACTCTTTTCATTTAATGCATGTGTCAAGTCATTGGTGAGGAGTAGAACAAGTTGGGGAATCATATGCATGCTCAACCTCGTCCCTAGTCTCATCATCTGTTACGGTCACCCCGAGCGGGTTGCGACCGGGTGACCCGGGGCTTCGGTTTTGGCCTGCGGAATCGGGCTTTTGGCGGTCAGATGGCTTCTGAGCCTTGTTCGAGTATCTTTTTGGCAAACCCTTGCATATTTGTGGTTGTAAGTGTCCTCCTGAAGAGGCCATGAGTCTTCTCCCAAAGGGGACATGGTCCTCTCCCAAAGGGGACATGGTCCTCTCCCAAAGGGGACATGGTCCTCTCCCAAAGCGGTAGCGCTCCCGGGACCTCGGATTGGGAAACCGTTTGCGGATTTGGAATCGTGGGAACGTCCCGGAGCTTTTTACGCTATAAAATATTTTGGGGTGGGACGTTCGGTCCTCTCCCGAAGGGGACATGGGTCCTCTCCCGAAGGGGACATGGGTCCTCTCCCGAAGGGGACATGGGTTCTCCCGAAGGGGGCATGACTTAGCCAAATTTCAGATTTTTGGTGGCTAAGGGTGAGTCATAAGTGTTGACCCAAGGGTAAGGGTAAGGACACTTGTCAAGTGCATATTAAAGATGGAAAGGAAAGAGGTTTAAAAGGATTTATGAAAATAGTATTACTTCATTTTCATCTTCTTCTTCGGTAGCTCTCCATCCGCCATAGCCTCCATCTTCTTCAAGCTTTGGATTCTTCATCTCTTGGCTGAAATCAACAAGAATTGGACTCCATAATTGCTTGTTTCAGCTTTGGTAGAGTGGTGCGGGACCATAAAGGTCAAGTTTTACTTTTCGGGCCGGGAGCCGGGATTTCCTGGGATTTGTACTACGAGGCAGCTTTTCTGAGGTAAGGGCTCAACTTTTCTCCTTATGCATTCTAGGAGTATTTGCTTGTATATCGGGTTTCGTTGAGGCGGGTTCCCGGCGAGGGCGGTGTTTAGTTGACCCCGAGACCCGTCATAGGGTAAGATTCTTGTTTGTTCTATTCGGTGACGAGACCCGGGTGGTCTTTAAGACCACGGGTGCTCCATGATTTAGTTGGTCATGTCCGCACCGGGTGCTCCAGGGTGCCGACATTCTGTGTATATCCGCACTGGGGGTGCCGATATACTTCTGTGACCCTAAGACAGTTTGGGTATCGCGACCCAAGCCGGTACCGTGCTTCTGTATATTTCTAACCTCTTGGAGAGGGCTGTCGTTCTGCGATATTATAAGGGTCAGCGGTTGGACCGCATGTGATGGGATTCCGGCTCACCTTGTTATTTATGTTTGTGTATGTATATATATATATGCTTGTGTTGTTCTGTTTTGCAGGTTCTGCTTGCTACCGCTTAAGCAAGTGGTATCTTACCTTAGTCCTTACTGGGTCCTTCCGAGGACTCACCCTTTTATTTGTTTACCATCTTTCAGGCCGTCCTGGCAAGCAACCAGCGGAGTAGAGATCTGCGGTGCTTCCTGACATTTTGGGTTCTGTAGCAGCAGCAGTACCACGTGCGGGAATCCTTGAGCGAGAGGCTTCTGATTCCGCACTTAGGTATTTATAGGATTTTGTTTAGTGGCTCTGTAGCTGTAGCTGCATGCATGTATTTAAGATCATGGATTTGTTTATGTCATATAGTCGGAGATATATTCTGCCTTTGTTGTTTTCTAAGTCGAGGGCGGAGCCCCGACTTGCCTATATTGTATATGTTATGAAATGAATTCAGTGTTTCTGTGTTTGTTGCCATGAACTGCATGTTTGATAAAATGTTGAGTTACCTTGTATACACTCCAGATAAGAGTTTTGTAGGTTGCTAATCGTTGTTTGACTATTCCGTCTTCTGAACAAAACGCTCCGTTGCCGCACTTTCCGTCGTAGTTTCTGGTCCCGACGTCGCGGCCGGCCCCGCCTCTACAACCGGGCGGGGTGGTCGTGACAAGTTGGTATCGAGCAGGTCGGGTCGGAGTGACCCAAGAGGTAAAGTATGAGTGGTTCAAAGATGAGTGGTGGAAGGCAAGTATGCAAGTCCAGAGTGAACTTTTGTAGCAACTTAAGCTAGTTCATGGGTAAGTTCTGCGAGAAGTGACTTCGAAGTACAAGCCACAGTTCCACGTTTCAGTCTAGGGTGGTTCAGTATGGAGCCTGATCAACTCTTTACTTGAACCACTTTGGAATGGATGTGGAGCAGCGGGCGGTTCTTTGGAGCACTCCGGAGGGTTTGGATACCTTTATATTATTGGGTGTGATATGATATGATTATGTGTTATGAACATGAACTGATTCGTGTTTAAGGTTGAGAATTGTTTGAGTGATTCGAAAAGAATCCTTGCATCATGCATTGCATTACACTACGAGTCTTAGAATACTGCTGCTGTTTTAGAGAGAGAGAGAGAGAGAGTTAACTGTCGGATTATATGGTTTTGGGTTGGAATGGTTTCAAGTATGGTTACCACACGCCGACAGCGTGAGCATATGCCGGACGGTCGGGACCGGGATCCCTCACCTCCGAGGGTTAGAAGACGGGTTCGAGATGAACCCCGGACTGAACAACCACACTCACCCCCCGAGTGTTCAGCGATGAGGGACCCATTCCTGATGTGATACAGTATTGGGTCGGTACAACAGATTGTTGGGTACCTTTGTACCGCAGCAGACACGGGGAGGTCCGGTCAGGCCACAGCAGAGGCATTCGGATCGGGAGGTGGGCAGTAGCCACCTCAATGTTCAGGATCAGCAAAATAGTGGTTCTGAGGAGGGGGATCAGTTTGATACTGGGACTTCTCGTCGGTCCCACCAACGACGGGAAGAGCAGAGGCGTCAGTCTGATGAGGTCAGACTCTTGGAGAGGTTCCAGCGTTTGAACCCTCCGAGGTTCAACGGCCGAGGAGGGCCTGAGGCGGCAGAGACTTGGTTTGCTGGAGTTGAAAATCTCCTTGGGAGGTTACACCAGCCATCCGAGGTTAAGGTCTCTTTGGCGACGTTTAACTGCAGGATAGTGCAGATCACCGGTGGAGGAGCCTCCAGGGCCGTCTGAGAGCCGATGCAGCACGGGACGGAGGACAGGATCCGGACCTTACCTGGGAGCAGTTTGCCTACTACTTCCACCAGCAGTATATTGGGGATGCCGTCAGGGATCTCCGACAGTCGCAGTTTGACGATTTGGTGCAGGGCACCATGACTGTTGGAGAGTATGAGCGGGAGTTCGACCGGCTGGTTCGCTACGTACCACAGTATTATGGTATGGAGCAGGAGAAGGCCAAGAGGTTCATCCGCCGGCTACGCCCTGACTACAGGTGGGCTTTGAGGCCTCTAGATATCACTTCCTATCATGAGGCTGTGCAGAAGGCCCAACTCCTCGAGCAGGAGGAGGTTGAGAGTCGGTACCTACCACACCGACCTAGTGACAGAGGGAGGGTTCCTGCACAGCAGAGTTCAGCGAGGTCTACGGGAAGGTCAGGCAGGACTCGGCAGAGCAGCAGGGGTAGCAGGGTGGCGCCAGTAGCACCGGCTTGTGCGAGTTATGGCGGGCATCACCCTGGCCGGCCATGCTACAGGCAGGCAGGGCAGTGCTTTCGATGCGGGGCTAGTGATCATTGGATTCGGGATTGTCCTCTAACGCTGGGACAGGGATCTAGCAGTGCTACTCGTCCGCAGTCTTGGTTCCAGCCCAACGCACCCCGGGGGCGCGGTTCACATCGGAGCGTTCCGAGACCACCACAGCAGAGACGTCCATTTCAGCCACCCCCTCCGCCACAGCAGCCTGGAGCAGGACGGGTGTTCCAGGTCGAGCGGGGAGAGACATCGCAGCGTGGGCCTCTGCCACAGCAGCCCGGAGCAGGACGAGTGTCCAGATTGAGTGGGGAGAGACATCGCAGCGTGGGGCACTCCAAGGTACTTTATTTCTGAACGATACTCTTGTACGTGTACTGTTTGATACTGGAGCATCTGTTTCGATTGTGGCATAGAAATGTGTCGAGTCTCTCCACTTGGTTACCAGTGGGCTCCCTAGCGTCTTCATGGTGAAGACGGCTGGGAGTCAGTTTTTGCTCTCCAATGAGATGGTACGGGACTGCGTGCTATCCATTGGCAGACACAGGATTGTGTCAGATCTGTTGGTGTTGAACACACCGAAGTATGACGTTATTCTTGGGATGGATTGGCTGTCCAAGAATTCCGTGCACATTGATTGTGCCAACCGTAGTGTTACGGTTTCTGGAGAGGTGTTACCCCTCTCAGGTTCTGATGAGTTGAAGGCGGTCAGGACCAGCATGGAGCTGCAGGTTCTGGATCAGGTCCCTATAGTGGATTCGGAGGAGTGTTATGATCTGAACACGGCAGATACTCGGTTAGAGCTGGATAAGATTCCAGTTGTCCGGGAGTTTCCGCAAGTATTTCCGGAGGATTTGCCCGGGATACCACCAGAGTGAGAGATCGTATTTGAGATCCATTTGCAACCAAGTTCCACTCCCATTTCCATTCCTCCTTATCGATGCCGATAGTGGAGATGGTGGAGTGAAGAGGCGCTTGGAGGAACTCCAGGAGAAGGGCTTTATCCGTCCGAGCACTTCACCGTGAGGTGCTCCGGTTTTGTTTGTTAAGAAGAAGGACGGATCACTCAGATTGTGCATTGATTACAGACGGTTGAACGCCATCACCATTAAGAACAAGTACCCGTTGCGAGGATCTTTTCAAGATCGATCTGCGATTGGGGTATTTTCAGTTGCGGGTGAATGAGGAGGACATTCCGAAGACTGCCTTTCTTACAAGGTATGGGCACTATCAGTATACGGTGATGCCGTTTGGTTTGACCAACGCACCGGCAGTGTTCATGGATATGATGAACCGGGTGTTTCGGCCGTATTTGGACTCCTTCGTGGTAGTGTTCATCGATGATATTCTGATCCACTCTCGGGATGAGGACTCACACTGGGAGCATTTGAGGATTGTTCAGACACTTTGGGAACACCAGCTTTACGCTAAGTTCTCAAAGTGTGACTTTGGATTCGAGAGGTGTCTTTTCTGGGACATATCATCGGTGAGCACGGTTTGGCAGTGGACTCTGAGAAGGTTAAGGCAGTACAAGAGTGGAAGCAGCCAACCTCGGTACGGGAGATCAGGAGTTTTCTGGGATTAGCAGGCTACTATCGAAGGTTTGTGCCAGGGTTTTCCATTTTGGCTTCCCCACTTACGCAGTTGACCAAGAAGGGGCAACCATTTGTGTGGACGGAGAAATGTGAGGAGAACTTCCAGGAGTTAAAGTACACAGATGCATCTAGGTCCGGGTTAGGATGTGTATTGATGCAAGGGCGGATTGTGATAGATTATGGGTCGAGACAGCTTCGACCGCATGAGCGAACTATCCGACACACGATCCGGAGTTGGCTGCAGTGATTTATGCACCGGGCGGTGGAGGCACTACTTACTCGGCAGCAAGTTTCAGATCTTCACGGATCACAAGTCTGAAATATCTGTTCACTCAGAAGGAGTTGAACATGAGGTAGCGCAGGTGGCTCGAGTACATCAAGGATTATGATTGCAGTATCGCGTACACCGCGGGCAAAGGCAATGCAGTTGTTGATGCTTTGAGTAGGAAGTATACCGGTGTGGTCAAGGGAGGCAGCGCTGAGGATCGGACTGAGGAGAATGACTTGGTGTGCCTTTGGCACAAGTGGGAGCGCTGGGAACACACTCAGGTATACACTTTGACCATTCATTCTGAATGGCTGGACAGGGTGCGTGAGGCACAAGGAAAGGATCCGGGGTTGAGGAAGTTGTCCGGAGAGGACAAAGGAGCCTTACTACCGGCATTCCAGTACAGACAGGGATTGCTGTACTTTGGGGATCGGTTATATGTGCCGAGAGGATCGACACTGCGGGATGAGATTTTGACAGAGGCACATTCGAGTCGATAGAGCAACCATACAGGTAGTGAGAAGATGTATCAGGATTTGCGTACCCACTTTTGGTGGCCAGGTATGCGGAGACACATTGCCACACATGTGTCTAAGTGTGCCACTTGTCAGCGGGTGAAGGTGGAGCATCAGAAACCGGCAGGGACGTTACAGACTTTGCCCATTCCGGTCAGGAAGTGGGGCAACATCACGATGGACTTTCTGACTGCACTACCCCTGACCCGGTCTCACCACGATGCCATCTGGGTTATCGTGGACCGTTTGACGAAGTGTGCTCACTTTCTGCCAATTCGGACGACAGACTCCCTGGAGAAGCTTGCCCATCTGTACATCAGAGAGATTGTGCGGTTACATGGAGTACCAGACTCCATTGTGTCTGATCGAGATCCGCGTTTTACCGCACGGTTCTGGGGTGCCTTTCATAAGGCTTTGGGCACGCGACTCCATCTGAGTAACTTACCATCCCCAAACCGATGGACACTCGGAGCGGGTGATTCAGATTCTGGAGGATATGTTTGAGCTGTACTTTGGATTTCGGGGAGATTGGGATAAGCAGTTGCCGTTAGTGGAGTTTTCGTATAACAACAACTATCAGAGCACTATCGGCATGGCACCGTTCGAGGCACTGTATGGGCGACGGTGCATGACACCGCACTGTTGGACTGAGGCATCTGACAGGATTGAGCTGGGTCCCGAGCTTATTGAGGAGACCACAGCCAAGATCAGGACTATTCAGGCGCGGCTAAAAACCGCGAATGACCGTACCACCTCGTATGCGAACAAGCGTCGCAGGGATTTGGAGTTTGAGGTTGGCGACAGAGTTTGGTTAAAGGTATCGCCGATTCGAGGTACAGTCAGATTTGGCAAACGAGGTAAGTTGGCCCCAAGATATTTCGATCCCTACGAGATTCTTGAGCGAGTGGGCAGATTATACTAAAGGTTAGCTTTACCTCCTAGTATGTCTGCGGTGCACAACGTCTTTCATGTCAATACGTTGAAGAAGTGCATCCTGGATCCGGTGCAGACGGTTCCAGTGGAGGAGGTTCAGCTGGAACCTGATTTGTCATATCAGGAGGTACCGATAGCCTTGCTGGCGCGTGATACTCGGAAACTCCGCAGTAAATTGATTCCCATGGTCAAGGTTCAGTGGTCACATCATTCGGACCGGGAAGCAACTTGGGAAACCGAGCAGGATATCAGGGAACGCTACCCCGAGCAGTATCAGCGGTTGATACCCCTCTTGGAGGACCAAGAGTCCTAAGGGGGGGAGGGTGTTACGGTCACGTAGAGCGGGTTGCGATCGGGTGACCCGGGGCTTCGGTTTTGGACTGGGAGTCGGGCTTTTGGCGGTCAGATGGCTTCTGAGCCTTGTTCGAGTATCTTTTTGGCAAGCCCTTGCATATTTGTGGTTGTAAGTGTCCTCCTGAAGAGGCCATGGGTCCTCTCCCAAAGGGGACATGGTCCTCTCCCGAAGGGGGCCGGGACTTGTCTCGGGGCGTACAGCGGGCTCGGTAGCGCTCCCGGGACCTCGGATTGGGAAACCGTTTGCGGATTTGGAATCGTGGGAACGTCCCAGAGCTTTTTACGCTATAAAATATTTTGGGGTGGGACGTTCGGTCCTCTCCCGAAGGGGCCATGGGTCCTCTCCCGAAGAGGCCATGGGTCCTCTCCCGAAGGGGCCATGGGTCCTCTCCCGAAGGGGATATGGGACCTCTCCCGAAGGGGACATGGGTTCTCCCGAAGGGGGCATGACTTAGCCAAAGTGCAGAGTTTTGGGGGCTCAGGGTGAGTCATAAGTGTTGACCCAAGGGTAAGGGTAAGGACACTTGTCAATTGCATATTGTAGATGGAAATGAAAGAGGTTTAAAAAGGATTTATGATTGAGTTATTACTTCACTTTCATTTTCATCTTCTTATTCGGTCGCTCTACATCCGCCATAGCCTCCATCTTCTCCAAGCTTTGGATTCTTCATCTCTTGGCTGAAATCAACAAGGATATGGACTCCATATTTGCTTTTTTCAGCTTTGGTAGAGTGGTGCGGGACCATAAAGGTCAAGTTTTACTTTTCGGGCCGAGAGCCGGGATTTCCCGAGATTTGTATCATGGGCAGCTTTTACGAGGTAAGGGCTCAACTTCTCTCGTTATGCATTTTGGGAGTATTTGCATGTATATCGGGTTTAGTTGAGGCGGGGTCCGGGTGAGGGCGGTGGTTCGTTGACCCTGAGACCCGTCATAGGGTAAGATGCATGTTTGTTTTGTTCTGTGACGAGACCCGGGATGGTCTTTAAGACCACGGGTGCTCCATGGTTTAGTTGGTTATGTCCGCACTGGAGGGTGCCGACATTCTGTGTATATCCGCACTGGGTGTTACACCCCACCCTTTCCGCAACAATCTCCGGTGATTAGAGTTCAAGGTATGTTTAAATCTGTAATTTGTGGAGTTTGATAATTGTTGTTATGTTGTTGTTGTTGTTGTGGGAGTGGAATTGTTTTGGTATGGTTTTGGTTAAGTTCATTTTAAGGTTGAATTTTGTGAGTTACGGGTCCAGCGATCGCCCGAACGAGGAAACGGTTCGCCTGCGCTTCGCCTGGACACTTGCCGAGTTTGAGTCTCCCTGGAGCCAGGCGATCGCCCGAAGCGGGGATGGCTTCGCCTGGATCTCGCCCGGGTGCCTGGCCAGTTTGAGGTTTCTTGGACCAGGCGATCGCCTGCTTGAGTAAACGGGTCGCCTGGTCTTCGCCTGGGCACCTGTATCGTTTTCTTCAGGGGTCAGGCGATCGCCTGATTGGGGAATCGGGTCGCCTGGGCCAGCTATTTAAGTCGAGCAGCTCGTTTTCAACCTCGCCGTGATTTCAACTCCGAAAATACTCCCAACTCTCTCCCAACTCGGTTTTGCTCCTATCCAAGTGATTTTGGACTCTTTGGTGCGTGGAAACGGAGGATTCGTGCGAGAATCACTACAAGAACGCACGAATCAACAAAGGTTTCACTCCAACAACACTTTGTGGATGAATTTGGGAAATTGCCCAAATTGTGAGGTTGGTATTTTCGTGATCTCTTGATTCAATTGAGTTAGTTGTAGTGTTTCTATGTTGGATTAGAGATAGAAACACACTTTATAACACGAATTGAGCATGAATCGAAGAAATTTGAAATTAGGGTTCTTGACCGGGATGAACGAATTTTGGGGTTTGTGAAATTGAACTCAAATTAGTGTTGTTGGGTAGTTTTGTAAAAACATTAATACTTGGTGAAAGGTCCAATTATGGGTTAAACTATGAGATAAGATAAAACTCAAAGGGTTTAATGTGGAGAATTGAAGTGTGGTGTTTTGTTGATTTCAATCAAAATTGTTGTAATTGGGTATGATTAGAGCAATATTGATAAATGGAACATTGTCCAAATATGCTCCGATTATATACCTAAGGCAATGTTCATCCGGATTTTTGGTGGAAAGTGGAAGCATGTGTTTTGTGTGGTTTAAGGTTTCAAGCATGTTTATGCAATGAATTTGAGCAACTTTAAGTCTTGGAGTGAGGTCCAATTGTCAATGGATATTGATGTGTTCAATGAAAGTGTAATGTGGAAAGTGTGTGAAATGTTTAGGTGATATGTGAAGCAAGGATTGAAGCTGGATAAGGAAGAAGATTGGTCTAGAAGCTTGGTTGCTACCCTCTACGGTTGCGTTTGCTTTCGATTCGAGGTAAGGGTTCGACCTACCTATATTAATATAATGTAGGATGGTTGAGGCAAGTCTTGGGCCTCGATCTTTGACGTTGGTCTTAGATCGGGATAGTGGAGCCCCAAGGCTAGTCCCATGGTAGGAGTAACGGTGCGTAGGTACAGCTTTGCTTCGGTGTCATGGTTCGTGCGTCTGTGTGACCCGAACTATCTGGTATACGGCACAACGGATGGCGTTCGCATAGGGGACCAGTCCGAGATAGGGTTACAATCCCTTGAGGACCGTACGGCCTATGGTTCGCATCATTCCGGTATGTTCTGTTCTGTGAGTGGATGCATGGCGAATGCCGACGCATGGAGAATGCCGGTTGGACCGGGGAAGATCTAGCCATGGTCGGGGAAGATCTAGCCATGGTCCGTGATTTATGAGGTTTGTTGGATGCATGGCGAATGCCGACGCATGGCGAATCTTTGGTTGGACCGGGGAAGATCTAGCCATGGTCGGGGAAGACCTAGCCATGGTCCGTGACATAGGGGGTTCGTTGGGTGCATGGCGAATGCCGGTTGGACCGGGGAAGATCTAGCCATGGTCGGGGAAGATCTAGCCATGATCCGTTACATTCAGATGTTGTGCACACATCATTTATTTATGCATATGTTCTGATCTGTATATTGCTATTTGTATGTATATCTGCTCGATCTGTCTTTGGAAGTTTGTCGGAAGAACATCGTTACTCTTGCCTAAGCTCTTACCGGGTTTTTCTCTAAGAAAAACTCACACCTCCCTTACTTAACATTTTTCAGAGATAAGGATTCTGGGCCGGTGGAGTAGGATTTTCCGCAAGGCTGTCAGGTTAGCTATTTTGAGGGTTTAGCAAAGATCTGGACTTAGACTTGGATTCCTCATCGGTTTCTTTACCCGACGCCCGACTTCATGCGGTTGCACCTTCGCCCGTAGTTAGCTCTGTAGCATGATACTCTGTTGGCATGTAGTATTTCGATAGCATGTTATCGTAGGTCCGTCTGTTCATCCGAGATTGATTATGGTTATGTATATATATGCGTCTGCTCAATTGATTGAATGAGTATGCTGATCTGTGCGGAAGCCTCTGTTCAATAGTGAAAGAACAGACTTCCTTTTTGATAATCTGATTTCGATGTTCTGCTTCTGGTATTCTGTTTATGGGCGGAGCCCATTGTTTCTGTTGTCGTGATCTGTTTCTGTGCATGAATTGTTATACTTGATCTGTTGTTAGAAAGGGACCTACTGGGTTAGTTAAAGGCCCGCGAAATAATCTCACATTAGCTGCGCGATCCTGGTCCCACCTTGCTCACCACCGCCCAACCGGCCGGCGACCGCTTCCCGCCGGGTCCGGAAGGTGTCTGACGGGGGAGGTGGTGACAATTTGGTATCAGAGCGTGGTTAATTGGTTGGGTCGAGGTGTGTTAGGACCGACAGCCCAGGTCGATCGATCGGTTCCAGTATGGTCGTGTGATGAGACTGTCCACCTCATCACAAGAACCATATTGGAATGGTAAGTGGAACAGTAGGCGGTTTGTCTAAGCGCACTTGAGAACAACCAAGAGATGATTTCATTGGTACTGGTAGTTTGTGACTTGGTACTGTCTGTGGTTACTGCGTAGGACACCAGTAATTGACTCTGGGTGCAACAAGAGGTGCCTGGGGAATGAGATACCGTAAGGTGCATGATGGTAATTTAAATTACCTCTCTCGTTAAAAACAGACGGTGGATGCCGAGTGAGAAGTGTGTTATTCCTAAGCAGTACCACGGGTTATAAGGGATTGTTTTGTATAAGTAATTTTGAGAATTGATTTGCATCATGCATTGCATTCATGCTACAGAGCTGATAGGATTACCGACGTAGGTAATGCTAACCGTTAAGTGAACCCTTTATGTTCTGGAATTTCAGTAAATGGTCAACACTCGACGAACTCGAGCGTTGGATGATGAAGCAGGAGGAGGAAATCCTGCTCAGAATGTGAATAGAGGAAGAGGTAGAGGTCGAGGGAGACCTCAGCGAAGAGCGGCACCAGTTCAGCCGCATTTGAGACCTGATCCGGAACAGATGGCCCAAGTGTTGGGGCAAATGACTGCACTGCTCAATAACATATGGGCAGGAACAAGAGTTGAAGAGCAAGGAAGTACACATGTTATGAGTTCTCAGCCTACTGCGGTAGGATCGACCGATCCTAGCTATCAGGCTCATGAGGAGGACGTTGAGGTGGATGATGTGCAATTTGAAGAGCATGTGGATACAGAAGAGAGGAATCTGAATCTAAGTGCGGGAGTCGATCCACAGCCCCGACGGGGGAGAGTGCGGGCTAGGCCCGATTCTGTTGTTGAGGTACCGAGAGCCCAGAGGCTCAAACCTGAGAGTGCGACCAGCTCTGATAAGCTTTCTTTGATGGAGCGGTTCGAGCGATTCAAACCCCCCCGTTTTTCGGGCAAGGGTGGAATGGATTCGGCAGAGACTTGGTATAAGGACATGGACAGGTTGCTTGGGAGACTGGGTTTTCCGGCAAATGAGATGGTGCCTTTGGCTACCTTCTATTTGCGGGGACTGGGTGTATGATTGGTGGGAGACCACTATGGCCACTCGGAAGGCCGACTTTGTGCGTAGGAAGTTGAAGGACCCGGGCATGACGTGGGATGAATTTTCTCACTTGTTTCATGAGAAGTGGATTGGTTATACCGCGGCAGATAGGCGGCAATCGGAGTTTGATACCTTGACTCGGGAAGCAAGACTGCATTGCGGAGTATGGGCACGAGTTTGAACGCAGTGCGTTATGTGCCTCATTACAACACCAATGAGGAGGCCAAGGCAAAGAGATTCATGAGAGGATTGAAGCATGACATCAGGAAGTACTTGGCACCGTTGAACATTGATAGGTACCATGAGGCTGTGCGAAAGCACGAAGATTGAGAATGAGGACTTGGACACGCCTTCGGTGACACACCCACCGAGATCGACGGGATTGCCATTGGTGGAGTTAGAGGATCCGGACGTGGTGGACTGCACGACACCACAGGACCGGCGGTAACTCGTGGGCTTGGATCGAAGGATAAGGGCAAAGGGAAGGCAAAGGTAGCAGAGCCTTGGTACTGCTGACATGTGACCGAGCCACACCGGCCCGGTTTGTTATAGGGAGAAGGGTATGTGTTACCGATGTGGGTCTACCGACAACATGATCAGAGATTGTCCTTTGATGGCGACTCAGTGAGTTGCAATGCCACAAGGGTTTCAGAGTTATGCTCATCGTGGGCGTGGTGTTACTCAGTTTGGACCACGACCCCGACCACCGCAGATGCGACCACCACTACAAAGAGGCCCCGCCGCCAGCGCACCAGCAGGCAAGGCAGGGACGAGTGTTTCAGATTGAGCGTGGTGATGCGGCTCAGAAAGGAGCACTAGCAGGTATGGTGTTTCTGAATGGTATTTCCGTTCGTGCTCTTTTTGACACAGGTGCTTCGATTTCTATAGTGTCACAGAAGTGTGCAAAGTTTTTGCAACTTCCTGTGACTCATCTGTCTCAAGTATTCCTGGTACGAATCGCCGGGAGTCGATTCTGTTCAGCAATGAGCTTATCAAGGGTTGCATGTTAACTATTGGTGAGCGGCAGATTTCTTCTGATTTGTTGGTGTTGGATACATCACATTATGATGTGATTAAGGTATGGATTGGCTCTCGGAGCATTCCATACGGATAAACTGTGCGCAACGAAAGTTAGTGGTGTCGGATCAAGTATTACCACTTGTTCCCCCCTCAGATGTAGAGGTTGTTCAGAATAGCATGGAGCTTCAGGTAATGGAGAAATTACCTGTGACGGATGAAGGCGAGTACTTTGGACTCAACGATGCAGGTACGCGGATGGAACTTGATAAAATTCCGATTGTTAGATACTTTCCGCAGGTGTTTCCTGAAGAGTTGCCAGGTATGCCACCCGAGCGGGAGGTGGGTTTTGAGAGAGTGTTGCAGACCGGAGCTACACCTATCTCCATTCCTCCGTATCGCATGCCGATAGTTGAGATGAAGGAATTGAAGAAGCGATTGGATGAGTTGTTGGATAAGGGGTTTATCCGATCGAGCAGATCACCGTGGGGAGCCCCGGTGTTATTTGTTAAAAGAAGGATGGAACCCTCGGACTCAGATTGATTACGTAAGGTTGAATGCGGTGACAAATAAGAACAAATATCCGTTACCACGGATTGACGATCTGTTCGACCAGCTCCGAGGAGCTAAAGTGTTCTCAAAGATTGATCTTCGATCGGGTTATTTCCAAATGCGTGTGAAGGAAGAGGACATTCCAAAAACTACTTTTCGCACGCGGTATGGTCACTATGAGTACATTGTCATGCCTTTTGGGCTGACAAATGCCCCGGCAGCTTTCATGAATTTGATGAATGAGGTTTTCCGTCCCTACTTGGACAATTTCGTGGTAGTTTTCATTGATGACATACTCATTTATTCACTGGATGAGGATGCACATCAAGAGCACTTGAGAATTGCCTTGGAAACTTTGTCTAGCAACCACCTGTATGCAAAGTTTTCAAGTGTGATTTCTGGTTGCGCGAGGTAGCATTTCTCGGGCACATCATCAATGAGAACGGAATTTCATCGACCCGGAGAAGGTCAAGGCTGCAGAGTGGAGGCAACCCCGATCGAGAAAGGATATCCATAGTTTTCTCGGGTTAACTGGTTACTATCGTAAGTTCGTACCAGCCGTCTCGGTTCTTGCCTCTCCACTCACACAACTGACCAAGAAGGGTAAGGCGTTTCTATGGTCGAATGAATGTGAGAAGAGCTTTCAAGAGCTCAAGCGTGGCTCGACACAGAGCACCGATTCTGGTTCTACCCGACCCATCTCAGCCTTATGTCATTTATACTAATGCCTCGCGAATGTGTCCAGGGTGTGTGCTTATGCAAAACCAGCAGTAATTGCTTATGGGTCGCGACGATTGCGACCACATGACGAAAACTATCCCACTCATGATTTGGAGCTTGTTGCAGTTATGTATGCACTCAAGCAATGGCGGCATTATTTGTTGGGAAACAAATTTCAAATCTTTACTGATCATAAGAGCTTGAAGTACTTGTTCACGCAGAAAGATCTGAACATGCGTCAAAGAAGGTGGCTCGAGTACATGAAAGACTACGACTGTAGTATCGAGTACACCACAGTGCAAAGGGAATACGGTGGCACGCCTTGAGTAGGGCTTACACCGGGATAGTGAGAGGTGGAGAACACGGAAACCGAACAGAGCTTACGGACTGATCGCCTTGTGGCACCGTTGGCGGCTACGGGAGCGGAGCAGATATTTGTGTTGAGAGTTCAGTCTTCTTGGATCGACAGGATCCGAGAATTTCAGATGAGAGATCAGAGTTTGAAACAGGTTTCTGGAGAAGCTAAAGGAGCATTGCGTCCATTCTTTGAGTATAGGCAAGGATTGCTATACTTCAAGGGACGTTTGTACGTGCCGAATGATGTGGCTCTTAGAGATGAGATTTTGGATCAAGCTCACAATAACAGTTTAAGTTTTCATCCGGGCGGTGAAAAGATGTATCACGATTTGAGGACACACTTTTGGTGGCCAGGTATGAGGAGGCGTATTGCTGAGTGCGTGGCAAAGTGCACCACTTGCCAACAGTAAAGGTTGAGCATCGAAGCCCGCGGTACACTACAGACGTTACCTATCCCGATTCGTAAGTGGGGAAACGTGACTATGGATTTTCTTCTTGGATTACCCACTACGAGAGCACATCATGATGCCATTTGGGTAATTGTGGACCGATTGACTAAGTGTGCACATTTCTTGCCCATTAAAGTCACCGACCCGTTGGACAAGTTAGCACGACTCTACATCAAAGAGATCGTACGGTTGCACGGTGTACCGGATTCTATAGTTTCAGATCAGGATCCAAGGTTTACAGCCCATTTCTGGAATGCTTTCCATCGAGCTTTTGGTACCCGGTTGCACCTTAGTACCGCGTATCACCCACAAACTGATGGACAATCTGAAAGGGTAATACAGGTACTTGAGGATATGCTAAGGAGTTGCGCGATTGATTTCGGAGGTGATTGGGATCAACATCTACCGCTCATAGAGTTCTCGTATAACAATAGTTACCAGAGTACAATCAAGATGGCACCTTACGAGGCTCTTTATGGACAGAGGTGTATGACACCTCACTGTTGGTCTGAACCGTCAGATAAGGTTGAACTTGGTCCGGAATTGATTGAAGAGACCACAGAAAAGATTAAAACAATTCAGGCAAGATTGAAAGCGGCAAATGATAGAACCACGACTTATGTGAACGAAGGCGCCGCGACTTGGAGTTTGAAGTCGGTGACAAAGTATGGTTGAAGGTGGCACCAATGAAGGGAATAATGAGATTTGGTCGGAAAGGGAAGCTAGCTCCGAGGTATATTGGCCCATTCGATATTTTAGAAAGAATTGGAAAGGTGGCTTATCGTTTGGCACTACCGGAGAGCTTGTCAGCTGTGCATAATGTGTTTCATGTAAGCATGCTCAAAAAGTGTATCATGGACCCGACGCAAACGATTCCGGTAGAAGAAGTGCAATTGGAACCTGACCTGTCTTACAAGGAAGTACCAATTGCTCTGTTAGCGAGGGATACTCGCAAATTGAGAAGCAAGTTAATACCCATGGTGAAGGTGCAATGGTCGCACCATTCGACAAAGAGGCAACCTGGGAGACGGAGAAGGATATGATCGAACGCTACCCTCAAGAGTACCAACGCATTAAGGAACTCTTGGAGGGCCAAGAGTCTTAGGGGGGGAGGTTGTTACACCCCACCTTTTCCGGCAACAATCTCCGGTGATTAGAGTTCTGAAGGTATGTTTAAATCTGTAATTTGTGGAGTTTGATATTTGTTGTTTTGTTGTTGATGTTGTGGTGGGAGTGGAATTGTTTTGGTATGGTTTTGGTTAAGTTCATTTTAAGGTTGAATTTTGTGAGTTCTGGGTCCAGCGATCGCCCGAACGAGGAAGCGGTTCACTGCGTTTCGCCCGGACACTTGCCGAGTTTGAGTCTTCTGGAGCCGTGCGATCGCCCGAAGCGGGGATGGCTTCGCCTGGATCTCGCCCGGGTGCCTGGCCAGTTGGAGGTTTCTTGGACCAGGCGATCGCCTGCTGAGTAAGCGGTCGCCTGGTCTTCGCCTGGGCACCTGTATCGTTTTCTTCAGGGGTCAGGCGATCGCCTGATTGGGGAATCGGGTCGCCTGGGCCAGCTATTTAAGTCGAGCAGCTCGTTTTCAACCTCAGTTTCGCGATTTCAACTCCGAAAATACTCCCAACTCTCTCCCAACTCGGTTTTGCTCCTATCCAAGTGATTTTGGACTCTTTGGTGCGTGGAAACGGAGGATTCGTGCGGGAATCACTACAAGAACAACGAATCAACAAAGGTTTCACTCCAACAACACTTTGTGGGTGAATTTGGGAAATTGCCCAAATTGTGAGGTTGGTATTTTCGTGATTTCTTGATTCAATTGAGTTAGTTGTAGTGTTTCTATGTTGGATTAGAGATAGAAAACACACTTTATAACATGAATTGAGCATGAATCGAAGAAATTCGAAATTAGGGTTCTTGACCCGGGATGAACGAATTTTGGGGGTTTGTTAAATTGACCTCAAATTAGTGTTGTTGGGTAGTTTTGGAACAACATTAATACTTGGTGAAAGGTCCAACAATGGTTTAATCTATGAGCTAAGAGAAAACTCATAGGTTTTATGGTGGAGAGTTGAAGTGTGTTGTATTGTTGAATTCAATCCAAATTGTTGTTATTGGGTATGTTTAGAGCAATATTGATAAATGGAACATTGTACAAATATGCTCCGATTATATACCTAAGGCAATGTTCATCCGGATTTTTGGTGGAAAGTGGAAGCATGTGTTTTGTGTGGTTTAAGGTTTCAAGCATGTTTATGCAATGAATTTGAGCAACTTTAAGTCTTGGAGTGAGGTCCAATTGTCAATGGATATTGATGTGTTCAATGAAAGTGTAATGTGGAAAGTGTGTGAAATGTTTAGGTGATATGTGAAGCAAGGATTGAAGCTGGATAAGGAAGAAGATTGGTGTTGATGCTTGGCTGCTACCCTCTACGGTTGCGTTTGCTTTCGATTCGAGGTAAGGGTTCGACCTACCTATATTAATATAATGTAGGATGGTTGAGGCAAGTCTTGGGCCTCGATCTCTGACGTTGGTCTTAGATCGGGATAGTGGAGCCCCAAGGCTAGTCCCATGGTAGGAGTAACGGTGCGCAGGTACAGCTTTGCTTCGGTGTCGTGGTTCGTGCGTCTGTGTGACCCGAACTATCTGGGATAAGGCAAAACGTATGGCGTTCGCATAGGGGACTAGTCCTAGATAGGGTTACAATCCCTTGAGGACCGTACGGCCTATGGTTCGCATCATTCCGGTATGTTCTGTTCTGTGAGTGGATGCATGGCGAATGCCGACGCATGGCGAATGCCGGTTGGACCGGGGAAGATCTAGCCATGGTCGGGGAAGATCTAGCCATGATCCGTTACATTCGGATGTTGTGCACACATCATTTATTTCTCGCATATGTTCGATCTGTATATTGCTATCTCGTATGTATATCCGCTCCGATCTGTCTTTGCAGTTTGTCGGAAGAACATCGTTACTCGCCTAAGCTCTTACCGGGTTTTTCTCTAAGAAAACTCACACCTCCCTTACTTAACATTTTTCAGAGATAAGGATTACGGGCCGGAGTAGGATTTTCCGCAAGGCTGTCTGGTTAGCTATTTTGAGGGTTTAGCGGCATCTGGACTTAGACTTCGGGTTCCTCGTCGGTTTCTTTACCCGACGCCCGACTTCTGTGCGGTTGCACCTTCGCACTGTAGTTAGCTCTGTAGCATGATACTCTGTTGGCATGTAGTATTTCGATAGCATGTTATCGTAGGTCCGTCTGCTCATCCGAGATTGATTATGGATATGTATATATATGCGTTACATTACGAATTGATTGAATGAGTATGCTGATCGTGCGGAAGCCTCATTCGGTAGTGAAAGAACAGACTTCCTTTTGATAATCTGATTTTGATGTAATTCTTATTGGTTTCTGTTTATGGGCGGAGCCCATTGTTTATGTTGTCGTGATCTGTTTCTGTGCCTGAAGTGTTATACTTGATCTGTAGTTAGAAAGGGACCTACTGGGTTAGTTAAAGGCCCGTGAAATAATCTCACATTAGCTGCGCGATCCTGGTCCCACCTTGCTCACCACCGCCCAACCGGCCGGCGACCGCTTCCCGCCGGGTCCGGAAGGTGTCTGGCGGGGGAGGTGGTGACACACCGGGAGTGCAGGTATACTTTTGTGACCCTACGACAGTTTGGGGATCATGACCCCAGCCGGTACCGTGCTTCAGATATTTCTAACCTCTTGGAGAGGGTCGTTCTGCGATATTATAAGGGTCAGCGGTTGGACCGCATGTGATGGGGTTCCGGCTCACCTTGTTATTTAAGTTTGTGTATATATATATATATATATATGCTTGTGTTATTCTGTTTTGCAGGTTCTGCTTGCTACCGCTTAAGCAAGCGGTATCTTACCTTAGCCCTTATTGGGTCCTTCCGAGGCCTCACCCTTTTATTTGTTTACCATCTTTCAGGCCGTCCTGGCAAGCAACCAGCGGAGTAGAGATCCGCGGTGCTTCCTGACATTTTGGGTTCCATAGCAGCAGTAGTACCACGTGCGGGAATCCTTGAGCGAGAGGCTATTGATTTCACACTTAGGTATTTATAGTATTTTGTTTGGTGGCTCTGTAGCTGTAGCTGCATGCATGTATATAATACCATGAGTTTTTATATGTTATATGATCAGAGATATATTCTGCCTTTGTTGTCTTCTGAGTCGAGGCGGAGCCCGACTTGCTTATATTGGATATGTTATGAAATGAATTCGGTGTTTCGTGTTTGTTGCCTTGAACCGCATGTTTGATAAAATGTTGAGTTACCTTGTATACTTGCGATAAGAGTTTTGTAGGTTGCTAGTCGCCGCCGACTATTCTGTCTTTTGAGCAAAACGCTCCGTTGCCGCGCTTTCCGACGTAGTTTACAATCCCGACGTCGCGGCCGGCCCCGTCTCCGCAACCGGCAGGGTGGTCGTGACATCATCACAATGCAATTCATGGGTATATGCAACCACATCCGAAGCATCATCAATATTATGTCCATAATCCAACGTAATACCATAATGCATTGGAGCAAATGCATCATCACAGTTGGGTTCTGTCAATTTTCTCTCGATAGGTTAAGATACGCTCTTGTCTTCTCTCATCTTTCTACTCATTTTCTTCAATCGATAATCTCTCCTCAATTTTTCTCTCGGTGGCCATTTTAGGATGGTATTTGAGCCATTTCACTTTCTGTTTCTCTCAGACCCTCAACTTTCCGCTCAATTTCTTTTCTCTCAATCTTACCATGGTGCACTTCCTCTTCTCTTTTGGCTAAGGCAAGCCACTTCTTGATTTCTGCCTTAAGCTAGTCTAAGTTGGATGTCATAGTGTTGTTTGTAGGGCTTCCTCTTAAGGTAGGGGTTTGGCGATGTATGAACTTCTTTTATTTTGAGGCTCTTGGTTTAGGTGGGTATGTGAGGCTGGGGTGGGATAGGTGCATGAGGGTGTGGGGTATGCTTGGGCAGCAAAGGTTGGTGTCACATCTGATGCTCTGCTCAGGTAGGATGTTGGCCATTGGCGAGGAGTTTGGTCATAACTTGAGGCATATGGGGGTAGAGTGGGGCTAGAATGTGGGTAATGGTGCATAGAGGATCTTCGGGTAGGAAGGGAAACTAAGTGTGAAGATTGGTTAAGGGGTTGCTCGTGGGAGTTTGGTGCATATCTCCATCTTAGAAGGTGTCTTAGGTGCTCCCATAACTTTATGTGTCCTACTCGATTCATTCTCCTTCTTGGGCCTTCCTCATACAACCACCAATACCTAGGTTCTCCAGCTAAACAATCCAAGGCTGCTTCAAGCTCTTCAAATTCCTGGATGTCGTACTCCTTGAAGTAAGCCTCCACACTCCTTTCCCATGACCAATAACCATAGAAATTTTTATGCCCTTCAAATTTGGGTTTAGGCCTCATCTTGTAACAATCCCTAAGTGTTTGCTATCACACTCGTGTTTCACTTAATTGGTTTTTCATAATGAAACTCTCTTGCCTTTTACCACTCAAGCTCCTCGCTCAAATTCTCCAAGGATGCTTTAATCACCCAACTTCCCGATTTAAATGTTGGCAACAAAGTGAGCACAAACCAAATTTTCAAGTACAATTCAAAACTAGAGCAAGAAAAAGACTAGTTACTTTTTGACTTGGGTGAAAAGTGTTTAGGGTGGATGGGGGCCGAAGTAAAAAAAAGGTTGGGGATTTAAAAAGGGCTTTTTTCAAAAGATTGTTGGTGCACCTTACAAATTCCACAAACACTTTTTTGTTTTGGTGCCAAGCTTTGCGAACAACCAACACTTCTCTTTTTCTTTTTTTTTCTTTTGATCTTTGAGATCACTTGCAACAATTTTCAAAATACTTGGCTTTACCAATTTTTTTTTTGTAATTTGTGAAAACTTGTACATCACAAATCCGAGATGAAATCTAGCAAAAAAATGAAGTGTTCTTACTAGATTCAAGATGAGAAAGGTAGAAGATGAATTTTCCAATAACTTTCAACCAAAACACAAGGGGTTTCAAAAATGATTGAAAGTAGAGATGAACTCTTTTTTTTGAGAAAAAACGAAATTAAAAATCTCAACAAGGCACCTCAAGCTCTGATACCACTTGATATGAACCTTCAAAGATTCACAATTGAGAGAATCTAGCTTGCTGAGAAAGTGATATTGTAAGGCTGGCCTTCACCACCTCCAAGTTATTTTCGGCTTGGCAATGGAGAAGATAATGTTGGGGTGTAGATGGTTCTAGTTCCTTTCTACTCTAAGATAGAACAATACTAGAAATAAAGTTTGAAACCACTTTGATGGAATCAAGGGGAGGGCGAAAATAGCAAACAAGGAGAACAAAAGCTTTGGAGAAGAAAAGCTCACAAATGCTTCAATTGAGTTCTGAGTTGAAAAGTGCAACAAGAGGCCCTATTTATAGGTGTAGGGGGCGACCTAATACCCTAAAGACTTGCCTAAGAAGTTCCAAATCTAAAAGATTACATTTCCATAAGTGAAAAAAGGAGTAGCTTACAAGCAAGTTCCTAACTTGCTCTCTAAGTTGAATTCCTTGAAAAGTGGCACCTCATTGCTCTCCAAGCACCTCCAAGAAGCTTTTCAACTTGTTTTCCAAGTAAAAGGGGTAGCCAAAATGAGGGAGATGTGGGCCGTTGCTTATTTGGCCCAAAACTCTTGTTCTGGTCTTGAACTTGGTGTAAAGTGCTCAAATTCCAAGCCTTGTCTTCCAAGTTTTGTTCCTTGTCAAAATAAAAGCCCAAAGCTTGAATTTTTGTCTTTTTGCAACTTGAACTTCCACTTCTTGATCCTCTCTTTCTACCATCACTCCCATGAAGAGGCCCAATGCTTCTCTAGTCTTCTTTGCAATCATTGCTTGAGTCTAAATTCATATCAAAAAACCATGTTTCGTGAGTCCAAGGCTGAACCATTTGAACTACCAAGTCGATGATAATGTATGATGATTGTTGTCTTGGATGTATGAATGATTGAGAAGAGGTTTATGAACCTCACACCTCTCAGCTTAGTGGACTTGCTCACTACTTGAAGATAGGCATTCACTGCCGAGTTAGGAAGGGCTTTCTTCTCACTAGACGTTGCCTCTGGGAGAACACCTTGTAAGTCCTCTGACTCCCTATTATTTCATTTATTGAGTTCCTTTTATTATGGTTACAGTTTCACATGATGTTTACAATCTTCTTTGCATGCTTTGAGGGAACCTGGCGACATCTGTTACTGGAGGGAGTAGAAGGACCGGAAGATGGATAGGTCAAATTACTTTATGTTACATCTTGTACTATTAAATTTGTTTGTAATTATAGAGTAGCACACAACATAAATGGTTTGTAAAGAACTTTGAACGGTATTTTGTAGTTTTAAACTCGTATTTTCAAACCACTTTGAAAGAATATTCACAAACGAAACTGCAATGATCCGAAGTTTATGAATTTGAATTATGAAGCAAGCACGTGAAGTTAAGGGTCATAACAAATTATTTATAATTTTTTATGATGAAATAGAAAAATATAATTTTTTTTATAGGATGAAGAAAAGAAAAATTGCATTCTTGTAAATAAATGCACTACTTCAACGTTTCTGATGCGTCACTTTTATGTGTGTTCTGTTGATTTGTGTGTCATGCGAATTGCATTATAACTATATTTTATTTTATTTTTGGAAGTATTGATGAGATACTATGAATAGTGTTTATTTGGCCAATTTTGACTAAATTTTCTTTCAATTATTCAAAACAACCTTTAACTTTCATCTCTTTTACATTTAAGGCATTATCTTTGTTTTTGAAATATGTATTTGTTATTACTCTTTTTTTGAATGATTATTACTCTTTTTTGAATGAGTATTTGTCATTACTCTTTCTCACCTAATATCATAAATCAAAATGAAGATCACTAAGATGATTTATTTGAAAACTTTTTATATTTTGCATTGGTGTTTTGATATTTTTTTAAGTCGGATGAAGATTTAAATTGACAAAAAACATTATCAACTTCTTAACTTAACAGAAAAGATACTTGGTTTAATGCATATTATATTGAATTGATTTGCACTGTATTGTGATCATTACCTTTTTAATCCGCGGACTTTTAATCTTTTTTTCTACCTTACATTAATTTTCATTCGCCATCTTCATTTTTATTACTTTTCATGTATAGATATAAAAGAATCGGAATATGTACTACTCCTATATCGTTAATATATAGTAGTAAACTAACTTAAATAAAGTATTGTAGATCTGGGTATAGTTTGAGAAAGTTTTTTTAGCTAAAAGAAGTAAAATTTCTAAGATCAATGTCAACATTCATTATAGGTTTTTATGCTTCTCTTAATCAAGTTGATGGTAATATTATTATTTTTCAGTCTTATTTCTTTATTTTTTCCCGTTTCTTTCAATTTTGTTTATTAAGATGATTCACATTTTCTCATTTTGTGGTGTTTGTAATCAAAATAAATATATTTCTTTCTCTTTTCAACTAATATTGTTAATTTTCCTTCTTTCATTTGCTTATTAAATCACTTTGGCTTATTTCTTTCGTTTTTCTATAAAGCCTTTTTACTTTTTATAAAGTTTCGTGTCTACTTATATTATTTTTAAAAAGTTACTAAAGTTATTAAGTTTTGTATGAACATTTTTTACTCGAATATTAGATACTTACAATTCAGTTACCCGGTCTTTTCTTATTCAAATTAATGTTATCATTTTCATTTTTCTTCAATTTGCTCATTGTTTCTCTGCAATATTTTTGGACCTTACATATCTATCATATTTTACTACTTATAGTTTAAAGAGTCATTGTTATAGTTTATTACTAATTAGTGTGTCTTTTCATTAAACTAATATTTATTCCTTATATACATATATATAAGTCTCTTGAAAAATTTTTTGTCATTTCTCTCACTTTACTTAAAAAATGTTTACAATATAGCCAATTCGTTTTCAAAATCAAGATTAGTCAATGTTAACTATAAGTATAAAATATCTAATAAATGTCGAATATGTATATTTTATATACACATATATAGGTTCAAGATATCGTGCACCATGCATTAACATGGGCCTCTGTGCGTCCATTTTTTAAAATTTACATTGTTGCCATCACTTACCTCCGCCATCTTCTTCCTAATTTGTAGCAAACCACCATCTCCGCCGCGTGCCCAAATAGCTCCAACCCACCTCCCCTCCGACCACCGTAGCTCTTTCCTTAAGGACCGGTGGGCCGTTAACAACCCGGTGGTAGCCTCCTCTCCATCAACAGTTACCGAAGACCAACAATTGTAGGAGATTCGTTCAAACGACCCACATCCTGACTCAACGAAATCCGCCAACAAAGGCGGCAATCGATCGCGCCAGAGCAACCAATCGCTTTCCGAGCCTTGTCGATCCATTCCTAGAAATTCTCTCACCTGAACGATGCAGTTCGTCCCATGACTCAGAGCTGCAACCTGCTGCACATGACATACTAATTATGATGCGCCTATATATCTTAATGATGTGTCATCGACTCATTATGATGCACATGTTTATAAAAATGATTTAACTACGAATTGCATACAAATAATGCTCAAAGCTATTAGAATGAAGATAATAATGCCGATTAATGATAAATTTGAAGAATATCAGCTGAAATAGATGGAAGAAGATAATTTTTTAGTGAAAGAAACTTCACTTTACATCACGAAAGCATCATTTCGCATAGAAGCATCATTTGATGCATAGAGAGCATCATTTTTGAGGATGGAGTGCATCGTCTGAGTTCATCATTTGGGAGATGAAGTGCATCATATGTGAGCTAGATTGCATCATTAGTAGGAAAAAATGCATCATGTTTTGATGTGATCACGGTTGATCACTCTTTTGCCTTAATCTAGCTTGGAAGATGAACACCAACAAAGAACACAAATATTCGGCCAAGAGCACTCCTTCACTACCTGATGAAGCAATACTCCTGATAATGCCAAGGAAGGATGTGGATCTAGTACCTTTCAACTACTTGATTGAGCAATACTAGATATAATTCTTGAACCAAAATCTTAGAACAAGGGAATGAAATTGATAAAGTGAGAATTCAAACCGAAATACTCTCAAAGGAGTTCAATATTTTCAGTATATCAAGTCTAAGGCATAAAATGAACCTTTTTTTATACTTAAAGGGAGCCTTTTGGATGCCAATATATGTATATTTTCAATATATAGCTACGTTCGCGACGGGAAAAGAAATCCTGTATAATATATGTGTCATTTCTACTGTTGCTTGCATCATATCATAATGAACTGCGTTTGCGGCGGGAAAAGAAAACCTTTATAATATATGTCATTTCTACTGTGCTTGCATCATATCATAATGAACCCTTCCTTACAACTATAAAATTGAACCTTCAGCCACAATCATTTTTCGCATTTGTCAAATTAAGTCGCATTTTTTTTCTCGATGTCTCTATTTCCATATTAGTTGTAGATATTTTTCGAATCTAATTTCTTAATGGATAATCTTTATCATTTATTCGTTTCATGAGATAGAGTTATGTATTGTTATCATGGATGTCTCTAACTTTCCACCTGGATTACCTCCTCCATCCCATAAAAATTATTTCGTTTGACTTACATTTCTATTTGATTCAATTTTTAATTAATAATTGTTTGTTTTAAAAAATATTTAAAAAATATATTTAAAAAATGACACATTACATATGAACATATCGAAGAAACTAAATTATAGATTAAATATTGAAAATCAAATGAAACAATTTTTATGAAATAGATGAAGTATTAATTAAATTAAAACTAAAATACTATTGACAGTTATCTATCACTACAAACCATTGCACCACTATATAAATGATCTTCCTCCAATTCATACGTTGCATTCATCAAACACCAATTCAGGTTCTATTAGCCTTTTTGTAATTTCTTGTTAGCTTGTTTTCTTGCAATGATCCACCGTGATTGCAAACCTCATTAAGGTTCACTCTTATTTTTCAACTATTGTTTTTTCACTTCATTATTTTCATTCTGCTACTTCTTTTGCTTTTTCTCAAAGGTCTGTTGCATTTACTCATGGTTCCCATCAATCTCACACTTTTCTAATGGCTACCTTCCGGTCCACGCGCGCTCAGTGCGCATGTTAGAAAATAATCAAGTTAGAATAACAAAGTAATCTCACAAACACGAACAGCACCAACAAGACAAATGTACATTTAAAACTTGAACCAGAACATACCACCACAACGCAGTCCGAGTAACAAGCGACCAATGGCTATTCCAATGAAAATATTCTGAGAAGTCAAATGAAGTCTGACCAAACCCTTCACCTTTATTGGTTATTTCATCACCATCGAGAAAATCTAAAGGCCGGACATATATGTCTAGCCCTCCAACGCAGATGCTCCGGATATAATTTCGATCAACTCTGTTGTGATTGACGCTTGACGGGTTCTGAAATAAACAAATCAAGGACCAAATAAAGACGCAAGACATCACTATACAGCACAAAGACAGTTTTCTTCAACACAGGAACACATTCTCCCTTGATATTACGAGAGAGAGAAAGAGAGAGAGAGAGACCTGTTATAGGTTAGAGTGAGGCGATCAAGCACATCCCCAGCATTCCTGCTTGAACTATCCATAGCAGACATTCTTGCTCCTTGCTCACTGCAAGCATTCTCCAACACCGCATTGAACAAGACCTGCCATGAACCGTTCATCGGTATAGAAGATAAGAATCCTGTCTTGAAATTTTATCAGATGAGTGATGCATGATGCTTTCATCCCATGAGTTTAATCCAACTAGCTGCACTTCATTCACTAGAAATTTTATGCTGACAAAAAGTTCCAAGTAAAAGATGAGCATAGCATTCTGATTTCTGAAAGCAGCATCAAACCAAATACCACGGCAAATGAAACGTTTTAAGAAATAAAAATCTATGTAATGCAGAAGATGCTGACTATGGCTTACAGACTCATGCGACCCCGCTTTCACTTTGAAGTGCACCTAAATCAACCGCACTGTTTTTTAAACTCATTTCCGTAAAACGTTTACAACCTATTCACTCATTGTGTCTGCAAAATTGATAGGTATGTTTTTCAGCATTAATCTAAGATTTTTTTTTCCTTCCATTTTTTGACATAATAAAGTGCAATAATTTTCACGCATACAATAAATTAAATCTTTAGTTTCTACATATAATTGTTTCAAATTCCTTTTCACAAACACTTCGTAGTAATAATTTGAGTGAAACAAGGGTTCGAAGTCAAACCATTCAATTTTTAGGGATGTAGGGAGTACTTGTCAACAAACATCACCTTGCAACAAGGTTGGTTCACTACCGACATCTGGACTCAAACATTTCCACTATTGTTTCACCAAGAGCTTCAGCATTAAATAATTTTAAACAATTAAATGGGACTGTAAACTTCATGTTGAATCTTGCTAGGGTACATGGCCAGGTACCAACCCTGGCCTAGCTGGCATCATATGTGGCAAGCCATAAAGGATGCTGACTGTATTTCATATTTATGGTTAAATGAGATTCATAGTACATGAATAAACTTCAAAAGTAATCCCCAAATACTGGACAAAGTGTCCTATTTGACCTGGCTTCCTCTCCGGCGCAAACACCACCCCCCAACTGGCCACCACTGGCTTCGTTGTCGAGGCCAGGAATTTGCGGGACCTACGTCGCCACCAAATCTTGGTCCCGATGCCTCTGGGACAGAGCCCACATCCTGCACCGTCACAAGCCATGCCGCACAGGATTGCTGACCGCAAGCCTAGCACCACCTCATGAGCACCCAGATCTGAGCAAAGGACAGGCTTCTGGCGGTAGGGGGAGGGCAGCGAGGGTGAGGGGTGGCAAGGCAGTGGCAGGGAAGGGAAGAATAAACAAATTAGTTTAGGTAATTTTGTTTAGGGTATAAAATATGAAACACTTATAGGTAATTTAACCGACAAATTATGTAATTTTGCATCATCATTTCCCATAAATCTTATATCATCCAGTTAGCCTCCTACATGGCTCGCCACCTATGGTGCCACTTGGGACAGGGGTGGTACCTGGCCCCTTGCTGCCAGATTCCTTCATGCGACCCACTCCGATATAGTTAGGTATAAGGTGTACAATAGTATCATGATGATATTACCCACTGAAACACACATATTAGGCCTAAGAGAGCCCTGCTCTATTTCACTAGTCCAGCAAAGGTCTTGCAGGTTTAGAGGGTGGGAGACAGGGACAGGGGGAGGGAATACTCTGCGATAGGTATTATTATTATTATTATTATTATTATTATTATTATTATTCGTTATTCGAAACATAAATCTGCCATATTAATTTGTAACAAGATAAACATTTTGGTTCAAAAGAAAAAAAATAGTAAGGTTGGTAAAAACCTGAAAGAGAAAAGAAAATAAAACCTGAAATAATTATAGTTAGAATGAAAATCAATGTTTCTGCAAACTGGAAAGAAAAATACGCCCTCCATCCCATATTAATTGATACGTTTGACTAGACATGGAGATTAAGGTATGGAGAAAACTTGAGAGTAAAAGGTAAAATAAGCTTATTAAACAAAGATAACTTACTGAGTGGGGAAGGAAAAGTGAGGGTAATAAATTAGAATAATTAAATAACAGTTTCTTTGAAAAGAAGCGTATCAATTTTTGTGGGATATCCTAAAAAGGAATATGTATCAATTTTTGGGGGACGGAAGGAGTAGTAACTGTGAAGAATGCAATTGCAACACTTGTCAAAAAGATTTAGAGATATTTAGAAAACTATGATATGCATAACAATTCCAAAAGTTTAGGAAATTAGACCAAAATCCACGAGCATGTAAATTTAAGCATAAAACTCTAATTACTTACGCAGGAGAACTGGAACTCAGCAAGATTCTGAAGTGCTTCTCCCTTTGTATCACCACCTTCAATTTCATAAGAGTCTAGATCACCAAGCTTTCCTCCTGATTCAGCCTCTTTCTCAACAACCTAGACAAATCAACCCCCCAATAATTCCAACAGCTAAAGAAAACAGGTTATAGACCAGAAAAGAATATCAAAAAATTATCAACGCAAGACACTACAGCTCAGAGGCAGCATGAAGGATGTTGTAAAAGGCAAACTATACAAATTCCCTTTACTCTATGACCTCTCCATTTGTACAAAAATAGATGTCCTGATGCTAAAATTGTTAGCGAACGGACCTCAGGTGATAATATGGTTGCTGTTGTAGGCAGAAAAGAAACAACTGACTGGAACTTGTTGAAAACAATCCTCAATGCATCAAACTCTACATTCTTCAAGATATCATCTGCAAGAACAGAGACCTGAAAAGTACAAAATCAGGAAAACAATATACAAGGCGTAGCTCATGTTCAATCAGAAAAGAAGCTGGCTGTTTTTGGTACAACAGAGTAAGTAGACCGGATGTGATTAATTCCCACTTTTGTTGAAGTGATCACTATTAGTATTAGTTTAATTAACAAACTAATGCATGTGATCAAGCAGTAAGAAAAAACTGTGGAATTCAGGGATTTTTTTGGCAAAGTCTTAACACTGATAAATATATTAACTAAGCCGAGTGCAATGCACGACTATTGAAAAGATGTCAAAGAAAAATTGGGATCTCACTTTCGGAAAAGGAAAAATAGTTGATGGAGGGTTGCAACATAAAGACATGGAATTAACAACCTGCGTATAATTCAATGGATTCTTCTGCAAGTCAGTGATGATTAAGTGAATATCCTTCTTCGAGTCACGTATTAGCTGAGCCTTTGCTTTCTCGCCTAAGATAACATATTTGGTTTCCTTCTCAGGACCTGTGGTAGAGGAAACATATAAGACAAACAATAAATCACATGCACCATCCATGGAGAAGAAGGGATTGAGAAGAATGCAATGCATTCTAAGATAAGCATACCAGATGTCAGCTTGTACAATCCCCTGCTTACTTTCACAGAAGTAGAGTTTATTCCACCACAAAGTCCTTTGTCGGAGGATACAGTAACAATTACATTCTTGTTGACATCAACACCTGAATGGAATTGGATGAAATTTAAGAAATGCTGATTGTTACAATCAGCAAAAGCAACACAAACATAATAAACCAAGGGAAAATACCAAAGAAAGCTGCATCCCACGCTTTTAATACTAGGGGGAAAAATCCAGAAAAGAAGCGTAGCATTTCTATGCCTTCATTGGAGCTAAAGTTTCACCACTTCTTATTAATCAGATCAAATATCACAATCAGACCACTTGAGGGAATTTGACAGACTTAGAGAAGACTACTCCCTTGGAATCTAGTACAGAACACAGAAGAACAACCCAAGCATGTCACGATGGAGTTCAGAAGATATCACAGCACAAGCTATAAAGGTGGAAAACAAATATCAGTGGACATACTGGGGGTATCGCCCAGCAGTGCAGTAAATGGTTGCCAGAGGCCACGAGAAATTTCTGCCCTTGTTTGAATTGCTCTTAACTTTGAGGCTGCAACCATTTTCATTGCCTTGGTAATCTTCTGAATGTTCTTGACACTCTTCATTCTATTCCTAACTGCACCAAATCAAACATCCAACAGTTGCTAACACAGAAAAGCCAGAGATGAATGACTGGAATAACATGAGACGGTAAACCAGAGAGAGAGAGAGAGAGAGAGAGAGAGAATCCTACCAACTTGGGTTGAAATATGGCGTACACCTAGTGCGCTTTCCTCCCTGCATTAAAGTCAATTTCACCCTGTTAAAATTATCTCAATCAACAATAATTTGGTCTCGATACTAGTTGTATTTGTCCCTTAAAATATCGTAATTAACTGAAAGCTTATAGACAAATTTCAGGCATCCAAAAAGAAATTTCAGCCATCTAAGCATGAGCATGAGCATTCAGCTATTCCAACATTATCCAATTGCTCAAGCTATGACTAAATAGCCAAAATGCGAGGAAACCAAAGCCAAGCTGCGGTATCATCTGACTTAATTCTACCCAAAAGAATAACCGACGACATTCCTACAATACGTATTGAATAAATTCATCGCAGAAAAACGCAACACAAGATAAAAACAGAAGATGAAAATAAAATGCCAAGGTGATAGATCGTACTCGGCATAGAGAGGAGAAGACCTCGCGGCGGTGATCGGGAGGGGGATGATAGGAGGGAGGAGGCGCCTCCCCTCGCGTCTCAGAGCAGCCATAGCCATTAACTTTCGTGATCTGAACAACCCTAGAATAACAGATCCAAATTCGGTTTCTGCTTCGCTCCCGAAGAGCTTTTGATTGTTTCAATGTCGGAGGTAAACTAAAGGGGTGAATTGCACCGAATACACCTCAATTGTAACTGGTTGCATATCTATACATCCTATAAAAATCTGTTAGTTAATTCATGACAAAAAATGTTAAAAAAATGCTGAAATTTACCAACTTAATTTTTAAAACTAGCTGGTACCCCCTCCTACAGGACGAGAATAAATAATTAGCTGCCGAATATCATGTATATTAAAATAATTATTTGATATAATTGATAACAATCCATGTTTTGAATAGTTTATTATACTACCAAACCAAGACTTCATACATTAATTGTCAGTAACCTCCTTTCTAACCGTCTATAGATAAAACAAAGACTAATTCGAAGATAAAATCATTAGTCGATTTATCTTCAACCTTCGATAAGTTAGAAATCGGATGTTGTAGGTACTCCAACCTGTATATGAAGGCACAATTATTTAAATATTTCAAAAATCATATGTAATTTAGAAAGCACAATGCAAACGACATACATTTTATCTTCAACAAATTCCGATGCTTGAATTTCTGTTTCACAACGAAAGTTTGCAATATCTTTTCCGCTACAGCTGCCAGTCTCTTTGACCAAATTATTTCTACGAATTTAAAAAATATTAGTTGTTCTAAACAAACACTATACCTAAAATAACACCTCATACCCGTCTAATCTTCTACGAGGATTTAAATCACATTCGAGTGACGCTGAACGTTTAAGCGGTAGTATATCTGCACGCACATTACGCTGTAACAAAAATCAATCATTTCAACAGTATATTATTAAGAACATTGTTACTACAAATGATGTATAACACTATAGGGCGAACTACATACCATTCTTATACTTTTCAAAATTGTGTGATTCTCTGCAGCAAAATCGATTGCACTAAATTCCTTAACTGTAAAACTGGATCATTTGTTACTGATGTTATAATCAGTAACCTTTATATCCCAAGAGAATTTTAACCCTTTTATTCTCTCGAACTTTAAATACAATTTATTTTGGTCTTCTTGTTGTATAATGTGTTAAACAAAACAAATGATATTGTTATATAAACATATAGTCCAACGTACATGCAATATAGATTATAATAAAATAAATAAATTCTACATAACATACCATTTTTTCATAATTTGCCAATGTTGTCGCATCTAATTCAAGTAGTCTAGAAGCAACTCTGTCAAACAAAACAAATGATCCTTGACTGTTCGGTCAGAGACTTTCACCTCAACTTTATACTGTTAAAAGTGTTAACAAATTTTAAATACATGGTCAACCTAATTTTTATATGTATTAATTTATATGAAATGCAACAATACCGTGAGCGGAGAACGACTTGTCATCTTACAAGAATTGCGGTAATAATTTGGTCCTTACTCAAACACTTTCTTAAAACATACACGACAAGCATAATACCACAAAGGTATGTTCTCATTAACACACATTAAAATGGCATTGCATCCAAATCCCTAACCTACATATAAATTAACCGTGAAGATAAATACAATGGGTTAGTACTCCCACCGTCCCTAACCTTTTGAAAACTTTGACTTTTGATGTCCATTTGACTCCAATCTATCTATATTATTCTTTATTAGAAAAATTCTAAAAATACTTACAGGTGAAAGGCCAAAGGTTCGAATAGCATGCATTTGGCGCAACATAACAACTTTAACGATTGGTTCATTCCGAACCATTTGACCAATTCGAAGCAGATATCAATACTTTTATCCACCGAGTCATTCGGTACAATGCACCTGTAAATATTGTATAAATTTACTACGTTATAACCTAATCTAACATCATACACCCATGTAACCAATTTAATGAAATTTTCATTAGGAAAAAACGTATAATATATATACGTACCTTTTCGAGTATTCACCTCGGGGATGTCGATGTCCATATAAACCTTAGTACCACAAGTTGCTGATAAATGATATGTACCTAGATCGTAAATCATAAATAAAAAATTCTTAATCATAATTTTATCATTGACAAAATATGAAACATAATTCGAATACACACCATTGTACTTTTTAACATATGTTGTGGTAACCACGACAACAATGTCGATTCTTGATTAGTAATTATTAAACCTTCAAGCATCTTAATATGGTCTCCCCAAAACGCTATCTCAATATGGGCACCGCTACAACATATTAACATAGAATAAGGAATGATCATTGGTAAAATATAAGCGATACAGAAGAAATTAAAAATATTAACTCTAAATAAACAATAAGTATACCTTTGATTTGCTAACCAAATGGATCGTAATTCTCCCACTTCATTATTTTTCATAACTATCTCACGACGCATGTCCACTTTCACTAACCCTCCTACGACGTCTGTATAAATGCAAAAGACATTGAGATTTTGTACTACTTTTATATTTTATAAAAACAACTGCTAAAAATATATCTACAAAATTACCTGTGCAACATGTGTTTTTAGGATAACGCGTATGTAAATCAGAAAATTCAACAAACTCGAATTTGTGATTACGAATGTCGTCTGTTGCACCATCCACCACATTAACTAACGTGAAACGCGTTATGAAAATATTGTTCTCACATGACACAACCCTCATGTAATCTGGAGCCTTCCCAACAATGAAATTCTTTATAGACCATACAACACCTTGATTTAATAATGGCCGAAATTTACTCTCAAGTGCCAAGGGGACTCTCGCAGATATATGATCATTCTGCAACCAAAACGTAAATATCATTTGCAATAATTGACTATTAACTCGTAAATATGACATCAGTTTTCAACAAAAAATGCTCATCTTATAACCTATTACTAAATCTTATTTAACTCCACAACTTAAGATACCAAATTAAACACTTACATTTGAATCAAGTAAAATAACCTCAATTCCCATGAAATTCTTGTCTTTTGTGCCAATTACGTCCCAACTGCGTGTTACACGAACACGCAAAGACCATCGTTTAAGATCGGTAATAAAATTAACCATTTCTCTGTAAAACCCCTGTGAAAAATAAAACATGCAGAAAATTTTAAAACATAACGAAAAATCTACTATAGTTGTGGATCAAAAGTCAATAATTATAGCAACAAAAATCAAGTACATTGATCATATATAAAAAATCATACAATTGCAGTATTAAATAGAATAGATGTAAGAATACAACCTTAGTTGTTGCGTAAATGCTCAAATACTTGATGTAAACTATATTCTTTGTGTGCCCATTCTTGTTAATGTCATCATTCTTCAAAAACACACGAAAGCCTTGGTGATGACACTCGTGAGGCCGCAACATATAATTGTCCATGACTAAAGACCGGAGTTGGTAAGTATAGACCGACATGCTTAAATGTTTGACCCTGACCCTTATTTATACTCATTGCAAAATAAACTTTCACGGGAAACTGACGCCGAGATATAAGAAACGGAAGGTGGGTATATGATGGAACCATATCCACACGCGGGATCAAACATCGACAACCAATGTTACTTCCTGCAATTATCTTTGCCTCAATGACTCTTGAAGCCAACTTCGTGATAATCAACCTTGTCCCATTACACAAACCGATGGTTTGGTTTAAATTTCTCATTAAAATGATTGGGACACCAACCTTTAACATAAGTTTATGGTTAGGAACCCCAGAGAAGTTTAAACTATTCAAATACTCCACAGGGTAAAGATCAACTTGGGCTTCATAGTTTTCTGGTGATTGTGAGATACGGTCAACACTAAGGTATGTTACAATGTCACCAGGCAACTCTTCAATCAAATTATCATTAACCTTTTCAATAACATCATTTTTGGGTGCAAGTATGGCTCTCTCCCTCAAATAATCTCTGTCGGAAATCCTCTGAAGCAAATCTGGATATGTGCTTGCTACAACAACATCAATTGGGTCCCCAGTGAATGGAAATAAAAACAAATCAGGAATCTCTACCCACGTTGGATCCTGCTCATCCTCAAAAAATAAAGGGCTTCAAACATTGGGGTGGAGAAGATTTTTTCACCCAATTTAAAATTTTCATCCACCAAAAATTCACCATTATATATTTTAGAATCTCAAACTTCACTAAAATTCACCCTCCAACAAATCGGCTCCACCTCCTATTCGCCCTCCTTTGTTGACCATTCCCAATTTGGGACAAAGCGCTGCAATTTGTGACAGAACATGCAATTTGGGGGCCCATGCGAGAAGACGTGATTCACTCTTCAAATTCACATTCGCACCTCGGATAGGGGTGACAGGGGGGGCGACGGGTGGGGCCAGGGAGGGGCAGCAGCAATATTCACCCGTATTCACGTGAATCTTGTGATATTCGGACCTCCCGTATTCACGGCGAGGTCCGAATATAGGCTGGTGATTCACCGAATTTTGAGAGTGAATTTCACAAAAATTCACCCCCAAAACACAAACTTTGAAACCCCTAATGTCTTTAATGGCAACAAACCTTCACCAAGTTTCAATAACCAGTCGCTAAACCAAGCCAGACCACTATGACGTACATCACGTAATCGCATATTCTCAGTCAGTGTAAGAACTCTACAATGTGACCATAGGTATGAAGAACAAACTGTAGCAGTAACTACATCACCCCTGGTCCCTCGAGGAATAACTGGCAAAATTTGCCTAAAATCACCACCAAGCACTACCGTCTTTCCGCCAAAAACCCTTGTGCGGGCGTCGGGATTAAGCATACACATAAGATCACGAAAAGACTGATCCATGGCTTCAAACGCGAAGCGATGGGTCATGGGTGCCTCATCCCATATCAACAATGATGCTCTACATATAAGTTGAGCTAGCGGGCTAGATTTGTTAATGTTGAGAAGAGAATCTTTCTCAAGTGCGACGGGAATCTTTAAACGTGAATGTGCAGTCTTGCCTCCATCTAAAAGTAGAGCAGCTATACCCGATGAAGCAACTGCCAACGCTATCTTACCTTCGGACCGCAAACATGCAAGGAGAGTACGCCAAAGATACGTTTTGCCAGTACCACCACTGCCATATACAAAGAAAAATCCACCTACTCCACCACGCATGCACTCAATAATGGTGATAAAAAAACCGTTGACCTTCATTTAATCCATTCAGAAGCATCATTGATTGCCTATCGTAATTCAACTCTTGAATAATAAGCGAATTCTCCTCAAGTATCAATGTACTAACATCTGGGAATGGCAACCCGTCAAATTCCCTCAACGATCAACCAAGTCTATTCATTATTTTCTCTATTTCGTAAAGACCATAATTATACTTCTCTTCATCTGATACCACCAAATCCGGTGAATTATGAAATCGTCTGTGTATCATAACAATATCGTCAGATATGATATCTCGAAATTTAGCCCATAAATTATGTGGTTCAGAAACCTGGCAAAACAGTATAATGGTGGCGAAAAGTTCCTGTAACATACTTGGCATTGCCCACTCAGAAGCCTGTCGTAAGCACTCATGCCATTCTCCATCACCTTCAAGCAACCCTAAAGCAAGACATGCATCCCTAAACGTTGAATGAAGTACACCATTAACAGTACGCAAGTCACCATATGACGTCGCTCCTCGAACAACATTTAACAACATTCGAAGACAGAATCTCTCACCAACCGTGGGATGTACAAAATATATTCGACCCACACTTAAACCCTTCTTTCGTAATGTCCATTCTTTCCGATTCTTTTTCCATACATAATGTGCAGGAACTCTAAATAAGTTAATTCTCGAGCTCTCATGTCCACCTTATTACACTCCATCCATGCTAAAAACTGTGAACGACTTTCATTATGTCTATCAACAACATTACGTAAATCTGAATCCTCGTCATACACCACATTCTGCTCATTTGGAAGATGAAAACTTAATCGTTCAACCGGTGGAACATGCCGATGTATGAAAAATCCAAATATCCTCCAACATGCCTCTGAAGCTGAAATGAATCGACAATCCATGTACTGTTTAATCTCATCGACACTACGTCTTTGTCTTTTGTTCCCACTTTGGTCTCCTGCATCCCCATGTTCAATGACAACGGTCGATCTATCCTCACCTTTATGCATGTACTTGCACAAGTACTTAACACACATATCTCTGTTAGTTTTCTCAACACATACATGACAATCATACTTTACCACAAGATCCATGTTGTGCGGAACTACCCAAGCATTATCAAGCTCCACACCATTCTTTATTACAGTATGTGTACATGAACGACGTCTGTATATAGGGTATCCATCATCCCCAACGGACGTATGTGTTTGTAAGGTGCGTGGATAACGCTTTGAACACTTCTTATCAACCATACATGGACATTTTGGATTTCCATTACCACATGGTCCATGCATCATATGTTTGGCAACTGTATCAAATGCAATAGGATCTCTGTTCTTGTTTGGCAACTCAGCAGAAATGTAAGTATCAATCTTAGTAGGATCATTTAACTTGTCATTAGGGTGAAGGAAAAGAGCAATATGAGCATGAGGTAGTCCACGTTTCTGAAATTCAATAGTGACAATAACTCCAATACATCGACCAAAATATGATCCTTTTGTGAGATCAGTCAATAATAAATGTAATTTCATCTCAAAAACACGAACACCGATATCTGGCCTATCTTCCGGCTCTTGACCAGGAATCAGTTTCACAAACTCTAATATTTCATCCCACTTTGGATTGCATGTCATGGTGATGAACATATCAGGATGGCCAAGCCACCTGCATATAGTCATAGCATCCTGGTAATTCTGAACCATATATTGAGGACCACCAGTGAATGATGACGGTAGCATGCAAGGTCTCCCGGTACGTGATGCATCGGTATCACCTCTCGCAACAGCATCTTGCAGACCCGATAAGACTTCACACCGAAATCGTGCTTGCTTTCTTCTAATATAATTGAACCGATCCTCGAGAATAGAATTGTATGCATAAACTAAATACTGTTGGAATAACCTACCGCCTCTTTGAATAATAGAATATACGGTTTTTCGATGATGCAACTGGAATGAATAATACTCTCGCATTGTCACCTTTTTACGACTTTGATTCCCTGAACCATCAACGTGACTAATGTCAAGGCGGAATCCATCACAACCGTTCGGAAAAAGTACTGGGAAATGAAGGGCCATTAGTGAAGGGTGATGGACATCAATCCTTTGGGGAACATGATCTCGTGTGAACACCACAATGTCACGTTGATCACCTCCCTCTTCGTCAATTCCAACGGTAAGAGCTTCTATGTTGGTCGATGTAGGTAAATTGTATCTCCGGCCATCACCAGATCGAGATGAGAGCAATCGTATTCTTACAGGAACATTAGGATATAACTCACGCATGTCCCGAGCCCTTCTAAACTGTTGCACGAGTAGATTATGCTGATCAAACATATGTGTCAACCCATCGATAATCTGCCTATCCTTCACAGTTGCTTGAGAATTCCCAAAACTCCTCAAACGGTTCTCTGTCTCATGCTGGGTATCATATATATACAACTGTGCAAACCGGGGTTGCTCATTTGTTGGTGGTACTAAAGAACCCATTCTATGGTAGTTCTCCCCCTTCATCCGAAATACATATGGTCCATTACCATCATTTATACGGTGATCAATCCGACCACCGGTTGATGTAAATGAGAATCGAGCATTAAATTCTCGGATATGGTGTCGAAAGTACGATGACAACTCATCACCTTTATACTTCAATAAGTCCTTTAGAAAATTGGGAGGTGCATGCTCAAATGGTAATTGTACTTTACCATTTTGGCAACATATGGAAAACTTTGGAGTTGCCTGTGCACGCGAACGAACACTTCGCTCCAAATTCCAAACTACAGCCTGACAATGCTGAAATGGATAGACACGGTCCGGCGCTCCAAGGTTCTATTTTTGTGTGAATTTCCCTACATAGTTGTATATATTCAATTAGAACTCTAGAAAGTTATTCCATATCATTTTGTAAGCATGTATTATTTAAAAATGCTTACTGATATGTCCAACACCATGATTTACATCTTCAGCGAATTCCTCCTCATCTGATGATCCAGATGATGTATACTCTAACAAATCATTAGTGAAGTTAGAAACACAACACAACCTACATCAGTGATCAACTAATTGTGTTGATATAAGTACCTTCAATTATATCCTCGAAGAAGTTGATTGTCCGCATTGGGATAGATCTTTCGGGTACCAGTTGTCTGCATCGTTTAAACGTAGGATGGTTGGAACCAGAACTTTCACCAACTTCATTGGTACTACGAACACCAGATGTCTGTGTTTCAGCTCGGGTGATAGAAGATAAGTTTTGTGTTGAGTATGTTTCAACCATACACTCAGAGGGATTGATATCTAAATTCAGATTAGTCAAATCAGAAAAGGGGGTACGATTCCTAAGCGGGATAGACCTGCTTGAGTTATTATTTAACTCAGTCGAGAAGTTATCCGACCCACTTAGATTAGGCGTCCCTATATTTGAGGGACCACCACCTACGTTGGTCCTGCCGCTATATGCACTCCATGTTGCGTTGCCCACGGGTGTATATACCTAGCAACATTATTGTTATTCTCATGGTACTTCACCTTGAGGAGCCCCAGTTTTGTTCGCCAGAAAGAAGGACGAGACTCTCCGATTCTGTATCAACTACAGGTAACTGAATGTCATCACTATTAAGAACAAGTATCTGATACCCAGGATCGATGATCTGTTTGACCAGCTCAGGGGAGCTAAAGTATTCCCAAAGATCGACCTGCGGTCAGGTTACTTTCAACTCCACGTTAGGGAAAAGGATATTCCCAAAATAGCCTTTCACACTCGGTACGGGCATTACGAGTACACAGTAATGCCGTTTGGTTTGACAAATGCACCAGCTGCATTTATGGATTTGATGCACCGAGTGTTCCGCCCATATCTGGATTCCTTTGTGATAGTCTTCATCGACTACATCCTTGTCTACTCTCCCGATGAGGAATCCCATCGGGAACATTTGAGGATCAGATCGAGACACTTGCGAACAACCAATTGTACGCTAAGTTCTCTAAATGTGACTTCTGGATGTGAGAAGTAGCTTTTCTGGGTCACATTGTTGGAGAGCACGGTATTTCAGTGGACCCAAAGAAAACTAAGTCAGTTGAGGAGTGGGGGCAGCCACGGACAGTCAAGGATATACGGAGCTTCCAGTGGTTTGACAGGTACTACCGCAGATTCGTACTCAGATTCTCCGTATTGGCATCGCCGCTCACTCAGTTGACCAAGAAGGGTCAGCCGTTTGTTTGGTCCTCAGCTTGCGAGGATAGTTTTCGGGAACTCAAACGGTTGTTGACACACGCACCGATTCTGAGCCAACCAGACCTGACACTACCTTACATGATCTACACTGATGCATCAAGGATGGGACTCAGCTGTGTGTTGATGCAAGGGCAGCACATCATTGCGTATAGGTCGAGGCAAATGCGACCGCACGAGCAGAACTACCCGACGTATGACTTGGAATTGACTGCTATCATCTATGCCCTCAAACAGTGGAGGCACTACATACTCGGAAACATGTTCCAGATTTTCACCGACCACAAGAGCTTGAAGTATCTGTTTATGAGGATCTAAACATGAGGCATCGATGGTGGCTCGAGTACATGAAGGATTGCGACTGTACCATCGAGTACACCGCCGGCAAGGGGAACTCAGTAACAAATGCTTTGAGTAGGAGGTACACGAGTATTGTCGATGGTGGAAATTTTGGGGACAAGGCCGTGGGATCAGATTTGATGATGTTATGGCATCCGTGGGAACTGTGGGAGCAAGCTCATGTTAACACTTTGAATATTCATCGATTGGTTGACCGAGATCCGAGAGGCGCAGACCGGGGACACAGTGGTTGAAGAAACTCTCGGTGAGAACAAAGGAGCCTTGCAACCATTCTTCGAGTACAAGCGAGGATTGTTGTACTTCAGAGTCGCCTCAATGTACGGACAAATCGTCGATTCGAGACCGACTTTTGGGAGAGGCGCACTCCAGAGTTTGAGCATCCACCCTAGAGGTGAGAAAATGTACCATGACCTTCGATCTCACTTGGTGGCTAGGGATGCGGAGACATATAGCTGCCTACGTGACGAGATGGGCGACTTGTCGGCTTGTCAAGGTAGAGCATCGAAGCCAGGTGGTGTACTGCAGACTCTACCTATTCCTGTCAGGAAGTGTGGTAATATTACGGTGGATTTCCAGACTGGTCTACCTTCGACCAGAGCGCATCATGATGCTATCTCGGGTTATACTCGACCGACCCGACCAAGTGCGCACACTTTCTACCGATGCGTTTGACCGACTCGCTGGAGAAGCTTGCCCAGTTGTATATTCGGGAGATCGTGCGATTACATGGCGTACCAGACTACATTGTATCCGTCAGGGACCCACTATTTACCGCAAGGTTCTGGGGTGCCTTTCGCAAGGCTCTGGGCACGCGACTCCACCTGAGCACAGCATATCGTTTGGTTGAAAGTTGCATCGAATCGTGGGACAGTTCGATTTGGTAGGCGAGGTAAGTTAGCCACGAGATATACTGGTCCTTACGAGATTCTGGAGTGTATAGGCAGGGTTGCATAAAGATTGGCCTTACCCCCGAGCATGTCAGCTGTGCATAATGTTTTCCACGTCAGCATGCTCAAGAAGTGCATCTTGGACGCCAGTCAGACCATTCAGATTGAGGAAATTGAATTAGAGCCCGATCTATCCTACCGAGAGGTACCGATAGCTTTTCTGGCCAGAGACTTTCGAAGGCTCCGCAACAAGTCGATTCCGATGATCAAGGTTCAATGGTCACATCATTCTGATCGGGAGGCGACTTGGGAGACGGAGCAGGACTTGATGAGTAAGTATCCGGATGAGTACGGGTTGTTGAGACCACTCTTGGAGGACCAAGAGTCCTAGGGGGGAGGTTGTTACACCCACCCCCGACGTTCTGTAATTTTTCTGTTGAATTTCGGCCGCAAGTTCAAATTCCGTAATTATCAGATCACAAACGGCTTGTGATTAATTAATGGAATTCAGTATTTGGGAGTTAATTTGGAATTTCTTACAAGTGTTTTACAAGTTGGATAACATTTATTGAGTTCCGGGACGTTTTTCCAAAAATCGGTTTCGGAGGGCAAAATGGTCGGGAAAAAATTGGAAAATCACATGTTGGGTATTTTGGTCAATGGCCGGCGCATTTGGGTGAATTTGGAATGCATTTGGTTTGAATTTGGATGTGAGAATATATTTTCCAAGTTTGGTGAGTGCACACTACTATTCATAAATAGTATGTGCCCATGCCCTTTCTTTTCCTACCCATGCCCTTCCTTTTTTGCAGCCATCCATCACCTCTCCACCCATTCCCTTCTATTATTTCTGATTCACCACTTAACCATTCTTCATTTATGCAAAAGAAGAAAAACACCTCTCTCCCTTTGCTGCCCAACAATTTTCGTCCTCTTTCACAGCCTTTCTGCCCTAGTAAACGTCCGAATCTGCTCTTGAGATCTTCAAATAAAATCTTCATCAAGGTCTTGGCTACAACTTTGTAGAAGGAAGCAAGAGCAAAAGGTGAAAGGAAGGTCCCCAAAACCTTGGTGCAATCCGACGGGTCCAGCAGCACTTTTGGTTCCAAAAACCATTTCTTGAAGTTTTGAGCTTGGAATCTCAGCAAGCATAGTCCTACCACTTCCTAGGTTTCCCAAATCAGTAAGATTCAAGGTATTGGTTGAGTTATTTGGTTGAACCTTCATGTTCTTTGAAGTTAGAACATGGAAGAAATTACTCATCCTTGTCTTTCTTTGTTTGGCCGAAACTTCAAGGACTCTTTGGTGGTGGATTTGTCTCAACTCCTACTCATCCTAAGCTAAGCTACAAGTATTATCAAGGTGAGGATCCTCCTTGGTAACTTTTATGAATTTGGTTCATGGATGACTTTGATCTTCAAGTATGTTGTTGTTGGAAGTATGATGAACATACTTTGTTCTTGAGAAATCATGAAAAAACATGTTGTTGGAATTTTTGGGTGATGAGACCGAATTATTGGATGTATCTTTGATGAATGTTTTGTTGAAGAAAGTTGTTGGAAAGCATGTTATAAGTATGTTTAACATGATTTTAAGTTGTTGGAAAGAGTTGGGATTTATTTGGTGAGTTTTGGTGAAGAGGCCGAAATGTTGATGATGATTCTATGATGATTTTGTGAAGTTGAAATGTTGAAGAAAGTAGTTAAATCATGTTTTGGTGAAGAAGATGTGATTTAAGTGGTTAAAGTACAAGTTTGGAAAGTTTAGGGGTAAAAATGAAAGATGGCCGAAAGTTTAAGGGTGTGGCCGAATTGTTGGTAAAGTTTGGAAAAAATTAATTGTGTGGAAAAGTTGACAAAATTGGGTATTTTGTAACTTTGTGGAACTTAAGGGCTAACTTGAAAGTTCTTAAAAAGTTTAAGGACTAAAGGTGTAATTATGAAGAAGCTAAAGGAAAGTTAGCCACTTTAAGTTATGGAATTAATTATGGACACTTTAAGTATAAAGTTGTCAATTTACGCAACTCTGTGAAGTTTTGGGCAAGATTGCAAACTTCTGAAAAGTTGGAGGACTTAAGTGGTAATTTTGGATAAATTCCCAAAGTAAGGAACTTTAGTTAATTAACTAGTGTTATGTTGTGTTTCTGACTCTGGCAGATTAAATCTGCATTTCTGTGGATACTGTTGTGGAGCGTCTGGGGCCACAGTAGATTATCCGTTTCTGCTAAGGTAAGGGGTTTAGCTTTCTTAATACGCAATGCAGTTCAACTCATGTGTATTAGGTTAGTTAAGGGCTAGTACTCGGGTCGAGGGTGGGGCCCAGTGACTCCCGGGGCTAGTCACATGGTACATAGCGGTTTGCAGGTTTTTATTATTATTCTAGACTTCATGCTTATCTAGGGTCGATGACGGACCCACTCTCTGTTATGGTTTTCTGGACTTATGCTATATCGGATATGCTTATCGAGGGTCGACAACGGACCCATTTTCTGTTATGTGTCGGCTTTATACCACTTCCTTTTCTGACAGTTAGGGGCAGATCACCCCTCGCTGGTACCATGCGTTCTGATCCCGATAATCGGTGTGAGCTTAACAAGCCGCCGTAGGGTGCCGTCTGAGGTGTGGGACCACTTGTATGGGAAAGTACCACCAGTCCGACGGGACTTCTGAGCATCATGATATTTGCATATCATATTCCTGTTTAAACCTAGGGTTGTATTATCTGCTAGTTCATTGCATACTAACCTTTTATGCAGGGAAAAACGTTTTTAAAGGTTTTCCCGTTATCGTACCTGCCCCCTTACGGGTTCTTTCGAGAACTCACCCCACATATTAAACATTTTCAGGGGATCCTGGCAAACGACCTGCGGAGTAGATCTCCCGCAGTGATCGTTCTGCATTCTAGATACACTTAGTTAGCGATGTATAATCTGCTTTATGGCTCGGCTTTGTAGGCGTAGTATGCATATTAGATACACTTAGTATTCTGATATTCTGGACTGTATGTTATTCGTGGGGAATTTCCGACCCTACGATAAAACCACTAACATGTTTCGAGTACAGGCTTAGGATTAGTAAAACGTCTTAAAAACTGCAAACACGTATTAACCTTAAACTTGAAGGAAAATGTTTAAGGGACGGGTTTCGGGTCCACAATGTCACGACCTCCCGCCCGGTTGCGGAGGCGGGGCCGACCGCGACATAAGGAAGCAGAAGTTACGGCGGAAAGCGAGGTAACGGTACTACCGAAACCCGCTATGTGCAGTGCTCCCATGACCCGGCCCTCATTAACGGAATGGTCGTACTACGGCCTGCAACCTACAGAACACATACATGGCAAGTATACGAAACAACTTAACAACCAAACATGCAGTTCATGGAATACCATTCATTACTCATGATAGTCAAATCACAGAAACCATCTCATACATGTAACCAATATACGCAAGTCGGGGCTCCGCCCTCGACTCAGAAGACAAATATAGAACCAACACATATTCCAGAATATAATACAAAATCATGATCCAATATACATGCATGCAACTACACCTACAGAGCCACCAAAGTAAACCCTAGAATACCTAGGTGCGGAATCAAGAAAACCTCTCGCCCAGAAGATTCCCACACGAGGTACTGCTGCTGCTGCTGCTGAAAACCAAAACAACCAAAAGCACCGCGGATCCCTAGTCCGCAGGCTGCTTATCAGATCAACCTGAAAGGTGGTAAACAATAAGGGGTGAGTCCTCGGGAGGACCCAGTAAGGGCTGAGGTAAGATACCGCTTGCTTAAGCGGTAGTGAGCAGAACCTGCAAAACAGAACAGCACAAGCATATATATATATATATATATATATATATATATATATATATATATATATATATATATATATATATATATATATATACATACACAAACATAAACAACAAGGTGAGCCGAAATCCCATCACATGCGGTCCAACCGCTGACCCTTATAATATCGCGAGAGCACACCTCTCCAAGAGGTCGAAATATCTGAAGCACGATGCCGGTGGGGTCATAATCCCCAAACAGTCGTAGCGTCATAGAAGTATATCGGCACCCCCAGTGCGGATATACACATAATGTCGGCACCCTCCAGTGCGGACACAGAACAGAAGTATCAGCACTCCCGGTGCGGATACGCAGAACAGAACCAAGGAGCACTCGTGGCCTCTAAGACCATTCGGGTCTCGTCACAGAACAGAACATATCAGAATGCATATGGAAAACAGAATAGAATATATCAAAAACGTATAAGTATAAATATCGGCGCCTAGCGCGGATATGCAGAACAGAATATAAACCCGTGGCCTCCAAGACCATCCGGGCCTTGAAACAGAACAAACGTGCATCTTACCATATGACGGGTCTCGGGGTCACCGAACCACCGCCCTCACCCGGAACCCGCCTCAACTAAACCCGATATACATGCAAATACTCCCAGAATGCATAACGAGAGAAGTTGAACCCTTACCTCGAAAAAGCGCTCCAAAGACAAATCCCGGGAAATCCGGCTCCGGCCCGAAAGACAACTTGACTTTTGTGGTCCCACACAACTCCACCAATGATGAAACAAGCTGAACAATCAAAAACAAATCAGAACTCACCAAAATAACCCCGAAACCAAACTCGTACATTCCCGCACTTTCCCGCAAAAATACGAAGCTCGGTTTCTCAAACCGAGCTAGAACATTGTTACTTATACATCCATAAACACAACCAAACCTTTAAATCATACCTTCTTCCCAAATCTTTCACACAAGTCCGAATCAAAATTCTCGTTCAACGGTCCGGTACAAATTTGGCGAGTTTCAACCGCACTTCCCACAACAAAAGCGGCAAAAATGGGGCTCGGACGAGGGAAAAACGGCTTTTCACATACGGCTTTTTCAACGAAATCTGAACCGTACAAAATGTGTAACTCTTCGCCCTGATCAATAATATACCCTTACCTTCCGTCAAATCAAGCACGAAGTTGAGTTTCTATTCAAAATTTGAACAATATTGGCAGCACTTTTGCAAAGATTCAGCTCACACTCCTGACACAAAAGACGTAATAGAAGGTGCAAGGAACGCTTAGGAACCATAAAATCAACCATAGGAGAATTTCCATAAATGTGGAACAATTTTCAGAAGCTCACGGTTTCCAACCGGAGCCACAATCACAAAAACCGATTTATAAGGAGTTAATTATTTCTCCTAATGATCGATTTAACCAACTGACCTTCAAGATTTTGGTGAGAAATTGAGAAATCCCACTTTTGCAACTGAAGCGTCGGCCATGGAAGAGAGAAGAAAGAAGTACGTTTGCTTCCTGATACTTTCTTTCTTCTAAATACTATATATATATAATACTAGCATGTGCACTACACACACCTCACTTTCGTTTAACCGCCTCACCTCTTCTGCGGCTTTCAACTTTCTTTTTATTTCTTTCTTTTTAACTTATTTAACTTTAGCCCCCAAACTTTCAAAAGTTGTAATTTAGTCCAACACGAAAATTGCAACTTTCAAACCGTAACCCCAAATGGCACGAAATCTGAGACACATTTTCGGGACCTCATATCACAAACAAAACATGCTTCACATGACTAATTATGAATCCCGAGCACCACAAAAATCGCTAATCCCGGTAAATACGCTTAATCGCGTAATTAAGCGGAATTCGCATTGGGTGGCAATAACGATAACTAAAACCGTACCACATCCTCGGAACTTCATATCTGACACCAATTATACTTCATATACTTAATTATAAGTCCAGAGTGTCCTACCGGGCCCACTTAACCCGAGCAAATCTCGACGTGCTAACCCAAATCCAAATCCCGTCAAGCCAAAATTCCACAAGTATTACCATAAAATCCGTCTTAAAATATAACATACTTTACACCAAAGCCGTCAGAAACGTTCCATCCCGAGCCCCGGGAGTCGCTCGGGACCGAACATCCCGCCCTAGTAAATATACTCCGTAAAACAATTCGGGACGTTCCCACGATTTCAAATATTCAAACGGTTTCCCAATCCGAGGTCCCGGGAGCGCTACCGAGCCCGCCAGTGCGTCCCGAGACAACCCTACCCGAAAAATATTTTCGGCGAAAATGTCCGAGGACCCACACGACCTCAAAACCCGAAGGATTTCCAAAACTAATGCTCGAGATAAGTCCCGGGAGCCGTCTCGACCGCCCAAAACCGTGCCCGCAGCCAAAACCGAGCCCCGGTCACCGTGTCACAACCCGCTCGGGGTGACCGTAACACACAACCCTTTTATAGAAATTCCGTATTCACCCGACGCCGATACTTCCAGCTTCCGCAACAAAGACGCTTCCGCCAGCTTCCGGGTGCGGTGGGGTGACATCAGAAAATCCATCATAATGTTTCCCCACTTCCCGGTGGAAATGGTCAAAGTCTGCAAAGTACTGCCGATTTTGATCTTTGCACCTTCACCGACAAGTGGCACACTTAGACACATGTGTGGCGATGTGTCTCTGCATACCCGGCCACCAAAAGTAAGTGCGTAAGTCTTGATACATCTTCTCAGTACTGGGGTGTATACTCAACCGGCTCGAATGTTCCTCCTCTAAAGTTTCATTCCGAAGTGCTTGATCATCCAGCACATATAAACGGTCCCTAAAGTACATGAGTCCTCGCTGTCTTGGAATGCCGGTAGTAGTGCTCCCGATCCTCTCTGGGCAACTTCTTCAACCCCAAATATTTTCCTTGTGCCTCACGCACTCTGTCAAGCCACTCCGAATGGATGGTCAAAGTGTAAATGTTACACCCACCCCCGACGTTCTGTAATTTTTTCTGTGAATTTCGGCCGTAACTTCAAATTTGTAATTATCGGATCACAAACGGCTTGTGATTAATTATTTGGAATCCAGTATTTGGGAGTTAATTTGGAGTTATTTACAGGTGTTTTACATGTTGGATAACATTTACGGAGTTTCGGGACGTTTTGCCAAAAATTGGTTTCAGAGGGTAAAATGGTCACCGAGGAAGAAACAAAAAATTGGAAAAATCACATGTTGGGCTCTTTTCTTTTTGGGCCGGCCCATGTGAGAGTGAGTGGGAGGAGATATTTGTTTTATGGCTTTTAGGAAACAAATTAATTTCTTTTCTTTTCTTCACAAAAGTCTTCTTCTTTTAAGCCCATACCTTCTATTTTACCTATCCCCTTCCGTTTAATTAGACTTCACCACTCATTTCCACCGATTCACTCTTTTCTTTATCTCTCACTCATCACTCATCTCCATTATTGAGCAAGAGATAGAAGAACCTCTCTTCCTTTGATGCCGAAATTTCCGTCTCTCTTCCATAGCCTTTCTATCCTAGTAGACATTGAAATATGCTATTAAGGTCTTCAGAGAAAATCTTCATCAAGGTCGTGGCTACAACTTTTCTGAAGGATGAAACAGCCAAAAGTGAAAGGAAAGTCCCCAAAACCTTTTTTCAATCTGACGGGTCCAACAGCCCTTTTGGTGTCAAAAACCATTTCTTGAAGTTTTGAGCTTGGATCTTCAACAAGCTTAGTCCTACCACTTCCTAGGCTTCCTAAATCAGTAGTATTCAAGGTATGGTTGAGTTATTTTGGTTGAATCTTCATGTTCTTGAAATTAAAACATGAAGAAAACTCATCCATTTCCTTTGTTCTTCCATGGCCGAAAACTTCAAGGATCTTTGGTGGTGGATTTGTCTCAACTCCTACTCATCCTAAGCTAAGCTACAAGTATTATCAAGGTGAGGATCCTCCTTGGTGATTTTTTATGGATTTGGTTCATGGATGTGTTTGATTTTCAAGTATGTTGTTGTTGGAAGTATGATGAACATACTTTGTTCTTGAAGAATCATGAAAAAACATGTTGTTGGTATTTTTGGGTTTAGGCCGAATTGTTGGGTGGATTTTTGGGTGGATTTTTGTTGAAGAAAGTTGGTAGAAAGCATGTTATAAGTATGTTTAACATGTTTTGAAGTTTTTGGAAAAAGTTGGAAATTATTTGGTGATGATTTGGATGGAAACCGAATTGTTGATGATTTGTGATGATAATTTTGTGAAGTTAAAGTGTTGGAGAAAGTGATTAAATGTTGTTTTGGTGAAAAAGTATAGTTTAAGTGGTTAGAGTGTAAGTTTTTAAAGTTTAGGGTCAAAATGTTAGTTTGGCCAAAAATTAAGGACTTTGCCGAATGTTTGGTTGGAAAAGATATTTGTGTGGAAAAGTTGACAAAGTTGAGTATTTTTGTAACTTTGTGGAACTTATAGGCGAAATGGAAAGTTCTTAAAATGTTTAAGGACTAAAGGTGTAATTATGGAGAAGTTAAAGGAAAGATAGCCACTTTAAGTTATGGAATAAATATTGGAAATTTAAGTATAAAGTTGTCACTTTTGGAAACTTTGTGAAGTTTTGGGCAAGATTGAAAATTTCTTAAAATTTGGATGACTTAAGTGGTAATTTTGGATAAATTCCCAAAGTAAGATACTTTAGTTAATTAACTAGAGTTATTCCGTGTTTCTGATTCAGATTAAATCTGCGTTTCTGGGATACTACTCTTGTGCATCGGGGGCCACGGTAGATATCTGATTCTGTTAAGGTAAGGGGTTTAGCTTTCTTAATACACAATGCAGTTCAACACATGTGTATTAGGCTAGTTAAGGCCTAGTACTCGGGTCGAGGGTGGGGCCCGGTGACTCCGGGGCTAGTCACATGGTACATATCGGTATGCGAGTTTTTATTATTTTCGGACTTTATGCTTATCGAGGGTCGATGACGGACCTACTCTCGATGAGATTTTCTCGGACTTATGCTATATCGGATATGTTTATCTGGATTCGACGACGGACCCATTTTCTGCTTTGTGTCGGCTTTATGCCGCTAACTATTCGGCAGCTTAGGGCAGATCACCCTCGCCGGTACCATGCGTTTGATCCCGATAATCGGCGTGAGCTTAACAAGCCGCCGTAGGTGTTGTCTCGTGGTCCAGGACCATCTGTATGGGAAAGTATCACCAGTCCGATGAGAGTTCGAGCATCATGACATTTGCATACCATATTCTGTTTATACTTAGGATTCTATTATTTGCTAGTTCATGGCATCCTAAGTTTTTATGCAGGGAAAAATGTTTTTAAAAAGTTTTCCCGGTATCGTACCTACCCCCTCACGGGTTCTTTCGAGAACTCACCCCCCCATATTAAACATTTTCAGGGGATCATGGCAAACGACCTGCGGAGTTGACCTCCTGCAATGATCGTTCTACATTTTTATTTTAAGAGGTATATTTTATTAAGTTTGGGGGTATTTCTTGTTAGATCCCTTCTGTGATCTGTTGGTTTAAGTTATCCGTTTAGTCTGACGTTAAATTCTCCTGTTTATGTTTAGCAGCAGCAGCAGTAGTTAGCAAGGTATAATCTGCTTTTTGGCTCGACTCTATAGGCATAGTATGCATATTTGTTACATTGGGTATTCTGTTGTTTTGTTCTGTATATTATTCGTGGGGAGTTTCCGACCCTACGAAGAGGGCAAAACTCCTTCGCCTGTATTGCTTATTTTCTCGCTTTCCGCGTGCGCGATATTTTGTATAACCACTAACATGTTTCGGGTGTAGGTTTAGGACTAGTAAGACATCTTAAAAACTGCAAACACGTATTAACCATAAAACCTGAAGGAAAACTTTTTAAGGGACGGGTTTCGGGTCCACGACCCTTTTTAGAGAAACTTTACATTCACCCGCCGCCTATACTTTTGGCTTCCGCAACAAACGACGCTTCCGCCAGCTTCCTGGGGCGGTGGGGTGACCGTACACTCTGAGCACGCTCCCAAAGCTGCCACTAGTGCCAAAGGCACGTCAAATCATTCTGCTCGGTCCGGTCCTCAGGGTTACCTCCCTTGACCAAACCGGTGTACTTCCTGCTCAGAGCATCGGCAACTATATTGCCTTTGCCGGCGGTGTACTCGATACTGCAGTCATAGTCCTTGATATACTTGAGTCACTGCGCCGCCTCATGTTCAACTCCTTTTGAGTGAACAGATATTTCAGACTCTTGTGGTCGGTGAAGATTTGAAACTTGTTGCCAAGCAAATAGTGTCTCCACTACTTCAAAGCATAGATTACCGCAGCCAATTCTAGATCGTGTGTCAGATAGTTCTGCTCATGCGGTCGAAGCTGTCTCGACCCATAAGCTATCACATTTCACTCCTGCATCAACACACATCCTAACCCAGACCTAGATGCGTCTGTGTAGATCACATATGGTAGGCTCAAGTCTGGTAAGATCAAGATCAATGCGTTGGTCTGCTGCATCAACTGCTGAAAGTTCTGTTCACATTTCTCAGACCAAAAGTACGGCTGATCCTTCTTGGTCAAAAAAGTAAGCGGAGAAGCCAAAATGGAGAATCCCGGTACAATTCTCAAATAATAGCCTGCCAGACCCAGAAAACTCCTGATCTCACGCATTGCGGTCGGTTGCTTCACACAACCTTAACCTTCTCGGGATCCACAGAAGGCCGTGCTCACCAATGATGTGTCCCGGAAAGGCAACTTCTCAAATCTAGAAGTCGCACTTCGAGATTTTAGCATAGAGCCGATGTTCCCAAAGAGTCTGTAGAACAACACTCAAATGCTCCTGATGCGAGTCCTCATCCCTAGAATAAACCAGGATGTCATCGATGAAGACTACCACAAAAGAGTCCAAGTACGGTCGGAACACCCGGTTCATCATGTCCATGAACGTTGCCGGTGCGTTGGTCAAGCCAAACGACATAAACGTATACTCGTAGTGCCCATAACGAGTACGGAAGCAGTCTTTAGGATATCCTCCTCCTTTACCCGTAACTGAAAGTACCCTAATCGTAGATCGATCTTTGAAAAGATCCTCGCACCTCTCAGTTGATCAAAGAGATCATCAATCCTAGGTAGTGGGTACATATTCTTCATAGTGATGACACCCCGAGCGGGTTGTGACCGGGTGACCCGGGCTCGGTTTTGGCTGCGGGTCACGTTTTTGGGCGGTCGACGGCTCCCGAGACTTATCTCGAGCTTTATTTTTGGAATCCTTCGGGTTTGGAGGTCGTGTGGGTCCCCTGGACATTTTCGCCGAAAATATTTTTCCGGGGCCGGGACTTGTCTCGGGACGTACAGCGGGCTCGGTAGCGCTCCCGGGACCTCGGAATGGAAAACCGTTTGCATATTTGGAATCGTGGGAACGTCCCGGATCTTTTTACGGAGTATATTTTCTGGGTGGGGACGTTCGGTCCCGGGCGACTCCCGGGGCTCGGGACGGGAATCCCGGGGCTCGGGATGGAAATTTTCCGACGGCTTCAGTGTAAGTTATGTTATATTTTAAGACGGATTTTATGGTAATATTTGTGGAATTTTGGCATGACGGGATTTTGGTTCAGGTTGACACCCGCGCACGTCGGGATTTGCTCGGGTTCAGCGGGCACGGTAGGACACTCTGGAATTCCAAATGGACTTTGGAAACAGGTTTTGGGTGTGGTATGATAATCTGAGGATTGTGTTCAGTTTTGGTATCAATTGGGGTTAGGAAGTTGCGTTTGGGGCTAAATTGCAAAGATTTGGAGAGTTGGAGGACTAAGTTGTTATTTAGCCTAAAGTCAGCAATATTTCTGGTAAAGGGAAGGCTGAAGGTCGGCTGAAAAGGGAAGGGGAGGACACTTGTCTATTTTTAGTGGAAGATGGAAAAGGAAAGAAGTATAAAAGGGGTGTTATTTCATGAAAAACATTTTGTTTTTCATCTTCTTCTTCCTTCTTCTCTCTTGCCGCCATAGCTCTCTCTTCCAAGCTCCTTGTTCTTCATTTTCTTGGCTGAAAATCATCAAGGTTGGGCTCAAGAAATTGGTAAGCTTCTCTTCTCCTTGGAATTTCATTTTGGAAGCTTGTTTTGGGTGGAAAAAGAGAGGAAGTTTCAAGCTAGGGTTTACTCTTTGCTATGTGTTTGGATGATCTTCTTCCTCCCATCTTTTAGTATGTTCTTCTTGGGTTGGAGGGGAGTAAGAATCATGGTTTAAATTTTGGAAGAACACCATGGATGGTGGAAACCTAAAATGCCGAATTATTGCTTAATTTTCCAAAATTGTGTGTAGTTGTGTTCTTGAATCATGCTTGGGATATGTTGTTCCTTGCATGATTCTAAGACTTTCTATGGATTCAATTTGATGGGAAGCATGCTAGGGAAGAAACCCCTCTTTGGCGAAATTGAGGTTGGTTTCTAAAGTTGGTCATTTGTTGTGTTCTTGAATCATGCTTTGGATATATGGTTCCTAGCATGATTCTAAGGCTTTCTATGGTTTCAATTTGATGGAAAATATGTTGAGTAGAAAAGCCCCAAATTGCCGAAATTGCAAGCTAGGGTTTATGTTGATTCTTGGTGATTTAGGTGTAATTGGTTAGTAATCAAGCTTAAGAAGTGAAATTGGTGGTTAAAGTAAGTAATTGGAACCTTGAATGGTTTGAATTGAAGGTTTGGTGGAATTTTGGTTAAAGGCCGAAACTATAAGTGAATCTTTATCTATGTTTGGGTTATGTTTTGGTTGATTTGGATGGTAATTTGGTATCGGGGATGGAATTAGGTGCGTAACGGTGTTTGAAACGTCGTTTTCGGACAATGGGAGCAAAATTCACCTTTATGCGGGATTACGGGTAAAGTGTCTGGAAAGTGGGGTTTAAAGGTTGGAATATGTTTGTGGGTGTGTGAATAAGGATGTTCTAGCTCGGTTCGTGAAACCGAGCTTTCTGTGGATTTTTGCGGGAAAGTGCGGGAATGTGCGGGTTTGGTTCTGGGGGTCTAATTTGGTGAATTCTGATTGGTTTGTGGATGTTCAGCTTGTTTCAGCGTTGGTGGAGTTGTGCGGGACCATTAAGGCATACTTTCACTTTTCGGGCCGGGAGCCGGGATTTCCCGGGGTTTGTGCTGCGGAGCGGTATTTCTGAGGTAAGGGCTCAACTTCTCTCGTTATGCATTCTGGGAGTATTTGCATGTATATCGGGTTTAGTTGAGGCGGGTTCCGGGTGAGGGCGGTGGTTCGGTGATCCCGAGACCCGTCATATGGTAAGATGCATGTTTGTTCTGTTTCAAGGCCCGGATGGTCTTGGAGGCCACGGGTTTATGTTCTGCTCTGTATATCCGCACTATGTGCCGATATTCTGTGTATACCTTTTGGTATACTTCTGTTTATATTTTGTTCTGTTTTGCATATGCATTATTATGATATGTTCTGTTCTGTGACGAGACCCGGATGGTCTTAGAGGCCACGGGTGCTCCTTGGTTCTGTTCTGCGTATCCGCACCGGGAGTGCCGATACTTCTGTTCTGTGTCCGCACTGAGGTGCCGACGTTCTGTTCTGTGTCCGCACTGGAGGGTGCCGACATTCTGTGTATATCCGCACTGGGGGTGCCGATATACTTCTGTGACCCTACGACAGTTTGGGGATCGCGACCCGGCCGTGCACCGTGCTTACATTACATTACGTAGTATATTCTGACCTCTTAGAGAGGGCTGTCGTTTTGGGTCGTTCTGGCGGTTGGACCGCGTACGATGGGTTCAGGTTCACTTCTGACTCTGCATACATGTATATATATGTATATGTTTGCTTGTGTTTGTTCTGTTTTGCAGGTTCGGTTCAACGGCACTTGTACAAACTGTATCTTACCTCAGCCCTTACTGGGTCCTCCCGAGGACTCACCCCTTATATGTTTACCACCTTTCAGGACCACCTGACAAGCAGCCGGCGGACTAGGGATCCGCGGTGCTTTACAAATTCATGATCTGATCTACATACATGCAGCTACAGCTACATAGCCATTAAAGAAAATCCTACATATATACCTAAGTGCGGAATCAGAAGCCTCTCGCTCAAGGATTCCCGCACGTGGTACCGTTGCTGTAACCGAAACTCCAAAATGACGAAGCACCGCGGATCTCTACTCCGCCGGTTGCTTGTCGAGACGGCTTGAAAGGTGGTAAACAAATAAAAGGGTGAGTCCTCGGAAGGACCCAGTAAGGGCTGAGGTAAGATACAGTTGTACAAGTGCTGCTGAACCGAACCTGCAAAACAGAACAAGCACCAACACAAATATACATATATATAAATGTATGCAAAGTCAGAGGTAAGCCGGAACCCAACAACTGACCACAGTACGACAGCCCTCTCTAAGAGGTCAGAATATACAGAACAGAACAGAAAGCACGGTACCGGCTGGGGTCGCGATCCCCAAACTGTCGTAGGGTCACAGAAGTATATCGGCACCCCAAGTGCGGATACAAACAGAATGTCGGCACCCTCAGTGCAGACACTACAGAACAGAACCACATAATAATAATGCATATGTAAATGATTCATATAATAATATATACCAAGATGGCATAAGTATAAATATCGGCGCCTAGCGTGGACATACGAACAACATATAAACCCATGGCTCTCAAGACCACCCGGGCCTTGAAACAGATCAAATACAAACATGCACCTTACCATATGACAGTCCCGGATCACCGAACCACCGTCCTCAACCCGGGAACTCCTGCCTCAACTAAACCCGTATACATAAAGTCCCATACCGGTATGTATAACGAGAGAAGTTGAACCCTTACCTCAACAACATCACTCCGTAGCACAACTCCCGGAAATCCGGCTCCGGCCTGAAAAGTCGCAACTTGCCTTTTACGGTCCCACGCTACTCCACCCACGCAGAATTAAGCTGAACAACCACAATTGAGTCAGAACACACCCAAACAAACCCCCGGAAACCAATCACAATCCCACACTTTCCCGCAAAAATCCACAGAAAGCTCGGTTTCACGAACCGAGCCAAAACATTGTTATTCATACACCCACAAACGTTTTCCAACCTTTAAACCCACATTCCAGACACTTTCACCCGCAATTAAGCATAAAGGTGAATTTTGCTACCAATGCCCGAAACCGACGTTTCAAACACCAATATAAACCTACTTCCATCTACAAAACCAAATTACCAACCAACACAACCAAAACACAACCCTTACATGGAAAAAGATTCATTCAAGGTTTCGGTTCTTCACCCATTTTCCACCAAACTTCCAAACCAAACCATTCAAGGTTCCATTAGCACCCTTTAATCACCAATTACATAACTTAAGCAAGAAAGCTAATCAATTGCACCTAAATCAACCAAATTCAACCATGAACCCTAATCCACTATTCACTCAAATTGGGGCTTTCCTACTCAACCAATTTTCCACCAAATTGAAACCATAGAATGCCTTAGAATCATGCTAGGAACAGCATACTAAGAGCATGATTCAAGAACACAAACATACACCATTTTTAGAATCAACCCTAATTTTCGCCAAAATATGTTTCTTCCTTCCATGATGTTTTTCCAAAATCTAACCATAGATTCTTACTCCTCTCCCACCCAAGAACAACATACTAAAAGATAGGAGGAAAAGGATCACTCAAACATGTAGACAAGAACAACCCATGAATTCGGTTTTCTCCTCTTTTCTTCACCAAATCATGTTTCCAACTTAAAAAGAGGAGAAGAGAGGAAGCTTACCAATTGTTGGAGCCAAAACCTTGTTGATTTCAGCCAAGAAGAAGAACATCAAGCTTGGGAGAGGACAACAATGGTGGCGGATGGAGAAGAGAAGGAAGAAGAAGAAGATGAAAATGAAATACTAATTCATTTTATGAAATAAGCTTTCCTTTTATATTTATCCCTTCTTTTCCATCTTTAATAACAATTGGACAAGTGTCCACCCTTATTGCTGCAGCCGACTTACCCCAAATCTGCCCAAAAATATTGTTGACTTTTGGGTTAATAACAACTTAGCCCCCCAACTCTCAAAACCTTTGCAATATAACCCCAAACGCAAGTAACGAACTCCAAATGGAACCAAAACTGACCACAACCCCCAGAATATCCTAAAATACCCAAATCCTATTTCCAAAGTCCATTTGGAAAATCAGAGTGTCCTACCGGGCCTGCTGAACCCGAGTAAGTCCCGACGTGCACGTGTACTAACTCAAACCAAAACCACACCACAACCAAAAATCCATAAATATTACCATAAAATCCGCCTTAAAATATAACATACCTTACACCGAAGCCGTCTGGAAAAATCCATCCCGAGCCCCGGGATTCCCGTCCAGAGCCCCGGGAGTCGCCCGGGACCGCACGTCCCGCTCCAGAAAATATACTCCGCAGAAAGATGTTGGACGTTCTCACGACCCCAAATATGCAAACGGTTCCCCATTCCGAGGTCCCGGGAGCGCTACCGAGCCAGGCCAGACGTCCCGAGACAACCCCGACCTCGAAAAATATTTTGGCGGAAATGTCCGGGGGGCCCACACGACCTCAAATCCTGAATGATTCCCAGAAATAATGCTCAGATAAGTCCCGGGAGCCGTTTAACCGCCCAAAAACGTGACCCGCAGGCCAAAACCGGAGCCCCAGGTCACCCGGGTCACCACCCGCTCGGGGTGACCGTAACACTTTCTGTTTTGGTTTCAGGTATTGATAGTTCCCTTGTGGAACCTCCGCTACTGATCGGTTTGTTCTTCGGGTTAAGGGGTGGTCCCGGTAGAGGTTTCTGATTGGTGTATCTGAGTTCAGTTTTGTTGGTTATGCGGTTAGCTAACTCTTTTCTCTCTCTTTGGTTATGGGTTAGCAGCAGCAGCAGTACTACGTGCGAGAATCTTCCGAGCGAGAGGTTTTCTTGATTCCGCACCTAGGTATTCTAGGATTTAATTTGGTGGCTCTGTAGGTGTAGTTGCATGCATGCATTTCGGATCATGGTTTTGTATTTGACGTATACTTTGGATTAGGTATTGATTCTGTATCTGATTCTGAGTCGAGGGCGGAGCCCCGACTTGCGTATATTGGTTATACATATGTGATGGTTTGGTATCTGTCTTCTGAGTCGAGGGCGGAGCCCTGACTTGCTTATGTTGGTTTTATGTATGAAATGGATTCTGTGATCTACTTGTTTGAGCATGGTTCGGTACTCCATGAACTGCGTGTTTGGTAGTTGTTGAGTTACACGTATACTTGTCATGTATGAGTTTTGGGAGGTTGCATGTTGAGTTTAGACTTTTCTGTTATTCGAGCAAAATGCTCTGTTGCCACGCTTTCCGCCGTAACTTCCGTTTCTGACGTCGCGGCCGGCTCCGCCACCGCAACCGGGCGGGGTGGTCCTGACAAGTTGGTATCAGGGCAGGTCGGGTCGGAGTGACTCGAGAGGTGAAGTATGGTCAGTTTCAGTATGGGTTTCGGGAGGCAAGTATACAAGTCCAGGAGTGGACTTTTGGAGCAGTCATGCCAGTTCATGGATTAGTATCTGCGAAGGTGACTTCGAGGTACAAGCCACCGTTCTACTTTTCATTCTGGGGCGGTTCGGTACGGAGCCTGATCAACTCTTTACTTGAACCACTTTGGAATAGATGTGGAGCAGCGGGCGGTTCTTTGGAGCACTCTGGAAGGTTTGAGATGTTGGACTTTGGGGCGCGTAGTGAAGCGCAAAGCTCGAGTGCAGACTTCTGACATAATCCGGGTACTTTTATGATTATTGGTTGGTTGTGATGTGATTCTGTGTTATGAACATGATCTGCTTCTGTGTTTAAGATTCTGGATTTTGGTTTTGTGATTCTGAGATGAATCTCTGCATCATGCATTGCATTACACTACAGAGCCTTAGAATACTGCTGCTAGCTTTTGGTAGAGAGAGAGAGAGTTAACTGTTTTGGGATTATATGGTTTTGGGTTGGATTGGTTTCAGGAATGGTCACCACACGCCGACAGCGTGAACACGTACCGGAGGGTCGGGACCGGGATCCCACACCTCCGAGGGTTAGGAGACGGGTTCAGAGGAACCCAGGACCTGAACAACCACACTCGTCACCCCCGAGAGTTCAGCAATCAGTGGGACCCACTCTTGATGTGATACAGGTGCTGGGTCAGGTTCAACAGTTGCTGGGTACCTTGCTACCGCAACAGGCACGGGGAGGTCCGGTCTGGCCACCGCAGAGGCGTTCGGATTGGGAGGTGGGCAGCAGCCACCTCAGTGTTCAGGATCATCGGGAGAGTGTTTCTGAGGAGGGTGATCAGTATGGTACTGGGACTTCTCGTTGGTCCCACCAACGACGGGAAGAGCAGAGACAGCAGTCTGACGAGGTCAGACTCTTGGAGAGATTTCAGCGTTTGAACCCTCCGAGGTTCAACGGCCGAGGAGGGCCTGAGGTGGCAGAGACTTGGTTTGCGGGGTTGATAAGCTCCTTGGGAGATTACACCTTCCATCTGAGGTTAAGGTCTCGTTGGCAACGTTCAATCTGCAGGATAGTGCAGACCACTGGTGGAGGAGTCTGCAGGGCCGGCTGAGAGCCGACGCAGCACGGGATGGTGGACAGGATCTGGACCTTACCTGGGAGCAGTTTGCTTACTACTTCCACCGGCAGTACATCGGGGATGCAGTCAGGGATCTCCGACAGTCACAGTTTGACGATCTGGAGCAGGGCACCATGACTGTCGGAGAGTATGAGCGGGAGTTTGACCGGCTAGTTCGCTACGTACCACAGTACTATGGTATGGAGCAGGAGAAGGCCAAGAGGTTCATCCGCCGACTACGACCCGAGTACAGGTGGGCTCTGAGGCCTTTGGACATTACTTCCTACCATCAGGCTGTTCAGAAGGCTCAGCTCCTCGAGCAGGAGGAGGTTGAGAGTCGGTATCTACTACACCGATCTCGAGATAGGGGGAGAGGTTTTGTACAACAGAGTTCGTCGAGGTTTACGGAAAAGACAGGCAGGACTGGGCAGAGCAGCAAGGACAGCAGGGTGGCACCAGTAGCACCGACTTGTGCGAGTTGTGGCAGGCAGCACCCCGCCCGGCCATGCTTTAGGCAGACAGGGCAGTGCTTGCGATGTGGGGCAGATGATCATTGGATACGGGATTGCCCTTTGACCCGGGGACAGGAATCTGGCAGTGTTTCACGCCCTCAGTCTCGGTTCCAGCCCAACGCAACCAGGGGCGTGGTTTCCAGCAGGGCGGCCCGAGACCACCGCGGCAGTTACCACTTCAGTCATCCCCTCCGCCACAGCAGCCCAGGGCTGGGCGCGTCTTTCAGATTGAGCAGAGAGGCATCAGACAGGAACAAGCTGGGTCTGGAACTCATCAGGGAGAACACATCGAGGATCAGGATCAGATGGACGCGGATGAAAACCGCGAATGACCGCACCACTTCAGTTGTAAATAAACATCTTTGGGATCTGGGGTTTGAGATTGGTATCAGGGTTTGGCAAGGTAGCAGCTACTCAGGGAACTGTCAGAGTTGGTAGAAAGGGGAAGAGTTAATATAAGGGTTATCGGTTTCTGTAAGTTTTGTAACGGGTTGGCAGGACAGTGTTTAGATCAGCTTTACTTTCCAGAATGTTTGCGATGTTTAATGTTTTGTGTTGGTTTATATTGAAGGTTGTTAAGTATAAATTCGATACTGTCTGGGGTTGTCTGGTAGAAATACCGGCAACTGACTCGGGGTGCAACGAGATGCACCCGGAGGGTGGGACGCCGCTGAGAGGCTCTGGATGGTAGTCTAAACTACCACTCCCGCCGTACCAGTAACGGTGGTCCGATTATGCTTAGTAAAAAGAGTGTTTATAATCTGGTTGTTAGCGACGCTTGTATGGTTCAGGTTACTCTTGGAGGACCAAGAGTTCTAAGGGGGGGAGAATGTTACGGTCACCCCGAGCGGGTTGTGACCCGGGTGACCCGGGGCTCCGGTTTTGGCCTGCGGGTCATGTTTTTGGGCGATTAAACGGCTCCCGAGACTTATCTGAGCTTTATTTTTGGGAATCCTTCGGGTTTGGAGGTCGTGTGGGTCCCCCGGACATTTTCGCCGAAAATATTTTTCCGGGGCCGGGACTTGTCTCGGGACGTACAGCGGGCTCGGTAGCGCTCCCGGGACCTCGGAATGGAAAACCGTTTGCATATTTGGAATCGTGGGAACGTCCCGGATCTTTTTACGGAGTATAGTTTCTAGGTGGGGACGTTCGGTCCCGGGCGACTCCCGGGGCTCGGGATGGAAATTTTCCGACGGCTTCAGTGTAAGTTATGTTATATTTTAAGACGGATTTTATGGTAATATTTGTGGAATTTTGGCATGACGGGATTTTGGTTCAGGTTGACACCCGCGCACGTCGGGATTTGCTCGGGTTCAGCGGGCACGGTAGGACACTCTGGAATTCCAAATGGACTTTGGAAACAGGTTTTGGGTGTGGTATGATAATCTGAGGATTGTGTTCAGTTTTGGTTTCAATTGGGGTTAGGAAGTTGCGTTTGGGGCTAAATTGCAAAGATTTGGAGAGTTGGAGGACTAAGTTGCAATTTAGCCTAAAGTCAGCAATTATTTTGGTAAAGGGGAGGAGAAGGTCGGCTATAAAGGAAGGGAAGGACACTTGTCCATGTGTGGTTTAAGTTGGAAAAGGGAAGGTGGTATAAATGGGAGATATTTCATGAAAAATGCCAAGTGTTTCATTCATTTCTTCTTCTTCTTCCTCTCATCCGCCATTCTTGCTCTCTTCCAAGCTCTCCATGTGTTCTTCATTTTCTTGGCTGGGAATCATCAAGGTTGGGCTCAAATCATTGGTAAGCTTCTCTTCTTCATGAGTTTACAAGTTGGAAGCTTGATTTGGGTGGAAAAAGAGAGGTTTAGAGAAGCTAGGATTTGTTCTTTGCTATGTGTTTGGATGATCTTCTTCCTCCCATCTTTTAGTATGTTCTTCTTGGGTTGGAGGGGAGTAAGAATCATGGTTTAAATTTTGGAAGAACACCATGGATGGTGGAAACCTAAAATGCCGAATTATTGCTTAATTTTCCAAAATTGTGTGTAGTTGTGTTCTTGAATCATGCTTGGGATATGTTGTTCCTTGCATGATTCTAAGACTTTCTATGGATTCAATTTGATGGGAAGCATGCTAGGGAAGAAACCCCTCTTTGGCGAAATTGAGGTTGTTTTCTAAAGTTGGTCATTTGTTGTGTTCTTGAATCATGCTTTGGATATATGGTTCCTAGCATGATTCTAAGGCTTTCTATGGTTTCAATTTGATGGAAAATATGTTGAGTAGAAAAGCCCCAAATTGCCGAAATTGCAAGCTAGGGTTTATGTTGATTCTTGGTGATTTAGGTGTAATTGGTTAGTAATCAAGCTTAAGAAGTGAAATTGGTGGTTAAAGTAAGTAATTGGAACCTTGAATGGATTGAATTGAAGGTTTGGTGGAATTTTGGTTAAAGGCCGAAACTATAAGTGAATCTTTATCTATGTTTGGGTTATGTTTTGGTTGATTTGGATGGTATGTAGTGTAATGCAATGCATGATGCAGAAATTCTTTTCAGAATCACAGAACCATATATGTTGTATACTAAATCACAGAGTCAGATCATGATCATATCACAGAATCACATCATAAGATTAACCAAACAAACATAAAGGTACCCGGATTATGTCAGAAGCCCACTCTCGAGCTGTATTTGCCCCGCGCGTCACTACACGCTCCGATGTCCAAAATTCCCAAATCTGCCCGGAGTACCCTGAACATCCCAGAAGTGCTACCCCAACACTAGAGTTTGGTCTTAATAGAATGCTTCAAAGAACCGCCCACCGCTCCACCGCACATTCCAAGGTGGTTCAAATAAGGAGGTGATCGGGCTCCGTACCTAACCGCCTCGGAATAGAACGCGGAACAGTGGCTTCGCCTCAAAATCATCTCCCGCAGAATTTCATCCTTGAACTAATTATTACTGCCCTAGAAGTCCACTCTGGACTGGTATACTTGCCTCAAAAGTCCACACCTGGTCTACTCATACTCCGCCCCCTTGGGTGATGCCACCCGACCTGCTCTGATACCAACTTGTCACAGGCGCCCGCGCCCGGTTACGGATTCGGGGCCACCCGCGACGGCGGAAGCTACGGAACAAACGGAAGCGGTCTGATCACCCGAGTGGGTGGTGACTTTGGTGATTCCGGGGCTCCGTTTGCTCACGGCATGCGGACCATGCTTTGGGAGGTCGACAACTCCCGGATCTTTTTTGGGTATCATTCTCGGGAATGCTTTCATATTTGAGGTCGTACGGGTTCCCCGGACATTTCCACGGAAAATATTTTTCCGGGAACGGGACTTGTTTTTGGGTGATCAGTAAGCTCGGTAGCTTTACCGGGACCTCGAAAAAGGGAACTGTCAGCATATTTGGGATCGTACGAGCATTCCACATCTTTTTACGGGGTATATTTTTGGGGGACGGGATGTTCGTTCCCGGGCGATGCGTCTCGGATGAAAAATTCGGGACTCGGGATGAAAGTTTTGTGACGACTTTGGTGTGAGGTGAGTTATGGCTCGGGATGAGTAATGGGTGATAACCGAGCAAGCACACATGACGGGATTGTTGGCTCGCAAGCAAGCACGTCGGGAGTTACTCGGGTGAAGTTGGCGCGGGATTACACCCAACACTTAGCAATTTCGGATTTTGGCTTGGGTGTGAGTCACCATGGTGAGTAAGGTGGTGACTAAGGTGCTTGGTGACAAGTGTCCTAGTGAGTCATAATAGAGGAAATATAAAAGGGTGCAAATTTGGAAGAAATGCCATTTATGCTCATTTTCTTCTTTCTCTCATACCATCCGCCAAGCTCTCTTCCTCTCTACCTCTCAAGGGTTCATTTTGCAAGGGCTTAAGGAAGGTGTGAATCTTGGTGTTAAGCTTGAGGTAAGCTTACTTCCTTCTTGATTTAGTAAGTTTGGAGTATGATTTTTGGGTAAAAGAGCATGTTGAAACCGATTTGGTGTAAGCCCTAGCTACATGATGTGTTCATCTTCTTGCTTCAATCTTTAAGTATGTTGTTCTTGGTAAGAAGAAGTGTAGGAATCAAGGTTTTATTTGTGAAAGAACACCATGGTTAGGAAAACCCTAAGTAGCCGAAATCTAGGTTGAATTCTAAACTTGATGTTTGGTTGTCTCTTTGATTCATGCTTGAGATATGTTGTTTCTAGCATGATTCTAAGTTGATGTGTGGATTCAATTTGAAGGTAAACATGTTGGGTAAAAAGTACCCAATTTGGCCGAATTGTACTTAAGGGTTTTGGTATGATTTTGAGTAATTAGGGTGAGGTGTGTTAGTAAGCATGCTTGAAATGTTTAATTGATGAATTAAGCATGTGTTTGGAACCTTGATTGGTTTGGATGGAAGATTGGTATAAAAAGAAGGTTGAGGCCGAAATTGAAAGAAGGTTTTGGTTATGATTGTGTTGTGTTTTGGGAATGTTTTGGTAGTGATTTGGTATCGGGAATGGAAGTAGGTAACAAACGATGTTCGTAACGTCGTTTTCTGAAATTGTGAACAATACCGACCTACCTGCTTGGTTGTGTAAATGTTGGGAAAGTATGATTTGAATGTTTGGTTGTGCTTATGTTAGTATAAATAACAATGTTCTAGCTCGGTTTGGGAAACCGAGCTTTCTGTGGAATTTTGCGGGAAAGTGCAAGATTGTGCGGGAATAGTTTCTGGGGGTCTATTTTGGTGATTTCTGACTTGTGTGTGGTTGTTCAGCTTGTTTCAGCAGTGGTGGTGGGACTTCGGAAGTCACACTACCGCGTTTCGGGGCGAACGTCGGGATTTTCCCCGGATTTTGTTGTGGATTGGTTTTAGTGATGTAAGGGTTCAACTTCTCTCGTTATGCATTCTAGGAGGGATATCATGTATACCGGGGTTAGTTGAGGCGGGTTCCAGGTTGAGGACAGTGGTCCGGTGATCCCGGGACCGGTCATATGGTAAGGTACAGTTTGTTCTGCTTCAAGGCCCGGGATGGTCTTGGAGACCTCGGGTTATCTGTTCTGTATATCTGCACCGTTTCCTACGGGATTTGGTGTGGTACTTTCCTACGGGATTTGGTGTGATACTTTCCTACGGGATTTGGTGTGGTACTTTCCAACGGGATTTGGTGTGGTAATTTCCTACAGGATTTGGTGTGATACTTTCCTACGAGATTTGGTGTGGTACATTCTTACGGGATTTGGTGTGGTACTTTCCTATGGGATTTGGTGTGGAACTTTCCTACGGGATTTGGTGTGGAACTTTCCTACGGGATTTGGTGTGGTACTTTCCTATGGGATTTGTTGTGATACTTTCCTACGGGATTTGGTGTGATATTTTCCTACGGGATTTGGTGTGATACTTTTCTACAATATTATATATATATATATATATATGCTTGTATTCTATCGGTTTTGCAGTTTGCGCACTAGCACTTTATGCAAACTTTATCTTACCTCATGTCACCACCTCCCCCGTCAGACACCTTCCGGACCCGGCGGGAAGCAGTCGCCGGCCGGTTGGGCGGTGGTGAGCAAGGTGGGACCAGGATCGCGCAGCTAATGTGAGATTATTTCGCGGGCCTTTAACTAACCCAAGAGGGTCCCTTTCTAACAACAGATCAAGTATAACAATTCATGCACAGAAACAGATCACGACAACAAAACAATGGGCTCCGCCCATAAACAGAATATCAGAAGCAGAACATCGAAATCAGATTATCAAAAAGGAAGTCTGTTCTTTCACTACCGAACAGAGGCTTCCGCACAGATCAGCATACTCATTCAATCGATTCGAGCGTAACGCATGTATATACATGACCACAATCAATCTCAGATGAACAGACAAACCTACGATAACATGCTATCGTAATACTACATGCCAACAGAGTATCATGCTACAGAGCTAACTACAGGCAGAAGGTGCAACCGTACAAAAGTCGGGCGTCGGATAAAGAAACCGACGAGGAACCCGAAGTCTAAGTCCAGATGCTGCTAAACCCTCAAAATAGCTAACCAGACAGCCTTGCGGAAATCCTACTCCGCTGGCCCAGAATCCTTATCTCCTGAAAAATGTTAAGTAAGGGGTGTGAGTTTTTCTTAAAGAAAAACCCAGTAAGAGCTTAGGCAGTAGTAACGATGTTTCTTCCGACAAACCTGCAAAGACAGATCAGAGCAGATATACATACATATAGCAAATATACAGATCAGAACATATGCGAAATAAATGATGTGTGCACAACATCCGAATGTAACGGATCATGGCTAGATCTTCCCCGACCATGGCTAGATCTTCCCCGGTCCAACCGGCATTCGCCATGCGTCCATGGCATTCGCCATGCACCCAAAGAAACCCCATATGTCACGGACCATGGCTAGGTCTTCCCCGACCATGGCTAGATCTTCCCCGGTCCAACCGGCATTCGCCATGCGTCGGCATTCGCCATGCATCCACTCACAGAACAGAACATACCGGAATGATGCGAACCATAGGCCGTACGGTCCTCAAGGGATTGTAACCCTATCTCGGACTGGTCCCCTATGCGAACGCCATCCGTTGTGCCGTATCCCAGTTAGTTCGGGTCACACAGACGCACGAACCACGACACCGAAGCAAAGCTGTACCTGCGCACCGTTACTCCTACCATGGGACTAGCCTTGGGGCTCCACTATCCCGATCTAAGACCAACGTCAGAAATCGAGGCCCAAGACTTGCCTCAACCATCCTACATTATATTAATATAGGTAGGTCGAACCCTTACCTCGAATTGAAAGCAAACGCAACCGTAGAGGGTAGCAGCCAAGCACCAACACCAATCTTCTTCCTTATCCCACTTCAATCCTTGCTTCACATATCACCTAAACATTTCACACACTATCCACATTACACTTTCATTCAACACATCAATATCCATTGACAATTGGACCTCACTCCAAGACTTAAAGTTGCTCAAATTCATTGCATAAACATGCTTGAAACCTTAAACCACACAAAACACATGCTTCCACTTTCCACCAAAAATCCGGATGAACATTGCCTTAGGTATATAATCGGAGCATATTTGGACAATGTTCCAATTGTCAATATTGCTCTAAACATACCCAATAACAACAATTTGAGTTCAAATCAACAAAACATCACACTTCAATTCTCCACCCTAAACCCTATGAGTTTTCTCTTAGCTCATAGATTAAGCCATTGTTGGACCTTTTACCAAGTATTAATGTTGTTCTAAAACTACCCAACAACACTAATTTGAGGTCAATTTAAGAAACCCCAAAATTCGTTCATCCCGGAGAAGAACCCTAAATTCGAATTTCTTCGATTCATGCTCAATTCGTGTTGTAAAGTGTGTTTCTATCTCTAATCCAACATAGAAACACTACTACTAACTCAAATGAATCAAGAGATCACGAAAATACCAACCTCACAATTTGGGCAATTTCCCAAATTCACCCACAAAGTGTTGTTGGAGTGAAACCTTTGTTGATTCGTTGTTCTTGTAGTGATTCCCGCACGAATCCTCCGTTTCCACGCACCAAAGAGTCCAAAATCACTTGGATAGGAGCAAAACCGAGTTGGGAGAGAGTTGGGAGTATTTTGGAGCTGAAAATGCGAAATCGGTTGAAAACGAGTTGCTCGACTTAAATAGCCGGCCCAGCGACGGTCAAAGCGACCCGATTCCCCAATCAGCGATCGCGACCCATGAAGAACACCAAGACAGTGCCCAGGCGAAAACCAGGCGACCCGTTTGCTCAAGCGGGCGATCGCTGGTCCAAGAAACTCCAATCGACAGCGCCCGGGCGAAGCCATCCCCGCCAGCGATCGCCTGGCTCCAGAAGACCCAAACTCGGCAAGTGTCCAGCGAAACGCAGCGAACCATTTCCTCGTTCGGGCGATCGCCTGGACCCAAAACTCGCAAAATTCAACCTTAAAATGGACTTAACCAAAACCATACCAAAACAATTCCACTCCCACAACAAAACAACAAAGATAACAACAATTAACAAACTCCACAAAATACAGATTTAAACATACCTTCAGAACTCTATTCACCGGGGATTGTTGCCGGAAAAGGTGGGGTGTAACATCCTCCCCCCCTTAAGACTCTTGGTCCTCCAAGAGTTCCTTAAGGCGTTGGTACTCTTGAGGGTAGCGTTCAATCATATCTTTCTCCGTCTCCCAGGTTGCCTCTTTGTCCGAATGGTGCGACCATTGCACCTTCACCATGGGTATTAACTTGCTCCTCAATTTGCGAGTATCCCTCGCTAACAGAGCAATTGGCACTTCTTTGTAAGACAGGTCGGGTTCCAATTGCACTTCTTCTACCGGGATCGTTTGCATCGGATCCATTATACACTTTTTGAGCATGCTTACGTGAAACACATTATGCACAGCTGACAAGCTCTCCGGTAGTGCCAAACGATAAGCCACCCTTCCAATTCTTGCTAAAATATCGAATGGACCAATGTACCTCGGAGCTAGTTTCCCTTTCCGACCAAATCTCATTGTTCCCTTCATTGGTGCTACCTTTAACCACACTTTGTCGCCGACCTCAAACTCCAAGTCGCGGCGTCTTCTGTTCACATAAGCCGTAGTTCTATCATTTGCTTCTTTCAATCTTGCCTGAATTGTTTTAATCTTTTCTCGTGGTCTCCTCAATCAACTCCGGACCAAGTTCAATCTTATCGGACGGTTCGGACCAACGGTGAGGTGTCATACATCTCCGTCCATAAAGAGCCTCGTAAGGTGCCATCTTGATTGTACTGCAACTATTGTTATACGAGAACTCTATGAGCGGTAGATGTTGATCCCAATCACCTCCGAAATCAATCGCACAGCTCCTCAAAGATGTCCTCAAGTACCTGTATCACCCTCTCGGATTGTCCATCAGTTTGTGGGTGATACGCGGTACTAAGGTGCAACCGGTACCGAAAGCTCGATGGAAAGCATTCCAAAAATGGGCTGTAAACCTTGGATCCCGATCTGAAACTATAGAATCCGGTACAGTGCAACCGCACGATCTCTTTGATGTAGAGTCGTGCTAACTTGTCCAACGGGTCGGTGACTTTAATGGGCAAGAAATGTGCACACTTAGTCAAACGGTCCACAATTACCCAAATGGCATCATGACGTGCTCTCGTAGTGGGTAATCCGGTAAGAAAATCCATAGTCACGTTTCCCCACTTACGAACTGGGATAGGTAACGTCTGAAGTGTGCCCGCGGGTTTCTGATGTTCAACCTTTACCTGTTGGCAAGTGGTACACTTTGCCACACGCTCAGCAATATGCCTCCTCATACTTGGCCACCAGAAGTGTGACCTCAAATCGTGATACATCTTTTCACCGCCCGGATGAAAACTTAAACTGTTATTATGAGCTTGATCTAAAATCTCATCTCTAAGAGCCACATCATTCGGCACGTACAAACACCCTTTGAAGTATAGCAATCATTGCCTATACTCAAAGAATGGACGCAATGCTCCTTTAGCTTCTCCAAACCCGTTTCAAACTTTGATCTTTCATCTGAAATTCTCGGATCCTGTCGATCCAAGAAGACTGAACTCTCAACACAAATACCGCTCTTGCTCCCGTAGCTACCAACGGTGCCACAAGGCGATCAGTCCGTATGCTCTGTTCGGTTTCCAGGTTCTCCACCTCTAACTATCCCGGTGTATGCCCTGCTCAAGGCGTCTGCCACCGTATTCCCTTTACTGCGGTGTACTCGATACTACGGTCGTAGTCTTTCATGTACTGAGCCACCTTCTTTGACGCATGTTCGGATCTTTCTGCGTGAACAAGTACTTCAAGCTCTTATGATCAGTAAAGATTTGAAATTTGTTTCCCAACAAATAATGCCGCCATTGCTTGAGTGCATACATAACCGCAGCAAGCTCCAAATCATGAGTGGGATAGTTTTCCTCATGTGGTCGCAATCGTCGCGACCCATAAGCAATTACCTGCTGGTTTTGCATAAGCACACACCCCAGACCTGTTCGTGAGGCATCAGTATAAATGACATAAGGCTGAGACGGGTCAGGTAGAATCAGAATCGGTGCCTGTGTCAGTCTACACTTGAGCTCTTGGAAGCTCCTCTCACATTCATCCGACCATACAAACGCCTTACCCTTCTTGGTCAGTTGCGTGAGTGGAGAGGCAAGAACCGAGAAGGCTGGTACGAACTTACGATAGTAACCAGCTAACCCGAGAAAACTACGGATATCCTTTACTGATCGGGGTTGCCTCCACTCTTGTACAGACTTGACCTTCTCCGGGTCGACGAAATTCCGTTCTCATTGATGATGTGCCCGAGAAATGCTACCTCGCGCAACCAGAAATCACACTTCGAAAACTTTGCATACAGCTGGTTGTTAGACAAAGTTTCCAAGGCAATTCTCAAGTGCTCTTGATGTGCATCCTCATCCAGTGAATAAATGAGTATGTCATCAATGAAAACTACCACGAAATTGTCCAAGTAGGGACGAAAAACCTCATTCATCAAATTCATGAAAGCTGTCGGGGCATTTGTCAGCCCAAAAGGCATGACAGTGTACTCATAGTGACCATACCGCGTGCGAAAAGCAGTTTTCGGAATGTCCTCTTCCTTCACACGCATTTGGAAATAACCTGATCGGAGATCAATCTTTGAGAACACTTTAGCTCCTCGGAGTTGGTCAAAAAAATCGTCAATCCGTGGTAACGGATATTTGTTCTTAACTGTCACCGCATTCAACCTTCTATAATCTATACAGTCCGAGGGTTCCATCCTTCTTTTTAACAAATAACACCGGGCTCCCACGGTGATCTGCTCGGTCGGATAAACCCCTTATCCAACAACTCATCCAACTGCTTTTTCAATTCCTTCATCTCAACTATCGGTATGCGATACGGAGGAATGGAGATAGGTGTAGCTCCATTCTGTAACACTATTTCAAAAATCACCTCCGCTCGGGTGGCATACAGTAACTCTTCAGAAACACTGCGGAAAGTATCTAACAATTGGAATTTTATCAAGTTCCATCCGCGTACTGCATCGTTGAGTCCAAAGTACTCGCCTTCATCCGTCACGGTAATTTCTCCATTACCCAAGCTCCATGCTATTCTCGAACAACCTCTACATCGAGGGGGAACAAGTGGTAATACTTGATCCGACACCACTAATCAAGCCGCCAAGCGCACAATTTATCCGTATGGAATGCTCCGAGAGCCAATCCATACCCGTAATCACATCATAATGTGATGTATCCAACACCAACAAATCGAAGAAATCTGTCGCTCACCAATAGTTAACATGCAACCCTTGATAAGCTCATTGCTGAATGACATCGACTCCGGCGGTCCGTACAGAATACTTGAGAAAGATGAGTCACAGGAAGTTGCAAAACTTTGCACACTTCTATGACACGATAGAAATCAAAGCACTGTGTCAAAAGAGCACGAATGGAAATACCATTCGAAACACCATACCTGCTAGTGCTCCTTTCGAGCCGCATCACCACGCTCAATCTGAAACACTCGTCCTGCCTTGCTCGCTGGTGCGGCGGCGGCGGGCCTCATGTAGTGGTGGCCGCATCTGCGGTGGTCGGGGTCGTGGTCCAAACCGAGAAACCCTTGTGGCCTTGCAACTCCCTGAGTCGCCATCAAAGGACAATCTCTGATCATGTGGTCAGTAGACCCACATCGGTAACACATACCCTTCTCCCTATAACAAACCGGGCCGGTGTGGCTCCGGTCACATGTCTGACAGTACCAAGGCTCTGCTACCTTTGCCTTCCCCTTGCCCTTATCCTTCGATCCAAGCCCACGGAGTTACCGCCGGTCCCGTGGTGTCGTGCAGTCCAACACGTCCGCATCCTCTAACTCCACCAATGACAATCCCCGTCGATCTCGGTGGTCGTGTGTCACCGAAGCCGTATCCAAGTCCTCATTCTCAATCTTCGTGCTTTCGCACTGCCTCATGGTACCTATCAATGTTCAACGGTGCCAAGTACTTCCGATGTCATGCTTCAACCCTCTCATGAATCTCTTTGCCTTGGCCTCCTCATTGGTGTTGTAATGAGGCACATAACGCACTAAGCGTTCAAACTCATGCCCATACTCCGCATAGCAGTCTTGCTTCCCGAGTCAAGGTATCAAACTCCGATTGCCGCCTATCTGTCGCGGCATAACCAATCCACTTCTCATGAAACAAGTGAGAAAATTCATCCCACGTCATGCCCGGGTCCTTCAACTTCCTACGCACAAAGTCGGCCTTCCGAGTGGCCATAGTGGTCTCCCACCAATCATACGCCCAGTCCCGCAAATAGAAGGTAGCCAAAGGCACCATCTCATTTGCCGGGAAACCCAGTCTCCCAAGCAACCTGTCCATGTCCTTATACCAAGTCTCCGCCGAATCCATTCCACCCTTGCCCGAGAAACGGGGGGGTTTGAATCGCTCGAACCGCTCCATCAAAGAAAGCTTATCAGAGCTGGTCGCACTCTCAGGTTTGAGCCTCTGGGCTCTCGGTACCTCAACAATAGAATCGGGCCTAGCCCGCACTCTCCCCCGTCGGGGCTGTGGATCGACTCCCGTACTTAGATTCAAATTCCTCTCTTCTGTATCCACATGCTCTTCAAATTGCACATCATCCACCTCAACGTCCTCCTCATGAGCCTGATAGCTAGGATCGGTCGATCCTACCGCAGTAGGCTGAGAACTCATAACATGTGTACTCCCTTGCTCTTCAACTCCTGTTCCTGCCCACATGTTATTGAGCAGTACAGTCATTTGCCCCAACACTTGGGCCATCTGTTCCGGATCAGGTCTCAATTGCGGCCCGAATCTGGTGCCGCTCTTGGCCGAGGTCTCCTCGACCTCTACCTCTTCCTCTATTCACATCCCGAGCAGGATTTCCTCCTCCTGCTTCATCATTCAACGCTCGAGTCCGTCGAGTGTTGACCATTTACTGAAATTCCGAACATAAAGGGTTCACTTAACGGTTAGCATTACCTACGTCGGTAATCCTATCAGCTCAGTAGCATGAATCAATGCATGATGCAAATCAATTCTCAAAATTACTTATACAAAACAATCCCTTATAACCCGTGGTACGCTTAGGAATAACACACTTCTCGGTCGGCATCCACCGTCTGCTTTTAACGAGAGAGGTAATTTAAATTACCATCATGCACCTTATGGTATCTCATTCCCTGGCACCTCTTGTTGCACCCAGAGTCAATTCGGTGTCCTACGCAAAGAACCACGCATAAAGTACCAAGTCACAAACTACCGGTACTAATGAAATCATCTCTTGGTTGTTCTCAAGTGTGTTTAGACAAACCGCCTACTTTTCCACTTACCATTCCAACATGGTTCTTGTGATGAGGTGGCCAGTCTCAACACACAACCATCCTGGAATCGATCAGTCGACCAGGGCTGTCCGTCCTAACGCACCCTTGACCCAACCAATTAACCACGCTCTGATACCAAATTGTCACCACCTCCCCCGTCAGACACCTTCCGGACCCGGCGGGAAGCGGTCGCCGGCCGGTGGGGCGGTGGTGATCAAGGTGGGACCAGGATCGCGCAGCTAATGTGAGATTATTTCGCGGGCCTTTAACTAACCCAGTAGGTCCCTTTCTAACAACAGATCAAGTATAACAATTCATGCACAGAAACAGATCACGACAACAGAAACAATGGGCTCCGCCCATAAACAGAATACCAGAAGCAGAACATCGAAATCAGATTATCAAAAGGAAGTCTGTTCTTTCACTACCGAACAGAGGCTTCCGCACAGATCAGCATACTCATTCAATCAGTTCAGAGCAGAACGCATATATATACATAACCACAATCAATCTCAGATGAACAGACAAACCTACGATGACATGCTATCGAAATACTACATGACAACAGAGTATCATGCTACTGAGCTAACTACAGTGTAAGGTGCAACCGTACAAAAGTCGGGCGTCGGATAAAGAAACCGACGAGGAACCCGAGGTCTAAGTCCAGATGCTGCTAAACCCTCAAAATAGCTAACCAGACAGCCTTGCGGAAATCCTACTCCGCTGGCCCAGAATCCTTATCTCCTGAAAAATGTTAAGTAAGGGGTGTGAGTTTTTCTTAAAGAAAAACCCAGTAAGAGCTTAGGCAGTAGTAACGATGTTTCTTCCGACAAACCTGCAAAAACAGATCAGAGCAGATATACATACAGATAGCAAATATACAGATCAGAACATATGCAGAAATAAATGATGTGTGCACAACATCCGAATGTAACGGATCATGGCTAGATCTTCCCCGACCATGGCTAGATCTTCCCGGTCTAACCGGCATTCGCCATGCGTCGGCATTCGCCATGCACCCAAGAAACCCCATATGTCACGGACCATGGCTAGGTCTTCCCGACCATGGCTAGTTCTTCCCGGTCCAACCGGCATTCGCCATGCGTCGGCATTCGCCATGCATCCACTCACGAAATGAACATACCGGAATGATGCGAACCATAGGCCGTACGGTCCTCAAGGATTGTAACCCTATCTCGGACTGGTCCCCTATGCGAACGCCATCCGTTGTGCCGTATCCCAGTTAGTTCGGGTCACACAGACGCACGAACCATGACACTGAAGCAAAGCTGTACCTGCGCACCTTTACTCCTACCATGGGACTAGCCTTGGGGCTCCACTGTCCCGATCTAAGACCAACGTCAGAGATCGAGGCCCAAGACTTGCCTCAACCATCCTACATTATATTAATATAGGTAGGTCGAACCCTTACCTCGAATTGAAAGCAAACGCAACCGTAGAGGGTAGCAGCCAAGCACCAACACCAATCTTCTTCCTTATCCACTTCAATCCTTGCTTCACATATCACCTAAACATTTCACACACTTTCCACATTACACTTTCATTGAACACATCAATATCCATTGACAATTGGACCTCACTCCAAGACTTAAAGTTGCTCAAATTCATTGCATAAACATGCTTGAAACCTTAAACCACACAAAACACATGCTTCCACTTTCCACCAAAAATCCGGATGAACATTGCCTTAGGTATATAATCGGAGCATATTTGGACAATGTTCCAATTGTCAATATTGCTCTAAACATACCCAATAACAACAATTTGAGTTCAAATCAACAAAACATCACACTTCAATTCTCCACCCTAAACCCTATGAGTTTTCTCTTAGCTCATAGATTAAGCCATTGTTGGACCTTTTACCAAGTATTAATGTTGTTCTAAAACTACCCAACAACACTAATTTGAGGTCAATTTAACAAACCCCCAAAATTCGTTCATCCTGGAAGAAGAACCCTAAATTCGAATTTCTTCGATTCATGCTCAATTCGTGTTGTAAAGTGTGTTTCTATCTCTAATCCAACATAGAAACACTACTACTAACTCAAATGAATCAAGAGATCACGAAAATACCAACCTCACAATTTGGGCAATTTCCCAAATTCACCCACAAAGTGTTGTTGGAGTGAAACCTTTGTTGATTCGTTGTTCTTGTAGTGATTCCCGCACGAATCCTCCGTTTCCACGCACCAAAGAGTCCAAAATCACTTGGATAGGAGCAAAACCGAGTTGGGAGAGAGTTGGGAGTATTTTGGAGCCGAGAATGCGAAATGCGGTTGGAAACGAGTTGCTCGACTTAAATAGCCGGCCCGAGGCGACGGTCGGCGACCCGATTCCCCAAAGGCGATCGCTGACCCACGAAGAACACCGACAGTGCCTGTGCGAAACCAGGCGACCCGTTTGCTCAGCGGGCGATCGCTGGTCCAAGAAACTCCAATCGACAGCGCCCGGGCGAAGCCATCCCCAGCTCGGCGATCGCACTGGCTCCAGGAAGACCCAAACTCGGCAGGTGTCCAGGCGAAACGCAGGTGAACCATTTCCTCGTTCGGGCGATCGCCTGGACCCAGAACTCACAAAATTCAGCCTAAAAATGAACTTAACCAAAACCATACCAAACCAATTCCACTCCCACAACAAAACAACAAAGATAACAACAATTAACAAACTCCACAAAATACGATTTAAACATACCTTCGAACTCTATTCACCGAAGATTGTTGCCGGAAAAGGTGGGGTGTAACACCCTTATCGGGTCCTCCCGAGGACTCACCCCTTTCTGTTTACCACCTTTCGTCGGCACGACAAGTAGCCGCGGACTAGAGATCTGCGGTGCTTTCTGTTTGGGAGTTAGGTATCGGCAGCTCCAATACGGAACTTCGTTAAGTTATAGGGTGGTCTCGGTAGAGGTTATAGTCTGTTCTCGGACTTCTGATTTTATGCTAGTATAGCACATGGGTTTCTGATTAAGCGACTTCTCTCTTCGTTCTTTGTATTAGTAGCAGCGGTACTTGCGGGGATCTTCTGAGCTTGGAGTTTCAGCTAGATCCCGCACTTGGGTATTCTAAGGTTTTTCTTGGTCGGCACTGTAGGTGTATATGCATGCATGTCATTTGTCTGATCATGCCATGTATCTTAGATACATTACTCGCTATTTTGTTTGACCGGAGGGTTTGCCGTGTCGGTTGAGGCGGGACCCAAAATGTGTTCATATGGGTATAAATCGGATGTTTTCGTATCTTGATGTTTTGTGAGTTTTGAATGATATTTCCATGAACTGCATGTTTGGTGATGGTCGGGTGCTCGCCTATTTCGGTGGGGGGGCTCACCATGGATAGTTAGGATTATATCGTATGCTTGCCATCTTTGAGTTTGTAGGTTGGGTCGTAATACGACCAATGCTTTCGTGAGCAAAGTGTTCTCGTGCGCCGGCCTTTGAGAACAAGACTTTGCGGGCAGGGTCATGGGACCACTGCAAGCAGCGGGTTTAGGTTAGACCGACTGCTTTCCTCGGTTTCAGCTGCGGCTTCGCTTCGACATCGCGGGGCGGCCCTACTCCGCAACCGGGCGTGGGTGCTCGTGACAAGTTGGTATCAGAGCAGGTCGGGTTCGACCGTATTGGTCACCCGAGAGGACGGAGTATGATTAGTCTCGGTGCAGATTTCGGAGGCAAGTGTACCAGTCTAGGAGTGGACTTTTGGAACAGTAATGCCAGTTCATGGATGAATATCTGCGGGAGATGACTTTGAAGTGCAAGCTACTGTTCTACGTTCTATTCTGGGGCGGTTCTGTGCGGAGCCTGATCAACTCCTTATTTGAACCACTTTGGAATGTGTGTGGAGTAGTGAGTGGTACCTCGAAGCATTCGGTTGAGATTGAACTCCGGTGCGGTGGTAGCACATTTGGGAGGTTGTGGTACTCCGGGCAGGTTTTGGAATTTTGGACATCGGAGCGCATAGTGAAGAGCGGGGCAAATACAGCTCGAGTGCGGGCTTCCGACATAATCCGGGTACCTTTATGTTTGTTTGGTTGATCTTATGATATGATTTTGTGATATGATCATGATCTGATTCTGTGATTAAGTATAAGGTATTATTGGTTCTGTGATTCTAAAAAGAATCTCTGCATCATGCATTACATTAAACTACAGAGCCTTAGAATACCGCCGCTAGCTTCGTAGAGAGATTTAACCGTAATAAGTTGGTATATGGTTTGGATGGGTTTCGAAAATGGTTAACACGGGTAGACAGCGTGATTAGTTGCCAGAGGGTAGGGACCGAGATCCCACGCCTCCAAGAGTTAGAAGGCGGATTCAGCAGAATCCAAGGCCTGAACAACCACTATCACCGCTCCCGAATCTTCAGCAGCCATAGAGACCCCCTCCCAATTTGGTATAGCTGTTGGGATGGGTTGGCTGTCGAAGAATTCTGTGTTGGAATTCTTGCGCACCAAGATGCCCTGGGCTAGCTAAAGTAGCTAAGCACAGCTCAACTCACTCAATCGAGTGTTTGAGCTAGAGAGATATGTATCTGCTCTTAGTGAGTTGATATGAGCTCACCGAGCTCAATGGATGATTTAATATGTCTTGGACTAGCTCTATGTGAGCTTAGTACAAATGTGTCTAGGCACCTTTTGGCGAAGAGACGTGTCTCTTGGCGGAAAGGTGCGTAAATTGGTGAAAAGGTGTCGAAGAGGGCCAAGCACATCTTCGGCTTAGGCCGAAGGGTGCTGAAAGGGAACCCTAAGGGGGCCTTGCACCCATTCGGCCGTAGGCCTAGGGGTGTGAGTGCCCCTTCGCCCTAGGTGCCTCTAGGCAAGGGGGTGCACCCCATGCCTTGCACCATTCGGCCAAAGGGACATGTCTCATGTCCCATGGCCGAATGGGCAAGGGGCATGGGTCACCTCCCTTGCCTCTTCACCATATTTGGATAATTAATTAATTAGTTAATTAATTTCCTATTAGACACACTTATTTATTTATTCCTTTTCTACTTAATTAGTTAATTGAAAAGGTAAAAGGCATGAGACATGTCTCATGGACCAAGGGGCATTGGTTGCAGCCCTTGGCCCTAGAGACATGTTACTTCGCAAATGAGGAGGCATTGTGCCCTCTCATTGGCAGCCCATCCTCCTCTATAAATAGAGGGAGTGAGGCGCAATTAATCTCATCCCTCAACCAGCAAAGTTTCACTCTTCTCTCTACATACATCCTCTACAGAATAAGATGGCATTCTAGGAGCATTGTGAGTGGAACTCACCTTGGAGACAAATCATCTTCAAGCCGCCCTTAAGGTGTTCCCCAAGCCGAGTCTTCTTCATCAACAAAGGAGCAAGAATCTCTAAGATTCTTAAGCTGCGTCCAGAAGCAAGGTTCATACTCTTAATCCTTTCTTCGGTATTATTAATTGCGAACATGAGAAGCATGTTAAAGACGATCTAAAATCCACAAATGGTATCGAGCTTTCGGTTCTCTTTGTGATACATGCTTATATGTTCGACGTGTTTATATGTATTGTATGAAGTATGATACATGTTAGTACCGCATGTTTAACATGTATGAATGTACCGTATGTTTAAATGAAACATGTTAGTCCGAAATAACATGTATGAACCCTAAACCAGGCGCTTCGCCCTGGACCCGACTCGCCGACCGGGCAGCGAGACCCCGTGAGGTTATTCAAGGGGTTATAGTCGTTTGAATGGAAAAGTTGCCTATTTGTTCCATGAATGATTAAATGAACCTATTTGTTCCATGTTGACTTGCCTATTTGTTCCATGAATGATTAAATGAACCTAAAGAAAATGTGTGCCAAAGTTCTATATCACATTATACCTTGAGGTAATTGCCGGAATGTGCTCTGTCTAGGAGGTGGGTTTTAAGTGGGACCGTTTGTGACCCCTCCATCTTTCCTGGGAGCGCTCCTCTCGTGGTTCCTATGGTCCATGTGTGACATAGACTTGGCATGCATGTGACATTTATTCTTTACCTAAATTAAGAATTTCAGCCCCTTGATAGTCTTAGTACTGGTTTTGTACCACTATAATGGACTTGAGGGAATTGAAGCTTAAATTAAGTGAAGGAACATACGTCTATTGAAACAAGAGATTCTACCTTAAGATAGTTCAAGTACTTGTACGGTGAACTTGAAGGACTTGAAACTTGATTCAATTGATGAGACACTTCATTAAACTAAGGTCTCTAGGGACCCTGTCAAGCTAATATAATGTTGTCTAAGGAAGTGGTACTTAAGTGAGACCGTTTGTGACTCCACCAATATTCCTGGGCATTGTATTAAGGAGACTTATGGGTGATGAGACTAAGGTTTAAATGAAGTGCTATGGTTGTTGCGATCACGCATGAGTGCGTGATTCAGGCCTTCTTGGAGGGTCAAGTATGGTTATAAACTGATGTATGCTTGGTTGCCCATTGATTGATTGAGTGTATAGGCTTATTAAGGGTATGTTCATAAAATGGCAAAGTTATGCTTAGGCGTTTCTGATCGGATTCTATATGCATACCTTTTGCTACGTGCAGGTATAAACTAAGTTATTTCATGAACATATTGCTTGAATAAGTCTAATTGTGTGAATTGGAATCTAAAACATGTGAATTGCATATTTGTAGATGGCTACTAAGAACATAGTAGCAGAGTTGAACCGTGACCTCAAATTGGATGGTGAAAACTATCTAATTTGGCGTGAAGGTCAAGTTCATCTTAATCGAGCAAGAGACACTTGAGGTGCTCGACGCCGAGGTCAACCCCGGAGGAAGGGGGAAGTAGGGTGGCTTATGAAGCCTACCTTAAAAAGAACTCTATGTGTAGAGTCACACTCTTGTCCACAATGGTGGATGAGATCATGGTGGAGTTCTCCATGCTCCTCGGCCAAAGGCATCCGGGATCTTTGTGAAGGTCAAGTATGGAGATGTTTCCGTGGAGAAACAACGCTCAATGATACTAAGGTATGAGAACTATGGTAAACGAGCAGATCACACCATGAGTGCCCACCTTCGTGAGATGTCACGAATGATTCATCAGCTTAAACAAGCTGGGCACGACCTCACCGACGAACAGCAGTGCAAGCAATAATAAGGTCCTTACGATGAGGAGTGGCGGTTGATGAAGGTCAACTTACGCCACAACCCTCAGATTAAGACCTTTGATGACATCGCCCGTCACCTTTTACTTGAGGCTGAAGTAATGGCTCTCAAGGACCACTCCAAGGCATATGTTGCCAATACCTCCGATAACAACGGGGTAAGAAGAAGAAGTGGTTCAAGGGTGGGAAAAGGGCGGCTTCAAAGGCAAGGGTAAGGGAAAAGGCAAAGGAAACGGGCCTGTGAAGAAGAAAAGGGACGTTTGAAGCTCAAGTGCTTCAACCGTGGCAAGAAAGGACACTTTGCAAAAGATTGCAAAAGTGCACCTAAGGTACATTTTGAACCTTCTACTTCAATAGCACATGTGATGTCATGTACTATGCTAATGAAAGCAATTCTTTGTGGATTGTAGACTCGGGAGCAATGTACCACATAGCTCGGGATAAGTCCTGGTTTGTGGCATACCGCAAGCTCTCAAGAGGTGTGAAGCACGTCTCGGTGGGAAATGATGCAAAGTTAGAAGTAGTTGGAATAGGAACCTGTAAGGTTCCCTTGTGTAATAGATATTTGTATCTTGTGGACACATTATATGTACCTGAGATATGTAGACGTTTAATTTCTATTTCGCCATGTTGAAGTACAATTATTGCTTTCAATTCTTTAATGATAGTGTAACTATATTAAAGGATAATCAAGTTCTCACAAAATGCTTAGTTAATAATGGATCAGATGAGTTAAGGCCCGATGGCCATTCTGTTGCAACTCCTAGTTGCCACGTGACTAAAGTCATAGATCAAAATCATGGCATGAACGGTTGGGACATATAGGACAAGATAGGATGAATAAGTTAGCCCAAAGTGGCTTGCTTGAATCCTTGACCAAGGTTATCCTACCAACTTGTCAACCTTGCTTAGAAGGTAAGGCAACGAGAAAGCCCTTTGGGAGGGCAACTAGGAGAACCGAGGCATTAAGTTTAGTCCATTCTGATCTTTGTGGACCTATGAGAATTGAATCTAGAAATGGGTTCAAGTACTTCATCACTTTTACTGATGACTGTACACGATTCACCCACGTCTTCTTACTCAAAAACAAGGCAGAGGCCTTAGCATATTTTCAGAAATATGTACTTGGTTGAGAACCAAGTAGATAAGAAGGTGAAGTCCTTAAGGACTGACAGAGGTGGTGAGTACGGTTCACTTGCATTCAAGGCCTTTTGTGAGTCAAAGGGCATTGCTAGAGAGTTCACCCTTTCTTGGACACCCCAAAGAAAATGGTGTGTCCGAAAGAAAGAACCGAACTTTGATGGACATGGTACGTTCCATGATGGCTAAAGCCAACCTGGATGTGACCTATTGGAGTGATGCGCTGCTATGTGCGGTGCACATTCTCAATAGGGTACCTACCAAGGACATCGACTCCTCTCCATATGAGTTATGGATGAAGAGGACCCCGAACTTAAGCTACTTGCGGCCTTGGGGTTGCTTAGCTTACGTACATGTTCCCGACCATCCGTTGGGAAAATTGGGACCAAGAGGAAAGAAGTGTGCTTTTCTCGGGTATTGTACGGAATCTAAGGGCTATGTGTTCTTGGATCTCAGTTTAAAGAAGGGTTTGGTGTTTGATGCAAGAAACGCCAAGTTTGTGGAAAATATTTGAAGTCGAACGGGTTCCCCGGACATTTCCGCGGAAAATATTTTTCCAGGAGCGGGACTTGTTTTTGGGCGATCAGTAAGCTCGGTAGCTTTATCGGGACCTCGGAAAAGGGAACTGTTAGCATATTTGGGATCGTACGAGCATTCCGCATCTTTTTACGGAGTATATTTTTGGGGGACGGGATGTTCGTTCCCAGGCGACGCCCGGGGCTCGGGATGAAAAACCCGGGGCTCGGGATGGAAGTTTTGTGACGGCTTTGGGGTGAGATGTACTATGGCTCGGGACGGGTAATATGGTGATAACCGAGCAAGCACACACGATGGGGATTTTGGCTCGGGCAAGCACGCGCACACGTCGGGAGTTACTCGGGTGAAGTTGGCGCTGGATTACACCCAACACTTGGCAATTTCGGTTTTGGCTTGTGTGTGAGTCACCATGGTGAGTAAGGTGGTGACTAAGGTGCTTAGTGACAAGTGTCCTAGTGAGTCACTAAAGAGGAAGTATAAAAGGGTGCATTTTTGGAAGAAAATGCCATTTATGCTCATTTTCTTCTTTCTCTCATACCATCCGCCAAGCTCTCTTCCTCTCTACCTCTCTAGGGTTCATTTTGCAAAGGCTTAAGGAAGGTGTGTTCTTGGTGTTAAGATTGAGGTAAGCTTGCTTCCTTCTTGATTTAGTAAGTTTGGAGCATGATTATTTGGTAAAGAGAGAATGTTGAAACCGATTTGTTGTAAGCCCTAGCTACATTATGTGTTCATCTTCTTGATTCAATCTTTAAGTTTGTTGTTCTTGGCATGATATGGTGTAGGAATTAAGGTTTGATTTATGGAAGAACACCATGGTTTGGAAAACCCTAATTGGCCGAATTCTAGGTTGAATTCTAAACTTGATGTTTGGTTGTCTCTTTGATTCATGCTTGAGATATGTTGTTCCTAGCATGATTCTAAGTTGATGTGTGGATTCAATTTGAAGGTAAACATGTTGGGTAAAAAGTACCCAATATGGACGATTTGTACTTAAGGGTTTGGGTATGATTTTGGGTAATTAGGGTGAAGTGTGTTAGTAGGCATGCTTGAAATGGTTAATTGATGAATTAAGCATGTGTTTGGAACCTTGATTGGTTTGGATGGAAGATTGGTATAAAAAGAAGGTTGAGGCCGAAATTGAAAGAAGGTTTTGGTTATGATTGTGTTGTGTTGTGGCAATGTTTTGGTAATGAATTGGTGTTGGGAATGGAAGTAGGTAACAAACGATGTTCGAACGTTGTTTTCTGAAATTGTGAACAATACCGACCTACTTGCTTGGTTGTGTAAATGTTGCGAAAGTATGATTTGAACGCGTTTAGTTGTGCTTATGTTAGTATAAATAACAATGTTTCGTGGAATTTTGCGGGGAAGTGCGGGATTGTGCGGGATTAGTTCCCGGCGGTTTGGATTGGTGATTTCTGACTTGTGTGTGGTTGTTCAGCTTGTTTCAATAGTGGTGGGACTTGAAGTCACACTACTGCGTTTTGGGCGAGCGTCTGGATTTTCCCGGGATTTTCTTTGCGGATTGGTTTTAGTGAGGTAAGGGTTCAACTTCTCTCGTTATGCATTCTGGGAGGGATGTCATGTATATCGGGGTTAGTTGAGGCGGGTTCCGGGTTGAGGACGGTGGTTCAGTGATCCCGGGACCAGTCATATGGTAAGGTACAGTTTGTTCTGCTTCAAGGCCTGAGATGGTCTTGGAGACCTTGGGTTATATGTTCGTATATCTGCACCGTTTCCTACGGGATTTGGTGTGGTACTTTCCTACGGGATTTGGTGTGGTACTTTCCTACGGGATTTGGTGTGGTACTTTCCTACGGGATTTGGTGTGGTACTTTCCTACGGGATTTGGTGTGGTACTTTCCTACAGGATTTGGTGTGGTACTTTCCTACAGGATTTGGTGTGGTACTTTCCTACGGGATTTGGTGTGATACTTTCCTACGGGATTTGGTGTGATACTTTCCTACGGGATTTGGTGTGATACTTTTCTACAGGATTCTGTATATATATATATATATATATATATACATATATGTGCTTGTGTTCTATCGGTTTTGCAGTCTGCGCACTAGCACTTTATGCGAACTGTATCTTATCTCAGCCCTTACTGGGTCCTCCCGAGGACTCACCCCTTTCTGTTTACCACCTTTCAGGTCGGCCTGACAAGTAGCTAGCGGACTAGAGATCCGCGGTGCTTTCTGTTTGGGAATCAGGTATCGACGGTTCCAATACGGAACTTATGTTAAGTTTATAGGGGTGGTCACGGTAGAGGTTATAGTCTGTTCTCGGACTTCGATTTTATGCTAGTATAGCACATGGGTTTCTGATTAAGCGACTTCTCTCTTGTTCTTTGTATTAGTAGTAGCGGTACTTGCGAGGATCTTTTGATCTTGGAGTTTCTTCTAGATCCCTCTCGTAGGTATTCTGAAGTTTTCTTGGTCAGCTCTGTGGTGTATATGCATGCATGTCATTTGTCAGATCATGCTATGTATCTTATATACATTACTCGCTGTATTTTGTTTGGTGGAGGGTTCGCCGTGTCGCTTGAGGCGGGACCCAAAATGTGTTCATATGGGTATAAATTGGATGTTTTCGTATCTTGATGTTTTGTGAGTTTTGAACGATATCTCCATGAACTGCATGTTTGGTGATGGTCGGGTGCTCGCCTATTTCAGTGGGGCGGGCTCACCATGGATAGTTAGGATTATATCGTATACTTGCCATCTTTGAGTTTTGTAGGTTGGGTCGTGTCGACCAATGCTTTCAGTGAGCAAAGTGTTCTCAGACGCTGGGCCTTCGAGAACAAGACTTTGCAAGCCGGATCATAGGACCACTACAAGCAGCGGGTTTCGGTTAAACCGACCGTTTCTACGGTTTCCGCCGCAGCTTCCGCTTCCGACGTCCCGGGCGGCCCTGCCGCCGCAACCGGGCGCGGGCGCTCGTGATGGCGGAAGGCTGCGGCGAAACCGCGAAACGGTCGGTCCAACCGAAACCCGCTGCGTGTAGTGGTCCGTGCCCCGCCCGCAAAGTCTCGTTCTCGATGACCCGGTGCCAGCGCTTTGCTCTCGAAACATGAAATCAGTGATGTGCTTGGGTCCCGCCTCCACCGACACGGCGAGCCCCATCATTCAGAAATACAGAGGCATAATGTATCTAAGATACATAGCATGATATGACAAATGGCATGCATGTACATACACCTACAAAGCCGACAAAGGAAAAGCCTAGAATACATGGGTGTGGAATCAGGAGAAACTCCGAGATCAAAAGATTCCCGCACGTATCACTGCTGCTGCTAATACACAAACAGAAGAGAGAGGTCAGTTAACTGTAAAACCCATATGCTATACTTAGCATAAAATCAGAAGTCTGAAAACATACTATAACCTCTACCGAGACTACCCCTAAAAACTTAACAGAAGTTCCGTGTCAGAACTGTAGATACTGATTATAGATCAAAAGCACCACGTAACTCTAGTCCGGCTTCTTGTCGTAGACTGAAAGGTGGTAAACAAAAGGGGTGAGTCCTCGAGAGGTCCCGAAGGGCTGAGGTAAGATACGGCTTGCATATAGTGCTAAGTGCGCGATCTTTGCAAAACAAAGAAAACACAAGAAACACAAGAACATATATGCATTAGATATAAATATAAATAATAACTAGAGTCGGGACACGGTTAGATCCGTCGAGAGATCCAAGAACATATATGCAAATAGATATAAACGTAAATAATAAACAGAGTCCCGAAGGACACGGTTAGAACCGTTAGAGACCCATGTGCGTGCTTATAAATAGAACGACAGCCCTCTCCAAGAGGTTAGAAGCCAAAGCTAACAGAGGCATGGTATTGTAGATTTAGAGATTCATAGCATGATGTGTTTTCCGTAATCATGCCTCTCCACTTGCACAAGGAAGAAAGAGGAGAAAGAGGAGGAAGAAGTAGAGATAGGAGGCGTACCTTGCACCCTTAGAAAACAACAAAAGGATCTTATGTCCTTGCTCCAAACGTATGCTCCAAGTCTTCTTCGAGAACGCCTTTAAACTCCAAGTATGAGAACCGATTGTATGTGAGATGGTAGGGGTGATTTGTCTTGAATGGACACAAAAGATGTTCACCCAAAATGCTCTAAAGAATGCTTGATTAATTCGGCCATAACAAGAGAGAAAGAAAGGAGAACTTTCAGATTTTAAGTGTATATATGTGTTGTGGCCAAATCATTTATTTATAGATGATGTAGGAGTTACAAGGAAGGGTTACAACTCCTTATGGCCGAAAGTACACATACTTTTCCGGCTAGGGAGTGGTTACTCCCTCCTTGTACACACTCCCTTGTCCAAAAACAAAGTAATTACCCTATATGGTGAAGGGGTGCCTTCCTTGAGGTGCCTCATCGCGATTAAGGCTCTCATGGCTGATTTATGCTTGGTAACCTCCAAGGGATGTGCACACATGCACTAGGGTGCATACACCGTGCATCTCAATTGCCAAAGTCATGTCCTTTTACCAAAATACCATTATTTTGTATAAAAGGATGCTAATAAGTAGTTACTACTCATGAAACATCACAAATGTTCCATATAGCCACAATTCACATAGTTGAATTCCATAGAACTCATTTAAGCTCACTTTGAGCTGAAATCACTTCTCCATCTGAGATGAGCTCAAAAGAACTTGGTGCGCTAAGAATTTCAACAAACTCCCACTCGCACTAAGTTATATTTTGATTGTGAACTCCCACTCAAATAAAATCTCTTTAACACATATATAGGCCAAAGTAAACAAGTACATTCACACAAGTAGAGTTAAGGGTGCGACACCAAGGCATACACATAAAATCACTTTCATTGTGGTTGTTAGACTCACAATGAAAGCTTGTCCTCTTCAAAGTAACAACATGCTTGAACCAATCAAGCAATGGTGTATTGTTTGAACTCATCAACATGCTTGAACTTCTTCAAGCTCACTTGAACTCATCAAGTGGTGCCTTTGCAGACCCTAGACACAATGTGTTACAGTCACCCCGAGCGGGTTGCGGTCGGGTGACTTGAGGCTCGGTTTTGGTACCACGTAAGCGGGCTTCAGGCGTTCGGACGGCTCCCGAGCCTTATCTCGAGCATCCTTTGGGCAAACCCTTTCATATTTGATGTCGTGTGGGTCCCCGGACATTTCCGCCGAAAATATTATTCGAGGCCGGGGTTGTCGGGGTTGCTGAAACCTTCAGCGGGCTCGGTAGCGCTCCCGGGACCTCAGAATGAGAAACCGTTTGCATATTTGGAATCGTGGGAACGTCCCGAATCTTTTTACGGAGTATATTTTCTGGGGCGGGACGTTCGGTCCCGGGCGACTCCCGGGGCTCGGGATAGAAATTCTCCGACGGCTTTGGTGTAAAGTATGTTATATTTTAAGACGGATTTTACGGTAATATTTGTGGAATTTTGGCATGGCGGGATTTGGATTTGGGTTAACACGCGTGCACGTCGGGATTCGGTTGGGTTCAGCGAGCTCGGTAGGACACTCTGGAATTGTAAATAAATATTTGAAACATGTTTTGTGAATTTTCTGATATCCTGAGGGTTGTGTCCAAGTTTCGTTTCAATTGGAGTTCGGTAATTGTGGTTGGGCCAAAATTGTAACTTTTGGGAGAAGTTGGGGACTAAAGTTGTAATTTGGCCATAAGTCAGCAATATTAGGAAAAGGAGAAGACCTGAAGTCGGCTGGAAGGATTAGTGATAAGGGACACTTGGCTTTATTTCATTAAAGATGAAAAAGAAAAGGAAATTAAGGGAGAAAATATATAAGGAAGAAAATTGGTAATTTTCTTTATTTCTTCACGTTTCTTCTTCTTCTTTCTCCCTCTCCCATCCGCCATTATCACTGTTCATCAAGGTCTCTTGGGTACAACCTTTGGCAAGAAATCAACAGGAAATTGGGTTCTAAGTGTGGTAAGTTTCCTCCCTTTCTCTCCTTTCAACTTGGAAACAAGAAATTGTGGGAAAAAGAGAAGGATTTATGGAAATTAGGTTTGTTCATGACTACCATCTAGGATGATTCTCTTGCTTCCAAATTTAAGTATGTTGTTCTTGGGATGGAGAAGAGTAAGAATCTATGTTTGGATTTTGGTAGGTTGCATGTTAGTATCGATTATTCTGTTCAATGGGTAAAATGCTCCGCCACCGCGCAATCCGCCGTAGGTTCCGGTTCCGAACGTCGCGGTCGGCCCCGCCTCCGCAACCGGGCAGGGTGGCTGTGACACAATGATACACTTCACTTAATCACAAGCTGAGATCTCATTCACAAGTGCTCATAATTCAATCTAAATCATACTACACATAGTATGTGGGCCCAAGATTAATTTAGAGCACATGTATCATCAAAACAATGTCTTTCCTATTAACTTAAACTACTTAGGTCATTGTACCAACTCAACTACCCAAATGGAGGATATTCCAGTCTTTTCTTCTAAGACCTTCAACAACCAATCAAAGTAGTTTTATTGTTACAATTTCCTAATAGCAAGTCAAAGTCACTAAGAGTCTGAACCAAAGAACCTCACACTAAGTAAGAACAAAGACAACTTACTTAAATTCTTCTTTGGTCGCATTTCATGGTTATAGAACACTGAATTTATAAATGAACACTATTTGATGTTTTACTTACACCACTTCCACTCGGAATGATGTCCACTTTGGGAGATGTGTCATTTTTCTCCGTCATAAAACAACTAAATTGTACTCCCAGTATCAAATCAAATGAGGACATGTAACAATCAATGAAATGTTATCAAGTATGCCAATGCTTTCTCCAATCATATGCTAGGTTGTATGGTGGTCATACAAACTCAATGAAACTTAGTCATCTCATCTTGATTTACATAATCAAGGCGACCGAGGCTACGGTGTCATGTGTTGGTTCTTGACTCCCACTCAAGTATTATGTTACCAAGTAACATGCTTCATTTAAGAAACAACATACATTGAGTCCGTAGCTAGTCTCATCCTTAAGTCTACACAAGATTAAGGGCGAAAGGTTCGTGTGAGAAAACCCTTTCTATTGCCTATGTTTGACATGTTCTAATTTTCGTTGTGAAAAACATAAAGACTGAACAAATTAGATGATGACAAACAAACAACTTTATTAATCATTCATCATAGAATACATGTGTGACACCAAAGTGGTGAAGTACATCCAACTTAATTACAATCTACGAAGACCCATTGCTTTGACATGTCTAACAAATACAAGTGGTGTGAATGGCTTAGTAAGAGGATCTGCTACCATCAGGTCTGTAGATATATACTCTATTTTGACTTCACCCTCTTCAATTGCATCCCTTACGAAATTATATTTCATGCTTATGTGCTTGGTCTTTCCATGGTACTTGGGATCTTTGGTGTAAACCATGGCTTCCATACTATCACTGTAAATAGTAATAGGCCTTTCCACCATGATCCGAGATTCCAAGTTCTTAAGAAAGAAGCCAAGCCAAAGGGCTTCTTGTACAACCGAGGCACATGAGATAAACTCAGCCTCCATGGTTGACAATGCTGTACAAGTTTGTTTCTTACTACACCATGTAGTAGCCCCACCATTAAACAGAAATACATAACCAGATGTAGATTTCTGAGTCACGATCTCCACCCCAATCAGCATCGAGTAACCATGCAAATCAAGGTTCTTGCCTTGATAGCATAGCCAATAATCTTTAGTACCTTTAAGGTACCGAAGAACTCTATTGACACTCTTCCAATGCTGCATTCCAGGGTTTGAAGAATATCGAGCCAATTGCTTGGCTAATGTCGTCTTGTACACAACATGGCATACATTAAGGAACCTATAGCACTTAGGTATGTTATGTTTGTCTTTTCTTCATTTTCTCTTGGAGTCGTGGGACACATGTCCCCTTCAATCTTGCATCCATATGCAAGTAGGGTATTCATGGGTTTGGAGTTGGTTAAATTAAACCTTTCCAGGATCTTATCAATATAAGGTTCTGTAGAGGCCTAACAAGCGTTCCTTTCTATTCCGGTGTATCTTAACACCTAAAATAAAGGAAGCTTCTCCCATGTCGAAAGTGGAAGATAACCATCCTTTGATGGTTGTCATTAACTCAACTCCACTACTTGTAATTAGTATGTCATCTACATACAAAGTCACTATAGTATAATCGGATCAGGCAGTACAAGTATACACAATGATCTTCATGCATCATTACAAAACCATAGCTTGTAATTGCATGATGGAACTTCAAGTACCGTTGTCTTGAAGCTTGCTTAAGACCATAAATAGACTTCTTAAGTCTACATACCTTGTCCTCAAGACCTTCTTGGACAAACCCTTCGGTTGTCTCATATAGATCTCTTCACCAAATCACCATTGAGGAAGGCTGTTTTAACATCCATTTGATGTAACTCCAGATCCAAGTATGCCACAATGGCAAGTAGTAATCTGATGGAATTGAATTTCACTACAGGTGAGAAGGTATCTTTGAAATCAATACCTTCCTTTTTGTGTAACCGGGCTTTGTATCTTTTGATACTTCCATCAAATTCTTCTTTATCTTTAAGACCCACTTATTACCAATGTTCTTCCGACCAATAGGAAGATCGACAAATCCACACACCATTTGCTGCCATAGAATGAAGTTCTTCATTTATGGCATTTAGCCATTCTTCTCTTTGTGCACTATTAAGAGCTTCTTTAATATTACTTGGTTCATCTATTTCAGATGACACCAAATAAGTTTCACCCTCCGAGAGACCCCACCTTTTGGGTTGTCTCGATTCCCTAGTTGATCTTCTCAACATGGGCGGAGGTGATTCTAGCTCTTGTTGATCCTCAACTCCCTATTGAACAAGTGTATCCTCTACAGGATCTTGTTCCATATGATCCAACACATTGGATTCATCATTAGGAGTGACAACTCCCTCTTGTTGAGGTACTCCTTGTGGAGTAGGTGCACCTTGTGCAACTAGTACTTCTAAATTACTAGGTTGATCCTCTTCAAGGATTGGACCGAAAGAGTTAAGATCATTACATTCACCAACTTTAGGAAACTCACTTTCCATGAAGTTGGCATTTCTGCCATCAAATACCAATCCTTCTTTGTGACGGATATCTAAGAACACATAACCTTTCGAAGCAATGCAAAATCCAAGGAAAGCACATTACTTTCCCCGAGGACACAATATTCCCAAAGGATGGTCCGGGATATACACATAAGCAAGGCAACCCCAAGGGTGTATGTAGCATAGGTTAGGCGACCTCTTCTCCAACAAATCATATGGAGAAGAGTCGATGTTCTTAGTTGGTACTCTATTGAGGATGTGAACTGCACAATTCAGTGCATCACTCCAATTGATAATGTCCAAGTTAGCCTTTTCCATCATGGACCTTACCATATCCATTAGAGTTCTGTTCTTACGAGCGGGAATCTTACGGCGAGAATCTTACGGCGGGAAGTTTCCAGATTCCGCACTTAGGTATTTCTAGGGTTTTGTTTTGACGGCTCTGTAGTTGTAGTTGCATGCATGTAGACCAGATCATGATGTTATACTTGGTGTATATTTTGGGATTTATTCTGATTCTGTTTTGTCTTGAGTCGAGGCGAAGACCCGAGTTGCCTATATTGGATTTGTGTATGGAATGGGTTACGTGTTCTGTTTGTCATGAGTAAAAACTGGTATTCCATGAACTGCGTGTTTGGTAATGGTCGAGTGCTCACTCAATTCCGTGGGCGGGGCTCACCATGAATGGTTGAGATATTTTGTATACTTGCCGCGCTTGGATTTTGTAGGTTGCGGGTCGAGATACGACCATTCCGTTTAGTGAGCAAAGTGTTCTCAGGCATCGAGCCTTCGAGAACCCAACTTTGCGGGCCGGGTCATAGGACCACTGCACGTAGCGGGTTCGGTAGTTCCGTTATCGCGCATTTCGCTGTAGCTTCCGCTTCCGAGCGTCGCGGCTGGCTCCGCCTCCGCAACCGGGCGGGGTGGTCGTGTCATGAACGATCATAACAATTGCATGCCATACTCATTCAACCCGAAATGCATATTTTCACGGAACATGCATATGAGTTCAAGCAACACAAGGCTCGATACAATTTGTAGATTTAGAGATTCATAACATGATGTGTTTTCCATAATCATGCCTCTCCACTTTCACAAGGAAGAAAGAAGAGAAGGAGGAGGAAGAAGTACAGATAGGAGGCGTACCTTGCTCCCTTAGTGATAGCCTGGTTCCTTTACGGGTGGGCTTCGAGATACTTGAATGGTGGAGGAGTGATCGGAGCAGCGATCTTGAGCTCGGAGTAATCTGCAAGATGTAAAACGGAATACTCGGGAGCGAAAGAGGAAGCTCGAGAAAAGGCCTTACAGCTTCGCCACCTCACCATCGCATTGGATGAAGAGTATGCAAACCCTTTGGAGCCTTGAACATAAGCACACTTGAAGGAGGAAGCGGCGAAACTCACGTGCCGGCATTCCAGACGCGGGCGAAGCTCCCAGGCGAATCCATCTCCGCGAAACTGTCAGCCACCCCGCCCGGTTGCGGAGGCGGAGCCGGCCGCGACGTCGGAAACAGAATTACGGCGGAAACGCGGCAGCGAGCATCGAGCTCAAATAACAAGTAGCCAAGTGGCAACTAGCAACCCGGATACTCGTTCAAGGCAAGCATACTAGTAACTCCAACTTCTACCAAACATGCAGTTCATGGTATCAAACATCAAACATCGCAACAACCACGAAACACCGAATTCATATCATAACAAATCCGATATAGGCAAGTCGGGGCTCGCCTCGACTCGAGAAAACATCAAAGGCAGAATATATTTCCGATCATATGGCATATACACTGCCATAGAATGAAGTTCTTCATTTATGGCATTTAGCCATTCTTATCTTTGTGCACTATTAAGAGCTTCTTTAACATTACTTGGTTCATCTATTTTCCGAGAGACCCCACCTTTTGGGTTGTCTCGATTCCCTAGTTGATCTTCTCAACATGGGCGGAGGTGATTCTAGCTCTTGTTGATCGTCAACTTCCTCTTGAACAAGTGTATCCTCTACAGGATCTCGTTCCATGTGATCCAACACATTGGATTCATCATTAGGAGTCACAACTCCCTCTTGTTGAGGTACTCCTTGTGGAGTAGGTGCACCTTGTGCAACTAGTACTTCTGAAGTACAAGGTTGATCCTCTTCAAGGATTGAACCGAAAGAGTTAAGATCATTACATTCACCAACTTTAGGAAACTCACTTTCCATGAAGTTGGCATTTCTGCCATCAAATACCAATCCTACCTTGTGACTAATATCTAAGAACACATAACCTTTCGAATCAATGCAATATCGAAGGAAAGCACATCTCTTTCCCTGAGGACCTAATTTTCCCAAATGATGGTCCGGGACATGCACATAAGCAAGGCAACCCCAAGGGTGTATGTAGCATAGGTTAGGCGACCTCTTCTCCAACAAATCATATGGAGAAGAGTCGATGTTCTTAGTTGGTACTCTATTGAGGATGTGAAGCGCACAAAGCGGTGCATCACTCGAATAGATGATGTTCAAGTTAGCCTTAGACATCATGGACCTTACCATATCCATTAGAGTTACTGTTCTTACGAGCGGGAATCTTACGGCGAGAATCTTCGAGCGGGGAAGTTTCCAGATTCCGCACTTAGGTATTTCTAGGGTTTTGTTTTGACGGCTCTGTAGTTGTAGTTGCATGCATGTAGACCAGATCATGATGTTATACTTGGTGTATATTTTGGGATTTATTCTGATTCTGTTTTGTCTTCTCGAGTCGAGGCGAAGACCCGAATTGCGTATATTGGATATGTATCTGAAATGGGTTTCGTGTTCTGTTTATCTTGAGTAATGTATGGTATTCCATGAACTGCGTGTTTGGTAATGGTCGAGTACTCGCCCATTTCCGTGGGGCGGGACTCACCATGAATGGTTGAGATATTTTGTATACTTGCCATGTATGTGTTTTGTATGTTGCGGGTCGAGATACGACCAATCCGTTTAGTGAGCAAAGTGTACTCAGGCACCGAGCTTTCGAGAACTGAACTTTGCGGGCCGGGTCATGGGACCACTGCACGTAGCGGGTTCGGTAGTTCCGTTATCGCGCATTTCGCTGTAGCTTCCGCTTCCGAACGTCGCGGCTGGCTCCGCCTCCGCAACCGGGCAGGGCGGTCGTGTCATGAGCGATCATAACAATTGCATGCCATACTCATTCAACCCGAAATGCATATTTTCACGGAACATGCATATGAGTTCAAGCAACACAAGGCTCGATACAATTTGTAGATTTAGAGATTCATAACAAGATGTGTTTTCCATAATCATGCCTCTCCACTTTCACAAGGAAGAAAGAAGAGAAGGAGGAGGAAGAAGTACAGATAGGAGGCGTACCTTGCTCCCTTAGTGATAGCCTGGTTCCTTTACGGGACTGGGCTTCCGGATACTTGAATGGTGGAGGAGTGATCGGGCGACGATCTTGAGCTCGGAGTAATCTGCAAGATGTAAAACGGAATACTCGGGAGCGAAGAGGAAGCTCGAGAAAAGGCCTTACAGCTTCGCCACCTCACCATCGCATTGGATGAAGAGTATGCAAACCCTTTGGAGCCTTGAACATAAGCACACTTGAAGGAGGAAGCGGCGAAACTCACGTGCCGGCATTCCAGACGCGGCGAAGCTCCCAGGCGAATCCATCTCCGCGAAACTGTCACAGCCACCCCGCCCGGTTGCGGAGGCGGAGCCGGCCGCGGCGTCGGAAACAGAATTACGGCGGAAACGCGGCAGCGAGCATCGAGCTCAAATAACAAGTAGCCAAGTGGCAACTAGCAACCCGTATACTGCTTCAAGGCAAGCATACTAGTAACTCCAACTTCTACCAAACATGCAGTTCATGGTATCAAACATCAAACATCGCAACAACCACGTAAACACCGAATTCATATCATAACAAATCCGATATAGGCAAGTCGGGGCTCCGCCTCGACTCGAGAAAACATCAAAGGCAGAATATATTTCCGATCATATGGCATATACAAATTCATGATCTGACCTACATGCATGCAGCTACAACTACAGAGCCATTAAACAAAATCCTATATATATATATATACCTAAGTGCGGAATCAGAAGCCTCGCGCTCAAGAATTCCCGCACGTGGTACTCTTCTTTCTGAGAACCCAAGATGTCGAAGCACCGCGATCTCTATGCCGCTGGTTGCTTGTCGATCGCTGAAAGACGGTAAACAAATAAAAGGGTGAGTTTTGGCATGTGCACAACTCTGTGCGCAAGCTGTCTGTGCACTGCACAAGCTGCACAACCTGCACAATCTGTGCGCAAGGTTGTCTTGCCGCGCACAAGGTCATGCACAATCTGTGCGCAAGCAAGGGTGCGCAAGGCCGCACAAGGTTGTGTGCACCTGTGCACAAGGTTGTGCGCTGCGCACAAGGCTGTGCACAACCTGCGCGAGCTGTCTCGTAAGCGCCTTGCGCAAGGCACATATTTCGTCGCCGCACTGCAAGCAAATGAGCTCGAATTTACACATCAATAATTCTGCATTTAGTGTTTCTTCAAACTAAGGAGTTTTTCCAAAATCCAACCATAGATTCTTACTCCTCTCAAGCCCAAGAATAACATACTAAAATTTGGAAGCAAGAGGATCATCAAAACTCATAGCAAAGAACAAACACAAAATCCTCTCTAAACCCATTTTCCATCCAAATTCATGCTTCCATCCTTACAAAGAGAAGAAGAGGAGAAACTTACCAATGATTTGCACCCAAAACCTTGTTGATTTCTTGCCAAATATGAAGAAGGAGAAGCTTGGTGAACAGTAGCCATGGCTGAACATGGTTTCGGCAGAGAAGGAAGAAAGAAGAAGAAATGAAATAATTCACTTAATAAATAACCAAATATATATATATATATATATATCCCTTTTCTTTTTCCCTCTTAAATCAATAAGGGACAAGTGTCCCTTATCACTTACACACACACACATGCTGCCGAAACCATCAGCTGCTGCCCATACGTTTTTTTGTTAATTTTGCACCCCTTTGCAAATTAACTCCCAATTTTCCGAAAGTTCCAATTCTTTTTGCCCAAAAATAATTACCGAACTCCAAAATTAATGAAACTCGGACACAATCTTCAGAATATTATAACATGCACAGAACATTTTTCAAAAGTTCATTTGCCTTTCCGGAGTGTCCTACCGAGCTCGCTGAACCCGAACCAAAACCCGACGTGCGAGCGTGTCAACCTTAACCGAAATTCCGTCACTCCAAAATTCTATAAAAATACCCATAAATTCCATCTTAAATTATAATACAACTTATCCCAAAGCCGTCAGAAAATTTCCATCCCGAGCCCCGGGATTCCCGTCCCGAGCCCTGGGAGTCGCCCGGAACCGAACGTCCCGCCCCAAATATTAAACTCCACAAACACCTCCGGGACGTCACCACGACTCCAAAACTACAAACGGCTTCCCAAACTGAGATCTCGAGAGTGCTACCGAGCCCGCTGTACGTCCCGAGGCGACCCCGACAACCCCCCGGCGCCAGAAAAATATTTTCGGCGGAAACGTCCGGGGGACCCACACGACCTCAAATACGGAGGGGTTCGCCAAAATGATACTCGGATAGGGCTCGGGAGCCATCTGAACGCCGAAAAACGTGACCCGCAGGCTAAAACCGGAGCCCCGGGTCACCCGGTCGCAACCCGCTCGGGGTGACCGTAACATTCTCCCCCCCTTAGAACTCTTGGTCCTCCAAGAGTAGCTCGAACCAACCAGACAGTGTCGCTACCAACCGAAAAATATAAACGTTCCTCTAACCCAGAACAATCAGACCACCGTACTGGTGCGGCAGGAGTGGTAGTTTAGACTACCATACGAGCCTCACGGCGTCCCACCCTCCGGGTGCATCTTATTGCACCCGAGTCAGCTTGCCGGTATTTCTACCAGACAACCCCTGCATAAGATCGAACCTAAATCTAACCGACCCACAACAAAGCTATCCTGGAAGATACCACATAAAACAGAAATAGTTGGGGGTAAGGCCAACCTAACAACTTACTCGAAACTCATGAGAACCGATAAAATTGGGGTAACTTGCCCCGCCTAACAAATCTTACTTGTCTCTTTGATCGGCGCTACCTCCGGTCTAATTCTCACCAAACTCGATTCAAGAGCCTACGGCGGCGGTTCGTATAAAGCGTAGTGCGATCGTTCATGCGGTTTTAATCCGCGCTGTAATAATCTGATCTTTGCCGTAGACTCCTCAAAAGCTCGGGTCCCGGCTTAACCCGATCGACGCACTTGTCCAACAAGATGGTGTCATACACATCCCGTCTAACACCTCATGGGTGCCATGTCAAACGTAGTCAAAGCAATTGTTGTACGAGAACTCTATCAAAGTGATTGCTAGTCCCAAACTCCTCCAAAATCCAATATACTGATTCGCAACATATCCACCAATATCGAATCACCCGCTCCGATTGCCCGTCCGTCTATGGGTGATAAGTCGTATTCGGATGGAGTCGCGTGCCCAATGCTTCATGAAAAGCAATCCAGAATTGTCTTTGTAAAACACGGATCACGGTCGATTCAATGGAGTCCGGTGCTCCATGTAAACGTACAATCTCCCTGATGTAAAGCCGGGCAAGCTTCTCCAGAGGGTCCGTGACCCGAATAGGCAGAAAGTGTACGCACTTTGTCAGCCGATCCACAAAAAACCCCAGATAACATCATGGCGAGACCGTGTCAGGGGCAGTGCAGTCAGAAAGTCCATCATAACATTACCCCACTTCCAGACTGGAATGGGCAAAGTCTGCAGTGTCCCTGCCGGTTCCTGATGCTCACACTGCTCGAGTGTGCCTCCTCTAAAATATCATTCCAGAACTCCTGATCCTCTGGTACACAAAGGCGATCTCAGAAGTATAGCGATCCCTGCCTATACTGAAACGTCGGTAACCCATAAACCCTTATTTTCCCCAGATAACTTCTTCAATACCAAATCTCTACCTTGCGCTTCGCGCATCCTATCAAACCACTCAGAATATATAATAAGTGTAATAACCTGAGCACGCTCCCAGAGCTGCAACCTGTGCCAAAGGCACGTCGGACCACTCTTCTCGGACCGACCGACATTTCCTCTCTTAATTAAGCCGGTATACTTCACCTGCCGAGCATCGGCAACCGCGTTGCCCTTGCCAGAGATGTACCCGATACTACAATCATAGTCCTTAATGTATTCGAGATATCTGCGCTGCCTCAAATTAATTCCTTTTTTCGTAAACAGATATTTCAGACTCATGGTCGGTAAGAATCTGAAATTTATTACCAAACAGATATTGATTCCAATGTTTCAGCGCATAAATTATTATAGTCAACTCCGGATCATGTGTCGGTTAGCTCAGCTTATGCGGTCGCAGTGCCTCGACCCATAAGCTACCACAAAACGCTCTGCGCCAACACACCCCAAATGGATGTGGAAGCATCCGAATAAATCACATACGGTAAGTTCGGATCTGGAAGAGTCGAATCGGAGCGTTAGTCAACCGCCGCTTCAACTCCTCAAAATTCTGCTCACACCTATCAAACCGAAATACGGTTGACCCTTCTTGGTCAACTGCGTAAGCGGAGATGCTAGGATAGAACACCCTGGTACAAACCTCTGATAAAATCCTGCTAACCCCAGAAAGCTCCTGAACTCCCGTACCGTGGTAGGTTGTTTCCAATCCCAAATTGCCTTCACCTTCTCTGGATTCACTGCATGCACCATGCTCGAAATAACGGGTCCCGAGAAAGGTGACTTCCCGAATCCAGAACTCACACTTTGAGAATTTAGCATAAAGCTGATGTTCCCCAACGTGTCTGCAGAACTACCCTCAGATGTTCCCGATGCGAATCCTCATCCCGAGAATATATCAGAATATTATCACTAAAAGACCACCAGAAATGAGTCCAAGTACGGTCGGAACACCCGATGCATCAGATCCATGAATACCGCTGTAGCATTGGTCAGCCCGAAGGGCATGACTGTAATCTCTAAGTGTCCAAATCGGGTGCGGAAAGCAGTCTTAGGTATATCCTCTACCTTCACCCTAAGCTGAAAGTACCCAAATCGGAGATTAATCTTTGAGAAAACTCTTGAATCCCGAAGTTGATCAAAAAGATCGTTAATCCTCGGTAACGGATACTTATTCTTCCCAATAAGAGCATTCAACCGTCTATAATCAATACCAAGTCAGAGTGTCCCATCATTCTTCTTAACAAACAGAACCAGAGCACCCCACGCTGAAGTGCTCGGTCGGACGAAACTCTTTTGCCGTAATTCCTCCGATTGCTTCTTCTACTCCCGCATCTCGAAATAGGCATCCGATAAGGAGGAATAGATATCGGAGCGATGCCATTGCAGTGGGTGTCAAACACAATTCCCCGCTCTTATGGTAATCCGGGCAACTCCTCCGGAAATACCTGCGGAAAATCTCGAACCAAGGCATACTATCTAACTTCAACCTAATGCCAGCTTCATTCAGATCATAGCATTTCCCTACACCAACTATCGACAGCTGATCCAGAATCGTAGCTCCTTCTCGTGCGTGCGATAGTCACACCAGTCGGAGTCGTGAGAGGTAGTACCTCTCCAGAAACCATAATGGTACGGGTTGCACAATCAATGTGCACAGAATTCTTGGATAGCCAATCCATCCCAAGAATAACATCATAGTTCGGCGTATCCAGAACCAACAAGTCCGATACTATCGATGCCCGCCACGGACATAGTACAACCCCGAACCATCCCATTGGAAAACAGAACTGACTTCCTGCAGCTTTTACTAAATGCGTTTGAGGCAAAGTACTAACAGACAGATGCAGAGATGTAACACCTTTCTGTGTTACAATGGAAACAGATGCTCCCGTATTAAATAATGCATGAATCGACACCTCATTCAGAAATAAAGTACCCTGCCTTACACTCAGAGGGCAATCCCGTACCCAGTGAGTGTCCGACCAGCAACATAAACATCGGCCATCCTGCCGGTAACAAATTCAACCGGAATGATACATACTACAAATCGGATAAGATCGTGCGGTGGTGCTCCTCTCTACCACTACTAAAGCGCCCAAAACCGTAATTTCCGACCCAGAACATTTTTCTTCACAGAAAAATGTAAATTATATCCCTGACTCCAGATCTTCCTCAAAACTGCAAATCTGAGTCCCGGGTCACTCCCGGGAGCCGTTTCTCCGCCCAAAATCCCCGAAAATCGTCCGACGGCAACCCCCCGGCCCCGAAAAATATTTTCCGCGGAAATGTCCGGTACACTGCCAGGACACTAGAAATCAGATATCGGGTCAATCCGAACTCCGGTTCGAATCTGGAAGCAATCGGCCGGAGTAGCCGTTAACCCGGCCAACCGGCTCGAGAATAGCCTCCCTCCAGGAGTTTTTCAATTCCTGCAAACCAAGTCTCTAATACCTCCGGCCCTCCTCGGCCGCTGAACCTCGGGGGGGATCCAAACTCTAAAACCTCTCCAAAAGTCCAACCTTGTCGAGTTGGTGTCTCGGATCTCCCGTCGTTGATAGGACCGACGAGAAGTCTAGGTGTCGTAGTGACCACGCTCCTGAGTCACTCACTTACCAACTCCAAAGTCAGAGCGAGTAGTGGCTATAGTCTCGCTATCACCACCTGATCAAAATGCCCTTACCGTGGCATAAACAGATTTTCCCCTGCCTACTGCCGCCCCTGAACCAGCTAGGCTGGCAGTAATACCAAATCAGAGAGGGGTCCGTACGACCGCTAAACCTCGGGGCGGTGAGTGTGGTTGTTCGGACCACAGGTTACGCCGAACCCGTATCCTATTCCACGGAGGTGTGGGATCTCGGTCCCGCCTCCGGTACCAAATCACGCTATTCGCGTGTAATACACAATTCCTCAAACCAAGTCCAACCAAAAACAACTTATCCCAAACCAAATTTCCAACCCATATACCAACTCAACCCATAACCAACAGTTCAAACCCTATCTCTCGGAGGCATGGGATTACAATCCCCTCCCTCCGGTCGCAAAACACACTGCCTACGCGTGTGAATCCAACCTGAGACAGTTCAGACCAAACAGAGTCCGGACAAAAATCGGTCACTCCTAATCTCTACTGAAGCTAGCGGCTTTTCTAAGGCTCTGTAGTGTAATGCAATGCATGATGCGTAGATTCTTTTCAGAATCTCACAACCAAATATTCAACTTTAAACCACAAAACCAAACCATGCTCATAACACGTAAACACCACACAAATCACCCAAGATTCATAAGAGTACCTCAAATTTTCCAAAGTGCTCCAAAGAACCGCCCGCGCTCCACATCCATTCCGAAACGGTTCAAATAAGGAGGTGGCCGCCTCCGTCTGAACCGCCCCGCAATGAAACGTAGAACGGTGGCTTGTACCTCGAAGTCACTTCCACAGTTACTTACCCATGAACAGACTTAACTTACTCCAAAAGTCCACCCTCGAACTTGTATACTTGCCTTCCACATTCCATACCCAAAACCAACATACTTTACCTTTTGGGTCATTCCGACCCGACCTGCTCTGATACCAACTTGTCACAGCCACCCCGCCCGGTTGCGGAGGCGGAGCCGGCCGCGACGTCGAAACAGGAATTACGGCGGAAACGCGGCGTGAGCATCGAGCTCAAATAACAAGTAGCCAAGTGGCAACTAGCAACCCGATACTCGTTCAAGGCAAGCATACTAGTAACTCCAACTTCTACCAAACATGCGATTCATGGTATCAAACATCAAACATCGCAACAACCACGTAAACACCGAATTCATATCATAACAAATCCGATATAGGCAAGTCGGGGCTCCGCCTCGACTCGAGAAAACATCAAAGGCGTAATATATTTCCGATCATATGGCATATACAAATTCATGATCGACCTACATGCATGCAGCTACAACTACAGAGCCATTAAACAAAATCCTATAAATATATATATACCTAAGTGCGGAATCGAAGCCTCGCTCAAGAATTCCCGCACGTGGTACTCTTCTTCTGAGAACCCAAGTTGTCAGGAAGCATCGCGGATCTCTATGCCGCTGGTTGCTGGTCAGACTGCCTGAAAGATGGTAAACAAATAAAAGGGTGAGTCTTGGCATGTGCACAACTCCGTGCAAGCTTTGTCTGCAAGCTGTGGTGCACAACTGCGGCACAATTGCACAATCATGCGCAAGGTCAGGCTTGTGCGCAAATGCACACAATGCGCGCAAGGCGGCTGCGCCGCGCACAAGCCTGTGCACAACCTGTGCGCAAGGCTGTGCGCTGCGCACAAGGCTGTGCACAACCTGTGCGCAAGCCTGTGCGCTGCGCACATATTTCGTGCTGCACCAGAAGCAGGGCTCGAATTTACACATCAATAATTCGGCATTTAGGGTTTCTTCAAACTAAGGAGTTTTTCCAAAATCCAACCATAGATTCTTACTCCTCTCAAGCCCAAGAATAACATACTAAAATTTGGAAGCAAGAGGATCATCAAAACTCATAGCAAAGAACAAACACAAAATCCTCTCTAAACCCATTTTCCATCCAAATTCATGCTTCCATCCTTACAAAGAGAAGAAGAGGAGAAACTTACCAATGATTTGCACCCAAAACCTTGTTGATTTCTTGCCAAATATGAAGAAGGAGAAGCTTGGTGAACAGTAGCCATGGCTGAACATGGTTTCGGCAGAGAGAGGAGAAGGAAGAAAGAAGAAGAAATGAAATAATTCACTTAATAAATAACCAAATATATATATATATATATATATCCCTTTTCTTTTTCCCTCTTAATTCAATAATGGACAAGTGTCAATTATCACTTACACACACACACAGGCTGCCGAACCCATCAGCTGCTGCCCATACTTTTTGTTGTTAATTTTGCACCCTTTGCAAATTAACTCCCAATTTTCCAAAGTTCCAATTCTTTTTGCCCAAAAATAATTACCGAATTCCAAAATTAATGAAACTCGGACACAATCTTCAGAATATTATAACATGCACAGAACATTTTTCAAAAGTTCATTTGCCTTTCCGGAGTGTCCTACCGAGCTCGCTGAACCCGAACCAAAACCCGACGTGCGAGCGTGTCAACCTTAACCGAAATTCCGTCACTCCAAAATTCTATAAAAATACCCATAAATTCCATCTTAAATTATAATACAACTTATCCCAAAGCCGTCAGAAAATTTCCATCCCGAGCCCCGGGATTCCCGTCCGAGCCCGGAGTCGCCGAACCGAACGTCCCTGGCCCCAAATATTAAACTCCACAAACACCTCCGGACGTCACCACGACTCCAAACCTGCAAACGGCTTCCCAACCTGACATCTCGAAAGCGCCCCCGAGCCCGCTGTACGTCCCGAGGCTACCCCGACACCCCCCCGGCGCCAGAAAAATATTTTCGGCGGAAACGTCCGGGGGACCCACACGACCTCGAATACGGAGGGGTTCGCCAAAATGACGGGAGCCATCTGAACGCTCTCGGCGAGGCTCTGAGTACGCGAATCCTCGACACGGCGAAGCCCCACGGCGAAGCCATCCCAGTAAGCCTCCAGAATAAAGCGAAGCCACCTCCGCGAGGCCTCCATACTTCACCAATTGGCCAACTGCTATAGCTCGAAATGTCCCTTCTCTGGAGCCACTTGGGAAGACAAACACCTACTTTACATGCAAAAGACACCTGAACACTTTTTAAGCTAGCTTTTGCCTTTTCACCTTTTTGGAAGCTTTTTGTATGGCATGCATGCAAAAGCACTTTATGCTTTCAGCATGCATGCGCAGGTGTAAGAGCCGTTTTGCCTCTCACATCACCCCTCACCATTTAAGCTAACCTCACACACATTTGTACACAGAACATAATTTTGAATCAAAGAATTCGGCCAAAACTCTCCAAGTGAGACCTTGGCTTTTGTGTTCTCTTTTCTTGCATTTCCATCTCCCTAGTGATCCATGCAAGAGGATCCAAACATAATATCTAGTATTGCTTGATCTTGTAATCAAGAGGTGCTAGATCCCATCTCCTTTCCCAGGCATTATCAAGTGCATTGCCTCACCTCGTAGTGAGGAGGTTCACTTGGCCGAAATCTGTTCGTTTGTCCGTGCCTCCGCCTCCGCCTCCGCCTCCGCCTCCGCCTCCGCCTCCGCCAAGCTAGATCCATGAGCGTTGATCACACCCCCACTTCCCGTGATCACATCAAGTGGTATCAGAGCCAAAGCGCTTGCTGGAGGTATTGTGTTGTTTGTTTGATTTTCTTCAAGTAAAACCCTTTGTTATCTTTCTTACACTTGAAGAAAATTTCGGTTGATGATCTCTTGTTGAGACCGAAGTGTTGTTGTTCTTTATTCGTGGTGTTCTTGAGAAGTTTGTAAAAGAGAGTCATTCTCGGATATAAGAAGGAAAGTTTCATCTTGTGTGCAAAAGACCAATAGCGAAGTGCTTGCAGAAAAAGTGTTGAACTAGTGTTCTTGAAAATTTCATGAGCGTTCTTGAGTGTTCTTATCAAAACACATGTGAATAGTGCTTTTAAATCCGAAAGTAGTTTTTGAACTCCAACAAAAAGTGTTTGTGGTTGGAAAAGGCCTACTCTAAGACATACCCCTACTTCTTTCGACCGCCAACTAAAACCATAAAATCACAACAAAACTAGTTTCGAGTAACTAGTCATTTTTCTTGTACTTCAAGTTACGGTTTTACTAGGATTACTGTTTGTGTCTCTTTGTGTGTTTGCCCTTGATCTAAGGTTGACGTCGGTATCAAGTTAAGAGAACTTGTGAATGTCCTTGAGTGAGAAAAGGCCAAGGTGAAAGTGCCCCGAGAGAAACCTTTGAGCGAAACATGAGTGTAAACACTCAGGGAGTAGCGAGGTTCTAACTGTATATTTTCAGCTGCACTTTGATTGCAGATGGCTTCTTCAGATTCAACTCCTCCTCATCCATCCCAACTAGGAATGCATGACACGCTTGCGAAAATATTACAAAGGTTGGATGACTTGGGAGCTCAAGTCGCCACTAACAATGAGCAACTAACAAGGGTAGAGATAGCACAATGAAAGCAACCGGAAAGCTCGCAAGTCCACGATGATGCCCATGCATCACGGGCTCAAGGCGGGGTCACCCATACCCCTTAGTCCGACATCGGCGAAGCCACAAGCCACCCCTCATAGTCGCCCAACCCCCTCTACGAAAGTAGACCATGACGATGTTTTGGATAGTGATGATCAGGCATACTATGCGGAGCCACCACCAAAACAAGCAAAAAGAAGGGTCTTTCCAGATAGAGCTCAAGCAAGAGCTTATCTCGAGCGAGACCTTGAAGAAGAAGAAGAAGCAGAGAGAGGACGTGTCCATCGAGGTTTCAACCGAAACCTTGGAGGAAGAGAACAAGCTCAGGATCAACAAGCCCTCAACAATTTAAAGCTTCAAATACCACCCTTCTACGGCTCTAGTGATCTGGAAGAATATTTTACTTGGATGGCCAAAACCGAGAGGATCGTTGACATGATGGGATACAATGATACGACCGCATTAAAGCTCGTTGTCATTGAGTTTCACGACTATGCCCTCACCTGGTGGGAGCTAGATCATTACGAGAGAGCAAGGGACCGCGGTTGCCTCATCGCCACTTGAGAAGAACTTAAAGGGACCATGAAAAGTTGGTTTGTGACGAGCTACTACGACAGGGATTGTGCCCAGAAATTGCAACGTCTTATTCAAGGTAACCGCAGTGTAGAGGAATATCAAAAGGACCTTGAGAGAGCTTTGATGAGGGCCAATGTCAAGGAGGACGATGAGGCTAAATTGGCAAGATTTTTATATGGTTTAAGAGAGGACATCACCAAAACAGTTGAGCTGTGTGATTATCGGGATTACCAAGATCTGGTGCACAAGGCGATACGGGTGGAGAAGCAGCTGAAGAAGGGAAACTCCTATCATTCTTTCCATACGCCTACCCGAGGCTCAGGGAGCAAGTCTACCCCCTTCTCCAAGCCGAATCCTTCAAAACCCTATCAACCAACCCCGACGATACCCCCCTCTCACCATAATTATCCTAACGCGAGGCCCCCATCACACCCTCAACCAAAAACTAGCACCTACCCTAACCCTTATGATGCCCCTCGCCAGACAAGGAGCGTCGAATGTTTCAAGTGTTTGGGCAAGGGACATTATGCGAGGGACTGCCCCAACATAAGGGTCATGGTCATTCGGTCAAATGGGGAAGTATCTAGTGAAGATGAAGAGGAGATCCCACCTGAACCACAAGATCAGGAGAGTGAAGTAGAGGAAGGAGAATTGCCTATGGAAGGTCTGATCTTGGTCACCAAGAGAGTTCTGCAAAGCTCCCCAAGTGTTACCGAAAGTACCCAACGGGAAAACTTGTTTCAATCAAGAGCTTTGGTCAATGGGACTCTTTGTAGTCTCATCATTGACAGTGGAAGTTGTGTCAATGCGGCCAGCGAAGACATGGTTACTGAACTGGGTCTACACACCATCGCGCATCCTAAGCCATACCAACTTCAATGGGTTGATGATAGGACCTTTGTGAAGGTCGTAAAACAAGTTGAAGTACCGATAAAGATCGGCAAGTACGAAGATTCTATCACTTGCGATGTGGTGCGAATGCAAGCCACACACATTCTCTTGGGAAGACCCTGGCAATACGACAAGGAGGCCATACACTATGGCAAGGCCAACAAGTATACCCTCACCCATCTCAGTAAACCTTACACCTTGCTTCCCCTCACGCCAACCCAAGCCCTCCAAGACCAAGTTCACCTAGCAAGTAAGGCCGAGAAGAAAAGAAAAAGCGAGGGCAGAGAGGAGAGAAAATGGTGAGAAGGTTCAAGGAACCTTGAGCGAAAAGAAAGAGTGTGCATTAATGGCAAAAACCAACTCGAAAACAAGAGTGCGTCCCTCCCATGGCCAAAGAAAGAGATTTCAAAAGAGCACTTTTTGGAAACAAAATTTATTTTCTCATGATTCCAACTCATTGCATGCTAACACTTGACCATGTATCTTCTCTCCCTATGTATTTTCAGGAAGTATTCAAGGAATTTGATGAATTATTTGATGAACCGCGAAGCCTCCCACCTTACCGCGACATAGAGCATCAAATAGACTTACTTCTGGGTGCACCTTTACCCAACAAGGCCCCCTACCGAACCAACCCCAAGAATCCAAAGAAATCCAATCGCAAGTGCGAGAGCTGCTTGACAAGGGATTTATCCGCGAAAGCCTCTCTCCTGCGCAGCAGGTCATACTTGTGCCAAAGAGCGATGGCACTTGGCGAATGTGCATGGACTGCCGCCCCATCAACTCTATCATCAGAAAGTATCGCCACCCTATACCTAGACTTGATGACATGTTAGATGAATTGAGTGGTGGTTGTGTGTTTTCAAAAATTGATCTTAGAAGTGGCTATCACCAAATCCGAATGAAGAAAGGTGATGAGTGGAAAACTGAATTCAAAACCAAAATTGGTTTATATGAATGGAATGTTATGCCCTTCGGGTTATCAAACGCACCTAGTACTTTCATGCGCCGAATGAATCATGTCTTACCGGGTCCTCCCGAGGACTCATCCCTTTCTGTTTACCACCTTTCGTAGATCGACAAGCAGCCACGGACTAGAGATCCGTGGTGCTTTTGGTTTTTGGTTTCGGTATTGTGAGTTCCATTGTGGAACCTCTGTTCTGTTCTGTTCTGTTTAAGGGATAGTCTCGGTAGAGGCTTTTGGTTGGTATATCTGAGTTCTTACATTGGTATACGGTTGACTAACTCTTTTCTCTCTTTGGTTGTGGTTTAGCAAAGCAATAGCAGATTACATGCGGGAATCTTCTCGAGCTAGAGGTTTCCAGATTCCGCACCTAGGTATTCTAGGGTTTCTGCTTTGATGGCTCTATAGGTGTAGTTGCATGCATGTTAGAACACAGATCATGTTATGGTTTCTGTATATTCTGGGATATATTCTGATTCTGTACTGTCTTCTGAGTGCAGGGCGGAGCCCGAGACTTGCCTATATTAGATATGTTATGAAATGGATTCGGTGTTCTGTTTATCATGAGTAATGTATGTTATTCCATGAACTACATGTTTGGTGATGGTCGAGTGCTCGCCTATTTCAGTGAGGCGGGGCTCACCATGGATTGTTAAGTTATTTTGTATACTTGCCATGTATGTGTTTTGTAGGTTGCGGGTCGTAATACGACCATTCTGTTTAGTGAGCAAAGTGTTCTCTGGCACCGAGCCTTCGAGAACTGGACTTTGTGGGCCGGGTCATGGGACCACTGCACGTAGCGGATTTCGGTAGTACCGCTACCGCGCTTTCGCCGTAGCTTCCGCTTCGAACGCCGCGGCCGGCTCGCCTCCGCAACCGGGCGGGATGGTCGTGACAAGGGGATTTTTTGTCTGATGGGGAGAGTGACAGCGAGTCTTCTGCACCGACTGCTACACCCGCGGACACGAAGACCACATACACTGACTCCACTTGATCTAGTTCTACTCCGATTTCTGAGGAGGAGGACCAGAGTGAGTCGCGGGGTCGTACTCACTCCCGGAGGTCCAGGGCAGCGGCCGGTACCGCTCGCACCACATGCTATGCTCGCAGGGATCGGAGGGGGCGATCACCGGCACATCGGCGCCGACCGAGGGACGACTCTGTTTCAGATTCCGGGGATACCCGAGGGACCGCGCAGAGAGGGCACTGCCGTTTTTTGATGAGGTCAGGATGATGGAGCGCCTGCAGCGATTCAACCCGCCCAAGTTCTCGGGCCAGACAGAGCCGAGAGTTGGTTGATCGATATGGAGTGGCTGGTGACCAGATTGGGGCTACCATCCGAGGCGATGGTGTCTCTTGCTACCTTTTACCTTCGTGACGCAGCTCACAACCGGTGGCAAGGGATAGTCCAGACCGGGCGATACAAATGCCGGGATATGAGGCGTGTCGACCCGGGGATGACTTGGGAGGAGTTTTCCCGCCTGTACCATGAGAGGTGGTTGGGGTATGCGATCAGAGAGCGCCGACAGGCTGAGTACGACGCACTGACCCAGGGCAGCCGATCAGTCACAGAGTATGAGCTGGAGTTCGCCGATTGATCCGCTACTCCTCCCGGGCCTCGACTCCTCGAGCGAGAGAGGAGGAGGAGGTTCATCGAGGCCCGCACCCCGGATCGGTATTCCTGTCTACCATGAGTCCATCTAGAAGGACCTTTTGTTGGAGGCGAGAGGATCGGAGTAGTAGCCACACCTTCCCAGCCACGGGCGGTGGGAAGCCATCGGGCAGTAGGGCCAAGGGCGGCAGCGTGGACCGAGCAGGTGGCAGATTTGGCTAGGGCACGAGCAGACCCCCTTTGCACCTGCCGGTATGCCGAGACCGTGGTAGACGTCATGAGGGTCGGACGTGCTTGAGCAAGCAGGCCGGTGCACAAGTGCGATACCACGGATCAGGTCAAGGACGCCCGCAGACACAGATTCGTGGCGGCAGACCTCCGCCGAGAGGACCACCGACCAGGGCAATCCAGTGGCGCGGCTTAGCGCATGGAGCTTTGAGAGCTCCACCTCGAGACCACAGATTGCGCCACCCCGGTCAAATGGACTACTCGGCCAAGACGGGTTTATCGGATCGAGCAGGCCGGCACGTCTCGGCGAGGAGCCTTAACAGGTATTATCCATTTAAATAATGTACCGGTTAATGCATTATTTGATACCGGTGCTTCCATTTCTGCTATATCTCGGGAGATGTGTGACATCTCTAGTTACGCCTATCACCTACACGGCAAGTGTAGTTGTAATCTGCTTCTTTGGTAGGACATGTCTGTTCTCAACGAGGTTGCTCGGGAATGTATCCACGAGTATTCGGCGTCATCGATCGCGTCTCGGCTACGATCTTGGATACATCCAAGTATGACATTATTCTGGGAATGGATTGGTTGTCACGGCACGATGTGAAGATCGGCTGCGCCAAGCGTCGATTCTAGTTTCCGGGGAGGATGTACGGATTGGCTATCCACCGCCGGTGGAGTAGAGTATGGAGTGAGCATATTGGAGCACATTCCGGTTGTTGGTCGGGAGGACTACTTGGCCTCAACAATGCAGTACACGCTCGAGTTAGATCAGATTCCCGTAGTTCGTTATTTTCCGCATGTCTTTCCGGAGGAGTTACCGGGTATGCCACCTAGGAGAGAGATCACTTTCGAGATTCAGTTGCAGCCAGGGTCGACTCCGATTTCCATCCCTCCCTATCGGATGCCGATCGTGAAGCTGGCTGAACTGAAGAAGCAGCTCGAGGATCTTCTAGAGAAGGGGTTTATTCGATAGAGTACTTCACCTTGGGGAGCCCCAGTTCTGTTTGTCAAGAAGAAGGATGGGACTCTTCGACTCTGCATGGACTATCGGCAGCTTGAATGCAATCACGATCAAGAACAAGTATCCGATACCGGATCGATGACTGTTTGACCAGCTCGGAGGAGCCATGGTATTTTCAAGATCGACTGCGGTTAGGTTACTTTCAGCTCCGCATAAGGAAGAGGACATTCCCAAGACTGCCTTCCGCACTTGGTACGGGCATTATGAGTGCACCGTCATGCCATTTGGTTTGGCGAACGCACGATTGCATTCATGGACATGATGCACCGGGTGTTCCGCCCGTATCTGGATTCCTTTGTGATAGTCCTCATCGACGACATTCTTATCTATTCTTCCGATGAGGAATCACATCAGAACACTTGAGGATCAGTCTTGGAGACACTTGCGCACTACCATCTGTACGCTAAGTTCTCTAAGTGTGATTTCTGGATGCGGGAGGTATCTTTTCCGGGTCACATCGTAGGTGAGCATGGTATTTCAAAGGATCCGGAGAAGACCAAGTCGGTTGAGGAGTGGAGGCAGCCACGGACGGTCAAGGATATACGAAGTTTCACAGGTTTGGTAGGGTACTACCGCAGATTTGTACCAGGATTCTCCATACTTGCATCACCGCTCACTCAGTTGACCAAGAAGGGTCAGCCGTTTGTTTGGTCCTCACCGCAAGGACAGCTTTCGGGAACTCAAGCGGTTATTGACACACGCTCCGATTCTGAGCCAACCGGACCAGGCATTACCTTACGTGATCTATACTGACGCGTCAAGGACGGGGCTCGGTTTTGTGTTGATGCAAGGGCAGCATGTCATTGCGTATGGGTCGAGACAGATGCGACCACACGAGCAGAACTACCCGACGCATGACTTGTAGTTAGCTGCGATTATTTATGCCCTCAAGCGGTGGAGGCACTACTTACTCGCAAACAGGTTTCAGATTTTCAACGACCATAGGAGTATGAATTATCTGTTCACACGAAGGATCTCGAACTGTGACAACGACGGTGGCTCGAGTACATGAAGGATTATGATTGCACCATCGAGTACACCGCCGGCAAGGGGAACTCAGTGGCAGATGCTTTGAGCAGAAGTACACGGGTATTGTCAATGGTGGGAATCTTGGGAACAAGGCCGAGGGGTCAGATCGACGATGCTATGGCATCGGTGGGTGTAGTGGGAACAAGCTCAGTCAGCACTTTGTGATCCGGTCGATTGGTTGGTGACATCCTAGAGGCACAGGTCAGAGACATAGGCTTGAGGAAGCTCTCGGGTGAGGATAAAGGAGCCTTGCGACCACACTTTGAGTACAAGCAGGGATTGCTGTACTTCCGGTACCGCCTCTATGTACCAGACAAATCATCGATTCGAGTTCGATTATTGGGAGAGGTGCACTCTAGCAGTTTGAGCATCCACCCCGGAGGTGAGAAGATGTACCATGACCTTCGATCTCACTTCTGGTGGCCAGGGATGAGGAGGGACATAGCCGCCTTTGTGGCGAGGTGTGCAACTTGTCTGCGTGTCAAGATAGAGCACCAGAAACCAGCTGTAATCTTTGTAGACTCTACCTATACCCGTCGGCAAGTGGGGTAAAATAACGATGGATTTCTTGACTAGTTTACCTCCGACTACGGTGCATCACGATGCTATTTGGGTCATAGTCGACCGGCTGACTAAGCTCGCACATTCTCTGCCGATGCGAGTGACTGACTCACTGGAGAAGCTTGCCCAGTTATACATTCGGGAGATCGTGCGACTACATGGGGTGCCGGACTCCATCGTATCTGATAGAGATCCACGATTTACCGCGAGGTTTTGGAGTGCCTTTCACAAGGCTCTGGGCACGCGACTTCACCTGAGCACGGCATATCATCCTCAGACGGATGGGCAATCAGAGAGGGTTATTCAGATTGTCGAGGATATGCTCAGGAGTTGTGTTCTGGACTTTGGGGGACAATGGGATCAGCACTAGCCGTTAGTAGAATTCTCCTATAACAACAACTACCAGACTACTATCGGTATGGCACCTTATGAGGCACTGTATGGTCGGAGATGCATGACGCCACATTGTTGGACAGATGCCTCGGACAGGGTCACCATTGGTCCCGAGCTTATAGAGGAGGCAGCGGAGAAGATCCGTCGATTCAGATGCGGATGAAGGACGCAAATGACAGGACCACCTCATACTTTAACAAGAGGCTTCGTTAGCTGGAGTTTGAGGTGGGAGAAAGTGTGTGGTTGAAGGTTGCGCCGATTCGGGAACAGTCCGATTTGGCAAAGGGGCAAGTTAGCCCCAAGGTATATTGGTCCCTACGAAATTGGAGCGTGTAGGCAAGGTTGCCTACCCGTTGGCTTTACCTCCGAGTATGTCTGCGGTGCATAACGTCTTCCATGTTAGCATGTTGAAGAAGTGCATTCGGATCCGGTTCGATAATTATTTGAGGAGGTTCAGCTGGAACTTGATTTGTCTTATCAGAAGTACCAATTGCCTTTTTGGCGCGTGATACTCGGAAACTCCGCAGTAAGTTAATTCCCATGGTCAAGGTTCAGTGGACACATCATTCTGACCGGGAAGCGACTTGGGAGACCGAGAAGGATATCATGGAGCAATACCCCGAGCAGTATCAGCGGTTGAGACCCCTCTTGGAGGACCAAGAGTTCTAAGGGGGGTAGGATGTTACGGTCACCCCGGACGGGTTGTGACTTTGGTGACCAGGGGCTCCGTTTTTGGCCTGCGGGTCATGTTTTCGTTTGGTTAGACATCTCCCGATTTTTTTCTGTGTATCATCTTCTGGAATCCTTCGGTATTTAGGGTCGACGGGTCCCCGGACATTTCCGCGGAAAATATTTTTCCAAGGCTGGGACTTGTCTCGGGACGTAGCGGGCTCGGTAGCTCTCCCGGAACCTCAGAAAAGGAAACCGTTGGCATATTTGGAATCGTGGGAACGTTCTGCATCTCTTTACGAAGTATGTTTTTGGAGACGGGACGTTCAGTCCCGGGCGACTCCCGGGGCTCGGGATGGAAATTTTGTGACGGCTTTGGTATGAGGTATGTTTTGGATCGAGACGGATATTATTGTGATGACCGAGGATTTTTGCATGGCGGGATTTTTAGGTTCGGGTTAGCACGCGCGTACGTCGGCAATTACTCGGTTGGAGTTGGCACGGGACTTGTACGCCAACACTTAGCCATTTCAGATTTTTTGTGGCTAGTGGTGACTCATGGTGATGACTATGGTGCCATGGGACAAGTGTCCCATGACTCACCACTTGACAAAATATAAAAGGGTGCTTTTATGAAGAAAAGAGGCATTTTTCATGTTCTTCTTCTTCTATCCATTCATCCGCCACTTTGCTCTCAAATTTGCTTCACTTGTGTTCTTCTTTTGGCAAGGAATCAACAAGGTGTTGGGCTCAATCTATTGGTAAGCTTCTCTTCTCCATGATTTTGCAAGTTGAAGCATGAGTTTTGGTTGAAAAAGAGAGATTGAAACCGAATTGGGTTTACTCTTTGCTACTAGTTGTGATGATCTTCTTGCTTCCATCTTTAAGTATGTTGTTCTTGGTATGGAGAAGGGTAGGAATCAAGGTTTAAATGATGGAAGAACACCATGGGTGATGAAACCCTAATAGTTCCAAAATTATGATTAATTTCTAAACTTGGTGTTTAGTTGTGTTCTTGAATCATGCTTTTGATATGTTGTTCCTAGCATGATTCTAAGGTGTTGTGTGGATTCAATTTGAAGATAAGCTTGTTGGGTAAAAATTCCCCAAATGGCCGAATTGATGGATTTGGGTTTTGGTTAATTTTGGGTGATTAAGGTGAGATTGGTTAGTAAGCATGCTTAAGTTGTGAAATTGGTGGTTTAAGTATGTGTTTGGAAGTTGAATTGGATTGAATTGAAGTTTGGTTGAAAATTGGGGATTAAGGCCGAATTGGTAAGGGAAGGTTTTGAATGTGTTTGTGTGTAATTGGAATGGTTTGGATAGTGTTTTGGTATGGGGATGGAAGTAGGTTAGTCATGATGTTCGAACGTCGTTTTGGGTATTAGGAACAATACCGACCTACTTGCTTGTTTACGGGTAAAATGTCCGGAAATTGGGATTTAAAGGTTTGGGTGTGTTTATGGATGCATGAATAACAATGTTCTAGCTCGGTTTGAGCCCAGGCTTTACGTGGAATTTCTTTGGAAATTGCGGGATTGTGCGGGTTTGGTTTCCGAGGATTTGTTTTGGTGATTTCTGAATTGTGTGTGGTTGTTCAGCTTGATTCAGCAGTGGTGGAGTAGTGCGGGACTTCAAAAGTCACACTACCGGTTTTCGGGCCGGGATTTTGCTATGGAGCGTTGGTGGCCACAGTAGAGTTTCCGTTTGGCTAAGGTAAGGGGTTTAACTGTCTTATTGCGCATTTTATGTGTGTTAGGTTAGTTAACGGCTAGTACCGGAGTCGAGGTGGGGCCCGTGACTCCGGGTCTAGTCACTTGGTACGTTGCGGTTTGCTGGGTTTTGATTATATTTGGGTTATGATCGTATATCATATCGGACTTGCTTATCGGTGGTCGACTACGGACCCATTTTTATTTTATGTACGTGAGAAGTCCGTGTGTTACGGCTGACGGAACGCCGACCTAAGCGGTATGCCAACCGTGGTCGTTAACTCACGATGTTATGTTCGGCATTGTGCCGCTTATGTCCGGCAGTTAGGGCGATATCCCCACGCACCTGGAGGAACACGGTTATACTCGAATGAGATTGCTCGGGAATACATGTTGACTATCGGGCGTCATCAGATTGAGTCCGAGTTGCTGATCTTGGATACGTCTAAGTACGATATCATTCTGGGGATGGACTGGTTGTCGCGGCATGATGTGAGGATCGACTGTGCCAAGCGGCATTCTGATTTCCGGAGAGGCGTACTGATTGGGTATCCATCGAGCCGATGAAGCGAGTATGGAGTGTGCATTCGGAGGCAGATTCCGGTAGTAGATGAGGAGTAGTACTTGGGCTTAACGCTACAGTGCACGCGCACCGAGTTAGACAAGATACCGTAGTTCGTTACTTTCCTCATGTTTTTTCGGAGGAGTTACAGGATGCCTCGAGCGAGAGATCACCTTCGAGATTCATTCTGGCCGGGATCAGCTCGATCTCCATCCCTCCCTACCGAATGCCGATCGTGGAGTTAGCTGAACTGAAGAAGCAGCTCGATGAGCTTCTGGAGAAGGGATTTATTCGTCAGAGTACTTCACCGTGGGGAGCCCCAGTTCTGTTCGTCAGGAAGAAGGATGAGACTCTCCGACTCTGCATTGACTTCCAGCGGCTAAATGCCATTACTATCAAGAACAAGTATCCGATACCTAGGATCGATGATCTGTTTGACAAGTTCAGAGGAGCTAAAGTTTTCTCGAAAATCGACCTGCAGTCAGGATACTTCCAACTCCATATCAGGGAAGAGGATATCCCTAAGACAACTTTTCGTACTCGGTATGGGCATTATGAGTGTACCGTAATGCCATTTGGTTTGACGAATGCACCAGCTGCTTTTATGGATTTGATGCACCGAGTTTTCCGCCTGTATCTGGATTCCTTTGTGATAGTCTTCATCGATGACATCCTTATCTACTCCCCTGATGAGGAATCACATCATGGACATCTGAGGGCAGTACTGGAGACACTTGCGAACAACCTAAGTTCTCTAAGTGCGATTTTTGGATGCGAGAGGTGGCTTTTCTGGGCCACATTGTTGGAGAGCACGGTATTTCAGTGGACCCAGAGAAGACCAAGGCAGTTGAGGAGTGGAGGCAGCCACGGACTGTTAAGGAGATATGGAGTTTCACAGGGTTGTCGGGTATTACCGCAGATTCGTACCAGGATTCTCCATACTTGCATCGCCGCTTACTCAGTTGACCAAAAAGGGTCAGTCGTTCGTCTGGTCCTCAGCCTGCGAAGACAGCTTTTGAGAAATCAAGCGGTTGTTGACACATGCACCGATTTTAAGCCAACCGGACCCGACACTACCTTACGTAATCTACACAGATGCGTCAAGGACGGGACTCGGTTGTGTGTTGATGCAAGGGCACCACGTCATTGCGTATGGGTTGAGCCAAATGTGACCACATGAGCAGAACTACCCGACGCATGACTTGGAGTTGTTTGCTATCATATATGCTCTCAAGCAGTGGAGACACTACTTACTCGGCAGTAGATTCCAGATTTTCACTAATCATAAGAGCTTGAAGTATCTGTTTACGCAGAAAGATCTGAATATGAGGCAGCGACGGTGGCTCGAGTACATGAAGGATTATGACTGCACTATCGAGTACACCGCCGGCAAAGGGAACTCTGTAGCAGATGCTTTGAGCAGGAGGTATACGGGTATTGTCAGTGGTGGAGATACTGGGAACAAGGCCGAGGTATCAGATCTGATGTTGCTGTGGCATCAGTGGGAGCAAGCTCAGGTTAACACTTTGACCATTCAGTCGGGGTGGTTAATCGAGATCCGAGAGGCACAGGCCAGAGACACGGGGTTGAAGAAGCTCTCGGGTGAGGACAAAGGGGCTTTGCGACCATTCTTCGAGTACAAGCAGGGATTGCTGTACTTAAGGAGTCGCCTCTATGTGCGAGATGAAACATAGATTCGAGACCGGTTATTGGGAGAGGCGCACTCCAGCGGTTTGAGCATCCACCCCGGAGGTGAGAAGATGTACCATGACCTTCGACCTCACTTGGTGGCCAGGGATGAGGAGAGTTATAGCCGCCTTTGTGGTGAGGTGTGCAACTTGTCAGCGTGTCAAGGTAGAGCACCAGAAGCTAGCTGGAACACTGCAGACTCTACCTATACCTGTCAGGAAGTGGGGTAACATTACGATGGACTTCCTGACTGGTTTACCTCCGACTAGAACGCATCACGATGCCATCTGGGTCATAGTCGACCGACTGACTAAGTGTGCGCACTTTCTGCCAATGCGAGTGACTGACTCGCTAGAGAAGCTTGCCCAGTTATACATTCGAGAGATCGCATGCGACTACATGGAGTCTTGGACTCCATCGTATCGATAGAGATCCACGATTTACCACGAGGTTTTAGGGTGCCTTTCATAAGGCTCTGGGCACGCGACTTCACCTGAGGACGACATATCACCCTCAGACGGATGGGTAGTCAGAGAGAGTTATTCAGTTTGTCGAGGATATGCTCAGGAGCTGTGTGTTGGACTTTGATAGTCTCGCTCCTAAGGAAGGTCCGGACTCTCGGTGATATGGTGGAGAAGATGATGTTCTTGAGACTCCAAGCTTGCTGTTGAGTAATCTGTAAAAGATAGGAAGAATACTCAAGTAGCAAGAGGGGAGTGGGGGCGTGTAGTAGCTTACCCGATTTAGGTGGACATCACCCTATTTATAGAGTGATGCCAGGAGAAGAGCCTCCCAGTTGAAGCCCTTAGACAAAGTTGTTTGAGATAAGTCTCGTGTCGACTCATTGGAGATAAGGCGGCTGTGATGATGAAGATCTCAAAGAAACCGCCTTAGGTGATTCACTTGTCGAGAATGTCTCGCGATAAATCTGGTGAAGATCTCCTGTGCTCGTGCTGCCCTCCTTATTGGCCAGTTGATGTCGACGACCAAGTGGTCAATCTCCAAGTGGAGCAAGTGGCGGGCGAAGGCCTGTGGCGAAGGCCCATAGGCGAAGGCCCCAAATAGAATATAGCCAAATAAGGGTGAGGGTTGCACGAACTGGGGTGCCAAGGCCTTATTCAGGCGGGGCCAAGATAGGCCGAGACCGGGAGTAAGACCCATGGAGGCGAGGAGACCGCGAGGGTTCGCCCTAAGACCACGAGGGGCCCGCGAGGCTTTAGAAACGCAAGGGTGAGTATGAGACGCCGCCCGCGAGTCCGGGAGCCCGCGAGGGCAAGACCTCGCTTAGGCGATAAGGATGAGACCTTGCGAAGGCGATACTGGAGACCATAAGGATGAGACCTTGCGAAGGCGATACTGGAGACCACAAGGACGAGACCTTGCGAAGGCGATACTGGAGACCATAAGGATGAGACCTCTCCCGAGGCCTTGTATGATTCTGATAAAACGCGAGGGCGCGATTGCTTGGGTAGTGTACCAGACTTTGGCGGATAGTGGGATCAAGCACATGCCGTTAGTAGAGTTCTCCTATAACAACAGCTATCGACTACTATCGGTATGGCACCTTATGAGGCACTATATGGTCGGAGATGTATGACGCCGCACTGTTGGACAGATGCCTCGGACAGGATGACCATTGGTCTCGAGCTTATAGAGGAGACGACGGAGAAGATCCATCTGATTCAGATACGGCTAAAGGCCGCAAATGATAGGACCACCTCATACGTGAACAAGAGACGACGAGATCTGGAGTTTGAGGTGGGATACAGGGTTTGGTTGAAGGTTGCACCGACTCGGGGGACAGTCCATTTTGGCAGACGGGGCAAGTTGGCTCCAAGGTACATTGGTCCCTACGAGATTCTGGAGCGTATAGGCAGGGTTGCCTATAGATTGGCTTTGCCTTTGAGCATGCCAGTTGTGCATAATGTATTCCACGTCAGCATGCTCAAGAAGTGCATTTTGGATGCCAGTCAGACCATCCCGGTGGAGGAGGTTGAGCTTGAGCCAGATCTATCCTACCAAGAGGTACCGATAGCTTTTCTGGCCAGAGATATTCAAAGACTCCGCAACAAGTCGATTCCGATGATCAAGGTTCAATGGTCACATCATTCTGATCGGGAGGCGACTTGGGAGACAGAGCAGGATCTGATGAGCAAGTATCCAAATGAGTACCAGTTGTTGAGACCATTCTTGGAGGACCAAGAGTCCTAGGTGGGGGGGAGGTTGTTACACCCACCCGCGACGTTCGGTCTGTAAATTCTCGACCGGAAGGTCAAATACTGTAATTTTCAGATCACGTACGATTTGTGATTTATTAATGAGATTCAGTATTTGGGAGTTGTTTTGGTGATATTTAGTAGTGTTTTACATATCGGGCAACATTTATCAAGTTCCGGATGTTTTACCGAAATTAGGTTTCGGGCGACAAAATGGTCCCCGTAGGGAAAAATTGGGAAAACGCACATTGTTGGGCTTGCATTCGGGCCGAATTTCATGCCCGAGTCCCATGTTCGAGTCCTGGGGAAGGCATGAAACTCATAACCGGGTACGAGAAGTCCGTGAGTTATGAGACGCATGGGGACGCCAGTTGGACTGGTATGCCACCCATGGTCTCTAACAAAAAAGGCTGCATCCCTAACTCACGGACTTCTCGTACCCGGTTACGAGTTTCATGCCTTTCCCAGGACTCGAACATGGGACTTCGGGCTTAATGTCCCATTTCACATGAGTCTGAGTACCACTTGAGCTAGTAGCCCAAGTGGTACTCAGACTCATGTGAAATGGGACATTAAGCCCGGAGTCCCATGTTCGAGTCCTGGGGAAGGCATGAAACTCGTAACCGGGTACGAGAAGTCCGTGAGTTATGAGACGCATGGGGACGCCAGTTGGACTAGTATGCCACCCATGGTCTCTAACAAAAAGATTAGAGACTGGTTGGCATACCACCAACTAGCGTTCCTTGCATCCCTAACTCACGGACATCTCGCACCCGGTTACGAGTTTTATGCCTTCCCAGACTCGAACATGGGACTCGGGCTTAATGTCCCATTTCACATGAGTCGAGTACCACTTGGGCTACTAGCCCAAGTGGTACTGACTCATGTGAAATGGGACATTAAGCCCGAGTCCCATGTTCGAGTCCTGGGAGGCATGAAACTCATGTGAACGAGAAGTCCGTGAGTTATGAGACGCATGGGGAGTCCCACCGGTATGCCACCCATGGTCTCTAACAAAAATGGTTAGAGACTCGGCATGCCGGGTACGTTCCAGAAGTCTCACAGACTTCTCGAGACCGCATGGTTTTATGCCTTCCCAGGACTCGAACATGGGACTCGGTTATGCCCACCACATGAGTTTGAGTACCACTTGAGTTCAGACTCATGTGAAATGGGACATTAAGCCCGGAGTCGAATGTTCAATTCTGGGGAGGCATGAAACTCGTAACCGGGCACGAGAAGTCCGTGAGTTGGGATGCGAGGAACGCCAAATCGATCGGTATGCCAACCTCGGTCTCTAACAGACTATCTCCGGTAAAGTCAATAACTCAAGTAAAGAATTACACCAATAACTTATCTTGTGCATTTCATGCCATGAACACAATTATATCATGTTCTAACTCTCATATAGATATACATGTGAATCACAAAGAAGCAGCATACATGCTTTCATTCAATCATACTCATGAACATATACATAAGCATACAATGATTCACATTCATTTATAACCCTTTCAAATAACCTATGGTACATGCAAGTTTACATTCAGATTCACGCGAACCCAGGCGAACACATCCCTATCACGGAACACATGCCTATCGCATGCGCGAACCTTGCCCCTCGCTAGCGCGAATCCTGCCCCTTGCAGAACACGGCTTGCGAACCCAGCCTTTGCGGAATAGGGACTGGCGAACCCAATCCCTGCGAACACGGACTGGCGAACGCCTGTCAGGCGAAGCCTTGACACCGGCGAACGCTGTCGGGAAACTGAACATTGGAGAACGCCTGTTAGAGGATCCCGAGGCGTCATACAAGGTTCTCATACAAGATACTTTTATCTTGACTAATGTAGGACCTTCTTCGGCTTAAGTTTTAGATTCTCACGGTGATCTAAACCCCTCGAATATACCTTTCCGTACCGCACACTCCACAATGCATTAAATGACTGAATCTACCATGAAACAACATGCAATTGTTCGACATGCATGAATCTTAACGTACAGTAGCCTTAGGTCTCGATCATCTCATATACAATTGTAGAAATATTAACACCATTAACAGAGCAGTTAGTGGGCAAATTTTGCCTAAGCGAACATAAGAAATTACCATCACTCTCACCTAGTGGGCAAACTTTGCCTAAGCGAACATAAGAAATTGAGTCCGTCTACCTACCACTTAGGTTTTTCACAACCTACCTAATTTACTCTTAATCAACTAACTAAACTAACTAATAAAATAAAAGAAAAAAATACCCTTACTAATAAAAAGACTTTCTAACTAGCTAACTACCAACACTTCCACCACCACCTTGCTGTTGTCGCCTCGGCACCACCACCGCCGGAATGTTGCCGCCTCGCACCGCCGCAGCCGGAATCGCAGCCTCGGCACCGCCGCAGCCGCTACGGAACCACCATCGCTACCGTCGGAATCCCACCGCCGGCACCACCGATGCCACCGCCGGCACTACCGCCTCCACTTCCAGCACCACCTCTGCTGCCGTCATCACCTCCACCACCGTTGTTACCCCCTTACCGCGGAAGCGTACGGGTGATTAGGATTATCGCTAATCACACTGATTACACACTTTACTCGGGGGTAACAGCGCACACGAACAAACAATCGTAAGTGAGCCACTCTAACCACAAGGCCACTTAAAATTTTTGATCATAACAATAATCGAGCATGATAATCATTATCAAACACACCCAGGGACCACGACTGCGCATTTACGAACACAAGGTCATAAAATGGTACATACCGGACAATTTCACAATTCTGCACAACACATATTTCCGTACATCTATCCATTCACAACAGAAATTTAGCACACATTTTCACAAAAATTTGCACAAACTCATCACACAAACCTTTCTTGACTCACAACCGATTTCCAGACATGTTTCATACACTTCCGTAATTCAGCACAAATCCAAATATGATACTACTACAAGTATGCATGCAATTTACAATATACTGAGCTAGAAATATTCAATTGGAATACATACGTGACGTGCGCGGGACGACGCTCCAAGGTCTAACCACAATCCTTGACGTAATAGATGTTGCTGCTTTGCTACACACATACCGAGCCAAATTACCAAAGTACCCTTATCATGTTGATTCATACACAATACAACATTCACAACAAAAATCTGATCATACGAAATCACACACAATACGGATCTTACCCTAATCCCGCACACATAATCACACAACACACCGATCGGAATTTAAAATTAGTACCGAAATAGCACAACACAAAAGCTATCCCCGAATTTTTACTCAGTAGGTTGCTTGTCAAGACTTTTTCCCGAAATGGGAAAATAAAGAGTAAGTCGTCGAAAGAACTTAGACCGGGTGCAGTATAAGCATGGTGTAAATTGTCACACAAGAAACTCGCATCCAAAGCGAAAACGCAGAATGTACGATATACAACAAAATATAAATGCAAACACATGCTCAAACAATGCAATTTCAACCAAATGCAATGCAGTTCAAACAACGATTTATAATGAAGTTAGGCAGAATGACGGTCTTCCCGGCCTTAGCCGAGGCATAGACAACATCAGATACAGAAGAGCATGGCCAGCTCGGGGTCGCGATCCTCACCGTCGTATCAGAAACACCTTAAAGGTGTATCAGAGTGCTACACCATTTGGGTGTAGCAACACATTCCAGAATGCTACACCATTGGGGCGTAGCAGCACATCCTCAATGTTGATCCTGAATCGTGCAAACTAATGCTTATACCACGGGACTAGGTTTAGCGTCACTGGGCCACCCCTCGGACTAAACCTAGCTTCAATATATATTCTACTACGCATGCTGAATAATGCGGTACGAGAAGACACACCGAACCCTTACCTTTCACGAAGTCGAATGGAATTTCCCGATCAGCGGTCTCAATACGGATTTCGGCAGAGTTTCGGCAGCACTTCCGACTACCCACTGTTCACATATGATCCACAAATATAGAATACACATTCAGAATTCACAGAATCAATCCACATCAATGGCGCCAAAATTAGGGCTCGGGCAGGAAAAACGGCTTTCACATACGCCAAAGCTTGTGCTTTTATTGCTCGTCGAGGCTCGAACTTAATGTCGTACTCCCTGAGTTCGATACACCAGCGGGCTAAATGACCACTATGTTCTGGTCGGTTTAGGATGTCCCTGATTGGTAGGTCAATCCTGACGACGATTGTGTGGGCTTGGAAATATGCCCGCAGCTTTCTTGCGGCGACGATTAAAGCGTAGATCGTCTTTTGAAGGGGAGGGTGGTTTATTTCAGCTCCTCGCAGAGTGTGACTTGTGTAGTAGACAAGCCATTGTTGTGGGCCTTCTTTTTTGACAAGCACTGAAGAAACAGTGTCATTCAAAGTGGCGAGGTAGATGATGAGTTCATCTCCCATTTGAGGGCACTTCAGAGTTGGCAGATCGTAGAGGTGCTTCTTGATTTGTTCGAAGGCTGCTTGACACTCTGGTGTCCAAGCGAATGCCTTCTTCATGCGAAGCTGTTCGAAGAATGGTTTGCATTTGTCTCCAAGCTTCGAAATGAAACACCCTAGGGCGACAATTCTTCCAGTCAACTGCTGGATTTCTTTGATGCTTTTTGGTGGCGCCATATCAGAGATGGCTGATATCTTTTTTAAGTTGGCATCGATACCTCTTTCGGAAATCATGTATCCGAGGAATTTTCCTGCTCCAACAAAAAGGAGCACTTGGCGGGGTTAAGCCTCATATTGTATCGTCGGAACGACTGGAACGTCTCGTCAAGATCTCTAAGGTGGTCGTCGAATGTCATGCTCTTTACAATGACATAGCCGACGTAGACCTCGAGATTGCGGCCCATTTGATGGGCAAAGACTTTGTTCATTAATCGCTGATATGTGGCTCCGGCATTTTTAAGCCCGAATGGCATTCGAACATAATAGTATACGTCGTCGCCCGTTGTGAATGCCGTTTTGAGGGCGTCGTCTGGATCCATGTAGATTTGGTGGTAGCCACTTTTGGCATCCATGAAAGACAGATACTTGTACTTGCAAGTAGTGTCGACGAGCCGGTCGATTATTGGCAGTGGATACGGGTCTTTAGGACAGTGCCTGTTAACGCTCGTGAAGTCGACGCACATACGGAGTTCTCCATTAGTTTTGTTGGCTAATACTATGTTAGCAAGCCATTCGATGTTCTGAATTTCTTTTTCTATTCCAGCGTCGAGGAGTTTTAAAACTTCCTATTTTACAAACTATTTTTTGGAGGGGGCCATAGCCCTTTTCCTTTGTTTGACCGGCTTGGAATCCGGGAATACATTGAGTTTGTGGGTGATGACGCTGGGGTCGACTCCTGGTAGATCCTTCATGTCCCATGCAAACACATCTAGGTTGGCCTCGAGGAGGTGGATGAGGCTCATCTTCTCCTTTTGTTTAAGATTTTTACCAATCTTAAACTTCTTACCCGGGACGACTTCAATTTCGTCTGTGACGTCGCTGAGGCGTGGTTGGTCGTCCGGATCCATTGGGTCATCTATGGCCCTCGAGGTTTGTGGGTCGACAGTGGAACTCAGGGAGGCCACGTAGTTTGCCCTTGCGGTCCGTTGGTCGATGTATATGTGTGCATCCCCACGAGGCGTTGCGAAAGTGATGGTGAGGGACGGATATCGCACCACATGTGAAAATCGACACGGCTTGGCCGGTGACAATGGCGTTATAAGTTGAGGGGACCTCGAGGACCAAGAACTCTGTCATGATGGAGTGGCAGTCGACTGTGCTGAATTGTGTGTCCCCGATCAACATGAGAGGTAAGCTAACGACCCCTATTGTAGGGACAATGTCCCGGCCAATGCCAAATATGGGGCGAGTGTGTACCCGAGCTTGTCGAGCATGTCCTTGAAGATAACACTGGTGTTCACGCCAGTGTCGATGTACACTCTATTGGTATCGTAACCCGTAATCCGTGTTGTGATTAATAGTGGATCGGAGTGGGGGACAACGACTTTGGTTCCATTGGGACGGTAAATGACATTCTCCTCCAGGTGATCGATTTGCAAGATTTCCCTTGTGTAACGCTTTCTGGAGGAAGCGCCTTTTGACTTCGTGAGTACATGAATTATACCCGCTGGTGGTGGTGGTGGGAGATTTTGCATTCGAGGGCTGTTTTGTCGACGACGCGTCTTGTCACGGTCGTCGTTATCATCATCCCTCTTGCGGCCCTTTGGGAAGTCTTTGCAAGAGGAAGTGGAGTCGGCGAGGAATTCTTTGAGCTTCCCCTGCTTGATCATCTCGGAAATGGGATTCTTGAGTTGAAAGCACGCCTCGGTGTCATGTCCACGATCCTTGTGGTAGAGGCAGTACTTGTCAAAACCCTTGGTATTTTTGTGCTGGATGGGCTGAGGCCACTTGGGGACCTTGTTCTGCTTTTCCAGCAGCAGCAGAATATTTGTGCGGGTGTCACGAAGAGCCGGGTGATGGTCGGAGGGCCTCGTATTGATGTTCGAGGGTTGATATCTCGATGAACCGGACCCCTTATCAAATTTCTTGTTGCGATCGTTGGGGGAGGGTCGGTTGTAGGGTTTGTTGATCTCCTCGGAGTTCATGAATCGAGTTGCTCGATCGATGAACTCACCCATCGTTGTGACGGGGTTTTCATTGATGTTGTACGTGAGCCTTGACTCGCGTTGGAGGCCCTGAGTTACGGCCAAGAGTTGCATGTCTGGAGAGAGCCCCTGGACTTGAACGGCTTCCGCCTGAAATCGTCGAATGTAGTCGCGAAGTGGTTCCTCATTTTGCTGTTTCACCTTCAGTAGGTGCTGAACAGTCTTCGGGGGAGGTCGAGCTCCCATGAAGTGGCGGAGAAATGATGAGGCGAGGTCCTTAAAACATGTAAAATGCTGGCCTCATAGAGTTCCGAATCACGTCGATGCAGCTCCCTTGAGGGTAGAGCCAAAAGCTTTGCGAGATGATCGGATCCGTGGGCGAGCCATCTCCGGATGTAACGACGCAGGTGATCGGCGTTGTCGGTAGTAGCATCGTTGCTTTCGATCACCGGCATTTGAAAGTCGGCGGGTGCACGGGCGACAATGATATCTTGATGAAAGGCTGTGTCAGGAGGACCTCGATGTCATCGAGGACCTGGTTGGGCGTCTTGACCTGCTCTTCAACTATGTTGATTCGTCGGAGGAGGTCATCGACGCAGAGATTCCCGGTGGACTGGTTTTGATTCTGGGACTGCTCATCCCGCTCGTTGGGAGGTGGAAGGCGTGTGGCCTGCATTTCCGCCTTGATGGTTTGTACCATGAAGGCTTTCATGTCGTTCAGCATGTTTGTCTGAAGAAGCATCATCTGAGTGGGGTCGATGATGATGGGTTGGGGGACCGTGGAAGGTCCAGGAAGATATGTCAGGTGAGCCACTTGTGGTTGTGGGGGCGGTTGTACCCCTGTTGTTCCGTCAACAGGGAGCGGCGGGGGCGCGCATGAGGAGCTGGAAGCAGCGTCCTCAACATGCACGCTGTTGTGAGTTCTCCTTTTTTCCGCCATCGAAATGGAGAAGGAAAGAGAAAAAAAGTGACTGGAGAAAGTAATATGGCTGTCTTTCGTTTTTACTTTCCCACGACGGTGCCAAATTCAAGTATTCAAATTTTTTTCCAACCATGCTACCTAGCTGATCCTGTAATAAGATATAATAGTAGATTTGATTCCGGGATTTTATGAATCCTATTGACTTCCTTGGATCATAATTCCTCGGACCACGGCGGTGCAGGTTTGTGAAATGATGGTATCCTCCCTTTGAAATCCTCGGACCATCATGGTCCAGTCTTTTGAAATGAGGATTGCATCCTCCCTTGGAAATCCATTTTGACTTCCTCGGACCATCATGGTCGGGGCTTTTGAAATGAGGATGGTATCCTCCTTTGAAATCCTCGTACCAACATGGTCCGGGCTTTTGAAATGATGTTCTCCTCCCTTTGAAATCTTCGGACCAACACGGTCCGGGCTTTTGAAATGAGGATGGTATCCTCCCTTTGAACTCCTCGGACCATCATGGTCCGGGCTTTTGAAATGATGTTCTCCTCCCTTTGACTTCCTCGGACCATCATGGTCCGGGCTTTTGAAATGAGGATTGCATCCTCCCTTTGAAATCCTTGGGCCATCATGGTCCGGGCTTTTGAAATGATGGTAGAAAGCAGTTCCATCGTGGTTGGTGCGATGAATCGCTACCTTTTGATCGATAGTGGAGATGCCTCGCTTTTGTGACGGTTCACCTTCCCGGACATCCTTAAATAAAGAACAGTTCTAGAGTTGTTATCCACCTCATTCTTGCTTCCTTGCTTTCGTCCTTTACTTTCTCTCTCTAGCTATTCTCTTCTTTCATGACGGACAACCCATCGCTCAAAGAGGCGATCAACTTTTCCAAAGGTGGAGAAGTGTTGAGAAAGTTGCCCCAGAAGAATACCTAGAACCGTTTCTCAACAAGGAGATAGTTACTTCCGGCAACCAAGAGGAGCTTCGCTGTCGATAAGTTCTACCGTCGGTACCACTCTTTCGTTGACACCGCCTCGAGCATTTCACCGGTCAACCCGAGGCCATCCACTCGCCGCAGCCTTTCTTCGTGCGGTTTCTGAGGTACTTTCAAATGGCCTCTTCTTTTCCCATTCCTTCCTCTGTTCGTCCTTCGTGCGGTTTCTTGAGGTACTTTCAAATGGCCCTCGTACTGAAGGGTGGTGGTCTGAAGTTGACCATTTCGAGCAAAGCTACTCCCGAACTAGTTAAGCGCTAGCAACGCGATTTCTTCTTTCCCGCATCGTGGCTATTATGATACCAACGCCTGAGTGCCCTGTATACGAACCGGGCGTTGGTAGCTTAGTAATTTTTAGGAGCCAGTTGGAGTGCGGCCTTAGATTTCCCCCGCACCCTTTCGTCCAGGAATTAGCCGAATCCCATGGACTAGCCATCAACCAGCTAAGCCCGACCACATTCTGCCACATCAACACGTTCCTCGTGTTGTGTATGGTGTTCAAGGTAGATCTCAAAATTTCCACCTTCCTGCAATTTTACAAAATCGTCCCGAAGCCAAGGAATTGCTTCTACTACTTCGGGGCTAGGGGAACCCCTCAAGGAAGTTCAATCTCATCTGGGATTTGCCTTCAAGTAGGAAAGGGTGGCATGGGGAGTTCTTCTTCATGAAGCCCGAAGCATTGTGGGGCCTTCAGACTGTCCAGAAGGTTGGAGAACTTGTGGACGTGAAGGACCCTTCCCTCTTGCTGGAGTTGGAAGGTGGTCGGGAGACCTACAAAGCCTTCCGGAGCAAGTTGCGGCGGTTGGTCGACTGGTTCGGGGATGACCAGCCCGAACCATTCTCTGTCCCGATCAACTGGGTCCTCATCAACTTGGGGATCATCCAAGGTGACCTGCGGTCACTTGGGGTCAGGGAAAGTTCCTCCTCCCCTCAAGACTTGGCTTTGGTTTGGCGTCTGCGGGGGGAAATCCCGCATGTGGCCTTTGTGGAAGGTACATACTTTTCCCTTCACTCTTTCGCATTCCTATGTGTAATAACTAATTGCATCTTTTTTGCATAAATGGCCCCGAAAATCGACCTCGAGAGCTTGTTCAAGGGCCTCAAAGCTAAACCCATCAAGGAGCCTTCCAAGGCTGGCCCCTCCTAGCCTCCGACAGCCGAGCCGAAGAAAAGTAAGAGGGATACTGCGGATGTCCCGGAGGTTTCTGCCTCTGGCCCTTCTGAAGTCCATTCACCGGTCTGTCTGGAAGATACGGAGATGACTTTTGAGGACCCGTTCGACGCATATGATCGGGCAGGTCCTTCTCCCAGACAAAGAAGGCATCTTCGGGAAGTACAAGGCGGCGTCTATCATCAAGAGCAGGCTCGGAGGTTTTGCCTTCAGACTTCGATCTAGGTAATCAACGCGTCCCCTTAGAGCATAAGTGTTTCTGGAATATCTTCAGGAATTTCAGAGATGATCCAGTTCATGAAGTCACCCGAACGCATTTCTGCTGTATAGGTCCGAGGTTGGAGGGAGGCCCGGAGAAAGCAAGGAAGGAGCGGGACGCCGAGCTGGCTCGGTGCAGATCCGATCTTATTCCCGGGAGTCGAAGTGGCTTATCCACGAGAATGAAAACCTCATGCAAAAGAAATGGCCCGGAGATTTGGAAAGTGGTCTCTACCGCCCGGACCATGGATTGCCTCGAACACCAATTTCACGACCTTGGTGTGGCCACCTCCCGGATGCACGTCCTTGGCTCTCGAGTGCAGCTTTTATTCTCGGTCCCTTCAAGAAATTCGTAACTCGCACCTCGACTGTTTCCAATTACATGCGGTTGATGTGCCTTCTTGTTTGGGTCAGCCAAGTTGTCAGCGGACGACGCCCGGAGTAGCGCTGAACAACGGGCTACCAAGGCTGTAGTCGATCTTGTGAAACTTATTCAAAGGGTTTCCCACTATGAGCAATTGCTCCGGGTTTCCAGGACCTCAATTTCTTTAGCCTTGGCCCTCCCAGAGGATGATCAAGTCGATCTTCCCGATCCTTCAATCGCATCCCGGCTCGGTGAAGCCGAAGTTGCCTTTCGAGCACGGTAGTAGCTCGGAGGATTCGAGGAAGAGCTCCCGAGCAAAGTGGAGGCTCTCGAGAAGGATAAGAGGGACCTTGAGGTCAATCTGGAAACCCTCAAGAATCACATGGAGCAGGACCTCAAGGATCTCGGGTAGAGGTCGGGGCTGCTAAGGAAGAAACTGCTGCTGTTCGGGAAGAAAAAGAGGCGTGGGAAGAAGCTGCGATGGAGGCGGTTCGACTTGCTATCGAGAAATTCGACCAAGGTTTCTGCCTTGCCCGGAGGCAAATTTTTGAGCGTAACCCGCATGCTGATCTCTCCGGGTTAAATAGCAACGATACGTGTCCGGTGGTTCCATCATGGTGCGGGGAAGAATTTTTGAAAGCTCCGGAGCCAGTTAACCCGAACGAGTTTAGTTTCCCTTAGTATGTATTTGTTCTTCTTTTGTTCCTTTGGAGTGACTTCGGGAATTGTAAACGATTCCTTCGAGATTTATTAATGAAATCTCCAGGATTTTTAGAACATCTGATCTCGAAAATACGCGCCCATTTCCCGAATGTATTTATATCCCATTATGTCACCATACGCCACCCGAGCCCGGTTGCGGAGGCGGGGGCACCGGGACGTCGGAAGCGGAAGCCGGAATGAATACAGAATGGCAGGTCCATCGAGACCTGCCGCGCGTAGCGGACCCGAAAAGCGAAACGATTGTGGAAGCAACCTAACAAAAATTTCATACATATAACTAAATAAGATCCATGGTGAGTCTCGCCCCTCGGAAACGGACGAGCACATCACATCACCATACATACAATTCATGCATTAGCAATAAAGTAAGCCCCGCCCTCCGTGGACGAGTGCTTACGCACAAAGCATAGATACATACAGAGTTCACAGAACCTAGGGTGTCTAGCAAGCGCCAAGCGCTCAGAACATGCAATAGAACAGAATATATACATATATACAAATATACAATCATCACAACAAATCAGAAAATATGCACATGCAACTACAGAGCCAACCCTAGGCCTAAACATCACATACCTTGCGCGGATTTCGACCAAGTAGATATAATCCCGGCCCATGAGTGCAAACTGCAAAACACAACCAAGGTAGAAACCTCACGGAACCTACTCCGCAGTCGCTTATCAGTCTACAGAAACCCAAAAACAGAACCCAAAAGGGTGAGTCCTAAAAGGACCCGTAAGGGATTTGGGGTAAGGTAAGTATATGTAACCTGCAAAAGCAGAAAGATAGCAATTTACGCAATGTAATACGAATATCATGCATGTACAGAAAGCAGATCGAGAATCCCGAAGGATGTGCGATTCTAAATCGCCATAACCCTTATAACAAATCGGAACGACACCTCCTACTAAGGGAGTCGAGCGAAGCTAAAACGAAGCATGGTGCACCAGTGGGGTAGCGAACCCACAAGCTGTCGTAGGGTTATGAGACATGAGTATGCCATAAGGCATAATCCTACAGACTACGAGAATATGCCCTAAGGCATATTATTCCGAAATACTAGCAGAACATAAAATTGATGGCCGCTGAGCCCAAATACGCATAAAAGGCCTAAACAAAAGGCCCACGAACAAGCCGGAACAAGGGCCCCATTAAAAAACTCATAATCCGAATAAAGGTTGAGAACGTTCCCGAACATAACTTCCCGAAGTGCATATAGGACCTAAAACGAATAATCACCTTACATTGGGATATTACAATAATGCCACTGAAACATGGGACTATAAATACATTCACTATTCATACCGAAAGGGGTAACATTTATTAACTACTCAACGCGACTCGTCAAATCACATTAGAGAATCTCTATTCCTCGACAATCGTGCCCCAGCGCAAAGTCGACCTAATGGCTTCCGTCAATATCGTGACGCGCAAGTCAAATCGGAACGTGGCAATCACGCGCACTGATTTGCCACCAAATGGCGCCGTCTGTGGGAACGGCGGTGGTCCCCAAAATCAGATTGAACGTGGGGCCATTCCGTTCCCGATCACCCAGGCCGAGGGAGAAGGTTCCACCAACGGCCGCACGGCCGATCCCAGCTACGGGGTTCCCGGAGGAATCATCCAATGGAGCCACCTCCCTACGTCCTACCTCCAGCCTACCGTCAGTGACATCCGGCACTTGGACCCCGATCTTGTCCAAGGCATGCGGGTGGTCCTTCAGAAGAGCGAAGAAACCGAGCGTGCATCTTGGTCAATCACCGCCGGCCTCGCGATAGGCGAGATATCACGGCCTAACCGATCGGGCTATGATAGCCAGCGGGAAGGTTCACAACAAGTTCCATCTCCGGACCGTCAAAGCCGGCGCGCTCGAGGTCCCCAAGGGAGTACAAGAGGACCGATCGCCAAGGCCGGAGAGACTGGTCGCGGTGATCCACGGGACGATGTGATCAGCAAGCTGTTACATCGCCCGGAAGCGAAGTCGAGAGAAACTCGGGCATTCCCGAGCCCAAATGCGAGGACATCCCCGATGAAGGACCGTTCACCGGCAGGATTCGGGGCGCCTTGAGATGCCCCGAATATTCAACTTGCCGCATCCCTTGGAAGTTTACCAAGGTTCGGAGACCCCGACGCTTTTGTCCGCAAGTACAAGAGAGCAATGGAGCTGAAAGGAGCCAACGAGGCGGCCTTGTGCAAGTGCTTTGAGGTAGCTCTAGGAGGTCCGGCCTCTGCTTGGTACAACTCGCTCCTCCCGAACTCGGTGTCATCGTTCGGGGACACAGCTGCAAATTCGCAACACACTTCATCGGATGCAAGAGGTCAGCGAAAAGGGCCATTCAGATGTTTGACATCAAGCAAAGACCGAGCGAGCATTCGGGAGTTCGTCGAGAGGTTCAACCGAGAAGCCGTACACGCCTCCGATCTAACGGACAACATCCGGATCATGGCATTCACAAAGGCTCTCATCCCGAACTCGCGCCTGGCTTACGAGTTGTCCCGGAAGAACTTCACCAGTGTAGAAGAAATGTACGCTGTCACCCAGGAGCATATGATTGCTCAAGAAATGTTGTCTCGGCGTGAAGGAAAGCGAGGACACTAGGGATAACCGAGAGCCGAGGAAGGATAACCCGAGGAGCCAGCCGGTCAAGCGGCCAGGAGTTGGGGAGGACAGAAGAGGACTTTCGAGAGAAGTTCGGCTTCACCCCCTTAATACGTCCCGGGCTAGTATCCTCGCGGCACTCCAAAGACAAGGCACTGGAGTATTAATCGCCCGAGGCCATGCCGGAAGGGGCGAGCGTGATTCGTCCAAATGCTGCTGGTTTCACGGGGACACCGGGCATGAAATCGAGCAGTGCCTACCAATCAAGAGGTATATAGAGCACCTCATCAAGAAAGGCTCTGGGAGAGTACAGAAGCTGCCTCGGGCGAGGAAGTTTCCCGAGGCAAAGGGAAGGCTGAAGAAGATTCATCGAGGACCGAACAAGAAGGGCAAGGAGAAGATGGTTCCGCCGCAGCCCACCGGGATCCCGAACACCATAACAACCACGCTGGGTTCGAATGCAAGGAAGAGGAAGGCGAGGAGATAGCCTCGCTAAGCTACGGAGATCCGTCTTCAAGAATCAAACGAGCAGATGGGTCGAAGTGCGTCTGCCGCATTATGACCCACTCATCATCACCCTACGGATCGGGACCATTGGCGTCGAAGGGTTACGTGCGGCAACGGCTCAAATGCGGATGTCTGTTCGAGAAGGCGTATGAAGGCCTCAAGCTTAAGTCAAGCCGATTGAACCCCGTCAAGACAAAGAACCTACGGTGTGGGCCGGACGAGATACCGATTTTAGGCTCCATCGAGCTTCTGCGATGTTCATCGGGGTCGGCCCGAAGGCCAACCTCGATACACCACGTTGATGGTCAAATGGCTCGTCCTCGATGTCCCCTCTGCGTACAATGCTATCATCGGGAGAAACCCGGTAGCTATTCACATGAGGATCGGCGTGAAATTCCCGACCATCACGTTCGCTACGGATGAGGGGGACGCCTCGATCTACGTGAGCCAAAGGGAGGCCAAGGATGTCATGGCGATAGCTCGAAGAGTCCCACTCCGGGTTGCCCGAAGGAAAACGATGAGGAAGCGGAGTACGAGAAGACGTTGTCTGGAAGGAGATAGGACAACGAGAATCGCGAAAGACTTGCCGAGGGCGTAAGCAAAACCTTGTAAACTTACTTGAATGAATAAAGACTTGTTCGCTTACTCTCCGAGTGACATGCCCGGATTAACCCGAAGGTAATACAACACACCGCACATCAATCCTAGTTCCAGACCGATAAGGCAGAAGAAAAGAAATAATGCCCCATTCAAAAGAGCCTTCATCAAAGAGCAAATTTCGAAGCTCCTCGATGCGGGGGTCATAAGGGAAGTATCGTATCCCGAATGGCTGAGCAATCCCGTGGTGGCGACCGAGAGGATAGCGACAAGCTGCGCATGTGCATCGACTTCACTAACGTAAATGATGCTTGCCCGAAGGATTCGTATCCAACTCCTCCGATCGATAGGCTCGTGGACTCCACGGCCGGACACGCGAGGCTCTCTTTCCTCGGCGCTTACAGTGGGTATCATCAGATAAGGATGGATCCGGCCGATGAAGAAAAAACATCTTTCATAAGCGACGTTGGAACGCATTGTTATACGAGAATGCCCTTCGGGCTGAAGAACGTCTGAGCAACCTACCAAAGATTGATGGTCAAGGTATTATCCGAGCAGATTGGAAGAATTCTCGAGGTTTATGTTGACGATATCATCATCAAAAGCAAGGAAGAAGAAAATCTAATCCGCGATATTGAAGAGGTGTTCGGGCGGATCCGAAAGTATGGATTACGGCTGAATCCGGATAAGTGTGTTTTCGGGTAACGTCCGGGAAATTTCTCGGGTTTATGGTGTCCGAGCGCGGCATCGACGCGAATCCCGCAAAGATCGAAGCACTCTTGAGCGTGAGGACACCTCATCGATAAAGGGCGTGCGAGACTCCTCGGGAAAATTACGGCCCTCGGTCGTTTTATATCTCGATATGGAGACAAGTGTCGTCCGTTCTTCAAGCTTTTAATCAAAGAAGGCGCGGAGCCGGGCCGAATAGGCGTACGCAAAGGTGAGAAAAATCTAAGGAAGAAAACGCAAAGGAAAGAGCTAGGTTCGGTTGGAATCCCGAATGCCAAAGAGCACAGGAGGAAATCGAGCCTACCTACTCGAAATGCCTACGCTTGCAACCGACCGAGGACAGACCCCTCATTGTGTACTGGCGGTAGGTGAGAAGGCCGTCAGTTCGGTACTTGTTCAAGAAGACGACCAAGGAAGCAATGGCCGGTCTATTACGTAAGCAAATCCTGCGACGGAGCAGGCGAACTACCCGATGATCCAGAAGGCGGTATACTCTCTGGTCCTTTCAGCCAGAAGGTTGAAACCATACTTCCTCGGGTTTTCCATCATTGTTCGAAGTAATGTCCCTATCAAGGACATCTTAAGACGGGTAGACCACTCCGGAAGGCTATCAAAGTGGTGCGTCGAGCTAAGCGAGTACGAGATCAAGTATGAACCCCGAAGAGCGATCAAGGCACAAGCATTAGCTGATTTTATCGCGGAATTGCCCAAGGAGTCCGAGAGTGCGGATTCTTTGAACGAGGATAGTCCGGTCTGGACCCTACACGTGGATGGAGCTTCGGGATCGGACAAGCAAGGTGCCGGACTAGTACTCGAAGGCCCAGAAGGAATGAAGGCTACTAAGTCAATCAAGTTCAATTTCCCGGTAACGAACAACGCAGCCGAATATGAAGCCCTCATTGCTTTGGTGCAGTTAGCCAAGAAGGCGGGAATCCGATCACGAAAGCATGCGGTGACTCGAACCTTCTCGTTCAGCGGATGAGCAGAGTACGAGATCAAAGAACCAAGTCTTAAGAGGTACGCCGAAGTAGCTAAAAGGTTGGCAGCGGATTTGAAAAGTTATGCATCGAGAAGATCCCGAGGACGCTCAATTCGGAGGCTGACCATCTTTGAAGTCAGCTTCTTACGGCGAAGAAAAAGTGAACCTTGCATCGACTACTCCCGGATAGGCTGCATTGCTTGGGATGGAGGTCACCTTCTGGAAGTACCTCGATGAAGGGTGCTCCGGACAACCCAACCGATGCCGCAAACATCGGAAGAAAGGCCAGCAAGTTTTTCATAATTGGAGATAGTATGTACCGTAAAGGATTCTCTTCCCAGCTGCAGAAATGCGTCGGTGAAGGAGGCACCGAGGACATTCTACGGGAAGCTCATGAAGGCACCTGCGGGTCGCACGTTAAATCGGACGCCTTAGCTGCGGTCATACTAAGACAAGGGTTCTTTTGGCCTACTCTCAAGGAAGACGCAAGGAGGCTAGTGAACAAGTGCAAAGGTGTCGAGCACGCTCGAATACAAAGAGTTCCCTCGAGTATGTATCATCCTCGGACTACCCCATACCGTTCGCCGTGTGGGGAATCGACTGATTGGAGCTTTGCCCACCGCCCCGGAGGACTTAAGTATTGTGTGGTCGCCGTGGATTATTTCAACAAGGTGATAGAAGCCGAACCCTTGGCTACTATTACAGCTGAGAACATCCTAAAGTTTGTTTGGAAAAGCATAATCTGCAGGTTCGGGTGCCCGAAGTTCCTGGTTGCCGATAACGGAGCTCGGCTCCTCGGGTTATCCTTCCTCGGCTCTCGGTTATCCACAGTGTCTGCTTTCCTTCACGCTGAGACAACATTTCTTGAGCAATCATATGCTCTGGGTGACAGCGTACATTTCTTCTACCTTTGGTGAAGTTCTTCCGGGACAACTCGTAAGCCAGGCGCGAGTTCGGGATGAGAGCCTTTGTGAATGCCATGATCCGGATGTTGTCCGTTAGATCGGAGGCGTGTACGGCTTCCCGGTTGAACCTCTCGACGAACTCCCGAATGCTCTCGTTCGGTCTTTGCTTGATGTCAAACATCTGAATGGCCCTTTTCGCTGACCTCTTGCATCCGATGAAGTGTGTTGCGAATTTGGTAGCTGTGTCCCGAACGATGACACCGAGTTCGGGAGGAGCGAGTTGTACCAAGCGAGGCCGGACCTCCTAGAGCTACCTCAAAGCACTTGCACAAGGCCGCCTCGTTGGCTCCTTTCAGCTCCATTGCTCTCTTGTACTTGCGGACAAAAGCGTCGGGGTCTCCCTGAACCTTGGTAAACTTCCAAGGGATGCGGCAAGTTGAATATTCGGGGCATCCGGGCGTCCCGAATCCTGGCAGTGAACGGTCCTTCATCGGGGATGTCCTCGCATTTGGGCTCGGGAATGCCCGAGTTTCTCTCGACTTCGCTCGGGCGATGTGATTGCACGATCACATCGTCCCGTGGATCACCGCGGACCCGATCTCTCCGGCCTTGGCGATCGGTCCCTCTTGTACTCCCTTGGGGACCTCGGCGCTGCCGGCTTTGGCGGTCCGGAGATGGAACTTGTTGTGAACCTTCCGCTGGCTATCATAGCCCGATCGGTTAGGCCGTGATATCTGCCTATCGCGAGGCCGACAAGATTGACCAGTATGCACGTTCTGGTTTCTTCGCTCTTCCTGAAGGACCACCCGCACAGCTTGGACAAGATCGGGGTCCAAGTGCCGGATGTCACTTCGACGGTAGCTGGAGGTAGGACGTAGGGAGGTGGCTCCATTGGATGATTCCTCCGGGAACCCCCAGCTGGGATCGGCCGTGCGGCCGTTGGTGGAACCTTCTCCCTCCGGCACAGGGTGATCGGGAGCGGAATGGCCCCCACGTTCAATCTGATTTTGGGGACCACCGCCTTTCCCACGACGGCGCCATTTGGTGGCAAATCGGTGCGGCGTGATTGCCACGTTCGATTTGACTTGCGCGTCACGATATTGACGGAAGCCATTAGGTCGACTTTGCGGCTGGGCACGATTGTCGAGGAATAGAGATTCTCGATGTGATTTGACGAGTCGGGTTGAGTAGTTAATAAATGTTACCCCTTTCGGTATGAATAGTGAATGTATTTATAGTCCCATGTTTGATGGCATTATTGTAATATCCCAATGTAAGGTGATTATTCGTTTTAGGTCCTATATGCACTTCGGGAAGTTATGTTCGGGAACGTTCTCAACCTTTATTCGGATTATGAGTTTTTAATGGGGCCCTTGTTCCGGGCTTGTTCGTGGGCCTTTTGTTTAGGCCTTTTATGCGTATTTGGGCACAGCGGCCATCAAAAATAACACCAAAACATATACCTATCTTACCAAAATAATGAACCAAACCCTTACCTCACAAATCCAGTATTAGACCGCTTCGGACAACTTCCACACCGCGACCCGAAACTCGAAACCCTCTTTTTCTAACCTCCGAACCTCGAGAATCTGTCAAATCAAGTTGAATTAGCAACTTTACTAACCACACTACCAAACTACACCCCGACCCCAAAACCGAAAATCCGTGAATTTCCGTAAAGTTCCGATTTCCACGAAACTTGAATTCAGAACCAACGTAGACAATGCAAGATTATACATTGTCAAACATAATCCAACAAGCGTAACTGATCAAATCCAACCTTAAAACCCTTCATTACCCGACATTTTCCGATAATCCCGAATAATTGAAACTTTTACATTTCTTATCAGAATTCAAAATTTCAAACTTCAAACCAAAACTAAATTCAACACAAACACCATTTTAAAATCCAATTCAACCAAAATTTAACTCCACTATAGAGAAAGTTCCATTTTACCAATTCGGTTCTTAACCAATATTTCACCCAACATCCAATTCAATCCATTCAAGCTACCAAACAACCATTCTAATCACCAATTTCACTTCTAAACCAAGAATGCTATCCAATTGCATCCAAAACAACAAAATTCAACAATGAACATCAACCTATATATTCGGCCAAATGGGGGTTTCTAACCCAACTTATTTTCCATCAAATTGAATCCATACATAAGCTTAGAATCATGCTAGGATTAACATACTTGAAGCATGAATCAAGATAACAAACACACATCAACTTAGAATTTTCCAAGAATTTCGGCAAATTGGGGGTTTTCATCCAAGGTGTGTTTTCCAAAATCCAACACTTGATTAACACTCCCCTACTACCCAAGAACATCATACTAAAAGATGGGAGGAAGAGAATCATCCTAGCCTATAGCTAAGAACAAACTCATCATTCTCCAAAATCCACACTTTTCTTCACTAAACCCTAAATCCAACAAGTAAAGAGAAGAAGGAAGGATGCTTACCACATAAAGCACCCAATTCCTCTTTGATTTCATCCAAGGAGAAGAACTTCAAGAAAAGCAAGTGAAATGAGATAAAACTCATTTTATGAAATAATAAGTCTATATACATATTTCCTTCACTTTTAACCCATCCCTCTCATCTTAAATCAAAATAGGACAATTGTCCTATTAAGTCTCCCAAGTCTTTGCCGAAAATCCCATTTCTTTGCCCATACCCATTTTTATTTATTTTGTGGCCAATCAAAAGTTAACCTCCAAACTTTTCCAAAAGTTCCAATTTTGGCACAAAAATAATTACCGAATTCCAAAATAAACGAAACTTGGACACCACCATCGAATGTTATAAAATCCGGAGTGTCCTACCGAGCTCATTGAACCCGAACAAAACCCGACGTGCGAGCGTCTCAACCTGAACCAAAATTCCGTCACTCCAAAATTCTACAAAAATACCCATAAATTCCATCTTAAATTATAACACAACTTACCCCAAAGCCGTCAGAAAATTTCCATCCCGAGCCCCGGGATTCCCGTCCCGAGCCCCGGGAGTCGCCCGGAACCGAACGTCCCGTCCTAAATATTAAACTCCATAAAAACCTCCGGGACATTCCCACGACTCCAAAACTGCAAACGGCTTCTTAATATGAGGTCTCGAGAGCGCTACCGAGCCCGCTGTACGTCCCGAGACGACCCCGACAACACCCGGCGCGAGAAAAATATTTTCGGCGGAAACGTGCGAGGACCCATACGACCTGAAATACGAAAGGGTTCGCAAAAATGATACTCGGATAAGGCTCGGGAGCTACCCGAACGCCGAAAACGTGACCGCGCAGCCAAAACCGAGCCGGGTCACCCGGCCGCAACCCGCTCGGGGTGACCGTAACACATTAACTCCGGGCTATACATAATACTTTTGAAGTGTTTCCGAGTGGAATGAGTTGGAAAATTCTCTTCCTTCGGAATCTGCTAACTTGTAAACACCCTTTCTTTCTTCGGCGATTACCCTAAATGGGCCCTCCCTGTTCGGGGCGAGCGAGCCTCCTTTTGGTCTTCGGGAGCCCAGTTTAGTTTTTCGTTTGACCAGGTCTCCAACCTCGATATTTTTCTCTTGAACTTTGAATTTGCTGAAGCCGCGGTCCTTTGCTGAAATGCCTTCCTCCGGATCTCTGCTTCTTCTCTTTTGCCTTCGAGGAAATCCTGGTTCGCCCTCAGCCCTTCGTTGTTGGCACTTTCTTCAAAAATTGTAGCCCGGAGAGACGGGTTAGTTACTTCAATAGGGATGAGAGCTTCAGACCCAAAGGCTAAGGAAAACAGAGTTTGCCCTGTCAACCAGCGGGGAGTAGTCCGGTAGCTCCATAAGACGTTCGGGAGTTCCCCGGGCCACTTTCCCTTAACATTCCCAAGTCTTTTCTTCAAACCGTCTTTCAAGGTTCGGTTTGATACATTGATCTGGCCGTTGCTTTGTGGGTGTGCGACCGGAGCAAAGTGAAGCTTGATGCCGAACTCTTCGGCAAAATCCTGGAATCCTCCATCTGTAAACTGTGTCCCGTTGTTAGCGACCAGCACTTTCGGGAACCCGAACCTACAGATGATGTTCTTCCAGATGAAATCCTGGATGTTGTCTGCCGTAATTGAGGCCAACGGTTCGGCTTCTATCCATTTGGTGAAGTAATCTACGGCGACAACGCAATACCTCACTCCTCCGGGCGCCTTCAGCAAGGCCCCGATCAAGTCAATTCCACACACGGGAAAGGGTATCGGATAGTCCGAAGATGTCACATACTCCGAAGGAACTCTCTGTATTCGGGCATGTTCCTGGAACTTTTTGCACTTGTTGACCGGCTTCTTTGCATCTTCTTTTAGATTCGGCCAGAAATAGCCTTGTCGGAGGATAACCGTCGCTAGCTCATCGACCTAATGTTGGACCCGCAGTACCTTCATGAACTTTCCTCAAGATTTCTTATGTTTCTTCTTTGCCGATGCATTTCGGAGGGGCAAAGAAAAACCTTCGGTACAATTGACTTCCAAGTATCACGACCTTGCTAGATTTCCCTTCTTACTTGCTTCGCTACGATAGGATAATCCGGAGAATTGCTTCAGCGATGAAATACCGATGCGGTACTCTCCATCCCGAAGTAATGCTAAATACCCGGAGGTAGCTGATGCATGGGCTCTTTCTTTCTTTCGTAGGATGATGACTTGGAGAGCAAGTCGGCTTCGGAATTAAGAGCCCGTGGAATTTTTCGATAATCAGCCTTTTGAACTGAGCGGCTAACTTCTTGAAAACGTCCGCGTACTTCCCGAGGTTGGGCTCCTTGACCTCGTATTCCCGTTTGATCGCTAAATGAGGAGGTTCGAGTCACCGCACGCCCGCAGAGATCGAATTCCGGCTTTACGAGCCAATTACAATCGGCAATCAAGGCTTCGTATTCGGCCGCCTTACTTGTTACCGTGAAGGTAAATTTGATTGGGGTTGTCTTCATGCCTTGGCGTCTTTCGAGCACTAATCTCGCTCATTGTCTTTCTACTCCCGAAGAACCGTCTACATGAAGAGTCCATCTTGGGCTATCTTTGACTTTTTCATGTCGTCTTCGGGTCCCCGAGGCAACTCGGCAATGAAATCGGCGAGCTTGTGCCCTGATTGCTCTTCTTGGTTCGTATCGTATTTCGTATTCGCTAAGCTCGATACACCATTTCAACAATCTCCTCGAATGATCCACTCGCTTTAGGATATCCTTCACTGGGATGTTACTTCGGACCACTATTGAGAACCCGAGGAAATAGGGCTTTAACCTCCGGGCTGAGAGGACCAAGGCGTATACTAACTTTTGGATCATCGGGTAATTGAGTTCGGCTCCATGTAAAGACTTGCTAACAGAATAAACTGACCATTGCTTCCCTTGGTCGTCTTCCTGGACAAGAACCGAACTTACGGCTTTCTCTCCTACCGNGAGGTNTACGATCGAGGTCTGTCTTCGGTTGGTTTCCGTAGGGTGGGCATCTCTAGCAGATAAGCTTTGATCTCGTCTCAAGCCTTCTGGCAGTCGGAGTTCCATTCGAATTTTGCCCGATGCTGCGTTTTCTTCCCTTGATTTTTTCTCCCCCTTCTTTACTCCTATTCGTCCGGGTTCCGCACCTTCTTTGATTAGGAGTTTGAAGAACAGCGACACTTGTCTCCATACCGAGATATGAAGCGGCTCAGGGCCGTGATTTTCTCGAGCAGCCTCTACACATCTTTGACGGACGAGGGTGTCTTAGAGTTGAGCAAGGCTTTGATTTTGGCCGGTTTCGCATTGATTCCACATTCAGACACCATGAATCCCAGAAACTTTCCCGCAGTTACTTCGAATACACACTTGTCTGGGTTCAGTCGGAGTCCGTACTTCCGAATCTGGCCAAAGACTTCTTCAATATCCCGGATTAGATCGTCCTCCTCTTTGCTCTTTATGATGATGTCATCGACGTATACTTCGAGAATCCTTCCTATCTGCCGGAGAAGACTTTATCCATTAGCCTTTGGTATGTAGCTCCGACATTTTGAGCCCAAAAGACATTCTCGATGTAGCAATGTGTACGAGTCACTTATGAAGGAGGTCTTCTCCTCATCTGCCGATTCATTCGGATCTGATGGTACCCACTATAAGCATCGAGGAAGCTAAGTCGTGCATGTCCGGCTGTAGAATCCACGAGTCTATCGACCAGTGGTGTGGGATACGAATCCTTCGGGCAGGCGTTGTTCAAATTGGTGAAGACAATGCACATGCGTAGTTTGTCGCTATCTTCCGTGATGCTAGTACGGGATTACTCAACCATTCGGGATAAGATACTTCTCTTATGACTCCCACATCGAGTAGCTTGAGATTTGTTTGATGTGCTCTCGATTCTGCATTTGATTATGTTATGAAATGCGTGTCTGGGTGTACCGAGGCTAAGTTTGGATTAAGGGTGGCCCGAGGATACCCAAACTTGGTAAGTCGGGATAGGCATTGGTGTGCGGGTGCGATGACTCGAAGATGCTGATGTTCTAATTCAACTCCTACGGGGGTGGTGTTCTGATTCAACTCCTACGGGGTGATGTTCTGATTCAACTTCTACGAGGGTGGTAGTTCATTACTTGGCTGGGCTAGAGTGGACTATCGTTTCCGAGCGTGTCTGTATGTTATACTAACAATTCTACTTATGTGCATTGCATATGTTTGATTTGCATTGGTTGAGCATATGTTGGTTATCTACTATGTGTTTGTATTTTCTTTGTCTTTGTCTTTGTTTTGCAGTGTCTATGCACAAACCCTTACTAAGTTCTCAAAAGATGACTTACCCCTTTCTATTTCTTGTTTGAGTACGACCAACAACCCACGAGTGAGTCCGGGGTGTGTTGTCCGATTCTGTTCGTGTACCCATACATTCTGTCTCGATTTCATTTGGAAGGGGTAGTCTCTTTGAGTAACTATAGTCTGGGATCTGATATTTGAAATCTGAGTATGAAATCTGTATTCTGAAATCTGTATCTGTATCTGAGTCTGAATCTAAATGTGAATGCAGTCTGTGCGATATTTGCGTAATCTGCATTTTCTGCAATATGTCTTAAATCTAAGCATAATTCGAGCTCTGCTTTTCTGCGGTGCTAGCACATCAGAATTACTATCGGTTGTATTGTTGTGTTTTAATAGCAGCAGCAGATGTCTACACGAGAATCCTCTGAGAAGTTGAGGACTCTAATCCCGCGTCTCGTAGGTGTTCCTATCTTTTTGGTTGGCTCTGTATGTAAATAGCGAGCATGCATGTAGTTAGCATCTATGCTGCTGTATAAGGATATACAAGTACTTACAGTTGTGCATAAGGCACATTATATCTGTTTAGTGCTTGTGATGTGGACATCCACCCCAGTCCCACACAAGAGACTCCAAGTCCCTTCCAAGACCTCAATGGACCCATGACCCGGTCTAGGTTAAAGAAAGTGCAAGAGAAACTCCAAGCTTTTATGAAGATCATAGCACAAGGTGAGGAACGGAATGAAGACCAAGATCAAGACCTCAAGCTTCAACATAAAAGAATTCAAGTGGAAAAGACCCCAAACCCTTTGGGAAGCATCACCTTCACCTCCCTTGAAGCCGAGAAGAATGCCACGCGCCTCACGTGCCCCCATACCCCAACCACGCGCCCCACGCGCCTCCACCACATCCCGGAAGATGCTCCGCCACCCTTGGATTGATGCACCATGTTCCCAAGCATTGGAGGAGCCGAGAGGTAGCTTGGACGCACCACCACACTCCGCAACGCGCCTTCACACGCCACCTCCCTCCAAGCGCATGTAGATCACGCCCCACCATGGGCAATTCGGACTTTTCACTTCTGCATCATATTTTCAGCTTAATTGACTTGTATTTGAATGTTATTTGTGTTATTTAGGAAATAGGAGGGAAAGTGAGTTAGTGGAGGTCCTTACTCACTAGTTTGAAGTAATGGTTGGTCATTACCCTCCATTACCAAAAATGGTGGAATCCTCCCACTCTCCCTCACCATTTTAAGTAGTATCATCATGTCTACTACTTTATGCATGAAAATGGTAAGAAGACTTAAGGGGTTGTTACCAAAAGTGTTAGCCACACTTTGGGTAATAACCTCCACTACCACCACTCATGCATTTAGGTTAGACTTCACAATTTCAGCAAGGTAGAACTCACATTGCCGAAACTATTGTCTCCATTTTGAGAGCATTTTGGCTTTGGTTTCTCACTTCTTCAATCCATTCCCTTGTTCCATAATTTTGGTTCAAGAATCATATCTAGTATTGCTCAATCAAGTAGTTGAGAGGTGCTAGATCCATCTTCTTCCCTTGGCATTCAAAGCATTGCTTCATCTTGTAGTGAAGAGGTTCTTTGTAAGGCCGAAATTATTAAGTTGCTTGTTGTTCATCTTCCAAGCTAGATCTTTCAGGAGTTGATCATTTTCTTTATCACATCAAGTGGTATCAGAGCTTTGTTAGTTGGTTGATGTTTATGTTGTAAGTTTCTTCAAAGAACCCTTTGTTTTGATTTGCAAAATTTGAAGAAACTACTTTCTACCTTTCCTAAGTTGGCCGAAAGTTCATGGCCATTTCTCACAAAAGTGAAAGTGCAAAAGTTGTTTGTAAGGTGCTATGATGTTGTGAAGTGAAAAAGTTTGTTGTTATTGAAAAGGGATCAAGAAAAGTTCAACTTTTGAAAAAGAGAGAAAAGTTGTGTTCATATAGTGTTCTTGCAAGTTCATCAAGTTCATCTTGTGTTCATACAGAGTTCATCACAAAAGTACATTTGATCCAAAAGTTCTAAACATCTTGCATCAAAACTTGTTTGTTGTTTGCAAAAGACCTTTCTTACACCATACCCTACTTCTTTCAACCCCCATCTACCTAAAACTTTTCAAAACCTAGTTTTAAGTAACCAGTGCTATCTTTTTCTACTTGCTTTCGGTTTGCTAGTGTTATTCCTGTGTCCATTATTGTGTCTTCCTTGAACAAGGTTGAAAGAGGTTGTTGACTTGAGAGGTTGAAGCCGAACAAGAGTGATACACCATAAGAGAATCCTCCTTGAGTGAAACACAAGAGAGAATACAAACACAAAGAGAGGGTTTTATACTACTAACCCCATATCTCCAGTTGCAAAAAAGAAATCTTTGTTTGTAGGTATGTCATCCGATTCTTCCCCACCATCACCTTCCAAGTCAAAGTTGTATGAAGCTCTTGCCAACCTTACTCAAGAGCATAAGGAGTTAAAGGTTCAAATGGTTACTACAAATGAGAAGGTTACAAGACTTGAGGTTGCTCAAGGGAAGCTCTTTGGAGAGCTCTCATGCTCAAGGGGTAACTGAACTCCCTAGGAGGGAGGGTGCGACCATGGAACCGCCCCAAAAGACACCTCCAAATGCTCCTAAACTTCGGCCTCTTGTTCCACGAAGGAGGGGCCGAATTGTTGAGGAGGTTTCGAGACTAGTGATGAAGAATGCCATGAAGCACCACCTCTTGAAACCGTAGAAGAAGGATCTTTCAAGATAGGGCACAAGCAAGAGCCTGTCTTGAAAGATACCTAAATGAAGAAGAAGAAAATGAAATAGGCAACTTTCATCGAGGGTTCAACCGAAACTGATGTGATCAAGGAAATGATCAATTCTTGAAAGGATCTAGCTTGGAAGATGAACAAGAAACAAGTTGATACTTTCAGCCTAACCAAGAACCTCTTCACTACAAGATGAAGCAATGCTTGGAATGCCAAGGAAAGAAGATGGATCTAGCACCTCTCAACTACTTGATTGAGCAATACTAGATATGATTATTGAAAAAAAATTATTGAAAATGTGAATGGATTGAAGTTGTGAGAAACCAAAGCCAAAATGCTCTCTAAATGGAGTCAATATTTTCGGCAATATGAGTTCTAAATGGCTGAAATGTGGGTTGCTAACCTAAATACATGGAATGGTGGTACTAGAGGTTATTACCCAAAGTGTGGCTAACACTTTTGGTAACAACCCCTTGAGTCTTCCTACCATTTTCTTGCATAAAGCAAAAGCCATGATGATACTACTTAAAATGGTGGGGGAGAGTGGAAGGATTCCACCATTTTTTGTAATGGTAGGTAAGGACCAACCATTACTTCAAACTAGTGGGTAAGGACCTTCACTATCTTACTTTCCCTCCCATTTTCTAAATAACACAAATTCAATTCAAATATAAGTCCTTGAAGCTGAAAATCTGATGGAAATGTGGAAAGTCCGAATTGCCCCTTGGTGGGCGTGAGTTTCATGCGCTTGAGGAGGGCGGCGCGTGGCGGGGAAGGTGCCGCGTTCAAGCTACCTTCCGGCTCCTTCAAGGCTCGGAAACATGTTGCAGCATTCCAAGGGTGGGGAGCAGCTTCCGGGATTTGGTGGAGGCGCGTGGGTGAATTGAGATGGCACGTAGAGCGCGTGGCCTTCTCCTCGGCCTCAAGGAAGGTATAGGTGATGCTTCCCAAAGGGTTTGGGGTATTCTCCACTTGAATCCCCATGTGTTGAAGCTTGAGGTCTTGATCTTGATCTTCGTTCCGCTCCTCTCCTTGTGCCACGATCTTCATAAAGGCTTGGAGCTTCTCTTGCACCTTCTTTAACCTAAACCGAGTCATGGGTCCACTGAGGCCTTGGAAGGGGCTGGGAGCCTCTTGTGTATGAGTTGGGTGGATGTCCACATTATTCCATCCCTCTTGAAAAGAATCCGACCTCGGATTTAGTTCTTCCATATCACCTTCAAAAGTAAGCAAATCACAAACATTGAAAGTTGCGTGAACATTATATGAACCATCACATGGCAAGTCAAGAACATATGCATTATCATTGATCTTCTAGGTGAAAGTTTGCTCTTCCTAGCTTGCGGGAACCTTTCTTTCCTAAGGTGCAACCAAACCCAATCTCCTACATCAAATGTTCGAAACTTCTTCCCTTTATTTACCCTTTTTGCATAAGCCTCATTGATTTTGTTAAGTTGTTCATGTACCTTAACATGCAAGTCTTTCATTTGTTGAGCTTTCTTTTGTCCACTTACATCCATTTGATCATCGTGATTTAGAGCAATTAAGTCCAAAGTGGTTAAAGGGTTGAAACCATACACAACTTCAAATGGACTAAATGATGTGGATAAATGGTATGCGCGGTTGTAAGCAAACTCAACATGTGGTAAACATTTCTCCCATTCTTTCGAATTCTTCCTGAGTATGGTTCTCAAGATAGTGATTAAGGTTCTATTAGTAACCTCGCTTTGTCCATCGGTTTAAGGCTGACTAGATGTAGAAAACATTAAGCTAGTTCCTAACCGAGACCACAAGGTTCTCCAAAATGTCCAAGGAACCTAGAATCCCTATCACTCACAATTGACCTAGGAAGTCCATGATACTTAACAACATGCTTGAAAAACAATTCGGCCACTTTAGATGCATCATCACTCTTATGACATGGAATGAAATGTGCCATTTTAGAAAATCTATCAACAACCACAAAAATAGCATCATGTCCATGCGAAGTTGTGGGCAAGCCACTAACAAAGTCCATGCTAATATCAACCCAAGGGAGAGTAGGAGAAGGAAGAGGGTTGTACTTCCCTTTCGGTTGAAGGGTGAGTTTTGCCTTGTGGCAAGTGATGCACCTTGCACACATCCTTGTGACATCTTTCTTCGTGCCCGGCCAATAAAACATTTCCTTTAAACTTTTTAGTGTCTTTTGGACACCAAAATGGCCCATTAGGCCGCCACCATGTGCTTCCTTGGTGATGACTTCTCTCATGGAACTCCTTGGTACACAAAGCCTTTTAAACTTAAACAAGAAGCCATCAAATATGTAGTAGCCATTTCGGCCACCCTTAGCACATGAAGCATAGATATCACCAAAATCAAGGTCATGCTCATACATATCTCTTAAGCACTCAAATCCAACAATCTTAGCATCAAGAGAAGAAAGAAGTACATATATCATAGACAAAGCATCGACTACAACATTTTCTTTCCCCTTCTTGTACTTAATCACATAAGAGAATGATTCAATGAATTCTATCCATCTAACATGTCTTTTGTTCAAGTTTCCTTGACCTTGAAGGTACTTCAAAGAGAGGTGATCCATGTGTATCACAAACTCTCTTGGCAACAAATAATGACTCCACACTTGTAGTGACCTCACAAGAGCATAAAGCTCTTTGTCATAAGTGGAGTAGTTCAATGTAGCACCACTCAATTTTTCACTAAAGAATGCAATGAGCCGGCCTTCTTGGTGCAAGATGGCACCAATGCCAATCCCACTTGCATCACATTCAACCTCAAACACTTTCTCAAAGTTAGGGAAAGCAAGCAAGGAGCATTCATCAAATTAGACTTCAAATAAAGAAAAGACTCCTCTTGGGCTTTACCCCATGTAAACACAACATTCTTTTTAGTTAACTCATGTAAGGGGGTGGCAATAGAGGAAAAGTCCTTGATAAACCTCCTATAAAAACTAGCAAGACCAAGGAATGATCTTATTTCGGTTATGGACTTAGGAGTGGGCCATTCCCTTATTGCTACCACTTTACTTTCATCAACCCTAACTCCATGCTTTCCCACAACAAATCCAAGAAAATTAACTTCACTTGTAGCAAAGACACATTTTTCAAACTTAGCATACAACTTCTCAAGTCTAAGTGTATCTAAAACATGCTTCAAGTGATCAATATGCTCAACATGATTCTTGGAATACATCAAAATGTCATCAAAGTAGACAACCATAAACTGTCCAATGAAATGCCTCAAAACATGGTTCATTAATCTCATGAAAGTACTAGGTGCATTGGCTAATCCAAAGGACATAACATTCCATTCATACAAGCCAATTTTACTCTTAAATGCCCTTTTCCATTCATCACCCTCTTTCATTCGAATTTGATGATAACCACTTTTCAAGTCAATCTTAGAGAAAACACATGAACCACTCAATTCATCAAGCATATCATCAAGTCTAGGGATAGGATGTCTATACTTTATAGTGATGGTGTTGATGGGTCGGCAATCCATACACATCCGCCAAGTGCCATCACTTTTTGGCACTAGGATGACAGGCACGACACATGGAGAAAGGCTCTCTTTGATGAAACCCTTTTGGAGCAACTCTTGCATTTGTGCTTGAATCTCCTTGGACTCTTGAGGGTTAGTCCGATAGGCGGCCTTGTTGGGAAGTGGAGCACCCAGAATCAAGTCAATTTGGTGCTCAATCCCTCTATATGGAGGGAGGCCGCAAGGGTCCTCAAACACATCCTCATATGCTTTCAAGAGATCCTGCACATCCAAAGAAAGAGAAGATACTTGCTCAAGTGTTAGCATGCATGAACTTGGAACAATGAGAAAACAAGTTTTGTTTTGCTAAAGTGCTCTTTGAAATCTCTCTTTTCTCTCAAGGATCCTTGATCCTTCTCACTCTTTCTCTCTTCTCCTTCCCATTTCCCTCCTTTTACTCTCGGCCTTTTCGCCAAATGGATTTGATCTTGTCGAGCTTGAGTGGGTGTGAGTGGAAGTAGGGTGAGGTTTCAGTTTTGGTGAGTGATGATGTACTTATTGGCATTTCCATGATGAATGGCATGTTTGTCGAATTGCCATGGCCTCCCAAGTAAGATGTGAGTGGCTTGCATCCTCACGGCATCACAAGTGATGGTGTGTTCATACTTCCCAATTCGGATTGGCACCTCCACTTGCTTCACCACCTTGACAAATGATCTATCATCCACCCATTGGAGTTGATAAGGTTTCGGATGGAGCTTGGTGGGAAGATGTAACTCATTTACCATATCTTCACTTGCGGCATTCACACAACTACCGCTATCAACAATAAGACTACATAGTGTGCCATTCACCAAAGCCCTTGTTTGGAAGAGGTTCTCTCTTTGTGAAGTTTTGGTTAGCTTTGGAGAACTTTGGAGAACCCTTTTGGTGACCAAGATGTGCCCTCAAGAGGCAACTCTCCCTCTTCTTCCTCGGTTTCTTCATTCGGAAGTTCATGTGGAACTTCCTCCTCATCTTCGCTTGAGATGTCACCATTTGGTCTAATCACCATAACTCTCTTGTTGGGACATTCTCTTGCATAGTGTCCCTTGCCAAGACACTTGAAACATTCAACGGTTCTTGCTTGAGGGGCGGGTTTGGAGGGTAGGTTGGTTTCGGTTGTGGGTTGGAATAGGGAGTGGGGTGAGATGGGGTTTCGGTTGTGTGTGGGAGTGATAAGGAGTCTTGGAGGTGGTGGTTTGGTAGGGTTTGGAGGTGGAGGGCTTGCTTGTGGAGGTTAGTTTGCTCCATGTATTTCGGTTGGAGGTGTGGTAGGAAGTGTAGGAACTTCCTCTCTTCAATTGTTTCTCCACCCTTGTGGCCTTGTGCACTAACTCTTGATAACTTCCATAGTCACAAAGCTCCACCGCTCGAGAGATGTCATCTCTCAAACCATACAAAAACCGAGGCATCTTTGCCTCTTGGTTCTCCTTGACATTAGCTCTCATCAAGGCGCTTTCAAGCTCCTCTTGGTAGACTTCAACACTTCGGTTGCCTTGGGTGAGGTGTTGCAACCTTAGAGCACATTCTCTTTCGTAGTAGCATGGGATGAACTGAGCTCTCATGGCGTGCTTGAGCTCCTCCCAAGTGTCAATGGGAGCTTGGTGGTTTCTAGCTCTTGCTTGGTCTTCTTGCTCCCACCAAATGATGGCATAGTCATGAAGTTCAATGATAGCTAGTTTGAGTTTGGTAGCATCATTGTACCCCATGACATCAATGACTCTCTCGGTTTTGTTCACCCAAGTGAAGTACTCTTGCGGATCACTTGAGCCATAGAAAGTGGAACTTGAAGCTTCACGTTGTTGAGAGCGTGTTGATCTTGAACTTGGCCCCTCTCTCCTAGGTTTCGGTTAAACCCTCGATGGAAGTGGCCTCTTTCATGCTCTTCTTCTTCATCTAGGTCTCTTTCAAGATAGGACCCTATCTTGAAAGATTTTTCTTCTAGGGTTTCGGCAAGGAGGTGGTGCTTTATGGTGTTCTTCATCACCACTCTCCGAAACCTCCTCAACCATTTGGCCCCTCCTTGGTGGAACAAGAGGCCGAATGCTAGGAGCATTTTGTGGTGTCTTTTGGGGCGGTTCTCTCCTTGTGGTGTCGGTTACACCTTGAGCATGGGAGCTCTCCGATAGCTTACCTTGTGCAACTTCAAGTCTTGTAACCTTCTCATTAGTGGTGACCATTTGAACCTTGATCTCTTTAAGTTCTTGCACAAGGTTGGCAAGCGTTTCTTCCAACTTCGACTTGGGAGGAGGAGGAGGTAATGAAGAAGAATCGGTTGACATACCTACAACAAAGATTCCTTTCTTTTGCAATTGAAAATATGAAGTTAATAGTATAAACCCTCTCTTTGTGTTTATATTCTCTCTTGTGTTTCACTCAAGGAGGATTCTCTTATGGTGTATCACTCTTGATCGGCTTCAACCTCTCAAGTCCACAACCTCTTTCAACCTTGTTCAAGGAAGACACAATAATGGACACAAGAACAAACTAGTAAAACCGAAAACAAGTAGAAAAAGAGAGCACTAGTTACTTGAAACTAGGTTTTGAAAAGTTTAAAGGTAGATGGGGGTTGAAAGAAGTAAGGTGTGGTATGAGAAAGGTCTTTTGCAAACAACAAACACCTTTTGATGCAAGATGTTTAGAACTTTTGGATCAAATGTACTTTTGGTGATGAACTTTGTATGAACACAAGATGAACTTGATGAACTTGCAAGAACACTTGATGAACACAACTTTTCTCTTTCTTCAAAACTTGCACTTTTCTTGATCCTTTTTCAATAACAACAAACTTTTTCACTTCACAACATCATAGCATCATACAAACAACAACTTTTTGCACTTTCACTTTGTAAGAAATGGCATGAACTTTTCGGCCACACTTAAGAAAGGTAGAAAGTAGTTTCTTCAAATTTTGCAAATCAAAACAAAGGTTCTTTGAAGAAACTTACAACATAAACATCAACCAAGCAACAAAGCTCTGATACCACTTGATGTGATCATGGAAATGATCAACTCTTGAAAGGATCTAGCTTGGAAGATGAACAATAAACAAGTTGATACTTTCGGCCTAACCAAGAACCTCTTCACTACAAGATGAAGCAATGCTTGGAATGCCAAGGAAAGAAGATGGATCTAGCACCTCTCAACTACTTGATTAAGCAATACTAGATATGATTCCAAAGCCAAAATGCCAAGGAAAGAAGATGGAACAAGGGAATGGATTGAGGAAGTGAGAAACCAAAGCCAAAATGCTCTCAAAATGGAGTCAATATTTTCGGCAATATGAGTTCTAAATGGCTGAAATGTGGGTTGCTAACCTAAATATATGGAATGGTGGTAGTGGAGGTTATTACCCAAAGTGTGGCTAACACTTTTGGTAACAACCCCTTAAGTCTTCCTACCATTTTCATGCATAAAGCAAAAGGCGTGATGGCACTACTTAAAATGGTGAGGGAGAGTGGAAGGATTCCACCATTTTTGGTAATGGAAGGTAAGGACCAACCATTACTTCAAACTAGTGGGTAAGGACCTCCACTATCTTACTTTCCCTCCCATTTCCTAAATAACACATATACAATTCAAATATAAGTCCTTCAAGCTGAAAATTTGATGGAAATGTGGAATGTCCGAATTGCCCTTGGTGGGGCGTGAGTTTCACGCGCTCGGGAGGGCGGCGCGTGGTGGGGGAAGGTGGTGCGTTCAAGCTACCTTCCGGCTCCTTCAAGGCTCGGGAACATGGTGCAGCATTCCAAGGGTGGCGGAGCAGCTTCCGGGATTTGGTGGTGACGTGGAACAGGCCCAACCCAAGCCCAAACATCAAGATTTGTTCGTTGGCCTTGGTGGACCTTTGACAAGGAGCCGGACCAAGAAGGCTAAGGAAGCTCTCAACCTGTTGATGCACAGTTTTGCAAAGTGTGAGGAGCAAAGTGAAGATATCCACAAAGATGAAGGAAAAGTGCAAGCACTCCTCAATTTGGGCCAACCCAATTCTCAAATTGTGCAAACAATTTTCAACATTTCGGTTTGGGCTCAATCAAATGACAATTTGGCCCAAGAGTATGGTTCACGATTTTCTCAACTGTTGAGACACCAGTGGCGCATTCAATGCACTTCAAAGGTTTCCAACCATTTATTTCTCTTCAATGATGAACTTCAGTAGCCTTGAGGACTCAAGAGTCACCCAAAAGCATCCAGAAACCATTAGTGAAGAAGGAGTTACAAGCCTTGAAGCCCCCATCAAGAGCACTTAAATTAGGATCATTTACTCCTCATTTATTTGGCCAAAAGTCATCTCTCATCTTCCAACTCGAATTTCCATCATTTTATTTCAGGTTTTAGATATATCTTGGCTAGTTCTACCCCTTAGCTACCCTAGAATAAGTTTAGAAATAATTGTTCTAAATTCTCATATTTACATTTCCTTTTAATTTCCATCATTAAGAGTGGAGATGAAGGGACTTGTAAATTGATTTGGATGTCTAGCTTCCTTATCCTATAAAAGGAGGTCTAGGTGAGTTTTAAGACACAATTCAATTATCAAATATATTTCACCTTTTTCCTTGAGATTGAGAGTGATTCTCTTTTCAACCTATCTACCTTTTCCACTCAATTCTTGTTGAGTTTTCTTGACAAGTCTACTAAGACCAATATTACCTTCTCATTGGAAGAAGGAGGTGTTGGCCCCATCATCATTCCCCCTCAATTTTGGCAACGAAGGCTTTCTTTGTCTTGGACCTTTTTTTGGTATCAAGAAGGAGGAGTCGCCAAAGGCATAACACCATCTTTGCCTGGGTAAGGATCCAGGAGGAGTTGGTGGTCATATCCGTTCGTTTCACAAGCTTCCGCATCGTTTTGTTTTTGTGCATTCCGGATCATCAACTTTGTTGACATTTTCGGCTCATCAATCATACCTACCCCATGTTGCTCCTTTGTTGGCTAGATCTGTTCCTCGTGTTCCAGGATACCCTCCGGAACCACATCAGGTGGAGGCGCGTGGGTGAAGTGTGAGGGCGCGTGAAGCGCGTGGCCTTCTCCTCGTTCTCAAGGAAGGTATAGGTGATGCTTCCCAAAGGGTTTGGGGTCTTCTCCACTTGAATCCCCATTTGTTAAAGCTTGAGGTCTTGATCTTGATCTTCGTTCGGTTCTCTCATTGTGCCATGATCTTCATAAAGGCTTGGAGCTTCTCTTGCGTCTTTAACCTAGACCGAGTCATGGGTCCATTGAGGCCTTGGAAGGGACTTGGAGCCTCTTGTGTGTGAGTTGGGTGGATGTCCACATCAGAAACCTAAGAGAAAGAGGACAAGCTCAAGATCAACACGCCTCAACAATGTGAAGATTCAATTTCCACCCTTCTATGGTTCAAGTGATCCGAAGGAGTACCTCACTTGGGTGAACAAAACCGAGAGAGTCTTTGATGTCATGGGGTACAATGATGCTACCAAACTCAAACTAGTTGTCACTGAACTTCATGACCATGCCATCATTTGGTGGGAGCAAGAGCACCAAGCAAGGGCTAGAAACCGAGTGGCTCCCATTGACACTTGGGAGGAGCTCAAGCATGTCATGAGAGCTCGGTTCATCCCATGCTACTATGAAAGAGAGTGTGCTTTCAACACCTCACTCAAGGCAACCGAAGTGTTGAAGACTACCAAAAGGAACTTGAGAGTGCTTTGATGAGAGCAAATGTCAAATAGAACAATGAAGCAAAGTTGGCGAGATTCTTGTATGGTTTGAGAGATGATATCTCAAGAATCGTGGAGCTTTGTGACTATGGAGACTATCAAGAGCTAGTGCACAAATCCATAAGAGTGGAGAAGCAATTGAAGAGAGGAAGTTCCTACACTTCCTACCACACCTCCAACCGAAACTCCTGGAGTAAACCACCTTCCACAAGCAAGCCCTCCACCTCCAAACCCTACCAACCCGCCACCTCCAAGCCTCCATATCACTCCCACACACAACCGAGACCACCATCTCACCCCTCTCCCTATTCCAACACACAACTAAAACCTACATACCCTCCCAAACCCACAAACCCACCACCTCAATCAAGAACTGTTGAATATTCAAGTGTCTTGGTAAAGGACACTATGCAAGAGAATGTCCCAACAAGAGAGTTATGGTGATTAGACCTAATGGTGACATTTCAAGTGAAGATGAGGATGAAGTCACACATGAGCTTCCAATTGAATTAGAAGAATAGGGAGATTTCCCTCTTGAAGGTCACATTTTGGTAACAAAGAGAGTTCTTCGAAGTTCTCCTAGAGTGGCCAATCTTCCCAAAGAGAAAACCTCTTCCAAACTTGGCAAGTATGAAGTTCCCATCCGACTTGGCAAGTATGAAGATACCATCACATGTGTTGTGGTGAGAATGCAAGCAACTCACATCTTGCTTTAGAGACCTTGGCAATTTGAAAAACATTCCATTCACCATGGAAATGCCAATAGGATTGTCATCACCCATGTTTGCCGAAACTTTACACTCCTTCCCCTTAAACCTACCCAAGCCTTGCAAGACCAAGTTCATCTAGCCTCCAATGCCGAGACTTCAAGAAGGAAAGAAGGAAATGGGAAGGGAGGAAAGAATGAGAAGGATCAAGGATCCTTGAGAGAAAATAAAGAGAGTGCATTTGTGGGAAACACCGCAAAAGGGAATGATAGAAAACAAGAGTGCACCCTCCACTTGGCTAAAGAAAGAGATTTCAAAAGAGCACTTTTGCAAAACAAAACTTGCTTTCTCTTGGTTCCCACTTCATGGATGCTAACAGTTTAGCATGTATCTTCTCTTTCTTTGGATGTTCAGTTTATCTTGAAAACCTATGATGATGTGTTTGAAGATCCTTGCGGCCTCCTCCATATAGAGGAATGAGCACCAAATTGACTTGATTCCGGGTGCTCCACTTCCCAACAAGGCCACCTATAGGACTAACCCTCAAGAGTCCAAGGTGATTCAAGCACAAGTTCAAGAATTGCTTCAAAAGGGCTTCATCAAAGAGAGCCATTCTCCATGTGCCATTCCAGTTATCTTAGTGCCCAAAAGTGATGGCACTAGGAGAATGTACATGGATTGCCGACCCATCAACACCATCACTATAAAGTATAGACATCCTATCTCTAGACTTGATGATATGCTTGATGAATTAAGTGGTTCATATGTTTTCTCTAAGATTGACTTGAAAAGTGGCTATCATCAAATTAGAATGAAAGAGGGTGATGAATGGAAAACGGCCTTTAAGACTAAAATTGGCTTGTATGAATGAAATGTCATGCCCTTTGGATTAACTAATGCACCTAGCACTTTCATGAGATTAATGAACCATGTTTTGAGGCATTTGTTGGAAAGTTTATGGTTGTCTACTTTGATGACATTTTGGTGTATTCCAAGAATCATGTTGAGCATGTTGATCACTTGAAGCAAGTTTTAGATACACTTAGACTTGAGAAGTTGTATGCTAAGTTTGAAAAATGTGTCTTTGCTACAAGTGAAGTTAATTTTCTTGGATTTGTTGTGGGAAAGCATGGAGTTAGAGTTGATGAAAGTAAAGTGGTAGCAATAAGGGAATGGCCCACTCCTAAGTCCATAAGCGAAATAAGATCATTCCTTGGTCTTGCTAGTTTTTATAGGAGTTTTATGAAGGAGTTTTCCTCTATTGCCGCCCCCTTACATGAGTTAACTAAAAAGAATGTTGTGTTTGCCCAAGAGGAGTCTTTTCTTGCTTTAAAATCCAAATTGATGAGTGCCCCCTTACTTGCTTTGCCCAACTTTGAGAAGGTTTTTGAAATTGAATTTGATGCAAGTGGGATTGGCATTGGTGCCATTTTGCACCAAGAGGGCCGCCCCATTGCCTATTTTAGTGAAAAATTGAATGGTGCCACATTGAACTACTCCACTTATGATAAAGAGCTTTATGCTCTTGTGAGATCTTTGCAAGTGTGGAGTCATTACTTGTTTTCTAGGGAGTTTGTGATTCATACGGATCACCTCTCTTTGAAGTACCTTCAAGGTCAAGGCAACCTAAATAAAAGGCATGTTAGATGGATAGAATTCATTGAATCATTCTCCTATGTGATTAAGTACAAGAAAGGAAAATAAAATGTTGTGGCCGACGCTCTATCTAGGAGATATGTGCTTCTTTCTTTTCTTGATGCTAAGATTGTAGGATTTGATTGTTTGAAGGATGTGTATGAGCATGACCTTGATTTTGGTGAGATATATGCTTCTTGTGCTAAAGGTGTCCGAAATGGCTACTACATATTTGATGGCTTCTTGTTTAAGTTTAAAGGGCTTTATATACCAAGAAGTTCAATGAGAGAAGTCATCGCCAAGGAAGCATATGGTGGCTGCCTAATGGGCAATTTTGGTGTCCAAAAGACACTAGAAACTTTGAAGGAAAACTTTTATTGGCCGGACATGAAGAAAGATGTCACAAGGATGAGACAAAAGTCACTCTCCAACCGAAAGGGAAGTACACTACTCTTCCTTCTCCTACTCTCCCTTGGGTTGACATTAGCATGGACTTTATTAGTGGCTTTCCTACAACTTCACATGGACATGATGCTATTTTTGTGGTTGTTAGATTTTCTAAAATGGCACATTTCATTCCATGTCATAAGAGTGATGATGCATCTAAAGTGGCCAAATTGTTTTTCAAGCATGTTGTTAAATATCATGGACTTCCTAGGTCAATTGTGAGTGATAGGGAATCTAGGTTCCTTGGACATTTTGGAGGACCTTGTGGTCTCGGATGGGAACTGGCTTAATGTTTTCTACATCTAGTCATCCTCAAACCGATGGTCAAACCGAGGTTACTAATAGAACCTTAATCACTATCTTGAGAACCATGCTTAGGAAGAATTTGAAAGAATGAGATAAATGTTTGCCACATGTTGAGTTTGCTTATAACCGTGCATACCATTCATCCACCTCCTTTAGTCCATTTGAAGTTGTGTATGGTTTTAATCCTTTAACCTCTTTGGACTTAATTGATTTAAATCACGATGATCAAATTGTTGTAAGTTATCAAAAGAAAGTTCAACAAATGAAAGACTTGCATGCTAAGGTACATGAACAACTTAACAAGATCAATGAAGTGTATGCAAGAAGGGTAAATAAAGGCAAGAAGTTTCGGACATTTGAGGTAGAAGATTGGGTTTGGTTGCATCTTAGGAAAGAAAGGTTTCCACAAGCTAGGAAGAGCAAACTTTCACCTAGAGGGGATGGACCTTTTCAAATCACAAAGAAGATAAATGATAATGCATATGTTCTTGACTTGCCATGTGATGGTTCATATAATGTTCATGCAACATTTAAGGTTTGTGATTTGCTTCCTTTTGAATGTGATATGGAAGAATTAAATCCGAGGTCGGATTCTTTTTAAGGGGGAGGGAATGAAGTGGACATCCACTTTACTCCCACACAAGAGACTCCAAGTCCATTCCAAGGCCTCAATGGACCCATGACCCGGTCTAGGTTAAAGAAAGTGCAAAAGAAACTCCAAGCTTTTATGAAGATCATGGCACAAGGTGAGGAGCAGAATGAAGATCAAGATCAAGACCTCAAGCTTCAACATATGGGAATTCAAGTGGTAAAGACCCCAAACCCTTTGGGAAGAATCACCTTCACCTCCCTTAAAGCCGAGAAGGATGCCACGCGCTTCACGCACCCCCACACACCAACCATGGGCCCCACGCGCCTCCATCATTGATATGAACCTTCAATGATTCACAATTGGGAGGATCTAGCTTGTTGAGAAAGTGATAATGTAAGGCTGGCCTTCACCACCTCCAAGCTATTTTCGGCTTGGCAATGGAGAAGATAATGCCGGGTGTAGATGGTTCTAGCACCTTTCTACTCTAAGATAGAACAATACTAGAAATAAAGTTTGAAACCACTTTGATGGAATCAAGGGGAGGCGAAGATAGCAAACAAGGAGAACAAAAGCTTTGGAGAAGAAAAGCTCACAAATGCTTCAATTGAGTTCTCCCTTGAGAAATGGAACAAGAGGCCCTATTTATAGTGTTAGGGCGCCTAGGGTTACAAGAAAAGAGTCTAGAATGTTCCTAGAATATGCTTAGAATATGCCTAGAATATGCCATCCTAAAGATACTATTTCCAAAAATAAGAATTGTGTGATTTCCAAGCAAGATCTTCAAGATATGATGCTCCACAATATAAGGACCTTCCAAAAGCTTCTCAACTTGTTCTCCAAGCTTAAAGAGGCGCCACTTTTTAAGGAGAAGAGTGGGCCTTGGCTAAAATATTCCCAATGCTCTTGTTATTGGTCTTAGACTTGATATAAAGTGCTCAAACTCCAAGCCTTGTCCTCCAACATTTGTTCCTTGTTCAAATATAGCCCTAAAGCTTCAATTTTGTCTTTTGAAACTTGAACTTCCACTTCTTGATCCACCCTTTCTGCCATTGCTCCCATGAAGAGGCCCAATGCTTCTCTAGTCTTCTTTGCAATGAGTGCTTGAGTCTAGATTCATATCATACCACCCCTCTTAAAAGGATTCATCCTCGAATCTTAAGGGTGTAATTCCTCTACAACTCAAAGACACTTACAAAAAACTTGAAGTACATTAGGGGTTAGTGAACCAAAACTCAAAACCTTTCAAGGACTAGGTGAGCAAGAAATGAAATGCATCTTGGTGTCAAAACTCTCAAGCATGTAAGCATAACCACACAAATATGCACAGTGAGAAGAAACAAAAGGTTACAACGATTCATGACATACTTCCATGAGAATTCAACACAGTCACAAAGAAGCTTATACTCATGGAAAACATGATTGGAGTTAGGCTCAATCTCTTGTTCTTCTAAGAGGGAAAGAACAAAGGGACTGTCATCACAAAGCAAACACCAAAGTTTTCCCCAAGTTACCAAAAAATGAACTAAGCTAGTCATGGTTAAAGAATCAAGGCATGTCATAGCTATACTAGACTTAGTGAATCCTAAAGGTGGGAAAATGGAAAAATTGCCCTTTCTCTTCACCTCATCATGCATGTCCTCAGTCTCCACATCATTATCAACAATACCCATGACAAAAACATGCTTAGAGACTTCACATAATGGATTGGCATATTTTATGAAAGCTGAGGTAGGTTCATACTTAAACAAGACATTATCAAGCACATGTACATGTTTCCTACTCTCTTCCTCATTATCAACCTTAAGTATAGCCACATCTTCCTCAAGCTTACTAACAACATTCATCAATGTATGATCATATATCCCAGGGTCAAAAATGAGTCTAGGGCACCCATATTCTTCTTTCAAACTCTTTAGATTAAATGCATCTGTCAAGTCATTGGCGAGGGAGTAGAAAAAGATGTGAGAATCATATGCATGCTCAACATCCTCTATAGTCTCATCATCATAATTCAATTCATGGGTATATGCTAAAACATCCGAAGCATCAACAATATTATCTCAATAATACAACGTAATACCATAATACATTGGAGCAAATGCATCATGATTCAAAGCATGGTCATCATATTTGTCATCATGATCATCACTATTAAATTCATGCTCATGGTATGCCATCTCTTCATTAACACAAGAAGAAAGACAATCATCTGGTGTAAAACTACTATCATGGTAGGGAGTCATGCATTCGTTACCAAACTCACTCATGCAACTTACACCTAAAACATCTGAGGCACTACTAGAAGGAACATGCTTATAATATGAATCATGTAAGTTTATACTAGCATGAGAGGGTAAGTCATACTCATCATAAAATTCCTCATCAGCGTACAACTTATTAGAATAGAGTGAGAAGTTACCCATCCCTAAGTTAAGGGAGTGTAGAACCTCTCTTTGACCTTGCTTCTCATTTTCCTCCTTCAAGTTAGGCTTGGTGGTCTCCCATGGTGATGTACTATCAAGGCACTTTGTTGCAGTTTGGGTTCCTATCAATTTTCTCTGATAGGTTAAGATACGCTCTTGTCTTCTCTCATCTTTCCACTCATTTTCTTCTCTCGATACTCTCTCCTCAATTTTTCTCTCAGTGGCCATTTTAGGATCTTTCTTTGGTATTTGGGCCACTTCACTTTCTGTTTCTCTCAGTCCCTCAACTTTCCACTCAATTTCTTTTCTCTCAATCTTACCATGGTGCACTTCCTCTTCTCTTTTGGCTAAGGCAAGCCACTTCTTGATTTCTGCCTCAAACCGATCTAAGTTGGACGTCATGGTGCTATTTGTAGTCTTGGCTTCCTCTTGAAGGTAGGAGTCTCAAGAGGTTTGTGAACTTATTTCATTATGAGGCTCTTCGTTGAGGTGGGTATATGAGGCTTGGGTGGGATAGGTGTATGAGAGAGTTGGGGATGCTTGGATAGTAAAGGTTGGGCTCATAAGTGATGCTCGACTATGGTAGGTTTTGGGGCATTGGGGAGTGATTTGGCCATAACTTGGTGCACATGGTAGTGGAGTGGAGCTAGGATGTGGGTGATGGTGCATAAAGGATCTTTGGTTTGAAGGGGAAAATATGGGTGAAGCTTGGTAAAGGGATTGCTCCATGGAGTTTGGTGCATACCTTCGCCTTAGAAGATGTCTTAAGTGCTCCCAAGACTGGATGTATCCTCCTCCATTCATTCTTCTTTTTGGGATTTCCTCTTCATACCACCAATATCTAGCCTCTCCTACTAAGCAATCCATGGCTACTTCAAGCTTTTCAAACTCTTGAATGTAAATCTCCTTGAAGTAAGAATCCACACTCCTTTCCCATGACCAATAGCCATAGAAGTCACCATGCCCTTCAAATTTGGGTTTAGGCCTCATCTTGTAACAATCCCTAAGTGTTTGCTCTCACACTCGTGTTTCACTCAATTGGCTTTTTCATAATGAAAACTCTCTTGCCTTTTACCACTCAAGCTCCTTGCTCAAATTCTCCAAGGATGCTTCAATCACCCAAACTTCCCGACTCAAAGGTTGGCAACAAAGTGAGCACAAACCAAATTTTCAAGTACAATTCAAAACTAGAGTAAGAAAAACACTAGTTACTTTTTGACTTGGGTGAAAAGTGTTTAAGGTGGATGGGGGTCGAAATAAAAAAAAGGTTGGGGATTTGAAAAGGGCTTTTTCAAAAGATTGGTGGTGCACCTTACAAATTCCACAAACTCTTGCTTGTTTTGGTGCCAAGTTTTGCAGATAACCAACACTCCTATTTTCTGATTTTCTTTTGATCTTTGAGATCACTTGCAACAATTTTCAAAGTACTTGGCTTTTACCAATTTTGTTTTTCTCCTTTTTTTGTAAATTGGTGAAAACTTGTACACCACAAATCCGAGATGGAATCTAGCAAAAAAACCAAGTGTTCTTACTAGATTCAAGATGAGAAAGGTAGAAGATTAATTTTCCAACAACTTTCAACCAAAACACAAGGGGTTTCAAAAATGGTTGAAAGTAGAGATGAACTTGGAGAAGAAAAACGAAATTAAAAATCTCAACAAGGCACCTCAAGCTCTGATACCACTTGATATGAACCTTCAATGATTCACAATTGGGAGGATCTAGCTTGTTGAGAAAGTGATAATGTAAGGCTGGCCTTCACCACCTCCAAGCTATTTTCGGCTTGGCAATGGAGAAGATAATGCCGGGTGTAGATGGTTCTAGCACCTTTCTACTCTAAGATAGAACAATACTAGAAATAAAGTTTGAAACCACTTTGATGGAATCAAGGGGAGGGCGAAAATAGCAAACAAGGAGAACAAAAGCTTTGGAGAAGAAAAGCTCACAAATGCTTCAATTGAGTTCTGAGGAATGGAACAAGAGGCCCTATTTATAGTGTTAGGGCGCCTAGGGTTACAAGAAAAGAGTCTAGAATGTTCCTAGAATATGCTTAGAATATGCCTAGAATATGCCATCCTAAAGATACTATTTCCAAAAATAAGAATTGTGTGATTTCCAAGCAAGATCTTCAAGATATGATGCTCCACAATATAAGGACCTTCCAAAAGCTTCTCAACTTGTTCTCCAAGCTTAAAGAGGCGCCACTTTTAAGGAGAAGAGTGGGCCTTGGCTAAAATAGGCCCAATGCTCTTGTTATTGGTCTTAGACTTGATATAAAGTGCTCAAACTCCAAGCCTTGTCCTCCAACATTTGTTCCTTGTTCAAATATAGCCCTAAAGCTTCAATTTTGTCTTTTGAAACTTGAACTTCCACTTCTTGATCCACCCTTTCGCCATTGCTCCCATGAAGAGGCCCAATGCTTCTCTAGTCTTCTTTGCAATGAATGCTTGAGTCTAGATTCATATCAATCATATCTCGAAAGATGCTCCGCCACCCTTGGATTGGTGCACCTTGTTCCCAAGCCTTGGAGAAGCCGAGAGGTAGCTTGGACGCGCCACCACACCCCGCCACGCGCCTTCACGCGCCACCCGAGGCGGACCTAGAGGAGAGCGTGCCCAGCTTCCGCTGGGCAAATATTCTTGCAGAATAAATATCACCCCTAGACATAAAAAGGTATATAGAAAATATTGGCAACTTAAAAAAGCCAACTGCCAATATTAAACAAGCCTATTATTTGCACTTTACAATATTTCACCCCACCCACATAATCACTTCGGTGTCAACATCTTACACTTGTAGTTTTATTTTTCTTCTTATCAGTTAGTTATCAATTAGTGACTTTCTTGAATATAAAGGCATTCTCCTTAATTTCTTAACCCCTCTACTTTATTCCAACATAAATTGCATTTTGATAATCGGATTTGGACTGTTAAGATTATGATTTTGGAATTTGTGTCAATGAGTTAATTTATGTTTATAATTTGGAGATTAATTTCTAATTAGGATCTTACATTTGTGGATTGAATTTTTGGAAAGGGATTCATAGGCAATTTCTGCATAGAGATGAAGAACTTTAGTTTCTATCTTATGGTACTGTTCTTAATACTCACACTTAACTTTACTATATCAAGTTAATTGTTAATTTGAGATTGACATGAAATCAAATATATATTTATAATGTGATAAGTGATTGCAAATTATATTATAATGTAGTGATTTCATAATGTATCATGCACAAACCCAATTCCGATAGAATATCATGTATTTCTAATTATGTCTTATGTTATTTTGATTTACCATTCTTAATTATACTCCCTCCGTTTAAGTGTGTTGACACAACATCAAAATCTTTTTATTCAAAATGAAATGACACTTTTCCACTTTTGTTTTATTTTAGTTCACTTTTATCCTAACACATGCATGCACTCACTCAAAGAGTTTAGGGAGTGGATTGGGATGAGTGAGAATGAGTTTGTAAGAGGTAATGATGGAAGTTTATGTAAAATAACTTAATAACTAAAGACAATATTAATCTATACAAAAAAATAAAAGTGGCAACACATTTGAGACGAACGGAATATATATTTTAATTGAATTCTTGATGAATATTGTATAAGAATTCTGTTTTGAGTTATTAAGAATTTTACCTATTGTTGATGGATTTGTTTTCCGCTCACCTAACTTTCAGACTTTAGATCCGCCACGCGCCACCTCCCTCCAAGCACGTGTAGGTCATTCCCCACCATGGGAATTTCGGACTTTTCACTTCTCCATCAGATTTTCAGCTTAATTGACTTGTATTTGAATGTTATTTGTGTTATTTAGGAAATGGGAAGGAAAGTGAGTTAGTGGAGGTCCTTACTCACTAGTTTGAAGTAATGGTTGGTCCTTACCCTCCATTACCAAAAATGGTGGAATCATCCCACTCTCCCTCACATTTTAGGTAGTATCATCATGTCTACTACTTTATGCATGAAAATCGTAGGAAGACTTAAGGGTTGTTACCAAAGGTGTTAGCCACACTTTGGGTAATAACCTCTACTACCACCACTCATGCATTTAGGTTAGACTTCACAATTTCAGCAAGGTAGAACTCATATTGCCGAAATCTTGTCTCCATTTTGAGAGCATTTTTGCTTTGGTTTCTCACTTCTTCAATCCATTCCCTTGTTCTATAATTTTGGCTTAATAATAATATAAAGTATTGCTCAATAAAGTAGTAGAGAGGTGCTAGATTCATCTTCTTCCCTTGGCAATGAAATCATTGCTTCATCTTGTAGTGAAGAGGTCCTTTGTGAGGCCGAAATTATCAAGTTGCTTGTTGCTCATCTTCCAAGCTAGATCATTCAAGAGTTGATCATTTCCATGATCACATCAGCTTGCCCATTTCAGTGGGGGCAAGGCTCAATTTGTATGCTATTTGGATTCTGTTTATGTTATGTTTGTGTGTATGTGCGAGTTTGACATATGATGAAATATACTTGGATTCCATGTTTCAAACTGCATGTACATGTATGTGTTCAACTCCGCAACTTTATTCTGTGATGTTAGTGTAGACCGAGTACTTGCCCATTTCAGTGGGGGCAGGGCTCGTCTTACTTGTGGATATCTGTTGTGTATGATATGTTGTTTGGCGTCTGTATGTTTGAATATGATGCAGAATTTTCTGGCACGTCAAAACGTGTCCCGGACAACGATTTATAGGATTTTCGTTTATCAGCATTCCGGGCAGCAACCGGATGCTAACTGCAAAGCTTATATCTTCCTCGTTTCACGTCCAAACGGGGTTATCCAATAGTCCATTTCGTAGCCCCGGAAACGTTGAAGAGGATGGAAGCGGTTTCAGAACCGCTTGAGTTCTACAAGTTAAGTTATAAGCACTGGAAGTCAGCAACCTCAAGTGCGGAGCAAGAAAACCGGCAACGAATCGTTTCCTACACGCGTCGAGGGTGATTGTCATCTTCATATGGGTCACCTTCGGAGGAAATTTTATGGGTCAGGTTATGGATCCCACCATACCGGGAGTGTTTTCAATTTCCGCTCCTGTTCTGGTCGTCACCCACAGGGCGCCGCCGCCCCTGTGCGAGCTTCCGCTTTTGCCACCGTCCGGGGCCCGGGTGCAACAGACTAGCCATGGAAAGATCTTCAAAGGGTGTAACACATAAGCTAGTACTAGTACAAACAAGAGAGAATGAGGTGGAAAATCCACCCTTTCTCTTCATCTCAACCAAAACATCATGGTAAATGTCTGCCTAGTTAAAGGAGGCATGCATTCTTCATTATTAGCACAAATCAATTCATGATCACAAAATTTCAAAGCAATATCAACAAAGGATCAACTACATTCATTAGTCTCATGAACAATGTAAACATGCTTAAATAGAATCAAATCATACTTAATATTAGAAACTAACGGATTAGGAGTATAGTTACCAAGCCTTGTGCCCTCCCTCTTAGTTTCCTCATCTTGACCGAATGCGTGATGATGCTTTACGGTGATAGAGTTGATGTGTTACCCCCTCTGCGGAAGCTCACGTGATACGTAACGCCGAGGTGGTGGGAAGCGGGAACCGGACTTGGGAAACAATAAACGGAGTCCCCCAGGTGTGGTGGTCCAACCCCTTTATTAAGATTTGTTGATATGGGAGGGGTGTGCCAGAACATAGTCGGAAGGGTCTGACCCTACGTTTGACGGAGAAACTGAGAAATTCCAAACCTGAAACGACTTCAACCAAATACACTTCTACAACATGGATAGTACAAAATTCATGCTTTTCTATCTACTAATGTTACTAACTTGCCACACAAGCAAAAGAGATCACATGAACACATATGTAACAAGACGTGCCTTGCTCCCACTGAAATGGGCAAGCTCACGCCCTTGCTCCGCAGGCTCCAAAATACAAGCAGAACACGAGCAATCCTTATATATACATATGTGATACAACATATATATACACACATGCATGCGTTTTAATGTACAAAGCCCAAAACCTAGTTTTCAGTGTGCAAACACACGTGGAGGGATCTGGTGCAACAAGCTCCTTGAAACAAAACTCTACATAGGACACCCATTGCTTTGCTAGGCAGGTAATGAAAACAAAACCGCCAAGAAACTCATAATGTGCTCAAATAAGCGTCAGACTATGCAAATGAGCATAAACCTCAATCGAAATCACCCTTTACAAACTCGAAAATCAAACTCAAATATAGTAATACTTGAAATAAAAACACAAGTAAAGACCCGAGATATCTACTCTTCGGGTTTCTTATCAAGTGAACATGAAAAGGTAAACATATTTAAGGGCGAGTCCTCGATGAGAACTCAGTAATGGTCAGGCATAAGATAAGGTTTTTCAGAAAATTTAGTAATCCCGTGCTTATATACCTGCACAAGAAACACAAAATACAAAATGCAGAACAAATATGAAAGTAATAATAAAGAAAAGAATAGTAACTCAATGTAGGCAGCACCTCCGAGGCTTTTAGCCTTACATAAGAGGATTTTCCATAACAACAAAACTAACCAATAAACTTACCGAGATAGGTATCCTATACCCTAGGTATACTATACCCTATACCTGCAAACCTAAACCTATGCCATAAACTAAGTTCGGTATCACCGGGGCCCACCCTCTACTCGAACTCAGCCCCAATTAACCCTGACAAGCATATTATAACAATCCCAGAATGCAGAGTTAAGGAAAAATAAACCCTTACCAACTTTACTCAGAGACAAGAACCTTTCTACTTTTCCAAACGGCGTGAATTCGGCAGTACTCCGTTAGTTTCCTCGTACTCCTCCTTAAAACAAAATGGCAGCTGAACGCCCAAACAACACTTAGAACCCAAACTAATCCGCTGACAAAAGTATCACAAATTTACCCAAATTTCGAACGGTCGCGATTTCCGACCGGAGCCACAATCATAAAAACCGATTTATAAGGAGTTAATTACTTCTCCTAAGGATCGATTTAACCAACTAACCTTCAAGATTTTGGTGAGAAATTGAAAGAGCCCAATTTGCTCTTTATTCCTTCGGCCTGGACGCCTCTAGAGAAGAAAGAAGAATGTTTACTATCCGATCTTCTTTCTTTTCGATTACTCTTATATGTACATATATGTATATAATAAGAATTCACTTACATATATCTTTATACCCTTTCACCACATGTCCACTTTAATTTCACTACCTCACTCCTACTGCTTTTAAATTTCCATATTTTTCTTTTTTTTCTTTCAACTTTTCTCGCAAAATAATCATTTTGCCCCCGAAAACGAAAATTTGCAAAATGGTCCGTAATGCACGAACGGCCTCAAAAATGCTCAAAACTCTAAAAAGAGGTCTAGATAAAATTCTGGGACACCACGACTCACGAAAAGATGCCCGCATGTTTAAAATCGAGCCCTAGTCTTTGCGTGAATCAACAAATCGCCGACATATGTACAAATATACAGAAAAGTCACCCCGCAAGTGGCATTCGTAACATGATGGGGCGACAATCCATGCGCTTCCGCCAAGGGCCGTCACTCTTGGGCACGAGTATGACTAGCACTGCGCAAGGCGAGAGGCTCTCGCAGATGAATCCCTTGTTGAGCAACTCTTGCACTTGAGATTAGATCTCTTTGGACTCATGCAATGAGAAAACAAATTTGGTTTCCAAAAAGTGCGCTTTTGAAATCTTTTCCTTTGGCCATGGGAGGGATGCACTCTTGTTTTCTCTTGTGCTCACTCATGGTGTCACGACCACCTCGCCCGGTTGCGGAGGCGGAGCCGGCCGCGGCGGTGGAAACGGAGGCTACGGCGGAAAGCACGGTAACGGTACTACCGAAACCCGCTACGTGTAGTGGTCTGTTACACCCCACCTTTTCCGGCAACAATCTCCGGTGAATGGAGTTTTGAAGGTATGTTTAAATCTATAATTTGTGGAGTTTGTTAATTGTTGTTTTGCTGTTGTTGTTGTTGTGGGAGTGGAATTGTTTTGGGTATGGTTTTGGTTAAGTTCATTTGAAGGCTGAATTTTGTGAGTTTTGGGTCCAGGCGATCGCCCGAACGAGGAAATGGTTCGCCTGCGTTTCACTGGACACTGCCGAGTTTGGGTCTTCCTGGAGCCGGTGATCGCTGAACGGGGATGCCTTCGCTGGATCTCGCACAGGTGCCTGGCCAGTTGGAGATTTACTGGACCAGGCGATCGCCCGCTTGAGCAAACGGGTCGCCTGGTTTTCGCACAGGCACTGTATCGTTTTCTTCGAGGTCGGGCGATCGCCTGATTGGGAATCGGGTCGCTGACCGTCGCCTGGGCGATTATTTAAGTCGAGCAACTCGTCTTCAACCTCAGTTTCGTGATTTCAACTCCGAAAATACTCCCAACTCTCTCCCAACTCGGTTTTGCTCCTTTCCAAGTGATTTTGGACTCTTTGGTGCGTGGAAACGGAGGATTCGTGCGGGAATCACTACAAGAACAACGAATCAACAAAGGTTTCACTCCAACAACACTTTGTGGATGAATTTGGGAAATTTCCCAAATTGTGAGGTTCGAATTTTCGTGATCTCTTGATTCATTTGAGTTAGTAGTAGTGTTTCTATGTTGGATTAGAGGTAGAAACACACTTTATAACGCGAATTGAGCATGAATCGAAGAAATTCGAATTTAGGGTTTATCACCGGGATGAACGAATTTTGGGGGAATGTTAAATTGACCTCAAATTAGTGTTGTTGGGTAGTTTTGGAACAACATTAATACTTGGTAAAAGGTCCAAAATGGCTTAATCTATGAGCTAGGAGAAAACTCTTAGGGTTTAGGTTGGAGAAATGAAGTGTGATTTTTTGTTGAATTGAATTCAATTTGTTGTTATTGGGTATGTTTAGAGAAATATTGATAATTGAAATATTGTACAAATATGCTCCGATTATATACCTAAGTCAATGTTCATCCGGTTTTTTGGTGGGAAGTGGAAGCATGTGTTTTGTGTGGTTTAAGGTTTCAAGCATGTTTATGCAATGAATTTGAGCAACTTTAAGTCTTGGGGTGAGGTCCAATTGTCAATGGATATTGTTGTGTTCAATAAAAGTGTAATGTGGAAAGTGTGTGAAATGTTTAGGTGATATGTGAAGCAAGGATTGAAGTTGGATAAGGAAGAAGATTGGTGTGTTGGTGCTTGGCTGCTACCCTCTACGGTTGCGGTTGCTTTCGATTCGAGGTAAGGGTTCGACCTACCTATATTAATATAATGTAGGATGGTTGAGGCAAGTCTTGGGCCTCGATTTCTGACGTTGGTCTTAGATCGGGATAGTGGAGCCCCAAGGCTAGTCCCATGGTAGGAGTACCGGTGCGTAGGTACAGTTTTGCTTCGGTGTCGTGGTTCGTGCGTCGTGTGACCCGAACTAAGCGGGATACGGCACAACGGATGGCGTTCGCATAGGGGACCAGTCCGAGATAGGGTTACAATCCCTTGAGGACCGTACGGCCTATGGTTCGCATCATTCCGGTAGGTTCTGTTCTGTGAGTGGATGCATGGCGAATGCCGACGCATGGCGATGCCGGTTGGACCGGGGAAGATCTAGCCATGGTCCGTGACTTATGAGGTTTGTTGGATGCATGGCGAATGCCGACGCATGGCGAATGCCGGTTGGACCGGGGAAGATCTAGCCATGGTCGGGGAAGACCTAGCCATGGTCCGTGACATATGGGGTTTGCCGGGTGCATGGCGAATGCCGACGCATGGCGAATGCCGGTTGGACCGGGGAAGATCTAGCCATGGTCGGGGAAGATCTAGCCATGATCCGTTACATTCGGATGTTGTGCACACATCATTTATTTCGCATATGTTCTGATCTGTATAATTGCTATCTGTATGTATATCTGCTCGATCTGTTTTTGCAGGTTTGTCGGATGAAACATCGTTACTACTGCCTAAGCTCTTTCTGGGTTTTTCTCTAAGAAAATCTCACACACCTTTATTAATATTTTTCAGGTGTTAATGATTCTGGGACAGCGGAGTAGTATTTCCGCAAGGCTTCTCGGTTAGCTATTTTGAGGGTTTAGCAAAGATCTGGACTTAGACTTGGGTTCCTCGTCGGTTTCTTTATCCGACGCCCGACTTTTGTGCGGTTGCACCTTCGCCTGTAGTTAGCTCTGTAGCATGATACTCTGTTGGCATGTAGTATTTCGATAGCATGTTATCGTAGGTCCGACTGTTCATCTGAGATTGATTGGGGTTATGTATATATATGCGTTCTGCTCTGAACTGATTGAATGAGTATGCTGATCTGTGCGGAAGCCTCTGTTCGGTAGTGAAAGAACAGACTTCCTTTTTGATAATCTGATTTCGATGTTCTGCTTCTGGTATTCTGTTTATGGGCGGAGCCCATTGTTTCTGTTGTCGTGATCTGTTTCTGTGCATGAATTGTTATACTTGATCTGTTGTTAGAAAGGGACCTACTGGGTTAGTTAAAGGCCCGCGAAATAATCTCACATTAGCTGCGCGATCCTGGTCCCACCTTGCTCACCACCGCCCAACCGGCCGGCGACCGCTTCCCGTCGGGTCCGGAAGGTGTCTGACGGGGGAGGTGGTGACATGTCCTATGACCCGGCCCGTAAAGCCTCGCTCTCCAAGGCCCGGTGCACGAGAGCACTTTGCTCACTTAATGAATGGTCATACCACGACCCGCAACCTACAAAACTTAAGCACGGCAAGTATACACAATATCTTAAACTATCCATGGTGAGCCCCGCCCCACTGAAATAGGCGAGCACTCGACCATCACCAAACATGCAGTTCATGGAATAACATTCATTACTCATAATAAACAGAACACAGAATTCATTCCATATACATATCCAATGTGCGCAAGTCTCGGGCTCCGCCCTCGACTCTGAACATAGTACAGAATCAGAATATATTCCAGAATATACACCATATCCAATATGATCTGTTCTAACATGCATGCAACTACATCTACAGAGCCGCCAAAACAAAACCCTAGTATACCTAGGTGCGAAGTCTGGAAACTTCTCGCTCTGAAGATTCCCGCACGTAGTACTGCTGCTGTTGCTAAAACCCAACCAAAAGAGAGAGAAGAGTCAGTTAACTGCATACCAACAGAACAGAAACCTGATACACCAACCAAAAGCCTCTACCGAGACTACCCCTTAAAACAGAACAGAACCGAGGTTCCACAATGGAACTGTCGATACCTAAAACCCAACATCAGAAAGCACCGCGGATCTCTAGTCCGCTGGCTGCTTGTCAGGTCGACCTGAAATGTGGTAAACAGAAAGGCGTGAGTCCTCGGGAGGACCATGTAAGGGCTGAGGTAAGATACAGTTTGCACAAGTGCTAGTGAGCCGAACCTGCAAAACAGAACAAACACAAGCATATATATATATACATGTATGCAGAGTCAGAGTCCCGTAGGACAAGGTGAGCCGGAATCCCATCAGATGCGGTCCAACCGCCAGAATGACCCTTAAAATAAAAAAAATAACAGAACGACAGCCCTCTCCAAGAGGTCAGAATATACAGAAGCACGGTACCGGCTGGGGTCGCGATCCCCAAACTGTCGTATGGTCACAGAAGTATATCGGCACCCCGAGTGCGGATATACATAACAGAAGTATACCAAAGGGTATACGCAGAATGTCGGCACCCTCAGTGCGGACATACAGAACAGAAGTATACCAGAGGGTATACACAGAATGTCGGCACCCCCAGTGCGGACACAACCAAACCAAGGAGCACCCGTGGTCTCCAAGACCATCCCGGGTCTCGTCACAGAACCAAAATATACCATAAGGTATATGCAGAATATCGGCACCTAGTGCGGATATATAAAACAGATAAGGAACCCGTGGCCTCCAAGACCATCCGGGCCTTGAAGCAGAACAAACTACAAACTATATCTTATCGTATGACAGGTCTCGAGATCACCGGACCACCGTCCTCAACCCGGAACCTGCCTCAACTAAACCCGATATACTTGTAATCCCTCCCAGAATGCATAACGAGAGAAGTTGAGCCCTTACCTCAGAAAAAACCGCTCCACAGCACAAATCCCGGGAAATCCCGGCTCCCGGCCCGAAATGTGGTAGTGTGCCCATTGAGGTCCCGCACAACTCCACCAATGCAGAAACAAGCTGAACAACCACACACAAGTCAGAACTCACCAAAACAGACCCCCGGAAACCAATCCCGCACAATCCCACACTTTCCCGCAAAAATCCACAGAAAGCTCGGTTTCTCAAACCGAGCTAGAACATTGTTATTCCTACACCCACAAACACACCCAAACCTTTAAATCCCACTTTCCGGACATTTTACCCGTACACAAGCAAGTAGGTCGGTTCCTAATACCCGAAAATGACGTTCGAACATCGTTACTAACCTACTTTCATCCCCGATACCAAAACACTATCCAAACCATTCCAATTACAACACAAACACATTCAAAACCTTTCCTTAACAATTCGGCCATTTGCCCAATTTTTCACCAAACTTTAATTCAATCCATTCAAGCTACCAAACACATACTTAAACCACCAATTTCACATCCTAAGCATGCTTATTAACCAATCTCACCTTAATCACCCAAAATCATGCATAAACCCTAATTGAACAATTTGGCCATTTGGAGGTTTCTTACCCAACATGTTTTCCTTCAAATTCAATCCACACAACACCTTAGAATCATGCTAGGAACAACATATCCAAAGCATGATTCAAGAACACAACTAAACACCAAGTTTAGAAAATCAAGCTTAATTCGGCAATTTAGGGTTTCCTTAACCATGGTGTTCTTCCACCATTTAAACCTTGATTCCTACCCTTCTCCATACCAAGAACAACATACTTAAACATGGAATCAAGAAGATCATCACAACTAGTAGCAAAGAGTAACATCAAATCGGTATCAACCTCTTCTTTTCCAACCAACACATGCTTCAAACTTGCTAAATACATGAAGAAGAGAAGCTTACCAACACTTGGAGCCCAACACCTTGATGATTTCCTAGCCAAATGAAAAACACAAGGAAGCTTGGAAGAGATGATGGTGGCGGCAATGAAGGAGGAAGAAGAAGAAATGAGCAAATGGCTTAATTTCCATAAAATGCTCCCTTATATATTTATCCCTTTAATGAGTCATGGGGACACTTGTCCCTTCCCCATGACTCAACACCTTAGTCATCACATGAGTCATGCCTTAGCCAAAAATCTGAAATGGCTAAGTGTTGGTGCGCAAATCCCGCGCCAACTCCAACCGAGTAATTCCCGACGTACGCGCGTGCTAGCCCGAACCAAAATCCCGCCATACCAAAAATCCTCGGTTATCACCATAAAATCCGTCTCGAGACATAACATACCTCACACCGAAGCCGTCGAAAAATTTTCATCCCGAGCCCCGGGAGTCGCCCGGGACCGAACGTCCCGTCCCAAAATATATACTCCGTAAAACGATTCGGAACGTTCCCACGATTCCAAATATGCAAACGGTTTCCTTTTCCGAGGTCCCGGGTGAGCCCGCTGTACGTCCCGAGACAAGCCCCGACCCCGAAAAAAATATTTTCCGCGGAAATGTCCGGGGAACCCGTGTGACCTCAAATCTGAAAGGATTCCCCAAGATGATCCCCAGATAAGACTCGGGAGCTGTCTGACCATCCAAAAACATGACCCGCAGGCCAAAACCGGAGCCCCGGGTCTCCCAAGTCACAACCCGCTCGGGGTGACCGTAACACATGGTGTTCCCCATCAATGCACACTCTTTCTTTTTCACTCATGGTTCCTTGAACCTTCTCACTATTTTCTCTCTTCTCTTGTCCTGTTTCGTCTTCTTCTTCTCGACCTTGCTTGCCAAGTGAATTTGGTCTTGAAGGGCTTGGGTTGTCGTGAGGGGAAGAAAGGTGTAGGGTTGGCCGATATGTGTGAGGGTGTATTTTTGACCTTGCCATAGTGTATGGTCTCCTTTTCATATTCCCAAGGTCTTCCCAAGAGAATTTGTGTAACTTGCATTCTCACCACATCGCAAGTGATTGAATATTCATACTTGCCAATCTTTATTGGCACCTAAACTTGTTTCACAACCTTCACAAAGGTTGTATCATCAACCCATTGAAGTTGGTAAAGCTTTGGATGCGCAATGGTCAGAAGACCTAATTCGGAAACCATGTCTTCACTTGCCGCGTTTACACAACTTCCGCTATCAATGATGAGACTACAAGGAGTCCCATTTACCATACCTCTCGATTGAAACAAGTTTTCCCGTTGATTACTTTTGGTCACACTTGGGGAGCTTTGCAAAACTCTCTTGGTGACCAAAATCATGCCTTCCATAGGCAACCCTCCTTCTTCTACTTCAATCTCTGGAACTTGAGGTTCGAGAAAAGCCTCTTCTTCATCTTCACTAGAGATGTCCCCATTTGGCCGGATGACCATGGTCCTTTTGTTGGGACAATCCGTTGCATAATGTCCCTTACCCAAACAATTGAAACACTCAATGCTCCTTGTTTGGCACGGGGTGTCGTAAGGTTTAGGATAGGTGTTGGGTCTAGGTTGAGGGTGGGATGAGGAGGTTTGGTGGGATGGAGGCCTCACGTTAGGGTAGTTTTGGCGAGAGGAGGGGTATCGCGGTGGCAGGTTGGTAGGGTTTCGAAGGCATTGGCTTGGCGAAGGGGGTAGGTCTGCTCCCTGAGCTTCGGTTAGGAGTAAGGGATGAATGGTAGGAGCTCCCCTTCTTAAGTTGCTTCTCCACCCTTATAGCCTTGTGCACCAGATCTTGATAATCTCTATAATCACAAAGCTCCACTGTTTAGGCGATGTCCTCCCTTAGACCGTATAAAACCCTTGCCAATTTGGCCTCATAATCCTCTTTAACATTGGCTCTCATCAAAGCTCTCTCGAGGTCCTTTTGATAGTCCTCCACACTTCGGTTGCCTTGATTGAGGCGTTGCAATTTTAGAGCATAATCCCTATCGTAGTAGCTTGGCACAAATTGTCTCCTCATTGCTCATTTAAGTTCTTCCCAAGTGGCGATGGGACGGCCTCGGTCTCTTGCCCTCGCGTAATGCTCTTGCTCCCACCATGTGAGAACATAGTCATGGAACTCATTGACAACTAGCTTCAATGTGGTAGCATCATTGTATCCCATCATGTCAATGATCCTTTCGGTTTTGGCTATCCATGCTTGAGCCATTGAATGGTGGTATTTGAAGCTTTTAGTTGTTGAGGACTTGTTGATCTTGAGATTGTCCTCTCCCTCATAGGTTTTGGTTGAAACCTCTATGGAAATGCCCTCCCTTATCTTCCTCTTCTTCTTCTTCACGATCTCAAGATAGGCTCTTGCTTGGGCCCTATATTGAAAGACCTTTCTCCTTGGGTTTCCCAAAGGAGGTTCTTCATAGTACTCATCCCGTCGCTATCCGTGATTTCTTGCACAAGAGGACTTCTTCTTTGTTGGTGAGGCTTGTTAAGAGGAGTTTGTTGTGCTTGCTTGTGCGAAGGGTCAAAGGTGGTGATGCGATCACGGTAAAGGGGGCGTGATCAAGCCAATCGCAGATCTAGCTTGACGGAGGCAGACACGAACTTTCAAACAGATTTCGGCGAAGTGAACTGTCACGGGTGCGCCCATGCCCGATTGCGGAAGACACGGAAGCGGTCCAACCGAGACCCGCTGAGTGTGGTGGTCCCGTGACCCGGCCCGCAAAGTCTTGTTCTCGAAGGCCCGGTGCCTGAGAAGACTTTGCTCACGGAATATGCAGAGCGAGTTATGCGCTTATAACCATCGGTCGTGTTACGACCCGTAACCTACAATTCCCAAGCATGGCAAGCATACAAGATAAACCCTAACTATCCATGGCGAGCCCCGCCCCACCGAAATAGGCGAGCACTCTACCATCACCAAACATGCAGTTCATGGATAACATCATCATAAAATCCACGAATCATATAGATACGTAATGTGTCTTAACACATCAGGATATGATCATACCCCGGGTCCCGCCCTCCACTGTCATGGGCGAGTCCCCGGTCCTACATAGTATCCAAAACATTTATACAGAAGCATATTGTATCTAAGATACATAGCATGATCAGACAGATGACATGCATGCATATACACCTACAGAGCCGACCAAGGAAAACCTTAGAATACCCAAGTGCGGGATTTAGCTGAAACCCTGAGATCAGAAGATCCCCGCAGTACATTCTACCGCCGCAAACACACCAACAAGAAAGAGAGATTTAAGTTAACTATGAGAAACTCATATGCTATCCTTAGCATAAATCCAGAAGTCAGAAAACAGACTATAGATTCAGACCCAGATACAGATACAGATTTCAGATAACAGATTCAGATTCAGACTACGACTCCAGATTCGACTACGATTCAGACTACTGATTCAGACTTGATATCGGTTCAGATTTCGACAATAGATTCGGATTCGACTACGGACTACGATTCAGAAATCAGATCCCCGACTATAGTTACTCAAAGAGACTGCCCTTACGGACAAAAAATCAGACAGTAATGTAAGGGTACAAAGCAGAATCGACAACACACCCCAGGACTCACTCTGGGGTTGTTGGTCGTACTCTGACAAGAAATGAAAAGGGGTAAGTCCTCTTTTGAGAACTTAGTAAGGGCTTGGGGATAGGCACGATTTATCTTTACGTAACAACTGTACAATAAAGACAAAGAAAATGCACACAAGCAGCAGATAACCAACATATGCTCAACCAATGCAAAACAAACATATGCAATGCACAAAAGTAGAATTGTTAGATAGCAAATAGACACGCTCTGAAACGATAGTTCATTTTGGCCCAGCCACGTAATGAATTACCGCAGACACATGAGACTGATACCAGCTCGAGGTAACTAACCCCATAAGAACACCACCCCCGTAGGAGTTGAATCAGAACACCACCCCCGAAGGAGTTGAATCAGAACACCACCCCGTAGGAGTTGAATCAGAACACCACCCCCGTAGGAGTTGAATAAGAACACCACCCCCCGTAGGAGTTGAATCGAACACCACCCCGTAGTAGTTGAACGCTCGGCCCGAAACGCGGTAGTGTGACTTCAAGTCTCGCACTACACAACCGTTGATTCAAACTGAACAACCACACACAAGTCGAAATCACCATTCCGGACCACCGGAACTAATCCTGCAAATTCCTGCAGTTTCCACAAAATTCCACAGAAAGCTCGGTTTCTCAAACCGAGCTAGAACATTGTTATTTACACTTAAACAAGCACAACCAAGCATTCAAATCATACCTTCTTCCCAAATCGTTCACACAAGTCCGAATTGAAATTCTCGTTCAGCTGTCCCGGTACAAGTTTCGGCAGAGTTTCAGCTGCGTTTCTGACTACCCCTTGTTCACATATGATCCACAGATACAGAATATATGTTCAGAATTCACAGAATCAGCCAATATCATTGGCACCAAAACCGAGGCTCGGGCCGGGAAAAACGGCTTTCACACCGAGCCTTTTCTGACAAAATCAAATAGCACAAAGGTCTCATCTCTTCACTCTGATTACAAATATACCTTTACCTTTCACTGAAAATGAGTTTCCGTGCAGGAAATCAGAAACGGATTTCGGCAGCGTTTCTGGAAGGTTTTTGCTCACACTCCTGTTATCAAACATACACAAGAAGGTACCGAACGTCTAGAAACCAATAAATCAAGCAAACCTTGTGATTCCATAATCACTTCCAAACTTCAGACTCACGATTTACAAACCGGTCTGAATCTTCACAAACCGACCTCAGATTATTCACTTACACAACACAAGGATCGTTTTGGTAACCTTACCTCAAAGGTTCTTCGAGAAATCTCCAACTTCAAGCTTGGAGCTCACTTTGGCACTTTCATGGTGGAAGAAACGGCAGGAAGGAGGAAGAAGAAGAAGTTTTGGCTTGTTGCCAATTTGTTTTTTTCCTTTTATACTTTTTTTTCATTTCTTTTTCATTTCTTTTTCTACTTCCTTTCATTTAAGGACAAGTGTCCTTATCTCACCCTTAATAGCCGACTTCCTCTCCTTCTTTTCCAATTATTGTGCAAAATCTTATTCTTTTTACACTTTGGCCCCCAAACTTTCAAATATTGCAATTTAGTCCAACCCGAAAATTGCACCTTTCAAACCGCTTCTCCGAACCGCTTCTCCGAAAATTTCACCCTCCTTCCCTTCAAGAGGCCTTTTAACGGATGTTGGATTGAGGGGGAAAAGGCTGGGCCGTAACCCCAAGACCATCCATTCCGTTAGAAACAAAACCGTGAGGGGGAAATGGCTGGGCCGTAACCCCAAAGCGGACAATATCTTGGCACTGTACACGGTCTGTGACAGATCCTGACCCGGTAAGGGCTGAGGTAAGATACAGTTCGTATACATGGCAACCAACCGAACCTGCAAAACAGAGCAATACAAGTACAAATATATACATACCAACATAAATACAATGTCTCGTAGGACAAGGTGAGTCAAAGATCCCATACGCGGTCCAACCGCCCAATCGACCCTTATAATGAAGTACAGATGACAGCCCTCTCTAAGAGGTTCCAATATCCAATAGCACGGTACCGGCTGGGGTCATGATCCCCAAACTGTCGTAGGGTCCCAGTGGTATACCGGCACTCCCGGTGCGGGTATACATAAAGTGTCGGCACCCTCCAGTGCGGACACACCAATAAACCATAGAGCACCCGAGGTCTCCAAGACCGTCCCGGGTCTCACAAGAGAATAACATATAATATACCCATATAAATCAAGATACTCTCACCAAGTGCGGATATGCCGAACCAAATACAAACCCGTGGCCTCGAAGACCATCCGGGCTTTGGAATAAACACAAACTTGCATCTTACCGTATAACAGTCCGGGATCACCGAACCACCGTCCTCAACTCGGGATCCCGCCTCAACTAAACCCGTATACATAAAGTCCCATACCAGTATGTATAACAAGAGGGGTTGAACCCTTACCTTAGCAAAACCGCTCATGATACAAATCCCGGGAAATCCCGGCTCCGGCCAAAAGCGAAACCTTGACTTTTATGGTCCCACACCGCTTCACAAACACGAAACACACCGAAAAACCACACACAAGTCAGAACTCACCAAAAAAGACCTCCAGAAACCAAACCCGCACAATCCCGCACTTTCCCGCAAAAATCCACAGAAAGCTCGGTTTCTCAAACCGAGCTAGAACATTGTTATTCATACATCCACAAACACATCCAAACCCTTAAATCATACCTTCTTCCCAAATCGTTCACACAAGTCCGAATCGAAATTCTCGTTCAGCTGTCCTTGTCACCCCACCCCGCACCTCACACCCCCGCACTCGCGAAGCGTGCAGAGAACGGAACCAAACCGGGAAAGGGGAAGGTGGCGATGACGGTTCACTCACAACCTTATCACATAACAACCCCAACAACAGGGCAACCGCCTTGGGACCACCCAAAATTTCCTTAAACTATAGCACTAATGCTCAACTAAGTCCCAAGATGTTTACCTATGCGAATGAGGTTGTTTTTCTCATAAAATTACTAAATTTGGCACTTCGGGTCATTTTGGGACAAAATATAATAAAAGGAGGAGTTAGAGGATCAAAAGGGCAAAATTTCATATTTAGGTGATCACCGGGTGATCACCTAAAAAACAGCCGTCCACAAATTCAAAGTGTTGGAGTTGGTGATCACCGGTGATCACCAAAAACAACAACCCAACTTGGAGTTGGTGATCACCCGGTGATCACCTAAAAACAACAAACCAACTTGGAGTTGGTGATCACAGTGATCACCTAAAAACAACAAACCACTTGGAGTTGGTGATCACTGGTGATCACCCAAAAACAACAAACCACTTGGAGTTGGTGATCACACGATGATCACCTAAAAACAGCAAACCACTTGGAGTTGGTGATCACCTGGTGATCACCAAAAAAACAGCAAACCACTTGGAGTTGGTGATCACCTGGTGATCACCTAAAAAAACAGCAAACCACTTGGAGTTGGTGATCACCCGACCTTCCAACTGAACCCAAATCCTGAAATTTCAACGCGACAACCAACGGTTCCGAACCTGAACTCAAACACTTATGCAAACCAAACCATTTACACAACCAAACCTTACAGACGAAACATGCATGTTATGACAATATACAGAGCCAGAACCAAGTTCGGAATACAAAAGAAACCCACCAGTCGGCGGTCTCACGGAATCCAACCGCGCAAAGGTGAAACTGCTGCTTCTTTGCTCTAGACCAAACCTTTCGGACAAGCAACCTCGCCTCTGCTCGGCGACTTGCTTTTCCTTGCCTTTTCTGAAACAAGAGATATAAGGGTAAGTTCTCGAAAGAACTTAGTAAGGGAACAGTATAGACATGGTGCGATTTACTAAAACGGTAGATACAATAAACCTGTAATCGGAAGTAACGCAAACGAAACACAAAGCATCTCACCAATCAATCTTATGCTCAATCAATGCAACCGGTCAGTCACAATCACGGTCAATTCACAAACGAAACGGTTAAGCACGGTGTTATGGACCATGGCGAGATCTTCCCGGTCAACCGGCATTGCCATGCGTCTCATAAACCACAATCGGTCAATCACAAACACAATCAATACTCAATCGAAGCGGTAAAGGCAACACAATCAAACATATGCAATGTAGTCGGTCAATGACAATCACATTCAGTTCACAATCATAACGATAACAATCTTTGTGATGGACCATGGCGAGATCTGCCCCGGTCCAACCGGCAATGACCATGCGTCCATTCACAATCGGTCGGTAGAGCATGGTACCCGGCTCGGGAGGCGACCCCATCGGTCAATCAATACGAATCATCGATAACCATCGTAGGTGTATCGGAATCCCAATCGGTTCCTGCACAACAATGCCTATACTCCTAAACACACACGAACCCTTACCTCGAATGTAGTCCAAAATCCGAATTCTCGATCGACGGTCCCGGTAGGAATTTCGGCAGAGTTTCTGCCCAATTTCAAAGCAACTCCCTGTTCACAATCAATCACAGATACACAATTTCAATTCAAAATTCATAGAATCAATCACTAATAGTGGCGCCAAAACCGAGGCTCGGCCGGAAAAAACGACTTTCACGCCGAGCCTTTTCTAAGCGAACCGAGTATACTAACGAATCGAATTCCATTACGAACAGAAACATCCTTACCTTTCGCTAATTCTCCCGTCGAAAATTCCACCCAAATTTTCAGACGCGAATCGGCACAACCTCGGGTGCGTTTCTTCCTACGTTCCTGTTATCAAACATGCACCAGGAAGTGCCGAGAACACTTAGGAACCGAAAAATCAAACAAAGGAGCATAGGACACTATTCACTCCAAAATTCAAATGCTCCTAACTTACAAACTATCTTGATTCTTCCAAAACAGACTTGATTATCGATCTATACAACCCAATGAGCGATTTAAGCGGTTTACCTCGAAGTTTGGTCGCGAATTGTGAAAAACAGTTGTAGAGCTTAAGCTCTCATCAATGGCGGATGTGAGGGAGAGAGAGAGAGGCTTACGGGAAGAAGAAGAAGAAGAGTGTGAAGTGTTGACCACTTTCATCCCTTTTCTTTTCTACATACCTATATATATGTATTATTATTACATAACTACATACATATATATATAAATATAACTCTCCCAATAATTCTATTTCCTTCCTTTTCTTCTTCCACCAAAAATAGGACACATGTCCTCTCCTTTCTCTCTCCCATCCGCCCCATCCATCCTTTTCTTACAAAATAGCCAATTATTCCCCTTTTCTTTACTTATACCAATATATGTAATAATTACATAAATACAACTTAATTCCTTTCTTTTTCTTTTCTTTCCTTTTCTCCTTCAACAAAGAAGGGACAAGTGTCCCTTCTCTCACTTGCCCATCCGCCTCCTTCTCTCTTTTCTTCCAAAAATTACCAATTTTCCAATAACTCACACACAAACAAAACTGCATTTTCGCTCAGCCCGAAAATGCAACTTTTTACCAAACTTACTCCGATTGGAAGCAAACTTTAACCACATACTCAGGACATCACAAAACCCATAAAACACATTTTTCTTACCCAAATATATGCCCCGAGTCACTCGGATTTGTAACTCCCGGGAATTACGCGCACCCGTGTAACAAATTCTAAATTCGTCCCGGGTTGCCCCAAAAATCACCAAATCAAATCCACAATTACCAAACATGCAGTACGAGTCCCAAAACAGAAATTATCGAAAATCCGGTAATTAAACTTAAATACGTAATTAACTTAATTACGTACCGGGTGTTGGTAACAATTCTCCCCCCCTTAAGACCCTTGGTCCTCCAAGGTAGTCTTAAGGCGTTCGTACTCTTGGGGTACCGATCCTGTAAATCATGCTCGACCTCCCATGTTGCCTCTCGGTTGGTATGATGAGACCATTGTACTCTGATCATCGGTAATAGCTTACTACGAAGCTTTCGCACATCGTGCCCTAAAATGGCCACTAGAAACACTGTAAGAAAGATCCGGTTCTATCTGTATGTCTTCCGTGGTAACTGTTTGAACCGGATCCAGGATACACATCTTCAGCATACTCACATGAAACACGTTATGCACTACTGACATATGCGGGGTAAAGCCAACCGGTAGGCCACCCTACCAACCCGCTCCAGAATCTCATACGGTCCCACATAACGCGGTGCCATCTTTCCCTTCTTACCAAATCTGATAACTCCTCTGGTTGGTGCTACCTTGAGCCATACTTTGTCACCAACCTCGAATTCCAAACCCCGCCTCCTTTCATTCACATAGGAGGTGGTCCGATCATTAGCAGCCTTCAATCGATCCTGAATCTTCTTAACCTTCGCTGTTGTTTCCTCAAGTATTTCATTGCGAAAAGTCGGTTCCTTCGGTACATACAAATCGATTTCTGAAATATAACAATCCCTTCTTATAACCAAATGACGGGTGAAGTGATCCTTTCGCTTCTCCCGATAACTTCTTCATTGACGCATCTACCTTCCGAGCGTCTCGTACCTTGTCCACCATTACATTTGGATTGTCAAAAAACAGTTGCTCTCGCTCTCGATGCTCCCACAAACTCCACAAACAAACCAAGTCATTCTCTTTATTAACATCATACCGATCTCCATCTTTCACCAAGCCGGTGTACTTCCGACTCAGTGCGTCAACTACCAAATTCCCCTTTACCAGCGGTATACTCAATACTACAATCGTAATCCTTCATGTACTCAAGCCACCTCCGTTATCTCATATTCAAATCCTTCTGGGTAAACAAACATTTCAAACTCTTATGATCCGTAAAGATTTGAAATTTGCTACCCAGTAGATAGTGTCGCCATTGCTTGAGTGCATAAATAACCGCTGCCAGTTCCAAATCGTGAGTCGGGTAGTTTTGCTCATGCGGTCGAAGCTGTCTCGACCCATAAGCTATCACATTCCTATCCTGCATGAGTACACAACCCAAACCCGACCTGGAAGCGTCCGTGTAAATCGTAAAGCTGCACTTGGATCCGCAATACTGCAATAGGTGCGTGAGTCAGCCTATCCGTTAGTTCCTGAAAGCTGCGCTCACACGCCTCAGACCATACAAATGCTCGCCCCTTCTGCGTAAGCTGAGTAAGGGGTAGAGCCAAAGTCGAAAATCCTGATACGAACCTCCGGTAATAACCTGCCAGTCCGAGGAAACTCCTGATCTCTCGTACTGTAGTCGGTTGCTTCCAGTCCATTACTGCCTTAATCTTTTCAGGATCCACCGATAAACCATTCTCTCCAATAACGTGCCCCGGAAGGACACTTCCCGATCCAAAACCGACACTTGGAGAGTTTGGCATACAACCGATGATCACTCAAAGTCTTGATACAATTCGCAGTGATCTTGATGTTCACCTTCATTCTTGGAGTAAACCAAGATATCATCAATGAATACCACCACAAACTGATCCGGTATGGGCCGGAACACTCGGTTCATCATATCCATAAATGCCGCAGCGCATCATCAAACCGAATGGCATGACGGTATACTCGTAATGTCCATACCGGGTTCGAAAGCTGTTTTGGGAATATCTTCTTCCTTCACCCGAAGTTGGAAGTACCCGATCTCAAGTCAATCTTGAAAATACCTTTGCCCCCTTCAGCTGATCAAACAAATCATCAATCCGTGGGAGGGTATTTATTTTCACGATTATCGCATTCAGTTTGCGATAATCGATACACAATCGTAACGTTCCATCCTTCTTTTTCACAAACAACACCGGAGCACCCCAAGGGGACGTGCTCGGCCGAATGAATCCTTTAGAAAGCAATTCATACAGATGCTTCTTAAGATCATTCATTTCGGGGATAGCCATTCGATAAGGGGGAGCAGATACGGGTACTGATCCCGGCTGGAGCAAAATCTCGAAAACAATTTCACGTTCCGGAGGCATCCCCGGTAAATCTTCAGGAAATACCTGCGGAAATTCCCTTACAACCAATACCCGATCTATCTCATCCCTGATCTCCGAAGAGTTCAACCCACATTAATCATCCTCATCTATCACTTCAATCTCGTCTAGAATTTGCAATTCTAGACTCCCATTTCGATTCTGCTCGGAGGAAGAAGCGGAGGATTGAAGTACCTTCCCGATAGGTAAAGTCACCTCCCGCTTCCCACAATCAATCAGACTCCATTCTTAACTAACCAGTCCATTCCCAGAACCACATCATACCCCGAAATATCTAAAACCAATAAATCACTCAAGATCCGATGTTTCCCCAAATCAATCATACAATCCCGAACCATATCATTAGAGAGCAACCACTGGCTCCCTGCAGTCTTAACTACAGCCACTGTGGCATAGAACTCACCGATAAGCGTTGAGCCATAGCAAATTTCGAGCCACAATGGACACGAAGCACGATGTCGAACAACACGGTAGCAGGAATGTTATTTAACAGTATGGTACCTTTAAGGGCACCTTGTCGTGCCGCTTCACCTTCCTTTTGCTGATTTGCCTCCCCGCGTTCGATCTGAAAGACTCTTCCCAATCTCGGTTGCGGTGGCGGTGGAGGTGCCTGCGGTCGTGGAAACTGTGGTCTGGCACCACCTCGTGGTGCCCCCGGTCGAAACAACGGTAACCCCAATGGAGGCCTCGGACCTTGGCCGACCTCCCTCCTCGGTGCAACTTGAGGACAATCCCGGACCCAGTGGTCCGATGAACCACATCCCAAACACTGACCTGTCTCCCGATAGCATGCTCTGCCTGGGTGAGAACGTTGACAGGTCGGACAAACAGTAGCGGAGGGTGAAGCTACTCCCTTCCCTCTAGCGCTTGGGTTAGGCTGGGGTGCCCTCCCGGCGTTTCGAGAGAAGCCACGGAAGCTTGTGCCCCTTCCACGTCCAACGGTCTGCTGAGGTATGAATCTACTCTCAACATCCTTCTGTTCAATCGGTTGAGCCTTTTGTGTTGCTTCTGATAATATTTGATATCCAACGGTCGGAGTGCCAATCGAATATCAGGTCGCAACCCTACGATGAATCTCTTTGCCTTCTCGTTCTTCCATCCCATGATCTTGTGGAACATAGCGAATCAATCGATCAAACTCGTGCTCATATTCCAGCACGCTCATAGTCCCTTGAGTCAAATTGTCAAACTGTGCTTGTCGCAAGTCTCGGACAGCATCACTCACATAATGATCGTGGAACAAGCGAGTAAACTCATTCCACGTCATATCGGTATCGGGCTCTCCCCGGGCGAACTGCTCCGCTCGGTGCCTGTTCCTCACACTCTCCCACCATATCAAAGCTCGGTGATCCAGATGGTACGTTGCCAACGATACCATTGCAGTAGATGAGAATTCCAACCATTCAAACATGGAATCGATCCGTCGAAACGAGACTTCCGCGGCCTCAGGTCCACCCTTTCCATTGAAACGGGGTGGATTCAGGCGTTGGAATCGCTTGAGCATACTACTAGAGCGCTCATTCTCTTCCCGTTGCCTCTTGGGTCGATGTGACCCTTCGGCTTCCTCAGATTGTCGACGGCGACATCGACCACTAACACTTCCCCTGTGACGGGCCATGATCATCATGACTCCGTCTTGCAACTGAGTCAATCCTTCGTTGCACCCTCCTACCTCTTGGGTGTCTCCGCTCTACATCAGTACTAGCCTCCTCCTCCGAAGAGGATGGGCTGCTATCGGTCACAGTATGGGGTCCATGACGCCCCGATCCACTTCCACTTACACCTTAAAGCGGTTGCACGGTTCTTGAATCTGCCGGTTTCGTAATATCTGTGCCAAACTATCTCGGATCTGTTCTAAGACCCGCACTAATAGAGACCATGGCTAGCTCTTCCCCGACCATGGCTAGATCTTCCCCGGTCCAACCGGCATTGCCATGCGTCGGCATTGCCATGCGTCCCATCTCACGGTCTTTTCCACACCCGGTTGTGGAATTTTTACCCTCCCCGGTCTCGAGCTCGGGACTCCGGGTTTAATGTCCCGTTTCATAGGAGACCGAGTACCACTCGCACTAGCTCAGGGGAAACTTGTGGTGCCCGTCCCCTGCCACTCATACTATCTGTTGAGATTCGGGACCTTCATCCCGCCTCTCTTGCTCACTCACTCCCGGTCTTTCCCGGGTAATAACCATTTTCTAAGAATCACTATAAACACAACATTACAGTATCAATCAAGACTTAGCTGCAGCAATAGTCCAAGTGGCTCTGGATATGTACATGCATGATGCAATGAAATGCAACCTTACTATCACATAAACCATTCGCAACTAGGTAAACTGCTCGATACCAACTTGTCACCCCACCCCGCACCCTCACACCCCGCACTCGCGAAGCGTGCGAGAACGGAACCAAACCGGGGAAAGGGGGAAGGTGGCGGTGACGGTTCACTCACAACCTTATCACATAACAACCCCAACAACAGGGCAACCGCCCCTTGGGACCACCCAAAAATTTCCTTAAACTATAGCACTAATGCTCAACTAAGTCCCAAGATGTTTACCTATGCGAATGAGGTTGTTTTTCTCATAAAATTACTAAATTTGGCACTTCGGGTCATTTTGGGACAAAATATAATAAAAGGAGGAGTTAGAGGATCAAAGGGCAAATTTTCATATTTAGGTGATCACCGGGTGATCACCTAAAAACAGCCGATCCACAAATTCAAAGTGTTGGAGTTGGTGATCACTGGTGATCACCTAAAAACAACAACCCAACTTGGAGTTGGTGATCACACAGTGATCACCTAAAAACAACAAACCAACTTGGAGTTGGTGATCACCGGTGATCACCTAAAAAACAACAAACCACTTGGAGTTGGTGATCACTGGTGATCACCCAAAAACAACAAACCACTTGGAGTTGGTGATCACACGATGATCACCTAAAAAACAGCAAACCACTTGGAGTTGGTGATCACCTGATGATCACCTAAAAATCAGCAAACCACTTGGAGTTGGTGATCACCTGATGATCACCTAAAAATCAGCAAACCACTTGGAGTTGGTGATCACCTGGTGATCACCCGACCTTCCAACTGAACCCAAATCCTGAAATTTCAACGCGACAACCAACGGTTCCGAACCTGAACTCAAACACTTATGCAAACCAAACCATTTACACAACCAAACCTTACAGACGAAACATGCATGTTATGACAATATACAGAGCCAGAACCAAGTTCGGAATACAAAAGAAACCCACCAGTCGGCGGTCTCACGGAATCCAACCGCGCAAAGGTGAAACTGCTGCTGCTCTAAAACAAACCTTTCAGACAAGCAACCTCGCCTCTGCTCGGCGACTTGCTTTTCCTTGCCTTTTCCTGAAACAGTAGATATAAGGGTAAGTTCTCGAAAGAACTTAGTAAGGGAACAGTATAGACATGGTGCAGATTTACTAAAGCGGTAGATACAATAAACACGTAATCGGAAATGTAACGAAAACGAAACACAAAGCATCTCACCAATCAATCTTATGCTCAATCAATGCAACCGGTCAGTCACAATCACGGTCAATTCACAAACGAAGCGGTTAAGCACGGTGTTATGGTCCATGGAGAGATCTTCCACGTTCCAACAGGCATTGCCTTGCGTCTCATAAACCACAATCGTTCAATCTAAAACCCAATCAATACTCAATCGAACCGGTAAATGCAACACAATCAAACATATGCAATGTAGTCGGTCAATGACAATCACATTCAGTTCACAATCATAACGATAACAATCTTTGTGATGGACCATGGCGAGATCTGCCCCGGTCCAACCGGCAATGACCATGCGTCCATTCACAATCGGTCGGTAGAGCATGGTACCAGCTCGGGGGAGCGACCCCATCGGTCAATCAATACGAATCATCGATAACCATCGTAGGTATATCGGAATCCCAATCGGTTCCTGCACAACAATGCCTATACTCCTAAACACACACTGAACCCTTACCTCCGAATGTAGTCCAAAATCCGAATTCTCGATCGACGGTCCCGGTAGGAATTTCGGCAGAGTTTCTGCCCAATTTCAAAGCAACTCCCTGTTCACAATCAATCACAGATACACAATTTCAATTCAAAATTCATAGAATCAATCACTAATAGTGGCGCCAAAAACGAGGCTCGGCCGGAAAAAACGACTTTCACGCCGAGCCTTTTCTAACTGAACCGAGTATACTAACAGAATCAGAATTCCATTCTGAACACAGAAACATCCTTACCTTTCGCTAATTCTCCCGTCGAAAATTCTACCCTAATTGTCAGACGCGAATCGGCACAACCTCGGGTGCGTTTCTTCCTACGTTCCTGTTATCAAACATGCACCAGGAAGTGCCGAGAACACTTAGGAACCGAAAAATCAAACAAAGGAGCATAGGACACTATTCACTCCAAAATTCAAATGCTCCTAACTTACAAACTATACTGATTCTTCCAAAACAGACTTCAGATTATCGATCTATACAACCCAATGAACGATTTAAGCGGTTTACCTCGAAGTTTGGTCGCGAATTGACGAAAAACAGTTGTAGAGCTTAAGCTCTCATCAATGGCGGATGTGAGGGAGAGAGAGAGAGGCTTACGGGAAGAAGAAGAAGAAGAGTGTGAAGTGTTGACCACTTTCATCCCTTTTCTTTTCTACATACCTATATATATGTATTATTATTACATAACTACATACATATATATATAAATATAACTCTCCCAATAATTCTATTTCCTTCCTTTTCTTCTTCCACCAAAAATAGGACACATGTCCTCTCCTTTCTCTCTCCCATCCGCCCCATCCATCCTTTTCTTACAAAATAGCCAATTATTCCCCTTTTCTTTACTTATACCAATATATGTAATAATTACATAAATACAACTTAATTCCTTTCTTTTTCTTTTCTTTCCTTTTCTCCTTCAACAAAGAAGGGACAAGTGTCCCTTCTCTCACTTGCCCATCCGCCTCCTTCTCTCTTTTCTTCCAAAATTACCAATTTTCCAATAACTCACACCACAAACAAAGCGCATTTTCGCTCGGCCGAAAATGCAACTTTTTACCAAACTTACTCCGATTGGAAGCAAACTTTAACCACATACTCAGGACATCACAAAACCCATAAAACACATTTTTCTTACCCAAATATATGCCCCGAGTCACTCGGATTTGTAACTCCCGGGAATTACGCGCACCCGTGTAACAAATTCTAAATTCGTCCCGGGTTGCCCCAAAAATCACCAAATTAAATCCGTAATTACCAAACATGCGGTACGAGTCCCAAAACAGAAATTATCAAAAATTCCGGTAATTAAACTTAAATACGTAATTAACTTAATTACGTACCGGGTGTTGGTAATGTGATCTGGTACAAATTTCGGCAGAGTTTCAGCTGCGTTTCTGACTACCCCCTGTTCACATATGATCCACAAATACATAATATATGTTCAGAATTCACAGAATCAGCCAATATCATTGGCGCCAAACAGAGGCTCGGGTCTGAAAACGGCTTTCATACCGAGCCTTTTCTCGACAAAACCAATTACAACATCAGAATTAGAACTTCGCTCTGATCACAAATATATCCTTACCTTTCACTGAATCCACCATTGGATTTTACACCAAATTGTTCAGACGCACTTCGGCACCACCTCAGGCGCGTTTCTTCCTACGCTCCTGTTAACAAACATGCACAAGAAGGTGCCGGGAACGTTTAGAAACCAAGAAATCAAACAAACCTTGTGATTCCATAATCACTTCCAAATTTCAGCAGCTCACGGTTTACAAACCGGACTGAATCTACACAAACCGACCTCAGATTGTTTACTTACACAACACAAGGATCGTTTTGGTATCCTTACCTCGAAGCTTCTTTGAGTTTCCACCAAGTTCACCTTTGAGCTCAATAATGGCGTTTTCATGGCTGCTTGTTTCGGCAGAGAAGAAGAAGAGAAGGAAGAAGAAAAATAGTTTTTTTTCCATTTTCATTTCCTTAAATACTTTCTTTTTCTTTTTCTTTTTCTTCCATCTTTAATGAAGAAGGGACAAGTGTCCCTTATCTCTTCCAATTCAGCCGCCTCTTCTCTTGTCCGTTTCCAATTATGGCTGGTTTGTCGGCCAATTACAACTTGGCCCCTAAACTTTCCAAAAGTTACAATTTAGCCCAAACCGAAAATTACAACTTCCGAACAAGAACTCCGAATGGAACGAAAACTAAGAAACATTCTCGGAACCTCATATCACACACAAATCATGTTTCCAAAGTCCATTTGCAATTCCAGTGGTGTCCTACCGGGCCCGCTAAACCCGAGCAAATCCCGACGTGCTAACCCAAATCCAAATCCCGGCTTGCCAAAATTCCACAAATATTACCATAAAATCCGTCTTAAAATATAACATACTTTACACCCAAGCCGTGAAAAATTTCCACCCCGAGCCCCGGAGTCGCCGACGAAACGTCCCGCCCGAAAAATATACTCCGTAAAATGATGCGGGGGCGTTCCCACGATTCCAAATATGCGAACGGTTTACAAATCCGAGGTCCCGGAAGCGCTACCGAGCCGCTGTACTTCCCGAGACAAGTCCAGGCCCCGGAAAAATATTTTCGGCGGAAATGTCCGGGGGACCCACACGACCTCAAAACCCGAAGGATTCCCAGAAATAATGTTCGGATAAGCCTCGGGAGTCGTTTAACCGCCCGAAACCGTGACCCGCATGCCAAAACCGAAGCCCCGGGTCACTCGGGTCACAACCCGCTCGGGGTGACCGTAACACTTGGTCTTGGAGGGCTTGGGCTGGCGTGAGGGAAGCAAGGTGTAAGGTCGTCGAGATGGGTTAGGGTGTATGATCAGTATCACTGAGCACTCTAATTTGTATGTAGACAAGTTTAGTCAATATTTTTGCTAAATAGGTGAAACAATCCACGCTTTACATAAATTAACAGGACTCTGCAGTATGTACACAAGTTCAGTAATTAGCTCAACTTACAGGAGTGTTTTATGTTTATATATACAACAACAAAAATTTATTGTGATCAATGGGACTTTAATTATCTCAACTGAATGATACTTTGCTCATTTTTGTTTAGGTGCAAATATTGGGTGCAGCAAGAGCAGTGCAAATACTGGATGCTGCAGGAGTGTTCTTGTTTTTGTATGAATTTGGATCGGATGATTGGATGTTTGAATTTGAATGTTTATGAGATAATATTTGTATAATTGTATTGTTTATGACTTGGTATGGCTTTTTAAGAAGAATGAAATATCTGCTTGCTGTAGAAGTTAGGGGGGAAAATACAGATTTTATGACAAACATGGAATTTCGGGTCTTAGGGTCAACCCGACCCTAACCCGATATTTTCGGGTTCGGGTTGACCCGATCCGAACATAAGTGTGGGCTGGGTTCGGATTACATTATAGCCATTCCAGATTTTCCGGTTCGGGTCAGCTTGAACACGAACTCTTCGAGATGACCCGAATTTACACCCCGCGCGAGGGTGAATTCAATATATACTTTGTCTACTTGGAGATGTTATTACATCTCCTACTCGCGAATTTGAGAGCTTCGTCCTTTGCCTCTACGACCTTGCACCAAGCCAATTCGTTCTGAACTAGTGGATGCACATAATTAGTTTCAAAAGCCCACTGCTCAGCTCTTTCTGCATGCTTACAAGATTTTAATGAAAGCGGTGGGAGGCATTGGTATCATCTCGTGCACCGATCGTAGTTGTTAACGTCGGGCGCATCAACTTTCGGTCGATTATGGGGGCTGGCTGGGCTGAAATCCTGATGGTGCAAACTTTCTTAGTTTGGACAAGGTGCATCGACTTGCGGCGCCACCGAGCCTAGGTATATCCCCTTCACAGGTGGATGGTCGAGGATGATCCCTACTTCATTGATTTTTTCGGACGAAAACGGCTCGAACAATGCGACCTTGCTATACACTTCAGCATCTCCGGTAACAATTGTTCACCCTTTCACCTTACATAATGATTTTAATGTCGGCGAGACATGGATTAATTTGATTAAGCCGCAATCGAGGCCACTATGGCTGTCACCCCACCGCCCCGGAAGTTGGAGGAAGCATCTTTGTTGCGGAAGTGGAAGTATTGGCGGCAAGTGAATATGGAATTTCTCTTAAAAAGGGTTTGATAGCCTGGTTCCTTGACGGAAATGGGCTTCAGGATACTTGAATGGAGAGGAAATGACCGAACGATCATGTTGAGCTCGGAGTAACTGGAAGATGTAAATCGGAATACTTAGGAGCGAAAGAGGAGTGGAAGTGTGTAGATAGGGTGTACCTTTCCCAAGCCGTCCTTTTATAGGAGGCGTTGCGGTAGCGGTTGTCCCATGATCCGGAGTGGTGGAGCGACCCTCCACGTTCCCAGAGTAGTGGAAGGCTAGAGGTTGAAGGAGAACGTGGGTAAGTCGTGGGGATGACCGTTCCCAGCTTCCTTTCCCTAGTCTGTGACGCTGCTAAGTGATTGGTGGCGAAGACCAGGGGATGCGAAGGCCTCATCTGGCGAAGCCAAGAGATGCGAACCCGCAAGGTCCTAGCGACGCCAGCAGGCGCGAAGCTCCCTTGGTAACGACTTCGCGCGGTGTGGTGGTATCGCAATGTGTTTCCTTGGGTGCTGCTGATGATGACGTGAGCGGCGATGGCGTGAGGGGCATTTGCTTGGATAGTGTACCAAGATGCCTCCTCCTAGAGGCAGAGTATGGGCAGGGTCCTGTACTCCGCATTTTGGCTCGAAGTTGACCGTTGGGCAACAATCACTTTGATGGTAGGTCGACCGTTTCCTACCGTTAGTGATATCTGACATGTGGCTTGTTGGGATTAGTTCCCCGTTTGAGGTGACATTTTGCCTTCGTTAAGGTTGGGCCTATAAATAGCCGGTTTGTCCACGGATTGCACTCTTCGCATTCTCGTTTCTATTGACTGAATCTTCTCTGTCGTTTCGCATTTTGTTACTTTTTTGTTTCCTTGTTTGAATCTGATATTCGTGGTGTGTGTTCCATCTTTTGTCGTCGTTTTGCTGCTTCTGCTTTGGCCTGCCCTTGTCCTCATAATTTCAGGTGAGAAACCGCTCTCTTGTTCCTTGCATGCAAGGTGTTTGATAAAATTTCTAACAACCAATCTGACAGTCCGCTCGCCTTCTCAGCCCTTTTTCACTCTCATGTCACGCCATGGCTACCAAGAGAGTTACTCGTCGATTGTCCTGCCGTGGACAAGACCGTCGTGAAGCGACAAGCTTCACCAGGCCTTGAGAAGGCTTTCTTTCCCATCGAGGCCATGCCGGTGTACACGGCGCGGACTGGGCCTTGCAAGGCGCTGAAGCTTCCACAGACGCCGGAGAACCTGGAGAGCGCCGCCCTCTGCCTCTATACTGCTCAGATGTCCTCTGGGTTCAGGTTCCCCTTGCCCCCCGTTGTGCAGGACCTGTGTACTCTGTGGGGGCTCCCACCGTCGCAGCTTGGGCCTAACACCTTTATCCATATCGCCGGCTTCATTGTGGCGTGCCGGTTGGCTGGGGTGGAGCCGTTCGCGGACTTCTTGTTGCTGTTCTATCGGCTGGACCTGCGAACAGGGGGACAATTTTTCCATGTCACCCCCTTAGTGTTGGGGGGAACAATTCTGTGTCTTTTGGTGTTCCTCTGAAATCCCATCATGACCGGCATGGTAGTTTCTTTTTCGTTTGGAGGGATGAGTCCTGGGATTTCAGGTGGCGAGGACTTCGAGGTCGTGCAGAGCGTGGCTCCCAAGCCTGTTTTGCACCCGGATGGGTGACGGTGGCGTGAATACGTTCATCTTCTGTGATGGCCGGACGACGTGTTGGCCACGAGGTCCTGCGATGACCTTTTCCCCTTTTCTCTCGCGCAGCTGGATGAGGTGGCCCTTAGGTGGGCTGGCGTTAGCACTGGTTACCTTATAGATCCCAAGGTGCCTCCACCTTATGAAGGATGGGCTCCTGCGCATCGCGGTGAAGTGGTAGACGCACTCCGCGCTGCCCTCGCAGGACCCAGAGGTATGCACTAAGTAGTCTTCCCTTTGTTTCTCATCTGTGTGCTGACCTTCGTGTTTCCAAATGTTCCCGCTCGCCCTGACAAGGAGAAAGGAAAAAGGGGGTCTATGCGCGCTGCGGTGCAAATTCACCTTGCCTGCGCGTGTAGGCAAAATGCTTCTCCTGCTGCGAAGAAGGTTTTGGGTGCCATTGAGCCTTCGCGGAGGAAAACGCCAGCCTCTGGTGTTGGCATGCCGCTTTTAGGCGAGGCAAAGAGGAAGAAAGTGTCCAGTGACACGGCGCAACTCCGTGTGGAGAACGCTCCTCGTGAGGTAAACCAGGCTAATCCGTGGGGGACTGTCCAGGGAGAACTTCCCAATGTGTTGGGCAGCACAGCCGAGGATGCCGAGAATGGACGCCTTTGTTGCAGGCTGGCGGCGAGCCCTCCTAGGGCGGGTGGTGAAGTCCCCCCTGAGAGTGCTGTTGTGTCAACCCCTTCTCGGTTGAGGCCCCGCACTACCCAAGCAATCGCGCCCTCGCGTTTTATCAGAATCATACGAGGCCTTGGGAGAGGTCTCATCCTTATGGTCTCCAGTATCGCCTTCGCAAGGTCTCGTCCTTGTGGTCTCCAGTATCGCCTTCGCAAGGTCTCGTCCTTGTGGTCTCCAGTATCGCCTTCGCAAGAGGGTCTCGCCCTCGCGGGTCCCGCCTCGCGGGCCTCCGCTCGCAGGGGCGACGTCTCATACTCACCCTTGCGTTTCTAAAGCCTGCGCGGGCCCCCCCTCGCGGTCTTAAGGCGAACCCTCGCGGTCTCCCTCGCCTCCATGGGTCTTACTCCCAGTCTCCTGCCTATACTGGCCCCGCCCAGATAAGGCCTTGGCACCCAGGTTCGTGCAACCCTCACCCCTTATTTGGCTATATTCTATTTGGGGCCTTCGCCCCTATGGGCCTTCGCCCTTACAGGCCTTCGCCCGCCACTTGCTCCACTTGGAGATTGACCACTTGGTCGTCTGACATCAACTGGCCAATAAGGAGGGCAGCACGAGCACAGGAGATCTTCACCAGATTTATACGCGGACATTCTCGACAAGTGAATCACCTAAGGCGGTTTCTTTGAGATCTTCATCATCACAGCCGCCTTATCTCCAATCGATCGACACGAGACTTATCTCAAACAACTGTCTAAGGGCTTCAACTGGGAGGCTCTTCTCCGGCATCACTCTATAAATAGGGTGATGTCCACCCTAAATCGGGTAAGCTACTACACGCCCCCCCCACTCCCCTCTTGCTACTTCTGAGTATTCTTCCTATCTTTTACAGATTACTCTGAACAGCAAGCTCGGAGTCTCAAGAACATCATCTTCTCCACCATATCAACTGAGAGTCCGGACTTTCCTTAGGAACGAGACTATCGGTTTGGCGCCGTCTGTGGGAGCGAAAGTTCTTGCTATAAACCCATATTACAAACCACAAGCAATAAGTCATGCCAACCACCGGAGTGCCAACAGAGCAGTCGTCAAGGGAGGAGGAATCCTCCCGGGGCAAGTACGAACAATGACCCACCATCGGAGCCTTCCCGAACCACGTTCCCCACAAAGGGAGAACTCTCTATTCACTCAACGGAGGAAAGCTCCTCCCACGTTGCCGTAACATGCCTCGGGAGCGAAACACTCCACCTCCAAACACCCCTCCAACGGACTGGATCCGGCCGTCCTGCAAGCGATCACCGAGGCGGTTGCTTTCAACTTACGTGAAACTCTCGCCACCACTCTTGGGCGTTACGGATAGCGTTGGGCAGCTGCGGACTAATCAGCACGAGCGCCCGGCTACTCCTCCTCGGCAAGTAAGTAACCACTGATCCTTCTTCGTCATTACTTATCGCGCTTACTAGGCGATTAGAGGAAGTGGAAAAAGAGATGAAAGGGCCGGTGTCCATAATATCTCCGAGGATGGAGTGCGGACCACCTCTGGACCCAACCTTTTACTCGAGAGGGTTTTAGAAACCCCTCTTAGGACGATTTCGCCAGCCTAAGCTGGACGCCTATGATGGCTGTCGGACCACGATATCCATCTCCAGCGTTACGTTTCCGCAATGGCAATAGCAAGGGCGGACGACAACACGCTCTGTAGAGCTTTCAGCTCCACGCTTCTGGGGCAGCTGCCAGCCGGTACACCACTCTCGGGACAAACGGTTTGATTCCTTTGAGGAGCTGTCCCATGACTTCTCCAACCATTTTGTGGTATCCAAACCACCTCCTAAAGCGGCGGGACACCTTCTTAAGATACGGCGAGAAAAAGGATGAGCCCCTCGGAGAATATATTCAACGCTTCCGGGCCGAGTCTATCCGGGTCCCTAACACGGGAGAAGAAGCTCGCTTTGCTTGCAGCTATCCAAGGCCTCCATTTGGGAGTCCCTTTTCTTTGTGGATGTCCACACTAACCCGCCCACCAACATGGAACAATTCTTAAGTACAGCGTCGCGGTTCATGAATACGGAAGAGGTCACTCGACCACTCGCGAGCCGCCACGGCGGACGCCAAGGGACAACCCTCGCGGCCGGATCCTAGGTCTCAAAGGCGTACCACGCCCCGGTAGGGAAAGGGCATACATTTCTCTTCCCCGCGAGGAATCTCGAACCAACATCCTCCATGCCTTGGAACAGAAGAGGCGGTCCCCACTTGGCCTCGCCCCTCTCCCGAGGAAATAACAAGGCAAAGCAACAAGTTTTGCCGCTACCACCGTGACAAAGGTCACGACACGAGGACTGTTTTGAGCTCAAGCGTATGATTGGAGAAATGCTGGCTCAAGGCAAGCTCGGGAGTACTTGCTCCAAAGCGAGGACCGTAGAAGAGAAGGTGACCGTGAAGGCGCCGGCCGAGAGGACCGCCGGCGGGGCGCTCCCAGCAAAACCCAGTCGGGAGAATCTGGTTCGAGTCCCCGGCAAGGGACATATCGGCGTAATCACACGGTGTGAAGGCGCTTGGCAAACGCCGTCATATGAGGCAGATCTACCGAGATAGACCACTCCTCTACTCGGTTTTTGCATCGCAGCGATGGCACCTCTGTGGCAATACCGCACGCTGACCCCTTGGTTATCACTTTGCCCGTATTGCGGGCTGGGGCGTCGATAGAATCTACATGGATACGGGGCAAATGCCAACGTGATCTACAAGCACACTCTGGTTGAGGCAAAGGTGCCTTTGTCACAAATTCAGCCCGCGAAGGGCCACCTTTGGAATAGGACGGGATGAAATCCCAACCACAGGGTCGATCACCTGCCCTACATGATGATGGGAACCACCAAGGAGAAAAAGCGGGTATGTCATTCGAGCTATGTGGACTTTATCGTCTGGATCTCCCTACGCCATATAACGCCATCATCGGGCGACATACTCAAACCCGAGTTCCATGTCCGCTGTGATGTGCGAACCACGACTCTAGTTTTTCACCTGCTGCGGTGGGGATGCCTATATATTTGTCAGCGAGAATGTGGCGGAGGCAATTATGTCTCTGCCCTCGCCGGGCCCCGCGGCTTCCCGGCCATCCGAGCCTAAGAGGAAGGCACCCGCGAGAGGAAGGCTGGTCACGTGGCGAAGCTGCTCTGACTTGTCCGGAGCCTTTGAAGAAGTTGAGATCTCTCCGGGAAGAAGTTTCGGGTGGGAAAGGACCTCGAGGAAAAAGACCAGCAAGCACTCATCCACCTCCTCCATGCCAACGGTGATGTCTTCGCATGGAGCCCGAGAACCTACCGGGAGTTGATCCTGCTGTTATTTCTCACAAGTTAAGTGTACTCCCGGCTTTAGCCGGTTAGGCAGAAAACAAGGGGCATGGCCCTTGACCGTAAGGACTTTATGCATGAAGTGCAGAAATTGCTTAAGGCAAATATAATCAAGGAAGTTCACTACTCGAATGGGTTGCGAATATTGTCCTCGCCGATAAAGAGGGCGGTCGGTGGCGACTTTGCGTGGACTACAAGGGGGTTAATAGGGCCTGCCCAAGGACCCCTATCCTTTACCATCCATTGACCAAGCTGGTTGACTCAACCGTTCATCACTCGGTTTTCTTTTCTCGATGCTTATAGCGGGTACCACCAAGTCTTTATGGACCGGAGGACGCGGTAAAAACCGCCTTTACTCTTGGCGAAGCGATATATCATTATATCAGAATGCCCTTCGGCTTAAAAATGCGGGGCTACCTTCCAAAGGCTTGTAAATCAAGTCTTCGCAGGCCAGATTGGCGAAATCTTGAAGCCTATGTGGATGACATTGTGGTCAAAAGCAAGGCCGTCCCAACCCATCTCACGAGACTTGAGGAAACATTCGACAACTTCCGCAAATACAATATGCGATTAAATCCAAGAAGTGTATCTTCGGCGTAGGCGAAGGAAGTTCTGGGATACCAAATCTCAAAGGAGGAATCCATGCAAATCCCAAAAAGATTGAAGCAATCACCACCTTGCGCACCCCTAGGGGGCTCGAGGAAGTCCAACAACTGGCAGGAAAGCTAGTGGCCTTGGGACGATTCGTCTCTAAACTAAGTGATCGCTGCAAACCTTTCTTCGATCAGATTCGCAAGAAAAAAGCTTGCAAATGGACGGAGGAGTGTCAGGAGGCATATGCCTCCATAAAAGCGACACCTGCAAGAACTACCGGCACTCAAGTGCCCTAGGCGGCGATGACCTGGTCCTTTACCTCGCCACCTCGGAAAGAAGTGTAAACCTGTCCTTATTAAGGAAGAAGCCGCCAAGCAATGGCCGGTCTATTACACCAGCCACACTCTCCAAGATACGAAACAAGGTATCCTCCCCTCCAAAGGCTATATTGTCCCTTGTATATGCAGCAAGGAAGCTCAAGCCCTATTTCCAAGGGCACACTATTATAGTCGAGCGGACTTGCCAATTCGAGGACATCCTCGGGCGCCCCGAACATTCGGGCGCCTCGCCAAGTGGTGCATCGAGCTTGGCGGCTTTAACATCAATTATGAGCCCGAGAAAGGCAATTAAGGGCCGAGGCCCTCGCCGACTTTATTGCGGAATTCTCAAATGCTGATGTACTCTCGGCCCCTGAGCGGGGCCCCACTCCTCGTCCCACTCCTCCCGAATGGGACTTATTTGTGGATGGCTCATCCAAACTCGAATCCCCGCGAAGTGTGTATCTACGTGGACCCCTAGGTATGGAAGTATTCCTTCGTGTCTCTTTTCAATTTCAAGTAACTAACAATGTTGCGAGAATATGAGGCCCTCGTAGCCGGGCTGAAACTTCGCCACAAGGGCGAGGCATTCGCCGCCTCCATGTCCACAGTGACTCGCGGTGGTGATTCACCGGAGTTCAAGGGTGCGCCGAGTGCAAGGACGCCACCACGATCAAATACCTTAAGTTGGTAAACACCCTACGAACCGACTTTGAAGAAGTCATCTTTATACATGTTCCTCGTTACGAGAACACTACGGCGAGACATGCTATCAAAGGAAAGACTCCCTCTACCACAGCCACTCGGCCGGTCCTTCCATCACGGAAGGTATTGATATTGCCTCTCTAGCAACGCAGGATCTAGTCACGAGTGGAGAAACCCTATCATTGCTGCGCTAAAGGCCAGCACCACAGATCCCGAGTTCGCAAGCAAGCCCTCCGCTTCGTCCTCATTGATGACCAATTATGGCATCGCGGGTTTGCGGCGCCTCTACAACGGTGCCTTAGCACCCTTGAGGGCGCTCTGTCTTGGACACTCTCCACCAAGGCAATTGTGGCGCTCACATCGCTGCGGAGCGCTTGCCCACAAAGCCCTCCGTCAAGGATACTCTTGGCCTACCTTGAAAAAGGGCGCGCTGCCTTTGGTCAAAACGTGCCACGGTGCCAAATCAATTCTCGCATCCAGCGGCTACCATCCACGGAATCTCCGGCCCGACAAATCCGGTGCCTTTCGCCTGTGGGGCCTCGACCTCATTGGTCCAATGCCGACCGCTCAGTCGATACCGCTCTGTGTTGTAGCGGTTGATTATTTTTCCAAATGGGTCGAGTAGAACCCCTGGTCTCCATCACTTCCGCCAAGATTATCAAGTTTCTTTGGAAGAATCTTGTCTGCGATCTGGCAGCCCTCGTGCTATTATTACAGACAATGGCACTCGATTCGCCGATCACGGTGTCCAACAATGGGCACGGGACAATAATGTCCGCATGCTTTTTGCCCGGTGGCGCACCCCGATCTAATGGGCAGGTTGAGGTCACCAACCGAACCCTCGAGAAGGCCTCAAGAAGCGCTGGATGGGGCCAAGGGCATTTGGGTAGATGAACTCCCAAGTGTCTTATGGGACTATCGCACCACAACGCGAACCCCACGGGAGAGACGCCTTTCTCTCTAGTATACGGCGCGAGATGCGCTCCTACCTATTGAGGTAGATCTCCCTACAATCCGTATGATCAACTTCAGTGAAGCCAATGCTCAAGGGCTCCGTGCCAAACTCGACTTAATTGAAGAATTGCGCGAAGGTGCTCGCCTTCGCATGACTGCCCTCAAACAGAGGCTCAGTCTTCATCATAATTCCCGGGTCAAACCCAAGGTCTTGCACCAAGGAGGCCTTGCCTTACTTAAATCGGCCCTCACCGCTCGCGACCCCAAGCGGGGTGTCCTGCGACCCAAGCTGGGGCGGGCCTTATATTGTTCATAAACAAGTCCGCCCGAGTCTATGAACTACAAGACCATGATGGTCGTCTGCTCCCCATAACTTTCATGCGGATGACTTGCGCCCATATTACGTGTAAGTCCTTAGTCTTGCAAATTCAATAAAATACATATGTATTTCTTCTGTCTTACAGCTTACATGGCATTTCAAATGCCCTCTTCATCGCCCTCTGTGCCGGCCGGTCGGACGGGCTACTGCTGAGTTATGGCATCGGACCTTGTCGAGTCTCACTTCTCCACACAGGTGGTTGCGGGTCTCATTCCCCAACCGACCTTCAACTCGCCCGCCCCAAGGGTAATCCCCTTGCGCTGCGGAAGGGTAACCCCCTTTTGGCTCCTTCGGGAAGGTCTATGTGTAAGTCGTCCTCGCACGCCACAGCGAGACCTTCCGCTCGGACTTCTCCACACGGGTGGTTGCGGGTCTCATTCCCCAGTGACCTTCAACTCGCCCGCCCCAAGGGTAATCCCCTTGCGCTGCGGAAGGGTAACCCCCTTTTGGCTCCTTCAGGACGGTCTATGTGTAAGTCGTCCTCGCACGCCACGGCAGACCTTCCGCTCGGACTTCTCCACACAGGTGGTTGCGGGTCTCATTCCCCAACCGACCTTCAACTCGCCCCGCCCCAAGGGTAATCCCCTTGCGCTGCGGAAGGGTAACCCCCTTTTGGCTCCTTCAGGAAGGTCTATGTGTAAGTCGTCCTCGCACGCCACAGCAGACCTTCCGCTCGGACTTCTCCACACGGGTGGTTGCGGGTCTCATACCCCAACAGACCTTCAACTCGCCCCGCCCCAAGGGTAATCCCCTTGCGCTGCGGAAGGGTAACCCCCTTTTGGCTCCTTCAGGAAGGTCTATGTGTAAGTCGTCCTCGCACGCCACAGCCGACCTTCCGCTCGGACTTCTCCACACGGGTGGTTGCGGGTCTCATTCCCCACCCTCCCTTCAACTCGCCCCGCCCCAAGGGTAATCCCCTTGCGCTGCGGAAGGGTAACCCCCTTTTGGCTCCTTCGGGAAGGTCTATGTGTAAGTCGTCCTCGCACGCCACGGCGAGACCTTCCGCTCGGACTTCTCCACACGGTGGTTGCGGGTCTCATTCCCAGTGACCTTCAACTCGCCCCGCCCCAAGGGTAATCCCCTTGCGCTGCGGAAGGGTAACCCCCTTTTGGCTCCTTCAGGAAGGTCTATGTGTAAGTCGTCCTCGCACGCCACAGCAGACCTTCCGCTCGGACTTCTCCACACACAGGTCGGACTTCTCCACACGGGTGGTTGCGGGTCTCATTCCCCAGTGACCTTCAACTCGCCCCGCCCCAAGGGTAATCCCCTTGCGCTGCGGAAGGGTAACCCCCTTTTGGCTCCTTCAGGAAGGTCTATGTGTAAGTCGTCCTCGCACGCCGCAGCAGACCTTCCGCTCGGACTTCTCCACACAGATGGTTGCGGGTCCCATTCCCCAACCAACCTTCAACTCGCCCCGTCCCAAGGGTAATCCCCTTGCGCTGCGGGTCTTACCCCCCAGAACCTCAGATGGTTCTCCACTTGTCTCAACAAGCGTCCTCGCCTTCGCCAAATGCGCGACTCCGGACTCCGAGTAAACCGAACCTTTTTACTGAATACTTATCGTATAAATGATGAGCAAACTACGGGAACTTCTACTTGGTACACCGTCCACTACCCAAGGGCTTACTCCCATTTGCCTAAGAAAGGGGCTCAACAAGTAAACCCACAAGTCATTTGGAATGACTCATATGGCTCCGCCGTTGCGGACAGTTGCCTAAGAAAGGAGCTCAGCAAGTAAACCCACAAGTCATTTGGAATGACTTATGTGGCTCCACCATTGCGGATCTTGAAGTGCCTCGTCACTATAAACTTAAGACTAAATCTCCAGCTCCATAATAAATGTCCTGTGGCTTCGCCTTCGCGGACCCCGAAGGACATCTCTCCATGAGACAGGACTTAGCCTATGGTTATTAAACTAAGCTAACGTACCTACTAGGCGATCGCGAGTTATAGCGAATATACAAACCAGTGAAGGAAAATGGAAGTTTTCACTTCATCTATTGTTCCCAAAAACTGTGTGAATGCAGGTCTTTTTACAAAATAGGGGTGCATCCACATGTTGGAGCCTCCACCCTAGTCCGAGAAGGGCGTACCGGGCATCGCCCATCTTCCTTCCACTGCTCCCCCAGCTGACGGCGCCTCTACCGTTGGCTCATTGGTGTTGGCAGCATCCGGGATCCCAAGACTTAGAGCTGGAAACGCCTTCTCCACTTGGAAGCGGCATCGCAGCCAGCCTTCCTCATAGGCTGCGCCCTGCCGCCCGGGGCTTGGATCTCACCAAGCTTCTCCACCGGTCGAGGCATCCGCTCGGGGATGGGCACCTTAATGGAGGAAGAGGACTCGGGATCCTCACCTTGAAAGGGGAAGGCCCGAGCCTTCTCCATCTCCCACACGGAGGCCATTGCCTTTTCCGGTCGGTGGCAACCTCCGGGCGTGCCTTGAGGGCAACCTCGGCGGCAAGCCTGCCCTCCTCCACCTTCTTCTCCGCCGGTTGAGCACAGGCGGTGGCTTGGCTCCTCGCCTCCTCAGCCGCGGCCTCTGCCTGCTCAACTTGGGCCTTCGCCACTACAAGGACGGCTTTGGTTTCTGCCTCCAAGGAAAGGAGGGACTCCTTCAAGACAGCGCTTTCAAGCTGCTTGGCTTCCAGCATTGCTTCCTGCTGAAGGAAGCGTTGCCATAACGTCAAGAAGGCAGGCCTGCTCCCACCGGTACCGCATCTTTGTGCGCCCGCTCTTGGTTGCCATAATCGCACCAACTCTCTAGTTGGGCTACGCGCTTGGCATGCTCCTCCTTGAGCTCCTCCTCCCTCCTCTTTGAGGACTCCGGCTCCCTCACGAGAGAGGCAATCTCGATATCTGGGCGTCGTCCCGCTTTGTTGGCATACTTGAAGTCATGCCATTGCTCGGCAATGACATGACCTTTGACAGCCGCTTTGCATCCCAATACTATTAAAGCGAAGCGAAAAAAGGCTAAACTAAGCTTATACATAAAGACCGAGAGGCTGTCTTACTGCAGACTTTGTTGAGCTGCCTCCCTCATGAATTCGGCGGGGAGTCCGAGGCTCCGCTCGGTCACCTCCCTATCATAGGGGGTGCGCAGCCCCTCCGAGCGAGGTTTGGAGGGTTTGCTCCCCTCCTGCAGCAATGAACTGCTATTCCTCGGGAGGAAGACCGGATCCCATGCATCTTTCGGGAGCCTCCCTTGCTCCTGTACACCTGAGTGCAGTGCAGTGCCTCTGGACTCTCGGGAGGTCTGGCACCTCGAGACCACTTGGGGGCCGACTTGGCGGCAATGCGCCTCCGCTCCAAGTAGTGGGACCAGACTCCGGTCTTCTCAAGGACCTCGCTCCTGGTCCCCAAATCGGAAGGGATCTCTGTAAGGACCCCTTGGTCCGCAAGAGCCTCACGGGGACCAGCCCCTTGGCACTGAAGGGCCCTCGCCTACAAAGAACAGGCATCAAGCAACTAGGAAGCAGTATGAACTCAAAAGCAAAGAAAATCTGTCAAGATCAAAAAGACTTACCAGCAGAAGGGCGCCCCCATCCACTGACTTCCAGCTGGCTGCTGGAAGGTTGGGCAACCTCCCAACCACTTGTCCTCGCAGAGGACCGTGTCACCAGACCCCCTTCCTCCGGGGCCTCACTATTAGAAGAGGAAGAAGTCTCCTCAACCACCGGGATCCTCTTCCCCTTCGTGGCGGGGCCTTCTCCCCTGAAGGGGCCTCTTCGAGGATCTCCTCTCTAAGAGGGATGGCTGCGAGGATCTCTTCCCTTGCTTTGGTGGTCTCCGCCTCCCCAAGGGAATGGCCCGGTACCTCCTGTGGGCCGGTACTCCCAATTGCCTTTGCAGCATGACTGCCCCTACTTCTCATAGAGATCAGGACGTTAGCCGCTGACATCTTACACTTGGGAGGTGGCACTCTTCCTCTGGTCATGATCTCTGCCGCGACCACATGGCCGGGCAGGTCTTCGGCTTGAACTGGTGAAGGGCTCGCGAAGAGCCCGGACACAAAGGCCTCGGCGGCCTCCTCGGAAGAAATGGGCTGCACCAGAGATGGGCACGGCCTCAATGGGAACAGCGCTATCTGCTCGCGCCTCCTCTGGGCCCTCTGCGAAGGCACGACCTCTTCAGCGGTAGGGGGCATTTCAAGCTCCACCCTTCGGCCTCTTCAGCCGGGGGCTCCCAGCTGGGAACTTCTTCCCAGCGAGGCTCCACTGGCCTCTTGGTGAAAGCAGGCTGGGTAGGACCCTCTTCCCAGCGAGGCTCCTGACCTCTCCGATTAAAATAAGCTGGAGTAGGCCCCTCTGCTCAGGCGGGATTCTCAGCCCCCGGCCAACCCTTGGCCGGGGTCCCCTCGGTGCCGGCGAGGCCTCTCTTCCTCGAGGCTGCGTGGCAGCCACTTTCCTCTTCTTCTTCTCCGGTGAGAAGCCATCGAAGGCTTGATACCAGCCCTCTTTTTGGACAGTTTTGGGACAATGGGTCCCAACACCTTGACCGCCATGGCGGGCGTCTTCCTCAAGTGCACATGCCGGGTGCACTCGTTGGGCGTGCGCATGGATGCTTTCTTACCACAGGCTTCGCGGTTCTGCGGCGGCATCTGCGAGACAAAAGGGACTTGAGACCGGGTTTTACCGGACCTCTTACAAATTTACAATATATTAGTATGTATGCGCGGCGTACCTTTGGGCGCCGCTAGAGCAGCGAAGAAAGAATCTATCATTGTCCCACGGTGGGCGGAGCCCATCCCTCGTATGGCGGGGGCATGCAGGGGTCGGCCACGAAACCCGTGCTAATCCCAGCCCACCTTAGGGTGGTCTCGTCCAATTGGGCAGCCGAGAAAGGGAAGAACGCCTCGCATGCGCTCCTCGAAAGGACATCGTCCAACCACCCCAGCGGTTGAGCGTATGCCTGCCACCGCACTCCCCGTGAGTCGGCCACGAGCCTCCGCGCAATGCTTTGCACAGTTGTCGCGTCCTCGCCACGGGAAAGTCCCATGTGCCTTGGCGGCGGGAAGAAAAAGGATCCGTGCCGGTTGTGGTAGGATGCAGGCGCAGCAGTGAAGGAGATGGAGTGGTTACCTCCAACATTTATGGGAGTAGCGTGAAGAACGCACCCCCACTCCTCGGCTCAACCGATAAAAGCGGTTGAACACATCGGCGAAGGGCTTCACGCCGGCCATGTGGCGGCGACAATGAAGCCCGCAATACTCGAGAAAGTATTGGCGCCAAGCGAGTTGAGGCATTCCCAATCAGCACGAGAGATCTTGCACCCGATTGCGGAAAGGGTACCGCAATCCCGCCGCAAGCTGCGCCGTGTCTGAGCACGGCACCGGTTCTCCTTATTCTCCTCGGTAGCAGGCCAGCCCATCGCCCGACAAACACCCGCGGGGATGCGTATACCGGCGTTTTCTCCACGGGCGAAGGCCCCCACCATTTCTGGTGAATTCTATCGAACTTCACCGTGGTTTTCTCGAGAGGAGCAACCACTGGGCGAACAGCTTCCTTGGAATCCATCTCTGCAAAAGGAAGAACAGATAGGCATATAAATCGAAACAGCCCAGCAAAGGCATTTCGGCAAGCGCTCAGTGCGCTCAGAGAACTTGAAGCACTCAGTGTGCGGGAAGAAAAAACTTACCGGAGTGGTTTAAAGCGGTAGGCAAGAACGAACGGAGCGGTTGGCAAATGAACAGTTGACCGGAGGAATCTCGAACGAAAAGTAGGAACCACCGCAAATCACCTCTCAACTGCCGATGAAATCGCCAAGAAACGCAAAGAATACGAAGGGGTTACTCGAAGCAGAGCGAACAAATGCAAGAGTGGAGAAGAAAGGTTTCAATCTTCTCGGTGCGCTTTTATAAGCCCGCCAAAATGAAAAAGCGCTTTTAAGCGTGAATGACTCCCGAGGCGCCACGTGCCGGCATCCAGCGGTTATTAAACCTCTCCCTGCCGTACAAAAGGAGAAACGCTTTTACAAAGCGTAATCGACCCTACGGCGCCACGTGTTGCGTCCCATAGCAGTCGATAAACCTCTCATCTTCCTTTATCTCTCCTGCATTAAATGTTGAAGAGACTCTTCGCTGCCTTCGCAATCAAGCGGTCCATAAGCGGCCCAGCGCCTTCGCCAACTCCAAAGACTTGGAATTTGAGCAGTACGGGACCACCTGCCCATACTGCCTTCGGGAGGAGGCATCTTGGTACACTACCCAAGCAAATGCCCCCCCTCAAAAACTCACAAGGATCATGAAGGATCCAACACGAAACATCACAGCCGCATAAAAGGTCATCGCGCTCCGCACAAACTCGGTTACGTGGCTACTCGCCCTCAACATGGTATTTTCAAAGCAGTATCTTCAACACGAGTAAAGGGTCGTGAAGGATCCAACACAAACTATCAGATTATGAAAGATCTTCACTTGTGACTACTACATCGGTCCTCAGCAAAGTACTTTCAAAAAACGGAGTACAGGACCCTGCCCATACTCCGCTCTCAGGAGGAGGCATCTTGGTACACTACCCAAGCAATCGCGCCCTCGCGTTTTATCAGAATCATACGAGGCCTTGGGAGAGGTCTCATCCTTATGGTCTCCAGTATCGCCTTCGCAAGGTCTCGTCCTTGTGGTCTCCAGTATCGCCTTCGCAAGGTCTCATCCTTGGTCTCCATCCTTGGTCGCCTCGCAAGGTCTCATCGCCTATCGCCTTCACGCGAGGTCACGCCTCGCGGGCCTCCCGGACTCGCGGGGCGGCGTCTCATACTCACCCTTGCGTTTCTAAAGCCTGCGCGGGCCCCCAACCCTCGCGGTCTCCCTCGCCTCCATGGGTCTTACTCCCAGTCTCCTGCCTATACTGGCCCCGCCCAGATAAGGCCTTGGCACCCAGGTTCGTGCAACCCTCACCCCTTATTTGGCTATATTCTATTTGGGGCCTTCGCCCCTATGGGCCTTCGCCCTTACAGGCCTTCGCCCGCCACTTGCTCCACTTGGAGATTGACCACTTGGTCGTCTGACATCAACCGGCCAATAAGGAGGGCAGCACGAGCACAGGAGATCTTCACCAGTTTATACGCCGGACATTCTCGACAAGTGAATCACCTAAGGCGGTTTCTTTGAGATCTTCATCATCACAGCCGCCTTATCTCCAATCGATCGACACGAGACTTATCTCAAACAACTGTCTAAGGGCTTCAAGCTGGGAGGCTCTTCTCCTGGCATCACTCTATAAATAGGGTGATGTCCACCCTAAATCGGGTAAGCTACTACACGCCCCCACTCCCCTCTTGCTACTTGAGTATTCTTCCTATCTTTTACAGATTACTCAACGAGCAGCAAGCTCGAGTCTCAAGAACATCATCTTCTCCACCATATCAAGCGAGAGTCCGGACCTTCCTTAGGAGCGAGACTATCGGGCACAGGACTCTGTCTTCTTGTTGAACAACAAGTCCTCCATGTTGTTGGGGGAGAGCACATGCTGCTGTCTTGCCTGTAGGGACTTCGCACCCCGTTTGACAGGGAGCTGGTGAACCGAAGCCTGGACTCCGCAGTTGAGTTCATGAAGGAGGCTGCCAGGCACAACCTTCAGGTGGGGCATCTCCCCTGCTCTCTGCTTTTTGTTTTCTAATTTATGTACTGACTCATCTCTATGCATGCCGCCATCAATGAGTATCTTTGGTCTCAGCCAATGGCACAAGTTCCTGAGTTATGCGAACGCGCGAGACAGAGCCCAGATTGCTGAGATCGCCCACCTGAGAAAGGAGGCAGAAGTTGCCCAATCTACCAAGGCTGAGGCTGAGAAGGCCAACAAGAGGGTGGCGGAGTTGGAGACTTGGTGTGTTGTTCTCACCAGGGAGAAGGAGGAGTCTCGCCTAGAGCATTATCAAAGGGACGCTCTCCTGGAGAGGCTCAAGGTTTGGTGTCCCCTTTGCGAGGCGAAGCTGGCGAAGAAGGAAGATGAGCTCGTCGAGAAGAAAGCTGAAGTCATTTGTTTTGAAGACGGCGCTTTCTTCTCTAAAATCGAAGGCAGATCCGCTTTGAAGGGCGCTGCGGATAAACTTGCGGACACGAGCTTGGTAGGCGGACATTGCAAACCAGCATGCTAACCTATTTTCGGACCTTATGCGCACGATGCGGGAGGTCTTCGCGCTTGAACGAGACCTTGGGTTGGAGCGATATCACGGGAGGATCCTAAGCACGAACTGACTTTCACGACGAAGATCCATGAGAGGTGGCCGCGCTGAGGCGGAAGGTCGATGAGCTCAAGACCAGGGCGAAGTCACAATGCAAGGGTATGAGGAAGGTTTGTTGCGATGCCGCTTTCAACTAGAGCGGCTACACCACAGGTTGAACACGGACGCCTTGGATGCCTTCAAGACCGATGACTCCGAGGCGAGTACTTTGCTTGACCTGGGGTGAGCAAGGGTGATAGTCTCGTTCCTAAGGAAGGTCCGGACTCTCAGTTGATATGGTGGAGAAGATGATGTTCTTGAGACTCCAAGCTTGCTGTTCAGAGTAATCTGTAAAAGATAGGAAGAATACTCAGAAGTAGCAAGAGGGGAGTGGGGGGGCGTGTAGTAGCTTACCCGATTTAGGGTGGACATCACCCTATTTATAGAGTGATGCCAGGAGAAGAGCCTCCCCCAGTTGAAGCCCTTAGACAGGCTGTTTGAGATAAGTCTGTGTCAGACGGATTGGAGATAGGGCGGCTGTGATGATGAAGATCTCGGCAAACCGCCTTAGGTGATTCACTTGTCGAGAGAATGTCGGCGTATAAATCTGGTGAAGATCTCCCGAGGCTCGTGCTGCCCTCCTTATTGGCCGATTGATGTCGGGCGACCAAGTGGTCAATCTCCAAGTGGAGCAAGTGGCGGGCGAAGGCTGTAAGGCGAAGGCCCGTAGGGCGAAGGCCCCAAATAGAATATAGCCAAATAAGGGGTGAGGTTGCACGAACACAGGTGCCAAGGCCTTATGCAGGCGGGGCCGGTATAGGCGGAGGCGGGAGTAAGACCCATGGAGGCGAGGAGACCGCGAGGTTCGCCCTAAGACCGCGAGGGGCCGCGCAGGCTTTAGAAACGCAAGGGTGAGTATGAGGCGTCGCCCCTGCGAGTGCAGAAGCCCGCGAGGCGGGGGCCTCGCTTAGGCGATAAGGATGAGACCTTGCGAAGGCGATACTGGAGACCATAAGGATGAGACCTTGCGAAGGCGATACTGGAGACCACAAGGACGAGACCTTGCGAAGGCGATACTGGAGACCATAAGGATGAGACCTCTCCCAAGGCCTCGTATGATTCTGATAAAACGCGAGGGCGCGATTGCTTGGGTAGTGTACCAAGATGCCTCCTCACGAGAGCGGAGTATGGGCGGGGTCCTGTACTCCGTTTTTGAAAGTACTTTCTTTGAGGACCGATGTAGTAGTCACAAGTGAAGATCTTTCATAATCTTATAGTTTGTGTTGGATCCTTCACGACCCTTTACTCTGTGTTGAAGATCTTGTTTGAAAATACCATGTTGAGGGCGTGTGATCCACGAAGCGAGTTTGTGTGGGCGCGATGACCTTTTATGGCCTGATATTACGTGTTGGATCCTTCATGATCCTTGTGAGTTTTGAGGAGGGCATTTGCTTGGGTAGTGTACCAAGATGCCTCCTCACGAAGGCGAGTATGGGCGGGGTCCGTACTGCTGTTCAAATTCCAAGTCTTTGGAGTTGGCGAAGGCGCTTGGGCGTTTGCGGACCGTTTGATTGCGAAGGCAGCGAAGAGTCTCTTCAACATTTAATGCGGGAGAGATAAAGGAAGATGAGAGGTTTCTTGACCGTTATGGGGCCAACACGTGGCGCCGTAGAAGTCGATTACGCTTTGTAAAAGCGTTTCTCCTCTTTGTACGGCGGGGAGAGGTTTAATAACCGGCTGGATCTTTGGCACGTGGCGCCTCGGGAGTCATTCACGCTTAAAAGCGCTTTTTCATTTTGGCGGGCTTATAAAAGCGTATCCGAGAAGATTGAAACCTTTCTTCTCCACTCTTGCATTTGTTCGCTCTTCTTCGAGTAACCCCTTCGTATTCTTTGCGTTTCTTGGCGATTTCATCGGCAGTTGAGAGGTGATTTGCGGTGGTTCCTACTTTTCGTTCGAGATTCCTCCGGTCAACTGTTCATTTGCCAACCGCTCCGTTCGTTCTTGCCTACCGCTTTAAACTACTCCGGTAAGTTTTATCTTCCCTTTGAGTGCTTCAAGTTCTCTGGCGCCTTTGAGCGCTTGCCGAAATGCCTTTCTTTGGGCTGTTTCGATTTATATGCCTATCTGTTCTTTCTTTTGCGAGAGATGGATTCCAAGGAAGCTGTTCGCCCGGTGGTCGCTCCTCTCGAGAAGACCACGGTGAAGTTCGATAAATTCACCGAGGAAATGGTGGGGGCCTTCGGCCCGTGGAGAAAACGCCGGTATACGCATCCCGTGCGGGTGTTTGTCGGGCGATGGGTTGGCCCGTTACCGAGGAGAACAAGGAGAACCGGGTCTTTGTGCTGTGTACAGCGCGGCTTGCGGCGGGATTACGGTACCCCTTTCCGGCCCAGTGCAAGATCTCTGTCTTGATTGGGAATGCCCCAACTCGGTTGGCGCCCAATACTTTCACGAGTATTGCGGGCTTCATTGTCGCCTTTGCCACATGGCCGGCGTGAAGCCCTTCGCCGATGTGTTCAACCGTTTTTATCGGTTGGAGCTGAGGAGTGGGGGTGCGTTCTTCTACGTCACTCCCATAAATGTTGGAGGTAACCACTCCATCTCCTTCACCGCTGCGCCCAGATCCTACCACAAGCGCACGGATCCTTTTTCTTCTGCCGCGAAGGCACATGGGACTTTCCCGTGGCGAGGCGCGACAATCTGTGCAAAGCATTGCGCGGAGGCTGTCTTGACTCACGGGGAGTGCGGTGGCGAGGCATACGTTCAGCTGCTGGGGTGGTTGGACGATGTCCTTTCGAGGAGCGCATGCGGCGTTCTTCCCTTTCTCGGCTGCCCAATTGGGCGAGACCACCCTAAGGTGGGCTGGGATTAGCACGGGTTTCGTCTTTGGACCCCAGATGCCCCCGCCATACGAGGATGGGCTCCGTCCACCGTGGGACAATGATAGATTCTTTCTTCGCTGCTCTAGCGGCGCCCAAAATCTGCTGCGCATACATACTAATATATTGTAAATTTGTAAGAGTGCAGTAAAACACAGTGCAGAAGTCCCTTTTTGTCTGCAGATGCCGTCGCGAGTCTGGCGAAGCCCGGGGTAAGAAAGCATCCATGCGCATCGCCCAGAGTGCACTGGCATGTGCACTTGAGGAAGACGCCCTGCCATGGCGGTCAAGGTGTTGGGACCCATTGTCCCAAAGCTGTCCAAAAAGAGGGCTGGTGTCAAGCCTTCGATGGCTTCTCGGCCGGAGAAGAAGAAGAGGAAAGTGGCTGCCACGCGGCTTTGAGGAAGAGAGGGCCCTGCCGGTGCGGGGACCACGGCTGAAGGGTTGGGGGGGCTGAGAATCCTGCTTTGGAGCAGAGGGCCTACTCCGGTTATTTTAAGCTGGAGAGGTCGGGGAGCCTCTTTGGGGAAGAGGGTCCTACCCGGCCGTTTCTGAAGAGGCCGGGGAGCTCTTTGGGGAAGAAGTTCCCGGTGGGAGCCCCTGGCTGAAGAGGCCGAGAAGGGTGGAGCTTGAAATGCCCCTCTTGCTGAAGAGGTCGTGCCTTCTGCGAGAGGGCCCCGAGGAGGCGCGAGCGGATAGCGCTGTTCCCATTGAGGCCGTGCCCATCTCGGTGGTGCAGCCCATTTCTTCGAGGAGGCGCTGCTGAGGCCTTTGTGTCAGGCTCTTGAGCCCTTCACCGATTCAAGGCGAAGATCTGCCCGGTCATGTGGTCGCGGCGAGATCATTACCGAGGCGAGTGCCTCCTCCCAAGGGTAAGATGTCGGCGGCTAACGTCACGATCTCTATGAGAAGGAGGGGCGATCAGCTGCAAAGGCCATTGGGAGTACCGGCCCACAGGAGGTACCGGTCATTCCCTTGGGGAGGCGGAGACCACCAAAGCAAGGGAAGAGATCCTGCAGCCATCCCTCTTAGAGAGGAGATCACTGAAGAGGCCCCTTCGGGGAGAAGGCCCCCGCCACGAAGGGGAAGAGGATCACGGTGGTTGAGGAGACTTCTTCCTCTTCCAATAGTGAGGCCCGGAGGAAGGGGGTGCAGTGACACGGTCCTCTGCGAGGACAAGTGGTTGGGAGGTTGCCCAACCTTCCAGCAGCCAGTGGAAGTCGGTGGATGGGCGTCCTTCTGCTGGTAAGTCTTTTTGATCTTGGCAGTATTTTCTTTGCTTTTGAGTTCATACTTACATTTCCTAGTTGCTTGATGCCTGTTCTTTGTAGGCGAGGGCCCTTCAGCCAAGGGCTGGTCCCCGTGAGGCTCTTGCGGACCAAGGGGTCCTTACGAGATCCCTTCCGATTTGGGGACCGGGAGCGAGGTCCTTGAGAAGACCGGAGTCTGGTCCCACTACTTGGAGCGGAGGCGCATTGCTGCCAAGTCGGCCCCCAAGTGGTCGAGGTGCCAGACCTCACGAGAGTCGAGGCACCGGACCGGACTCGGGGTGTACGAGGAGCAAGGAGGCTCTGAAAGATGCATGGGATCGGTCTTCCTCTGAGGAATAGCAGTTCATTGCTGCGGGGAGGAGCAAACCCTCCAAACCTGCTGGAGGGCTGCGCACCCCCTATGATAGGGAGGTGACCGGCGGAGCCTGGACTCCCCGCCGAATTCATGAGGAGGCAGCTCAACAAAGTCTGCGAGTAAGACAGCCTCTGGTCTTTATGTATAAGCTTAGTTTAGCCCTTTTACCTTACCTTTAATAGTATTGGGATGCAGGCGGCTGTCAAAGGTCATGCTGCTGCTGAGCAATGGCATGACTTCCTGAAGTATGCCAACAGGCGGGACGATGCCCAAATATCAGAGATTGCCTCTCTCAGGAGGGAGCTGGAGTCCTCAAAGAGGAGGGAGGAGGAGCTCAAGGAGGAGCATGCCAAGCGCGTAGCCCAACTAGAGAGTTGGTGCGATTATGGCAACCAAGAGCGGGCGCACGGCATGCGGTACCGGTGGGAGCAGGCCTGCCTTCTTGGCGTTGCGAAGCAACGCTTCCTTCAGCGAGGAAGCAATGCTGGAAGCCAAGCGGCTTGAAAGTGCTGTCTTGAAGGAGTCCCTCCTTTCCTTGGAGGCGAAACCAAAGCCGCCCTTGCGGTGGCGAAGGCCCAAGTTGAGCAGGCGAGGCCGCGGCGAGGAGGCGAGGCCAAGCTCTGTCCGAGCTCAGCGGCGGAGAAGAAGGTGGAGGAGGGCAGGCTTGCTGCTGAGGTTGCCCTGAAGGCACGCCTGGAGGTTGCCACTGATCTGGAAAAGGCAATGGCCTCCGTGTGGGAGATGGAGAAGGCTCTGGGCCTTCCCCCTTTGAAGGTGAGGATCACGAGTCCTCTTCCTCCATTAAGGTGCCCATCCACGGCGGATGCCTCGGCCGTGGAGAAGCTTGGTGAGATCAAGCCACAGGCGAAGCAGGCGCAGGCCTATGAGGAAGGCTGGCTGCGATGCCGCTTCCAAGTGGAGAAGGCGTTTCCAGCTCTAAGTCTTGGGATCTGGATGCTGCCAACACCAATGAGCCAACGGTAGAGGCGCTTGATGGGGAGCGGGGAAGGAAGATGGGCGATGCACAGTACGCCCTTACGGACTAGGGTGGAGGCTCCAACATGTGGATGCCCCCTATTTTGTAAAAAGACCTGCATTCACACACTTTTTGGGAACAATAGATGAAGTGAAAACTTCCTTTTTCCTTCAACTGTTTTGTAGATTTCGCTTTAACTCGCGATAGCCTTGTAGAATACGTTAGCTTAGTTTAATAACCATAGGCTAAGTCTGTCTCATGGAGAGATGTCCTTACGGGGTCCGCGAAGGCGAAGCCACAGGGACTATTTGTTATGGAGATGGAGATTTAGTCTTAAGTTTATAGTGACGAGGCACTTCAAGATCCGCAACGGCGGAGCCACATGAGTCATTCCAAATGACTTGTGGGTTTACTTGTTGAGCTCCCTTCTTAGGCAACTGTCCGCAACGGCGGAGCCACATGAGTCATTCCAAATGACTTGTGGGTTTACTTGTTGAGCCCCTTTCTTAGGCAACTGTTTAGGGAGTAAGCCCTTGGGTAGTGGACGGTGTACCAAGTAGAAGTTCCCTGTAGTTTGCTCATCATTTATACGATAAGTATTCAGTAAAAAAGGTTCGGTTTACCTGGAGTCTGGAGTCGCGCATTTGGCGAAGGCGATGGGACGCTTGTTGAGACAAGTGGAGAACCATCGAGGCTCTGGGGGTAAGACCCGCGGCGCAAGGATTACCCTTATGGCGAGGCGAGTTGAAGGTTGGTTGGGAATGGGACCCGCAACCATCTGTGTGGAGAAGTCCGGGCGGAAGGTCTGTTGTGGCGTGCGAGGACGACTTACACATAGACCTTCCTGAAGGAGCCAAAGGGGTTACCCTTCCGCGGCGCAAGGGATTACCCTTGGGGCGGGGCGAGTTGAAGGTCGGTTGGGAATGAGACCCGCAACCACTGTGTGGAGAAGTCCGAGCGGAAGGTCTGCTGTGGCGTGCGAGGGCGACTTACACATAGACCTTCTGAAGGAGCCAAAGGGGTTACCCTTCCGCGGCGCAAGGGGATTACCCTTGGGGCGGGGCGAGTTGAAGGTCGGTTGGGGAATGAGACCCGCATGACCACTGTGTGGAGAAGTCCGAGCGGAAGGTCTGCTGTGGCGTGCGAGGGCGACTTACACATAGACCTTCTGAAGGAGCCAAAAGGGGTTACCCTTCCGCGGCGCAAGGGGATTACCCTTGGGGCGGGGCGAGTTGAAGGTCGGTTGGGAATGAGACCCGCAACCACTGTGTGGAGAAGTCCGAGCGGAAGGTCTGCTGTGGCGTGCGAGGACGACTTACACATAGACCTTCTGAAGGAGCCAAAAGGGGTTACCCTTCCGCGGCGCAAGGGGATTACCCTTGGGGCGGGGCGAGTTGAAGGTCGGTTGGGAATGAGACCCATGACCACATGTGTGGAGAAGTGAGACCTGACAAGGTCTGATGCCATAACTCAGGCAGGTAGCCAGTCTGACCGGCCGGGTACAGAGGGCGATGAAGAGGGCATTCGAAATGCCATGTAAGCTGTAAGACAGGAGGAAATACATATGTATTTTATTGAATTTGTAAGACTAAGGACTTACACGTAATATGGCGCAAGTCATCCGCATGAAAGTTGCGGGGAGCGGAGCGACCATCATGGTCTTGTAGTTCATAGACTCACAGGCGGACTTGTTTATGAACAATATAAGGCCCGTCCCGGTTGGGTCGCGAGACACCTGTTTGGGGTCGCGGCGGTGAGGGCCGATTTAAGTAAGGCAAGGCCTCCTTGTTGCGATACCTTGGGTTTTACCGGGAATTATGGTGAAGGCCGAGCCTCTGTTTGAGGCGGTCATGCGGCGAGCACCTTGGCGCAATTCTTCAATTAAGTCGAGTTTGGCACGGAGCCCTTGAGCATTGGCCGTCGGTGAAGTTGATCATACGGATTGTAGGGAGGTCTACCTCAATAGGCAGGAGCGCATCTGCGCCGTATACCAGAGAGAAAGGCGTCTCGCCTGTGGGGGTTCGCGTTGTGGTGCGATAGTCCCATAAGACACTTGGGAGTTCATCTACCCGGCGGCCCTTGGCCCCATCCAGCGCTTCTTGAGGCCTTCCTTGAGGTTCGGTTGGTGACCTCAACCTGCCCATTAGGCGGGGTGCGCCACCGGGCAAAAGCATGCGGACATTATTGTCCTGTGCCCATTGTTGGACACTGTGGTGGCGAACCGAGTGCCATTATGCGTAATAATAGCACGAGGGCTGCCGTCTGCGGCAGACAAGATTCTTCCAAAGAAACTTGATAATCTTGGCGGAAGTGATGGAGACCGGGGTTCTACCTCGACCCATTTGGAAAAATAATCAATGCTACAACACGAAGCGGTGCGGCCTGGAGCGGTCGGCATTGGACCAATGAGGTCGAGGCCCCACGAGGCGAAAACCTTTGGATTTGTCGATCTTGGAGATTCCGTGGATGGTAGCTGGATGCGAGAATTGATTTGCTTGGTGGCACGTTTTGACCAGTGCAGCGGAGTCCTTTTTCAAGGTAGGCCAGTAGTACCCTTGACGAAGGGCTTTGTGGGCAAGCGCCTCCGCAGCGATGTGAGCGCCACAATTGCCTTGGTGGAGAGTGTCCAAGACAGGCGTCCCTCAAGGGTGCTAAGGCACCGTTGTAGAGCGCCGCAAACCCGCGATGCCATAATTGGTCATCAATGAGGACGAAGCGGAGGGCTTGCTTGCGAACACAGGGATCTGTGGTGCTGGCCTTTAGCGCAGCAATGATAGGGTTTCTCCGATCTGTGGCTAGATCTGCGTTGCTAGAGAGGCAATATCAATACCTTCCGTGATGGAAGGACTGGTCAGAGTGGCTGTGGTAGAGGGGGTCTTTCCCTTTGATAGCATGTCTGCTGTAGTGTTCTCAGAACGAGGAACATGTATAAAGATGACTTCTTCAAAGTCGGTTCGTAGGGTGTTTACCAACTTAAGGTATTTGATCAGGGTGGCGTCCTTGCACTCGGCGCACCCTTGAACCTGGTGAATCACCAGCTGCGAGTCACTGTGGACATGGAGGCGGCGAATGCCTGCCCTTGTGGCGAGTTTCAGCCCGGCTACGAGGGCCTCATATTCTGCAACATTGTTAGTTACTTGAAATTGAAAAGAGACACGAAGGAATACTTCCATACCTAGGGGTCCACGTAGATACACACCCCCTGCGGGGGATTCGAGTTTGGATGAGCCATCCACAAATAAGTCCCATTCGGGAGGAGTGGGACGAGGAGTGGGAGCCACCTGCTCGGGGCGAGAGTACATCAGCATTTGAGAATTCCGCAATAAAGTCGGCGAGGGCACTGGCCCTTAATTGCCTTTCTGGGCTCATAATTGATGTTAAAGCCGCCAAGCTCGATGCACCACTTGGCGGCGCCACGAGTGTTCGGGCGCTGAGGATGTCTGAATTGGCAAGTCCGTTCGGACTATAATAGTGTGCCCTTGGAAATAGGGCTTGAGCTTCCTTGCTGCATATACAAGGGACAATATAGCCTTTTGGAGGAGGATACCTTGTTTACGTATCTTGGAGAGTGTGGCTGGTGTAATAGACCGGCCATTGCTTGGCGGCTTCTTCCTTAATAAGGACGAGGCGACACTTCTTTCTGAGGTGTCGAGGTAAAGGTTGATGTCATCGCTTTGCCTATGGCTCTTGAGTGGCGGTAGTTCTTGCAGGTGTCTTTTTATGGAGGCATTTGCATCCTGACACTCCTCCGTCCATTTGCAAGCTTTTTCTTGCGAATCGATCGAAGAAAGGTTTGCAACGATCACTTAGTTTAGAGGCAGATCGTCCCAAGGCCACTAGTTTTCCTGCTATTTGTTGGACTTCCTTGAGCCCCCTAGGGGTGCGCAAGGTGGTGATTGCTTCAATCTTTTTGGGATTTGCATGGATTCCTCCTTTGGAGATTTGGTATCCCAGGAACTTCCCTTCGCCCACGCCGAAGATACACTTCTTTGGATTTAACCGCATATTGTATTTGCGGAAGTTGTCGAATGTTTCCCTCAAGTCTGTGAGATGGGTTGGGACGGCCTTGCTTTTGACCACAATGTCATCTACATAGGCTTCAAGATTTCGGCCAATCTGGCCTGCGAAGACTTGATTTACAAGCCTTTGGAAGGTAGCCCCCGCATTTTTTAACCCGAAGGGCATTCGATATAATGATATACGGCTTCGCCCGATAGTAAAGCGGTTTTACCGCGTCTTCCGGTCCATAAAGACTTGGTGGTACCCGCTATAAGCATCGAGAAAAGAAAACCGAGTGATGAGCGGTTGAGTCAACCAGTTGGTCAATGGATGGTAAAGGATAGGGGTCCCTTGGGCAGGCCCTATTAACCCCCTTGTAGTCCACGCAAAGTCGCCAGCGACCGCCCTCTTTATCGGCGAGGACAATATTCGCAACCCATTCGAGTAGTGATCTTCCTTGATTATATTTGCCTTAAGCAATTTATGCACTTCAGTGCGTACATAGTCCTTTCGGTCTGGGGCCATGCCCCTTGTTTTCTGTCTAACCGGGCTAAAGGCGGGGAGTACACTTAACTTGTGAGTAATAACAGCAGGATCGACTCTGGTAGGTCCTCGGGGCTCCATGCGAAGACATCACTTTGTTGGCATGGAGGAGGTGGATGAGTGCTTGCTGGTCTTTTCCTCGAGGTCCTTTCCCACCCGAAACTTCTTCCCGGGAGAGATCTCAACTTCTTCAAAGGCTCCGGACAAGTCAGGAGCAGCTTCTCCAACAGGACCAGCTTCCTCTGTGGGTGCCTTCCTCTTAGGCTCGGATGGCCGGGGAAGCTGTGGGGGCCGGCGAGGCGAGACATAATTGCCTCGGCCACATTACAGGTGACAAATATATAGGCATCCCGGCCGCAGTGTGAAAAACTAGAGTCGGGGTTCGCACATCGCGGCGGACATGGAACTCGATTTGAGTATGCCGCCCGATGATGGCGTTATATGGCGTAGGGAGATCCAGGACAATAAAGTCCACATAGCTCGAATGACATACCTGCTTTTTCTCCTTGGTGGTTCCCATCATCATGTAGGGCAGGGTGATCGACCCCAGGGTTGGGATTTCATCCCGTCCTATTCCAAAGGTAGCCCCCTTCGCGGGCTGAATTTGTGACAAAGGCACCTTTGCCTCAACCAGAGTGTGTTTGTAGATCACGTTGGCATTTGCCCCCGTATCCATGTAGATTCTATCGGCGTCCCAGCCCTTGTACGGGCAGTGAAAACCAAGGGGTCAGCGTGCGGTGTTGCCACAGAGGTGCCATCGCTGCGATGCAAAAACTGAGTAGAGGAGTGGTCTATCTGGTAGATCTGCCTCATATGACGGCGTCTTGCCGAAGCGCCTTCACACTGTGTGATTACGCCGATGTGTCCCCTTGCCGGGGGACTGGGCCAATTCTCTGACACTGGGTTTCTTTGGGAGCGCCCCGCCGTGGTCCTCGGCCGGCGCCCTCACGGTCACCTTCTCTTCTACGGTCCTCGGTTTGGAGCAAGTACTCCACTGAGCTTGCCTTGAGCCAGCATTTCTCCAATCATACGCTTGAGCTCAAAGCAGTCCTCGGTGTCGTGACCTTTGTCACGGTGGTAGCGGCAAAACTTATTGCTTTGCCTTGTTATTTCTTGGGAGAGGGGGCGAGGCCAAGTGGGGACCGCCCTCTTTTGTTCCAAGGCATGGAGAATGTTGGTACGGGATTCCCTTAGCGGGGGAAGAGAAATGTATGCCCTTTCCCTCTTGGGGCGTGGGAGTCTTGCCTTTGAGTCCTCGGTTCCGGTCGCGAGGGTTGTCCCTTGGCGTCCGCCGTGGCGGCTCTGGCGAGTGGTCGAGTGACCTCTTCCGTATTCATGAACCGCGACGCTGTACTTAAGAATTGTTCCATGTTGGTGGGCGGGTTAGTGTGGACATCCACAAAGAAAAGGGACTCCCAGCGGAGGCCTTGGATAGCTGCAAGGGCGAGCTTCTTCTCCCGGGTTGGGGACACTGGATAGACTCGGCACAGGAAGCGTTGAATATATTCTCGAGGGCTCATCCTTTTACTGCCGTATCTTAAGAAGGTGCCCTGCCGTTTTAGGAGGTGGTTTGGATACCACAAAATGGTTGGAGAAATTGCGGGATAGCTCCTCGAATGAATCAAACCGTTTGTCCCGGAGAGTGGTGTACCAGTTGGCAGCGGCCCCAGTAAGTGTGGAGCTGAAAGCTCTACAGAGCGTGTTGTCGTCCGCCCTTGCTATTGCCATTGCGGAAGCATGCTGGAGATGGATATCGAGTCGACAGGCCATCATAGGCGTCCCGGCTTAGGCTGGCCCAGTCGGAAGAGGGGTTTCTAAAACCCTCGAGTAAAAGGTTGGAGTCAGAGGTGGTCCAGACCCATCCTGGAAATATTATGGACACTGGCCCTTTCATCCCTTTTTCCACTTCCTCTAATCGTCTAGTAAGTGCGATAAGTAATGACGAAGAAGGATCAGGGTTACTTACTTGCTGAGGAGGAGTAGCTGGGCGTTCGGGCTGATTAGTCGCAGCGTTCAACGCTATCCGAAACGCCCGAAGAGTGGTGGCGAGAGTTTCACGTAAGTTGAAAGCAACCGCCTCGGTGATCGTTTGCGGGGCGGCCGGATCGAGTCCGTTGGAGGGTGTTTGGAGGTGGAGTGTTTCGCTCCTGAGGCATGTTACGGGCAACGTGGGAGGAGCTTTCCTCTGTTGAGTGAATAGAGAGTTCTCCCCTTTGTGGGGGAACGTGGTTCGGGGAAGGCTCCGATGGTGGGTCATTGTTCGTACTTGCCCCGGGAGGGTTCCTCCTCCCTTGGCATTCTGTTGGCACTCCGGGTGGTTGGCATGACTTATTGCTTGTGGTTTGTAATATGGGTTTATAGCAAGAACTTTCGTTCCCACAGACGGCGCCAAACTGATAGTCTCGTCCCTAAAGAAGGTCCGGACTCTCAGTTGATATGGTGGAGAAGATGATGTTCTTGAGACTCCAAGCTTGCTGTTCAGAGTAATCTGTAAAAGATAGGAAGAATACTCAGAAGTAGCAAGAGGGGAGTGGGGGGGCGTGTAGTAGCTTACCCGATTTAGGGTGGACATCACCCTATTTATAGAGTGATGCCAGGAGAAGAGCCTCCCCCAGTTGAAGCCCTTAGACAGGCTGTTTGAGATAAGTACATGTCGGTGATTGGAGATAAGGCGGCTGTGATGATGAAGATCTCAGCAAACCGCCTTAGGTGATTCACTTGTCGAGAGAATGTCGGCGTATAAATCTAGTGAAGATCATGCTAAATTAGGAAGGGGTTTAGGTCGTGTGTTTGACACCCTTTAGTTAGGCTGGCCCTTGGGCCGTTGTAATTTGTACCTGTAAAGAGTGTACAGTTCTAACATTATAGATGAACAAATCAGTTTACCTCGACCGTCTACGTTCTTCCTTTATTCTCGCAATAGCTTTGTAGGGGACGTTAGCAATTCGCTAGGCTAAGTTATCGTACACCTGTTGGGAGTCGCTTCGCGGGGTCCCAAAGGTTGGAGGGATTGCTTGTGGCTCGCGTGGGCGAAGCCATCAAGGACCTCAATGTGAAGGTTGATTTCCAGCATGGGGATCTGTTAAGGTTTGCATCTCGTGGCCCCAAAGATCGGTTGAGGGATTGTGGTTCGCATAGGCGAGACCACCAAAGACCTCTGCAAAGCTGTTTCAAGCTTGGGGATCTGTTGGGATTCGCATCGCGGGGTCCCAAAGATTTCTCACAAGGTTCGTGTTGGCGATGTCCTTGGGTAGTGTACGCATGTTTGCGTGTATGGGCGACCTGACAAGGTCTGATGCCGTTACCTTAATAGGTTAGGCTTTTAGCCGTTCTGACCGGTCGGGTGCAGAAGGCGTTTGGGCGATCGTTGGTGAGATTATTCTGCAGTAGCGTTAAGAAGTGGAGAAACATTTCATTCATTCAAGCCATGGGGTTACCATGATTTACACATAATACGGACGGAGGTCGTCCGCATGGAAGTTGCGAGGGTAGCTGTTTCCCATCTTGGTCCTACAACTCATAGATGCCCGGCCGGACTTGTTTGTGGATGATGTAAGGACCATCCCAGTTGGGTCGCAGGACGCCCTGTTTGGGGTCGCGAGTAGTGAGGACCGATCTGAGTAGCGCGAGGCCTCCTGGTTTGAGTGCCTTGGGTTTGACTTTGGCGTCATGTTGCAAGTTGAGATGCTGTTTGAGAGCGAACAGGCGAAGGCGTGCTCCTTCGCGCAGTTCTTCGAGCAGGTCTAGTTTGGCACGAAGTCCTCGAGTGTTAGCCTCATCGTTGAAGTTGATCATCCTTATTATTGCGAAGTCTGCCTCATGGGGAGGAGTGCATCAGCGCCATAGACCAGGGAGAACGGTGTCTCGCCTGTTGGCGTTCTTGTTGTTGTCCTATAATCCCATAGGACGCTTGGGAGTTCATCCACCCATCGCCCCTTTGCGCCAGTTAGGCGCTTCTTGAGTCCCTCTTTGATTGTGCGGTTGGTGACCTCAACTTGGCTATTTGACTGGGGGGTTGACACCGGCGCATATAGCATGCGAATCTTGTTGTCTTCGGCCCATTGATGCATGCTGTGGCTAGCGAACTAGCTCCCATTGTCTGTGATGATGGCGCGGGGACTGCCATATCGACAGACAATGTTCTTCCACAAGAACTTGATGATATTGGAAGATGTTATCTTCATCAAGGGTTCGACTTCAATCCACTTTGTGAAATAATCCACAGCGACAACACAGAACCTGTACTAGCCTGTCGCCTTTGGCATTGGTCCGATGAGGTCGAGACCATAAAGGGAGAAGGGTACGGGGTTTATGAGTGCGGGAGATTCTGTGGATGGAAGTCGTTGGACGCGCGAGTTAATCTGGCATTGATGGCTCGTCTTGACAAGTGAGGATGCGTCCTTCTTTAAGGTTGGCCAGTAGTATCCTTGGCGGAGGGCTTTGTGTGCAAGCGCCTCCGCCGCAATGTGGGCACCACAGCTGCCCTGGTGGATTGTCTCTAGTACATTGAGTCCTTCCTGGGCAGTGAGGCAACGTTGGAGGGGTGAGAAGAATCCATGATGCCACAGCAACCCATTTATGAGGATGAATCTTGTACCTCGATTGCGGGTGCGTGGATCCGTGGAAGCCCCCTTGAGTTGGGCGATGATGGGGGTTCGCTAGTTATCTGGATCTTCCGCTTCGAATGAGCCAATGTCTATAGCTCCGTCAATGGACGGTCATGCCAGGGTTTCCAAGGTGGAAAGTGTCTTCCCCTCGGAGAGCATATCCGCAATGGTGTTCTCAGAACGAGGGATATGGATGAAGATTGCCTCTTCGAAGTTTGCTCGCAGGGCGTTGACAAGCTTCAAGTACTTGATTAGAGTGGCATCCTTGCACTCCGAACACCCCTGTACTTGGTGTATCACCAGTTGGGAGTCACTGTGAATGTGTATTCGGTGAATACCCACTTTGATTGCCAACTTGAGGCCCGCGATGAGGGCTTCATACTCTGCAACGTTATTAGTCACAGGGAATTGAAAGGATACACGGAGAGTGCTTTCCATACCTAGGGGTCCACGCAGGTAGACGCCTCCTACTGGAGATGCTGCTTTAGATGCGCCATCAACGTACATTTCCCACTCTGGGGGTGGAGGTTCAGGCGCCAGCACTTGTTCCTGAGGCGTGCTATACTCAAGAACTGAGAATTCCACCAGGAAGTCTGCGAGGGCCTGACCCTTTATTGCCTTGCGGGGTTCATAGTTGATGTCGTACCCGCTTAGTTCGATGCACCATTTCGCCAGGCGGCCTGAGTGCTCCGGTCTTTGAAGGATCTCCTTGATTTGGGAGGTCCGTGCGCATGGTGATCGTGTGCCCTTGGAAGTAGGGCTTGAGCTTCCTTACTGCATAGACTAATGACAAGATAGCTTTCTGTAAAGGAGGATACCTTGTCTCTGCTGATTGTAAGGTGTGGCTGGTGTAGTAGACCGGCCACTGCTTGTCACCTTCCTCCTTAATGAGAACTGACGCCACACTATTGCTCATTGTGGAGAGATATAGGACAAGGTCATCGCCAGGCCTGGGGCACTTGAGTGTGGGCAGCTCCTGCAGGTGCTGCTTGATGGTGTCGTATGCCTCCTGGCAGTCCTCCGTCCATTTGCAGGCTTTCTTCTTCCTGATTTGGTTGAAGAAAGGCTTGCAACGGTTGCTGAGCTTTGATATAAATCGTCCCAGGGCGACTAACCTTCCTGTTAGTTGCTGGACATCTTTCAGGCCTCTTGGGATGCGAAGGCTGGCGATAGCTTCTATCTTTTTGGGATTGGCGTGAATCCCTCCTCTTGAGACCTGGTAACCAAGAAATTTCCCCTCGCTAACGCCAAAGATGCACTTCTTTGGGTTCAAGCGCATGTTGTATGCGTGGAAGTTGGTGAAGGTCTCTTCTAGGTCCTCCAAGTGTTTGGCGGTGGCTTTGCTCTTCACCACTATGTCGTCAACATAGGCCTCAAGGTTTCTCCCAATTTGATCTGTGAACACCCTGTTCACCAACCTTTGAAAAGTTGCCCCTGCATTCCTCAAGCCAAAAGGCATGCGAATGTAGTGGTAGACTACTTCGCTAGTTGTGAAGGCGGTCTTCATGGCATCTTCAGGATCCATGAAGATTTGATGGTAGCCACTGTACGCATCAAGGAAAGAAAGTACTGGGTATCGCACGGTTGAGTCCACCAGTTGGTCTATGGGAGGTAAGGGGTATGGATCTCTAGGGCAAGCCCTGTCGGCAAGCACAATGTTAGCAACCCACTCAGAGTAATGAACTTCCTTAATTATATTAGCTTCAAGCAACCACGCACCTCGGTGCGTACAAACTCTTTATTCTGATCACCCCGAGCGGGTTGTGACTTTGGTGTTCGGGGCTCCGTTTCAGCCATGCGGGCCATGTCTTTGGGTGGTCGACGGCTCTTGGACCTTTTAAGGTAACATTCTCGGGAATCCTTTCATATTTGAGGTCGCATGGGTCTCCCGGACATTTCCGGGACTTGTTTCGGGACGTTCAGCAGGCTCGATAGCTCTACCGGGACATCGGAAAACGAAACCGTCAGCATATTTGTGATCGTATAAACATCCCGCATCGTTTTACGGAGTATAATGTTTGGGGCCGGGATGTTCATTTCGGGTGACACCGGGGCTCGCTAACCCTTTCATGCAGGTAAAAACGTTTCTAAAGTTTCCGTTCGTTATCGTACCTACCCCCTTACTGGGTTCTTTCGAGAACTCACACCCAAATATTAAACATTTTCAGGGGATCCGGGCAAACGACCTGCGGAGTAGACCTCCCGCGGTGCTCGTTCTGCATTTCTGTTTGTTTGAGGTATTGGTACGTTTATGATTGGGGGTATTCTCGTTAGATCCCTTTTGTGATCTGTTTGGGTAATCTGACATTACCTCTTCTATTTTGTGTTCTAGCAGCAGCGGCAGCAGTACTACGTGCGGGAATCTTGTTTAAGAAGTTTTCCAGTTCCGCACCTAGGTATTCTAGGGTTTTACTTTGGCGGCTCTGTAGATGTATGTGCATGCATGTTTAGATCAGATCATGTTGAATGTTAGGTATTTTGGAATACTTTCTGATTCTGTACTTATGTCTGACTGAAGGGCTCGCCCATATCAGTTAAAGGCGGGACCCGAGCTATGTTCATGTTGTTATATATCGGATAACTTCTGTATCTGGATGTTTCTGTGAGATATGAATGATATTTCCATGAACTGCGTGTTTGGTGATGGTTGGGTGCTCGCCTATTTCAGTGTGGCGGGGCTCACCATGGATAGTTAGGATTATATCGTATACTTGCCATCTTTGGGTTTTGTAAGTTGCGGGTCGTAACACGACCAAGTTGTTAAGTGAGCAAAGTGTTCTCAGGCACCGGGCCTTCGAGAACGAGACTTTGCGGGCCGGGTCATGGGACCATTGCACATAGCGGATTTCGGTAGTATCGTTTCCGCCGCAGCTTTCCACTTTTGACGTCGCGGGTGCTCGTGACACTCTTTGATGTGATCACACCGGGGTTGTATGACCACGAGCTCGGATCTAGCTCGATGGAGGCGGTTTCCAGCGGAAGGGAAACGAAAAACAGTGGGAGGAAACGAAGAACACAAAGTCGGCCAAGGGAACCTCCTCACTACGAGGTGAGGCAATGCCCTTGAAAATGCCTGGGAAAGGAGATGGGATCTAGCACCTCTTGACTACAAGGTCAAGCAATACTAGATATTATGTTTGGATCCTCTTGCCTGGATCACTAGGGAAATGGAAGTGCAAGAATGGAGAACACAAAAGCCGATGTCTCACTGTGGAGAGTTTCAGCCGAATTGCTTAATTCAATAATATGTTCTTCCTTACAATGGTGTCTGTTTCTAGCTTATATAGTGAGGGAAGTGTGAGAAGTAAAACGGCTTCGTACAGCCGTGCGTGCGTGCAGAAAGCATACAGTGCTTTTTGGCATGCATGCAGAGTAAAAAGTTTCCAAAAAGGTGAAAAAGGAAAAGCTAGTCTAAAAGTGTTCGGGTGTCTTTTTCCTCGTAAAGGAGGTGCTTACATTCCCGAGTAGCTGCAGAGAAAGGACGCCTTGTTGTCGGACTTGGTCGGTCAGCTGGCTAAGTAGGGAGGTTTCGCGGGATGCCTTCGCCAAGGGCCTTCGCGGGAATGCCCTCGCCAGGGGCCTTCGCAAGAATGCCTTTGCTTGGGGTCTTTGCGGAGGCGCCTTCGCCGGGGGTCTTCTCGGGGGTCAAGTGTTCGCGCACCAAGGTTTGGCTGCTCCCTTCCTCAAGGATGCTTATGCTCAAGGCTCCAAAGGGCTTCGCGTCTTCGTCTATTGCGATGCCGAGCTGGCGAAGCTGTAGGGCCCTCGCTCGAGATTCCTCTTGGTCGTCCTGCGCCATGAGTCTCATGAAGGCATTGAGATTCGCTTGAACTCGTTTCAACCGGGACCTGGTCATGGGTCCGCCAATGCCTTGGAGTGGATCTGGGGGTGCGCGCGCTTGGGATTGCGGACCATCTTGAACTTGGGGGTCTTTTGGGACGATGTCCACATCATACTCTCCTTCTTCGAAAGAATCCGTCCGCGGATTCTCAAATTCTTCATGTCCTTCAAAGGGAGCCAAATCACAAACGTTAAAAGTTGCATGTACATTATAAGATCCATCACAGGGTAAGTCTAGTACATATGCATTATCACCGATTTTCTTAGTGATTTGGAAAGGGCCATCGCCTCTTGGCGCAAGTTTATTTTTCCTAGCCTGGGGAAATCGGTCTTTTCTTAAGTGCAACCACACCCAGTCCCCGACTTGAAAACTCCTAAATTTCCTACCCTTATTAACCCTTCTTGCATAAGACTCATTAACTTTCTCAAGTTGCTTGTGAACCTTGGCATGCAAATCTTTCATGTGTTGGGCTTTCTTTTTCCCATCTACATCCACTTGTTCAGCAAAGTCTAAGGCGACTAAGTCCAAAGGAGTCAAAGGGTTAAAGCCATATACGACTTCAAAGGGACTGTAGGATGTGGAGGAATGGTAGGTTTGGTTATAAGCAAATTCTACATGGGGTAAGCACTTTTCCCACTCTTTCAGATTCTTCCTAAGGAGGGTTCGCAAAATAGTGGTGAGAGTCCTATTGGTCACTTCGGTTTGGCCATCTGTTTGGGGGTGACTAGATGTTGAGTACATCAAACTAGTGCCTAATCTAGACCAAAGGGTTCGCCAGAAATGACTTAGGAACCGCGAATCCCTATCACTGACAATGGACCGCGGAAGGCCATGGTACTTCACGATGTCCCTAAAGAATAAATCAGCCACATGCGATGCATCTTCAGTTTTATGACAGGGAATGAAATGTGCCATTTTTGAAAATCTATCCACTACCACAAAGATAGCATCATGACCATGCGATGTCCTAGGCAGACCACTTATAAAATCCATGCTTATATCAACCCAAGGAAGAGAAGGTGTAGGGAGAGGAGTGTACTTCCCTTTTGGTTGCAGAGTAGACTTGGCTTGGTGGCATGTGACGCATCTGGCGAAGAACTTGGTGACGTCCTTCTTCATGCCGGGCCAAAAGAAGTTTTCCTTCACAGCTTCAAGTGTCTTTTGGACACCGAAGTGCCCCATGAGGCCGCCTCCATGTGCCTCTTTGATGATGACTTCGCGCATTGATCCTCTCGGAACGCACAACCTTTTTAACTTAAACAGGAAGCCATCAAACACATAGTAGCCATTTTGGCTGCCTTTAGCGCAGTTAACAAATATTTCACCAAAATCCGCATCATGCTCATACATGCCTTTTAAACATTCAAAACCAACAACCTTTGCATCAAGAGTCATGAGTAATGCATATCTCCTAGAAAGGGCATCAGCAACAACATTTTCTTTTCCTTTCTTATACTTAATAACATAGGAGAAAGACTCGATGAACTCTACCCACCTAACATGCCTTTTGCTCAAATTTCCTTGCCCTTGAAGATACTTCAAAGACAAGTGATCCGTATGGATTACAAATTCTCTAGGCAGAAGATAATGACTCCACGTTTGCAAGGATCGCACAAGAGCGTATAGCTCTTTGTCATATGTGGAGTAATTCAAGGTGGCTCCACTCAACTTTTCGCTAAAGAAGGCTATGGGACGGCCTTCTTGGTGTAAGACAGCGCCGATGCCTATACCACTGACATCGCACTCTGTCACCCCACCGCCCCGGAACTGGCTGAAGCGTCATAATTGCATAGGTTGGAGGTAATGGCGGCGGGTGATCGCGGAATTTTCTCTTAAAAGGGTGTGGACCCGAAACCCTTTCCTTAAAACATTTTTCTTTCAGTTTTAAGGTTGTTTCGTGTTTACAGGTTTTAAGACGTCTTACTAGTCCTAAACCTGCACCCGAGACACGTTAGTGGTTTTTACAGGATATCGCGCGTAAAAACAATAATAATGAAGCAGGATAATATATATAGACCGATAGTATGAAAATACTAGAGTGTCTACATGCACTACTTCTACAGAGCCGAGCCAACAGTGCGGAATTATACCTCGCTACTAGATCTGCTGCTTTGCTAAACATACACAGAGAAGAACGTCGGACTTAACGAGAAGATACCGACATAGAAGGGATTTTAACGAGAATTTCCCCAAACACAAATATACCTCAAAATAACGAAGTGCAGAACGAGCACCGCGGAAATCTAGTCCGCAGTCGTTTGCCCGGATCCCCTGAAAATATTGTAAGCATGGGGGGTGAGTTCTCGAAAGAACCCGTAAGGGGGTAGGTACGAATTGGTAAAACCAAAACTTTTAAAACATTTTAGCCTGCACAAAAGGGTTAGCGTGCAATGTTCTAACAGATAACGCAACCCTAAATATCATGAGGTGATATGGAGATGCATGTATACAGAATCCCATCGATCGAGGGCACAGCCAAGGATAGATCTTCCCGGCCCGGCGGCATCTCCATGCGCCGTGAACAGATAACAGAAGGCCCGACCATGGGTAGTTCTTCCCCAGCCCGGCCGGCATCCCCATGCGTCGTTACCAGAAAGTAGAATGGGTCCGTCTACGACCCCCGAGAAACAGATCCGATATAGCAGAAGTCCAGAAATAATAACAGAAATGGGTCCGTCGTCGACCCCCGATATGCATATATTCCAGAAATAAAAACCCTGCAAACCACTACGTACCAGTAACTAGTCCCGGGAGTCACTGGGCCCCACCCTCGACCCGAGTACTAGCCCTTAACTAACCTAATACACATTTAATGCGCATTAAGGAAGTTAAACCCCTTGGTGGCAAATCAGTGCGCGTGATTGCCACGTTCCGATTTGACTTGCGCGTCACGATATTGACGGAAGCCATTAGGTCGACTTTGCGCGCTAGGGCACGTTTGTCGAGAAATAGAGATTCTCTGATGTAGTGATTTGACAAGTCGTGTTGAGTAGTTGTTAAACGTTACCCCTTTCGGTATGAATAGTGAATGTATTTATAGTCCCATGTCTCAGTGGCATTATTGTAATATCCCAATGTAAGGTGATTATTCGTTTTTAGGTCCTATATGCACTTCGGGAAGTAATGTCCGGGAACGTTCTCAATCTTTATTCGGATTATGAGTTTTTTTAATGGGGCCCTTGTTCCGGGCTTGTTCGTGGGCCTTTTGTTAGGCCTTTTATGCGTATTTGGGCCTGGCGGCCATCAAGTCCCCCCCAAGCCCTTTTGGCCGACTAGAAGGAGTCCAAAGTTCTTTTCTTGAAGATCCATTTTAGAAAATCAGTTTAGTCATGTTCGGGAAACTGCTTGATTCGGGATACTTTCCTTGTTCGGGTATCTGATTTGTCTGCTGTTCGGGTATGTGGCTTTTCTTGTGTTCGGGTAACTGAATCAGTTCCCGTACTAGTGTGTTCGGGAATCTAAAGACGTGGATTCTCCTTTTCTCGGTCATGGTTCGGGCTTTTGAATCGTTTCCCGTACAGTCATGTTCGGGAAGCTTAGGATGTAGAATCCTCCATTTGTCTCGAACAATGTTCGGGCTTCTGAATCGTTTCCCGTACTATTTGTGTTCGGGCTTTTGAAGCGAGGATGTGGGATCTGTTTGTCTCGAGTCACGAACAATGTTCGGGCTTTTGAATCGTTTCCCGTACTGTGATGTTCGGGAAAATGAGGATGTGGAATCCTCCATGTCACGAACAATGTTCGGGCTTCTGAATCGTTTCCCGTACTATGATGTTCGGGAAACTGAGGATGTGGAGTCCTCCTTTTGTCTCGAACAATGTTCGGGCTTTTGAATCGTTTCCCGTACTATGATGTTCGGGAAGCGAGATGTGGCGTCCTCCATTTGTCTCGAACAATGTTCGGGCTTTTGAATCGTTCCCGTACTATGATGTTCGGGAAGCGAGATGTGGAATCCTCCATGTCACGAACAATGTTCGGGCTTCTGAATCGTTTCCCGTACTATGATGTTCGGGAAACTGAGGATGTGGAGTCCTCCTTTTGTCTCGAACAATGTTCGGGCTTTTGAATCGTTTCCCGTACTATGATGTTCGGGAAACTGAGGATGTGGAGTCCTCCATTTCGCGAACAATGTTCGGGCTTCTGAATCGTTTCCCGTACTATGATGTTCGGGAAACTGAGGATGTGGAGTCCTCCATTTGTCTCGAACAATATTCGGGCTTCTGAATCGTTTCTGGGATTTTCCTATTCGGGATCTGTTGATATTCCCAACGGTTACTTTTTGAATCGACGGTGGAGATCATGTGCCGTTTGGCGATTCATCTGCCCGATCTTTTCTATAAATGTGAGGAGCCTCATTTTCATTTTGCATCTCTCAAGCTCTTCTCTTCTCACAATAAACTCACGACGGACAACCCCACGCTCCAGGAGGCTGTTAGTATCTTCAAGAGGTGGAGGACTGTTGAAGAATCTCATCCAGAAGACTTCTTCCCCCCTTTCCTCGGTGAAACCACCGTCTGGACGATTCTGAGAGGTTCGTCCGCCGTCCATCAATTCTACCGGCTCCACCGTCGAGTAGTTGGCGCTGCCGCCGTCACCCGCCTTTTACTCTCCTTCCGGCGAGCCGTCCGTGTTTCCTCCGGCCATTTACCCGAGGTACATGAGAATGGCCCCTACTTTTCCTTCACCTTCTCTTGTTCGCCCTTGAGTTGCCTTTTAGAGACCAAGGCGAGGTTCCCGAAGGTTGGTGGACCGAGATTGAAAACTACCGGAGTAAGGCGACTCGGAGTTAATAAAGGAGTGGCAATCCACTTATTTTGTCCCGATGACGGTCCGTACTCGGGTTCCGTCTCTGAATGCCGGGCGTATGAGCACAGGAAAGGCTGGTTGGTGATCTTCAAGGATCAGCTGCTATGCGAGCTCCGCTTTCCCCGCACCCATTTGTTAGACAGTTAGCGAATCCCACGGGTTAGCCGTTAACCAATTTAGCCCGAACACCTATTGCCACATAAATGCCTATCTCATCCTCGTACTCTGTTTGAGATAGAGCCAACCATATCCACTTTCCTCCGGATACTATAAAGTAAACGTAGTCCCGAGGAAGCTGTTTCTACTTCTTGATGCCGGGGTCCTCCTACTGTAAAATTCAACTTTGTTTGGAATCGCCAACCAGCCGCAAGGGATGGCATCGGGAATTCTTTTTCATGAAGCCTGATGTGTCATGGGGCTGCAAGCGGCGCGAAGGTAGGAGGACTGCCGGATGTGCGAGTCCTCGGCGGCTCGAAGGAGCTGCTGACAAGGAGAACTATGACCGGTTTGACAATAAGATCCGGACCATTGCTCCTTGGTGCTGCGATGGACCGAAGGAAGTCCTCCCCTTTCCTTTGTACTGGAGGCTGATTACCCAAGGGTCCTTTCCCACTTGGGTATTATTCGAGGGACTTGGGGAGTTGGGCATCAGGAATCTCCCCCTTCGACCGGGACACTGGCCTTGGTGCATCGTCTTGGGCGAGACGTCCTTCGAGGACTTCAAGAAAGGTTTATATCGTTCTTGTTCATAGATGCATTCGTTTGATATTAACTAATTCTTCCCCTTTTTGCAGAAATGGAGCCGAGTTTGATCTAGGCGCCATCTTTCGGGATGCGGCACGAAGAAACCGAGCTCTAAAGCCGGTGCCGAGGCCCGCGGCGAGAAGAAGCGAAAAGAGGCTGCCGGTAGATCTTTGAGGCTGCGGGCCAGCCTGCGAGAAGCTGCCGGGAAGTTCCGTCCCGGTCCATATGGAAGGTCATCCCACTCGGGATGATGTTTATGACATCTTTGCGGACCTCCCCGAGCGAGTTAGAAGGACAAGGGGAAGTTCACGGCTTCGGGATGACCGGGCAAAGTGCCCCGAGGTCGAGCCCATCAATTTCAGATTAGGTAATCAATCGGTGAAATTACGCAATCTCTGTTTTGGAATCTATTCGGGAATCTTTCCCGAATGTTTAGTGAACCAGCTGCATGGCGTGGCTCGATCTCATTTTTGTACCTTAGGTCCGGACTGGAAGGAGGCCCGAAGAAGAGGCGGCGGCTGCGGGATGAGAAGCTGGCTCGGTTCGGGGATAATCTTATTCCCGGGAGCCGGGTGGCTGATCCATGAGGATCAAAATGTCCTCGGCGATGAAGGCGTCAAGGACATGGCTCCCGAGCTTTTCAGCGGGACCACCACCGCCCGAACAATGGAGTGCCTAGAGCACTTCTACCACGACATGGGCGTCGCCGCTTCCAAAGTGGCCGCCCTCGGGTACCCAGGTTAGTATCATTAGTTTATTTCTTAAGTCTTGGCTTCTCATGCTCGTGCCTCGGGAAAATAATCTGTCTTAATATTGTCCAGTGGCCACAATGGGCGGGTGGATTTCCCGAATCACCCAAGCGTCCCACCGGATCCGGTCGAGGCGGAGCAACGGGCGACTAAAGCCGTGGCTGTGGTGGCTAAGCTGATCCGGCGAGTCCATCACTCTGAGCGATTCTTTGCGGCTTTCCGTACCACTCCTAAGCTCGAGCTTCCCAGCTCACATATCAGGGAGCACCTCGGCCAGTGAGGCTGATGATTTCGCCTTGGCTGAGGTTGCCTTCCTGAGCGCGGTCAAAGAGCGCCGCCATTCTGAGGACGCTGTTCGGGAAGAAGCTAAATCGCTCAAGGCTGAAAAGGAGAGGTTTCAAGTGGACCTCGCCAATCAGAAGGAGCACTTGGCGGGAGGCTGCGGGTCAGGGATGAGGAGAATCAGAGACTTCGGGATGAAGTCGCCGCGCTCCAAGCCAAAATCCCGAAGTACCAGAAGGTGCTAGGTGAGGCAGTGGATCTGGCCGTTAACAAATATACCTTCGGGTTTTGTTTGGCTAGAAAACAGATAGTGGGCGCAATCCTCACGCTGACTGTCCGGACTTGACGGGCGTGCGGAGCCGAAGAGGATCCCAGTGAGTACGGGGGCGAATTTACGCATCCGCCCGAACGATGGCTGTTGATGATTTTGCGATCCCGAGTGATGTGCTTTACTTCTTTGTTATCCATTTTTGTAAATCCGACCTCGGGCATTATTAATGAAAACATTCAAGGTTTGGTTCAACACTTGTCTCTGGATTGACTTTATTATTTCCCGATCAAACAAAGTATTTCTTCAAAGCCTCGGAATGAAAAGAATTTGCTAATTCTCGTCCTTGGGATCGATAACTTGTAAACTCCTTTCCGTTCTTCGGCGATGACCTCGAAGGGGCCTTCCCAGTTCGGGGCGAACGCGCCCCCTTTTGGTCTTCGGGACCCTAGTTTAGTTTGCCGTAAGACCAAATCACCAACTTTGATATTCTTTGTCTTCACTTTTGAGTTTGTTGCGGACGCAGTTCTTTGTTGAAAAGCCTTCCTTCGAAGCTCTGCTTCATCTCTTCTTCCTTCGAGGAAGTCTAGGTTTGCTCTCAAACCTTGATCATTCGCTACTTCTTGAACACTTCGGTTACGAGGGCCAATTTGCTACTTCAATCGGGATTAAGGCCTCGGTCCCGTATGTCAAAGCGAACGGGGTTTCTCCCGTTGACCTTCGGGGCGTGGTTCGGTAACTCCATAGAACATGGGGGAGTTCTCCGGGCCATTTCCCCTTTGCCTTCCCAAGTCTTGCTTTTAAGCCATCTTTCAACGTTCGATTGGATACTTCTACTTGGCCATTGCTCTGCGGGTGGGCGACCGAGCAAAATGAATCTTGATCCCGAACTCCTCGGCAAAATCCTGGAATCCTCCATCATGGCCCGAGCTCCGTTATCGGCAACAAGGACCTTCGGGCACCCGAACCTGCAGATAATGTTCTTCCAGACAAACTTTCGGATATTCTCAGCCGTAATCGTGGCCAGTGGTTCGGCTTCTATCCACTTGGTGAAGTAGTCCACGGCGACTACACAGTACTTCAGTCCTCCGGGGGCGGTAGGCAAGGCTCCTATCAGATCAATTCCCCATACGGCGAAGGGTATGGGATAGTCCGAGGACGATACGTACTCCGATGGAACTCTCTGTATCCGGGCGTGCTCCTGGCACCTTTTGCACTTGTTCACTAGCCTCCTTGCGTCTTCCTTGAGAGTAGGCCAAAAGAACCCTTGTCTTAGTATGACCGCAGCTAAGGCGTCCGATTTAACGTGCGACCCGCAGGTGCCTTCATGAGCTTCCGTAGAATGTCCTCGGTGCCTCCTTCACCGACGCATTTCTGCGGCGGGGAAGAGAATCCTTTACGGTACATACTATCTCCAATTATGACAAACTTGCTGGCCTTTCTTGATGTTTGCGGCATCGGTTGGGTTGTCAGGAGCACCCCTTCATCGAGGTACTTCGATAAGGTGACCTCCATCCCGAAGCAATGCAGCCTATCCGGGAGTAGTCGATGCAAGGTTCACTTTTTCTTCGTCGTAAGAAGCTGACTTGAAAGCTGGTCAGCCTCCGAATTGGCGTCCTCGGGATCTTCTCGATGCATAACTTTTGAAATCCGCTGCCAACCTTTTAGCTACTTGGCGTACCTCTTAAGACTTGGTTCTTTGATCTCGTACTCCCGTTCATCTGCTGAGCGAGAAGGTTCGAGTCCTTGCATGCTTTCGGTGATCGGATTCCTGCTTTCTTGGCTAACTCCGGACCAGCAATGAGGGCTTCATATTGGCTGCGTTGTTCGTTCTGGAAATTGAACTTGATTGACTTAGTGGCCTTCATTCCTTACGGGCCTTGAGTACTAGTCCGGCACCTTGCTTGTCCGATCCGAAGCTCCATCCACGTGTAGGGTCCAGACCGGACCATCCTCGTTCAAAGAATCCGCACTCTCGGACTCCTTGGGCAATTCGCGATAAAATCAGCTAATGCTTGTGCCTTGATCGCTCTTGGGGTTCATACTTGATCTCGTACTCGCTTAGCTCGACGCACCACTTTGATAGCCTTCGGAGTGGTCTACCCGTCTTAAGATGTCCTTGATAGGGACATTACTTGAACAATGATAGAAAACCCGAGGAAGTATGGTTTCAACCTTACGGCTGAAAGGACCGGAGAGTATACATATACGGATCATCGGGTAGTTCAGTTCGGCTCCGTGCGAGGATTTGCTTACGTAATAGACCGGCCACTTTGCTTCCCTTAGTCGTCTTCTTGAACAAGTACCGAACTGACGGCCTTTTCACCTCTTGCCGGAGTACACAATGAAGTCTGTCCTCGGTCGGTTGCCGAAGCGTAGGCATCTCGAGGAGGTAGGCTCTGATTTCCTCCCAGGCTTTCTGACATTCGGGATTCCAACTGAACCTAGCTCTTTCCTTTGCGTTTTCTTCCTTAGATTTTTTCTCACCTTTGCGCACGCCTATTCGGCCTGGCTCGCGCCTTCTTTGATTAAAAGCTTGAAGAACGGACGACACTTGTCTCCATATCGAGATATAAAGCAGTGAGGGCCGTAATTCTCGAGGAGTCTCTGCCCGTCCTTTATCGATGAGGTGTCCTCACGTTCAAGAGTGCTTCGATCTTTGCGGGATTAGCGTCGATGCAGCTCGGACACCATAAATCCGAGAAACTTCCCGGATGTTACCCCGAAGACACACTTATCCGGATTCAGCCGTAATCCATACTTTCGGATCTGCCCGAACACTTCTTCAATATCGCGGATTAGATTTTCTTCTTCCTTGCTTTTGATGATGATATCGTCAACATAGACCTCGAGAATTCTTCCAATCTGCTCGGAGAATACCTTGTCCATCAATCTTTGGTAGGTTGCTCAGGCGTTCTTGACCGAAGGGCATTCTCGTATAACAATGCGTTCGGCGTCGCTTATGAAAGATGTCTTTTCTTCATCGGCCGGGTCCATCCTTATCGATGATACCCACTGTAGCGTCGAGGAAAGAGAGCCTCGCGTGTCCGGCCGTGGAATCCACGAGCCTATCGATCGGAGGAGTTGGATCACGAATCCTTCGGGCAAGCATCATTTACGTTAGTGAAGTCGATGCACATGCGCAACTTGTCACTATCCTCTCGGGTTGCCACCACGGGATTGCTCAGCCATTCGGGATACGATACTTCCCTTATGACCCCGCGTCGAGGAGCTTGAAATTTGCTCTTTGATGAAGGCTCTTTTGAGCAGGGCATTATTTCTTTTCTTACGCCTTATCGATGTCGGAACTAGGATTGATGTGCGGCTGTGTTGTATTACCTTGGTCGATCCGGGCATGTCACTCGGAGAGTAAGCGAACAAGTCTTTATTCATTGAAGTAAGTTTACAAGATTTTGCTTACGCCCTCGGGCAAGTCTTTCGCGATTCTCGTTGTCCTATCTCCTTCCCGGGACAACATCTTACGTGCCCGCTTCCTCATCGTCTTCCTTGAGCAACCGGAGTGGGATTCTTGAGCTATAGCCATGACGTCCCTGGCCTCCCTGCGGCTCACGAAGATCGGCGTCTCCCTCATCCGTGCGAATGTGATGGTCGGGAATTTCACGTCGATCCTCATGTGAATAGCTACAGGTTTCTCTCCCGATGATAGCATTGTACGCGCGAGAGGGGACATCGAGAGCGAGCCATTTGACCATCAATGTGGTGTACCGAGGTTCACCTTGGGGCCTACCCGATGAACATTGCAGGAAGCTCGATGGAGCCTAAAACTGGTATCTCGTCCGGGCCCACACCGTATGTTGCTGTCTTGACGGGGTTCAGCCGGCTTGACTTAAGCTTGAGGCCCTCATATGCTTTCCTGAACAACACGTCTGCATTCGAGCCGTCGTCGCACAGAACCCTCTTGACGTCTATGGTCCCGATCCGTAGGGTGATGATGAGTGGGTCGTAATGCGGTAGACGCACTTCGGACCCATCAGCTCGTTTGATTCTTGAAGACGGATCTCCGTAGCTTAGCGAGGCTATCTCCCTTGCCTTCCTCTTCCTAGCATTCGAACCTAACGTGGTCGTTATGGTGTTCAGAATCCCGGTAGGTTGCGGCGGAACCATCTTCTCCTTGCCCTTCTTGTTCGGTCCTGATGAGTCTTCTTCAGCCTTCCCTTTGCCTCGGGAAACTTCCTCGCCCCGAGGCATCTTGAATACTCTCCCGAGAGAGCCTTTCTTGATGAGGTGCTCTATGTACCTCTTGATTGATAGCCTTTATTGATGTCATGCCCGGTATCTCTGTGGGCCAGCGGTACTTGGGCCGAATCACGCTTCGCCCCTTGGCATGGCCACAGGCGATTAATACTCCCGGTACCTTGTCTTTGGAGAGCCGCGAGGATACTAGCCGGGACGCATTAAGAGGTGAAGCCGAACTTCTCTCAAAAGTCCTCTTGTCCTCCCGGCTCCACAGGCCTTGACCGGCTGGCTCCTCGGGTTCTCCTTCCTCGGCTCTCGGTTATCCACAGTGTCTGCTTTCCTTCCCGCTGAGACAACATCTCTTGAGCAATCATATGCTCTGGGTGACAGCGTACATTTCTTCTACTGCTGGTGAAGTTCTTCGGGACAACTCGTAAGCCGGGCGCGAGTTCGGGATGAGAGCCTTCGTGAATGCCATGATCCGGATGTTGTCCGTTAGATCGGAGGCATGAACAGCTTCGGTTGAACCTCTCGGCGAACTCCCGAATACTCGTTCGGTCTTTGTTTGATGTCAAACATCTGGATGGCCCTTTTCGCTGACCTCTTGCATCCGATGAAGTGTGTTGCGAATTTGGTAGCCAGTCCCGAGCGATGACACCGAGTTCGGGAGGAGCGAGTTGTACCAAGCGAGGCCGGACCTCCTAGAGCTACCTCAAGCACTTGCACAAGGCCGCCTCGTTGGCTCCTTTCAGCTCCATTGCTCTCTTGTACTTGCGGACAAAAGCGTCCCGGTCTCACAGAACCTTGGTAAACTTCCAAGGGATGCGGCAAGTTGAATATTCGGGGCATCTGGGCGTCCCGAATCCTGGCAGTGAACGGTCCTTCATCGGGGATGTCCTCGCATTTGGGCTCGGGAATGCCCGAGTTTCTCTCGACTTCGCTCCGGGCGATGTAGCGATTGCACTGATCACATCGTCCCGTGGATCACCGCGGACCGATCTCTCGGCCTTGGGGATCGGTCCCTCTTGTACTCCCTCGGGGACCTCGGCGCTGCCGGCTTTGGCCGGTCGGAGATGGAACTTGTTGTGAACCTTCCTGCTGGCTATCATAGCCCGATCGATTAGGCCGTGATATCTGCCTATCGCGAGGCCGACAGGATTGACCAGTATGCACGTTCTGGTTTCTTCGCTCTTCCTGAAGGACCACCCGCACAGCTTGGACAAGATCGGGGTCCAAGTGCCGGATGTCACTTCGACGGTAGCTGGAGGTAGGGCGTAGGGAGGTGGCTCCATTGGATGATTCCTCAGGGAACCCCTGTGGCCAGGATCGGCCGTGCGGCCGTTGGTGGAACCTTCTCCCTCCGGCACAGGTGATCGGGAGCAGGGAATGGCCCCACGTTCGATCTGATTTTGGGGACCACCACCTTTCCCACAGACGGCGCCATTTGGTGGCAAATCGGTGCGCGTGATTGCCACGTTCGATTTGACTTGCGGCGTCACGATATTGTGGAAGCCATTAGGTCGACTTTGCGCGCTAGAACACGTTTGTCGAGAAATAGAGATTCTCTGAAGTAGTGATTTGACAAGTCGTGTTGAGTTGTTGTTAAAGCGTTACCCCTTTCGGTATGAATAGTGAATGTATTTATAGTCCCATGTCTCAGTGGCATTATTGTAATATCCCAATGTAAGGTGATTATTCGTTTTAGGTCCTATATGCACTTGGGAAGTAATGTCTTTTTAATGGGGCCCTTGGGAATGTTCTCAATCTTTATTCGGATTATGAGTTTTTTTAATGGGGCCCTTGTTCCGGGCTTGTTCGTGGGCCTTTTGTTAGGCCTTTTATGCGTATTTGGGCACAGCGGCCATCACAAAATTTTTCCTTAGTTGATTTATCCTTTAATATGTTTCCAACATACTTTAATCAACCTTTAAACAACAAAATATATTCCAAAAATTCCTCCATGAATCGGCCTTCACACTTTCTTCAATCCAAATATTTTGCAAATTTTTCCTTAAGGTGATTATTCCATAAATATGCTTCTTTCATATTTTTAACCACCTTTCATCAACCAAAATAATTCTTAAAAATGTCCGTAGTTCTTTGCCTAAACACAACTCTTCCACTAATCATTCTTTCCAACATCTTCAAGAACAAAACATGCTTCAACCACAACCATGAACATGAATATCCCATAAAATTTCATACTTTCTCCAACTAATCCCGAAAAAATCAAATAAAATACCAAATCACCTCACCTTGGTATATTATTGATTTCCAAGCTTGTACTAGCTTCTCTTTGAGCTAGATCATCTCCAAAAATCCCCTTGTATTTTCGTCCTTGAGAGTTGCTGGTTTAAGTTTCCTAGAAGGTGGTAGGACTTGTTTATCACAAATCCTAGCTCAAAACCCAAAGATGGCCTTTTGGAGCTTGAAGTTGCTGCAGAACCCGCTGGCGTCCAACACGTGTTTGAGGGTCTTCCCGACGTTTTTGGCTCTAGCTTCCTTCAGAGAAATTGTAGCCAGGACATAAAGGAAGATCTTTGTAGAAGAACTCAAGAGCTAATTCGGACGTTTGCTAAGGCATATAGGCTGTGGAAGTCGGACGAATTTTCTGGGCAGCAAAGGTAAGAAGGTGTTCTTCTTTCCTGTTTGTTCTAAGTGTTGAGAGGATAAAATGAACTGAAATTCGGCTGAAAAGAAAGGGAAGAGGCTGGTTATTAGAGGGAAAGGGGAGGGAACAATGTTCTAATCAAGGTAATCTTTGGTTAGAGAGAAATGTGTAAGAGGGGACAAAAAAGAAAAGTGTAAGAAGACTTGTCTCCCTTATCATCTTCTATCACAAAAGCCAAAAGAAATAAAAATATCTTCCCACTAACCACAAAAATGCCAGCCATGGAGAAAATACTCCAACATGTGATTTTTCAATTTTCTTCCCATCGGTGACCATTTTGCCCTTCAGAACCCAATTTCCGCAAGACTTCCCAGAACTCGAGAATTGTTATCCAACGCCCGAAACAATTATAATTAGCTCCAAAGTCACTACCAAAAATTGAATTCCAATAATTACTCATAATCCAATATTATTTTGATAATTTACAGAATTCACAATTCCGGTCGACATTCACCAAAAAATTACAAAACGTCGGGATGGGTGTAACAATCTCCCCCCTAAGACTCTTGGTCCTCCAAGAGTGATAACAACCTCCGGTACTCCTCGGGTATCTACTCAACAACTCCTGCTCTGTCTCCCAAGTCGCTTCCCGATCGGAATGATGTGACCACTTTGAACTTTGATCATCGGAATTGACTTGCTGCGGAGCCTCCGAACATCCACAGGCGGAAAAGCTATCGGTACCTCTCGGTAGGATAGATCCGGCTCTAACTCAATCTCCTATGTCGGAATGATCTGAGTGTCATCCAAAATGCATTTCTTAAGCATGCTCACATGAAAACTTTGTGCACCGCAGACATGCTCGGAGGTAAGGCCAATCTGTACGCGACTCTGCCTACACGCTGCAAGACCTCGTAAGGACCAACATATCTTGGAGCCAACTTGCCCCGCCTGCCAAAACGAATGGTCCCACGAGTCGGTGCAACTTTCAGCCAAACTCTGTCTCCTACCTCAAACTCCAGATCACGTCGTCTTTTATTAACATATGAGGTGGTCCTGTCATTTGCGGCCTTCATCCGCATCTGAATCAGACGGATCTTCTCCGTCGTCTCCTCCAACAACTCGGGGCCAATAAACATCTTGTCTGAGGCATCTGTCCAACAATGAGGTGTCATGCATCTCCGACCATACAGTGCCTCATAGTTTGACATGCCGATAGTAGTCGATAACTATTGTTGTAGGAAAACTCTACCGGCGGCGGTGGTGATGGCCGCGAGCCCAAATACGCATAAAAGGCCTAACAAAGGCCCACGAACAAGCCGGAACAAGGGCCCCATTAAAAAGAACTCATAATCCGAATAAAGATTGAGAACATTCCCGGACATTACTTCCCGAAGCGCATATAGGACCTAAAAGCGAATAATCACCTTACATTGGGATATTACAATAATGCCACTGAGACATGGGACTATAAATACATTCACTATTCATACCGAAAGGGGTAACGTTTAACAACAACTCAACACGACTTGTCAAATCACTACTTCAGAGAATCTCTCTATTTCTCGACAAACGTGCCCTAGCGCGCAAAGTCGACCTAATGGCTTCCGTCAATATCGTGACGCGCAAGTCAAATCGGAACGTGGCAATCACGCGCACTGATTTGCCACCGGTGGCGATCCCACTGTCCCCGAAATCGAACATAACTCCCGAGCATATCCTCGACAATCTGAATAACCCTCTCGGTGCCCGTGCATGCGAGGATGGTACGCCGTGCTCAAGTGAAGTCGCGTGCCCGAGCCTTATGGAAGGCAACCCAAAACCTAGCGGTAAATCGTGGATCTCTATCGAGACACAATGGAGTCTGGTACCCCATGTAGTCGCACGATCTCACGAATATAAAGTGGGCAAGCTTCTCTAGCGAGTCTGTCACTCGCATTGGCAGAAAATGTGCACACTTTGTCAGCCGATCAACTATAACCCAGATGGCATCATGCGAGCTCTAGTCGGAGGAAGACCGGTCGAAGTCCATCGTGATATTGCCCACTTCTGAGCGGGAATAGGTAGAGTTTGCGGTGTACCCGCCGGCTTCGATGCTCTACCTTAACGCAGCTGACAAGTCGCACACCTCGACACATAGGAGTACGGTGATAACGTCTGGAGATGGTATAAGTGGTCTCCAAGTCGGGGGGTGTAGCAGTCGGTGTAGAAAAATCAGCATCGCTCTCGTGGTCCGACGTGCTATCATGCGGCGAACACACCATTCGGAAGGGTGCGAATCGACCTAGTGTGTCCACAAGGTTGACGCGCTCTGGCGTCCAACAGATCGTACCATCTGAAATTCCCAACAAAAAATATGGAAATAACGTTAATCTCTATGTTAGCAAACAACAGACTCCTAATGGCTCTATAGTGTAGATGATATGCATGTTTAACAGAAAATTTCGGCAGCAATTCCTTTGCTGCCTACTTTGAGAGAAAATAACAATCCATATCCTTCATGAATTGTCAAAGCGCGATATCTGTTTTAACCACTTATTTGAGTTTCAGATTATGCTAGGTTCTGGTGTTAACTAACCAACCATAAACATACCTAAAGTTCAAGAATAATTTTAGTAAAAGTTAGCTACGCTTTTATTTAAATTACCCCAGAACTAGTAGTGTTGTTTAGGTAGGGTAGTCTTAACCATTCCTAACTCTAACCTTAGGCTCTGATACCAAATTGTCACCCCACCGCCCCGGAGGCTGGCGGAAGCGTCGTAGGTGCGGAGGTTGGAGGTATTGGCGGCGGGTGATCGCGGAATTTTCTCTTAAAATGGTGTGGACCCGAAACCCTTCCCTTAAAACATTTTTCTTTCAGTTTTAAGGTTGTTACTTGTTTGCAGAATTTTAGACTTCTTACTAGTCCTAAACCTGCACCCGAGACACGTTAGTGGTTTTTACAGGATATCGCGCGTAAAAACAATAATAATGAAGCAGGATAATAAAGATACAGGCCGAGGGAGTTCCGCCCTCTGCGTAGGGTCGGAAACTCCCACAAAATATACAGACCGATAGTATGAAAATACTAGAGTGTCTACATGCACTACTTCTACAGAGCCGAGCCAACAGTGCGGAATTATACCTCGCTACTAGATCTGCTGCTAAACATACACAGAGAAGAACGTCGGACTTAACGAAAGATACCGACATAGAAGGGATTTTAACGAGAATTTCCCCAAACACAAATATACCTCAAAATAACGAAGTGCGAGCGAGCACCGCGAAATCTAGTCCGCAGTCGTTTGCCGGATCCCATGAAAATATTGTAAGCATGGGGGTGAGTTCTCGAAAGAACCCGTAAGGGGGTAGGTACGAATTGGTCAAACCAAAACTTTTAAAACATTTTAGCCTGCACAAAAGGGTTAGCGTGCAATTTTCTAACAGATAACGCAACCACTAAATATCATGATGTGATATGCGGATGCATGTATCTGAATCCCATCGATCGAGGCACGACCATGGATAGATCTTCCCGGCCCGGCGGCATCTCCATCGCCGTGAGCAGATAACGAAGGCACGACCATGGGTAGTTCTTCCCGGCCCGGCCGGCATCCCCATGCGTCGTTAATGAAGCGAGAATGGGTCCGTCTTGACCCCGATAAACAGATCCGATATAGCAGAAGTCCAGAAATAATAACAGAAATGGGTCCGTCGTCGACCCCCGATATGCATATATTCCAGAAATAAAAACCCTGCAAACCACTACGTACCAGTAACTAGCCCCGGGAGTCACTGGGCCCCACCCTCGACCCGAGTACTAGCCCTTAACTAACCTAATACACATTTAATGCGCATTAAGGAAGTTAAACCCCTTACCTAAGCAGAATCGGAATATCTACGGGGGTCCCCTGACGCTCGTAGTATTCCTCACAATGCAGGAATGTCCTGCCAGAATCAAATACGGAAGGCACTTTAGTTTAATCACTAAAGTTTCCTACTTGTTGGGAACTCCACAGAAATTACAATTTGGTCCTTAATCTTTTCCGAAAATTCCAAGATTACCCTTATCGCGCACTTTGTCCAAACTTGAACATTAACCTTCCATACTTAAGTTTTCATGTCAAAAAGTGGTCAACCTTTCCCTTAATATTCCATAATTAACCCTACTTCCGGTCAAAGCCCAACTTCCGGTCAAAGGCCCATATTTTCGGTGCGACTTATTATCTACATAAACTTGTACTTAACCACTTAAATCAAATCCTTTTCCAACAAACATCAAATAAATAACTTTCCGATACTTTCTTCCACCAAAAAAAATTCCAAAAAAAATTCACAAAACAAATCCTCCAATAATTCACAATAATTCGGCCAATAACAAATCTTCCTCCAAAATTTTTTCTAAATTTTTCCTTAGTTGATTTATCCTTTAATATGTTTCCAACATACTTTAATCAACCTTTAAACAACAAAATATATTCCAAAAAAATTCCTCCATGAATCGGCCTTCACACTTTCTTCAATCCAAATATTTTGCAAATTTTTTCCTTAAGGTGATTATTCCATAAATATGCTTCTTTCATATTTTTAACCACCTTTCATCAACCAAAATAATTCTTAAAAATGTCCGTAGTTCTGCCCTAAACACAACTCTTCCACTAATCATTCTTTCCAACATCTTCAAGAACAAAACATGCTTCAACCACAACCATGAACATGAATATCCCATAAAATTTCATACTTTCTCCAACTAATCCCGAAAAAATCAAATAAAATACCAAATCACCTCACCTTGGTATATTATTGATTTCCAAGCTTATACTAGCTTCTCTTTGAGCTAGATCATCACCAAAAATCCCCTTGTATTTTCGTCCTTGAGAGTTGCTGGTTTAAGTTTCCTAGAAGGTGGTAGGACTTGTTTATCACAAATCCTAGCTCAAAACCCAAAAGATGGCCTTTTGGAGCTTGAAGTTGCTGCGAGAACCCGCTGGCGTCCAACACGTGTTTGAGGGTCTTCCCGACGTTTTTGGCTCTAGCTTCCTTCAGAGAAATTGTAGCCAGGACATAAAGGAAGATCTTTGTAGAAGAACTCAAGAGCTAATTCGGACGTTTGCTAAGGCATACAGGCTGTGGAAGTCGGACGAATTTTACGGGCAGCAAAGATAAGAAGGTGTTCTTCTTTCTTGTTTGTTTTTTTTTTTTTAAGTGTTGAGAGGATAAAATGAACTGAAATTCTGCTGAAAAGAAAGGGAAGGGCTGGTTATTAGAGGGAAAGGGGAGGGAACAATGTTCTAATCAAGGTAATATTTGGTTAGAGAGAAATGTGTAAGAGGGGACAAAAAGAAAAGTGTAAGAAGACTTGTCTCCTTATCATCTTCTATCACAAAAGCCAAAAGAAATAAAAATATCTTCCCACTAACCACAAAACGCCAGCCATGGAGAAAATACTCCAACATGTGATTTTCCAATTTTCTTCCCATCGGTGACCATTTTGCCCTTGAACCCAATTTCCATAAGACTTCCCGAACTCGAGAATTGTTATCGATAGTCTCGTCCCCAAAGAAGGTCCGGACTCTCGGTTGATATGGTGGAGAAGATGATGTTCTTGAGACTCCAAGCTTGCTGCTCGAGTAATCTGTAAAGATAGGAAGAATACTCGAAGTAGCAAGAGGGGAGTGGGGGCGTGTAGTAGCTTACCCGATTTAGGGTGGACATCACCCTATTTATAGAGTGATGCCGGAGAAGAGCCTCCCCGGTTGAAGCCCTTAGGCAGTTGTTTGAGATAAGTCATGTCGCCCGATTGGAGATAAGGCGGCTGTGATGATGAAGATCTCAGCAAACCGCCTTAGGTGATTCACTTGTCGAGAGAATGTCGGCGTATAAATCTGGTGAAGATCTCCCGAGCTCGTGCTGCCCTCCTTATTGGCGATTGATGTCGGACGACCAAGTGGTCAATCTCCAAGTGGAGCAAGTGGCGGGCGAAGGCTGTAAGGGCGAAGGCCCAAAGGGGCGAAGGCCCCAAATAGAATATAGCCAAATAAGGGGTGAGGTTGCACGAACACAGGTACCAAGGCCTTATCGGGCGGGGCCGGTATAGGCGGGAGGCGGGAGTAAGACCCATGGAGGCGAGGGAGATCGCGAGGGTTCGCCCTAAGACCGCGAGGGGGGCCCGCGCAGGCTTTAGAAACGCAAGGGTGAGTATGAGACGTCACCCCTGCGAGTCTGGAGGCCCGCGAGGGCAGGACCTCGCGTAGGCGATACTGGAGACCACAAGGATGAGACCTTGCGAAGGCGATACTGGAGACCACAAGGATGAGACCTTGCGAAGGCGATACTGGAGACCACAAGGATGAGACCTCTCCCAAGGCCTCGTATGATTACGATAAAACGTGAGGCGCGATTGCTTGGGTAGTGTACCAAGATGCCTCCTCACGAGAGCGGAGTATGGGCGGGTCACATGTACTCCGTTTTTGAAAGTACTTTCTTTGAGGACCGATGTAGTAGTCACAAGTGAAGATCTTTTACAATCTGATAGTTTGTGTTGGATCCTTCACGACCCTTTACTCTGTGTTGAAGATCTTGTTTGAAAATACCATGTTGAGGCGTGTGATCACGAACTGAGTTTGTGCGGAGCGCGATGACCTTTATGGCCTGATATTACGTGTTGGATCCTTCATGATCCTTGTGAGTTTTGAGGAGGGCATTTGCTTGGGTAGTGTACCAAGATGCCTCCTCCGAGAAGCAGTATGGGCGGGGTCCCGTACACTGTTCAAATTCCAAGTCTTTGGAGTTGGCGTAGTTGCTTGTTCCGTTTGCGGACCGTTTGATTTCGAAGGCAGCGAAGCGTCTCGTCAAAATTTAATGCCGGTGAGATAAAGGAAGATGAGAGGTTTACTGACCGTTATGGGGCGCAACACGTGGCGTCGTAGAGTCGATTACGCTTTGTAAAAGCGTTTCTCCTTTGTACGGCGGGGAGAGGTTTAATAACCGCTGGATCTTGGCACGTGGCGCCTCGGGAGTCATTCACGCTTAAAAGCGCTTTTTCATTTTGGCGGGCTTATAAAAGCGTGCAGAAGATTGAAACCTTTCTTCTCCACTCTTGCATTTGTTCGCTCTGCTTCGAGTAACCCCTTCGTATTCTTGCGTTTCTTGGCGATTTCATCGGCAGTTGAGAGGTGATTTGCGGTGGTTCCTACTTTTCGTTCGAGATTCCTCCGGTCAACTGTTCATTTGCCAACCGCTCCGTTCGTTCTTGCTTACCGCTTTAAACCACTCAGGTAAGTTTTTCTTCCCGCACACTGAGTGCTTCAAGTTCTCTGAGCGCACTGAGCGCTTGCCGAAATGCCTTTCTTTGGGCTGTTTCGATTTATATGCCTATCTGTTCTTCCTTTTGCAGAGATGGATTCCAAGGAAGCTGTTCGCCCAGTGGTCGCTCCTCTCGAGAAGACCACGGTGAAGTTCGATAAATTCACCGAGGAAATGGTGGGGGCCTTATTGCCCGTGGAGAAAACGCCGGTATACGCATCCCGTGCGGGTGTTTGTCGGGCGATGGGTTGGCCCGTTACCGAGGAGAACAAGGAGAACCGGGTGCTGTGCCTGTACACGGCGCAGCTTGCGGCGGGATTACGGTACCCCTTTCCGCAACTGGTGCAAGATCTCTGTCTTTGATTGGGAATGCCCCCAACTCGCTTGGCGCCAATACTTTCCTGAGTAGTGAGGGTTTCATTGTCGCCTGCCACATGGCCGGCGTGAAGCCATTCGCCGATGTGTTCAACCGTTTTTATCGGTTGGAGCCGAGAGTGGGGGTGCGTTCTTCTCGTCACTCCCATAAATGTTGGAGGCAACCATTCCATCTCCTTCACCGCTGCGCCCAGATCCTACCACAAGCGCACGGATCCTTTTTCTTCTTGCCGCGAAGGCACATGGGACTTTCCCGTGGCGAGGGCGCGACAATCCGTGCAAAGCATTGCGCGGAGGCTGTCTTGACTCACGGGGGTGCGGTGGCAGGCATACGTTCAAGCTGCTGGGGTGGTTGGACGATGTCCTTTCGAGGAGCGCATGCGGCGTTCTTCCCCTTCTCGGCTGCCCAATGGGCGAGACCACCCTAAGGTGGGCTGGGATTAGCACGGGTTTCGTCTTTGGACCCCGGATGCCCCCGCCATACGAGGATGGGCTCCCGTCCACCGTGGGACAATGATAGATTCTTTCTTCGCTGCTCTAGCGGCGCCCAAAGGTATCTTTGCGCATACATACTATTATCTGTAATTTTGTAAGAGTGCAGTAAAACACAGTGCGAAGTCCCTCTTTGTCTGCAGATGCCGTTGCAGAGTCTGGCGAAGCCCAGGGTAAGAAAGCCTCCATGCGCATCGCCCAACGAGTGCACCTGGCATGTGCACTTGAGGAAGACGCCCCTGCCATGGCGGTCAAGGTGTTGGGACCCATTGTCCCCAAGCTGTCCAAGAAGAGGGCTGGTGTCAAGCCTTCGGTGGCTTCTCACCGGAGAAGAAAAAGAGGAAAGTGGCTGCCACGCAGCTGAGGAAGAGAGGCCCTGCCGTGCGGGGACCACAGGCTGAAGGGCCGGCCGGGGGGCTGAGAATCCTGCTTTGGAGCAGAGGGGCCTACTCCAGTTATTTTAACTGGAGAGGTCAGGGAGCCTGCTGGGGAAGAGGGTCCTACCCAGCCGTTTCAGCTGAAGAGGCCAGGGAGCCTGCTGGGGAAGAAGTTCCCAGTGGGGAGCCCCTGGCTGAAGAGGCCAGAAGGGTGGAGCTTGAAATGCCCCCTACTGCTGAAGAGGTCGTGCCTTCTGCAGAGGGCCCAGAGGGGGCGCGAGCGGATAGCGCTGTTCCCATCGAGGCCGTGCCCATCTCGGTGGTGCAGCCCATTTCTTCCGAGGAGGCCGCTGCTGAGGCCTTTGTGTCAGGCTCTTCGCGAGCCCTTCACGATTCAAGGTGAAGACCTGCCCGGTCATGTGGTCGCGGCAGAGATCATTACTAGAGGCAGAGTGCCTCCTCCCAAGGGTAAGATGTCAGCGGCTAACGTCCTGATCTCTATGAGAAGGAGGGGCAGTCAGGCTGCAAAGGCCATTGGGAGTACCGGCCCACGGGAGGTACCAGTCATTCCTTTGGGGGAGGCGGAGACCACTAATGCAAGGGAAGAGATCCCTGCAGCCATCCCTCTTGGAGAGGAGATCCCTGAAGAGGCCCCTTCAGGGGAGAAGGCCCCCGCCACGAAGGGGAAGAGGATCCTGGTGGTTGAGGAGACTTCTTCCTCTTCTAATAGTGAGGCCCCGGAGGAAGGGGGTGCAGTGACACGGTCCTCTGCGAGGACAAGTGGTTGGGAGGTTGCCCAACCTTCCAGCAGCCAGTGGAAGTCGGTGGATGGGCGTCCTTACTGTGGTAAGTCTTTTTGATCTTGGCAGTATTTTCTTTGCTTTTGAGTTCATACTTGTTTCCTAGTTGCTTGATGCCTGTTCTTTGTAGGCGAGGGCCCTTGAGCCAAGGGGCTGGTCCTGTGAGGCTCTTGTGGACCAAGGGGTCCTTACGAGAGATCCCTTCCGATTTGGGGACCGGGAGCGAGGTCCTTGAGAAGACCGGAGTCTGGTCCCACTACTTGGAGCGGAGGCGCGTTGCTGCCAAGTCGGCCCCCAAGTGGTCGAGGAGCCAGACCTCACGAGAGTCGAGGCACCGAGACCGGACTCGGGGTGTACGAGGAGCAAGGAGGCTCTGAAAGATGCATGGGATCCGGTCTTCCTCCCGAGGAATAGCGATTCACTGCTGCTGCGGGAGGGGAGCAAACCCTCCAATCCTGCTGGAGGGCTGCGCACCCCCTATGACAGGAGGTGACCGAGCGGAGCACTGGATTCCCCTGCCGAATTCATGAGGGAGGCAGCTCAACAAAGTCTGCAGTAAGACAGCCTCTGGTCTTTATATATAAGTTTAGTTTAGCCTTTTTCCGCTTCGCTTTAATAGTATTGGGGTGCGGGCGGCACAAAGGTCATCTTCTTGCTGAGCAATGGCATGACTTCACGAAGTATGCCAACAGGCGGGATGATGCCCGGATATCGAGATTGCCTCTCTCGGGAGGAGGCTGGAGTCCTCAAAGAAGAGGGAGGAGGAGCTCAAGGAGGAGCATGCCAAGCGCGTAGCCCAACTAGAGAGTTGGTGTGATTATGGCAACCAAGAGCGGGCGCACAGCATGCGGTACCGGTGGGAGCAGGCCTGCCTTCTTGATGTTGCGAAGCAACGCTTCCTTCAGCGAGAAGCAATGCTGGAAGCCAAGCGGCTTGAAAGTCTTTGTCTTGAAGGAGTCCCTCCTTTCCACAGGCGAAACCAAGGCCGCCCTTGCGGTGGCGAAGGCCCAAGTTGAGCGGCAGAGGCCGCAGGCGAGGAGGCGAGGAGCCAAGCTGCATCCCGAGGCTCAGCGGCGGAGAAGAAGGTGGAGGAGGGCAGGCTTGCTGCCGAGGTTGCTCAAGGCACGCACAGGAGGTCGCCACCGACTGGAAAAGGCGATGGCCTCGGTGTGGGAGATGGAGAAGGCTCTGGGCCTTCCCCCTTTGAAGGTGAGGATCACGAGTCCTCTTCCTCCATTAAGGTGCCCATCCACGAGCGGATGCCTCGGCCGGTGGAGAAGCTTGGTGAGATCAAGCCACAGGCGGCGGGCGCGAGCCTATGAGGAAGGCTGGCTGCGATGCCGCTTCCAAGTGGAGAAGGCGTTTCCAGCTCTAAGTCTTGGGATCTGGATGCTGCCAACACCAATGAGCCAACGGTAGGCGCGCTTGGTGGGGAGCAGGGGAAGGAAGATGGGCGATGCACAGTACGCCTTACGGACTAGGGTGGAGGCTCCAACATGTGGATGCCCCCTATTTTGTATAAAGACCTGCATTCACACACTTTTTGGGAACAATAGATGAAGTGAAAACTTACTTTTTCCTTCAACTGTTTTGTAGATTCGCTTTAACTCGCGATAGCCTTGTAGAATACGTTAGCTTAGTTTAATAACCATAGGCTAAGTCTGTCTCATGGAGAGATGTCCTTCGGGGTCCGCGAAGGCGAAGCCACGGGGACTATTTATTATGGAGCTGGAGATTTAGTCTTAAGTTTATAGTGACGAGGCACTTTAAGATCCGCATGACGGTGGAGCCACATGAGTCATTCCAAATGACTTGTGGGTTTACTTGTTGAGCTCCTTTCTTAGGCAAGCTGTCCGCATGGCGGCGGAGCCACATGAGTCATTCCAGATGACTTGTGGGTTTACTTGTTGAGCCCCTTTCTTAGGCAACTGTTTAGGGAGTAAGCCCTTGGGTAGTGGACGGTGTACCAAGTAGAAGTTCCCTGTAGTTTGCTCATCATTTATACGATAAGTATTAAGTAAAAAGGTTCAGTTTACCTGGAGTCGGGAGTCGCGCGTTTGGCGAAGGCAGTAGGACGCTTGTTGAGACAAGTGGAGAACCATCTGAGGGACGGGGCGAGTTGAAGGTTGGTTGGGGAATGGGACCCGCAACCATCTGTGTGGAGAAGTCCGAGCGGAAGGTCTGCTGCGGCGTGCGAGGACGACTTACACATAGACCTTCTGAAGGAGCCAAAGGGGTTACCCTTCCGCGGCGCAAGGGGATTACCCTTGGGGCGGGGCGAGTTGAAGGTCGGTTGGGAATGAGACCCGCAACCACTGTGTGGAGAAGTCCGAGCGGAAGGTCTGCTGCGGCGTGCGAGGACGACTTACACATAGACCTTCCTGAAGGAGCCAAAAGGGGGTTACCCTTCCGCGGCGCAAGGGGATTACCCTTGGGGCGGGGCGAGTTGAAGGTCGGTTGGGGAATGAGACCCGCAACCACCTGTGTGGAGAAGTCCGAGCGGAAGGTCTGCTGCGGCGTGCGAGGACGACTTACACATAGACCTTCCTGCAGGAGCCAAAAGGGTTACCCTTCCGCGGCGCAAGGATTACCCTTGGGGCGGGGCGAGTTGAAGGTCGGTTGGGAATGAGACCCGCAACCACCTGTGTGGAGAAGTCCGAGCGGAAGGTCTGCTGCGGCGTGCGAGGGCGACTTACACATAGACCTTCTGAAGGAGCCAAAGGGGTTACCCTTCCGCAGCGCAAGGATTACCCTTGGGGCGGGGCGAGTTGAAGGTCGGTTGGGAATGAGACCCGCAACCACCGTGTGGAGAAGTCCGAGCGGAAGGTCTGCTGCGGCGTGCGAGGCGACTTACACATAGACCTTCTGAAGGAGCCAAAGGGGGTTACCCTTCCGCAGCGCAAGGGGATTACCCTTGGGGCGGGGCGAGTTGAAGGTCGGTTGGGGAATGAGACCCGCAACCACCTGTGTGGAGAAGTGAGACCTGACAAGGTCTGATGCCATAACTCAGGCAGGCGGCCCGATCGACCGGCCGGAGTACGAGGGCGGTGGAGAGGGCATTCGAAATGCCGTGTAAGCTGTCAGACGGAGGAAATACATATGTATTTTATTGAATTTGTGAGACTAAGGACTTACACGTAATATGGGCGCAAGTCATCCGCATGAAAGTTGCGGGGAGCGAGGCGACCATCATGGTCTTGTAGTTCATAGACTCACAGGCGGACTTGTTTATGAACAATATAAGGCCCGTCCCAGTTGGGTCGCAGGACACCACAGCTTGGGGTCGCGAGCGGTGAGGGCGATTTAAGTAAGGCAAGGCCTCCTTGGTGCAGTACCTTGGGTTTGACCGGGAATTATGATGAAGACCGAGCCTCTGTTTGAGGGCGGTCATGCGGCGAGCACCTTCGCGCAATTCTTCAATTAAGTCGAGTTTGGCACGGAGCCCTTGAGCATTGGCCGTCGGTGAAGTTGATCATACGGATTGTAGGGAGATCTACCTCAATAGGTAGGAGCGCATCTGCGCCGTATACTAGAGAGAAAGGCGTCTCTCTGTGGGGTTCGCGTTGTGGTGCGATAGTCCCATAAGACACTTGGGAGTTCATCTACCCAGCGGCCCTTGGCCCCATCCAGGCGTTTCTTGAGGCCTTCCTTGAGGGTTCGGTTGGTGACCTCAACCTGCCCATTAGACTGGGGGTGTGCCACCGGGGCAAAAAGCATGCGGACATTATTGTCCTGTGCCCATTGTTGGACACTGTGTGGTAGCGGCGAGTGCCATTATACGTAATAATAGCACGAGGGCTGCCGTATCGGCATAAAATATTCTTCCATAGAAACTTGATTATCTTGGCGGAAGTGATGGAGACCAGGGGTTCTACCTCGACCCATTTAGAAAAATAATCAACTGCTACAACACGAAGCGGTGCGGCACTGGAGCGGTCGGCATTGGACCAATGAGGTCGAGGCCCCACAGGCGAAAACCTTTGGATTTGTCGATCTTTGGAGATTCCGTGGATGGTAGCTGGATGCGAGAATTGATTTGCTTGGTGGCACGTTTTGACAGTCTGGCGGCGTCCTTTTTCAAGGTAGGCGGTAGTATCCTTGACGGAGGGCTTTGTGGGCAAGCGCCTCCGCAGCGATGTGAGCGCCACAATTGCCTTGGTGGAGAGTGTCCAAGACAGAGCGTCCCTCAAGGGTGCTAAGGCACCGTTGTAGGCGCCGCAAACCCGCGATGCCATAATTGGTCATCAATGAGGACGAAGCGGAGGGCTTGCTTGCGAACACAGGGATCTGTGGTGCTGGCTTTTAGCGCAGCAATGATAGGGTTTCTCCGATCTGTGACTGGATCCTGCGTTGCTAGAGAGGCAATATCAATACCTTCCGTGATGGAAGGACTGGTCAGAGTGGCTGTGGTAGAGGGAGTCTTTCCCTTTGATAGCATGTCTGCTGTAGTGTTCTCAGAACGAGGAACATGTATAAAGATGACTTCTTCAAAGTCGGTTCGTAGGGTGTTTACCAACTTAAGGTATTTGATCAGGGTGGCGTCCTTGCACTCGGCGCACCCTTGAACCTGGTGAATCACCAGCTGCGAGTCACTGTGGACATGGAGGCGGCGAATGCCTGCCCTTGTGGCGAGTTTCAGCCCGGCTACGAGGGCCTCATATTCTGCAACATTGTTAGTTACTTGAAATTGAAAAGAGACACGAAGGAATACTTCCATACCTAGGGGTCCACGTAGATACACACCCCCTGCGGGGGATTCGAGTTTGGATGAGCCATCCACAAATAAGTCCCATTCGGGAGGAGTGGGACGAGGAGTGGGGCCCTGCTCAGGGGCCGAGAGTACATCAGCATTTGAGAATTCCGCAATAAAGTCGGCGAGGGCCTGGCCCTTAATTGCCTTTCTGGGCTCATAATTGATGTTAAAGCCGCCAAGCTCGATGCACCACTTGGCGGCGCCCTGAATGTTCGGGCGCCCGAGGATGTCTGAATTGGCAAGTCCGTTCGGACTATAATAGTGTGCCCTTGGAAATAGGGCTTGAGCTTCCTTGCTGCATATACAAGGGACAATATAGCCTTTTGGAGGAGGATACCTTGTTTACGTATCTTGGAGAGTGTGGCTGGTGTAATAGACCGGCCATTGCTTGGCGGCTTCTTCCTTAATAAGGACGAAGCGACACTTCTTTACGAGGTGGCGAGGTAAAGGACCAGGTCATCGCACGGCCTAGGGCACTTGAGTGCCGGTAGTTCTTGCAGTGTCGTTTTATGGAGGCATATGCCTCCCGACACTCCTCCGTCCATTTGCAAGCTTTTTTCTTGCGAATCGATCGAAGAAAGGTTTGCAGCGATCACTTAGTTTAGAGGCAGAATCGTCCCAAGGCCACTAGCTTTCCTGCCAGCTGTTGGAATTCCTTGAGACACCTGGGGGTGCGCAATGTGGTGATTGCTTCAATCTTTTTGGGATTTGCATGGATTCCTCCTTTGGAGATTTGGTATCCCAGGAAATTCCCTTCGCCCACGCCGAAGATACACTTCTTTGGATTTAATCGCATATTGTATTTGCGGAAGTTGTCGAATGTTTCCCTCAAGTCTGTGAGATGGGTTGGGACGGCCTTGCTTTTGACCACAATGTCATCCACATAGGCTTCAAGATTTCGGCCAATCTGGCCTGCGAAGAATTGATTTACAAGCCTTTGGAAGGTAGCCCCCGCATTTTTTAAGCCGAAGGGCATTACGATATAATGATATCTTTGCTTCGCCGGTAGTAAAGGCGGTTTTACCGCGTCCTCCGAGTCCATAAAGACTTGGTGGTACCCGCTATAAGCATCGAGAAAAGAAAAAAACCGAGTGATGAGCGGTTGAGTCAACCAGTTGGTCAATGGATGGTAAAGGATAGGGTCCCTTGGGCAGGCCCTATTAACCCCCTTGTAGTCCACGCAAAGTCGCCACCGACCGCCCTCTTTATCGGCGAGGACAATATTCGCAACCCATTCAGAGTAGTGAACTTCCTTGATTATATTTGCCTTAAGCAATTTCTGCACTTCAGTGCGTACAAAGTCCTTACGGTCAAGGGCCATGCCCCTTGTTTTCTGTCTAACCGGGCTAAAGCCGGGGAGTACACTTAACTTGTGAGAAATAACAGCAGGATCAACTCCTGGTAGGTCCTCGGGGCTCCATGCGAAGACATCACTTTGTTGGCATGGAGGAGGTGGATGAGTGCTTGCTGGTCTTTTCCTCGAGGTCCTTTCCCACCCGAAACTTCTTCCCGGGAGAGATCTCAACTTCTTCAAAGGCTCGGACAAGTCGGGAGCGGCTTATCCACGAGGACCGACTTCCTCTGCGGGTGCCTTCCTCTTAGGCTCGGATGGCCGGGAAGGCTGCGGGGGCCGGCGAGGCGAGACATAATTGCCTCGGCCACATTCTCGCTTTCTCCTTGGTGGTTCCCATCATCATGTAGGGCGGGTGATCGACCCCGTGGTTGGGATTTCATCCCGTCCTATTCCAAAGGTGGCCCCCTTCGCGGGCTGAATTTGTGACAAAGGCACCTTTGCCTCAACAGTGTGCTTGTAGATCACGTTGGCATTTGCCCCGTATCCATGTAGAGTCTGTCAACGTCCCAGCCCGCAATACGGGCGGTGATAACCAAGGGATCAGCGTGCGGTACTGCCACAGAGGTGCCATCGCTGCGATGCAAAAGCTGAGTAGAGGAGTGGTCTATCTGGTAGATCTGCCTCATATGACGGCGTCTTGCCGAAGCGCCTTCACTCTGTGTGATTACGCCGATCTGTCCCCTTGCCGGGGGACTGAACCAATTCTCCCGACTGGTTTCTTTGGGAGCGCCCCCGCCGGCGGTCCTCTGGCCGGTGCCCTTCACGGTCACCTTCTTTTCTACGGTCCTCAGTTTGGAGCAAGTACTCCCTGAGCTTGCCTTGAGCCAGCATTTCTCCAATCATACGCTTGAGCTCAAAACAGTCCTCAGTGTCGTGACCTCTGTCACGGTGGTAGCGGCAAAACTTGTTGCTTTGCCTTGTTATTTCTGGGAGAGGCGAGGCCAAGTGGGGACCGCCCTCTTGTTCCAAGGCATGGAGGATGTTGGTTCGAGATTCCCTCGGTGGGGAAGAGAAATGTATGCCCTTTCCCTCTTGGGGCGTGAATCTTGCCTTTGAGACCTAGGGTCCGGTCGCGGGGGTTGCCCCTTGGCGTCCGCCGTGGCGGCTCTGGCGAGTGGTCGGGTGACCTCTTCCGTATTCATGAACCGTGACGCTGTACTTAAGAATTGTTCCATGTTGGTGGGCGGGTTAGTGTGGACATCCACAAAGAAAAGGGACTCCCAGCGGAGGCCTTGGATAGCTGCAAGCAGGCGAGCTTCTTCTCCCAGATTAGGGACCTGGATAGACTCGGCCTGGAAGCGTTGAATATATTCTCTGAGGGGCTCATCCTTTTTCTGCCGTATCTTAAGAAGGTGCCCTGCCGTTTTAGGAGGTGGTTTGGATACCACAAAATGGTTGGAGAAATTGCGGGATAGCTCCTCGAAGGAATCAAACCGTTTGTCCCGGAGAGTGGTGTACCAGTTGGCATCGGCCCCAGTAAGTGTGGAGCTGAAAGCTCTACAGAGCGTGTTGTCGTCCGCCCTTGCTATTGCCATTGCGGAAACGTAACGCTGGAGATGAATATCGTGGTCAGACAGGCCATCATAAGCATCCAGCTTAGGCCGACGAAATCGGTCCTAAGAGGGGTTTCTAAAACCCTCTGAGTAAAAGGTTGGGTCCAGAGTAGGTCCAGACACAACCTGGAGATATTATGGACACTGGACCGTTCATCTCATTTATACACGTCCTCAAATCTTCTAGTAATCGCGATAAGTAATTAAGAAGAAGGATCAGGGTTACTTACTTGCCGAGGAGGAGTAGGCTGGGCGTCAGGCTGATTAGTCCGCAGCTGCCCAACGCTATCCGTAACGCCCAAGAGTGGTGGCGAGAGTTTCACGTAAGTTGAAAGCAACCGCCTCGGTGATCGCTTGCGGGGCGGCCGGATCCAGTCCGTTGGAGGGTGTTTGGAGGTGGAGTGTTTCGCTCCCGAGGCATGTTACGGCAACGTGGGAGGAGCTTTCCTCTGTTGAGTGAATAGAGAGTTCTCCCCGTTGTGGGGGAACGTGGTTTGGGGATGGCTCCGATGGTGGGTCATTGTTCGTACTTGTCCCGGGAGGATTCCTCCTCCCCTGACGACTGTTCCTGATGGCACTCCGGGTGGTTGGCATGACTTATTGCTTGTGGTTTGTAATATGGGTTTATAGCAAGAACTTTCGTTTCCCACAGACGGCGCCAAACTGATAGTCTCGTTCCCCAAAGAAGGTCCGGACTCTCAGTTGATATGGTGGAGAAGATGATGTTCTTGAGACTCCAAGCTTGCTGCTCAGAGTAATCTGTAAAAGATAGGAAGAATACTCAGAAGTAGCAAGAGGGGAGTGGGGGGGCGTGTAGTAGCTTACCCGATTTAGGGTGGACATCACCCTATTTATAGAGTGATGCCAGGAGAAGAGCCTCCCCCAGTTGAAGCCCTTAGACAGGCTGTTTGAGATAAGTCTGTGTCAGACTGATTGGAGATAAGGCGGCTGTGATGATGAAGATCTCAAAGAAACCGCCTTAGGTGATTCACTTGTCAGAGAATGTCTGGCGTATAAATCTGGTGAAGATCTCCCAGGCTCGTGCTGCCCTCCTTATTGGCCAGTTGATGTCAGACGACCAAGTGGTCAATCTCCAAGTGGAGCAAGTGGCGGGCGAAGGCCTGTAAGGGCGAAGGCCCAAAGGGGCGAAGGCCCCAAATAGAATATAGCCAAATAAGGGGTGAGGGTTGCACGAACCTGGGTACCAAGGCCTTATCTGGGCGGGGCCAGTATAGGCGGGAGACTCGGGAGTAAGACCCATGGAGGCGAGGAGATCGCGAGGGTTCGCCCTAAGACCGCGAGGGGGCCCGCGCAGCTTTTAGAAACGCAAGGGTGAGTATGAGACGTCGCCCGCGAGTCCGGGAGGCCCGCGAGGCGTGACCTCGCGTAGGCGATCTTGGAGACCACAAGGATGAGACCTTGCGAAGGCGTCTGGAGACCACAAGGATGAGACCTTGCGAAGGCGTCCGGAGACCACAAGGATGAGACCTCTCCCAAGGCCTCGTATGATTCTCGATAAAACGCGAGGCGCGATTGCTTGGGTAGTGTACCATTATCCAACGCCCGAAACACTTATAATTAGCTCCAAAGTCACTCCCAAAATTGAATTCCAATAATTACTCATAATCCAATATTATTTCGATAATTTACGAATTCACAATTCCGGTCGACATTCGCGAAAAAATTACAAAACGTCGGGGTGGGTGTAACACACTCTACCTCGAATACTTTGTCAAAATTTGGCAAAGTAAGCGAGGGTGCGTTTGTCAAACGAGATTTTAATTCGTTAAAAGACTCCTCTTGTGACCTACCCCACTCAAATGCTATATTTTTCTTAGCTAATTCATGCAAGGGCGGCAATGGACGAAATCCTTAACAAATCTCCCAGTAAAAACTAGCAAGTCCTAAAAAGGATCTTACTTGATTAAAGAGTTAGGAGTAGGCCAATCTCGAATGGCACCGATCTTACTCTCATCTACTTTGACTCCATTCGCACCCACTACATATCCAAGAAAGTTAACTTCTGGGATACGAAGACACACTTCTCAAATTTAGCATATAGTCTTTCTAATCTAAGTGTGTCGAGGACTTGCCTCAAATGCTCAACATGCTCATCATGACTCTTAGAGTAAACGAGTATGTCATCAAAGTAGACTACCACAAATTTACCAATTAATCGCCTCAAGACATGATTCATTAAACGCATGAAGGTACTAGGTGCGTTTGACAACCCGAAGGGCATAACATTCCATTCGTATAAACCAATTTTGGTTTTGAAAGTAGTTTTCCACTCATCACCTTTCTTCATTCGAATCGGTGATAGCCACTTCTAAGGTCAATTTTTGAAAACACACATGCACCACTCAATTCGTCTAACATGTCATCAAGTCTAGGTATAGGGTGGCGATACTTTACTGTGATAGAGTTGATGGGATGGCAGTCCATGCACATGCGCAAAGTGCCATCGCTCTTGGGCATGAGTATGACGGGCATCGCGCAGGCGAAAGACTTTCGCGGATGAATCCCTTGTCCAGCAACTCTTGCACTTGTGATTGGATTTCTTTGGATTCTTGAGGGTTGGTCCGGTAGGCGGCCTCGTTGGGTAAAGGCGCACCCGGAAGCAGATCGATCTGATGCTCTATGCCGCGATAGGGGGGAAGGGTTCGCGGCTCATCGAATACTTCGTCGAATTCCTTTAGAACTTCCTGCACATAAAAGGGGAGAGAAGATACATGGTCAAGTGTTAGCATGCAATGAGTTGGTATCATGAGAAAACAAGTTTTGTTTCCAAGAAATGCTCTTTTAAGATCCCTTTCTTTGGCCATGGGAAGGGGGCACTCTTGTTTTCTCACTTGCTCACTCATGGTGTTTCCCATCAATGCACACTCTTTTTTCTCACTCAAGGTTCCTTGAACCTTCTCACCATTTTCTCTCCTCTCTCTGCCCTCGCTCTTTCTTTTCCTCTCGGCCTTACTAGCCAGGTGAACTTGATCTTGGTGAGCTTGGGTTGGTGTGAGGGGAAGCAGGGTGTAGGGTTTACTGAGATGGGTGAGGGCATATTTGTTGGTCTTGCCATAGTGTATGGCCTCCTTGTCGTACTGCCAGGGCCTGCCCAAGAGAATGTGGGTGGCCTGCATTCGCACCACATCGCAAGTGATGGAATCCTCGTACTTGCCGATCTTTATCGGGACTTCGACTTGTTTAACGACCTTCACGAAGGTCTTGTCATCAACCCACTGCAGTTGGTACGGTTTAGGATGTGCAATGGTGCGAAGACCCAGTTCAGTGACCATGTCTTCGCTGGCGGCGTTGACACAGCTTTCGCTATCGATAATGAGACTACAGAGGGTCTCATTCACCATAGCTCTTGATTGGAATAAATTTTCCCGCTGAGTGCTCTCAGTGATACTTGGGGAGCTTTGCAGAACCCTCTTGGTGACTAGTATGAGTCCGTCCATAGGCAGCTCTCCCTCTTCGCTTCACTCTCATGATCTCGTTGTTCAGAGGGACCTCTTCCTCTTCTTCACTAGACAACTCCCCATTGGGCCGAATGACCATGGCCCTTCTGTTGGGGCAGTCCCTCGCATAATGTCCCTTGCCCAAGCACTTAAACCATTCGATGCTCCTTGACTGGCGAGGGGCATCATAAGTACTGGTGCCGGGTTTCGGCTGAGAATGTGATGGGGGCCTCACATTTGGGAAGTTTTGGCGAGGGGGTGGCATCACCGCGGGAGATGTGTACGGTTTTGGCGGGGGTGGTTTGGCGAGGGGGGGTCTTGCTTCCTGAGCCCCTGATGGGTGTATGAGCGGGATGATAGGAATTCCCCTTCTTCAGTTGCTTCTCCACCCGGATAGCCTTGTGCACCAGATCTTGGTATTCCCGATAGTCACACAATTCAACTGTTTTGGCGATGTCCTCTCGTAGGCCATATAAAAATCTGGCCAACTTAGCCTCTTCGTCCTCCTTGACATTGGCCCTCATTAAGGCCCTCTCGAGGTCCTTTTGGTATTCTTCGACGCTGCGATGACCTTGGATAAGGCGTTGCAACTTCTGGGCACAATCTCTGTCGTAGTAGCTTGGCACAAACCGATTCTTCATGGTTCGTTTGAGATCTTCCCAAGTGGTGATGGGGCGACAGCGGATTCTTGCTCTCTCGTGATGCTCTTGCTCCCACCAAGTGAGAGCATAGTCATGAAACTCAATGACTACGAGCTTCAATGCTATCGCATCAGTGTATCCCATCATATCAATGATCCGCTCGGTTTTAGCCATCCACGTAAAGTATTCTTCCGGATCACTGGAACCGTAGAAGGGCGGTATTTGAAGCTTTATATTGGCGAGGGCTTGTTGATCCTGGGCTTGCGCCCTGCCTCTAAGGTTTCGGTTGAAACCTCGATGGACACGTCCTCGCTCTGCTTCTTCTTCTTCGAGGTCTCTCTCGAGATAACCTCTAGCTTGAGCTCTATCGGGAATGACCCTTCTCTTGGTTGGTTTTGGCTGTGGCTCCGCGTAGTACTCATGTTCATCACTGTCCAGTACGTCAACACCATGATCTACTCTCGTAGAAGTGGTTGGATGGCTGTGAGGGGTGGCCTGTGGCCTCGCCGAGGCTGGATCGAAGGTGGTATGGGTGATTCTGCCTTGAGCCCGCGATGCATGGGCATCATCGTGGGCTTGCGAGCTCTCCGGTTGTTTTCCTTGAGCTACCTCTACTCTTGTCAGTCACTCATTTGTGGTAGCGACTTGGGCTCCCAAGTCATCCAACCTTTGTAAGATCTTTGCTAGCGTGTCATGCATTGCTAGCTGGGATGGATGAGGAGGAGTTGAATCTGACGAAACCATCTGTAACACAGTACTGTTGAAAATATGCAGTTTAGGAAAGAACCTCACTACTCCCTGAGTGTTTACACTCGCTCTCGTGTTTCTCACAAGGATCTTATCACTTCGGCTGTTCCCTTTAAGGCTTTCACAAGCTCTCTAAACTTGATACCGATTTCAACCTCAGATCAAAGATGAACACGCAAAGAGATACAAACAGTAACTCTAGTAAAACCGCAACTTGAAACTCAAGAAAATGTCTAGTTACTTGAAACTAGTTTGTTTGAAAGGTTAGAGTTGAGTTGGGGGTCGAAAGAAATAGGTTGGAAGATTAGAAAAGGCTTTTTGCAGTCACAAACACTTTTTGTTTAAGTTCTGAAACTATTTTTCGGATCAAAAGCACTGTTCACTTGTGTTTTGATAAGAACACGCAAGAACATTCAAGAACTTTTCCCAGAACACAGAAACTTTGCGCAGTACTTTTCTTTCTTTAAACACTTTTCTCTACGCTTTTGTACGACAAAACAGCTCTTTTCTGTTTTAACTCGAAACTCTTGACTTTAACAAACACACTCTTTAAACAACTTTTCGGTCTCAACTGAGTTCATCAACCGATATTTCTTCAAGCGTAAGAAAGGTAACAAAAGGGTTTTGCTTGAAGGAAACTAAACAAAGAACACTAATACCTCCAACAAGCACTTTGGCTCTGATACCAACTGATGTGATCACACGGGGGTTGTATGACCACGAGCTCGGATCTAGCTCGATGGAGGCGGTTTCCGGCAAAGTGGAAACGAAAACAGAGGGAGGAAACGAAGAACACAAAGTCGGCCAAGGGAACCTCCTCACTACGAGGTGAGGCAATGCCCTTGAAAATGCCTGGGGAGGAGATGGGATCTAGCACCTCTTGACTACAAGGTCAAGCAATACTAGATATTATGTTTGGATCACTAGGGAAATGGAAGTGCAAGAATGGAGAACACAAAAGCCGATGTCTCACTGTGGAGAGTTTCAGCCGAATTGCTTAATTCAATAATATGTTCTTCCTTACAATGGTGTCTGTTTCTAGCTTATATAGTGAGGGAAGTGTGAGAAGTAAAGCTAGTGTGAGAAGTAAAACGGCTTCGTACAGCCGTGCGTGCGTGCAGAAAGCATACAGTGCTTTTTGGCATGCATGCAGAGTAAAAAGTTTCCAAAAAGGTGAAAAAGGAAAAGCTAGTCTAAAAGTGTTCGGGTGTCTTTTTCCTCGTAAAGGAGGTGCTTACATTCCCGAGTAGCTGCAGAGAAAGGACGCCTTGTTGTCGGACTTGGTCGGTCAGCTGGCTAAGTAGGGAGGTTTCGCGGGATGCCTTCGCCAAGGGCCTTCGCGGGAATGCCCTCGCCAGGGGCCTTCGCAAGATTGCCTTGGCTTGGGGTCTTTGCGGGGGCGCCTTCGCCGGGGGTCTTCTCGGGGGTCAAGTGTTCGCGCACCAAGGTTTGGCTGCTCCCTTCCTCAAGGATGCTTATGCTCAAGGCTCCAAAGGGCTTCGCGTCTTCGTCTATTGCGATGCCGAGCTAGCGAAGCTGTAGGGCCCTCGCTCAAGATTCCTCTTGGTCGTCTGCGCCATGAGTCTCATGAAGGCATTGAGATTCATTTGAACTCGTTTCAACCAGGACCTGGTCATGGGTCCGCCAAGGCCGTGGCGTGGATCTGGGGCCGCGCGCGCTTGGGGTTGCGGACCATCTTGAACTTGGGGTCTTTAGAGACGATGTCCACATCGGTTAAGGTGCGCACATCACGGCGAATGTGGAATTTAGTCTTTGTGGCGTGCCCAACAATGGCATTGTAGGGTGAAGGGAGGTCGAGGACGATGAAGTACACAAAACTTGAGTGACAGACACACTGTTGTCCTTGGTGGCGCTTACCATCATGAACGGGATCGTGATGGCCCCTATTCTGATCACCCCGAGCGGGTGGTGACTTTGGTTATCCGGGCTCCGTTTGAGGCATGCGGGTAGGGATGGCAGTGGGTCGGATGATATCCGTTAACCGCGGATAACCGAGGCATATAAGTGGTTATATCCGTGATTATTATCCGCGGTTATTGGCTAGTAGATGGATTTTGATAACCGTGAGATAAATGGTTACAGTTACGGATATCAGCTATCCGAACCGCGGATATCCGTAACCGTTAACCATGTAACTAACCGTGCAACATTTATGCCAAAAGTCCATTATATTTTCAAGCCCATTATATTTTCAAGCCCATTATATTTTCTTGGGTTACCACAGAAGTTGAGCCCATTAGGGCAATCCATTTCATCCCCTCAATTCGGCGGCCGCTCACACATTTATGCCAAGAGCTTCCTTGATGGCGAAGGACCAAGCAGAGGACTTGTATTTTTGTTGCAAAAGTTTGTGAAACTTTAGTGGAAAACTGTAAAACCTAACAACCAGTAAACTGATTCATCAGTTTAAGCTCTGCATTTGTAATTCTTACCTTAGCTCAGGGGTCCAAGATGGTTTTGATGCTGATTTCTAATATGTTTGTTAAACTTTATTGAACTTTATGTACTATCCGCGGATTAACCGTCATCCGCGGATATCCGCGGATATTCATTAATAGGTGTCTGAGTAGAACCGCACTAGTGGATATCCGTTAACCGCGGATAGTTATATATTCGCGGTCGTGGTTATGGTTTAGATATATCCGCGGTTAATCCGATCCGTTGCCATCCCTACATGCGGGTCATGTCTTCGGGTGGTCAGACAGCTCCCGAATCTTTTCTGGGTATCATTCTCGGGAATGCTTTCATATTTGAGGTCGCACGGGTTCCCCGGACATTTCTGTGGAAAATATTTATTTGGGAGCGGGACTTGTTTCTGGGCGATCAGTAAGCTCGGTAGCTTTACTGGGACCTCGGAAAAGGGAACAGTCAGCATATTTGGGATCATACGAACATTCCGCATCTTTTTATGGAGTATATCTTTTACGGACTTCCTTCGGTCCATCCCCACACCAAGGAGCAATAGTCCAGATTTTATTGTTGAACCGGTCAAAATTCTCCTTGGCGGAGCCTCCTTGTGCCAATCACCGAGGATTTTGCACGTCCGGGAGCCCTCCTACCTTTTGCGCAGTTTGCAGGCCCCATGACGCATCAGGCTCCATGAAGAAAAATTCCCGATGCCATCCCTTGCGGCTCGTTGGGCAGTTCCAAGCGAAACTGAATTTCACAGTAGGAGGACCCCGGGCACTGAAGAAGTAGAAACAATTCCTCGGGATCACATTGACCTTATAGTACTGGAGGAAAGTGGATATGGTTGGCTCTGTCTCGAACAGAGCACAAAGAATGAGATAGGCGTTAATATGGCAGTAGGTATTCGGTGGCGATTGACCGCTTGCTGTGGGATTCCGCTAGTTGTCGGACGAATGGGTGCGGCGGGAAGCGGAGCCCGCCTGTGATTGATCCTTAAAGATCACCAACCAGCCTTTCCCAGGCTTGTACGCCCGACATTCTCGGAAGGAACCCGAGTGCGAACTGTCATCGGGACAAAGAAAGTGGACTGCCACTCTTTTATTAACTCCGGAGTTGCCTTGCTCCGGTAGTTCTATATTTCGACCACCAACCTTCGGGAGCATCGCCTTGGTTTCTAAAAGGCAACTTTGAGGGACGAACAATAGAAGGGGTGGGAAAAGTAGGAGCCATTCTCATGTACCTCGGGTAAATGGCCGGAGGAGACAAGGGCGACTACTGGAAGAAGGTTAAAGGGCGACGACAGCGGCGGCGTCAACGACTCGACGGTGAATTCGGTAGAACTGATGGACGGCAGACGAACCTTTGTAACCTTCCGACGGTGGCTTCACCGAGGAAAGGGGAAAGAAATCTTCTGGGAAGATTCTTCAACAGTCCTCCGCCTCTTGAAGATATTAACCGCCTCTGGAGCGTAGGATTATCCGTCGTGATTTTATTGAAAGAAGAGAGATTGAGAGATACAAAGGAAAGTGACGCTCAACTCACATTTATAGAAAAGATCGGGCAGATGAAACGTCAAAAGTCATTTGATCCATGCCGTCAATTCAAACCGTTGCGAGTCCCGAAAACATGAAACCCAAAACCGACTTCAGATGACCGAACATTGTTCGAATCAAAAGGAGGACTTTGCATCCTCACTTTCCCGGACATTACAGTCCGGGATACACTTCAAATGACCGAACATTGTTCGAAACAAAAGGAGGACTTTGCATCCTCACTTTCCCGGACATTACAGTCCCGGGATACACTTCAAATGATCGAACATTGTTCGAATCAAAAGGAGGACTTTGCATCCTCGCTTTCCCGGACATTACAGTCCGGGATACACTTCAAATGACCGAACCGTGTTCGAGACAAGGAGAACTTTGCATCCTCAATTTCCCGAACATTATAGTACGGGAAACGCTTCAAAAGCCCGAACAGTGTTCGAGACAAGGACTTTGCATCCTCAATTTCCCGGTCATTACAGTCCGGGATATATTTCGAATGCCCGAACAACGTTCGAAACAAAAGGACTCAATTACCCGAACTAGATGCTCGATTACCCGAACTGAAAGGTCGATGTCCGAACATTACACGAGAGAGAGGAACTACATGCCCGAACAAGGAAGTTTGCCCGAACAAAGCAATTCGCCCAAGCATGACCCACATACACTCAAACGCTGTCATTAAAAAAGGAAAACTTTGGACTCCTCTTAGTCGGCCAAAAGGGCTGAGGGGGGACTTGATGGCCGCCAGGTCCAATACGCACAAAAGGCCTAACAAAAGGCCCACACATAAGCCCAAAATAAGGGCCCCATTAAAAACTTAGTAAATGAGTAACCCGAATAAAGCTTAAGGACATTCCCGAACCATACTTCCCGAAGTACTTATACGACCTAAAAACATGATCACCTTATATTGAGATATTACGATAATACCACTCAGGCCTGGGACTATAAATACATTCACTATTCATACCTAATGGAAAAACGTTTTCACAACTACTCAACGTGACTCGTCAAATCACCCCCTCGAGAGGACCTCTCTATTTCTCGACAATCGTGTCCTAATACACAAAGTCGACCTAATGACTTCAGTCAACATCGGGACACATAGCTCAAACCGGAGCGTGGCGGTAACACGTACAGATCCGCCACCATCCACAATACCGAATTACCAACCAACACAACCAAAATACAACCCTAACATGGAAAAAGATTCATTCAAAGTTTCGGTTCTTCACCCATTTTACACCAAGCTCCCAAACCAAACCATTCAAGGTTCCATTTACACTCTTTAATCACCAATTACATAACTTAAGCAAGATTACTAACCAATTTCACCTTTAGCAACCAAAACCATTAAAAAATACCAACCCTTAAATTCGGCCAAAGAGGGGTTTTCTACCCAACATGCTTTCCATCAAATTGAAACCATAGATAGTCTTAGAATCATGCTAGGAACAACATACTCAAAAGCATGATCCAAGAACACACAAACAATTTTGGAAAATCACTCACAATTTCGGCACCCTTAGGGTTTGGCCATACATGGAGTTTTTCCAACATCCAACCCTAGATTCCTACTCCCCTCCAACCCAAGAACAACATACTAGAAGATGGGAGGAAGAGGATCACTCAAACATGTAGACAAGAGTAAACCCTTAGCTTGAAAACCCTCTCTTTTTCCACCTAAACTAAGCTTCCAACTTGAAAAACCAAGGAGAGGAGAAGCTTACCAATTTCTTGAACCCAAATCCTTGAAGAATCAGCCAATAAAAATGAAGAACATGGAGCTTGAAGGAGAGAGCTATGGCGGATGAGAAGAGAAGGAAGAAGAAGAAGAAAATGAAATACTAATTCATTTTATGAAATAAGCTTCCCTTTTATACCTCTCTCTTTTCCAACTTAAATAATGATTGGACAACTGTCCACCCTTATTGCTGCAGCCGACTTACCCCAAAACTGCCCAAAAATATTGTTGACTTTTGGGTTAATAACAACTTAGCCCTCCAACTCTCCCAAATCTTTGCAATTTAACCCCAACGCAAGTAACGAACTCCAAATGGAACCAAAACTGACCACAACCCCCAGAATATCATAAAATACCCAAATCCTGTTTCCAAGGTCTATTTGGAAAATCGGAGTGTCCTACCGGGCCCGCTGGACCCGAGTAAGTCCCGACGTGCACGTGTGCTAGCCCGAACCATAAACCACACCACAACCAAAAATCCATAAATATTACCATAAAATCCGTCTTAAAATATAACATACCTCACACCGAAGCCGTGTGGAAAAATCCCTCCCGAGCCCCGGGATTCCCGTCGAGCCTCGGGAGTCGCCGGTCCGCACGTCCGGCTCCATAAAATATATTCCGTAGAAAGATGCAGGGCGTTCTCACGATCCCAAATATGCGAACGGTTTCCCAATCTGAGGTCCCGGGAGCGCTACCGAGCCAGCTGTCGTCCCAAGACAACCCCGGCCGGAAAAATATTTTCGGCGAAAATGTCCGGGGAACCCACACGACCTCAAATCCCGAAGGATTTCCAGAAATAATGCTCAGATAAGTCTCAGGAGCCAATTATCTGCCCAAAACCGTGACCCGCAGCCAAAACCGAAGCCCGGGTCACCGGTCGCAACTTCGCTCGGGGTGGCCAGTAACATCCTCCCCCTTAGGACTCTTGGTCCTCCAAGAGGGGTAACAGCCGCTGGTACTGCTCAGGGTAACGCTCTCTGATATCCTGCTCGGTCTCCCAAGTCGCTTCCCGGTCAGTATGATGTGACCACTGAACCTTGATCATAGGAATTAACTTGCTGCGGAGTTTCCGAGTATCGCGCGCCAACAAGGCTATCGGTACCTCCTGATATGACAAATCAGGTTCCAGCTGAACCTCCTCCACTGAATCGTCTGCACCGGATCCAGGTTGCACTTCTTCAACATGCTAACATGGAAGACGTTGTGCACTGCCGACATACTCGGAGGTAAAGCTAATCGGTAGGCTAACCTGCCTACCCGCTCCAGAATCTCATAAGGTCCGATATACCTTGGGGCCAACTTACCCCGCCTGCCAAATCTGACTGTCCCTCGGATCGGCGCTACCTTCAGCCAAACTCTGTCATCCACCTCAAACTCCAAGTCAACTGCGTCGCCTGTTCGCATACGAGGTGGTGCGGTCGTTCGCGGTCTTCAACCGCGCCTAAATCATCTTGATCTTTGCGGTGGTCTCCTCGGTGAGCTCGGGACCCAGCTCAATCCTGTCGGATGCCTCAGTCCAACAGTGCGGTGTCATGCACCGTCACCCATACAGTGCCTCAAACGGTGCCATGCCGATGGTACTCTGATAGCTGTTGTTATATGAAAACTCCACCAACGACAACTGCTTATCCCAATCTCCCCCGAAATCCAAAGTACAGCTCCGCAACATATCGGGGATGATAAGCTGTACTCAAATGGAGTCGGTTTGGGGATGATAAGCTGAATCACCCGCTCTGATTGTCCATCGGTTTGGGGATGATAAGCTGTACTCAGATAGAGTTGCGTGCCCAATGCTTTGTCGAACGCTCCCCAGAATCGTGCGGTGAAATGCAGGTCGCGATCAGATACAATGGAGTCTGGTACTCCATGTAATCGCACAATCTCTACGATACACGGATGGGCAAGCTTCTCGGTGTCATCCGTATCGGCGAAAGTGAGCGCACTTCGTCAAGCGGTCCACGATAACCCGGATGGCATCGTGGTGAGACCGGCTCGAGGGTAGTGCGGTCGGAAAGTCCATCGTGATGTTGCCCCACTTCCTAACCGGAATAGGCAAAGTCTGCAACGTCCCCGCCGGTTTCGATGCTCCACCTTCACCCGACAAGTGGCACACTTAGACACATGTGAGGCAATGTGTCTCCGCATACCTGGCCACCAAAAGTGGGTGCACAGATCCTGATACATCTTCTCACTACCGGGGTGTATACTCAACCGGCTCGAGTGCGCCTCTGCCAGAATCTCATCCCGCAATGTCTGATCCTCTGGCACATATAACTGATCCCCAAAGTACAACAATCCCTGCCTGTACTGAAATGTTGGTAGTAGGGCTCCTTTGTCCTCTCCGGAAAACTTCTTCAACCCCGGATCCTTCCCTTGTGCCTCACGCACTCTATCCAACCTTTCCGAGTGAATGGTCAAGGTGTATACCGAGCATGTTCCCAGCGCTCCCACTTGTGCCAAATACACGTCAAGTCATTCTCCTCAGTCCGAACCTCAGTGCTGCCTCCTTTGACCACACCAGTGTACTTCCTACTCAGAGCATCGGCAACTGTATTGCCTTTGCCCTCGGTGTACTCGATACTGCAATCATAGTCCTTGATGTACTCGAGCCACCTGCGCTGCCTCATGTTCAACTCCTTCTGAGTGAACAGATACTTCAGACTCTTATGATCTGTGAAAATCTGGAATTTTCTGCCGAGTAGGTAATGCCTCCACCGCTTCAGCGCATAAATCACTGCGGCCAACTCTAGATCGTGTGTCGGATAGTTCTGCTCATGCGGTCGAAGCTGTCGCGACCCATAAGCTATCACATTCCGCCCCTGCATCAAAACACATCCTAACCCGGACCTAGATGCATCTGTGTAGATCACATAAGGTAGGCTCGGGTCGGGTAGAATCAAGATCGGCGCGTTGGTCAACTGCCGCTTCAGCTCCTGGAAGTTCTCCTCACACTTCTCTGTCCACACAAATGGCTGCCCCTTCTTTGTCAACTGCGTAAGTGGGGAAGCCAAAACGGAAAACCCTGGCACAAACCGTCGGTAGTAACCTGCTAACCCCAGAAAACTCATGATTTCCCGTACCGAAGTTGGCTGCTTCCACTCCTGCACCGCCTTATCTTTCTCCGGGTCCACTGACAACCCGTGCTCACAGATGATATGCCCCAGAAAAGACACATCTCGGATCCAGAAGTCACACTTTGAGAACTTAGCGTAAAGCTGGTGTTCCCAAAGTGTCTGCAGAACGATACTCAAATGCTCCTGTGTGAGCCCTCATCCCGAGAGTAGATCAGAATATCATCGATGAACACTACCACGGAAGAGTCCAGATACGGTCGGAACACCCTATTCATCATATCCATGAACGCTGCCGGTGCGTTAGTCAAACCAAACGACATCACCGTATACTTATAGTGCCCATACCGTGTGCGGAAAGCAGTCTTCAGAATGTCCTCCTCCTTCACTCGCAGCTGAAAGTACCCCGATCGCAGATCGATCTTCGAAAAGATCTTCGCACCTCTCAGCTGATCAAAGAGATCGTCAATCCTCGGGAATGGGCACTTGTTCTTAATGGTGATGGCGTTCAACCGTCTGTAATCGATGCACAACCTGAGTGACCCATCCTTTTTCTTAACGAACAGAATTGGAGCACCCCATGGTGAAGTGCTCGGACGGATAAAGCCCTTCTCCTGCAGTTCCTCTAACTGCTTCTTCAGCTCCACCATTTCCACTATCGGCATCCGATAAGGTGGAATGGAAATGGGAGTGGAACCGGGTTGCAAATGGATCTCAAACACGATCTCCCGCTCTGGTGGCATTTCGGGCAAATCCTCCAGAAATACTGCGGAAAATCCCGGACAAGCTGGAATGTTATCCAGTGTCCAACCGAGTATCTGACGTGTTCAGACCATAGTACTCCTCTGAATCCACTACCGGGACCAGATCTAGAACCTGCAGCTCCATGCTGGTCCTGACCGCCTTCGACCCATCTGAACCTGAGAGGGGTAGCACCTCTCCAGAAACCGTAATACTACGGTTGGCACAATCAATGTGCACGGAATTCTTGGACAGCCAATCCATCCCAAGAATAACATCATACTTCGGTGTGTTCAACACCAGCAGATCTGACACAATCCTGTGTTTTCCAATGGATAGCACGCAGTCCCGTACCATCTCATTGGAGAGCAAAAACTGACTCCCGGCCATCTTCACCATGAAGACGCTCGGAAGCCCACTGGTAACCAAGTGGAGAGACTCGACACACTTCTGTGCCACAATCGAAACAGATGCCCCAGTATCAAACAGTGCACGAATAGGTGTATCGTTCAGAAATAAAGTACCTTGGAGTGCCCCACGCTCAATCTGAAACACTCGTCCAGCTCCGGGCTGCTGTGGTGGAGGTCCACGCTGTGATGTCTCCCCCCGCTCGACCTGGAACACTCATCCCGCTCCAGGCTGCTGTGGCAGAGGGGGTGGCTGAAACGGACGTCTCTGCTGCTGTGGTCTCGGAACGCCCCTCTATGAACCGCGCCCCCAGGGTGCGTTGGGCTGGAACCGAGACTGCGGACGTGTAGCACCGCTGGATCCCTCTGTCACAGCCACCGCCCGATTGCGGAGGCGAGGCCAACCGTGACGTTCGGAAGCCGATGAGGCTGCGGCGGAAAGCGCGAAATCGTTTCTACAACCCGCAACCTACAACATTCATATACGGCAAGTATACAAACGCGCAGTTCATGGAAAATCACGCATAGCAACAGAACACATGATCACAAAATCAGTTTCCACATCAAAACCAGTATATCCAACATAGGCAAGTCGGGGCTCCGCCCTCGACTCAGAAGACAGTTCAACATCATCAGATATCCAGAATATATATATCATATACAAACTCATGATCCTCTTTACATGCATGCAACTACAGCTCTGAGCCATCAAAAACTAAAGCCCAAATATACCTAGTGCGGAATCGAGAAAGCTGCTCTTTCTCGGTAGATTTCGCACGCTGCATCTTCTTCTTCTGAAAACCCAAAAACAACCAAAGCACCGCGGATCTCTATCCCGCCGGCTGCTTAACAGGTCTGCCTGAAAGGTGGTAAACAAATAAGGGGTGAGTCCTCGGAAGGACCCAGTAAGGGCTGAGATAAGATACAGTTTGTACAAGTCTTCTTTGAACCGAACTGCAAAAGCAGACGAACGTAAATAAAAATATACATATATATATATGTATGCGAGTCGAGGTCAGCCGAACCCATCATACGCGGTCCAACCGCCGTAACGACCAAAACGTCAGCCCTCTCTAAGAGGTCAGAATATACGTAATGTAGCGAAGCACGGTACGGTGGGGTCATGATCCCCAAACCGCCGTAGGGTCACGAAGTATATCGGCACCCCTAGTGCGGATATACACGTAATGTCGGCACCCTCCAAAGTGCGGACACGAGCAATGTCGGCACTCCCGGTGTGGATATGCGAATGTAACCAAGGAGCACCCGTGGCCTCTAAGACCATCCGGGTCTCGTCACGAAACAGAACATATCGAATGCATATGCAAAATGTAATGTAATATATCAAAAATGTATAAGTATAAATATCGGCGCCTAGCGCGGATATGCAGAACAGAATATAAACTCGTGGCCTCCAAGACCATCCGGGCCTTGAAACAGAACAAACGTGCATCTTACCATATGACGGGTCTCGGGGTCACCGAACCACCGCCCTCACCCGGAACCCGCCTCAACTAAACCCGATATACATGCAAATACTCCCAGAATGCATAACGAGAGAAGTTGAACCCTTACCTCGAAAAACTGCTCCGCAGCACAAATCCCGGGAAATCCCGGCTCCCGACCCGAAAAGTGGCAGTGTGCCTGCAAGGTCCCGCACAACTCCACCAACGCGGAAATACACTGAACATCCACAAACAGGTCAAAACACACCAAAACAGACCCCCATAACCAAACCCGCACAATCTCGCACTTTCCCGCAAAAATCCACAGAAAGCTCGGTTTCACGAACCGAGCTAGAACATTGTTATTCATACATCCACAAACACATCCAAACCTTTAAATCATACCTTCTTCCCAAATCGTTGACACAAGTCCGAATCAAAATTCTCGTTTAGTCGTTCCGGTACAAATTTCGGCAGAGATTCAGCTGCGTTTCTGACTACCCCCTGCTCACATATGATCCACAGATCTGAGAATATATGTTCTGTAATTCTGAGAATCAGCCAATATCATTGGCGCCAAAACCGAGGCTCGGGTCGGAAAAAGCGGCTTTCACACCGAGTCTTTTCGACAAAACCAATTACACCATCGAATCGAACTTCGCCCGATCACAAATATATCCTTACCTTTCGCTGAATCCACCGTTGGATTTTACACCAAATTCTTGACGCACTTGGCACCACCTCGGCGCGCGTTTCTTCCTACGCTCATGTTATCAAACATGCACAAGAAGGTGTCGGGAACGTTTAGAAACCAATAAATCAAACAAACCTTGTAATTCCATAATCACTTCCAACCTTCAGCAACTCACGGTTTCCAAACCGAGCTGAATTCACAAAATCTGACCTCAGATTACTTACGCATCACAAGGATCGTTTTGACATGCTTACCTCGAAGCTTCTTCAAGAATCGGAGAAGATCAATTTTGGAGCTTCAAGGGCGCATCAATGGCTGAAGTGTTACGGTTGAAGGAGAATAGAAGGAAGAAGAAGAAGAAATTAATGCCTTTGGCATTTTACTCCCTTTTATACTTTCTTTTTCCATTTTCTTTCCTTTTTCTTTTTCCATCTTTCACCATAATAGGACAAGTGTCCTTATCCCTCACTCCCTTGTCTCTTCCCAAATATTGCTGGTTTGTGGGCTAATTGCAACTTAGTCCTCCAACTCTCCAAATCTTTGCAATTTAGCCCCAAACGCAACTTCCTAACCCCAATTGAAACCAAAACTGAACACAATCCTCGAATAATCATATCACACACAAATCTTGTTTCAAATGTTTATTTACAAATCCACAGTGTCCTACCGTGCTCACTGAACCCAAGCAAAACCCGACATATGCGCGTACTAGCCCGGACCGAAATCACACCACGCCAAAAATCCTCAAACATTACCATAAAATCCGTCTCGTGACATAACATAACTCAGACCAAAGCCATCGGAAAAACACCATCCCGAGCCCGGGAATCGCCCGAGACCGAACGTCCCGCCCCAAATATTATACTCCACAAAATGATCCGGACGTTCCCACGATTCCAAATATGCGAACGGTTTCCCAATCCGAGGTCTCAAGAGCGCTACCAAGCCCGCTATACGTCCCGAGACAACCCCGACCCCCGAAAAAATATTTCCGCGAAAATGTCCGGGGACCCACACGACCTCAAAACCCGAATGATTCCCGAAATAATGCTCGGATAAGCCTCGGGAGTCCTCGACCGCTCAAAAACGTGACCCGCGAGCCAAAACCGAGCCCGGGTCACTCGGGTCACAACCCGATCGGGGTGACCGTAACACTGCCCAGTGTCGAGAGGACAATCACGAATCCAATGATCATCGGCCCGCATCGCAGCATCGCCTGCTGCTGTAGCATGGCCGGGTGGGGTGCTGCCGCCACAACTCGCACAAGTCGGTGCTACGGCGCCACCTGCTGCCCCGCTACTCTGTCCCGGACACTGCCGACCTCCCGTAAACCTCGCTGAACTCTGCTGTGCGGGAGCCCTCGCTCTGTCACTAGGTCGGTGTGGTAGGTACCGACTCTCAACCTCCTCCCCGCTCGAGGAGTTGGGCCTTCTGCATGCCTCATGGTAAGAAGTGATATCCAGAGGCCTCGGAGCCCACTGTAATCAGGGCGTAGCGGGCGGATGATCCTCTTGGCCTTCTCTGCTCCATACCATAGTACGTGGTACGTGAGCGAACCAGCCGGTCGAACTCCGGCTCATATTCCCGGCAGTCTTGGTGCCTGCTCCAGATCATCAAAGCGTGCTGTCGGAGGTCCCCGACGGCATCTCCAATATATCACTGGTGGAAGTAGTAGGCAAACTACTCCTGAGTAATGTCGGGATCTGTCCTCCGTCCCGTCTTGCTTCGGCTCTCAAACGGCCCTCGCAAGCTCCTCCACTGATCTGCAGCACCGCCCCGCAGATTAAACGTGGCCAACGAGACTCTAACCCCGGATGGAAGGTGTAGCCTCCCAAGGAGCTTATCAACTCCTGCAAACCAAGTCTCCGCCGCCTCAGGCCCTCCTCGGCCGTTGAACCTCGGGGGGTTCAAACGCTGAAACCGCTCTAAGAGTCTGATCTCATCAGACTGGTGTCTCAGCTCTTCCCGTCGTTGGTGGGACCGACGAGAACTCTCAGTATCGTGCCGATCCCCCTCCTCAGAATCACTATCCTGCTGATCCTGCACACTGAGGTGGCTGCTGCCCACCTCCTGAACCGGCTGTCTCCGCTGTGGTCTGACCGGACCTCCCCGTGCCTGCTGCCGCCCTTGAAGCCGCTGGGCTGGCAATAAGGTACCCAACAACTGCTGAACCTGACCCAACACCTGTAAAATATCAGGAGCGGGTCCCTCAGACTGCTCATCACTCGGGGGGGTGAGTGTGACTACTCAGGTCCCGGGTTCCTCTGAACCCGCCTCCTAACTCTCGGAGGTGTGGGATCCTGGTCCCGACCCTCCGGTTCTCGCTCACGCTGACGGCGTGTGTTGACCATACCGAAACCAAACCAACCCAAAACCATATAATCCAACAGCTTAACTCTCTCTCTCTCTAAAGCTAGCAGCAGCATTCTAAGGCTCTGTAGTGTAATGCAATGCATGATGCAAGGATTCTTTTCAAAATCACGAAACCAAATAATAAACCTTAAACATAGAATCAGATCATGCTTGTAATCACAGAATCACTTCATATAACACCCCACACCTTCCAAAATGCTCCAAAGAGCCGCCCGCTGCTCCACACGCATTCCGAAACGGTTCAAATAAGGAGTTGATCAGGCTCCGTACCGAACCGCCCCAGAATGAAGTGTAAACCAGTAGCTCGCACTTCGAAGTCATCTCTTGTAGAACTTACCCATGAACTAGCATGACTTGCTCCAAAAGTCCACCCTTGGACTTGCATGCTTGCCTTCCACAACTCATGCTGAACTGACCATACTTTACCTCTTGGGTCACTTCGACCCGACCTGCTCTGATACCAACTTGTCACAGCCACCCCGCCCGGTTGCGGAGGCGGAGCCGGCCGCGACGTCGGAACGGAAATATGGCGGGAAGCGCGGCAACGGAGCATCGAGCTCAAATAACAAAATAGTCGAGTAACGACTAGCAACCTACGAACTTATACAAGGCAAGCATACATGACAATCCGACTTCTACCAAACATGCAGTTCATGGTGTGTCAAACATCGATCATCGCCACAAACACAGAAACACCGAATCCATAATATAACAATTCCAACATAGGCAAGTCGGGGCTCCGCCCACGACTCAGAAGACAAAGAAGTGCAGGATATATCTCAGTATATACATCATATACAAAACCATGATCTGATCTACATGCATGCAGCTACAGCTACAGAGCCATTAAACAAAATCCTATAAATACCTAAGCGCGGAATCAGAAGCCTCTCACTCGAGGATTTCCGCACGTGGTACTGCTGCTGCAACCGAAACCCCAAAAATGATGGAAGCACCGCGGATCTCTACTCCGCCGGTTGCTTGTCAGGACGGCCTGAAAGGTGGTAAACAAATAAAAGGGTGAGTCCTCGAAAGGACCCAGTAAGCGCTGAGGTAAAACGTAGTTTGCCCAAGTGGCAACAAGCGGAACCTGCAAAACAGAATAACACAAGAGTATACATGTACATATATAAACATAAAGCGTAAAGTGAATCAGAATCCCAACACATGCGGTCCAACCGCTGACCCACGGCACGACAGCCCTCTCCAAGAGGTCAGAACATACATAACAGAAAGCACGGTACCGGCTGGGGTCGCGATCCCCAAACTGTCGTAGGGTCACAGAAGTATATCGGCACCCCAAGTGCGGATATACACAGAATGTCGGCACCCTCCAGTGCGGACATAACCAAACCAAACCATGGAGCACCCGTGGTCTTAAGACCAGCCGGGTCTCGTCACGGAACAGAACACATATACATGTAAATATAAACAGAAGTATCATCACCTGATACAAATATACAGAACAGAATAGGAACCCGGGGCCTCCAAGGCCATCCGGGCCTTGAGACAGAACAAACATACATCTTACCATGTGACGGGTCTCGGGGTCACCGAACCACCGTCCTCGCCCGGGACCCGCCTCAACTAACCCCGATATACATGCAATTACTCTCAGAATGCATAACGAGAGAAGTTGAGCCCTTACCTCAGAAACACTGCCCCACGGCAGAAAACCCGGGAAATCCCGGCTCCCGGCCCGAAAAGTTGCAACTTGTCTTTTACGGTCCCACGCTACTCCACCCACGCAGAATCAAGCTGAACAACCATAATTAAGTCAGAACACATCCAAACAAACCCCGGAAACCAATCCCGCATAATCCCGCACTTTCCCGCAGAAATCCACAGAAAGCTCGGTTTCACGAACCGAGCTAGAACATTGCTATTCATACACCCACAAACACATTCCAACCTTTAAACCCACATTCCAGACACCTTTACCTATAATCCCGCAATAAAATGAACTTTGCTCCCATTGCCCGAAAACAACGTTTCAAACATCAATACGAACCTACTTCCATCCACAATACCGAATTACCAACCAACACAACCAAAACACAACCCTAACATGGAAAAAGATTCATTCAAAGTTTCGGTTCTTCACCCATTTTCCACCAACCTCCCAAACCAAACAATTCAAGGTTCCATTTACACTCTTTAATCACCAATTACATAACTTATGAAAGATTACTAACCAATTTCACATATAGCAACCAAAACAATTCAAAAATCCCAACCCTTAAATTCGGCCAAAGAGGGGTTTTCTACCCAACATGCTTTCCATCAAATTGAAACCATAGATAGTCTTAGAATCATGCTAGGAACAACATACTCAAAGCATGATCCAAGAACACAAACACACACAATTTTGGAAAATCACTCACAATTTCGGCACCCCTAGGGTTTGGCCATACATGGAGTTTTTCCAACATCCAACCCTAGATTCCTACTCTCCTCCAACCCAAGAACAACATACTAGAAGATGGGAGGAAGAGGATCACTCAAACATGTAGACAAGAGTAAACCCTTAGCTTGAAAACCCTCTCTTTTTCCACCCAAACTAAGCTTCCAACTTGAAAAACCAAGGAGAGGAGAAGCTTACCAATTTCTTGAACCCAAATCCTTGACGAAATCAGCCAAGAAAATGAAGAACATGGAGCTTGAAGGAGAGAGCTATGGCGGATGAGAAGAGAAGGAAGAAGAAGAAGAAGAAAATGAAATACAAAATCATTTTATGAAAAAAGCTTCCCTTTTATACCTCTCTTCTTTTCCATATTTAATAAAAATTGGACAAGTGTCCACCCTTACAGCCGCAGCCGACCTTCTCCCAAAATCTGACCAAAATATTATTAACTTTAGGGTTAATAACAACTTAACCCTCCAACTCTCCAAATCTTTGCGATTTAACCCCAAACGCAAGTAACAAACCCCAAATGAAACCAAAACTGACCACAACCCTCAGAATATCATAAAATACCCAAATATTGTTTCCAAAGTCCATTTGGAAAATCAGAGTGTCCTACCGGGCCCGCTGAACCCGAGTAAGTCCCGACGTGCACGTGTACTAACCCGAACAAAAAACCACACCACAACAAAAAATCCACAAATATTACCATAAAATCCGTCTTAAAATATAACATACCTTACACCGAAGCCGTCTGGAAAAATCCAACCCGAGCCTCGGATTCCGCCCAAAGCCCCTAGCCGCCGGCCGCACGTCCCGCTCCGAAAATATATTCCGTAGAAAGATGCAGGACGTTCTCACGATCCCAAATATGTGAACGATTTCCCAATCTGAGGTCCCGGGAGCGCTACCGAGCCAGCTGTACGTCCCCGAGACAACGCCCGCCCAAAAAATATTTTCGCGAAAATGTCTGGGAACCCACACGACCTCAAATCCTCAAGGATTTCAAGAAATAATGCTCGAGATAAGTTTTGGGAGCCAATTATCTACCAAAAATCGTGACCCGCAGCCGAAACCGAAGCCCCGGTCACCGGTCGCAACCCGCTCGGGGTGACCGTAACATCCTCCCCCCTTAGGACTCTTGGTCCTCCAAGAGGGGTAATGCTGCACGCTGGGTAACGCTCTCGATATCCCGCTCGGTCTCCGAAGTCGCTTCTCGGTCCGTATGATGTGACCACTGAACTTTGACCATAGGAATCAACTTACTCCGGAGTTTCCGAGTATCACGCGCCAAAAAGTCAATCGGTACCTCCCGATATGACAAATCGGGTTCCAGCTGAACCTCCTCCACTGGAATCGTCTGCACCGGATCCAGGATGCACTTCTTCAACATGCTAACATGGAAGACGTTGTGTACCGCAGACATACTCGGAGGTAAAGCTAACCTGTAGGCCAGCCTGCCTACTCGCTCCAGAATCTCATAAGGTCCGATATACCTTGGGGCTAACTTACTCCGCCTGCCAAATCTGACCGTCCCTCGGATCGGTGCTACCTTCAGCCAAACTCTGTCGCCCACCTCAAACTATAAGTCCCTGCGTCGCCTGTTCGCATACGAGGTGGTGCGGTCGTTCGCGGTCTTCAACCGCACCTGAATCATCTTGATCTTTGCGGTGGTCTCCTCAATGAGCTCGGGACCCAGCTCAATCCTGTCAGATGCCTCCGTCCAACAGTGCGGTGTCATGCACCGTCGCCCATACAGTGCCTCAAACGGTGCCATGCCGATGGTACTCTGATAGCTGTTGTTATACGAAAACTCTACCAACGGCAACTGCTTATCCCAATCTCCTCCGAAATCCAAAGTACAGCTCCGCAACATATCCTCCAGAATCTGAATCACCCGCTCCGATTGTCCATCGGTTTGGGGATGATAAGCTGTACTCAGATGGAGTCGCGTGCCCAAAGCCTTATGAAAGGCTCCCCAGAATCGTGCGGTAAAGCACGGGTCTCGATTTGACACAATAGAGTCTGGTACTCCATGTAACCGCACAATTTCTCTGATATACAGATGAGCAAGCTTCTCCAGGGAGTCTGTCATCCGTATCGGCAGAAAGTGAGCGCACTTCGTCAAGCGGTCCACGATAACCCAGATGGCATCGTGGTGAGACCGGCTCGGGGGTAGTGCGATCGAAAGTCCATCGTGATGTTGCCCCACTTCCTAACCGGAATAGGCAAAGTCTGCAACGCCCCCACCGGTTTCGATGCTCCACCTTAACCCGCTGACAAGTGGCACACTTAGACACATGTGAGGCAATGTGTCTCCTCATACCTGGCCACCAAAAGTGTGTGAGCAGATCCTGATACATCTTCTCGCTACCGGGGTGTATACTCAACCGGCTCGAGTGCGCCTCTGCCAAAATCTCATCCCACAGTGTCTGATCCTATGGCACATATAACCGATCCCCAAAGTACAGCAATCCTCGCTGTCTTGAAATGCCTGTAGTAGGGCACCTTTGTCCTCTCCGGACAACTTCTTCAACCCCGGATCATTCCCCGTGCCTCATGCACTCTATCCAACCATTCCGAGTGAATGGTCAAGGTGTATACCTGAGCATGTTCCCAGCGCTCCCACTTGTGCCAAAGACACGTCTAGTCACTCCCCTCAGTCCGATCCTCAGTGCTGCCTCCCTTGACCACACCAGTATACTTCCTACTCAGAGCATCGGCAACTGTATTGCCTTTGCCCTCGGTGTACTCGATACTGCAATCATAGTCCTTGATGTACTCGAGCCACCTGCGCTGCCTCATGTTCAACTCCTTCGAGTGATTAGATACTTCAGACTCTTATGATCTGTGAAAATCTGGAATTTGTTGCCGAATAAGTAGTGCCTCCACTGCTTCAGCGCATAAATCACTGCAGCCAACTCTAGATCATGTGTCGGATAGTTCTGCTCATGCGGTCGAAGCTGTCGTGATCCATAAGCTATCACATTCCGCCCCTGCATCAAAACACATCCTAACCCGGACCTAGATGCATCTGTGTAGATCACATAAGGTAGGCTCGGGTCGGGTAGAATCAAAATCGGCGCGTTGGTCAACTGCCGCTTCAGCTCCTGGAAGTTCTCCTCACACTTCTCTGTCCACACAAATGGCTGCCCCTTCTTTGTCAACTGCGTAAGTGGGGAAGCCAAAACGGAAAACCCTGGCACAAACCGCCGGTAGTAGCCTGCTAACCCCAGAAAACTCCTGATTTCTCGTACTAAGGTTGGCTGCTTCCACTCCTGCACCGATTTAACTTTCTCGGGGTCCACCGACAAACCGTGCTCACCGATGATATGCCCCGGAAAAGACACCTCTCGGATCAGAAGTCACACTTTGAGAACTTAGCGTAAAGCTGGTGTTCCCAAAGTGTCTGCAGAACGATCCTCAAATGCTCCCGGTGTGAGTCCTCATCCCGAGAGTAGATCAGAATATCATCGATGAACACTACCACGAAAGAGTCCAGATACGGCCGGAACACCCGATTCATCATATCCATGAACGCTGCCGGTGCATTGGTCAAACCAAACGGCATCACCGTATACTCATAGTGCCCATACCGTGTACGGAAAGCAGTCTTCAGAATGTCCTCCTCCTTCACTCGCAGCTGAAAGTACCCCGATCACAGATCGATCTTCGAAAAGATCTTCGCACCCTCACCTGATCAAAGAGATCGTCGATCCTCGGCATGGGTTACTTGTTCTTAATGGTGATGGCGTTCAACCGTCTGTAATCGATGCACAACCCGAGTGACCCATCCTTCTTCTTAACGAATAGGCTGGAGCACCCCATGGTGAAGTGCTCGGACGGATAAAGCCCTTCTCCTGCAGGTCCTCTAACTGCTTCTTCAGCTCCACCATTTCCACTATCGGCATCCGATAAGGTGGAATGGAAATGGGAGTGGAACCGGGTTGCAAATGGATCTCAAACACGTTCTCCCGCTCTGGTGGCATCCCGGGCAAATCCTCCTGAAATACCTGCGGAAAATCCTCAGCTCCAACCGAGTATCTGACGTGTTCAGACCATAGTACTCCTCCGAATCCACTACCGGGACCTGATCCAGAACCTGCAGCTCCATGCTGGTCCTGACCACCTTCGTCCCATCTGAACCTGAGAGGGGTAACACCTCTCCAGAAACCGTAACACTACGGTTGGCACAATCAATGTGCACGGAATTCTTGGACAGCCAATCCATCCCAAGAATAACATCATACTTCGGTGTGTTCAACACCAGCAGATCTGACACAATCCGGTGTCTGCCAATGGATAGCACGCAATCCCGTACCATCTCATTGGAAAGCAGAAACTGACTCCCAGCCGTCTTCACCATGAAGACGCTCGGAAGCCCACTGGTAACCAAGTGGAGAGACTCGACACACTTTTGTGCCACAATCGAAACAGATGCCCCACTATCAAACAGTACGCGAACAGGTGTATCGTTCAGAAATAAAGTACCTTGGAGTTCCCCACGCTGCGAAGTCTCTCCAAGCTCAATCAAACACCCGTCCCAGCCTCCGGCTGCTGTGGTGGAGGCCCACGCTGCGATGTCTCCCCCCGCTCGACCTGGAACACTCGTCCCGCTCTAGGCTACTGTGGCGGAGGGGGTGGCTGAAACGGACGTCTCTGCTGCTGTGGTCTCGGAACGCCCCTCTGTGAACCGCGCCCCCGGGGTGCGTTGGGCTGGAACCGAGACTGCGGACGTGTAGCACCGCTGGATCCTCGCCCCGGTGTCGAGGACAATCACGAATCCAATGATCACGGCCCCGCATCGCAGTGCACCGCCTGCCGCCTATAGCGTGGCCGGCCGGGTGCTGCCCGCCACAACTCGCACAAGTCGGTGCTACTGGCGCCGCCCTGCTGCCCCTGCTGCTCTGTCCAGACCTGCCTGACCTCCCCGTAGACCTCGCTGAACTCTGCTGTGCAGGAGCCCTCCCTCTGTCACTAGGTCGGTGTGGTAGGTACCGACTCTCAACCTCCTCCTGCTCGAGGAGTTGGGCCTTCTGCACAACCTCATGGTAAGAAGTGATATCCAGAGGCCTCAGAGCCCTCTTGTAATCAGGGCGTAACCGGCGGATGAACCTCTTGGCCTTCTCCTGCTCCATACCATAGTACTGTGGTACGTAGCGAACCAGCCGGTCGAACTCCCGCTCATATTCTCCGACAGTCTTGGTGCCCTGCTCCAGATCATCAAACTGTGCCTGTCGGAGGTCCCTGACGGCATCTCCAATATACTGGTGGTGGAAGTAGTATGCAAACTGCTCCCAAGTAAGGTCCGGATCCTGCCCTCCATCCCGTGCCGCCGGCTCTCAAACGGCCCCGCAAGCTCCTCCACGGTGATCTGCACCGCCCCGCAGACAAACGTGGCCAACGAGACTCTAACCTCAGATGGAAGGTGTAGCCTCCCAAGGAGCTTATCAACTCCTGCAAACCAAGTCTCCGCCGCCTCAGGCCCTCCACGGCCGTTGAACCTCGGGGGGTTCAAACGCTGAAATCGCTCCAAGAGTCTGATCTCATCAGACTGGCGTCTCAGCTCTTCTCGTCGTCGGTGGGACTGACGAGAACTCTTAGTATCGCGCCGATCCCCCTCCTCAGAATCGCTATCCTGCTGATCCTGCACACTGAGGTGGCTGCTGCCCACCTCTTGAACCGGCTGTCTCCGCTGTGGTCTAACCGGACCTCCTTGTGCCTGCTGCCGCCCTTGAAGCTGTTGGGCTGGCAATAAGGTACCCAGCAACTGCTGAACCTGACCCAATACCTGTAGTATATCAGGAGCGGGTCCCTCAGACTACTGATCACTCGGGGGGGTGAGTGTGGCTGCTCAGGTCCTGGGTTCCTCTGAACCCGCCTCCTAGTCCTCGGAGGTGTGGTATCCCGGTCCCGACCCTCCGGCTCCTGCTCACGCTGTCTGCGTGTGTTGACCATACCTGAAACCAAACCAACCCAAAACCATATAATCCAATAGTTAACTCTCCCTCTCTCTAAAGCTAGCAGCAGCATTCTAAGGCTCTGTAGTGTAATGCAATGCATGATGCAAGGATTCTTTTCAGAATCACGAAACCAAATGATAAACCTTAAACATAGAATCAGATCATGCTTGTAATCACAGAATCACTTCATATAACACCCCAACAAAAGAAAGGGTACCCCACACTTTCCAAAATGCTCCAAAGAACCGCCCACTGCTCCACACTCATTCCAAAATGGTTCAAATAAGGAGTTGATCGGGCTCCGCATCGAACCGCCTTAATGAAATGTAAACTAGTAGCTCGCACTTTGAAGTCATCACTTGTAGAACTTACCCATGAACTAGCATGACTTGCTTCAAAAGTCCACTCTTGGACTTGTATACTTGCCTTCCACAACCCATGCTGAACTAACCTTACTTTACCTCTTGGGTCACTTCGACCCAACCTGACTCTGATACCAACTTGTCACAGCCACCCCGCCCGGTTGCGGAGGCGGTGCCGGCCGTGACGTCGGAACGGAAATATGGCGGGAAGCGCGGCAACGGAGCATTGAGCTCAAATAACAAAATAATCGAGTAACGACTAGCAACCTACGAACTTATACATGGCAAGCATACATAACAATCCGACATCTACCAAACATGCAGTTCATGGTGTGTCAAACGTCGATCATCGCCACAAACACAGAAACACCGAATCCATAATATAACAATTCCAACATAGGCAAGTCGGGGCTCCGCCCACGACTCAGAAGACAAACAAGTGCAGGATATATCGCAGATATACATCATATACGAACTCATGATCTGATCTACATGCATGCAGCTACAGCTACAGAGCCATTAAACAAAATCCTATAAATACCTAAGCGCGGAATCAGAAGCCTCTCACTCGAGGATTTCCGCACGTGGTACTGCTGCTGCAACCGAAACCCCAAAAAGATGGAAGCACCGCGGATGTCTACTCCGCTGGTTGCTTGTCGGGACGGCCTGAAAGTTGGTAAACAAATAAAAGGGTGAGTCCTCGGAAGGACCCAGTAAGGGCTGAGGTAAAACGTAGTTTGCCCAAGTGGCAACAAGCTGAACCTGCAAAACAGAATAACACAAGAGTATACATGTACATATATAAACATAAGGCGTAAAGTGAATCAGAATCCCAACACATGCGGTCCAACCGCTGACCCACGGCACGACAGCCCTCTCCAAGAGGTCAGAACATACAGCAATGTAAAGCACGGTCGCTGGGGTCGCGATCCCCAAACTATCGTAGGGTCACGTAGTATATCGGCACCCCAAGTGCGGATATACACGTAATGTCGGCACCCTCCGGTGCGGACATAACCAAACCAAACCATGGAGCACCCGTGGTCTTAAGACCAGCTGGGTCTCATCACGAAATGTAACACATATACCTGTAAATATAAACAGAAGTATCATCACACGATACAAATATTCAGAATAGAATAGGAACCCGGGGCCTCCAAGGCCATCCGGGCCTTGAGACAGAACAAACATACGTCTTACCATGTGACGGGTCTCGAGGTCACCGAACCACCGTCCTCGCCCGGGACCCGCCTCAACTAACCCCGATATACATGCAATTACTCCCAGAATGCATAACGAGAGAAGTTGAGCCCTTACCTCAGATACACTGCCCCGCAGCACAAAATCCAGGAGATCCCGACTCCCGGCCCGAAAAGTTGCAACTTGTCTTTTACGGTCCCACGCTATTCCACCCACGCAGAATCAAGCTGAACACCCATAATTAAGTCAGAACACATCCTAACTAACCCCGGAAACCAACCCCGCATAATCCCTCACTTTCCCGCAGAAATCAACAGAAAGCTCGGTTTCACGATCCGAGCTAGAACATTTCTATTCATACACCCTCAAACACATTCCACCCTTTAAACCCACATTCCAGACACTTTTACCCTTAGTCCTGCACTAAAGTGAACTTTGCTCCCATTGCCCGAAAACAACGTTTCAAACATCAATACGAACCTACTTCCATCCACAATACCGAATTACCAACCAACACAACCAAAACACAACCCTAACATGGAAAAAGATTCATTCAAAGTTTCGGTTCTTCACCCATTTTCCACCAAGCTCCCAAACCAAACCATTCAAGGTCTCATTTACACTCTTTAATCACCAATTACATAACTTAAGCAAGATTACTAACCAATTTCACATTTAGCAGCCAAAACCATTCAAAAATCCCAACCCTTAAAATTGGCCAAAGAGGTGTTTTCTCCGATACGATCACGGGTACACTTGACGCGAAGCCGCGAGATCGTACGGAAGCGCAGATCTAGCTCGAAGGAGTTGATGAACTAGGAAGGGATAGATTCGGCCACAGACACCTCCCAACTACGAGGTTGGGCAATATGATATGCTTGGAAGATCGGATGGCAATACTAGATATTAAACTTGATTATAAACAATCAAGGGGATGGCGGAAAATAGCAAGGGGTGAGAACCGGGCTAGTAGCTCAAGTGGTACTTGGTCTCATATGAAATGGGACATTAAGCCCGGAGTCCCGTGTTCGAGACCGGGAAGGTGACTTAGAGATGCAGGGGACGGCTGCAGGGGACCGCCAAGGGCGATGCCAACCTGGGCTATGCCAACCTGTCTCTAAAGCCGGATTTGCCAAGCGTTTGCCGACGTCTTCCGACGGTTTTATCGGCTGGAGCTGCGCAGTGGAAGCACATTCTTCCATGTGACCCCATAAATGTTAGGGGAACAATTCCATCGTTCATCGCCGCGCCCAAATCCTACCATTCCCGGCATGGATCCTTCTTCTTCCCGCCCGCGAAAATTCGTGGAAATTTCCGTGGCAAGGACGCGGCGATCGGTGCAGCATCGCGCGGAGGCCTGAGTTCACTTCCAACGGGCTGCGATGGCAGGCATACGTCCAACTTTTGGGATGGTTGGACGATGTGTTTGCGAGGAGCGCTTGTGACGAGCTTTTCCCTTTCTCTGCCACCCAACTTGATGAGACAACATTGAGGTGGGCTGGGATCAGTACGGGTTTCCTGCTGGACCCTGAGGTGCCCCCGCCATACGAGGGATGGGCCCCAGCCCATCGTGGGGCAGTGGTAGATGCCCTTACCGCAGCGCTGGCAGGGCCAAGAGGTACGTTTGTATATACAAGTGCATTGCACAAATGTAAAATGCTTAGCAGAACCTGGTCTGAAGTTTTTTCTTCTTTTTGCAGACGCCTCCATTGAGTCTGGCGAAGGCAAGGGCAAGAGAGCGTCCATGCGCGTTGCCCAGCAGGTGCACATGGCCTGTGCATTTGGGAGGGATGCCCCTGCTGGGGCTGTCAAGGCGTTAGGACGTGTTGTCCCTTTGCAGAAGAAGAGGGCCGCCACCAAGTCATTGGTGTCTCCTCAAAGAGAGAAGAAGAGGAGAGTGGCTGTTGGCGATGTGCAGCCTGGAGAGGGGAGTGCCTCCGCTGTTGCTGAAGAGGCCAAGGGGCCTGCAGAGGCAGAGGGATCTGCAGCAGTTCCTCCTACTGAAGAGGCTGCGGGGCCTGTTGGGGAAGAGGTCCCCGCCACCGTAGAGGAGGCCGCAGAGCCTGCGGAGGAGGCGAGGGGACTGGAAGTGGAGGTCCCCTCCACTACAGAAGAGGCCTCGCTCATTGTAGAGGGCTCAGAGGGGGTGCGGGTGGACACCGCCGCTCCTATAGAGGCTGTGCCTGTGTCAGTAGTGAAGCCAGTCTCCCTTGAGGAGACCGCCGTCCTTGAGGCCTTCGTGTCTGGGCTCTTCGCGAGCCCTTCCCCAGCTCAAGGTGAAGACTCGCCTGGGCACGTGGTCGCGGAAGAGATTGCTGCCAAGGGAAACGCACCCCTAAAAGAGGCAAGATGTCTGCAGGGGAAGTCCTGCTGTCCATGAGGAGGAGGGGCCAACAGGCTGCTAAGGCCATCAGCAGTTCTGGGCGGAAGGAGGTAGGGGTCACTCCTGTGGTGGAGGAGGAGGTGGTGAACACCCCTGCAGGGGAGGAGATGGTTGCCATTATTGCAGGGGAGGAGGCCCCTGTGGCGATCCCTTCAGAGGAGGAGGCCCCTGCAGTGATTCCTTCAAAGGAGGATGCCCCTGCGGTGAAGGGGAAAGGGGTCTTGAGCATTCAGGAGGCTTCTTCCTCTTCTGATAGCGAGGCCTCTATGGAGGGGGCGCTGCTGGCGGAGACCTCTACGAGGACAAGTGGTTGGGAAGCATGGATGCAACCTTCTGCTGGTAAGTTTCTTTTTTAAAGATTGTGTCCCAACTTCTTCAGTGGTACTGATATTTGTAATCTTTTGAAGGTGCGGGGCCTTCTGGGCAAGGGAGCGGCCCTCGCGAGGCCATGGTGGACCTGGGGACCTCCAAAGAAGTTTTGGAGGAGGCTGGGGTGTGGTCCCATTATTTGGAGCGCAGGCGTGTTGCTGCTGCGGAGGCTCCCAAGTGGTCTGAGAAGCCGGTTACACTAAGGGTCACGAGGCAAGACCTCAGGGCCAAAGTGTACCAAGAAGAGGGGAAGTCTCTGCGCGAGGCGTGGGACCCGGTCTTCTTTCTTAACAATGACAACTCCTTGTTGTTGGGAGGGGAGAAGACCCTCTTATCGTGCCTGGAGGGGCTGCGCACCCCTTATGATAGGGAGGTGATAGGGCGGAGCCTGGAGTCCCCTGCTGAGCTCATGAAGGAGTCAGCTAAGCAGAATCTGCGGGTAAGACAGCTTTTAGTCTTTGTTTTATAAGCTCTGTAGTTTTTCTTTCTGTCTTGCTGAATGAAATTGGATGCAGACCGCCGTTCAAGGGTACGCTGCCATGGAGCAATGGCATGACTTTCTCAAGTATGCCAACAGGCAGGACGACGCCCAGATTGCTGAGATAGCATTTCTCAGGAAGTTGCTGGAGGCTTCTCAAGGAAGGGAGGAGGAGCAGGCCAAGCGAGTGGCCCAACTGGAGACTTGGTGCGACTTCCTTAACAAGGAGCGGACCGCTTGCAGGCTGCGCCGGTGGGAGCAGGCCCGTCTGATTGATGCATTTCAGCACCGTTTCCTTCAACAGGAAGCAGAGTTGGAAGCCAAGCAGATTGAGGCTGCTGTCATGAAGGAGTCATTCCTCTCTTTGGAGGCTGAAACAAAAGCTGCCCTCGCGGAGGCAAAAGCTGAAGTTGAGCTGGCGAAGGCAGCAGCTGAAGAAACGAAGCGCCAGGCTATCGCCCAGGCCCAGTTGGCGGAGAAGAAGGCAGAGGAGAGCAGGCTTGCTGCTGAGGATGCCGCGAAGGCACATTTGGAGGTCACCACCGATTTTATGAAGGCGGTGGCCTCAGTGTGGGAGATGGAGAAGGCTTTGGGCCTTCCTCCCTTCGCAGATGAGGACCGTGAGTCCCCTTCTTCCATCAAGGTACCCATTCCTGCGAGGATGTCCCGACTGATGGAGAAGCTTGGTGAGATCCAAGCTCAAGGTGAAGCAGGGGCGCAGGCCTACGAGGAGGGCTGGCTGCGATGCCGCTTCCAAGTGGAGAAGGCGTTCCCAGAGCTAAGTCTTGGGACCTTGGATGCTGCGAATACCAGCGATCCAGCAGTAGAGGCCCTGCTCGACTGGGGGGAGCAGGGGAGGAAGATGGGCGATACATGGTACGCCATTCTGGATTAGGGTGGAGGCTCCAATTTGTGGATGGCCCCCCCTCTTTTGTGTATAATGGATATCTGCAAATTCTTGCATAATTTTGACAGTAGTAATGAAGTAAAATTTCAATTTACCTTCATTGTTTGTAGTCTCGCTTTTGTCTTGCGATAGCATTGTAGGGTACGTTAGCTAGGTCAACAACCGTAGGCTAAGTCCCGTTTGTGGCGAGGGGTCTGCTGGGGTTCGCAACGGCGAAGCCACAGAGATCACTTGTCGAGAAGTTGAGAGAGATTACTTGTTAAGACAAGCTGAGGACCCGTTTAGGGTTCGCAGTGGCGATGCCTTTGGAGACCATGGATGAAATTTTCCATGTGGAAGGTCTGCTGGGGCTCGCGATGGCAGCCCTTGGGTAGTGGACAGTGTACCAAGTAGGGGATACCTGCAAGGTGCTCGCAAGCTGTATGATAAGAAAAGTAAAGCTCAGTTTACCTTGAGATTGTAGTCGCGCGACGGCGAAGGCAGTGGAGCACTTGTTGAGACAAGTGAAAAGTCAGCTGGAGTTCTGGGAGATGAGACCCGCAACTGTGTTGGGGAGTTCGTGCGGAAGGTCCGCTGCAGCGCGCGAGGGCGACTTACACATATATCTTCTTGTTTGAGGTGTTCGCGCGGAAGGCCCGGTGAGGCGCGCGAGGGCGACTTATACAGGGACCTTCCTGAAGGAGCCAAAAGGGGATTACCCTTCCGCATCGCAAGGGGATTACCCTTGGGGCGGGGCGAGTTGAAGGTCAGCTGGGGTTTGTAGAGACAAGACCCGCAGCTACCTGTTTTGAAGATGCCCGTGCGGAAGATCCGGTGAGGCGCGCGGGGGCGACTTACACAGGGATCTTCCTGAAGAAGCCAAAAGGGGATTACCCTTTCGCACCGCAAGGGGATTACCCTTGGGGCGAGGCGAGTTGAAGGTCAGTTGGGGATGAGACCCGCAACTACCTGTTGGAGGTGTCCGCGCGGAAGGCCCGGTGAGGCGCGCGAGGGCGACTTATACAGGGACCTTCCTGAAGGAGCCAAAAGGGGATTACCCTTCCGCCTCGCAAGGGGATTACCCTTGGGGCGGGGCGAGTTGAAGGTCAGTTGGGGATGGGACCCGCAACTACCATTAGCGCGGCCGCAATGGGCTTCCCTTTGTGTGGGTGCGCGAGGGGGACCTGACAAGGTCTGGTGCCATGATTTAGGCGAGTAGCCAGTCTGACCGGTTGGGTGCAGAGGGCGATTGAGAGGGCGATTATGTTGCCATGTAGTGCTGTAAGAGAGGAAGAAATATACTTGTATTTTATTGAATTGAAACATGTAGCTGAGAACTTACACGTAATATGGGCGTAAGTCATCCGCATGAAAGTTGTGGGGAAGAAGACGACCATCATGGTCTTGTAATTCATAGACTCCTAGGCGGACTTGTTTATGAACAATGTAAGGTCCGTCCCAGTTGGGTCGCAAGACGCCCTGTTTGGGGTCGCGAGCAGTGAGGGCGGACTTGAGCAAGGCAAGGCCCCCTTGTTGTAGTGCCTTGGGCCTGACCCTGGCATTATGATGGAGATTGAGCCTCTGTTTGAGGGCAAACATGCGGAGGCGAGCGCCCTCGCGCAATTCCTCGAGTAGGTCTAGTTTGGCGCGAAGCCCTTGAGCGTTGGCTTCGTCAGTGAAGTTGATCATACGGATGGTAGGAAGATCTGCCTCAATAGGTAGAAGCGCGTCTGCGCCATAAACCAGGGAGAAAGGTGTCTCGCCTGTTGGGGTGCGCGTTGTGGTGCGATAGTCCCACAAGACGCTTGGGAGTTCATCTACCCAGCGGCCTTTGGCCCCCTCAAGGCGCTTCTTGAGGCCCTCCTTGAGGGTGCGGTTGGTGACCTCAACTTGGCCATTTGACTGGGGATGCGCCACTGGGGCGAAAAGCATGCGGACGTTGTTGTCCTGGGCCCATTGTTGGACGCTATGACTGGCGAACTGAGTGCCATTGTCTGTAATGATGGCGCGGGGGCTGCCGTACCGGCAGACAAGATTCTTCCATAGAAACTTGATAATTTTGGCGGAAGTGATGGAGACCAGGGGCTCTACCTCGACCCATTTAGAGAAGTAATCAACTGCTACAACGCAAAAGCGGTACTGACCTGGCGCGGTCGGCATTGGGCCAATGAGATCAAGGCCCCATAGGGCGAAGGGCACTGGGTTTGTCAGTGCTGGAGATTCCGTAGATGGCAGTCGCTGGATGCGAGAGTTGATCTGGCACTGGTGGCATGTTTTGACTAGTGCAGCGGTGTCCTTTTTCAGGGTGGGCCAGTAGTATCCTTGGCGGAGGGCCTTGTGGGCAAGTGCCTCCGCCGCTATGTGTGCGCCACAGTTGCCTTGGTGGAGAGTGTCCAAGACTGAGTGTCCCTCAAGAGTACTGAGGCATCGTTGGAGGGGTGCTGCAAACCTGCGATGCCACAGTTGTTCATTAATGAGAACAAAGCGGAGGGCCCGCTTGTGAGCTTTGGGGTCCGCGATGGTGGCCTGAAGTTCGACGATGATGGGGTCTCGCCAATCCGTAATTGGATCTTGTGTTGCCAGTGAGGCAATGTCGACGGTCTCCGCGATCGAGGGGCTCACGAGAGTGGTCAAGGCGGAGGGTGTCTTTCCCTTGGACAGCATGTCTGCCGTGGTATTCTCAGAGCGAGGAATATGGATGAAGATGGCCTCTTCAAAGTTGGTCCGCAAGGTGTTCACCAATTTGAGATATTTGCTCAGGGTGGCGTCTTTGCATTCAGCGCACCCTTGGACCTGGTGGATCACCAGTTGCGAGTCGCTGTGGACATGGAGGCGGCGAATGCCTGCCCTTATGGCGAGTTTGAGCCCCGCGATGAGGGCCTCATACTCTGCAACATTGTTAGTTACTTGAAACTGGAAAGATACGCGAAGGGAAGCTTCCATACCTAATGGTCCTCGCAGATATACGCCCCCTGCGGGGGATCCGAGTTTGGATGAGCCATCCACGAACATGTCCCATTCTGGGGGAATGGGTTGTGGCGCGGGGCCCTGCTCAGGGGCCGGGATGGTGTTGACATCCGAGAATTCCGCAATGAAGTCGGCGAGGGCTTGGCCTTTAATCGCCTTCCTGGATTCATAGTTGATGTTGAAGCCACCTAGCTCAATGCACCATTTGGCGAGGCGCCCTGAATGTTCGGGTCGCCTGAGGATCTCTTGGATTGGTATGTCCGTCCGGACTATAATTGTGTGCCCTTGGAAGTAGGGCTTGAGCTTCCGCGCTGCATACACCAGAGATAAGATAGCCTTTTGAAGAGGAGGATACCTTGTTTCCGTAGCTTGGAGGGTGTGGCTGGTGTAGTAGACTGGCCATTGCTTGGCAGCTTCTTCCTTGATAAGGACAGAGGCGACGCTCTTGTCTGAGGTGGCAAGGTAGAGGACCAGGTCATCGCCTGGCCTAGGACACTTGAGTGCAGGCAACTCTTGCAAGTGTTGTTTGATTGAGTCATATGCCTCCTGGCATTCCTCTGTCCACTTGCAAGCCTTCTTCTTGCGGATTTGGTCGAAGAAAGGTCTACAGCGGTCGCTGAGTTTGGAGACGAATCGTCCCAGTGCCACCAGCTTTCCTGCTAGTTGCTGTACTTCTTTGAGCCCCCTAGGGGTGCGAAGATTGGTAATGGCTTCAATCTTTTTGGGATTCGCATGAATCCCTCCTTTGGAAATCTGGTAACCCAGAAACTTGCCTTCGCCAACGCCAAAGATGCATTTCTTTGGGTTCAACCGCATGTTATACTTGCGGAAGTTGGCGAATGTTTCCTCCAAGTCTGCGAGGTGTGTTGAGGTGGCCTTACTTTTAACCACTATGTCATCAACATAGGCCTCGAGATTTCGGCCAATTTGATTGGCGAAGACCTGATTCACAAGCCTTTGGAAAGTAGCCCCCGCGTTCTTTAAGCCAAAGGGCATCCTGATGTAGTGGTAGACGGCTTCGCCAGTGGTGAAGGCAGTTTTCACTGCGTCCTCTAGGTCCATAAAGACTTGATGGTACCCACTATACGCGTCAAGGAATGAAAAGACTGAATGGTGGACGGTCGAGTCCACTAGCTGATCAATAGAAGGTAGGGGATAGGGATCCCTTGGGCAGGCCCTATTGATCCCTTTGTAGTCTACGCAAAGTCGCCACTGACCACCTTCCTTATCCGCGAGGACTATGTTGGCGACCCACTCAGAGTAGTGAACTTCCTTGATTATATTTGCCTTAAGCAATTTCTGCACTTCTGTGCGTACAAAGTCCTTACGGTCGGGGGCCATACCCCTAGTTTTTTTGTCTAACCGGGCTAAAGCCGGGGAGTACACTCAACTTATGAGAAATAATAGCGGGATCCACACCTGGTAAGTCGTCAGGACTCCATGCGAAGACGTCACCATTGGCATGGAGGAGATGGATGAGTGCTTGATGGTCTTGCTCTTTAAGGTCTTTTCCAACCTGAAACTTCTTGCCAGGAGCGATTTCAACTTCTTCGAAGGCCCCAGACAAGTCAGGAGCGGCCTCGCTTGAGGGCCCAGTCTCCTCCATGGGTGCTTTTCTCTTAGGCTCTGACGGCTTGGGGAGCTGAGGAGGGCCCGCGAGGGCAGAGACGTAATTTCCTCTGGCCACGTTTTGATTGACGTAAATGTAGGCGTCCCCCGCCGCGGTGTGGAACACCAGAGTTAGGGCCCGCACATCGCAGCGGACGTGGAACTCAGTTTGCGTGTGTCGCCCAATGATGGCGTTGTATGGCGTGGGGAGATCCAGGACAATGAAGTCCACAAAACTGGAGTGGCAGACTTGCTTCTCTTCTTTGGTGATCCCCATCATCATGAAGGGGAGTGTGATTGTTCCCAGGGTTGGGATTTCCTCCCTTCCGACTCCATAGGTGGCCCCCTTCGCGGGCTGGATTTGCGATAGGGGCACCTTCGCTTCAACCAGAGTATGCTTGTAGATAACATTGGCATTAGCCCCAGTGTCCATGTAGACTCTATCAGTGTCCCATCCCGCAATGCGGGCGGTGATGACCAATGGGTCCGCATGAGGTACTGCGACAGAGGTGCCATCGCGGCGATGCAGTAGGTGAGTAGAGGAGTGATCAATCTGCAAATCTGCCTCATGTGACGGCGTCTTGCCGCCGCGCCTTCACACCGCGTAATTACGCTGATGTGTCCCCTAGCTGGGGGAATTTAAACTAGATCCTCACGATCTGGGTTTTGCTGGGAGCGACCCCACTTGCGGTCCCCCTGTCTGAGATCCTCCTGATTTGCTTCCCGCTTGTGACCTCCTTCTGAGTCATGGAGTAAGAACTCCCTGAGTTTGCCTTGAGCAAGCATATCTCCAATCATGTGTTTAAGCTCAAAACAGTCCTCAGTGTTGTGACCCTTGTCACGATGATAGCGGCAATACTTGCTGCTCTGCCTAGTTACTTCTTGGGAGAGTGGGCGAGGCCACTTGGGGACCTCCCTCTTTTGCTCAAGAGCATGGAGAATGTTGGTGCGGGATTCTCTAAGTGGTGGGAGGGTTGGATACGTCCTTTCCCTGTTGGATGGTGTAGGGTACTGCCTCTGGGACCTGGAGTCCGTTCGCGAGGGCTGCCCCTTCGCATCTGACGTGGTGGCCCTCGCAAGCGGTCGAGTGACCTCCTCTGTGTTCATGAACCGGGAAGCCGTGCTCAAGAACTGCTCCATGTTGGCGGGGGGATTGGTGTGCACATCCACGAAGAAAAGGGATTCCCAGCGGAGACCTGCAAGCAGAAGATGGCTGCCACCATAGCAAAACCGTGGCGGCAGCTTCCTCCCCAAGGATTAGGGACTTGGATGGATTCCGTGAGACCTCGCGTAGGCGATACTCGAAACCACGAGTAGTAAGACCTCGCGTAGGCGAAACTTGAGACCGCGAGGAGTGAGACCTCACGCAGGCGATACTTGAGACCACGAGTAAGACCTCGCGCAGGCGATACTTAAGACTGCGAGGGTGAGACCTCGCGAAGGCGATCTGGGAGACCGCGAGGGGCAAGTCCTCGCGTTAGCGAGACTTGCGGAGCTGTCTGTTTCTGATGTGATGCGAGGACGTATTTGCTTGGGTAGTGTACCAAGATGCCTCCTCCTGAGAGCGGAGTATGGGCAGGGTCCTGTACTCCGTGTTGAAAATACTGTTTGAAAATATTGTGTTGAGGGCAGTAGCAGCCACAGAACCGAGTTTGTGTGGAGCGCGATGACCTTTTATGATCTGATATTCTGTGTTGAATCCTCCATAATCCTTGTGAGCTTTTGAGGGGGCATTTGCTTGGGTAGTGTACCAAGTGGAGAAACACGAACACAAATACAAAGCAAGGTGTTACGGTCACCCCGAGCGGGTTGTGACCCGGGTGACTTGGGGCTCCGGTTTTGGCCTGTGGGTCACGTTTCTGGGCGGTTAAACGGCTCCCGGGACTTATCTGAGCATTATTTATGGGAATCCTTCGGGTTTTGAGGTCGTGTGGGTCCCCGGACATTTCCGCCGAAAATATTTTTCCGGGGCCGGGACTTGTCTCGGGACGTGCAGTGGGCTCGGTAGCGCTCCCGGGACCTCGGATTGGGAAACCGTTCACATATTTGGAATCGTGGGAACGTCCCGAATCTTTTTACGGAGTATATTTTCTGGGGCGGGACGTTCGGTCCCGGGCGACTCCCGGGGCTCGGGACGGGGATCCCGGGGCTCAGGATGGAAATTTTCTGATGGCTTGGGTGTAAAGTATGTTATATTTTAAGACGGATTTTATGGATTTAATTTGGTGAATTTTGGGGCAACCCGGGATGGATTTAGAATTTATTACGCGAGTGCGCGTAATTCCTGGGAGTTGCAATTCTGAGTGACTCGGGACTTATATTTGGGTGAGAAAAATAGGTTTTATGGGTTTTATGTTGTCCTGAGTTTGTGGTTAAAGTTTGGTTCCAATCGGAGCAAGTTTGATAAAAAGCTGCATTTTCGGGCTGAACGAAAATGCAGTTTTGTAAAGTGTGTGAGATATTGGAAATTGGACATTTTGGCTAAAAAGAAAGGTAGTGGGACGCATGGGTGAGAGAAGAGAAGGACATGTGTCACTTGTTGAGTGAAGAAGAGAAGGAAAAGAAAAGAATTTTGGAAAGAAATGTATGTATTTATGTTGTTAATACATATATGTGTAAGTAGTAAAGTAAATGGTAATATTTGGACATTTTGGAAGAAAAGAAAGAAAAGAGGCGGATGGGAGAGGGAGAGAAGGGACACATGTCCCTTCTTGGTTGATTATGGAAAAGGAAGAGAGATGGGTTTATGGAGTTTATATATATGTATTTTTGCATAATACATATAAGTAATAGAAAAGGGGATTTTTAGTCAACACTTCTCACTTCTTCTTCTTCCTCCATTCGTATCTTTCTCTGTTGCGCCATTTTTGGAGCTTGGAGCTCACAACTGATTTTCGCCGTTTGGCGACCAAACTTCGAGGTTTTGCACTTTAATCGTTCATTGGGTTGTATGGATCAATAATCTGAAGTTTGTTTTGGAAGAATCGGTGTGGTTTGCAAGTTATGAGCATTTGAATTTTGGAGTGAATAGTGTCATATGCTCCTTTGTTTGATTTTTCGGTTCCTAAGCGTTCTCGGCACTTCCTGGTGCATGTTTGATAACAGGAACGTAGGAAGAAACGCACCCGAGGTTGTGCCGATTCGCGTCTGAAAATTTGGGTGTAATTTTCGACGGAGAATTTAGCGAAAGGTAAGGATATATTTGTGATCAGAGCGAAGTTCTGATTCTGTTGGTGTAATTGGTTTTGTTAGAAAAGGCTCGGTGTGAAAGCCGTTTTTCCGGCCCGAGCCTCGGTTTTGGCGCCAATGATATTGGCTGATTCTGTGAATTCTGAACTTATATTCTGTATCTGTGGATCATTTGTGAACAGGGGGTAGTCGGAAACGCAACTGAAACTCTGCCGAAATTTGTACCGGGACAGCTGAACGAGAATTTCGATTCGGACTTGTGTGAACGATTTGGGAAGAAGGTATGATTTAAAGGTTTGGTTGTGTTTATGGATGTATAAGTAACAATGTTCTAGCTCGGTTTGAGAAACCGAGCTTTCTGTGGATTTTTGCGGGAAAGTGCGGGATTGTGCGGGTTTGGTTTCTGGGGGTCTGTTTTGGTGAGTTCTGACTGGTTTGTGGTTGTTCAGTGTGTTTCTGCTTTGGTGGAGTGGTGCGGGACCTTATCGGCACACTACCACGTTTCGGGCAGGGAGCCGGGAATTCCCGGGGTTTGTGCTGCGAAGCAGTTTTTCGAGGTAAGGGCTCAACTTCTCTCGTTATGCATTTTGGGAGCAATTGCATGTATATCGGGGTTGGTTGAGGCGGGTCCCGGGCGAGGACGGTGGTTCGGTGACCCCGAGACCCGTCACATGGTAAGATGTATGTTTGTATCTTGTCTCTTCAAGGCCCGGATGGCCTTGGAGGCCCGGGTTATATTTTCTTCGCTCATCCGCACTAGGTGCCGATGTTCGTGATATTTTATTGATATTTCTGTTTTTGCATTTGCATGTGTATATATTCTGTATATCGTGGGACGTTGGCGACCCGGCTGGTCTTAAGATCTAGCCATGGTCGGGAAGATCTAGCCATGGTCCGTGACCTATGAGGTTATGTCCGCACTGGAGGGTGCCGACATTCTGTATATATCCGAACTTGGGGTGCCGATATACTTCTGTGACCCTACAACAGTTTGGGGATCGCGACCCCAGCCGGTACCGTGCTTCTGTTCTGTTCTGTTCTGTATATTCTGACCTCTTAGAGAGGGCTGTCGTTTTGGGTCGTTCTGGCGGTTGGACCGCGTATGATGGGTTCCGGCTCACCTCTGACTCTGCATACATTCATATATATGTATATTTGCGTTTGCGTTCGTTCTGTTTTGCAGGTTTGGTTCAGCAGCACTTGTACAAACTGTATCTTACCTCAACCCTTACTGGGTCCTCCCGAGGACTCACCCCTTATATGTTTACCACCTTTCAGGTCGGTCTGACAAGCAGCCGGCGGACTAGAGATCCGTGGTGCTTTCTGTTTTGGTTTCAGCAGCAGCAGCAGTACCTCGTGCGGGAATCTTCTGGGAGAGAGGTTTTCTTGATTCCGCACCTAGGTATTCTAGGGTTTACTTTGGTGGCTCTGTAGGTGTAGTTGCATGCATGTATATTGGATCATGAGTTTGTATATGATATATATTCTGGATATCTGCTGATGTTGAACTGTCTTCTGAGTCGAGGGCGGAGCCCCGACTTGCCTATGTTGTATATACTGGTTTTGATGTGGAAATAGATTTTGTGTTCATGTGTTCTGTTGCTATGCATGATTTTCCATGAACTGCGCGTTTGTATACTTGCCGTATATGAATGTTGTAGGTTGCGGGTTGTAGTACCGTTTCCACGCTTTCCGCCGCAGCTACTGGCTTCCGAACGTCACGGTTGGCCTCGCCTCCGCAACCGGGCGGGGTGGCTGTGACAGTTCCATTCTAGGGCGGTTCGGTACGTAGTCTGGCCACCTCTTTATGTGAACCACATTGGAGTGGGTGTGAAGCGTGGCGGTACCTTGAAGCATTTTGGAAGGTTTGGAGTACTTTGGCAAGATTTTGGGGATTTTGGACTTGGAGCATGCAGAGAAGCGCAAAGCTCGATCAAGGGCTTCGAGATAATCCGGGTACTCTTAATTGTTGGTTGGTATTGTGGTGTGGTTCTGTGTTATGAACATGATCTGATTTTGTGCTTAAGTTTTGGTATTTGGTTCTGTGATTCTGAAAAGAATTTCTGCATCATGCATTGCATTACACTACAGAGCCTTAGAATACTGCTGCTAGCTTTTGGATAGAGAGAGAGAGAGAGAGAGAGAGAGAGAGTTATTTGGGTTGGACTTTTGGTTATGGGTTAAGTTGGCATTTGATTGGTTTTGGTTTAAGGAAAGGGTTACCACACGCAGACAACGTGATTTGGCAATCGAGAGTCTGCTTTCGGTTTCGGCACAGAAGTGTGTCGAATCTCTGCATTTGGCTAGCAGTGAGCTGCCAAATGATTTTGGTACAAACGGCTGGGAGCCGGTTTTGTTTTCTATGAGGTGGCACAGGACTGCGTGCTATCTATTGGCAGACACAAGATTCTGTCAGGTCTGTTGGTGTTGGACACACCAAGTATGATGTTATTTTTTTGGGATGATTGGTCTGCTCAAGAGTTCCGTGCACATTGACCGTGCTAACCGTAGTATTACGGTTTCTGGAGAGGTGTTACCTCTCATGGGTTTTGATGGGGTAGAGGTGGTAAGGAGCAGCATGGAGCAGCAGGTTTTGGGTCAGGTTCCGATAGTGGATTTGGAGGAGTACTACGATCTGGCTACGGTAGATACTCGGTTGGAGCTGGATAGGATTCCAGCGGTTCGGGATTTTTTTTCGCAGGTATTTCCAGAGGATTTGCCTGGGATGCCCCAGAGAGGAAAATTGTGTTTGGGATTCGTCTGCAGTGGGATTTCACTCTAATTTTCATTCCTCCTTATCGGATGTTGGCAGTGGAGATGATTGGGTTGAAGAAGCAGTTAGGGAAACTACAGGAGAAGAGTTTCATCTGCCCGAGCACTTCACCGTGGGGTGCTCCGGTTCTGTTTGTTAAGGAAAATGATGGGTTACTCCGAGTGGGTATGGACTACAGGAGGATGAATGCCATCACAAGTAAGAATAAGTACCCGTTGTTGGGGACTGATAAGCTCCTTGATCGGTTGGGATATATGAGGATCTTTTCCAGGGTTGACTTGAAAGTGGGATACTTTCCGTGTGTATGATGGACAAGGATATGCCGAAGATTGTTTTCCGGATTGGGTTTGGACACTAGTAGTAGGGTAACGTCATTTTGTCTGATCAACGCACCGGCAGCGTTCATGGACATGATGAATCGTGTGTACCGATTATATTTAGACTCTTTTGAAAAGTGTTCATCGAGGATATTCTGATTTACACTCGAGATGAAGGCTCGCACCAGAAGTATCTAAGAGCTATTTTGCGGGCGCTTTGGGAACATTGGTTTTACATCATCGGTGAATATGGGTTTCAGCGGTTTCCAAGAGGATTAAGGTTGTACAGGATTGGATGCAGCCAGCCTCAGTACGCAAGATAAGGAGTTGAACATGAGGTAGCATAGGTGGCTCGAGGACATTAAGAATTAGGATGGTGGTATTTAGAGCACCGCTAGCAAGGGCAATGCGATTCTTGATACTTTGCGTAGAGAGGTTACCGGGTTAGTTAAAGGAAGAAACACGGAAGATCAGACCCGGGAGGATGACTCGGTGTACCTTGGGCACACGTGGGAGTTTTGGGAGCACACTCAGGTCAACACTTTGATCGCTCTTTCAGAGAGGCTGGATAGAGAGCGTGAGGCACAAGAGAAGAATTTGGGTTTAAGGAAGTTGTCCGGAGAGGGCAAAGGAGTACTACTACTGACATCTCAGTACAGGCGGGAATCGTTATATTTTGGGGATTGGTTGTAGGTATCAGAGGATCAGGTACTACGGGATAAGAATCTGGAGAAGGCAAATTTGAGCCGGTTAAGTATACACCCCGGTAGGGAGAGGATATCCCAAGATTTGCGCACTTGCTTTTGGTGGCCAGATATGCGGAGACACATTGACATTTATATGTCTAAGTGTGATCACATTTTGTTGATACGGGTGACAAGCTCTCTTTAGGTGCTTGCCCATCTGTACCTTAGGGGAATTGCGCGGTTACAGAGGGTACCGGACTCCATTGTGTCTGATCGTGATCTGCATTTTACCGCACAGGTCTGCAGTACTTTTCACAAGGTTTTGGGCATGCGATGCTGATTCAGATTGTTGAGGAGACCATAGCAAGATTCATGATTCAGGCGCGGATGGAAACTGCGAATGACCGCACCATATCATACTTGGATAAACGTCGCAGGGATTTGGGACTTGAGGTCGGTAATAGGGTTTGGCTGGAGGTAGCATCGGTTTGAGGGACGGTCAGATTTGGTAGGCGGGACAAGTTACCCCGAGTTATATCAGTTCTTATGAGTTTTTAGAGTGAGTTGATAGGTTGGCATTACCCCCGACTATTTCTGTTGTAGGTGATGTCTTCCAGGATAGCCGGTTGAGGATCAGGTAGATTTAGATTCGGTACTGTCTGGGGTTGTCAGGTAGAAATACCGGCAACTGACTCGGGGTGCAACAAGATGCACCCGGAGGGTGGGACGCCGGTGAGAGGCTCGGATGGTAGTCTAAACTACCACTCCCGCCGCACCCGATAGCAGTGGTCCGATTATACTTAGTAAGCGAGAATATTTATATATTCTGGTTGGTAGCGACACCTGTATAGTTCAGGCTACTCTTGGAGGACCAAGAGTTCTAAGGGGGGGAGAATGTTACGGTCACCCCGAGCGGGTTGTGACTCGGGTGACCCGGAGCTTCGGTTTTGGCTTGCAGGTCACGGTTTTGGGCTGTTAAACGGCTCCCGAGGCTTATCCGAGCATTATTTATGGGAATCCTTCGGGTTTTGAGGTCGTCTGGGTCCCCCGGACACTTCCGCCGAAAATATTTTTCCAGGGCCGGGACTTGTCTCGGGACGTACATTGGGCTCGGTAGTGCTCCTGGGACCTCGGATTGGGAAACCGTTCACATATTTGGAATCGTGGGAACGTCCCGAATCTGTTTACGGAGTATATTTTTCTGGGGCGGGACGTTCGGTCCTGGGCGACTCCCTGGGCTTGGGACGGGTATCCCGGGGCTCGGGATGGAAATTTTCCGACGGCTTGGTTGTAAAGTATGTTATATTTTAAGACGGATTTTATGGATTTAATTTGGTGAATTTTGGGGCAACCCGGGACGGATTTAGAATTTATTACGCGCGCGTAATTCCGGGAGTTGCAATTGAGTGACTCGGGACTTATATTTGGGTGAGAAAAATAGGTTTTATGGGTTATATATTGTCCTGAGTTTGTGGTTAAAGTTTGGTTCTAATCGAGCAAGTTTGATAAAAAGTGCATTTTCGGGCTAAACGAAAATGCGCTTTGTAAAGTGTGTGAGATATTGGAAATTGGATATTTTGGCTAAAAGAAAGGTAGTGGGACGCATGGGTGAGAGAGGGAAAGGGACACGTGTCACTTGTTGAGTGAAGAAGAGAAGGAAAAGAAAAGAGTTTTGGAAAGAAATGTATGTATTTATGTTGTTAATACATATATGTGTAAGTAGTGACGTAAATGGTAATATTTGCACATTTTGGAAGAAAAGAAAGAAAAGAGGCGGATGGGAAAGGGGAGAAGGGACACATGTCCCTTCTTGGTTGAATGTGGAAAAGGAAAAAGAGATGGGTTTTATGGAGTATTTATATATGTATTTTTGCATAATACATATAAGAAAGAGAAAAGGGGATTGTTAGTCAACACTTCTCACTTCTTCTTCTTCCTCCATCCGTATCTCTCTCTGTTGCGCCATTTTTTGGAGCTTGGAGCTCACAACTGATTTCCGTCGTTTGGCGACCAAACTTCGAGGTAAGCCACTTAAATCGTTCATTGGGTTGTGTAGTTGAGTAATCTGAAGTTTGTTTTGGAAGAATCGGAGTAGTTTGCAAGATATGAGCATTTGAATTTTGGAGTGAATAGTGTCATATGCTCCTTTGTTTGATTTTTCGGTTCCTAAGCGTTCTCGGCACTTCCTGGTGCATGTTTGATAACAGGAACGTAGGAAGAAACGCACCCGAGGTTGTGCCGATTCGCGTCTGAAAATTTGGGTGTAATTTTCGGCGGAGCATTTAGCGAAAGGTAAGGGCATTTCTGTGTTCAGAATAGAATTCTGGTTCTGTTAGTGTAATCGGTTCTGTTAGAAGAGGCTCGGTGTGAAAGCCGTTTTTCCCGGCCCGAGCCTCGGTTTTGGCGCCATTGTTAGTGATTGATTCTGTGAATTCTGAATGCGTTTTCTGTATCTGTGGATCATTTGTGAACAGGGGGTAGTCGAAACGCAATGAAACTCGCCAAATTTGTACCGGGACAATCGAATGAGAATTTCGATTCGGACTTGTGTGAACGATTTGGGAAGAAGGTATGATTTAAAGGTTTGGTTGTGTTTATGGATGTATAAGTAACAATGTTCTAGCTCGGTTTGAGAAACCGAGCTTTCTGTGGATTTTTGCGGGAAAGTGCGGGATTGTGCGGGTTTGGTTTCTGGGGGTCTGTTTTGGTGAGTTCTGACTGGTTTGTGGTTGTTCAGTGTGTTTCTGCTTTGGTGGAGTGGTGCGGGACCTTATCGGCACACTACCACGTTTCGGGCCGGGAGCCGGGAATTCCCGGGGTTTGTGCTGCGAAGCAGTTTTTCGAGGTAAGGGCTCAACTTTCCTTGTTATGCATTCTGGTATGGGACATTATGCATACTGGGTTTAGTTGAGGCAGGATTCCGGGTTGAGGACGGTGGTCTGATGATCCCGGACTTGTCACATGGTAGGATACATGTTTGTATCTTGTTCTCGCTTCAAGGCTCGGATGGTCTTAGAGGCCACGGGTTATATTTCTGTTTCGCTCATCTCGCACTAGGTGCCGATGTTCGGTGATATTTTATTGATAAATTCTGTCATTTGCATTTGCATCGTAATATATATATTCTGTGTATATACATTGCAGGGGACGCATGGCGATGCCGACGCATGGCGATCTTTGTTAGAGACCCAGGTTGGCATAGCCCAGTTGGCATTGCCCTTGGTGGTCCCCTGCGGCCGTCCCTGCATCTCTAAGTCACAGACCTTCTCTGCCGGTTAGGAGTTTTATGCCTTCCCGGTCTCGAACACAGGGACTCGGGCTTAATGTCCCATTTCATATGAGACCGAGTACCACTTGAGCTACTAGCTCAAGTGGTACTCGGTCTCATATGAAATGGGACATTAAGCCCGGAGTCCCAGGTTCGAGACCGGGGAAGGCATAAAACTCCTAACCGGGTAGGAGAAGGTCTGTGACTTAGAGATGCAGGGGACGGCTGCAGGGGACCGCCAAGGGCGATGCCAACCTGGTCTCTAACAAAAAAGGCGCCTTTTTTGTTAGAGACCAGGTTGGCATAGCCCAGGTTGGCATCGCCCTTGGCGGTCCCCTGCAGCCGTCCCCTGCATCTCTAAGTCACAGACCTTCTCCTACCCGGTTAGGAGTTTTATGCCTTCCCCGGTCTCGAACCTGGGACTCCGGGCTTAATGTCCCATTTCATATGAGACCGAGTACCACTTGAGCTAGTAGCTCAAGTGGTACTCGGTCTCATATGAAATGGGACATTAAGCCCGGAGTCCCAGGTTCGAGACCGGGAAGGCATAAAACTCCTAACCGGGTAGGAGAAGGTCTGTGACTTAGAGATGCAGGGGACGGCTGCAGGGGACCGCCAAGGGCGATGCCAACCTGGGCTATGCCAACCTGGTCTCTAACACCCGGGTCTCCAAGACCATCCCGAGCCTTGAAGCGTAACAAATCACACGGTCACCCTCGAGTGGGTTGTGACCCGGGTGACCCGGGGGTTCGGTTTTGGCCTGCGGAACCGGGCTTTTGGTGGTCAGATGGCTCTCGAGCCTTATCCGAGTATCATTTTGGCAAGCCCTTGCATATTTGTGGTTGTATGTGTCCTCCCGAAGGGGACATGGGTCCTCCCGAAGGGGACATGGGTCCTCCTGAAGGGGACATGGGTCCTTCCGAATGGGACATGGGTCCTCCCGAATGGGCCATGGGTCCTCCCGAAGGGGACATGGGTTCTCCCGAAGGGCCATGGGTTCGCCGAAGGAGCCAAGTGTTCTCCCAAGGGGCCATGGGTTCGCCGAAGGAGCCAAGGGTTCTCCCAAGGGGCCATGGGTTCGCCGAAGGGGGCCGGGGCTTGTCTGGAAACCTTCAGCGGGCTCGGTAGCGCTCCCAGGACCTCGGAATGGGAAACCGTTTGCGGATTTGGAATCGTGGAAACGCCACGAATATTTTTACGCTATAAAATATTTTGGGGCGGAACGTTCGATCCCGGTCGACTTCCGGGCCCGGGATGATATTTTTCCGATGGCTTCAGTGGAAGGTATGTTATATTTTGAGGTGGATTTTATGGTGATATTTGTGGATTTTTGGGCATGGTGTGACTTTTGATCCGGGTTAGCACGTCGGGATTTTCTCGGGTTCAGCGGGCCCGGTAGAACACTCTGGATTTGTAATTAAGCATGGGAAGGATGATTTGTCTATGATATGAGGTTCCGAGGGTTGTGTTCAGTTTCCGTTCCAATTGGAGGTTGAAAACTGCGGTTGGGCTAAATTGCAACTTTTTGGGAAAGTTTAAGGACTAAGTTGTAATTAACCCAAAAGTTTGCAATATTGGACAAAGAGGAAGAGAGAAGGTCGGCTGGAAAGGGAAGATAAGGGACACTTGGCCATTTATGGTTTAAGTTGGAAAAAGAAAAGAAAAAGAAAGAAAAAGAAAAGAAAAGAAAAGGAAAATATATAAAGGTAAGAGATGATATTTCTTTCTTTCTTCTTCTTCTTCTTCTTCTTCCTCTCGTGAAAACTCCATGGTTACTATTCATTGAAGCTTCTCTTGTGTTCTTCATTTTGGCAAGGAAACATCAAGGTTTTGGGCTCAAATCGTAGGTAAGCTTCTTCTCTTCAAGAATTTGGCAAGTTTGAAGCATGAAAAGGGTTGGAAGTGGGGTTTAGAATTTTTGTGTTTGTTCTTTGCTACTAGTTGTGATGATCTTCTTGCTCCCATCTTTTAGTATGTTGTTCCTGGGATGGAGAGGAGTGAGAATCAAGGTTTAGATTTTGGAAGAACACCATGGATGGTAGAAACCTAAAATGCCGAAATCTTGGATGATTTTCTAAAATGGTGTAGAGTTGTGTTCTTGAATCATGCTTTGGATATGTTGTTCCTAGCATGATTTTAAGGCTTTCTATGGTTTCAATTTGATGGAAAATATGTTGAGTAGAAAAGCCCCAAATTTCCGAATTGTTCAAGTAGGGTTTATTTTGATTTTTGGTGTTTTAGGTGCAATTGGTTGGTAATCTTGATTAAGAAGTGTAATTGGTGGATAAAGTTAGTAATTGGAACCTTGAATTTTTTGATTTTGAAGTTTGTTGTGAAATTGGTGCAGGTCCGAAACTTATACTGAAACTTTATATTTGTTTGGGTTGTGATTTGGTTGCGTTGGATGGTAAATTGGTATCGGGGATGGATTTAGGTGCGTCTCGGTGTTTGAAACGCTGTTTTCGGGCAATGGGAGAAAAAGTTACCTTTATGCGGGATTACGGGTAAAGTGTCTGGAAGTGAGGTTTAAAGGTTGGAATGTGTTTGGGGTGTATGAATAACAATGTTCTAGCTCGGTTCGTGAAACCGAGCGTTACGCGGGTTTTTGCAGAAAGTGCGGGATTGTCCAGGTTTGGTTCTGGGGGTCTATTTTGGTGAGTTCGGATTTGTGTGTGGATGTTCAGTGTGTTTCTGCGTTGGTGGAGTTGTGCGGGATTGTTAAAGGCACGCTTTCACTTTTCGGGCCGGGAGCCGGGATTTCCCGGGATTTGTGCTGCGGGGCACCTTTTCTGAGGTAAGGGCTCAACTTCTCTCGTTATGCATTCTGGGAGTATTTGTATGTATATCGGGTTTAGTTGAGGCGGGGTCCGGTGAGGGCGGTGGTTCGGTATCCCGAGACCGTCACGTGGTAAGGTACATGTTTGTTCTGTTCAAGGCCCAGATGGTCTTGGAGGCCACGGGTTTATGTTCTGCTCTGTATATCCGCACTAGGTGCCGATATTCTGTGTATACTTTTGGTATACTGCTTTATATTCTCGTCTGTTTTGCATATGCATTATGACATGTTCTGTTTTGTGACGAGACTCGGATGGTCTTGGAGGCCACGGGTGCTCCTTGGTTCTGTTCCGTGTATCCGCACCGAGAGTGCCGATACTTCTGCTCTGTTCTGTGTCCGCACTGGAGGGTGCCGACATTCTGTGTATATCCGCACTGGGGGTGCCGATATACTTCTTTGACCCTACGACAGTTTGGGGATCGCGACCCCAGCCGTACCGTGCTTCGCTCGCTCTGCTTTCAGTATATTCGACCTCTTAGAGAGGCGATCGTTTGGTCAATCGGCGGTTGGACCGCGTATGATGGGTTACGGCTCACCTCGACTCGCATACATGTATATATGTATATATGTATATCTAGGTATTCTAGGGTTTACTTTGGTGGCTCTGTAGGTGTAGTTGCATGCATGTATTTCGGATCATGATGTTGTATTTGACGTATACTTTGGAATATTATTGATTTGGTATCTGTCTTCTGAGTCGAGGGCGGAGCCCCGACTTGCCTATACTGTATTTGTGTATGAACGAGATACTGTGTTTCTGTGTTCTGTTGCTATGAGCAAAGTTTGGTATGCCATGAACTTCATGTTGGTTTGTTAAGTTGTGTTGTATACTTGCCATGTAAGAGTTTTGTAGGTTGCAAGTCGTTGTTCGACTATTCCGACATTTGAGCAAAATGCTCCGTTACCACGTTTTCCGCCGTAACTTCCGCTTTCGACGTCGCGACCGGCCCCGCCTCCGCAACCGGGCGGGGTGATCGTGACAAGTTGGTGTGACTAGTCCAGGGTGACCCGGGGCTCCGGTTTTGGCCTGCGGGTCATGTTTTTGGTCAGTTATATGGCCCCCCGAGACTAATCTGAGTTTTATTTTGGAAATCTTTCGGGTTTTGAGGTCGTGTGGGTCCCCCGGACATTTCCGCCGAAAATATTTTTCGGGGCCGAGGGGTTGTCTCGGGACGTACAGCGGGCTCGGTAGCGCTCCCGGGACCTCGGAATGGGAAACCGTTTGCATATTTGGAATCGTGGGAACGTCCTGCATCTTTTTACGGAGTATATTTTCTGGGGCGGGACGTTCGGTCCCGGGCGACTCCCGGGGCTCGGGATGGAAATTTTCCGACGGCTTGGGTGTAAAGTATGTTATATTTTAAGACGGATTTTATGGTAATATTTGATGATTTTTGGGCATGGTGTGATTTTTGGTCCGGGTTAGTACGCGCGCACGTCGGGTTTTGCTCGGGTTCAGCGGGCACGGTAGGACACTCTGGATTTGAAAATGGGCTTGTGAAGCAGGATTTGTGTGTGTTATGTTGTGCCGAGGGTTGTGTTCAGTTCTTGTTCCAATTGGAGGTCGGAAACTGCGGTTGGGCTAAATTGCACCTTTTTAGGAAAGTTTAAGGACTAAGTTGCAATCAACCCAAAAGTCAGCAACAAAAGGAAAAGAGGAAGAAGTGAAGTCGGCTGGAATAAGAGATAAGGGACATGTGTCTATTTATGGTTTAAGTTGGAAAATAAAAGAAAAAGTAAAAGGGATTAAAGGAAAATATATCAGGAGAAAGAAATTACAATTCTTTCATTCTTCATCCTCTTCTTCTTCCTTCTTCTCTTGGTGCCGCCATGGATGGACTTCCTCCAAGCTTCATTTGTTCTTCATTTGATCAAGAATCAACAAGGTTTTGGGCTCCATAAATTGGTAAGCTTCTCTTCTCCATGATTCTCTTAAGTTGGAAGCTTGAAATTGGTTAGAAAAGAAAGGATGAAACCGAATTGGGATTGTTCTTGGCTATGGGGTTTGGTGATCCTCTTGCTTCCAAATTTAAGTATGTTGTTCTTGTCATGGAGAGGAGTAAGAATCTAGGCTTAGATTTTGGAAAAACATCATGGATGATAAACCCTAATTATGTCGAATTAATGGTGATTTTCTAAACTTGATGATTTGTTGGATTCTTGAATCATGCTTTGGATATGTGGTTCCTAGCATGATTCTAAGGCTTTGTGTGGTTTCAATTTGATTGAAAACAGGTTGTGTGGAAAAGCCCCAAATTGGGTGAATAGTGTAATTAGGGTTCATGTATTATTTTGGTTGATTAAGGTAGAATTGGTTAGTAATCTTGTTTAAGAAGTGTAATTGGTGGTTAAAGTGTGTAAATGGAACCTTGAATGGGTTGAATGGGAGGCTTAGTGAGAAATGGGTGAAGGGTCGAAACTTAGAATGAAACTTTATCTATGTTTGGGTTGTGTTTTGGTTGCTTTGGATAGTAATTTGGTATCGGGGATGGATTTAGGTGCGTATTGGTGTTTGAAACGTCGTTTTCGGACAATGGGAGGAAAAGTTACCTTTATGTGGGATTACGGGTAAAGTGTCTGGAAGTGGGGTTTAAAGGTTGGAATATGTTTGTGGGTGTTTGAATAACAATGTTCTAGCTCGGTTCGTGAAACTGAGCTTTCTGCGAGTTTTTGCGGAAAAGTGCGGGATTGTGCGGGTTTGGTTATGGGGGTCTATTTTGGTGAGTTCTGATTGGTTTGTGGTTGTTCAGCTTGTTTCAGCATTGGTGGAGTGGTTTGGGACCATAAAAGTCAAGTTTCACTTTTCGGGCCAGGAGCCGGGATTTCCAGGGATTTGTGCTACGGGGCAGCTTTTCTGAGGTAAGGGCTCAACTTCTCTCGTTATGCATTCTGGGAGTATTTGCATGTATATCGGGTTTAGTTGAGGCGGGTTCCGGGTGAGGGCGGTGGTTCGGTGATCCCGAGACCCGTCATATGGTAAGATGCACGTTTGTTCTGTTTCAAGGCCCGGATGGTCTTCGAGGCCACGGGTTCTATCTCTATTCTGTGTATCCGCACTAGGTGCCGATATTTTGTGTATACCTTTTGGTATACTTCTGTTTATATTATGTTTTGTATATTTCTTATGTGTTCCGTATATCTTTTATATGTTCTGTGTATATGGGTGTGGAGAAGTCCGTGACATACGGGGGATGCATGGCGATGCCGATGCATGGCGATGCCGGTTGGACCGGGGAAGATCTAGCCATGGTCGGGGAAGATCTAGCCATGGTCCGTGACATACGGGGTTTGGTGGTGTTTTGGTTATATATTTGTATATACGTGCTTCTGTTCTGTATATTCTGACCTCTTGGAGAGGGCTGTCGTTCTGAGGGTCAGCGGTTGGACCGCATGTGATGGATTCCGACTCACTTCTGACTTTGCATACATGCATATGTATATGTATTGTTTCTGTTTGTTCTGTTTTGCAGGTTCGGCTCGGCAGCACTCGTACAAACTGTATCTTACCTCAGCCCTTACTGGGTCCTCCCGAGGACTCACCCTTTATATGTTTACCACCTTTCAGGCCGTCCTGACAAGCAACCGGCGGAGTAGAGATCCGCGGTGCTTTCTGTCATTTTGGGTTTCGGTAGCAGCAGCAGTACCACGTGCGGGAATCCTTTGAGCGAGAGGCTTCTGATTCCGCACTTAGGTATATATAGGATTTTGTTTTGGTGGCTCTGTAGCTGTAGTTGCATGCATGTATATCAGATCATGTGTTTGTATATGACGTATAATCTGGGATATATTCTGCCTTTGTTTGTCTTCTGAGTCGAGGGCGGAGCCCCGACTTGCCTTTATTGGATTTGTTATGGAATGGATTCAGTGTTTATGTGTTTGTTGCGATGATCAATGTTTGGTACACCATGAACTGCATGTTTGGTAAATGTTGGGTTATTTTGTATACTTGCCATGTATGAGTTTGTAGGTTGCAAGTCGTTGATCGACTAATCCGTTATTTGAGCAAAATGCTCTGTTACCGTGCTTTCCGCCGTAGCTTCCGCTTCTGAACGTCACGGCCGGCTCCGCCTCCACAACCGGATGGGGTGGTCGTGACACTTGCCAGCCCAGCAGGTTCGGGCGGCAGCAAGCATGAGGAGGTCCGGTCAGGCCACGAGAGGCGTTCGGATCGGGAGGTGGGCAGCAGCCACCTCAGTGTTCAGGATCAGCAGGAGAGTGGTTTTGAGGAGGGTGATCGGCATGATACTGGGACTTCTCGTCGGTCCCACCAACGACGGGAAGAGCAGAGGCGTCAGTCTGATGAGGTCAGACTCTTGGAGAGATTTCAGCGTTTGAACCCTCCGAGGTTCAACGGCCGAGGAGGGCCTGAGGCGGCAGAGACTTGGTTTGCGGGAGTTGATAATCTCCTTGGGAGGCTACATCTTCCATCTGAGGTTAAGGTCTCGTTGGCGACGTTCAATCTGCAGGATAGTGCAGATCACCGATCGAGGAGCTCGCATGGCCGTTTGAGAGCTGATACAGCACGGGATGGTGGACAGGATCTGGACCTTACCTGGGAGCAGTTTGCCTACTACTTCCATCGGCAGTATTTCGGGGATGCAGTCAGGGATCTCCGACAGTCACAGTTTGATGATCTAGAGCAGGGCACCATGACTGTCGGAGAGTATGAGCGGGAGTTTGACCGGCTGGTTCGCTACGCACTACGCACTATGGTATGGAGCAGGAGAAGGCCAAGAGGTTCATCCGTCGCCTACGCCCTGACTACAGGTGGGCTCTGAGGCCTTTGGACATTACCTCCTACCATGAGGCTGTTCAGAAGGCTCAGCTCCTCGACCAGGAGGAGGTTGAGAGTCAGTACCTACCGCACCAATCTCGAGATAGGGAGAGGTTCTCATGCAGCAGGTTCGCCGAGGTCTACGGGAAGGTCAGGAAGACTGGGCAGAGCAGCAGGGGCAGCAGGGTGGCCCCAGTAGCACAGACTTGTGCAAGTTGTGGCAGGCAGGCAGCAGGATCGGGCAGAGTAGCAGCAGGCGGGGCAGTGTTTGCGATGCGAGGCGGATGATCATTGGATACGGGATTGCCCTTTGACGCAGTGACAGAATCGCGGTTTTGAAGAATTAAAGATCTTTAAGAATCTCAATTACATGTTCATATTCATACGAGTTCATGATTTACAGGGAAGATTCATAGGCATGATACAACAAATAATCATGCGTCATTTACACAAGAATATACAAGAAATATAAATCAGAAGATTAGAATGAACCCGAGATATTGGTACCTTTCACCTTGGAAAACAGCTAAAGGAATTTATAATTCCTTGCTCCTTAAACGTAAGCTCCTTCCTTGCTTGATGATGATTTGCCTCCTTGAGAACTCCTTGTGGTCAAGGTGGAAAGGTTGGCTTTCGAGAAGGAGAAGAAGAACGGACAAGAGGATGACGCCAAGAGGAAGAAAGTGTTGAAGTGAACACTTTGCAAGTTCACACTTAATCACCCAAAAACTCACAAGAATGGCGCAAAAGAGGAGAAGAAGAAGAAGAAGAAGAAGAAGAAGAAGAAGAAGAAGAAGAAGAAGAAGAAATGTGTAGACAAGTGTGTTCTACATGGCCATTTCACTCACTATTTATAGGTGAAGAAATGGCCATTAGAATAATGTCATTAAGTAGGAATAATAAAGCTTTCCACTAACTTTAATATTTCTACTAAGACATTAAGAATTCCACTAAGGCATAAATTATTCACTAAGGCATAAATTATTTCACTAAGGCTACTTAAATATCAATTTCCACTAGCCATTTATCACTTATGATAAATAAACTAATTACCTTAAAATAACAACATAAAAAATGCCATTTACATAAAATGACATGAAATGTAGTTATTCAATGAAATAAGGTACATACACCTTATTACCAATAATTTCACCAAAGTACCTATACTTTGATGAAAAGATCTTTAGGTGGAAATAGATATAAAAGTGAGGTTTGAAATTATACACAATAATTCCAAAGAATTCCAATTCACACATCTGAGCTACTTTAAGCTCTTTAGTACACCTTTACCAAAATACCAATACTTTGTTAAACGGTGAGCTGATTGTTTCTTCTTCTAATTTGAACTCACAACTACTATAAGTTGTGGTGAGTAGGAATACTAACTCATGAAGTTCTTAGTGCGGGAGAATTCCAACCGTGTTTCACGCCCTCAGTCTCGGTTCCAGCCCAACGCACCCAGGGGGCGCGGTTTCCAGCAGGGCGGCCCGAGACCACAGCGACAGTTACCACTTCAGTTATCCCCTCCGCCACAGCAGCCCAGGGCTGGGCGCGTCTTTCAGATTGAGCAGGGAGGCATCAGACAGGAACAAGCTGGGTCTGGAACTCATCAGGGAGATCACATCGAGGATCAGGACCAGATGGACGCGGATGAAAACCGCGAATGACCGCACCACTTCAGTTGTAAATAAATGTCTTTGGGATTTGGGGTTTGAGGTTGGTGTCAGTACCGGGTTGGCGGGACGGTGTTTGAATTAGTTTTACTGTTCAGAATGTTTGCAGTGTATAATGTTTTGTGTTGGTAATTGAAGGTTTGTTTAGCATAAATTTGATACTGTCTGGGGTTGTCAGGTAGGAATACCGGCAACTGACTCGGGGCGCAACAAGATACACCCCGAGGGTTGGGAGGCTGTTGAGAGGCTCAGGATTGTAGTCTAAACTACCAATCCCGCCGCACCAGTAACAGTGGTTCGATTATGCCGAGTAAAGGGAAAGTATATGTATTCTGGTTGGTAGCGACACCTGTATGGTACAGGTTACTCTTGGAGGACCAAGAGTTCTAAGGGGAGGAGAATGTTACGGTCACCCCGAGTGGGTTGCGACCGGGTGGCCTGGGGTTTCGGTTTTGGCCCGCGGAACCGGGCTTTTGGCTTTCAGATGACTCCCGAGCCTTATCCGAGTATCATTTTGGCAAGCCCTTGCATATTTGTGGTTGTATGTGTCCTCCCGAAGGGACATGGGTTCGCCGAAGGAACCATGGGTTCTCCCAAGGGGCCATGGGTTCTCCGAAGGAGCCAAGGGTTATCCCAAGGGGCCATGGGTTCGCCGAAGGGGGCCGGGGCTTGTCTGGAAACCTTCAGCGGGCTCGGTAGCGCTCCTAGGGCTCGGTAGCGGATTTGGAATCGTGAAAACGCCCGGATGTTTTTACGCTATAAAATATTTTGGGCGGGATGTTAGATCCCGGGCCACTCTGCCCAGTGATGATATTTTTCCGATGGCTTCAGTGGAAGGTATGTTATATTTTGAGGCGGATTTTATGGTGATATTTGTGGATTTTTGGGCATGGTGTGACTTTTGGTCCGGGTTAGCACGTCGGGATTTGCTCGGGTTCAGCGGGCCCGGTAGGACACTTTGGATGGGTAATTAAGCATGGGAAGGATGATTTGTGTATGATATGAGGTTTCGAGGGTTGTGTTCAGTTTCCGTTCCAATTGGAGGTTGGAAACTGCGGTTGGGCTAAATTGCAACTTTTTGGGAAAATTTAAGAACTAAGTTGCAATTAACCTAAAAGTTGGCAATATTGGACAAAGAGGAAGAGAGAAGGTCGGCTGGAAAGGGAAGATAAGGGACACTTGGCCATTTATGGTTTAAGTTGGAAAAAGAAAGAAAAAGGAAAGGAAAGAAGGAAAATATATAAAGGTAAGAGATGATATTTCTTTCTTCTTCTTCTTCTTCTTCTTCCTCTCATGAAACCGCCATGGTTACTATTCATTGAACCTTCTCTTGTGTTCTTCATTTTGGCAAGGAAACATCAAGGTTTTGGGCTCAAATCGTAGGTAAGCTTCTTCTCTTCAAGAATTTGGCAAGTTTGAAGCATGAAAAGGGTTGGAAGTGGGGTTTAGAAACGTTTTTGTGTTTGTTCTTTGCTACTAGTTGTGATGATCTTCTTGCTCCCATCTTTTAGTATGTTCTTCTTGGGATGGAGAGGAGTGAGAATCAAGGTTTAGATTTTGGAAGAACACCATGGATGGTAGAAACCTAAAATGCCGAAATCTTGGATGATTTTCTAAAATGGTGTAGAGTTGTGTTCTTGAATCATGCTTTGGATATGTTGTTCCTAGCATGATTTTAAGGCTTTCTATGGTTTCAATTTGATGGAAAAGATGTTGAGTAGAAAAGCCCCAAATTGCCGAATTGTTCAAGTAGGGTTTATGTTGATTTTTGGTGTTTAAGGTGCAATTGGTTGGTAATCTTGCTTAAGAAGTGTAATTGGTGGTTAAAGTGAGTAATTGGAACCTTGAATGGTTTGATTTGGAAGTTTGGTGAGAAATGGGTGAAGGGCCGAAACTTAGAATGAAACTTTATCTATGTTTGGGTTGTGTTTTGGTTGTTTTGGATGGTAAATTGGTATCGGGGATGGATTTAGGTGCGTACTGGTGTTTGAAACGTCGTTTTCGGATAATGGGAGAAAAAGTTACCTTTATGCGGGATTACGGGTAAAGTGTCCGGAAGTGAGGTTTAAAGGTTGGAATATGTTTGTGGGTGTATGAATAACAATGTTCTAGCTCGGTTCGTGAAACCGAGCTTTCATGGGTTTTTTTGCGGGAAGGTGTGGGAATGTGCGGGTTTGATTTCTAGGGGTCTATTTTGGTGAGTTCTGACTTGTTTGTGGTTGTTCAGTGTGTTTCTGCGTTGGTGGAGTTGTGCGGGACCGTTAAAGGCACGCTTTCACTTTTCGGGCCGGGAGCCGGGATTTCCCGGGATTTGTGCTGCGGGGCAGTTTTTCGAGGTAAGGGCTCAACTTCTCTCGTTATGCATTCTGGGAGTATTTGCATGTATATCGGGTTTAGTTGAGTCGGGTTCCGGGTGAGGGCGGTGGTTCGGTGACCCCAAGACCCATCATATGGTAAGATGCATGTTTGTTCTGTTCAAGGCCCGGATGGTCTTGGAGACCACGGGTTTATGTTTTGCTCTGTATATCCGCACTAGGTGCCGATATTCTGCGTATACTTTTTGGTATACTTCTGTTTATATTCTGTTCTATTTTGCATATGCATTATGACATGTTCTGTTCTGTGACGAGACTCGGATGGTCTTGGAGGCCACGGGTGCTCCTTGGTTCTGTTCTGTGTATCCGCACCGAGAGTGCCGATACTTCTGTTCTGTTCTGTGTCCGCACTGGAGGGTGCCGACATTCTGTGTATATCCGCACTGGGGGTGCCGATATACTTCTGTGACCCTACGACAGTTTGGGGATTGCGACCCCAGCCGGTACCGTGCTTCGCTTCGCTCGCTTCTGTATATTCTGACCTCTTAGAGAGGGCTGTCGTTTCGGGTCAATCTGGCGGTTGGACCTCGTATGATGGGTTCTGGCTTACCTCTGACTCTGCATACATGTATATATATCTATGTATATATTTGCCTGTGTTTATTCTGTTTTGCAGGTTCAGTTCAACGGCACTTGTACAAACTGTATCTTACCTCAGCCCTTACTGGGTCCTCCCGAGGACTCACCCCTTATTGTTTACCACCTTTCAGGTCGATCTGATAAGCAGCCTGCGGACTAGGGATCCGCGGTGCTTTTGGTTGTTTTGGTTTTCAGGTATTGACAGTTCCCTTGTGGAACTTCTGTTCTGTTCTGTTTTGTTCTGTTCGGGTTAAGGGGTGGTCCCGGTAGAGGTTTCTGATTGGTGTATCTGATTTCAGTTCTGTTGGATGTTGAGGTTGACTAACTCTTTTCTCTCTCTTTGGTTATGGGTTAGCAGCAGCAGCAGTACTACGTGCAGGAATCTTCTGAGCGAGAGGTTTCTTGATTCACCTAGGTATTCTAGGGTTTACTTTGGTGGCTCTGTAGGTGTAGTTGCATGCATGTATTTCGGATCATGATGTTGTATTTGACGTATACTTTGGAATATTATTGATTTGGTATCTGTCTTCTGAGTCGAGGGCGGAGCCCCGACTTGCCTATACTGTATTTGTGTATGAACGAGATACTGTGTTTCTGTGTTCTGTTGCTATGAGCAAAGTTTGGTATGCCATGAACTGCATGTTGGGTTGTTAAGTTGTTTTGTATACTTGCCATGTAAGAGTTTTGTAGGTTGCAAGTCGTTGTTCGACTATTCCGACATTTGAGTAATATGCTTTGTTACCAAGCTTTTCGCCGTAACTTCCGTTTCCGACGCCGCGGGCGGCCCCGCCTCCGCAACCGGGCGGGGTGGTCGTGACACAAACTATACCTTACCATATGA